>CM024567.1:43001478-44405569 GCA_014182515.1 Eucalyptus microcorys
ATTTATTCTTTTCCCTCGGACGGAAAAAAGAGGTCGTGACACTCCGCTTTAGTTGTAGACAAAACAATACATTTTTGCAATCTTGATTGCCATGAAATAGCTCCCCCTGCAAAGATTATTATATAACCCGATGTGAATTTCCAAGAATCAACATCACCGGCATAGTCCGCATCTGAGTAACCACTCAACTCAGGCTTCGCATTTTCTTAACACAAGCAAAGTGTAGAAGTGCCTCTAAGATATCTCAGAATCCATTTAACAGCGATCCAATGCTCCTTACTATATCCTTGTTCTTCCATGAATGATTCAAACTTCATATACTATTGCCTTGGCGCTTGCTTGAGACCATATAAGCTTTTCCTCAATCTACATATAATGTGCTCCTTGCCTTTAACTTCAAAACCCTCTGGTTGCTTCATATATATCTCTTCTTCTAGGTCTCCATGAAGAAAAGCCGTATTTACATCAAGTTGTTCAATTTCTAAATTCAAACTGGCGGCCAACCTAAGAACAACTCGAATAGACGACATCTTCACAACCGGTGAAAAAATATCTTCAAAGTCTATGCCATTCTTTTGACGAAGGCCTTTCACAACAAGTCTAGCATTGTATTGTGGTTGCAAACCATTTTCTTCTGTCTTCAACTTATACACCCACTTATTTGTGAGTGTTATCTTACCCTTAGGCAACTTCACCAAGTCAAATGCGTGGTTCTCATACAAGGATTTAAGCTCCTCTTGCATGGCTTCATGCCACTCATTCTTTCGTTCACATGATATAGCATCTTCATAAGTTTCTGGCTCTCCTGCATCAGTGAGTAACACATACTCATGCGGCAAATATTCTTGAGAAGGCCTACTTCTAACTTGAGGTAGGATAGATTGCTCTTGCTCAACTATTTCACCTGTCTCAACTGAAGAATCAACATTATATGAGGATTCACCATCTTCATGATTTCCTTGTACTTCTCCCCCATGATTTCTATCAATATTAGAAGGATTTGGGCTGAAATTAACTGAACGTCGAGCTATATTCTTTGGTCTCTCCACCTTGTCAATGTCTTCAATAGTTTGATACTCACAAAACACTACATCTCGGCTTCTAATGACTTTCTTTGCAACTGGATCCCATAACCTGTAGCCAAACTCTTCATGTCCATAACCTAAGAAGATACACTGTTTAGACTTGTCATCAAGCTTGAATCTTTCATCTCTTGGAACATACGCAAATGCCCGACAACTGAGCACTTTTAGATGTCTGTAGGAAACATTTTTGCCACTCCAAACTCTTTGCGGAACATTCCCCTTAAGAGGAACCAATGGAGAAAGATTTATCAAGTCCACTGCTGTTCTCATCGCTTCACCCCAAAATAACTTAGGCAACTTCGCATGAGAAAGCATACACCGAATCCGATCATTAATTGTCCGGTTCATTCTCTCTACTACTCTATTATGCTGTGGTGTTTTTGGAACAGCTTGCAATAGTGTTCAAATGGGCCTCTATATTCACCACCATTATCAGCCCGAACACATCTCAACTTCTTCTCGATTTCTCTTTCCACATTGACATGGAATTGCTTGAAAGCCGCAAGTACCTAATATTTAGATTTCAAAGCAATAGCCCACACTTTTCTAGAACAGTCATCAATAAATGTCACAAAGTATAATGCACCTCCAAGAGTTCTAGCATCCATGCAACAAATATCAGTGTGAACTAAATCAAGTATATTTGATTTCGTGTGTGGAGAGGAACTATGGAATGAGAATCTATGTTGCTTACCTGTAAGACAATGAGTGCATTACTTTAGATTTTTCTCCTTCAAAAGTAAAATGTTCTTTCTAGCAAGAGTTTCAAGTCCTTTCTCGCTAAGATGACCCAGCCTCATATGCCATAAATCAATCGAGGAATCCTCCACTGCATTTACCTATTCTTTAATCAAGTTAGCTTGCATGGTGTAGAGAGAGCCTATCTTCTTACCTTTTGCCACTACCATGGAACCTTTAGTTAACTTCTATTTGCCATCAAAGAAGGAATTACAATAATTATCATCATCCAAGGCACTCGTACAGATCAAGTGAAGTGGAAAATCCGAAACATGTCTCACATTTTTCAAAAGCAAATTACATCCGACATCGGTTTCCAAATAAACATCTCCCATGCCAATAACCTTGGAAACATCACTATTTCCCATCCTAATACAACCAAAGTTGCCGCTGCGATAAGAAGCAAAGTAATCACGCCGTGAGGTAACATGAAAAGAAGCCGCAGAATCAACAACCCATGTAGAGTCCTGGCATGTAAGATTCACATATCCATCGTCGCATACAAACACAATATCGCCATTGGATGCAACCTCCGTTGTAGCTTGTTTCTCTTCTCTCATTCAATCTTCATTTCTATCATGGGATCTATCTCTCTTTGGCAACCAATACTCTTTTGCATAATGTCCCATTTTGCCACAAGTATAACCTTCATACTCCTCCTCGGTCTTGATTTCGACCTTCCTCTTGACTTGCCTCAAGTATCATTTCTTTGAAACCTTCTTGATTGACTTCTAGTCCTGTTTTCTATAACAAGAGCATCCGATGTAGAAGCATAATTCAAGCCTTTTTTTTCTTGTTTCTTCATTGAACAAACTTTCTTTAACCATGCTCATAGAAAGCACACCAAAAGGAGCTGAGTTGTTTAATGCCACAACCAAGGTGTCCCAACTATCAAGAAGAGTACCAAGTAATAAGCATGCTTGCAATTCATCACCAAGATCAATCTCAAGATTTGTCAATTGATTTATAACATCTTGAAATTCACTCAAGTGTTCCGCCATATTACTCCCCTCCTTGTATCTCAAATTCACATGTCGCTTAACTAGAAGAGCTTTATTTTGTGGAGTTTTTCTCTCATAGAGATCTTGTAATTTCTTCCACAAAGTGTCTGCCTTCATTTCTTGAGCAACATGATGAAACACACTATCATCAATCCATTGTCAGATAAACCCAACCGTTTTCCGATTCATTCTCTCCCATTTTTTTCTTCCTTATCTCCTTTAGCTTCATCACCCTCAATAGAATCAAATAAGTCTTTGCAATATAATACGTCTTCCATTCGAGACTTCTAAATAGAATAATTCGAGACATTTAACGTAAACATGGTGCTGCTAGTTTCTTCCATTTAACACTAGACTTTCAACCTTAGATATGATACCACTTTGTTGGGGAGAACTCGGGTACAACAATTCACCACGGCCAAACGCAATCCAGGATCAATTTCTCCCCCGAAACTAAATCAACTAAAAAACTCTTAATCCCTAGCAACAACTAGTAATGTATAGCCTCACAATATACAAGTATAATACCGAAATGATAAGTAGACAAAGCAAATAACAACACCAAGAATTTAACGTGGAAAAGCCGATGCGAAAAAAACCACAGACCACCCAAAAACATCCACTAATTACCAAGAATAGTAAGATACACAAAGTATTCTTCTCTAGTCACACACTAGAGACTCAACATCAACATTACAATCATCTTTTTCTCATCACATAGGTAAACAAACAAGTTTGGAGCAAGAAAAACCTTAACTGCAATTGGAGAATCAGGAGACGGTTCTCGACAAACAAAAACCATCAACTTGTAGCCCTCGGTCTCATGAACAACATACTGAAATTTGAGTCGATTCCGTCAATATTTGGCCTTCGTATCAAAACCGCAAAGTTGCAGCCATTTTCCTTTCTTCTCTTCTCCCTTGCTTTTGCAGTTTTTTTTTTTTTTCGTTTTCGTTTTCTCTCCCCTCTTCACTTTTTGGACGCACACACCCTTCCACTTCTTTTCACTCTTTTCTTTTCTTTTTGTTTTTTTTTATTTGATGCTAGCTGGGCCCCATATGAAGGTGGACCCAGCCAACACCCCGTGCTCCCTTATAAAATTGTCATTCACATTTCTCTTGGACCACACCCACATGTGGTTGAATTGGTTCTTACTTCATTTCCAGAAGATTAAAGCTACATTCTTCTACTGCTCATGTCTCGGATTTGAAGAATCATAGCTCCAAACTGACCAGAGGCATCTTGCATAGTCCCGCTTCCCACAAGCAGTGGTTGTTCTTTAAGTTCCTTGGGTTCGCTACACTCGAAGATGGATGGTAAAATAGAAGATGACAGCCTCTGGGTCAGTGTCGGGATATAGCAGGTCTGGCTCTCCATAGATATGCTTCATATCTCATTCATTTGGCTGCTTTCAGTATTCTAGGGGTGAAGCATATATATATATCTCTTTCTCTCAAGTTGAAACTGGTGACGAATTACCGAATGGATTGACAAAGCTAAGATATTATTCTCTTGTGTGCAGTATGCTATCACAAAAAATAATACATTGTTAAAGGAATAGAGAAATTTGCACACAATAATTATAGTGATTCAACTCATTACAAGCTTATGTCCATTTTCCCAGATAGCGTAATAGTTGAATTTCACTAAAGAATTAATAAGAGATTACAGTCAAGTTATACTACTTATATCCAAACACTTTTACCAAAGTTGATGCTACTTATACCCAAAACGATAGATCTCACCATCTCACATCTAAGCACACATTTATGATACCATTACAGCTCTCAAGTGATTACAATTGTAAGCTCATGAAGACAAGTGTGTAAAATGGAAGCTCTCTTTGAACTTTGGAATTTCAAATTTACAATCTTGTTGTCTCTTCGGCACACAATGTCCTTTTATACTGCTCAAGTTCCAAACTAACCGTTGGACAATATTTAGAGGATCATTGTTCCAAATAATCCGTTGGACACGAACGCTTCAAAAGATTTGGTAGTCGTTGAGTGACCAAATCAAAATCTCCATTTGATTCAATCGCCCATACAACCAAAGCTAGCTTTACAAAAGTAGAGTTTTTTGTTTGGAAATGATATCTTGTCTTTGGATAATGTAAATCAAATAACAGATCCTTGCTTTGAGTGGATTTCTTTGTTACTCAATTTTTCAAGATTGAAAACAATCAACACCTTCTAGAAAAGAAATTCGAGTCAGATCAACCGTGGCATTATATATTCCATATTTCTTGAGTCCGAAACAAACTTCTTGATAAGATAATAGAGTCTAAATGTCATTCCTCCGAGAATATCACCTGAAAATACTTTTATCATATTCTGCAGACACTTATGAAAAGTTTTGTCAATTTTCAAAACATATTAAGAAGTTTTCTCAACAAGCTTAAGCATATGTGCCAGCTACCGCTGGTGTCTCACACTGAACATAGAAGAGACTTGGCGGATGAATTAAGTGCCATCTTACCTTCAAACGGCTGACGGGCTGTTGGTTTGTCACGTGACAAAGCATCTTTAATCATGCAAGTCGCCTCGCTTAGTTGGGAAATCATCTTTCAGCAAGTGGAAACCAAAGTATGCTGCTTTTTGCTGGATTCTCAATTCCTCCCTCATTCGTTGTCCGATGAGATTAAGAAAGTGACGGATAAGCAACAAATGCTTCCGTACCAAATAATTAGAAGAACAAAAATTCTAAAGCTAGCAGCTTGTTTCGGATTGATACGAGCCCCTTTTGTATTTCAGAATTTGCGATGCCTTGAGAATTAGGCAAAGATATAATGCACGTAGAGGCCCTAGGCATGTCAAAAGAAGAGATCTAGATGGCCTAACGGCCCTCATCCGTCAGGCATCAGACATATATTCCTGTGGTGTATGGTGCACCGTTCCATGATATGGAGTGAAATGCTAGATTAAAGGGAAAATTATCAAAAAAGTCCTAAACTTATTGCAGTGGTGACAGTTCAATCGTAAACCTTTTTTTTTTCTCTAATTCAGTCATAAATTTTTTGTAATTATGTCAATTTAGCCCGTCCAGCCAATTTTGATTATTGTAAAGATTTAGAATTGAATTGCTATAATTCTAATATGATTTTTTTTTTATAATTTTTTTCTCAAATTGATGACAGAAGATCTCTTTTTGTTTATTTCCGTGGAAAGTTAGACAGAAGATACGTTCTCCCGTGGTACAGTAGGTGGACCAAACGGTCAAGAAAACCAAACACTTAAGTGGGAAATTAGGGGATGCCTGTCCCTATATATATATGCATAACGTATGCCCGAGTCACTCGATAAAGCCCAGTGCTGCGGTAACTGAAAACCAAACAAAACTGCCCATCAGAAGTCCAACCCAAAAAGAAGAAGAAAACCTTATGGAAGTGGAGAGAATTCAGGCATTGGCCGCGGTCGGCCTCGACACGCTCCCAGCCCAGTTTGTCCGCCCCTCCCGCGAGCAGCCAGAGAACAGCCCGGCCGTGGAGGGCGTCACCGTGCCGGTGATCTCGCTATCCCAGCCCCACCACTCTCTCATACAGGAAATCCACGAGGCGTGCCGCGACTGGGGATTCTTCCTTGTGACCGATCACGGGATACCGCCGGAGCTGATCGGGCAGCTGCAGGAGGCGGGCCGCGAGTTCTTCAGGCTCCCGCAGGAGGAGAAGGAGAAGTACGCGAACGATCCGTCCAAAGGGAATTTCGAAGGGTACGGGACGAAGATGACCAAGAACCATGACGAAAAGGTTGAGTGGGTGGATTACTTTTTCCACGTCATGCATCCATCTTGCAAGGTCAAGCATGAGATTTGGCCTCGACACCCGCCTTCTTACAGGTACGAGGTTTGATCTATATAGCAACCGCGTTTATGGACCTGGGTCGGAAAACAAGAAGAAAATGTTTTCCAATGGACGCGGAAATTATGACATTTCTAAAAATTATTTTCCGAGAAGTCACATTTTGATAAATGATAATATTTTTTGATACATGGCCGGAACACGAAAAATTAACTAAAAATTATTTTTCATTGCTAGATATATATTATTTGGATGCTGATAACTTGGCCATGAGCAACTAAGGAACTGTGTATGAGTAATAGAGTCTGGTTAAAGCATGAGCACCAAAGTCTCAGGCCTTAGCCTCTCGACAACTAGGTAACTCTCTAGCCAGTTAGTTTATGTTAAATTTTACCGTCAAATTCCCGAGTTATATGACACATAGTAATTGAGATGTACCAATTTAAGATTTTACCTCCCGTCTATCATAGATATACTAGTTTTAAATATTTCGCAATATTAACTCAATTTAACGCAAAGTAAATTTATTAAAAATGTACAAATTTTGAGTTTTTCATAACATCAATCCTTAACAAAATCTTAAAATTAAAGTCTCGGTCCGTTCGTGTCGGGGAAGTTCTCTTTGCGAAAGTCTTCTTTTTTCTGGTGGACAGGGAAGTACCAATTTAAAATTCTATGAAGTCAAGATAATTAAAATGAGCTATGAAGTTGACTGACCTGGTTAGAAAAATGCTGTCCATCGCTATCCCCAAAGATAATGCGGGCCACGCCACAATTTTTTTTTTTTTTTATTTTCCAAATTCTAAAGTTGTCTATTTTAATTTATCTTCAATTTTATTTTACTTTAATCTATTTATCATGTTTTTTTGTCTTTTCTTAGGATGTTAATCAATTGTTATTTGGTTAAATTGATTATTTTTTTGTTAATTACACTCGTGGGAAGGAGATCTTACTGGGAACATCTTTGACGGTGCAGCCTTTTTTTTTTTTTTTTTTTTTCCGCATTAAGCTTTTACCATATCATAGATATGTTCACCAAGTATGAATAGTTTTTACTAAGAATGACAGATTTAAAAAAATAGACGGTTCAGATCAATCGTGATGTTTTAATAGCGACAGTTTGGTCTTATCATAGGTTGTTTGGTCATAGAAAATCTGTAAAAATAAACTCACTTTTTTTCTAGATAAACGCGATATGCAAATACAACAAAATAGATGAAGTTATTGATAACAACTATTCTTTACTACACGGTAAATTTTACTTTCCTTTTGAAACCCTCATACAATACAATTAAAAAAAATCGATACGGTGATGTTTGGTTATGCGTAATAATAAACTCCTAATCCACATCGTTTCGACTGCTAATTGCAATTTTCTATAGCATTTTTTTCAAATTTTCGATTTTAAAAGAGAGAAACTATCGGTAATCATGACTAATGGGGCGTACGCTCGACGGTACCCTGGGGCGTAAGCCCGATGGAGCTTGCGGATCCTTGGTTACCAAAAAAAAAAAAAACTGTCTTCTTAAGTTCAACTATACACCACCTCAGCGTAGTCTATGTATTTGTGATGCTCATTCTTTATCTTCTCAACCTCAAAGAGTCGAGAGAAGAGTTATTTATAAAGAAAATGGATGCTGTAGGTGCTTTTATAATTTGTTGTTTTCTATAATAACAAATGAATGCTTGTCTGACACAGGGAAGTCACTGAAGAATACAACAAGGAGATACTGAAAGTGACAGAGGTGCTGCTGGAGCTGATCTCCGAGGGCCTAGGACTGGAGAAAAATGTCTTGAAAGCAAGTTTGGGAGGTGACCAGATGGAGCTAGAGATGAAAATAAACCTGTACCCACCCTGCCCACAGCCTCAGCTGGCCCTCGGCGTCGAGCCTCACACCGACATGTCGGCAGTCACCATACTGGTCCCGAACGATGTCCCAGGTCTCCAAGTTTGGAAAGACGGCAATTGGTTCGCCGCAGATTACTTGCCCAATGCTCTTTTCTTCCACATCGGCGATCAAATTGAGGTAAAATGCGATAAAACAGTGAATTTGCTTCTAGGAAAGATTTCCTACGTTCGACTTACGAGGGATGCTGGTCGCAGGTTCTAAGCAATGGAAAGTACAAAAGTGTCCTTCATAGGAGCTTGGTGAACAAGGAAAAGACGCGAATGTCATGGGCAGTGTTTTGTGCACCCCCGCAAGAGGCACTGATCGGGCCTCTCCCAGAGCTCATCAACGATCAGAACCCGGTGAAGTACTCCACCAAAACTTTTGCCGAGTTTCGATACCGCAAATTCAACAAGCTCCCGCAGTAGTTTTCTACTTCAGGATCCACGATTGTGATGTTGCAACTTACATTTCCTCCATTGTTGCAACGAGAACTCGTCTCTATGTTGCTAATAAAGTGTGCCTTCGTTATCTTGGAAGTAAGCTCTGCGCAGTCGCGTGTTCAAGGAATTTCCTCGTAATTTTCAGTTTCGACATCTGTGGCAGCCGTCATTTTTATGTACATAACATGCAACCTTTTCGAACTTGAGGTTGTCTTTAGAATTACATTCGAGAAGAGTTGTCATCTGAAGAGAATATGCTCTGACCAATGTCAAGTCGAGCAGCGGTTGATGTGGATTGATGGGCGCAGTGCTTTGATACCCGAAAATTCATAACATGTTAGGCCATAGATTAGATGAGGCCTTAACCAAGACTCAGTATTATGTTAAAGGATTTGTAACTCAAAAATTATAGCTATTAAGAGGTGACTGGTATTCGTCGTGTATATCAGCAGAAAAACTAGTGAAGCGACGAAGCAAGCGGTCTGGATATAGCAAAAGAAAATTAAAAGGAAAAAAGAAAAATAGTTCTCAGAAAGTTGGAAAAAATTATCAAGTAACTTCTCCCTGAATGTGGATGATTTTGTTTCTATTGGGGAAATTCGATTGCTGATAAAGATAAGAAGCAGTAGTAGATCGTTGATCATTTGATGCCTACCGATGGTCACTATCCTTAAGTAATTATTTTCCTCCACTATTGTTGTTGCCGTGTTTAGAATAAATATACTTCTGGGATATACACAAAAGCAACAGAGAAACAAATTCAACAATTACTCAATTTTCTCCCTTGGGATTTCACCTTGAATATGCTAAGGTTGCGTGTATGAAAAAAAGAAAAAAACAGAGAATTCTAAAGAAGTAGCATTTATGAACAATTGTAGTTATTATGAAATAATATGTGAATTGGTGTCTATTAAAAGAAAACCAATCAACATATCTCTTGAAAATAGGTACATTGTCCCCAACCATCACCTAAGTAGACGACACGCGACATGACACAAAAAGACACGTCATTTTCAAAAATAGAAAATTCGATACGTTGAGAAACATTTTATATTAAATGAATATTTTTATTTTTAATTAATTTGATTCAAATTTATAAATAATTAATTAATTAAAAAAGAGCCTATAATGAATTTACACTAATAATATTAATAAATTGACAAAAGTTATTAATGAAACTAAGAAATTAGAATCAACTTATTTAAATAAATCCATAATATTCTATAATGACCAAAATTTATTACCATTCAACATTCAATATTTTTATTTTTTAAAATTACTTTTTAATCTTATTTATTTATTTTCCGATTAAAAAAAAAGTGCCATCCCCAAATTTATTTCTCTTTTATTTCCCTCCTCCACCACCTAACGACACACTGTCACTTCCCCCTCTCTCCAAAATTAAAAATCAACCCCCCGCCCCACTCCCTTCTTTCCCTCGTCTTTTCCCCCACCCCCAAATTTATCTCTTTTCTTTCCCTCCCCTACCACTTGACAAGCTGTCAAAAATCACGCCAAGTCCATAGAATCCTCCCCCACTTTTTTATTTTATTCTTTTTGAGTTTCCTTCTCAAAAACCCTAGCCAGCGCCCTCCTTCTCCTCCTCCTCCTCGCCACATGACCCCCTTCCTCTCCTCTTCCTCTCGATCTCTACTTGCTCTTAGTCCTCATCACAATTGTTCACCGCCTCGCCTCCAGCCCTTCTTCCCTCGTAGCTGCAGCCTCGTTGCCAATCCATCGTAGCATCATAATGGCGGCCCTCGCCTCAATCTCTACTCTTTCTCTCACCGTCTCTCGTCGTCGCTCACGGCCTCGTCTCTACTCCCTCGCCCTCACCTCCACCCTCCATCGTCTTCCAGACATGTGTGTCAAAACGCGTTGAAAAAAGTTGATCATGTGTCGAAAAATCTAACACACATTGACCGCGTGTCTGAGTGTGTCAACGTGTCCGACATGCTCCGACACATGTCGGACATGACACAGAAGCATGTGCAACATGTTCGTGCTTCATAGACCATCACCACTCTTCATATCAAGAGCCACTTCTTTTCATAACTACTATAATCTCCTTTTAGGATAAAAAGTTACCTCTTTTCATAATTAAGAGTCATGTCTTTTTTCTTTTTTTCTTTTTTTAAAATCAAAAGCCACATCTCCTCTTAATCAGGAGTCACGTAGTCTCTTAATTAAGAAACACATTTTAGGACAAAAAGTCACCTCTTTTCGTAACCGAGAGTCATGTTTTTTTTTTTTTTTTAATCAAGAGTCACATCTCCTCTTAACCAAGAGTTACGTAGTCTCTTAATCAAGATACATATCTTTTATGATAACAAACTATTTCAATAATCCCCACTTAGTTTGTTATCTACACTCATTTACATGAATTTATACATACAATAATCCCTACTTTTTCCTGGCTCGACCCAATTTCACCAACGTTGTTTTTACCCATATTATTAAAAAAAAATCCCTCTTTTGAAGTTCTCTTTTTTTAGGCCTATTCTCGAAGGAAGCAAGGTGCTTCCTTTGAATATGAGGATGGAGTGGGGCTCCTGTCCTACTTTTCTTGTCTTCATCTTCCATGAAAAGTGGAAGTTGCGTTTTCCTTGTATTATATGGTCCACAGTTTTTGTCTTATTCTTTTCTTTTTTTTACTCGATTTCTCTCATAATGCTGCTCCTCCCGTTCGAGGCATCGATCCATGGAAACTAGAAGTCACAGCAAACGAGGAATCGAAATTTGTCAGGTAAAGTCAATCGAAATCGTGCTTTCCGAGCTGCGATTTAGCTTTTGTCAGCCCAACATGGCGGGCACGCACGCACGCACGCACGCACGCACATGCATGGGTATGCATGAGAACGGAAGGAATATAAAGCCAATCGTTGTAGTTCAAAGGACAAGACCCATGTGGCGCGGCGCGATTCCCTCTTTCACTGCGATCAGAACAGTGGACTCGTTGATAGATGGAGGAAATAAATGACGTTGGGCAAGTTTAATGGCTGTCTTTTTTCACATGGACAGCTTCCTTCCATGGGTTGATCTTACTTCAGATGTGTGTCTAGAAAACACTCAAACAGTGTCATTCAAAGTGGGAATCCCCAAACTGAAAATTTGTTCTTTCATGGTAAGACGATGGTGCACCCTGTTTCTCTGAATGCGGAACAGTGCCGCTTTCCCTATCCTAGAGAGCAAGAAGTTTCCCAAAGGAGGAACTTACGCTGTCATAATAACTTGAATTATATGTCTTCTTCTATATGCTTAAAATGCGAGGAATCCCAATGATTTTGCTGTTTCAGAAGTAAGAATAAAGTTTAAGCGGGACGACTCTTAGGTTCACCGTACAAATGTGGCTTGAGTCAACTATAACAGGAGGGAGGCGACAACTGAACTTCGAAATCATCTTCCCACTGATGCCAGGTCTCTGTTATTGGCCATGTACTTACAAAGGAAATATATCAGCAGACTTATATAAGTGCAAATGACAGAGTATTCGCAACTCGAATGATACTGGAGGATGAAATCAAGCGGTGGCACTAAATAGAAAAAGCCCCGCGATACCTTATACAGTCATCATTCACATTTCTCTTGAACCAGACCCACATGTTGGTTGAATTGCTTCTTACTTCATTTCCACAAGATTAAAGGTACATTCTTCTTCTGCACATGTCTTGGATTTGAAGAATCGTAGCTCCAAACTGACCAGAGGCATTTTGCATAGTCCCACTTCCCACAAGCAGTGCTTGTTCTTCAAGTTCCTTGGGTTCGCTACACTTGAAGATGAATGGTAAAATAGAAGATGACGCGGTCTCTGGGCCAATGTTAGGGGATATGGCAAGTCTGGCTCTCCATAGATGTGCAGAGAGCAGGAACGAGAGTACTAACATGCCTTCGGACAATGCTCTCGAGGAAGGTACATGTCTTCCAGTGCAAGAGGATTCTTTATTGCATCCCCATGGATTTAAGTCCTAGAATCCTACAACGTCACATCTCAGTTCCCCTGTTATACTGTTGGTGGTGGAGCTCAATCATCATCCTCCGGTCAAAATAGTGCTCCATGAAGACGAAAAGCAAGTAAGCTCCTAAAAGAGTGTGTACAGACTTGTCTGTCCATACAGATCATTGAGATTTGAGGACTGTCGGTTAGCTTTGTGGTCAATTTATGCACAAAGGGACTTAGTATTGTTTGTCTGGTTACATATACTGCAATGTCATGAATTGCTGCTTGGTGAATAGCAACAATATGAACATAGTATCCCCTGTTTACCATCGCCGAAGAAGAAATAGAGTGACTTAAAAATGCACTCTCTACACAACAATCTGTGAACTTTGTTCCATCTACCAATATGTTGTTCCTCTTCAAATGAACTACTGGATTATGGTTCTCGGAGCTGTTAGATGAATGTTGATGATTCGATCCCTAGAGAAACTTATGTGTTCTCTGAATGCAGAGTGATGGAGAAGAGTTGCCCCAGTATCTGAAGTACACTTACCCATCTTCTTCATCTAGCTGCTTTTGGCATCTTAGGGGTGATACACTTTCTTAATCTCTCGGCATTGGACTTTTCGTTTTTGTGCTTCTTTGTGCTATGAATGGCACGCTCATTCTCTCTCTTTCCTTTTTTTTTTTCACGGAAGGCATAAGTGAATCTTCAGAAGCCACTTCTATGATATGCTCACATCTTTCTAGTGCCAAAGCACCAATAAGATACTATGCACTAAAAATCATCGATGTCTAACATTTATTGGAGAGTTCCCATTTCTTGAAGTCCTCATATGCATCTAATCAACTTTGTTCACAGGTTTTAACCAGGTATCTGCTGCGAAAACATTTTGGCCCACAGATTGTTGGGGTGACAAGCGACCAAACCATTTTATACCTTGGTCTACCTTCCAATATGGTACTCTCTCTCTCTCTCTCTCAAAACAAGCCAGCCAAGAACAAATTCAGCTGGATTCAGTCTCAGAGAGCCTCTATCTGTCGCTACATTATCCGTTACCGCATGAATAGCTTTCCATAACTTGAATTCTGAGGCAGTTTTTCTAATTTCTTTTATCATTCTAATCTTTCCACTCTAAGCCCTGTATACAGTGAAAGTATATGATGATATTGTCAGAAACAGAAATTGTTACATGCTGCAAGTCCTTGCAATAGCTTATGAGGAAGAACAACTGAACATATTCACCGTATCATGATTTTGATAGTAATGCCCTGAGCATAGGCAATTTGACCAATTGTTGGCCTGTAAACAGGTCTGAGGGGATTGGTTGCGTGTCTCTTAGTAATGTCAAAAGCTCAGGGGAGTACTTAATAAGTCCCATGGTATTTTCTGCTGATGCATGGCTATGTTCAAGCCAAATAATTGTCTAGTTCAATATCCAGTCACTGATGGATCGTTGACTATCAAGTTCTCATGCAAATTCAATCCAATTTCATTATAGGTTGGCTCATTTTTAATGGGTTGGTTGGGTGTCGTATTCAAAGAAGATATATCCGATATTTCAGAATACCTTGCCATTGGGATGACGACTGGCTACTTGGGTAGCCTTACAACTTTTAGCGGCTGGAACCAGAAAATGATTGATCTGGCAATTAATAGGCAATGGTTGTTTCCTGTTCTGGGCTTCCTACTAGGTAAAGACACATTGAAATCATCTCAACCTGGAGTTGCAATGTATCTGAACAACATTTCACTTGTACATTGCACTCGATTCAGTTTCATAATGTTTACAATTTGTGGAATGAGAAGTGTGTTTTCATTACAAAACCTTGCAGGATTGGTTCTTGCAGCGTACTCAATCATCTTTGGGGTGGAAACGGCAATGGGTTTTAGGTGGCTCCTTAGGAGGATCATGAGGAATTCTAGATTAGGCTTTTTCAGATCAAGCAAGGAGGCGGGTGTAGATCGCAATAAGCGTCACGTTGCCATATCAGTGGTGGTAATTCTAATGCTGGCCTCATCATTTGCTGGGAGCGGAATTATGCTTTAGAAAGGGTTTGGAAAAAGGCAGAACTATGGGTCTACTGTGGATCGCGTGCATGGTTGGCCCTGCAGGTGTGTGGATAAGGTGGTTTTTGGCTCAACTAAATGGGTGCGGCCTAGGGAAAGCTGCTTGGCTTAAATGGGTTCCCTTTGGTTCTTTGATGGGCAATGTTTCTGCATCTTGTGCCATGGCCACGCTATCTCCAATGAATAAAGAAGTGAGTCAACACGGACACCAAACTTGCCCATGGTCTTAGTTTATTTTCTAGCTTATACCAACAGAGGGCCCGAAAAGCGTAGAAGTATGAACATTTGTCCATTGACGTGACCAAGACAATTCATTTTGTAGATGTTCTGGAATTGATATCACGCACTTCCTACTTTCTGTGATATTATTTTTATGTCGCATTATCCATTGGGATTTTATTTACCCCATTTCTTGTATCGCAGGTGAACACCAAGAACTGCGACGATATTGTCACGGGCGTGCAAATGGGCTTCCCGGGTTGTCGGAGTACAGTTTCCACTTTTATAGGGGAGTTCAATGCCATGAGACAGAGCGAGCATCCTTGGCCCGCTTATGCATATGCCACTGCTACAATAATTATTTCTTTTACTCTTGGAATCCTGATGTTGAGACAGACCTCCCTTTTGTGTTTACCGATGATGCTTGGCACCAAGTGTTAATCCCGAGATGGTTCATATATATCCTTGCTGTAAATGCAAATTAGAAGTGTCTTAAAAGCTGTGTAATTTCATCTACATCATTTCCTTGCTTTATTGTAATTGTAACGGTAATTCCTCGTCCTATGTCAAGGACTCTGTAGTCAATTTTTTTTTCCTTCGACTTTATAGTCAAATTTACAAAGGACGTGATGGTGATACGTACAATGCTCTCTTTCTCTCTCTCTCTCTCTAAATGGATGCTTTTGTACAGCATACAATATGTAAACTTTGTTTTTGGCATGTTTGACAATATTGTAGGGGAATAAAATTCATTCCATATCAATCTTCCCATGGTTAGACATTAATGTTTGCTGGATGTTGTTATATAAATGATTTGTCTGTACCGCGATTCGTCAATTCTTTTTTTCTTTTTTTGGATTTATTAAGCCCCATCAAAGATTTGTCCGTATGACTTAGGCCTTCAGAATGAAATAAGAATCAAACTCGTCATCTTATCAGAAATAATGTCTTTTTGATTCCTAGTTAGTTTTTTCCTGCAATTTGGCATTTGTGGGCAGCAGTACTTGCTACTTAGTATGGTGTGTTTGGCTTTATTAGTGGTTGCTGGGAAGGGATCCTATGTTTATAACATGCTTTTCTGCCTGAAATGGCAGGCAATTTAGTCTTCATACACACACTTGCTATAAATCCTGGATTCATCACAATCCACTTAAAACTTATGTTTTGTTCAAAGTGAGGCACATGGATTGTGAGAATGTTTACTCTGCACCCAGAAAAAACATGTCGCATGGTTGAACAAGTAGTGTGGGGAGGCATTCCTCTAGTTTCGGGAGTGCTCTGCCATTTCTGATGGATGACGAGGTTGAAAGAAAGATAGTTGCAGAGGCAGGAGATATAGGAGACCATGCTCTTCTTCGCAGGAGAAAGAGCGAGAGCGACAGCATTCTTTTCTCCCGACATTGAGAATGACACTGTTTTTCCAGTGCCTGAAGATTTCTTGCAGCATTCTCATGGATTGGGGTCTCGTGGTCCCACTATGCCGTCCTCGTTCGGGTAACCGTTGCCAGGGAAAATCATCACTTCTCCGGCTTCCAACGACACAGAGAACATGAAACAAGTGAGCTCCAGAAAACTCTTTCTTGGGTCTGTAACTGGAATGGATGAAACTATAGGTTTAATGAATCTAGTTTTCTGTGAAATAAGTCAAATCATGACACCAAATATCTTTTTTGATATTTTATTATCAAATCCTGCAGCCAATTAGCGGCGTGTGCATTGCAAGTGCAGGACGACCACAAACGGCTTTTTAGGGTTTTGGAGTATGCTTCATGTCTCATTCATTTGGCTGCTTTTGGTATAGTATCCCCCCCCCCTCCCCCCAAAAAAATAAAAAAGAGCCACGTGTGAGCATTAGTAACATGTGCTTGTGTATAGTATACATAACTATTCGTGCTGCTAATTTGATTGGTGCACTCTTCTCATCAAAGTTCATGCTCTATTTTAGGTCGGTTCATTTTTCATGGGGTGGTGGGGGCGTCGCGCTCTTAAAGAGAATTCTCGCAAGTCCCAGAACCGGCATTCACCACTTCCCAGCTTGCAGCAAATGGAGGACAAAGAGTCTTTGGGTGTGGATTGGCGGGGGCAGTGCTAATGCTTCTTTTGCTAGGTTCTCTATGGGCTTTTCGTGGGGAGATTTATGAGGAAGGAATTGAGCAGAGGAACCGACGAGGCAAATCGGTGGTGGTTAGCTCGGGGAAAAGTACCAAAAAAGTGCTAAATCTATTATATTACTATAAATTAATCTTAAATATTTCAATTCAATCAACTCAATCTTAAACATTTTCATATTAATACAAACTCAGTCTATCTAGTCAATTTTGACTTGCCGGAGCTAACGTAAACATTGACTGTCTAGCTAATGCTCACGTGGTAATTTTTTAATAATATTTTATTTTTTAAAAAAATTTATTAATTTATTAATTTTTTTTCTTTTTCCTCTTCCTCCTCCTTGGATCCCTGCAATGGCTGGCAAGGCTCGCCAGCAACCAGCGAGGGTCACGGCCGGCCCGAGCAGAGAAGAAACAATTCGCAACGAACTTCCGACTCACTGACAGTGCAGGGATCCGGTTCTCGCAATTTTTGCTTTTGCGGGCGCGTGCTCGCCACCGCCTGGGGCCGCGCGGGTCCGCGGGAGGGGCCGACCTCGGGTGGAGATTCCCGCGATCGAGCGGATGGCGGTTGAATGGTCGTTGGAAACGGACGGTCGGATCGGTGTCGTTTTTTCGTTGGGTTTTCGCATGGCTCTTTTGCTGGTTTTATCCGGTACGGGGGTCGAGGATGTTGCTCTCCACACGTATAATCGGAGTCCCGCCATGTCGGATTCACGACCCGTTTACTGCGTTAACGCCATTCTTTTTTGGTCCTTTTTTTCTTTTTTGTCAATCTTTTTTGGGCCTTAAATCCCACTTTTGCCGGCTTGACGTAACCACCCGACATTGACCTTTATTTTAGGTCGTGTCACTTAAGTCAAACATTCGATACGGATTGATTTATTAACAGTTCAATTTCAATCACTACGTGATTTGAACCTCTTTTCTATTATTAAATTATCAATTAAGTAATATAAACACTAACGGGTGATATGCGACACAATACTATATAATTTTATGGAAAAAACAAACTTGGGAGATGAATTACGTGTCATAGGAAGTGAGAGTCGGAAAAGAGAAGATTATGTTTTTTCTTTTTCCTCATTTATTATTTTTATTTTTTTTATTTTTTACATATATACATTTGACCCCTCATATATTAAAAAATTTTAAAATTGACATTGTGTGTTGGAATTACGTGAATTCCAAACTCGAATATTGGAATTTCGGACTCGAGTATCGGAAGAGTTGATCAAGTGTCGATTTTTCGACATGTGATGATCGAATGTTGAAGAGTGTCAAAAAATATAGAATACATATTGAAGTGTCCGACACGACACGAAAACCCCTAAAGAATTTTATTGCTTCATAAATTATCAAAACATCGACCATAATTGCAACTTGCTGTTCAGTAGATGCAGCGAGCTGAGCTTGGACTAGGCTTCCGCGTTTTGGAAGTCGACAGATGTTCGGGGCTTCCATTTTGCACTTTTTACTTGCCCGACAAAGATGTCTTCCTCTAGGCCTTCCCTGTATGAAGAGCAACGTTTCAATCTTTTGGCCGGACAACCTTTTGCATCGAGATGTCGCAAAGAATGCAGTAATAGCAGTTCACATTCATAAAGAATTCTCAATGTGCAAACATGGAGATCTTCTGAGCACTTTCGCTAGTTGCCCCCCGATTTCCATTCACCGTTGACTCTATACATGTATTGATGATAAAATATTAGGTGCCCAAGTGTAAACACGTCAGCCTTGCACTAGTCCTCTCAACGTCTGCCACGTGTCAATTTGGGACCCACTTGTCAGATACCTCACGTCCCCTCTCTCTTCGGTCAATGTTTTTACTTTTTCTTTTCTTTTTCCTTTTTCCTTTTTCCTCCTTTCACTCTCTCTCCTCTCTCTTTGTGGATACACACCCACTCTTTTTGCTTTTTTTTTTTCAAAATGCTCTCTTGCCCGCCACCTCAGCAATTCGCCTCCATCTCTACCTCTATCTTCGCCCACTTTTTCTCCGACCTCTAGTGTCGTCACGTCCTGTCCAACTCCTCTCGTGCCCTTAGCATCGACACCAGCGTTGGCCAAGAGCTCAAGGCCCTTTGCCGCATCAACAAGCCATGCCTCTGCCTTTACCTTCTCTATTGCCTATGCCGACCCTGGTCTAACTCAAATCTGTTGATTCGAGATCAAGCTAAGATCTAAATCACAAATCTAGGATTGACTCGAGCTTAGATTCAAAAAATGAGGCTCAAATTCTCCAGAAAGGAAATGTCTCAACTAAGACTCACTATCAACTTAATCCCATGAAAGGAGGAAGAAGGAGAAGAAAAAAGAAAAAAAGAACAAAAAAGTAAAAACATTAATTGAAGAGAAAGAGGGGGGACACGGAGTGAAAGTAGGAAGAAGAAGAAAAAGGAAAAAAGTAAAACCAAATATTGAAGAGGGGGGACACTAGGGTATCTAACAAGTGGGTCCCAAATTGACATGCGGTGGGAATTGAGTGGACTAGTGCAAAGCTAACGTGTTTACACTTGGGCCCAACCCTGTCGATCTTGGTCCGGTTCTCAAGGAGACTAGATCGATCCTTGGTCCTAGAATTCTTAGATTAGTATTGTGCGGGTCGGTCCTCGTCCTCGCGCCCTTAAAGTTAAGGTCGCCTAACCCGAACCAACCCTAACTATATATAATATTATTTATAATTTTTTATAGGGATAAGTGCACCAGGAGTCCTACAACTTGTCACGAAAGTGCATTTGAGCCCTAAAACTTGCAAAAAGTGCATTTAAGTCCTAAAACTTGTCAAAATGTTTCAAATGAGTCCTAAAATCGACGCCGTCTAATTTCTTAACGGAAAAAGCTGACGTGGCCCCCGCGTGGCTTTTTTTAATCGTTTCTCTCTCCTCCGTTGCGAATAGATTAAAAAAAAATTGCCACGCACTCAAAACGACGTCGTGTTCTCCTTTCTTTTTCACCATGTGTTACCTCCCCTCTATCTCTACGTCTTCTTCACCGTCGTCTTCCTTCTACCCCGTCCGTCTCTACATTTGCTTTCGCTATTCCGAGCGAACCCTAAGCCCCAAATCGCATTCATTCGAACCCTAAGCCCCAAATCGAATTTGTTCGAACCCAAAGCCCCAAATCGAATTTGTCTGTACCCTAAGCACCAAATCGAATTCGTCCGAATTGCAGTTCTCTTGCGATTTGGGTCCTCATCAACCTCAAGTTCGACGCTTGTCGTGAGTTCGTGTTCTTTCCTTTGACGATTGCGAGTTCGTGCGAAGACCTCTCTTGTGGGAGTCTTGACATCTTAGCAGCGAAGCGATTGGCGTCGAGGACGACGACAGGGTCAGCGACAACGATGGCGACTCCTCCTCACGCAGGTATCGCTCTCTGCATTATAGCATTTTGGGTATCTCATGCTACGATTTCTTTTGTTTTGCAAAGGTACTTTAATCTCTGCATTATGCAAAACGACGTCAATAGGCATCCTCATTTCTTCATTATTTGGAGTTCAGAGAGTTCAAGTTTGACACACATCGACTTTATGTTATCTTCTTTGACGATTGCGAGTTCGTGTAAAGACGTGTCTTGCGGGCATCTCGGCGTCTCAACGGCGAGCGAGTGGCATCAGGGACGGCGATGGCGACTCCTCACGCAGGTATCGCTCTCTACATTACAGCATTTGGGTATGTCAAGGTAATATTACGATTTTTGTTTTTGTTTTGCAAGGGCGTTTTACTCTCTGCATTATGGTTGTTTTGCATTTTCCAATTGTCGCGATAAATTAGAACATTTGCTGCAAATTAGAACATCGCCTACCGAAATGCGACAATAGGTCCCTTTGCTCTCACTATTGATCATGTAGTTGCATTATGGTTGTAAAGCACATTATGCTAATTTGCTGTTTCGTATTGATTGTTAGTCTTTTAACTTGAACATTGCTTCAATAATTTGATGATTGAAAGTGCTTTGCTCTTTGTTTATGTTCCCTTGTAGGTCCAATAGCCGAGAATAAAGTTTATGTCACTGTTCGCTATGGAGGTAAGTTTAAAGTCGGCCCACCATTGGAATACATAGGTGGAAGAGCTGATGTTGCTGAAATAAATTTAAGTCAGAGTTCACTGTCTAGTATAATTGAAGCTATTGAGGCTTTGGGTGTGTGCAAAATAGAGAAACTCTTTTACGAGTTCCTGGAAGTACAACTCTTGTAGACGGCATAACTCTTAGGTATTTATGGGATAACTCGATGTGATGGATCAATTTTATCATCATCGTGCTCTGAAAATATTAAGCTATATGTTGAGCATGTTGATGAAAAAAAGAAAGGAGCTGAGATGGGGGGTGTTGAGATGGAAACTGGAGGTATGTCTAATGTGATTGGGAATATTGATGATGACGATGCCAATAGGGATTTAGATGAGGAAGAGGATGATGATGCACATAATTTGGTGGATATGGAACAGTCGAGTGATGATGATGACTTTGAACTGGTTGAAGCAAGGAAAAAATTAATGAAATTTTCAGCAAGACATAGGCTCCAAATTTTAAATTATAGTGAGGCTGCTAGTACTTCCCAACCACCGACTGTGGATGAGGCTCAATCGTTAGATGATTCGGGGTACGAAACAGTATGCTGATTCGGATGAGGAAGACAGTCTTCAATCAATTTTAAATGATGAGGGTGACGAAGAGGTTGATGTTATCTCAAGGAGGAGAAGTAGGTTCCCATCATATGATCAAAGTGGTACAAATCCAGTATTTATTATTGGCATGACATTTGAGGATGCAACTGAGTTCAAAAGTGCAATTTTGAAGTATTCTGTGGCTGAACAAAGAGCAATCAAATACACTAAGAACACAAAAAGCTTTGTAAGAGCCGGGTGTGCCAGGAAAATTGTAAGTGGATGATCTATGGTGCTATTGATAGGAGAACTGGGTCATTTCATTTGAGAAAGTATATAAATCAGCATATATGCAGTATCACTTTCAAGAATAAGAGAGTGTCTAGTAATTATTTAGCTAAGCACTTCATGATTCTCATTGCTGCAATGCCTAAAATCAAAGCACCAAAGTTAAAGAAATTAGTCAGAGAACAACTGGGAGTAAATGTCACTTTCAGTCAGTGTAGGAGAACAAAGCTGAAAGTATTGAAGGAACTACAAGGCAATTACAAGAAGGAATATGCACAAATGTACGACTACTTGGGAGAGCTTTACACTGCAAGCCCTTCAAGCAATTTTAAATTGAAAGTTGAAAGGCCATTGCCAAATTCTCTACCATTATTTGATAGGCTTACATTTGCTTTGATGCTTGCAAGAAAGGTTTTTGGCTGGATGTAGGAAGATCATTGGATTAGATGGATGCTTTTTGAAGGGTTTGATCAAGGGCGAGTTGTTATGTGCCGTAGGAAGGGATGGCAACAATCAAATGTATCCAGTGGCATGGGCAGTGGTAAGAATCGAGAATAAGGACACATGGACTTGGTTTATCGAATTGTTGAAGTCAGACCTCGATATGTGTAATGGTGACGGATGGGCTTTGATAAGTGACCAACAAAAAGTATGCTTTTCTTTCTGTTTTCATATATATATATATTCTTTTTTTGGGTAATTGTCAGGGTCTCGTCCAATCTGTAGCTGAACTTTTGCCAAATGCAGAGCATAGGATGTGTGCAAAGCACATATATTCCAACTGGGGTAAAAAATACAAAGGAAAACAGTTGATGAGACAATTTTGGAGATGTGTCAAGAGTAATAATATGTCGATTTCGAGGTGCATAGACAGAGGTTGAAGGAAATGACTCGGGAAGGTCATGATGATTTATTCCATATTGAGCCAAAACATTGGTGCAAAGCCTTCTTTGACACCAATATTAAATGTGATGTCGTTGATAATAATCTCGGCGAGGCTTTTAATGGCGGGTGTGTGGAAGCTAGGTGCAAGGCCATTGTGAGTATGTTGGAGGATATTAGAATCATGGTTATGAATAGAATGCATACTCAGAGGGATGGATGTGCTAGGTGGACTAGAAATTATGGTCCAAGGATTCTGCATAAGTTACATGAGAATACAACTGCTAGTAGGTATTGCCATTTGATATGGAATGGAGAGGAAGGATATGAGATTACGGAAGGTGCTGACAAATATGTTGTTGATTTGAATTTAAAAACTTGTTCTTGTAGAGCTTGGGAACTTAGTGGAATTCCATGTTGCCATGCCATTTGTGCAATACACCATAAGAGAAATGACCCGACTGACTATCTAGCTGAGTGCTTCAACAAGACAAAGTATCTAAGTGCTTATCAATTCATGATGCCTACAGTGAGGGGACAGAAATTTTGGAATAAAACCAATAATGAAGCTCCTCAACCCCCACCAATGAAGAACATGCCTGGTAGGCCAAAAAGGAGTAGAAGAAAGCAACCGATTGAGCTTGTAAGAGGTGATAGAATGACTAAAGAGGGTAAGCAAATGACTTGTTCTGCTTGCAATGTGCTTGGACATAACTACAAGGGATGTCCTTTAAAAAAGGTATTTCCTCAACTAACTGATCATCTAAATGCTGGGCATGTCACTTTAACATGTTGTTAATCAATGCTTAATATGTGCTTCTCAGGCCAATGCTCAGGCCAATGTATGTACATCCAATGCTCGGGCTAATGTATGTACATCCAATGCTCGTGCTAGTGCAAGTACAGCTGAAGCTCATGCTCAATCTCGAGGCTAATTCCACTTTGGACCAAGGCTCGGAAAAAGACAAGTAAGTTGTCATCTAACAATTATTGTAAGTTTTATATGTCAATGTTCCAATTTAGTAATTATAAATATTCAGGCTAAAGCTAAAGCAACGACAAGCATAACTGGAGGAGGATTCGAAAGCCATGCCAATGCTTCTGCAAGTGCCAATTCAATAGGAGACAATAGTGGGCATGTTAATACTTCTGCTCAGGCTAGTGCAGATGTAAGAGGGTGTAGTGCTAGTGCAGATGTAAGAGGGTGTAGTGCTCGTGCAAATGTAAGAGAATGTCTTTGCCACCGCTTCTACTCGAGCTAGTGCTGATGTTAGAGGATGTACTGGTGCGGCCAATGCTGTTGGTGAAGTTCGTTCTGATCAAGAGGAAGGCATTTATTGTGCATCGGCCAATATAATGGCTAAGCATAGACCTGAAAAAATTCCGGTGAGTAATACCTCAATCCCCAAGCATACATGTATTGTGACTACATTCTCATGTTCAATGAATTTTTTATTATTTCAGATTAAAAGACCTGCCATTGGAAATGACATGATACAAAGAGAATCACAGGGAAAGAGGATGAAAATGGTAGGGTTGGGTGTTGATGCAAATCCTATGACAAACCTTCATATTCTTAAGGTGAGTAATACTTTTAAAATTTTCTAATAGCAATTGCTTATCTTCTTAAGCTAAAAACATGCTCATTCTTATGTAGCCTAATACAACTGGTGCAAGAGCTACATCAATAGTAAAGGTGCATTCCCAAGTCAGTGCACAACCTCAGTCATATCGTGTATCAGCAGTTCCTCGAAAACAAATTACGGTGACGCTGAAGCCACCATTACAACCCAAGGCCAGTTTCCAACCTCAGTCATCTCATGCAACAGTAGCTCCTCCAAAGCACGTTGCAATGAAGCCAAATGCACTATCGCAACCTGAGGCTAGTTCCCAGGCTCAATCATCTCAAGCTACAAGAGCTCAGAAGCATCTTGGTTTAAAGCAAAAGGCACCATCACAACCCAAGGCAAGTTCCCAACCTCAATCATCTCGTGCAACATTAGCTCCTCCAAAGCATGTTGCGATGAAGCCAAATACACTATCGCAACCTGAGGCCAGTTCCCAGACTCAGTCATCTCAGGCTACAATAACTTAGAAGCATCTTGGTTTAAAGCGAAAGGCACCATCACAACCTCAGGCAGCTCCTCGAAGACACATTGCGGTAAAGCCGAAGCCACTATTGCAGGCTCAGTCATCCCAGGCTCAGTCATCTCAAGCTACGACAACTCCTCCAAAGCCTATTCTTTGCGAGACCATATGTAAGGAAAAGCGCGAGAATTATGAATCAAGTGAAATTTGGACCCCTCTTGGACCACCTAGGAGACCATCATAGTGGATTGATATGTTTGCTGAAATTGGTGTTGTTAGGTGAATTTATATCAATCATTAGCTGGTTTTCTGTATGAGACATGTAGCGTTTGTGCATAGAACCTTTTGTGCACTGAAAGTGCATATTTTGTTGAAAAGAACCTTTTGTGCACCGAAAGTGCAAGCATTTTGTTGAACAAAGCCTTTTGTGCACTGAAAATGTAAGCATGTTGCTTTGTCAATGAATCGTGTTTCAACGAGTTATGTGGGATGCTTGGTTTTGGTTTGGATAATGCACGAAAGTGGTTGCTTTTCAGGATTGTTAATAGGTGATTGATTACTGAAATTGTCCATGAAGAATTTTCATTCTTTCAATACTTTTGTCATCTTCTTTCCCATTTATTGTTAATAGGATTGTTAATAGGTTCCAAAATTATTCTGGTGGCAATAGCTCATATAGTGCTATTGATAAGCACACAAATCAAGCAACATTTTTCAATGCGAAAGTAATTTCTCGCATGGCAAGCAATCGGTCTTGCAAACTACAAACTCACATCAGATTTCATTCACATCTCAATTATCCACAACTAGTATTCAAACTTACAAGCTTAGAAATAAGGTACTATGGAAGACTTAGAAAATTCCCACCAACTTTCACATTACACATAACCAATACAGCAATATAATACATGCATACAATGAATGCCGATTGATATAGCATCTTCCCTTTCTTTACTCGTGCGAGCTCCTCCTTTAAACATCTATTTTTCGCCTTTTGAGTCTTCATTTCAGCTAGCAATGAGCTCACATCGACTTCGTCACGCCTCGATTGGCTTGATTCACACAATGCTTGATTTCTTTCAAGTAGGTCAACTATTATGTCCCTCACATGATCTGGTATCTTTGGATCAACCCACATGAAGAAATCGCAGCAACTTGGACGATTAAACTTAGCACATCCATGGAACCTTCTTCCTACGTTTTTCCTTGTCTTTGCCATAAGAATTGGCGATTGAAGACCACAATAACATGTTGGCTCCGAGTTGACCTCATTAGGAGTTATGCCACTTGATTCGATGTTGGCGCCCTCATTCTTCCGGGCTTCGTATTATAGGAACCTAATAGAAGTATATTAGAATGGAAAACAACAAAATGCTATAATGCAGAGAGCGATACCTGCGTGAGGAGGAGTCGCCATCGCTGTCGCTGACCCTGTCGTCATCCCTGACGCCAATCGCTTCGCTGCCGAGATGTCGAGACTCCCACAAGAGAGGTCTTCGCACGAACTCGCAGTCGTCAAAGGAAAGAACACGAACTCACGACGAGCGTCGAACTCGAGGTCGATGAAGACCCAAATCGCAAGAGAACTGCAGTTCGGACGAATTCGATTTGGGGCTTAGGGTTTGGACGAATTCGATTTGGGGCTTAGGGTTCGGACGAATTCGATTTGGGGCTTAGGGTTCGGACGAATTCGATTTGGGGCTTAGGGTTCAGACGAATTCGATTTGGGGCTTAGGGTTCGCTCGGAATAGCAAAAGCAGACGTATAGACGGAGGGGGGGAGAGGGAAGACGACGGTGAAGAAGACGGAGGTGAAAAAGAAAGGAGAACACGACGTCGTTTTGAGTGCGTGGCAATTTTTTTTTAATCTATTCGCAACGGAGGAGAGAGAAACGATTAAAAAAAGCCACGCGGGGGCCACGTCAGCTTTTTCCGTTAAGAAATTAGACGGCGTCGATTTTAGGACTCGTTTGAAACATTTTGACAAGTTTTAGGACTTAAATGAACTTTTTGCAAGTTTTAGGAGTCAAATGCACTTTCGTGACAAGTTGTAGGACTCTGGTGCACTTATCCCTTTTTATATAATGAAAACCTTAAAATAAATAGCATCAACAACATTAAATAGCTCATTAGTGAGGAATTCAAGTAATTTTATATTATTTTTTAATAACTTAGATTTTTAATATTTTTTACAGTGTCAATAGTCATAATTTATGAATGAGGAAAATGTTTTTGTGAGGAGTCCTCTCGATGTCCAAAAATGCATAAACAGCTCCTTATGGCATTCTTCTCTAGGAAGAAGGAGAAGAAAAAAGAACAAAAGAACAAAAAAGTAAAAACATTAATTGAAGAGAAAGAGGGGAGACACGAAGTGAAAGTAGGAAGAAGAAGAAAAAGGAAAAAAGTAAAACCAAATATTGAAGAGAGGGGACACTAGGGTATCTAACAAGTGGGTCCCAAATTGACATGCGGTGGGAATTGAGTGGACTAGTGCAAAGCTAACGTGTCTACACTTGGGCCCAACCCTATCGATCCTGGTCCGGTTCTCAAGGAGACTGGATCAGTCCTTGGTCCTAGAATTCCTAGAGTAGTATTGTGCGGGTCGGTCCTCGGTCCCAGAGTTCAGGTTAGTCTAACCCGAACCAACCCTAACTATATATAATATTATTTATAATTTTTTATATAATGAAAACCTTAAAATAAATAGCATCAACAACATTAAATAGCTCATTAGTGAGGAATTCAAGTAATTTTATATTATTTTTTAATAACTTAGATTTTTAATATTTTTTACAATGTCAATAGTCATAATTTATGAATGAGGAAAATGTTTTTGTGAGGAGTCCTCTCGATGTCCAAAAATGCATAAACAACTCCTTATGGCATTCTTCTCTAGTATTCGTTCTCTTCATGTCTTATTTGTCCTTTAGTCTTTAATTTGCCAAAATCGAAAGAAAAAACTTCTCCGCTCGCCACTCGACACTCGCCTCGCTTGCTTTGGGTCATTCGTGCCGTTCGCCGCGCGATACTCGCTTGGCTTGTTGCTCCCCGCTCAACATTCGACGCTCATTCTGTTCAATGCTCACCGCACTTGACCCTCACTGCTTACCTTTCTTAGCTGACCTTGTTCATCATTAATGTCGGTATGGTCCTCGGTTTCCCTTTCAAGAAGTACAAAAAATGAAATAAAAAATTATTGGTTGGTCCTAGGTTGACTTGGAAACCGGATCGAATCCATTGGGTCAATCCGGTCCTTAATCGTTTTTTTAAGGAGTACAAAAAATGAAATAAATAATTATTGGTTGGTTCCGGGTTGACCTTGGAACCGAACCGAATCCATTGGGTTGGTCCGGTTTTCAGTCCCAAGCTTAATAGGGTCGGTCATCGGTCCCAAAAATTGAGGACTAGCACTATGCGGGTTGGTCCTAGGGTTAGGGGGTGGACCGATCCAATCCGGACCATGCTCACCCCTAGTATTGACCAGCAGATGATGACAGTTCTCGATCGATTCATTCCCTTCCTCTTGAAACTTCCTCAGAATGCGCTGCTAGTTTGGTTCGTGTGGTACCGTCGGCCAAACAATAATCCCCTTGAAAAAGTAAATTTCAACCTCGAATTTCCACTAACTTTGCCATCACCATCTGGTTTGTTAAAGACAGCAGTGCATAACTTGTTTGAATTCAAAATATTTTGAGTAATTTAATGCTTTTATCATTTAGTTATTATTCAAAATATTTGAATTAGTCCATTCTTATCTCATAGTTATTACTGTAACGGACTAATTTAAAATTCAAAATATTTTGAATTAGTCCATGTAATTATTGTAACAGCTAGTAGATGAACTCCATAAATATAAATGTTATCCTAGAGTTAAAGGATAAGCGAAACCCATGCTCAAACTCAAAGTCTATTTTTACATGATATTAGAAATTGAGGCCTTGGATTCAAATCTTTACAAGTCCCATTTACCTTCCTAATTAAATTTTCACTCTTAGTACTAAACCAGCTAGCTTAAGCGTGAGTGAAAATGTTGGAATATTTAAATAATCAATCTTATTTTCATCTAACAATTTAAGCTTTTAGAACAAATCATCCTCAATCTGCAACTATCGATGGGTTTGTGATAGGAGCGTCATGCGTCGCCCATGATTGAAGGTTGCCAGTTCTTGATTCCTTCGAGCTGGAATCCACGTTCTTGACACTTCTCGTTGTCTTACTCGTGGATTTAGAATGTTGTCAGCTTCGCATCGCTGAAGTTCGCAATCAATCCAAGCGACTGCGCCTTTTGTGTCGCATGGTGGTGTGTTCCATGGTATCGGCCTCTTCATGCATTGGCACTCGTCGCTTTCACAAGAATCTTATTGCTCTTGGTACCTCTCTCTCTGATGGTGTATTCACACCTCATTTGAAGGGTCCAAAATCTTCCAGTTCTTCTTCAAAATCACTAGGATCTCGTAATGATTTCCTAAGTTTTTCCTGGCTCAACCCGATTTTGCCAACGTTGTTTTCTACCCATATCAATTTAAAAAAATCCCTCCTTTGAAGTTCTCTTTTTTTTAAGCCTAATCTCGAAGGAAGCAACGTATTTCCTTTGAATACGGGGATGAAGTGTGGTTCTTGTCTTACTTTTTTTGTCTTCACCCTCCATTAAAAGTGGAAGTTAGTGTTTTCCTTTGCCCACAGTTTTTGCCTCTTTTCTTTTCTTTCCTTTTTTTTTTATACTTGATTTCTCTGATGATGCTGCTTCTCCTGTTCGAGGCAGCGATCCACGGAAACTAGAAGTCACGGCAAACAAGGAATCCAAATTTGTTAGGAAAAGTAAACCGAAATTGCGCTTTCCGAGCTGCGATTTAGCTTTGGTCAACCCAAGTGCATGCCCGTTGCGCGCGCGCATGCATGGGTATGCACGACCGAGGAAGGAATATAAAATCAATTGTTGTAGTTCAAAGGACGAGACCCATGTGGCGCAGCGCGATTCTCTCTTTCACTGTGATCACAACAGAGGACTCGTTGATAGGTGGATGAAACTAAATGTCGTTGGGGCAGGCTTGACGGCTGTCTTTGTCTCACATGGACAGCTTCCTTCTTTTGGTTGATCTTATCTCGGATGTGTGTATAGAAAACACTCAAACAGTGTCATTCAAAGTGGGAATCTCCAAATTGAAAGTTCGTTCTTTCATGGTAAGATGATGGATTCGACAAATCCATCCATTGCACACTGTTTCTCGGAATGCGGAACAGTGCCGCTTTCCCTATCCTAGAAAGCAAGAAGTTTCCCAATGGAGGAACTTATGCTGTCATGATAATTTGAATCATATATGTCTTCTTCTATATGCTTATTATGCAAGGAATCCGAATGACTTTGCTGTTTCAAAAGTAAAATAAAGTTTAAGCAGGACGACTTTTAGGGTGCGTTTGGTTCAGTATTTCCCTGAAAGCCCATTGGGAAAATACTGGACCGTTTGATTCAACTTTGAAACTGGCTTTCAACTTTCAACTTGCCTTCAAAATGCTGAAAGCCCAAGACCAGCTTTGGGTTGTCAGCATTCCGCCCACTACTGAAATTATTTTTTCCCTTCCAAAACTACCTTCACTAATTCTTCATATTTTCGATTTTGCCCCTGATTATTTTTTTTTAATTGAAAAAAGGAGGTAGCCCTTCACCGGATCGAGGAAGGGCTACGACTACCGATGAGCTAGATCTGGCGCTAGCGGCCGTCGACTGAGGTTGCCTGAGGTCGGGTGACCTCGGCAAGGGTCGCGTGACCCGGCCAAGGGCCACCGGAGGTCGCCCGACCTCGGGTGACCCTCAACGAGGGTCGCTCGACCTAGGGGCCGTGCGACATAGGCTACCGTCACGTGACCCTCCCTAGACCCAAGCGAGGGCCGCTTGCAGGCCTGCGAGACCCAAGTGGCAATCGCCTGGGTTGCGCGGCCCCCGGGTCGAGCGACCCTCACCAAGGGTCGCCCGAGGTGGGGCGACCTTTGGTGGCCCTCGGGCGGGTCGCTCGACCCTCACCGGAGGTCGCCCAACCTCGGGGGACCTTAGCCGACGGTCGCCAACGCCAGATCTGGCTCGCCGGCGGCCGTAGCCCTTCGTCGGATCGGCGAAGGGTTTAGTTCAATTTTTTTATAAAAAAAGATAAATAAATTTATATATATATCTTTCAAAGCCCATCGCGAAAGTTTTTTTTACCAAACGCACATTTAACTCAAAGTCCATTTGTAAAAAATTTTTACCAAACACAATTACATTTCCCCAAGTAGCTTTGGGCTTTCAGCATTTGCATTAGACTCAAAACCCCTTGCAAATGCTGAACCAAACGCAGTTTTAGGTTCACTATACAAATGTGGCTGAGTCAAGGAGGGAGGCGACAACTGAACTTTGAAATCATTTTCCCACTTATGCTAAGTATCTATTATTGGCCATGTACTTACTAAGGAAATATATCAGTAGACTTTTATAAGTGCAAATGACAGAGTATTTGCAATTTGAATGATACTAGAAGATGAAATCGAGCAATGGTACTAAATAGAAATAGCCCCGTGCACCCTTACAAAATTGTCCTTCACATTTCTCTTGAATCAGACCCACATGTGGTTGAATTGGTTCTTACTTCATTTCCAGAAGATTAAAGCTACATTCTTCTACTGCTCATGTCTCGGATTTGAAGAATCATAGCTCCAAACTGACCAGAGGCATCTTGCATAGTCCCGCTTCCCACAAGCAGTGGTTGTTCTTTAAGTTCCTTGGGTTCGCTACACTCGAAGATGGATGGTAAAATAGAAGATGACAGCCTCTGGGTCAGTGTCGGGATATAGCAGGTCTGGCTCTCCATAGATATGCTTCATATCTCATTCATTTGGCTGCTTTCAGTATTCTAGGGGTGAAGCATATATATATATCTCTTTCTCTCAAGTTGAAACTGGTGACGAATTACCGAATGGATTGACAAAGCTAAGATATTATTCTCTTGTGTGCAGTATGCTATCACAAAAAATAATACATTGTTAAAGGAATAGAGAAATTTGCACACAATAATTATAGTGATTCAACTCATTACAAGCTTATGTCCATTTTCCCAGATAGCGTAATAGTTGAATTTCACTAAAGAATTAATAAGAGATTACAGTCAAGTTATACTACTTATATCCAAACACTTTTACCAAAGTTGATGCTACTTATACCCAAAACGATAGATCTCACCATCTCACATCTAAGCACACATTTATGATACCATTACAGCTCTCAAGTGATTACAATTGTAAGCTCATGAAGACAAGTGTGTAAAATGGAAGCTCTCTTTGAACTTTGGAATTTCAAATTTACAATCTTGTTGTCTCTTCGGCACACAATGTCCTTTTATACTGCTCAAGTTCCAAACTAACCGTTGGACAATATTTAGAGGATCATTGTTCCAAATAATCCGTTGGACACGAACGCTTCAAAAAGATTTGGTAGTCGTTGAGTGACCAAATCAAAATCTCCATTTGATTCAATCGCCCATACAACCAAAGCTAGCTTTACAAAAGTAGAGTTTTTTGTTTGGAAATGATATCTTGTCTTTGGATAATGTAAATCAAATAACAGATCCTTGCTTTGAGTGGATTTCTTTGTTACTCAATTTTTCAAGATTGAAAACAATCAACACCTTCTAGAAAAGAAATTCGAGTCAGATCACCCGTGGCATTATATATTCCATATTTCTTGAGTCCGAAACAAACTTCTTGATAAGATAATAGAGTCTAAATGTCATTCCTCCGAGAATATCACCTGAAAATACTTTTATCATATTCTGCAGACACTTATGAAAAGTTTTGTCAATTTTCAAAACATATTAAGAAGTTTTCTCAACAAGCTTAAGCATATGTGCCAGCTACCGCTGGTGTCTCACACTGAACATAGAAGAGACTTGGCGGATGAATTAAGTGCCATCTTACCTTCAAACGGCTGACGGGCTGTTGGTTTGTCACGTGACAAAGCATCTTTAATCATGCAAGTCGCCTCGCTTAGTTGGGAAATCATCTTTCAGCAAGTGGAAACCAAAGTATGCTGCTTTTTGCTGGATTCTCAATTCCTCCCTCATTCGTTGTCCGATGAGATTAAGAAAGTGACGGATAAGCAACAAATGCTTCCGTACCAAATAATTAGAAGAACAAAAATTCTAAAGCTAGCAGCTTGTTTCGGATTGATACGAGCCCCTTTTGTATTTCAGAATTTGCGATGCCTTGAGAATTAGGCAAAGATATAATGCACGTAGAGGCCCTAGGCATGTCAAAAGAAGAGATCTAGATGGCCTAACGGCCCTCATCCGTCAGGCATCAGACATATATTCCTGTGGTGTATGGTGCACCGTTCCATGATATGGAGTGAAATGCTAGATTAAAGGGAAAATTATCAAAAAAGTCCTAAACTTATGCGGTGGTGACAGTTCAATCGTAAACCTTTTTTTTTCTCTAATTCAGTCATAAATTTTTTTGTAATTATGTCAATTTAGCCCGTCCAGCCAATTTTGATTATTGTAAAGATTTAGAATTGAATTGCTATAATTCTAATATGATTTTTTTTTATAATTTTTTTCTCAAATTGATGACAGAAGATCTCTTTTTGTTTATTTCCGTGGAAAGTTAGACAGAAGATACGTTCTCCCGTGGTACAGTAGGTGGACCAAACGGTCAAGAAAACCAAACACTTAAGTGGGAAATTAGGGGATGCCTGTCCCTATATATATATGCATAACGTATGCCCGAGTCACTCGATAAAGCCCAGTGCTGCGGTAACTGAAAACCAAACAAAACTGCCCATCAGAAGTCCAACCCAAAAAGAAGAAGAAAACCTTATGGAAGTGGAGAGAATTCAGGCATTGGCCGCGGTCGGCCTCGACACGCTCCCAGCCCAGTTTGTCCGCCCCTCCCGCGAGCAGCCAGAGAACAGCCCGGCCGTGGAGGGCGTCACCGTGCCGGTGATCTCGCTATCCCAGCCCCACCACTCTCTCATACAGGAAATCCACGAGGCGTGCCGCGACTGGGGATTCTTCCTTGTGACCGATCACGGGATACCGCCGGAGCTGATCGGGCAGCTGCAGGAGGCGGGCCGCGAGTTCTTCAGGCTCCCGCAGGAGGAGAAGGAGAAGTACGCGAACGATCCGTCCAAAGGGAATTTCGAAGGGTACGGGACGAAGATGACCAAGAACCATGACGAAAAGGTTGAGTGGGTGGATTACTTTTTCCACGTCATGCATCCATCTTGCAAGGTCAAGCATGAGATTTGGCCTCGACACCCGCCTTCTTACAGGTACGAGGTTTGATCTATATAGCAACCGCGTTTATGGACCTGGGTCGGAAAACAAGAAGAAAATGTTTTCCAATGGACGCGGAAATTATGACATTTCTAAAAATTATTTTCCGAGAAGTCACATTTTGATAAATGATAATATTTTTTGATACATGGCCGGAACACGAAAAATTAACTAAAAATTATTTTTCATTGCTAGATATATATTATTTGGATGCTGATAACTTGGCCATGAGCAACTAAGGAACTGTGTATGAGTAATAGAGTCTGGTTAAAGCATGAGCACCAAAGTCTCAGGCCTTAGCCTCTCGACAACTAGGTAACTCTCTAGCCAGTTAGTTTATGTTAAATTTTACCGTCAAATTCCTGAGTTATATGACACATAGTAATTGACAGATGTACCAATTTAAGATTTTACCTCCCGTCTATCATAGATATACTAGTTTTAAATATTTCGCAATATTAACTCAATTTAACGCAAAGTAAATTTATTAAAAATGTACAAATTTTGAGTTTTTCATAACATCAATCCTTAACAAAATCTTAAAATTAAAGTCTCGGTCCGTTCGTGTCGGGGAAGTTCTCTTTGCGAAAGTCTTCTTTTTTCTGGTGGACAGGGAAGTACCAATTTAAAATTCTATGAAGTCAAGATAATTAAAATGAGCTATGAAGTTGACTGACCTGGTTAGAAAAATGCTGTCCATCGCTATCCCCAAAGATAATGCGGGCCACGCCACAATTTTTTTTTTATTTTCCAAATTCTAAAGTTGTCTATTTTAATTTATCTTCAATTTTATTTTACTTTAATCTATTTATCATGTTTTTTTGTCTTTTCTTAGGATGTTAATCAATTGTTATTTGGTTAAATTGATTATTTTTTTTGTTAATTACACTCGTGGGAAGGAGATCTTACTGGGAACATCTTTGACGGTGCAGCCTTTTTTTTTTTTTTTTCCGCATTAAGCTTTTACCATATCATAGATATGTTCACCAAGTATGAATAGTTTTTACTAAGAATGACAGATTTAAAAAAATAGACGGTTCAGATCAATCGTGATGTTTTAATAGCGACAGTTTGGTCTTATCATAGGTTGTTTGGTCATAGAAAATCTGTAAAAATAAACTCACTTTTTTCTAGATAAACGCGATATGCAAATACAACAAAATAGATGAAGTTATTGATAACAACTATTCTTTACTACACGGTAAATTTTACTTTCCTTTTGAAACCCTCATACAATACAATTAAAAAAATCGATACGGTGATGTTTGGTTATGCGTAATAATAAACTCCTAATCCACATCGTTTCGACTGCTAATTGCAATTTTCTATAGCATTTTTTTCAAATTTTCGATTTTAAAAGAGAGAAACTATCGGTAATCATGACTAATGGGGCGTACGCTCGACGGTACCCTGGGGCGTAAGCCCGATGGAGCTTGCGGATCCTTGGTTACCAAAAAAAAAAAAAAAAACTGTCTTCTTAAGTTCAACTATACACCACCTCAGCGTAGTCTATGTATTTGTGATGCTCATTCTTTATCTTCTCAACCTCAAAGAGTCGAGAGAAGAGTTATTTATAAAGAAAATGGATGCTGTAGGTGCTTTTATAATTTGTTGTTTTCTATAATAACAAATGAATGCTTGTCTGACACAGGGAAGTCACTGAAGAATACAACAAGGAGATACTGAAAGTGACAGAGGTGCTGCTGGAGCTGATCTCCGAGGGCCTAGGACTGGAGAAAAATGTCTTGAAAGCAAGTTTGGGAGGTGACCAGATGGAGCTAGAGATGAAAATAAACCTGTACCCACCCTGCCCACAGCCTCAGCTGGCCCTCGGCGTCGAGCCTCACACCGACATGTCGGCAGTCACCATACTGGTCCCGAACGATGTCCCAGGTCTCCAAGTTTGGAAAGACGGCAATTGGTTCGCCGCAGATTACTTGCCCAATGCTCTTTTCTTCCACATCGGCGATCAAATTGAGGTAAAATGCGATAAAACAGTGAATTTGCTTCTAGGAAAGATTTCCTACGTTCGACTTACGAGGGATGCTGGTCGCAGGTTCTAAGCAATGGAAAGTACAAAAGTGTCCTTCATAGGAGCTTGGTGAACAAGGAAAAGACGCGAATGTCATGGGCAGTGTTTTGTGCACCCCCGCAAGAGGCACTGATCGGGCCTCTCCCAGAGCTCATCAACGATCAGAACCCGGTGAAGTACTCCACCAAAACTTTTGCCGAGTTTCGATACCGCAAATTCAACAAGCTCCCGCAGTAGTTTTCTACTTCAGGATCCACGATTGTGATGTTGCAACTTACATTTCCTCCATTGTTGCAACGAGAACTCGTCTCTATGTTGCTAATAAAGTGTGCCTTCGTTATCTTGGAAGTAAGCTCTGCGCAGTCGCGTGTTCAAGGAATTTCCTCGTAATTTTCAGTTTCGACATCTGTGGCAGCCGTCATTTTTATGTACATAACATGCAACCTTTTCGAACTTGAGGTTGTCTTTAGAATTACATTCGAGAAGAGTTGTCATCTGAAGAGAATATGCTCTGACCAATGTCAAGTCGAGCAGCGGTTGATGTGGATTGATGGGCGCAGTGCTTTGATACCCGAAAATTCATAACATGTTAGGCCATAGATTAGATGAGGCCTTAACCAAGACTCAGTATTATGTTAAAGGATTTGTAACTCAAAAATTATAGCTATTAAGAGGTGACTGGTATTCGTCGTGTATATCAGCAGAAAAACTAGTGAAGCGACGAAGCAAGCGGTCTGGATATAGCAAAAGAAAATTAAAAGGAAAAAAAGAAAAATAGTTCTCAGAAAGTTGGAAAAAATTATCAAGTAACTTCTCCCTGAATGTGGATGATTTTGTTTCTATTGGGGAAATTCGATTGCTGATAAAGATAAGAAGCAGTAGTAGATTGTTGATCATTTGATGCCTACTGATGGTCAATATCCTTAAGTAATTATTTGCCTCAACTATTGTTATTGCCGTGTTTAGAATAAATATACTTCTGGGATATACACAAAAGCAGCAGAGAAACAATTTCAACAATTACTCAATTTTCTCCCTTGGGATTTCACCTTGAATATGCTAAGGTTGCGTGTATGAAAAAAAGAAAAAAACAGAGAATTCTAAAGAAGTAGCATTTATGAACAATTGTAGTTATTATGAAATAATATGTGAATTGGTGTCTATTAAAAGAAAACCAATCAACATATCTCTTAAAAATAGGTACATTGTCCCCAACCATCACCTAAGTAGCACTGACACGCGACATGACACAAAAAGACACGTCATTTTTCAAAAATAGAAAATTTTAACACGTTGAGACACGTTTTATATTAAATGAATATTTTTATTTTTAATTAATTTGATTCAAATTTATAAATAATTAATTAATTAAAAAAGAGCCTATAATGAATTTACACTAATAATATTAATAAATTGACAAAAGTTATTAATGAAACTAAGAAATTAGAATCAACTTATTTAAATAAATCCATAATATTCTATAATGACCAAAATTTATTACCATTCAACATTCAATATTTTTATTTTTTAAAATTACTTTTTAATCTTATTTATTTATTTCTCCGATTAAAAAAAAGTCCCATCCCCAAATTTATTTCTCTTTTATTTCCCTCCTCCACCACCTAACGACACACTGTCACTTCCCCCTCTCTCCAAAATTAAAAATCAACCCCCCGCCCCACTCCCTTCTTTCCCTCGTCTTTTCCCCCACCCCCAAATTTATCTCTTTTCTTTCCCTCCCCTATCACTTGACAAGCTGTCAAAAATCACGCCAAGTCCATAGAATCCTCCCCCACTTTTTTTTTTTTTAATTCTTTTTGAGTTTCCTTCTCAAAAACCCTAGCCAGCACCCTCCTTCTCCTCCTCCTCCTCGCCACATGACCCCCTTCCTCTCCTCTTCCTCTCGATCTCTGCTTGCTCTCAGTCCTCATCACAATTGTTCACCACCTCGCCTCCAGCCCTTCTTCCCTCGTAGCTGCAGCCTCGTTGCCAATCCATCGCAGCATCATAATGGCGGCCCTCGCCTCAATCTCTACTCTTTCTCTCACCGTCTCTCGTCGTCGCTCACGGCCTCGTCTCTACTCCCTCACCCTCACCTCCACCCTCCATCGTCTTCCAGACACGTGTGTCAAAACGCGTTGAAAAAAGTTGACCATGTGTCGAAAAATCTAACACACATTGACCGCGTGTCCGAGCGTGTCTGAGTGTGTTGACGTGTCCGACATGCTCCGACACATGTCGGACATGACACAGAAGCATGTGCAACATGTTCGTGCTTCATAGACCATCACCACTCTTCATATCAAGAGCCACTTCTTTTCATAACTACTATAATCTCCTTTTAGGATAAAAGGTTACCTCTTTTCATAATTAAGAGTCATGTCTTTTTTCTTTTTTTCTTTTTTTAAAATCAAAAGCCACATCTCCTCTTAACCAGGAATCACGTAGTCTCTTAATTAAGAAACACATTTTAGGACAAAAAGTCACCTCTTTTCATAACCGAGAGTCATGTTTTTTTTTTTTTTTAATCAAGAGTCACATCTCCTCTTAACCAAGAGTTACGTAGTCTCTTAATCAAGATACATATCTTTTATGATAACAAACTATTTCAATAATCCCCCACTTAGTTTGTTATCTACACTCATTTACATGAATTTATACATACAATAATCCCTACTTTTTCCTGGCTCGACCCAATTTCACCAACGTTGTTTTTACCCATATTATTAAAAAAAAATCCCTCTTTTGAAGTTCTCTTTTTTAGGCCTATTCTCGAAGGAAGCAAGGTGCTTCCTTTGAATATGAGGATGGAGTGGGGCTCCTGTCCTACTTTTCTTGTCTTCATCTTCCATGAAAAGTGGAAGTTGCGTTTTCCTTGTATTATATGGTCCACAGTTTTTGTCTTATTCTTTTCTTTTTTTACTCGATTTCTCTCATAATGCTGCTCCTCCCGTTCGAGGCATCGATCCATGGAAACTAGAAGTCACAGCAAACGAGGAATCGAAATTTGTCAGGTAAAGTCAATCGAAATCGTGCTTTCCGAGCTGCGATTTAGCTTTTGTCAGCCCAACGTGGCGGGCACGCACGCACGCACGCACGCACATGCATGGGTATGCATGAGAACGGAAGGAATATAAAGCCAATCGTTGTAGTTCAAAGGACAAGACCCATGTGGCGCGGCGCGATTCCCTCTTTCACTGCGATCAGAACAGTGGACTCGTTGATAGATGGAGGAAATAAATGACGTTGGGCAAGTTTAATGGCTGTCTTTTTTTCACATGGACAGCTTCCTTCCATGGGTTGATCTTACTTCAGATGTGTGTCTAGAAAACACTCAAACAGTGTCATTCAAAGTGGGAATCCCCAAACTGAAAATTTGTTCTTTCATGGTAAGACGATGGTGCACCCTGTTTCTCTGAATGCGGAACAGTGCCGCTTTCCCTATCCTAGAGAGCAAGAAGTTTCCCAAAGGAGGAACTTATGCTGTCATAATAACTTGAATTATATGTCTTCTTCTATATGCTTAAAATGCGAGGAATCCCAATGATTTTGCTGTTTCAGAAGTAAGAATAAAGTTTAAGCGGGACGACTCTTAGGTTCACCGTACAAATGTGGCTTGAGTCAACTATAACAGGAGGGAGGCGACAACTGAACTTCGAAATCATCTTCCCACTGATGCCAGGTCTCTGTTATTGGCCATGTACTTACAAAGGAAATATATCAGCAGACTTATATAAGTGCAAATGACAGAGTATTCGCAACTCGAATGATACTGGAGGATGAAATCAAGCGGTGGCACTAAATAGAAAAAGCCCCTCGATACCTTATACAGTCGTCATTCACATTTCTCTTGAACCAGACCGACATGTTGGTTGCATTGCTTCTTACTTCATTTCCACAAGATTAAAGGTACATTCTTCTTCTGCACATGTCTTGGATTTGAAGAATCGTAGCTCCAAACTGACCAGAGGCATTTTGCATAGTCCCACTTCCCACAAGCAGTGCTTGTTCTTCAAGTTCCTTGGGTTCGCTACACTTGAAGATGAATGGTAAAATAGAAGATGACGCGGTCTCTGGGCCAATGTTAGGAGATATGGCAAGTCTGGCTGTCCATAGATGTGCAGAGAGCAGGAACGAGAGTACTAACATGCCTTCGGACAATGCTCTCGAGGAAGGTACATGTCTTCCAGTGCAAGAGGATTCTTTATTGCATCCCCATGGATTTAAGTCCTAGAATCCTACAACGTCACATCTCAGTTCCCCGTTATACTGTTGGTGGTGGAGCTCAATCATCATCCTCCGGTCAAAATAGTGCTCCATGAAGACGAAAAGCAAGTAAGCTCCTAAAAGAGTGTGTACAGACTTGTCTGTCCATACAGATCATTGAGATTTGAGGACTGTAGGTTAGCTTTGTGGTCAATTTATGCACAAAGGGACTTAGTATTGTTTGTCTGGTTACATATACTGCAATGTCATGAATTGCTGCTTGGTGAATAGCAACAATATGAACATAGTATCCCCTGTTTACCATCACCGAAGAAGAAGTAGAGTGACTTAAAAATGCACTCTCTACACAACAATCTGTGAACTTTGTTCCATCTACCAATATGTTGTTCCTCTTCAAATGAACTACTGGATTATGGTTCTCGGAGCTGTTAGATGAATGTTGATGATTCGATCCCTAGAGAAACTTATGTGTTCTCTGAATGCAGAGTGATGGAGAAGAGTTGCCCCAGTATCTGAAGTACACTTACCCATCTTCTTCATCTAGCTGCTTTTGGCATCTTAGGGGTGATACACTTTCTTAATCTCTCGGCATTGGACTTTTCGTTTTTGTGCTTCTTTGTGCTATGAATGGCACGCTCATTCTCTCTCTTTCCTTTTTTTTTTTCACGGAAGGCATAAGTGAATCTTCAGAAGCCACTTCTATGATATGCTCACATCTTTCTAGTGCCAAAGCACCAATAAGTTACTATGCACTAAAAATCATCGATGTCTAACATTTATTGGAGAGTTCCCATTTCTTGAAGTCATCATATGCATCTAATCAACTTTGTTCACAGGTTTTAACCAGGTATCTGCTGCGAAAACATTTTGGCCCACAGATTGTTGGGGTGACAAGCGACCAAACCATTTTATACCTTGGTCTACCTTCCAATATGGTACTCTCTCTCTGTCTCTCTCAAAACAAGCCAGCCAAGAACAAATTCAGCTGGATTCAGTCTCAGAGAGCCTCTATCTGTCGCTACATTATCCGTTACCGCATGAATAGCTTTCCATAACTTGAATTCTGAGGCAGTTTTTCTAATTTCTTTTATCATTCTAATCTTTCCACTCTAAGCCCTGTATACAGTGAAAGTATATGATGATATTGTCAGAAACAGAAATTGTTACATGCTGCAAGTCCTCGCAATAGCTTATGAGGAAGAACAACTGAACATATTCACCATATCATGATTTTGATAGTAATGCCCTGAGCATAGGCAATTTGACCAATTGTTGGCCTGTAAACAGGTCTGAGGGGATTGGTTGCGTGTCTCTTAGTAATGTCAAAAGCTCAGGGAGTACTTAATAAGTCCCATGGTATTTTCTGCTGATGCATGGCTATGTTCAAGCCAAATAATTGTCTAGTTCAATATCCAGTCACTGATGGATCGTTGACTATCAAGTTCTCATGCAAATTCAATCCAATTTCATTATAGGTTGGCTCATTTTTAATGGGTTGGTTGGGTGTCGTATTCAAAGAAGATATATCCGATATTTCAGAATACCTTGCCATTGGGATGACGACTGGCTACTTGGGTAGCCTTACAACTTTTAGCGGCTGGAACCAGAAAATGATTGATCTGGCAATTAATAGGCAATGGTTGTTTCCTGTTCTGGGCTTCCTACTAGGTAAAGACACATTGAAATCATCTCAACCTGGAGTTGCAATGTATCTGAACAACATTTCACTTGTACATTGCACTCGATTCAGTTTCATAATGTTTACAATTTTTGGAATGAGAAGTGTGTTTTCATTACAAAACCTTGCAGGATTGGTTCTTGCAGCGTACTCAATCATCTTTGGGGTGGAAACGGCAATGGGTTTTAGGTGGCTCCTTAGGAGGATCATGAGGAATTCTAGATTAGGCTTTTTCAGATCAAGCAAGGAGGCGGGTGTAGATCGCAATAAGCGTCACGTTGCCATATCAGTGGTGGTAATTCTAATGCTGGCCTCATCATTTGCTGGGAGCGGAATTATGCTTTAGAAAGGGTTTGGAAAAAGGCAGAACTATGGGTCTACTGTGGATCGCGTGCATGGTTGACCCTGCAGGTGTGTGGATAAGGTGGTTTTTGGCTCAACTAAATGGGTGCGGCCTAGGGAAAGCTGCTTGGCTTAAATGGGTTCCCTTTGGTACTTTGATGGGCAATGTTTCTGCCTCTTGTGCCATGGCCACGCTATCTCCAATGAATTTAGAAGTGAGTCAACACGGACACCAAACTTGCCCATGGTCTTAGTTTATTTTCTAGCTTATACCTGCAACAGAGGGCCCGAAAAGCGTAGAAGTATGAACATTTGTCCATTGACGTGACCAAGACAATTCATTTTGTAGATGTTCTGGAATTGATATCACGCACTTCCTACTTTCTGTGATATTATTTTTATGTCGCATTATCCATTGGGATTTTATTTACCCCATTTCTTGTATCGCAGGTGAACACCAAGAACTGCGACGATATTGTCACGGGCGTGCAAATGGGCTTCCCGGGTTGTCGGAGTACAGTTTCCACTTTTATAGGGGAGTTCAATGCCATGAGACAGAGCGAGCATCCTTGGCCCGCTTATGCATATGCCACTGCTACAATAATTATTTCTTTTACTCTTGGAATCCTGATGTTGAGACAGACCTCCCTTTTGTGTTTACCGATGATGCTTGGCACCAAGTGTTAATCCCGAGATGGTTCATATATATCCTTGCTGTAAATGCAAATTAGAAGTGTCTTAAAAGCTGTGTAATTTCATCTACATCATTTCCTTGCTTTATTGTAATTGTAACGGTAATTCCTCGTCCTATGTCAAGGACTCTGTAGTCAATTTTTTTTTCCTTCGACTTTATAGTCAAATTTACAAAGGACGTGATGGTGATACGTACAATGCTCTCTTTCTCTCTCTCTCTCCCTAAATGGATGCTTTTGTACAGCATGCAATATGTAAACTTTGTTTTTGGCATGTTTGACAATATTGTAGGGGAATAAAATTCATTCCATATCAATCTTCCCATGGTTAGACATTAATGTTTGCTGGATGTTGTTATATAAATGATTTGTCTGTACCGCGATTCGTCAATTCTTTTTTTCTTTTTTTGGATTTTTTAAGCCCCATCAAAGATTTGTCCGTATGACTTAGGCCTTCAGAATGAAATAAGAATCAAACTCGTCATCTTATCAGAAAAAATGTCTTTTTTGATTCCTAGTTAGTTTTTTCCTGCAATTTGGCATTTGTGGGCAGCAGTACTTGCTACTTAGTATGGTGTGTTTGGCTTTATTAGTGGTTGCTGGGAAGGGATCCTATGTTTATAACATGCTTTTCTGCCTGAAATGGCAGGCAATTTAGTCTTCATACACACACTTGCTATAAATCCTGGATTCATCACAACCCACTTAAAACTTATGTTTTGTTCAAAGTGAGGCACATGGATTGTGAGAATGTTTACTCTGCACCCAGAAAAAACATGTCGCATGGTTGAACAAGTAGTGTGGGGAGGCATTCCTCTAGTTTCGGGAGTGCTCTGCCATTTCTGATGGATGACGAGGTTGAAAGAAAGATAGTTGCAGAGGCAGGAGATATAGGAGACCATGCTCTTCTTCGCAGGAGAAAGAGCGAGAGCGACAGCATTCTTTTCTCCCGACATTGAGAATGACACTGTTTTTCCAGTGCCTGAAGATTTCTTGCAGCATTCTCATGGATTGGGGTCTCGTGGTCCCACTATGCCGTCCTCGTTCGGGTCACCGTTGCCAGGGAAAATCATCACTTCTCCGGCTTCCAACGACACAGAGAACATGAAACAAGTGAGCTCCAGAAAACTCTTTCTTGGGTCTGTAACTGGAATGGATGAAACTATAGGTTTAATGAATCTAGTTTTTCTGTGAAATAAGTCAAATCATGACACCAAATATCTTTTTTGACATTTTATTATCAAATCCTGCAGCCAATTAGCGGCGTGTGCATTGCAAGTGCAGGACGACCACAAACGGCTTTTTAGGGTTTTGGAGTATGCTTCATGTCTCATTCATTTGGCTGCTTTTGGTATAGTATCCCCCCCCTCCCCCAAAAAAATAAAAAAGAGCCACGTGTGAGCATTAGTAACATGTGCTTGTGTATAGTATACATAACTATTCGTGCTGCTAATTTAATTGGTGCACTCTTCTCATCAAAGTTCATGCTCTATTTTAGGTCGGTTCATTTTTCATGGGGTGGTGGGGGCGTCGCGCTCTTAAAGAGAATTCTCGCAAGTCCCAGAACCGGCATTCACCACTTCCCAGCTTGCAGCAAATGGAGGACAAAGAGTCTTTGGGTGTGGATTGGCGGGGGCAGTGCTAATGCTTCTTTTGCTAGGTTCTCTATGGGCTTTGCGTGGGGAGATTTATGAGGAAGGAATTGAGCAGAGGAACCGACGAGGCAAATCGGTGGTGGTTGGCTTGGGGAAAAGTACCAAAAAAATGTTAAATCTATTATATTAGTACCAACTTAGTCTTAAATATTTCAATTCAATCAACTCAATCTTAAACATTTTCATATTAATACCAACTCAGTTCATTTGGCCAATTTTGACTGGCCGGAGCTGACGTAAATACTGACTGTCTAGCCAATGCTCACGTGGTAATTTTTTTAATAATATTTTATTTTTTCAAAATTTTTATTAAATTTTTTTTTTCTTTTTTTCTTTTTTCCTTTTCTTTTTCCCTCTTCTTCCTCCTTGGATCCCCGCAATGGCCGGCAAGGCTTGCCGGCAACCAACGAGGGTCATGGCCCTCACCCAACGCCGCAGGCGAGGCCGCCTTCACCGTGGCAAGGCCAAGGCGAGATTTGGGCAAAGCCGCCTCACTCACGACACCAAGTGAGGCCGAGCAAGGGCTGGAACCATCACTGGAGCCTTGTCAACCATGGCGGGGATCTAAGGAGGAAGAAGAGTAAAAAGAAAAGGAAAAATAATAAAAAAGAATAAAATTAGTAAAAATTCAAAAAAAATTATTAAAAATTACCACATCAATGTTAACCGAACAGCCAGTTTCACATTAGCGTCAGCCGAGCAAAATTGGCCAAATAGACTGAATTGGTACCAATATTAGATAAGTTTATGACTGAATTGATTCAATTGAAAAAATTAGTATTGAATTGGTATTAATGCAATATGTTTAGGACTTTTTTAGTATCTTTTCCGATTGGCTTGCGTGATTGCGCCGCTAGGCATGTGGTTGAGGTGGTTCTCGGCCCAACTCGATGGGCTTGGCCTTGGGAAGGCCCATCCCTTGAAGTGGATTACTTCGGGCACACTTCTTGCCAATGTCTGCAGCTTCTGTGATGGCAGGGCTATCCACAGTGAAGAAGAAAGTGAGCATCTCGTTTGACACCCTCTCTCTCTCTCTCTCTCTCTCTCTCTCTCTCTCTCTCTCTCTCTCTCTCTCTCTCTCTCTCATATTTTCAAAGTGGTTGTACTTAGAGTGATCATTATGATATTTGTTACTTTGCACAGGTCAAATTTAAGCATAGCGACACTATCATCACAGCCACACAATTTGGATTTTTGGGCCGTCTAAGGATGGTCTTGACGTTCTCGCGGAGTTCCATGAGATGAGACAGAGCTACTATCTTAGGCGAGCTTATGCGTATGCCGCAACTACCATAGGTGTCTCATTCGTCACCGGATTTCTCATATACAAACTACCAAATTGGATTGAGAGCTGTGATTGGCATTTTCTGGTGTTCCGGTGCCTCAAATACTGAACATAGAAGAGAGATTGGATGAACTAGGTGCCATCTTACCTTCAAACAGTAACGTGTGATGAGTGGATCTTTGGATTGTCTAAGTATGATCTCTTTCGTCGCCAAGTTCCATGCGAAGAGAAACAGCAACTATCCTTGTCGAACTTTGATGGGGCCTAGCACTACCATCTAGAAGGGGTAAGTAGGTAATTATTTACAGAATTGACAACTTTGAAGTGGAACTAAAAAACAGCTAAGATTTCCATCAGCTTGTGAACAAAGTTTGAGGAGAAACAGAGCTGTGAGATCTGATTCTCTTGTGTGCAATATGCTATCAAATAAAATGATAGAGAGTAAAAGGGATAAAGAAATTTGAACATACTAATTATAATGGTTTAGTTTATTATAAGGCTATGTCCATTCCCCCTCCAACAACTTATTGGATTTCATTAGAGAATTAATAAGAGGTTATAGTCAAGTTATGCTACTTATACCCAAGCGCTTCTATCCAAAACTGGTGCTACTTATACCCAAGTCAATAGATCTCACTATCTCACATCTCTAAGCACACACTTATGACACTATTTACACCTCTCGAATGATTACAATTGTAAGCTCATGAAAACAATGTGTAAGGCGGAAACTTTCTTTGAACTTTGGAATTTTAGACTCATCCAGAATTTAATTAAATAGATGTATCTAGGGAAAATTCACTTTGAAGCGACTATAGCCTAGATACCTAAGTTGTGATATTTTATTTCACAATTGAATCAATTTAAAAAAGACCTAAAGTTAGGGATTTATCAATAGGTAATGTTGCTCCAATATCCAACCAAAGGGCCATTACGGTACCAATCAAAAAGACAGTTGTCGCTACTGGACAACAAAATGGATTTTGAAATTTTTCTTATTGTCTCTTCAGCACCACAATCTCCTTTTATACTTCTCTTATTCCAAATTGATTGTTAGACAATATTTAGAAGATCATTCTTCTAATTAATCCATTAGACACAAACGCTTCAAGAAAATTCAGTAGCCATTGAGTGACCAAATCAAAGTCTCCTTTTGATTCAGTCGCCCATACAACCAAAGTTGAGTTTCTATAAATAGAGTTCTTCGTTTGGAAAGAATATCTTGGCTTTAAATTATACTTAATCAAATAACTAATCCTTGCTTTGAGTGGACTTTGTTGTTACTCAATCTTTCAGGATTAAAAGACAATCAACACCTTCTAGGAAATAAATCCAAGCCAGATCACTAGTCTTTGCATTATATATTCAATATATTCTAAGTCCGAGCAGACTTCTTGACCAGATAGCAAAGTCTGAACATCGTTTTTTCAAGAACATCACCCGAAAATAAATTTTCCAGATTCAACACACTTATGGAAGATTTTGTCGATCAACAAAATATATTGGGAAGTTTTCTCGGCAAGCTTAAGCATATGCACCAAGGATGTCTCGTTTGTCTCCCAGGTTCTTGTGGGAGCTTTCAATACCGAACATAGAAGAGAGACCTGGTGGATGGATGAAGAAGGTGCCACCTCCCCTTCAAACGGTTGAAGGGCTGTTGATTCGCCCCATGTTAAAGCGTCTTTAATCATGCAAATCGCCGCGTTTAGTTAGGAAATCATCTTTTTGGCAAGTTGAAACCTGAAGCACGCAGCTTCTTGCTGGATTCTTGATTCCGCCCTCGTTCGTAGTACGATGAGATTAAGAAAGTGATGGAGAAGCGACAAAAGCTTCCGTACCAAAGAATTAGAAGAAGAATGAATCTACAGAGCTGACAGCTCATTTCGGATCGATCCGAGCCCCCTTCCTTTTTCTTTTCCTTTTTTTCCCGAATTTGCGGTGCCTTGAGAAACAGACAAAGGTGCAATGCAACGCACGGAGAGGCCCCATGCATGTCAAAAGAAGAGGTCCAGACGGCCTCACCTGTCGGGCATCAGACATACATGCAGCCTCACTCATGCCTAACCAAGTCATGTGAACTTCGTATTTATTCAAGCAATTGAGACACCCAGCATTTCTGTGGTGTATGTGCAATGTTACATGATATAAAGTGAAAGGGCAAATTAATGGGAAAATTTTCAAAAAAAGTCTATTTTGGTTTCTCTTCAATTTTACCTTACTTTAATTTATTAATCTTGTTTTTGTCTTTTCTTTGGACGTTAATCAATCGTCATTTGGTTAAATTGACTATTTTTCGTCAATTGCACTCGTGGGAAGGAGATCTCACTGGGAACAACATCTTTTACTGTATAGTTTTTGTTTTACTTCTTTTTGGATCAAGCTTTTACCGTATTGTAGATATGTTCACCAAGTATGAATATTTTTTACTAAGAACAATGAGCAAACTAATTGACAGGTTAATAAATGGATGATTCGGATAAATTGGGATGTTTTAACAACGAGAGATTTGGTCTTATTGTAGGTTGTTTAGTTATAGAAAATCTGTAAAAAAAAAAAAAAAATCACTTTGCTCTTGATAAGCATGGTATGCGACAAAATAGATGCAATTATCAATAACAATTTTGTTGAACGGCACGATAAATTTTATTTTCCTTATGAAGCCCCCATACTATACAGCTGAAAAAAACCGACACGGCGGAGGTCTTTGGTTACACATAATAATAAACTCTTGATCCACATTGTTTCGACTGCTCCTTGCAATTTTCTATAGCACTTAATTCAAATTTTCGGTTTTAGATTAGAGAAACTATCTTCTTGAAGTTCAACCAAACACCACCTCAGCTTATTCGATGTACTTGTGAGTTGAGAGATAAGTTATTTAAAAAGAAAATGGATGCTATAAATGCTTATGTAACAATAACAAATGAATGCTTGTCTGACGCAGGGAAGTCACCGAAGAATACATACAACGAGGATAGACTGAAAGTGACGGGGGTGCTGCTGTAGCTGATCTCCGAGGGTGTAGGACTGGTGAAAAATGTCTTGAAGGCAAGTTTGGGAGGTGACCAGATGGAGCTAGAAATGAAAATAAACCTGTACCCACCCTGACCACAGCCTCAGCTGGCCCTCGGCGTCAAGCCTCGCATCGACATGTCGGCGGTTACCATACTGGGCCCGAACAATATCCAGGTCTCCAAGTTTGGAAAGACGGCAACTGCTTCGCTACAGATTACCCGCCGGATGCACTTTTCTTGTGGGGGTGCACAAAACACAGCCCATGACATTCGCGTCTTTTCCTTGTTCACCAAGCTCTTATGAAGAACACTTTTGTACTTTCCATTGCTTAGAACCTGCGAGAGAATCTAAACAATGGCAAGTAAAAAAGTGAAATATTTCTTTCATTAGACTTACCACAGATGCTGATCACAGGTTCTAAACAATGGGAAGTACAAAAGTGTCCTTCATAGGAGCTTGGTGAACAAGGAAAAGACGTGAATGTCCCCCGCAAGAGGCGCTGATCAGGCCTCTCCTAGAGCTTATCAACCACCAGAACCCAGCCAAGTACTCCACCAAAACGTTTGTCGAGTTTCGGTACCGCAAATTCAACAACCTTCCGCAGTAGTTTTCTGCTTCAGGCAACTTTCATTTCCTCCATCGTTGCAACGAGAACTCGTTTTTGTATTGCCAATAAAGTGCACCTTCGTTAGTTTGGAAGTGAGCTCTGTGCAGGAGCTCTATGCAGGTGTCAGAATTATTATGACCCACATGATATTATCAATTGATAGTAAATGCTATAAAAGAGATATTGGCTATGAAAAGTTGCAACTTTCACAAAAATATACAATCCTTGTAAGGAAGAAACTGTTTTTATGGAAATGTATGAAAATATAATATACTTTGATGGAAGGCACTTATTAATAACTTGTATAAATAAAGTCTCCCCCTCTCTCCATCTTAAAGAACGAGAATTGTATTCTATCCTCATTTAGATAAAATACGTTAATAAAAGTGGGTCAAGAGAGAGAAATTGAATTTCTTCGTCTCTTCAATTTCAGCAACAATTATATTCAACAGTATTCCTATGAATAAAGGTATTGCCTTCATCCCTCTTATCGTGAAAATTCATGAAGATCTAGGATCCGTTGATTATGTATTTCCACATTACTAAATCAAATTATCGCTAACAGTCACATGTCCTACTACTCTTGCATTGCTCAATCACCACAAGGAATTTCCTCGTAATTTTTAGTTTTGACATCTGTGGCAGCCGTCATTCTTATGTACATGACATGCGGCCTTTTTGACTTTGAGGCTGTCTCTAGAATTACATTCGAGATCTGAAGAGAATATACTACGACCGATGGCAAGTCGAGGGGCGGCTGATGTGGATTGATGAGTGCAGTGCTATATACCTGAAAATTCATAACATGTTAGGCCATAGAATAGGCGGGGCTTTAGCCAAGTTCCAGCATCATGTTAAAGGATCTATAACTCAAGAACTTAAGCTATTAAGAGGTGAGCGGTATCCGTATATACCAGTAGAAAAACTAGTGAAGCGACAAAGCAGGTGGTCTGGATATAGCAAAACAAAATGTAAAGGAAAAAAGAAAAATGGTTCTCTTGTAGTAAATTAAGAAAGCTGGAAAAATCATCAAGTAACTTCTACCTGAATGTGGACGATTTTGTTTCTTCATGTGATGCATCTTCCGAGCATTGAATACCATGGAAAGGCGGGACTTTATGGGCTCACAAACAACAGATCATGCACAAAAAGCTGTGACCATTGGGAGTTCTAAAATGGGAAAATGACACAAAAGGATTTTTGAAATTTGGCTCAATATGCAATATGGTCCCTAAATTTTTAATTTATTCAATATAGACCCTAAATTTTAACCTAATGTATAATATGATCTATAAATTTTTTAACTTTTGGTACGTATTTAATTTAGTTCTTGAACTATATGAAAATGTTCTATATTGTCCTTGCTCTTAAATTAATGGAATGACTACTTTGAACATTTTAATATAATTTATGGATTACATTGAACATGTATCAAAAGTCCAAGGTGTTAGACTAAGTCTAAATAAAAATTGACGATCCTGATTTATCCTTCGCAAATAAAAACATGCATAATTAGGAACAATTTTGCAGAAACGTAAGGATTGACCACTTTCTTTTCTTCCATATAAAAAAAAAAAATTCACATGATTAGACCAATGCCCATTTTGACTATATGATCTTTATAACTCATTATTGGCATCATGCCACTAGCATGCCTTTAGTTAAAAAATCAGCTATCATCAATCAAGTGCTTACGTATTTATGACCACTTTCTTTTCTTTATCATGTTATTTGATGGCTAAATACTTGATGTCGATATGCTTGCTTCGATTACCACTTTTATGGTTCTTAGCTATGAAAACTGTAGCTAAATTGTCACAAAACATTATTAATGGTTTAGTAATGGAATCCACAACTCTAAGCTCAAATATAAAACTTTTTAATCACATACCATATGAAGTGGCATCAAAACAGGAAACAAACTTAACATTCATAGTTAATGTGGCAACCAAGGTATGGAAACCAGGGTCTATTTTGCACTCCTTCAAGATATAGCTCCACCAGCAAATATATAAATATATCTCGATGTTGATTTACAAGAATCAACGTAGCCAGCAAAGTTTGAATCCAAATAACCAACTACCTCTAAGCTATCCATCTATCTATACATAAGCATGTGTCCCTTTGTACCTTAAAGGTACCTCGTCACCTTCTTTACGGCTCTCCAGTGGTCCATGCCTAGATTACTCTAATACTTTCCCAACCTTCCCACGGCAAAAGCAATGTTAGGTTGAGTACAAACCTAAGCATACATCAAGCTTCCGATAGCAAAAGCATATAAGATGTTCTTCATTTGTTCTCTTTCAAAATCGTTCTTCGAGCACTAATTCAAATTAAACCTATCACCCTTCATAATAGGTGCTATAATGAACAATCTTTCATCCGAAATCTCTAAGAGCTTATTGATATAGGTTTCTTGAGCTAGTCCTAATATATCTTAAGGTCTATTTTTATGGATCTTAATGCTAATGACATAAGATGCCTCACCCATATCTTTCATGTCAAAACTCTTAGAGAGAAATTGTTTTACCTCATGTAACAACCCCTTATCATTGGTTGCAAGTAAAATGCCATCCACATATAGTACAAGGAAACAAATTTTGCTCTCACTAATCTTTTGGTATATGCATTGATTCAGGACATTCTCCACAAAACCGAATGAAGAGGTGACATCATGAAACCTTCGGTACCATTGGCGGGATGCTTGTTTCAAGTCATATAGAGACTTCTTAAGCTTACACACCAAATGCTCACCAGCACTAGAGAAAAATCCTTCTAATCATTTCATGTAAACCGCTTCTTCTAATTTTCCATTGAGAAACGTTGTTTTCACATCATTTTCATATAACTCCATATCAAAATAAGCAACCAATGCTAAAATATTATAAAGAGAATTTTTCTTAGATACAAGAGAAAATATCTTCATGTAATCGATTTCCTTATTTTGAGTGAATTTCTTGGCAAAAAGTTTGGTTTTGTATCTCTCAATGTTGCCAAATGAATCTTTATTAGTTTTGAAGACCCATTTACAATCAATGACCTTTGCACCATCAGGTTACTCAAGTAAATCCCAGACTTTGTTAGATACCATAGAACTCATATTTTCCTTCATGGCATTGTACCACAAATCAAATTTATCACAACTCATGACTTATGAAAACATTTCAGAATCATTTTTAGCTCCAACATTATAATCAGATTCTTACATATACACAATGTAATCACTAGAGATTGGTGATTTCTTCATTCTAGTAAACCTTCTTAATGTTGCATCAACATTCTCTTGAGGAGTCTGTTGTTCAACTGGATGCTCAACAGTATCTGGTAATTGCTTAGCAGTTGAGTCTATCAAATCAATATCAACAACTTGTTGATTTTCAATGATTAGTTGTTCAACGGTCGATTAAACTTAAGGGTGTTGTAAACAACAACCAATCCAGTACCTGAGGTGGAAAGTTAGGTATCTGAATGATATTTTTTAGGAACAATGTCCTTGAAAAAATCGCTCCCACTGATCAAATCATTTTTAAGAAACTTAGCGTTTCTCGATTCCACAAACCTAGTGGTGTGAGATGGACAATGAAACCTATATCCATTAGACTTTTTAGCATATCCAATTAAATACCCACTTATAATCTTTGGGTCTAACTTCTTTTCTTATGGATTGTAAACTCTTACTTCAGACGAGCATCCTCAAACATGTAACTCAAAAAGCATCTTTGAAATGGCCTTGGTCAGAACTTAATTTAATATGTACACTATCATTTTAAGAGTCTTAGTCCACAAGGACTTAGAAAGTCTAAAACTGCTAAGCATATCCGCACCATGTTCAATAAAGTTCGGTTTCTTCTTTTTGCTATACCATTCTAGTCCGAAGAACCAGGCATTAGGCAATAATTTCATGCTCTTCAAGAAACTTCGCAAATAAACCCAATATCAAAATAGAGGTGTGATGCCTAGAATGTTACCCGGCACGTGTTTCTTATATTATTGCTCTTTTTTTTTTCTTTTTTCTTTTTTTGCCTGCAGAAGCGGAATCAAATATTTACAAATATTCATTTAACAATTAAAGGATTACAAATATAATCAACGTACTTATATTTCTCTTACTTATACCACATTTGAAGTCACAAACTTCATTACATTACAAGCAAAAAGACAAAAGTCTCGATAGGGGTAGGCAGAATTTTGGAAAGGTGCTTGTCTATCTTTAGTGCATCTATCATAATATTCTCCACCTCTATCTGATCTCACGATCTTAATTTGCTTACTGTATTATTTCTCTATTTCGGTTTTGAATACTTTAAAGGCATCCAGCACTCCGTGCTTATTGCGAAACAAGTAGAGATACATGAATCGTAAATAATCGTCTATGAAAGAGATGAAATAACTCTGACCATTTGAGTGTATATCTAGACTACAAATATCTGTATGTATGATTTTTAATACTTCCGTACTCCTCTTGGCATATTTCTTTGACTTGTTGGTCCACTTTCCCTTTATGCAATCCATACAAGTGTTATAATCAATAAAATCTAAAGTACTAAGTACCCCATCATTTACTAATCGTTTAATCCTATCGATGGAAAATGTCTCAATCTCCAATGCCACAACATAAAGGAATCCTCATTCACAACACATCACTTTATGCCAGCATTATCATGAACGTGTATCGTATTATAAAAGGCGTTATCTTGTAAATTAATTCGAAAAAGACTATCAAACAAAATACCACTCCCAACAATTTTAGATTTGTGCGATAAACTGAGCGTTGAACTTGAAAATTTAAAGGAGTATCCCAAACATACAAGTCTTGAAACTAAAATTAAATTCCTAGATAAACTAGAAATATAAAATATCATTTCTAAATTTAAAACAAAACCACTATTGAGAACCAATCTACATATTCAAATAGCTTCCACACGCTAGTACATCTTGTTTCTTGAATAGATGCTTTGTTCACTTCCCACTAGTTTCCACTAGTTCTAAAAACCCTACAAGGAATTTAAAATGTGAATTGTAGAACTAGAATTAATCCACCAAGTGTTATGACCCACATCAACCATATTAAATTTATAATAAACACAGGAAAGTAGGTTACCTTTCTTCTTGAGTCGGGCCTTAAATTTGGCATAATCCTTCTTCTTGTGCCTCTTCTTTTTACAAAAGAAGTAGTTGGATTCCTTCTTAATGCCAGCTTGGGAGGTAGAGGTAATTTATCTTTTCCCTTATGCTTACCTTACCCTTTATACTTACCGTATGAGCACTTTTTCCCTTTTCCATTAGTAGTCTCTCTTCCTCTTGAATACACATGGTCATAAATTCATTGATTGATCATTTAGTATTATATATGTTGTAGGGGTATGCTCTTGTGGGAGAGTGTTCAGGATGTAGTATACAAAAAAGGATTATGATATCCCAACCTCAAGATTCTTTAGCTGAGTTGCAATGTCTCTCATCTTTATGATGTACACGCATACATCTTACACTTGTAAGTGTCAACGATGAGAACTTTATAATTAGGGTCATGGCGTGTGCCTTCTCTGAAAACTCAAATTCCGCATCAATAACCTTCAGCAATTCCTTGGTATTGTCATGTTGAATGACTAAATTATGAATGCTAGCAGAAAGTTTTGTCTTTATGAACATCATACTAAGGCGGTTGGACCGCCCCCATTGTGCATAAAAAGTACATTAAGCTAAAGTGCTAGCCTCAGTAGAAAAAGGTGGCTCATCTGACCGTAGAACATAATCAATATCCATGCACCTCAATTAAAGAATGATTAATTCCCTCCACTCTTTATAGTTATTGTCGTTCCATTCGGGAACAATTATACTAAAACTAATCGTAGGTAGTAAGACTGCATCATAATCAAAGGAAATTTATGTATCAATATATTTGAGGCAAATAAACTTAAATAATATTTTGCCAACGTGGAACATGTTATAAAATATGAATCACATAACATCAAAAATTACCTATGGGCTAAGTTTCTAATTTAAATAGATTCATAATTATTTCATGATGAAACTATTAAATTATTTTCCTTTCCTCAATCCCTGTGGATAAATTAAGAAAAATAAAATAATCATCCTTATTAATAACGTTAATATATTGAAAATTCATGTGAAATAAAATTCATAATAATAATGTGACTAATTACAATTAATGTCTTTGACTATATGTGATCCAAAGGCTCTTAATGAATATAGTTTAATATAATCAAAGATGTCGTGGCTGATCTTCAATTAATTAAATATGTACAAATCACTAAACATTTAATTTCACAAGAAAATATTCATAAAATTGCACGTAAGGGCAAAACAGTAAAATCACGTATAAAGGGATTAAAACTAGAATTTTACATGCAAGGGTAGAATAGGAATTTCACTTGTGAGGGGTAAAATAGGAATTTTACACTCAAAATGGCATGATCATAAATTTTCACCCCAATGGGGGCAAAATTGAAATTTTATGTGGCCAAGGCAAAACCTTAAGTTTTCTTAATGCGAGGGGCAACATCGAAATTTTACGCGGATAAGGGTAGAATCGAAATTTTGCAATATGTAAAGGGGCAAAATCGAGAAACCACCTGCACGCACGCCCATTTGTTGCACTTGGGCCCATGTCCAACCAAATTGATCAAAGGGTTTCAAAGAAGATGCCGGGACGAATGCATAGTTCCAAGATCCGATAAATACAGCCAACAAATTGATTGGAATTAAGCCTAAAATGATTTGCCCTAAAACCCTAATCACCAAAAATTTCACCATTTGATTAGCCTCTAGCAGTCGGTAAAATGCCAAATAATCTTAAAGGTTTTCTTCCTAATGGCGGTGTGACCATGCATATCCACTATCATGTGGTGGGTCGCTCGAATTTGATCAAAATTTGAAATTTCGTTCCAAGCCATAAAAGATCGGGATTTTATCTGTTCATAATCCAATTAAAACATACAAAATTCCAAAATTTTCACTAAGGCAGAGATCATAAACATGCTCTGATACCAACTGTTAAACTAAGTCCAAAAAAAAATTGACGATCCCGACTTATCATTCACAAATAAATACGTGCATAATCGGGAACAATTTTGCAGAAACATAAGGATTGACATATCTCCAGCCATTAATAAAAATCTGTAAATGCGAATTACTCCAAAACCTTAAACGGATGCGCGAAACATGTATCGATTGATTCATGAAATCATCAGATCTGAACATCTTGTTCCATTAGCCAATACCCCTCAAAACTCGATGGTGTGTTTTCTGTATTTATAGGGTTTGAACTAGACGACCTGACATTTTATTCCATTTCTTACACTACTAACATGTTCCATCAAGACCGTTATGGTAACATATTAATAGGTAATCATCACATAATAAACGTGGGAAATAAATTGGGTAATAAATTGGAATTAATTGGGAAATACATTAGGATCACATTTAATTTAATAAATATTATAACACAAGGACCATATTAAACAAATTAGAAGTTCAAGAACCACATTAAATATTATGCTAAAGTTTAAGGATCATATTGAACAAATTAAAAGTTCATGGATCACGTTGCATATTAGGCCCAAAAAAAAAAATTAAAAGTTCATAGATCACATTGCATATTAGGCCAAAGTTTATGGACCATTTGTGTTATTATCCCTTCTAAATCTGCGTGACCAATTAAAAAAAAAATTAACAGAGATTGATGAGGAACATCCTAACCTCCATATTGAGAGAAGAATATCATCAGTTGGCTGTCCGGGCATAATGTTGCAAACAGTGATTGCAGTATCATGAAAACGAAAAAGAAAGTGCATGAAGTACGACATATCTACACATAACAACTAGTGAAAAATACTTGTGTCCAGGGAACCACATCTGGTGTAATCTGTACATCAGTTCTGCAATAATGCTAATTCTTCTATATCATCGCTGTGGCAAAAATGAGGACTCATATATGATTTCCCCTCAAAAAATCTAAAATCCAGGTTTCTTTGTCAGCTGCAGAAGTTTAGACAAGAAGTAAATGAAAAATACGCAACTATGCATGAAATACGCTGAAAGGCAGGCCTATTTTAAGTCAGAAATGCAACTTTTGAGAACCACTTACTGCCATGTTTATTGACGAATGTCAAATATACATATAATGCAATCTATTTGGAAAACTTCCACCTTATACAAAGTTTAGCCAGTGTTTCATGGAGGAATCTAGTAAAAAAAATGCGAAAGTGAAATGTATATCGATGTTGAAACCTGCCAATTTTTCTATTGACCTGACATAGCCATGTTTTCATGATCATTAAACACTATGTAACTAGATCCATCTATATAGGCATCAGACGAGAGCATAGCTGGATCTGATTTATTACACATATCTCAGAAAACATGCTTTAAATGGCAGAACCATTATTGCAGATCCTTCTACCTTACAGTTAGTCAAGTTCGTTCTCTATAGCAACAACAATCCTCCCCTCTCCTCTTTAGAAATGCATGCGCTGGATCCCTGGAAATGAACCAAACTGTTTCATCTATTTGTCTTATCCTTTTTCAGTTCAGTTTCAGTATGTGTTCTAGTGAAGCGGATCTCTGTTGAAACCAAAATCACAATATAAGATGAGATTATTCAGATCCTGAAAAGTAGGACTTTCTTACTTCCGTTACCAATATTCAGAAACATATGAATGACGATACAGAAGCCATTAGACAAGCAACCAACTGTTAATGAAATAGAAAGGCTTGGAAATAATACATAGGCTTTGATTTACTTAGCTAAAAGAGTCGCCCTATTCAAGCAACTAAGGCCCCAGATCCAAGGGCGTTGAACATCTCTGATCTCTCTGAATTTTGGAATTAAGGACTTACCAGAAAGGCAACAAGCAACAATTCCAGTCTACATTGAGGGCTTTGCAATTCAAGAATTTACACAATCTGTCTACAAGCCATAAAACTACAAGTTGATCATTGCTATCTCGGGCCAGAAATTTGCTGAGAAGACATGTAAGAGACAGATCTATAGGAACCACCAGCCACACTTGTAAGAAAACCGTTCGCTTGAGAATATAAGATTGCATTGTTTGATCCGTTTTCTTCTCCTATCATGGAAGCCTCAGTAAACCTACGTCCATAGAAGCGCAAAAAGTTCAAAGATTCTATTCTGGGCTGACAAAAAGGGATCCGCCCTTCAAGCATTCCGACTACAGCTACCATGTTTGGCCGTAGCAATGGTTCCTCATGAACACAACACAGAGCAACTCGTATCAGTCTCTCTACCTCCTGACTTGTCACCCGGTTCTCTAGTCTTGGATCAGCAAGTTCCAAGTACTTCCCTTGTTCATGCATCTCTAAGGCAAACAGAGGATAATATAAGAATCCCGACCCTGATGATGAAGATGAGTGCGAACCACTGCTATCATCCTCCAAACTGTGACTTTGAGTCCGCAATAAGCAGTTCTTTCTGCCACTCACAAGTTCAAGCAACACCATCCCAAAACTATAAACATCTGTTTTTTCAGAAATCGCAGAGTTTGTCAGCCATTCAGGTGCAAGGTAGCCACGAGTGCCTCTCATTGTCGTGAAGAGGCTGGACTGCTCAGGGGTCAGAAGCTTTGAAAGCCCAAAATCGGAGATCTTTGCCTGGAAATCATCATGCAGAAGAATGTTTTCCGGTTTAATATCACAATGAATAATTTTCTGTTCACAACCGCTGTGTAAGTATGCAAGGCCACGTGCTGTTCCTAGTGCAATATTAAACCTCTCTTGCCATTCCAAAACTGGTCCAGTGCCAAAGAGGATCCTATCCAGTGACCCATGATTCATATACTCAAAAACCAACAAGCGAACTCTACCTTGGGCACAAAAACCTTTCAGTTTAACCAAATTGACATGATGGATATTTCCAATTACAGCAATTTCAGTGCAGAAGTCTCTTTTCCCTTGGATCCCTAAGTTGGTGATCTTCTTTACAGCAACAACTGTTTTATCAGGAAGTATACCTTTATATACAGAACCAAACCCACCTGACCCTATCTGGGTCTTAAATTTATCTGTAGCAACTTCTAACTCTTTATAATCAAACCTTCTAGGTAAGCCAGGGATGTGGAAGGCATCAAGCTCTTCTGAGGAAGGACAGTTAGGTTGGCCAAATTTAATCTCCCCGAACTTTGAGATTCTCCATCTTTTCAACCAGACAAAACCTATTGCAATTAGGATGCAACATGCAGCGGAAGGTAACAGTATGAGAGCAACCACAGGAAACTTTTGACTTTGATCACTGGAATTGTTGTTACCATCAAAGTTAGTTGAAGGGGTGGCCACAACTTTGATGTATCCCAACAGATCATTGTCACCGTTAGCGCTCGATATAACGGACCCCAACTTATTTTCAATCTTATAACAAAACCCGGATGAATTATCATAAAATACTCCAAAGCAAGAACAATCTCCAGAGCAGACTTCTTGACAGACAGACAGATTCAACCCATAGTTCAGTTGCTTAGAGAAATCATTGGAGAAGTAGTCGTAGCCATATCCGATGGTCAAATATGTAGCAGCAGATGAATCCACTTGACTACCATTATTTGATGAGTTACAAGCTGAAAATAACGAAAAAGAACCATCAACTGGCACACATGAGTTCAGAGAACTCAGATGAAAATTAGAGGGACATGAACAGGTAGGAGTATTAGAAGCAGAGTTGGCCGAACACTGCCCAATTCTGCCGCAGACAAACGGAAGTCGACAACCATCAGATGGCCCCACAAAGTCATGGTTCCACTTCCCATTGGAAAAGCTATTGACCATGAACTGGCCAGAGGCATCCAGCTTGCCAATTCGGAAATCAGCAGATGCCAAGGCCACCCAAACAACCACTGATCCATTGCGATCGAGCAGATATAGGCCTGTCCCATTTATGGTCATAAACTCAACCGTGTAACCTGAATCAGAGTATGCGCTGGTATCCATTGACAATTTCCAATATGTTTGTCCATGCCACAGCAGTATAGCATCTGACGAAGTAAGGCCAAGCTGGTAGTCGCTGGTTGACAAGTCAGAAGCTGATACAGCACTGAAAAGTGATGTTCCTACAGGCAAGTGCTGCCCGATCACAATCGTATCTGTTGGATATCTAAAACTTTCCCACAAAGAATTGTTGGCCTGATCGACTAGGACCAGATTACCCATCTCATTGAGCGACAAGGCATTGACAGATGATTGAGTTGGCAGAGCCGACCATACCTCAACCCCTGTTTCATTTACAATGGTAATCCCCTTAGAAGTAAGATAAATTTTACCGGCTTCAGAGAAAGGATGATTCCGATTAGCAGACCAGATCATGGTGTTAGATGCCACATGAATGACGCAAAGGTAGAAGTTGATTTGTCGAGCATCAGGATTGCAAATGGCAGCTTTATATGTTCCGTTACGAGATAGCAGAAATGCACCAGAGTTGTCGATGAAGTGGAGGTATGAACCATTGAAATCTGGGTGCATGAGTTCTGAGAAAGGAAGAGCTGAGACCAGAGCGCAGGAGAAGAAAACCGTAGGCAAGACCAAGAGGAATCCCATGAGGAGAGCGGATGGGGCAGCAGATGCAAAGAACATGGTAAGAAGTTGGATGTGAGGCGTCATGGGAAGGGAGGAACTGCTATGCTCAGGTTTTGTTCATTCTTTTCTTTGGCTCTGATTCTGCGAATGCGTTGACCCCCTCTCTTCCTTGACCGTGACAGGCAGCCTAGAGGGCGAAACGGTTACATCATCGATGATATGTCTGTGGTGGTCAAATCTAAGGGAGAGCTTATTTATCATAGCGGTCATCAGCGTTTCACGCGGTGATGCCCACTGGGAACTTAAATATCATTCTCACATTTCTATCTTGCTCACAAGTTTTTCTCCACAATGACAAGGTCTCTTCCCATCCCAAGTTCATTACCTTCTAACCTAGAGAACCAGCAACCACCATAACAACAATTAATTGTCTGTGCAACTGCCATCTGGGCCTGACTCTCGGAATTATTTTCTTTATCCAACAATTATTGGAGCAGCACGTCTGGCCGCAACTTCAGGTCCCGCTCACTCACTACCCATTTCTTTCCCCACTATTTTATTAATTCGATCAGCAAGAGGACACCCTTGCAGTTCCACCCCTCAATTTAAAACCACCAAACAAAAGCGAGTCAAACAATACCCAGATGATACACTCAACAGGGAACATGCTTCGTTCAGTTAAAACAACAAACAATTGGTGTGCGCAAATAATTCAGCCAACAACAGCTGCTTCCGCGTGCCCGGAACGAGGCCACAGCTCGCAGAACTGCCGGTCCTTGCACTCGACAATTGCTAGTCACACGCGAGCGGGATGGGCACAAGCTCTTCCGCTGCTTCCAATGCAGCGATCAAATCGCGCCACCGTCGGGGGCGAAACCCGGCGGTGGCACGCCATTCGGGGGTCGGAGGCAGAGAAGGTCGGATAGAAGGGTAAATGGGATTGCTATTTTCGAGAATGCAGCTGCCGTGGAGTCGGTCTGGGTTCGCGCGCGATTGGGTAGCGGCGTTGCTTTGGAATGGGAAAGACGATAGCTTTGGGGAGAGAAAGAGAGAGCTGCGAGCGACGAGGACGGCGGACGTGTCTCGTCGTCGCCGTGTTTTAGTCGGTAATGGCGAGGATGGCGGTTGAAGTGGCCGTTGGAACTGAAATTTAGGAGAGGATGGGGTTTCTATTCTAAACCTTTTGGAACTAGAAATATAATGTTATGAAAATTATTTTCCCGCTTTAAGCACCATTTATTTCGCCAAAAATAAATAATTGAAAAATATTTTTTTAAAAATAATCACTTACCAAAACCGTTTTCATCATTCACAAAACTATTCAAAAATAAGTTATTATCGTAATACATACATTTTTTATTGATTAATTATAAAAATATTTTTTAAATTATTATTTTTCGTGAAATAAATGGAACTTGTAGCGATGGTTATCTCCTTAATTGTGCCTATGTCCAACCTTGTCCTTTGATACAATCATCTTATTGTCGAATATCAGTTACTTTGCGAAAATATTATTATTTCTTTCGAAAATGTGTAATTTACCAATCGCATTAAGTTCTGCCTTACATTATAGTCTCTAGCACCTAATTTCTAGGTTACCCACATTTTATGGGTATATTGGTCGATGGATGTAAATAGACTAGAAAAAACATAAATAAAATGAGGTCATATGTCATTTAACTTTTTTGTGAAGTAATTGAACGCTTAAGATCTAGTATCCTAGGAGAGTTTTTACCTATCATTCTATTTCCAATTTATTTTTTTTTACATTCCAACTTAGCTATTGGCATAAAAGGCAAAAACCGAAAGCTCGTTTAGTAAAAAAATAGAATATGCTTTCACTTCACTTATACTCGTGTGATTTAATCCGCGCATGTTACAAATCAGGTTCACGTCGAATCATCGAATATTTAATTCCTTACATCATAGAGCTTCAACATTCTCATATTTGGTCTGTCCATTCATATATTGACTCGCGTTTCACCTACCCAATTAGCTTTCTCAACATGACAAAATGAAGGGAGAAAAAAAAAAAACAAAGTCGAAAAGTTGACGATCTCATAGCTTACTAATTCTAACTTTATGCTAAGAAAAGTCACACTAGCAAGCCACAAAATCTCCTTGCCGAAAGCTTAAAGGCTTGCCGGTGCCCACTTGCATATAAAGTCATTCGACTGAGGCGTTGAGCCCACTTTCAAAACAAAATTGTACATTACCGAAAAAAAAAAAAACGTGATCATCATGGCTTTTTAATGTTGGAAGAACCTATTTTGTCTTGCCCGCATTTACATCCATGCACGATCACCAAAAAGTCTACACAAAGCCAAAAAAAAAAAAAAAAACCCAGCCAAATTACACGTGTCCGCGAGGGAGTGACTCCCAGCAGCAACAAAATTACAGCTCAATTAATCAGCGCCATCAATTATGGTCGCCCGCAAATCAGTCATTGGAGATCCCAAGAGGTTTGGCACGATACGAACTGCACATGTCGGGAGGATGCTCGCGATCATAATCGTGCGTATTCCCGAATCTTCCACGTGCGTTGCACCGTCGTGGTCTGACGTTTCGGTTTCATTAAATTAAATCGTTCGGTCCGCCATTTGAAAACATAAATTGCAAAAAAGGAAAATGTCACAGCGAATTGCGTGTCATTGTTGAATATAAAGTGGGCAATTATCCGGGGGATTCCATATAATGCGGGCGGCTACAGGGGTTGACCGACGCTGCGTCAGGCTCCAACGACTTCTGATCCCGACCGCCCAATTGCACGGTCAGGCTTATCCGGCGAAAACAATTAATTATTCAATGACTTGAATTTTAGAGCTGTGAAATCGTTATGTAAATATATATATGCTTTCCTTGCATTATTTTAAGAAAAAGTAATTATAATAATGAAGAAATGACCTCATAATTAAAAGGATAAATCTATAAATAAATTAACTAAGATTGTTTGGTCCTTATTATATATACAGTTAGACCATAACTTGTTTTGATTTGATTCACTAAAGAGGTATGGAATTGTTCCTCGAGTCACAACACGCTTTGAGCATGTCACGCTTGCTAAGCCCTAGTTGATGAATTCAAACAAGTAATCCCCTTTTTTGTAAGCAAAGTGCTCCCGTCGCGATTGTTGGTACTAACCAAAAAAAAAGAAAAATTTTGAAGACAAGAAGAGTCCTACCCAAAAAATGTGAAACTGCTCAAGTCAAATTTGACTTTCTACGTTAAGACATTGAGAAAATTTTATTTCCGGAAGAATCTTATGCATCAATAATTTGATGATATATGGACTTTAGTCTAGAAATCTAAAGAAACTTAAATTAAGGATTAAGATTTTGTAGAATCGTTTCTAACTATCCTAAAAGTATACATTATTATAAGAAGCGTAGTTTAATATTTAATAATTCAATAATATCTTTCGAGTATCTATAAGAAATCTCGAGAGATCTTCTCTTGTGAGTGTTTTGCACCGTCGGACTAGACTTATCTCTCCATTGCCATCTTGGAGAGGCAGATGGGTTTTTCAAGGCAATCTCCTCGAATCATTTCCACTAACCACATGTCGCCAGGCTGCTTCCTCGCTATTTGCTCTATTTTCCCACGAATCTTATAGACTAACTCGATTTATTATCAATTAGTAGTCCCCTGTCAATTTTTCAAAGGAATCGTGAGAAGCCATTTCAATTAATTGGTTGAGTAGAATCATATCATTATAAAATTTTATATTTTTAATATTATATTCCGAGAACGTGAGCACAGAAACCAAGCTACTTGGAGGCTTGTGAACGTAATGTGATTCTCATAAATTGATTAAATTGATATCTCTTGACCTGTGCAGGTAGCCTGAATCTAGAAATGTAAAATCAATTGCTTCTCTTGGGCAAACCAATGTAAAATATGGATGGCTTGTTTCTATAATTTCTTGAGAATCATATACATCTGCAACCGCCTTACCAAGTCAACCAATTCTTTTTGACTTTTGAGCGAGCCATTCTTGAAGGCAAATTGCTGAAATTTTCTGGTGAGCTCGATCGATCAGCTATGTGCAAAATGCAAGGGTAGCTCTTCAATTGTCAAGCCAACATCTTGGATTGCAGTTTTTCTTAAAATAAAAAAAAAAAATCGAACAGCCTGAAGGCTTGATAACCTCGGGAAAATGGAAAAAGTCCTATGCAGTTGCTCGATTAAGTCAGGGTGGTTGGATGATACTAGAGTGAGCAAATAAAAGAAAAAGAAACCTTTGTTTTTCGCAAATTTCATTTGTTCGAGAATTGCCCATTTACTTTCTTACTATATGCTCATAAAAAATCATAAGACAATGATATAGACACGATCGTGAAAATAAACACTTATAAATTTGGAATCGACAATAAAAAAATAAAAATAATAAAATGCGTTGCTTCTTTAGCCCAATCAAGAACATTACAATATTATCCGCAAAGAAGGAAGACAGCTAAGAAAGATTAGCTAAGGAAGATCGTGAGCTGGCCTATAATTCTCTATTCCGCCAATGTATCTGTTCCAAAAGAGCCCATTGGGCCGAAAAATGGGCTTACCCGTGGTGGATTTTCTTTGCTCAAGTGGCACGTGCCCCTTTCGCTCTACACTGCACTCGTCGTCTCTTACTTAAGAAACCAGCGCGATCATTTTCAGACACGAGGAAGACCGAAAGGTAATTCGCGACTGGAAAGGAGTGACATTTGGTCGTTCATGCTTTTGCAGCATTGACAAAATCTGAATTTTTATGGCTCCTCGATTCATGGTTTCGCCTGATTTTTTTTTTTTTCACGCTTTATCGATCCTTCGGATGGTCAATGAGGACAAGGTAATTCTTATATGGGAAGCATTCAATTTGAGATTTTTTGAAAAGAGCACAAAGAAATGGGAGGGAAAATTGTCAAAAGAATCATAATTTATTACTCTTTTATCAATTCAGATGTAAATCTCTTAATTGCACCAATTGAGATCTAAATCTATTTGCGTTTTACTAATTGAATCTATTCAGGCAATTTCGGTCGAAAATTGCTAACATAAATGTCGAGTGTTCTACATGGTACAATCAGTATTGATATTTATATTTTTTACATTAATAATTTTTTGAATTTTCTTCTTTTTTTTTCCTTTTCTTTACTTCTTTTTTATTTTTGGTTAGGTCGTGGCCCTCCCAAGCCTAGGTGAGGACACATGGCCCTTCTTGTGGCCAAGCAAAGAAAATATAAAAAATTCAAAAGTTATCCATGTCAATACTGATTGTTCTATGTAGGCAGGTTGGTATTCACACATTATTTTTTGAACAAAATTAGTCAGATGTTTTTTTTTGTTTGTTTTTTTTTTTTTTGATGACCCAAGAATCCCCTCAGTACAGTCAGAATGGCATGGAGAACCCCGGGGTGACAAGCTAGGAGGAGACCCACCACCCCGACGTCACACAAAATTAGTAAGATGTATTCAACTTATATATAATTAATAGGTTCTTTGCATGCACAGGTAGAAAGAACTAAGAAGGAACTTTATTTTATGCGTACTGACGGAAAATAGAGTTTGTGGAATTTGTTTTAAGGAGGGTAAAACTAGAAGAGAGAAGCTGCGTTTCATTACAATTAACATGAAAAATGGACGAATTCGTACCAACGAGGCAACGAGGCACGAGAAGCATGCAAACTAATGTTTCTCAGTTTCTTCCAGCAAGCTCATTAACTTTGACACTTGAATATGGTGTCCCACCATATCTGTTGTACGAAGGTTTTGCTATTGCGATGCTGCTACGTGGAGACACGAACTTCATTCGTGTCCTTGTTGAATAACTCTCGTGCAAAATTGCAAAACACGACAAATGATATAACTCGATCCTCGCAAATTCCATCTCTCTCCCCCGTCCCAATTGCCGAGCCTATTTGCTGCCTGTAACCGGGGAAGCCAGGCGGCCAATGTCGCCGTCGTCTTTCTCTCTCTTTCTCAACGGGCGCAGGTGGGGGCGAGGGGATAGAGATGAGCTTTGCAATAACCTATTTTTCCCTTGCCAAGTTCGCTTGATTTTTTTTTAGAGAAGGATTGTTGCACATCACGTGTCTCGATTGATAAAGAGCAAAGATTTAGGGAAAAGCTATGTATATAGGTATTAGGGCACAAGGCCGGATTAAATAGATACAATGAGGCCTAATCAGGGAAAGCAAATTATGGGAAAACAGTCCCAGAAAATATATGAAGAATAATTGTAGAATATCCTAATTTATATATAGAATCCATAGGATATTCTAACATAAATTATTGCAATTATCCTGCTCTTTGCGATCTGACTCGAGCTTACATGATGGATTGAGTATGGCGTCGTGAAAGTACTTATTCAAATCTGCTATTGATATTTAAAAATATATAAATTATTTATAAAAAAAAAGAATGATTGGGGCTGTGGGTTAGTCTAATCGGATTTAAATAGACAAGCTATAACCAAGAACGGATCTACTTTATAGTTCATCCTTTCTTAACTTTGGGAAAATAGAAAATGACACTAATAATTCTTAAACTTTGACTCAATATTTCATGAGCTTTTCATTTATGCAACATCATCCCTCAATTTTGGCACGGTATGCAATATTGTTTCGAGACCTTTAATTTGTTCAATCTACTCCTTAAATTATTAGTAAATATTCAATTTAGTCCCGAAAATAATTACATCAAACATTTACAAATATTTTAAATCAAATTGAACAAATTAAAAATTCAAACACGACATTATATATTATGCTAAAATTCATGAATGATATTGCAAATTGACCAAACGTTCATAAATTATTTGTACTGTTCTCAACCAAAGGAGTCACCATGTCCATGTTTAACTCCATTTTCTAATGCTCATTTTCACTTTTCCAATGATTAAACAATGCGCACGTGGAAGAAACGGTAAGACCACTCTAATTTTACGATTTTAAACAACGCCCTCGACATTTAATGGGGTGGGGTCTAATGACCGATCTATATCGATCACCAGACCCGACCCGATCCGGCTGCCAAATGAACTGGATAGTTCCTCACGTGACCCGACCAGAGACCGGCGCGGCGACCACGAGCTCCGCCCACCAACGCTTCCTTTTTTATCCCCCAAAGTCCCACCCACCAACAACACCATTACCACCAGCAGAAAGGGCCACCTTCTCCCCCGCGCACTATTCGCCAATGTCGCACGCAATCCACCGGATCCGTCCCCCTTCCGCAAGCGTCCAAAGCACGCCCGACACGTGTCGCCCCCAGAACCAATCCCCCACTCCCTTAGTCCCAAAGGCAAAAAATAAAAAAAAAAAAAAAAAAAAAAAAAAAAAAAAAATAAAAAAGGAAAGAGAGGGAAAGAAAGAGAGAGATAAAAGGAGATGGGGGAAAGAGCAAAAGGCGAAGAGGGAAGACAAAGGAATCAAACAGTCGGCGCCCATGTCTTCGCCGACCATTCATCACGTCCCTTTCTCCTTCCCCCTTTCTCTCTCTCCTCTCTCCACCGTATAAACCCTAATCCTCTCCTACTTCGATTTCGGTTATTTAGTCCTTCGCTTTTCTTTTTTTTTTGGGGGGGGTTTGGGGTTTCCTCTTGAATTTTTCTCGGAGGAGATTCAATTTTTTTTCCTTTTTTTTTCTCTTCTTTGGTTTTGGTTTCGTTTTCTCGCCGTTTCGTTTCGATTCTGCTGTCGGGCTCGGATCGTCTTCCGTTTTTATATTTTTTCCCACGAATCGGAAGATGTCTGGATTCCAGTTCCTCTTTTTCCCCGATCTAATTCCTTAAGTAGCTTTTCTCCGTTTTCTATTTAATCTCCTTTTGATTTGTTGAATCTTTTTCTCTCCCTTTTGTTCGCTTCGATTTCCGCGGCCGAATTCGCGACGACCCCTTTTGCGTCTCGGTTTTCTGGCTGGTTTTTCGGAGGGGGAGGGGGAGGGGGAGAATATGAAGGCTAGTGTGGAGCAGACGGTGGTCGAGCGGGTTGAGGATGGGGATAAGAAGGAGAAGAAGAGCCGGCGCCGATCGAACCGTCGCTCCAAACAGAACAACTCGAATTCCGGTATGCGCGAGCCGGGCTCGTTGGTCAAAATGCTTGCTTTTTGTTTGCTTTCGATGATGGGGCGTCATCGTTTGTTTATGCTCGAGTTTTGTTTTTTGGATTCGAGTTGTGGGTTGAATTGAACTTGTCGTCGGGGAGCGATAAAGTTCATTGGCTGCTGAGTCGCGGGTTGTTTTCTGTAGCTGAGTTAGATGTAAGAACTGGTTTTGCTTGTGATAATGTCACCAGGGAAAAGAAAATGGTATAAGTGGCCCCTCGATTGGTTTGGGCATGGAGGCCTAGATTTAGTTGTAGGCTACGGGTTACATGACAAAGAATTTGCTTTCTCTCAAAGCAATCGACTTTGAGTTGGGGGAAAAAGCTCAGGATTGGATAATTCTTTTTTGTAAAAGAGGACTCGTAGTTCGAGGTTGCAATTGCATGCCCTGGTCGCTGATGGTTCATCTTAACATTCGAGGTTTTTTGGTTAGCATCATCCGGTGATTTAAGTCGCCGACCAAAGGAGAGAATGGTTGTAATATGTAATGGAGACCCGGGATCAAGAAAGTATTTGCATGGTTGTGAACAGCCACTGTTTGTCTGTATGGTGCTTGTCGATATCACAATATGCAGATCCTTCTCTTGCTTCTAATTTCTCTCTTGATGATTAAATCTGTTGTTTGCCTTTTGCTTATAGGTGCCTCCTTTTCAGTGCTCAGAATTCTGATTTTACAATTTTTTTCTTTGTAGAAGCTGCTTGCAGTTCAGTTAATGAGTCTCAAGGCGACATGGGTTTATCCCTTGCGAAAAGATCTCCCTCTAACGTTAAATATTTGTTATCAAAGTCACCGGGATTAGGCTCTTATCCCTCAGTTGAACAGGAGTCAGCGAAAGCATCGCCTGTCTTGTTCAATTCCATGCCGGCAATGCATATAAACGACGAAGCGGATCAAGAACAAGTGCGGGGGGTGGTGGCGAACTTTCATTCACTTGCATCTAACACTGGGGGAAGAACGTCCTCCAAATCATTTCCTGACCCAGATTCATGTAGAGGGTCATCTGAGACCTCTTCTAGTAAGGATTCGAGTCCTTATCAGACTTTGAGCTGTGATCAGAGTAAGATTTTCCCTTCACATTGGTCTGTGGAGGTTGTTAACGAGGCTCTAGAGGTTAGTAGCTAACAAGTCATTGAAAGTAAACCGATTATGTTTTGAATCTTCGTATAATAACGGTTCTGGATATTTCTGTTTTAATGGTTTTTTGCCTTTTACTTTCAGAAAGGTGATCTCTTCAGGGCATTGTTTCGTGTCAATGCTTACAATAGACTAGAGGTTTGTTAGCTTTTCAATGCTCACAATGACCTCTTCATACGTTTGACTGTACATAATTTTACCCCTGGTTTGTGGTTATAGGCCTACTGCAAGATTGATGGAGTGCAGACGGATATTCTTATAAATGGTGTTGCTGTGCAGAATAGAGCTGTAAGTTAACATTGCTCATGAGCTGTGAGTTTTATTCTGACTGAATGAGTATCTCATGGTATCTCCTTCTTTGCTTAGTTTAGTTGGGAATTCTTCTGGCTTACCGCCATATGACCTGTTCATACTGTTAGCGTTGGTTCATTTATGTGTCTTAGACCTGTACAATTTTGGCAGAAGCTGGGAATCTGATCCTGCTTAGTTCCTACTTCATGCATGAGTTCTGCCGTCACATGAATGACAGTGGCAAGCTGTACTTATGTTTGCAGAATCTTGTTAAGGAAGGAAGTAGAGGAGTTATGATAATTTTCAGCATAACAAACCTGTTCAAACTCCATCTCATGTTTAAGATTCTGCGATTTAATACGAGGATATTGGGTCTGCTCATGCTCTCATTTTTAGCTATATCGCCTTTTTCCAATTTGCAAATTTGATTGGTTGAAAATTATTTCTCATGTGAAAGATGCTTAGTATTGTTGATGTATTTGGTTTGTAAGGATTTCAGCTTGGAGTGTGACTTATGTGATAATTGTTAACGTGTCCCTAATGTAGGTGGAAGGTGACATAGTGGCGATAAAGATCGATCCTTTAACATTCTGGACCAGGATGAAAGGGTCATCTGGGTCTTTCAACAGCTCTGCTACGACAGAAGATGGTAATGTCTTCCAGGAGATCAATGAGATTTCTGGCGATTCTTGCAAAAGCGGACAACGATTGGAGATTTATTCTGAGCTTGATTATACTGGAAATCCTATCGTCTCTGGGAATGATTACGGGGACCTCACTACTTCTGAAAAATCTGGTCAGGCGAAATCGATTGGTCAAGAAAGTAATCTTATTAATGAATATAACCCCTCTGCTTCATATCATCCCGAGAGAGGGTCTTCTAGCTGGCAGAAAGAACCTGAGGATGCAATAGGGAAGATCTCTTTTTTGATCAGTTCTCACCCATCAAAGAGGCCAACTGGAAGGGTTGTGTCCATCATTGAAAAATCATCACGTCGAGACACCGTTGTTGGTTTCCTTAATGCAAAACAGTGGCTCGCTTTCAAGGAAGGATCGGGAAAGAATGTTAAAAGAAATAAGAATTCATCATTTTTTTCTGAGCATGAATTCATTCAGTTGATGCCTACAGACGCAAGATTTCCTAAGATGATGGTCCTGGCAAAAGACTTGCCAGAAGGCATCAGAAAAAGATTGAACGATTTTGACACTACAATGGCAATGGAACTGGTTGCTGCCAGAATTGAGGATTGGTATGAGGAGAGTTCCTTTCCATATGCTCGTGTCCTGCATGTCTTTGGACGTGGCTGCGAGATGCAGCCAAATATTGATGCCATCTTGTTTCAGAATTCAATTAATTGTTCTGAGTTCTCTTCAGAATCTATTTCTTGTCTTCCTTGTCGCCCTTGGAATGTGCCGCCATTGGAATTCCAACATAGAAAAGATTTGAGAAATAAATGCATATTCACGATCGATCCTTCTACTGCGACTGATCTTGATGATGCCCTCTCAATTGACATACTACCAACGGGCACATATAGAGTCGGTGTCCACATTGCTGATGTGTCATATTTTGTACAACCTGACACAACCTTGGATTCGGAAGCTCAAAGTCGGTCAACAACTGTCTACATGTTGCAACGGAAGATATCAATGTTGCCACCTTTGCTTTCTGAAAATTTGGGTTCACTAAATCCTGGAGTTGATAGACTTGCATTTTCAATTTTCTGGGATATCAGCAGTTCCGGGAATGTTATTGATCGTTGGATTGGTCGTACTGTGATACATTCCTGTTGTAAGCTCTCTTATGAACAAGCTCAGGACATTATTGATGGAATTGTCGGTCTAGGGACTGTTAATGCTTCAGAGAATGGCCTCCTGGAATTGCATGGGGATTTTGAGTGGTCTGATGTAATGACATCCATAAAAAATCTTAACGATATTTCCAGGATCTTGAAGGAGAATCGGCTTAAAGATGGGGGTTTAGCATTCGAGAACTCTAAGATTTTGTATTCATTGGATGAGGATGGAATTCCATACGAGAGCATTCTTTGTCAACGGAAAGACTCAAATTTCCTCATTGAAGAGTTTATGCTTTTGGCAAACAGGACCGCTGCTGAAGTCATAGCTAGAGCTTTTCCTGATGCTGCATTATTGCGAAGGCATCCTGAACCAAATATGCGCAAGCTTCGGGAGTTTGAAGCTTTTTGTTTGAAACATGGTTTAGCATTGGATACTTCTTCTTCTGGTCAGTTTCGGAAGTCATTGGAGCAAATCAAGGAAACCCTCAAGGATGATTCTGTGCTGTTTGATATTCTTATTTCTTATGCTACAAAGCCGATGCAAGTTGCAACTTACTTTTGTACAGGTGATTTGAAAAACAATGAGGATGATTGGGGTCATTATGCACTCGCTCTTCCTCTTTATACTCACTTTACATCTCCATTACGCCGGTATCCCGATATTGTAGTACATCGCATGCTTGCTGCTGCTATAGAAGCTGAAGAGATGTACCTGAAAAACAGTGCTAAGAACCAGGGAGACGTAGTGACCAGGTGTTTTACAGGCATTTCTTTTGACAATGAGGTCACTGATTCTAGGGAGGGCCATGAAGCATTATCTGCTGCAGCTTTGAAGTATGGAGTTCCTGGCAGAGAACTTCTGTCAGATGTGGCTGCCCATTGTAATGAAAGAAAGCTAGCAAGCAGGCACGTCAAGGATGCCATCGATAAACTATATATGTGGGTTCTTCTAAAGAAAAAGCAGGTGTGTATTACTTCCTACTTTTGCTGGCACTTCTGCTAAATAACTGCGGTATGTGCTCTAGAAATATTTGCGCTTCAAGGAAAGAAATAGATCTTGTGATGTTAAGGGTTGGATGTCTTTTAAAGACCGGGTCATAGATATTCTCTTTTTTGTCATTGTTTATGCTTATGCGAAAAGTATTGTCTTTATTTTTTAGCTCTTTTAACTTGGTGTATGGATAGATGTGCTCACGTTGATAGTCCGTCTCACTAGAATTGTCGGTGGCTGCAGCAGCTGCTATTGCTTTCCCTAGTGATTTAGAAGTTAGTGTATATTTCCATTCATCTACCTCATCATTCTTGTCTTGTTTATTTCATGACTGAAACTTACACGTCTGAGGTCTTTTGTGGTATCTCTTCTCCTGAAGTCTAGATTCTATTTTTTTTTTTTTTTGAGACGCATTGCAAAAAAGTGCGAAGATCTCATTTAATAACACTGTGTATCTTTTTTTTTTTTTTTTTTTTTTTAAGTTTAGTCATTACTTATCATTGTTGTTCCTGTATTGCATGGAATCCTCCCATGATTTGCAAAAAGGGTATGCAATTAGCTGCCTTTTATAAACCTAACTTTCTATTCTTGAGGAATTGGGTAATGCTCTTTTTTCTGTTGGGGAATTAAGTGATGATGTTTTTTATCTGCAGATATTAATAACAGAAGCTAGAGTATTAGGCTTGGGTCCCAGATTTATGTCCCTTTATATTCCAACATTGGCGGTGAGTAGCGTTTTTTGTTGGATTTTGCATTTTACAGTTGAGAATGCATTTTTCTTTTCTTTCTCTATTTGTAATTTTTCTCACCTCGGTTGTCTGCAGATTGAAAGGAGAATATACTACGATGAAGTTGAAGGTCTGTTTGTTGAATGGCTTGAGACCACGTCTACATTAGTGCTTAGTCTATTTGCTTATAAGTCCTCAGTTAGAAGAGGTTACTTAAATAAGTTCAGGGCACTTGAAGATGCTGCACTTGTTGTGAGTTCATATGACCAAGAAGCAGACCTTGGTGGGTCTGCTGTGGGTGCCTATGACTCTGGTGCCACAGAAGTTAAGAATTTGGACATTTCGCGACTAAGCTCACAAAGTTCCGAAGTCGATCCTATGGTTTTTCCAATGACAGTGCGACTTCACTCCACCATACCTGTTGCGCTTCATGCAGTGGGTGGGGATGTTGGACCTATTGACATTAGTGTGAGGCTGTATATGAGTACCTATTTGAGGTGAGAAGGTGCTGGTAGCATTGCTTCTGAAGAAACTCACGGGAGATGAATAACAGCCGGGCTTGGATGGATTGGGGAAGTTTATTGTATAGATGAAGCAGTAGAGGATTGCTTTATAGGCTTTAAGATGAAGTTACTAAAGTTGGGATGTTTAATGAACTTGGTTATGTTGACAAGTGTCGTGAGAGGTGCATGTACAGGTCGATATGGCTTTTGGCTTTAGTGGCTGTTTTTTAACAGAAGCTGCTTTGCTGGAACGGGGCCGTATTTTTGTAGGCCAGTTCCTGACCTGGACTATAGCATCACTCTCTGACTTTGAAGTTCTGGAGCCGGTTTCGAGCTGCACGGGGAAAGTAGACTCTACCCAGGCTGCAACCCAGGAAATTTTTTGACTTAGGGTGGCCGCCTCTGCTTGTTCCGGTTTCAAAGTATTGTTTAAATGTTTACATTTTGTGGTCGGTTGTCTGTTTGATGTCGAATGGTAGCACATTCCAATGAATAACATGTTTTTTTCTTTTAATGCAAGACCACTTACAATCTGGGCATGTGTTTCTCAATGTTTGGTTTATCCGACATAATTCCCATTTGGGTTTTGTGCTCGAAACTATCGCATTTCCAGAAGAGGGCAAATTTTCTTTTACTTGAAGAATGAGTTTGACGGCACTAGGACGAATTCCCAACCACGGTGGAGATTATGCAAAAAAGGTTGAGATTATCACTTGAGCTGCTGCAAATGACCATCCTAAACTAAGAGTCCATGGCTCGTACTACTTTAATTGTAGAGATTGGGGATTAAGCTTTTTTAGGGTTCCTACAGTATAGAGCGACAACCGAGATGTCAACTGTCAAGAACGTATTACACTGAAGCGTTGGATTTAATTCAACACTAGAAAGAGATCAGATTGACTGCATAAAATGCTTCCAACGTGCCTCTAGTAAAACCTATTAGAACCGAAAAATTCATCTGGAAATGGGGTATGGTCTTGGAAAAATCTCATTTTTATGATTCTATTTTTCAGCAAAAGAGTAAAAATTTCATTTTTAAGCTCTACAGTCTGGGTCTTGACTGTAAGAATATGAATTGCTGAGGCCCTTAAGTAGAAAATGACCAAAGTCCAGGGGCCTTCGAACAACTTAAAAAGAGTTCCAAATCCCGCGCGCTTGCACAGAGACGATACTTCTCAGTTGCTCTCTCTCTCTCTCTTTCTCTCTCTCGTTGGTGAATCATCGACGATGGCATCGGCGATTGGCTGGTACGGGCCTTTGATCGATCTCTCGGGAGCAGCTTCTCACGTCGGCGACTTCGTCCAGCTCCTCGTCTTCGTCCACCGTTCCACTCCTGTTCAGGTCACCGTCGAACCATCATCTCTTTTCCGAACGCCGATCGATCTGAAATGTGTGTGATGTATGCTCGAGCGCATCCGCGGGGCCGTGCTTTTGTGGGTTCGTGCGCACAATGGAAAAGGCGTTTGCTTGTGCCCGGATTCCGTAGCTAACACTTAATAGGAACGCGAAGGGGATGCTTGATGCGCATTTTTGTCTTAGATTTAAGCTGTCGCCACGACGCGATGGTGCTCGATCTGCTTATTCTTGTTTCTGGTGTTGGCTGTGACAGTACAAGTTGTCGAAAGGTGGGGAGGTTATCAGGACTGACGTGCAAGTCGGTGATGATACGCGGCCATGGTTCACTGTGTCGCTCTGGCAGAAGCAAATGGGGTCCCTGGCAATTCCCGGTGATGTGATACTGCTACAAAGTAAGATTGCCTCTCAATCTTTTTATCTAAATGCTGTAGAACAGTAGGCAATTCACTTTTTGGGCTATTTAAAATTTTAGGTAGTGCGATGAATAGTTTTTAAAATGAACGAAGTTTCTTCTCATGAAACACATATTTCTCCTTTCATCGTGCCACTCAGATGTTAAGGTTGCCAAATTCGGTGATCTTATTGATGCAAGGACAGTCAGTTGTTCATCAATTGTGCCCTTGGTCCATTCTTATGAACTGATGGTTTCTAAAGGTATGCTTCTTGTCATATTTTAGTCCTGTGTGTGGAGGTTTATATATAAGTGAACTTATCAAGTTCGTCCATTATTATTTTACACATCTTTCTTTTGCACTTTCATGTTGCATCCCACTATTCTGTTTTCACATGAGTGCAAAATGGAGGAAGCCTTTTCACAGTTTCTATTTATTTGCCCTTGGCCAACTAATTTCCTTTCTCAATTTAGCATTTATTGTGCCAAAGTTGAACTGCTGAAAGGTGAATACTTCTGCCAGACATTGATGACAAGATCTTTTTCACTATAAATGGTGTAAGATATGTAGTTGTCTCTTAAAAAAAAAAATCATTTCAATAACATGCACATTCTAAGCCATATGTAGCTTATGTGAATTAGGTGGAAGCACATCTGCTTTCTCCATTTGTGGCATTTTCTAATGCTTGTTCCATGATTGCATCCTGTGATCACTTTCAATGCATCGTTTATGGTATTCATTTAGATGCAGACGAACTGATAGGGAACTTCAGACTTGGCACTGCAGCAAGGGAAAAACTCAAGAAGGTGATTGGTTGGGTCAAGGCAAATGAATTTATCCTCCACAATGTTAGTTCCTGATTATTATGACCATTTCTTTTTCATGTTAAATTACATCATTTGTATGTGTGAGCTTTTACTGTTCTTTGAGTCATACTGCTACTCCAACCATGTGATAAGAAATATTTCTTTTAGTAATGGATATACTTTATCTTATGGTGTTTAAATCTTGGAAGACATGCCTCTGTACCTGTATATACCAGCTATGTTAACCTGCTTCTGAAGTCATTTTTTGTTGTTGTTAACCTTATCTGTTCCATCTGCGCCATACTAACTGTTGCCAGGATGTGACCATAAATTGTTTCTCAGCAGAAGAAGTTATCAAGAAACTGGAAAGTTGTGGAAGTGGGAGAGTACAAGGATTGTACTTCTATCTCAGAAGTACTAAACCTGAATTGTTCGTGTAAGGCAATCTTTCTGGCATCTGTTGGTGAAATCTTTCTTCCAATTGCGTGGAGAGCTACTTGTGAAATGGAGAAGGAAAAGATGTTCATAAGCTGGAGAATGAACAGTAAGGATGGTGATGGTTTAGCTAAGGATTTCATTTGTACTGGCTGCCAGCTTTGTGGTTCGCCTTTGGAATTAGAACATAGGTGAGAGATATTCATTTCTGCTCAGTTAAAGGAATGCTGTGATATTTGAGCAACACCTTGATTATTGAATGCTTAATTGGCTTTTGTTGCAGTAAGCATGCGCCCAAGCAGAACTCTGTTCCGCTCTACTGTGATAAAAGCTCTGACCGCCTTCATGTAGTGAGCCTGATTTACCAACCCTTCATGGTGAGGAGATCCTTTGCCTTGTATTTTTGCAGTTTTGTTACTGTTTTCTGGTTAACTTAAGATTATCACATGCAGTAGGGTTTGACTCTTTGAAATCCTTAATGCTCATGCTAGTCTGCCTATCACAGTATGTAATCTGATGCAGAAAGAAGGACAAGGATAGACATTCAGCGACTAACTGTATTTTCAATATAAGACATTACCAAGCTACCATGGAAAAGGTGTATAGTTGTTCTCAGTCCACTTACCAAGAGTACATTTTGTAGAAAAAGAGAACTAAATCCACAAAGTGGTACTTCTGAATAGTTAGGGGTACCTCATTTCCAAACCTTCCTGGTCATCACCCTAAGAGATCTTATTCACCCATAGCTATGAGACTTTTCTGTCAAATTTGTCTCGAAGCTCTGTTACTTAGAGAATACCTCAAAATAAAAAGATGATTTGATGATACTAGATATTATTGGACATTTGAAAACCATCTGTTGGATTTTTCTGGTGGAGCCTCTTTTTCCTTTTAAATTCCAATTTCTTAACAATTTCTGACATAGTCGTTTGATTTGCCTTTTCTAGTTGTATGTATGGGATGAATCGGGGTCTCTTCCGCTTCTCGTCAAAAACAAAGCCGCAGAGCTGCTTTTTGGGAATATACCTGCAGAGAGAGTCAATCTATGCCTTGAAGCAAAGCTTCCTGTACACAAGTCTTGCTCCAAGGGTGTCCCTGAAATCCATTCCCATGCCGGAGGCCCTCACCATGGCATACGAGCGAAAGAAGCATCAGACATCGTCTCACCAAGTGGAGATGAGATGGAGAGGGAGGAAAAGAACAAGTGCCACGATAGTGTAGATTTTCATTTTGTGTGGTTTGTTATACTAAAAACGTTACTGCAGCGGGGGAAAAATAGTCCTTTGAGATTCGAAGTGAATGTAGATCCCCGTTTAGACAGGGAAAGTGGGAGGTATGAAATGGTCACCGCAACACTGCCGTGCTTCAGAAAGAAATAATTCGTCATCTCTATTCACTTCTCTACCTCAAATGTTTGAGGTAAAACTTGCCTGAATTTGCTGTGTTGTCGGACAATTTCAGAAGCTCGCCATTTATATTCTAGTTAACAAACCTCCAGCATACCTCCGGCTGAAGCCCTATGCAGCTCGCGGGTCTCCTGCTCCTAGACTCCTAATCACTTACATTGCCGGCTAAAGAGAGAAGGATCAATCGACACCTCAAGAGTGAGCCTTATCAGTCAGGGAAAGAATAGCTGAAGCATCTTTCGAATTATCAGTTTATATTGCCATACAGTAAGAGAATGTTTAGCAACATTTTCTATGGGCAAATGCACGTACCATTTGGCATTTTTTTTTTTTTTTTGGTGGAGAGTTTTAGAGGGATGTAATTAAATTTCTAAGGACCTCTTTGAGCATTTTCAGAATACTATTACATTTTTTATTCCACTTTTACTCTTGCTAAACTTTTCTAATTCCAAAAAATACCCTCGCCTCACACGACGTCGCCATTGCAGGGCTCAGGCCATCGCCGTGTGATTACAGGCAAGGTTGGCTGGCAGATGCCAAATATGGCTCGCCGGCCCCCTTAAGGTCGTGGGTAAAGTTTTGATTTTTCTTTTTTAATATAAAAAAATAGCCAAAGTCCTTAACGAGTGTTTTTTTTTTTTTTTTTGTAAACATCGTTTAAGTTAAAATTGCTTCCTAATGTATTTTTAAATTGCACCTTACGAAACATATTTGCATTTTGAGTGAACGCACCCAGTACCACCACATCTTTGTCCACTACAAAAATATTTCACATCGATTGTTGTTCAGATAATGCGAAAGAGGTCCCAGAAAAAAATAAAATAAAAAAAAAGAACACAAAGTCTTCCGGAAAATCTTATTCGGAATGAAACCCGGTCAAATGAAGTAGTAGCAAAGATGGTATGGCTTGAGCCACAGCTCCACGTCATGTCGAGAGCCTTTTCTGAGGGGGCTTCTGTTTTGCTTTCCATCATCGTTACTGTCCCGAGAGACCTAGGGGAATATGTCCCGCCATGGTTCATTCGTATTTGAGCAATGTATGAGTGACATTACTCAAGACTTGCCATAACCAAACACTTCAGATGGATGAATCGATGCCAGAACGTCTCAAATGTCCGATCCACGAAGTCCTCTCAAGAAAGCTACAAAATGGCATAGACTGAAAACAGACTCATGATGAAGAAAAAAGGTTGCAATCAAGACTCTTTTGCAGTCTCCGCCAAATTGGGGTCTGCCGCAGCATTCTGGGCTTCTAAAAGCTGCATTTGGTGTTCAGCATGCTCCCTTTCACACGCGCTGATTCCCATAATGATGTCAAGCATGGTGCCTGTTGTCCCGAAGAACACGAGAGGTCCCAGAGACTTCCGTTTTATCCCCACCGGGATCGCTAAGAGAGCTCCCGCTACCGAGAACACCCAAGTGCCCAATGCACTACACAAAACAGCATGTAAGTCTATGAGTCAAACAATTTTACTTCTCACCAGGAAAATATATTTGAATGCTGTATTTAAATGAGCAACAAAATATGAAAGCTCCCCTTGTTTTTTATCCAATTGAAACAAACTATATGTCTCATTGCTGCAGAGCATAAAATTAAGACTTTACATGGATGGACAATGGGTCCATACTCCGAGACAGAGACGTGAAAGGCATGACCAACAAGCAGATGCTCCACCATTCCTAAAATCATAAACAGAAGCAGACCTGCTTGCAATTTACTACTCTAAAGCAAACTAAATGAATACTATAATCAATCACGCCGCATCACATCACTGTTTATATATCAGCTCAGACCAGACCACATCTGCAGTATATGTCTAAAGTGCATGTCGGAAGAAAGAATTCATCATCATAATTTTGATGTTGACATCTCAAGATTGTTGGAGTATCAAGTGAGAATTTAATAAAAAAGAAGCATGTGTATTTTTATCTGCATTTTGACACTTTCAGAGTTTAAACACAAAAATCATGTGGCATATTGGGGTTCCTTACAACCACTGATTTGTGGTGTGAGTTTTCCTTTCACTAGTAAGGTCTAGGATACATGAAGTATCCCTGGATATATTTGCAATCACATTTCACGAGAACATGGGGGGCACTCTCTTTCCCAAACAGATTTTTGTGTAGGTTCCCGATGTGTAATTGAAAATATACACACCTAGGCTTTTTTTGCGAGCCTACTAATGCTAGAGTACCTTACTCCAGAAGTTTACAACTGACTAGCATAGAAAGAGGGCTGAGCCGGCCTAGTTAACAACTCAAACCATGATGGTACCTAATCTGCAATGCAGTTCAAAGTGGTAATATTCAATACCTTCAACTACATAGAGTTCTAGCTAATTAAGCTAGAAGCAGTAGAAGAAAGTTTCATCCCATGAGATTGAACGCATGAATCATGACAGTCGATGAAATCGTAAGTTAGCCAAAGAGATTCTCCAATACTTTTGTGTGCAGACGGTTTTCCTGCAAAGATGATTATGGCTAGTTTTTCCAATTCAGACTGGAGAAGTATTCAATCAGCATCATCCCTGTGCTAAAATTATGAACACACAGACATGGGGCATCGCAATGATTCCTGTTAAAATAATTCCAAAACCAGCAAGAGTAAAACTCTACAGGATTCACCTCATAAGCAAATTAACCCGAAATATCAAACACGAAACGGAGGCTGTCTTATGGCTGAGAAATCTCAATTCAACCTATGAGAGGAACGCATTTGACAAACCTATGAACCATGAAAAGCAATGGCTCGCGTGCATAACCACAAGATGCAACAAACCATTTGCTGTTTTGCAGAAGCTTTCTCATCCTGGTTACATGCTAAAAAATTGCTGACAATATCCCCTAACAATGCCGGTACCATGTGAGAAAATGCTCTAGAATTCTCAGTAACCAAGTCAAATTGTGCTGAATCAAGAAAGAGCATATGATTATCGAGTTAGCAGGCTGTACATAGAACATAAAGAAAAGAGGGAAAGAGAACACGCCCGATGCCATGAACACATCAGCCACATAGTGGGACTATTACAAGCTAAAAACCATCCGCAAAAACTGCTAGACCGAGCGAACTGAAGCAACGAAAAGCGATTCTCTATTTCACGCACGAGGGTAAAAAAAAGCTATCATTTTGAGCTCGACCCACAATCGATCTCCCCTTCAACAGTCGAATTCTCTAAGGAGTCCAAGCTCAACGACAATTCGCGCGAATGCCCATCACGCATCAATCCAACAACGCATCACGGAAGCACAAACCCAGCCGAAAAAAGCATTCTATCGACGAGCAAATCAGCACGGTCGGATGGAAGAGAGAAAGGGGAAAAAGAAAGAGAAGCGACTGACTTGGAGACCGAGCACTCTTCGAGGTGCTTCACCTCCTCTTGCCCTCCCATCTCTCGCGACCCGATTCGCGCCCTCGTGCCTCTCTCTCTCTCTCTCTCTCTCTTTCCTTCCGCTACGATTCGGACGAATCGAGCGAGCCTCGGATGAAGATCGAGAACTGGGCAAAAGCCAAGCAGAGAGCCCGCTCAACAATGGCGCATTCGTTCCGCGAACGCGAAGGCGAGAAGCGTACCGTCGAGCAGATCGACTCTCGACCGAGTCGGAGGTTCGAGAGCACCGCCCGACCCGTTTGATAACCCGATTCGCCCCATGATCCGATCCACAGAGATTTTTCTTTCATTTTCATTTTTTGCCCTTTTCCAAGAAAAAAAAGATTTCTTGCCTATGCAGGCCGACTCTCCAAGCAAAGGACCGCACCCTGTCTCAGTCGGATTACGATCATCGTACATGTCACCGCCACCATTATCGAGACAAGGGAATTTTAAAAGCGAAATTTTTATTGATATAATCCGAATTTATGATCATACATATTAAGATTTAACGTGATATGAAAAGATAATAAATTGTTAAATATCGAATATAGAGAACAATAACACTTGTAATCGCCTTTATTGTTGGTTTGCATTCAAATCCTTAATGAAAATTAAGATCAATGCGTTTTTGAACTTAGAAAATTAGAAGAGCCAAGAGGATCAATAGTGAACCAAAAGCATGAGCAAAGGAAACATGAGACCTTATTTGATTCGGTGCTTGTGCTTGCGCTTAATAGATGATATGGAGAAGCTAACTAGATGCCGAAGCAATTACTTGTACACTTCTGTGGTGCCTAATTTCCAACTTTTGGATTAACAATGATGCTTAGTACCTTAGCTAGCAATGACTCAAATCAAATATTTCAAGAAGGGTGGTACGAGATTCTAATATAGTATAAGCAAGATGGGACAATAAATCATGGCAATCGCCTCCTTGTTATTCCACTTATAGAATAACAATATCGATTGGTTTAGAATTAACATATTATAACTAAAGGTCATACCAATAAATTGTCCGTACTAAATGTGAGATTCTAAATATTCCTCCTGATTTCATATTAAAATCAATGTAAAATATCATTGGCACGTTAGATAAGTCTTTCGTGATAATGTATGCTCAGCATAATATGATATTGGCACGTTAGATAAGTCTTTCGTGATAATGTATGCTCAGCATAATATCCCAACATTAAATCTGACGCACTGCTTACATTTCATAAGCATTACATTATAACTACAAACGTGCCACTAGATGGATGTAATATGACAATAGTGCCACGGGTGGAATGAGAACTATTGAAAATGCTCAAAATGCCTTTAGGACTCACGGATTTGAACTAATCTATAGATGAGACTCGTGTTTTTCCACATGGTTCGGTTATTGATACTTAACACATTTGGAACTACCTTCATTCTCCCCCTCAATAACTACAAATTTAGTGGCTACTCTTAGCACTAAGTTAGCCACTGATCATCCATAACACAGCCCTAAGCTTGATTACTTAATGCTTGAAATGGTTGAAATGTTAAGACTTATTTCTTCTTCCCTTGTTGTGGCCATGAGTTCTATCTTGAACCTCTCTCAAACCATCATCTTTGATTCCACACCCAAATTTCACGTAACCAAAAAGTCCAAATTCTAAAATGTTTCCACTATCCACAACATTGGCGCGAGTGGGGCTTGCTAAGAGTTTCCTTCTTTGATAATCAAGCCATCTCTAAGGTGCCTCATATTTGTAAACCACTCCAACTCCTCACTAAGGTAAGTGAATCTTTAGGGACTGAGATCCACTTTCTACTTTCGAAATTTATTTGAATTTTAGCTTAAAATATTGGTATTATTATAGATCTATTGAATAATGGTTACATGATGACCAAATAAGAGATAAGACTATAGTATGAAGAGATCTTAGATGATTTTGTACTATGGATGATGTCAAATTATTGATGTAAGATTTAAACAATTCTTGTTGATGTGACTTTATAGTTTTGAAATTTATTTGATTTTTAGCTTAAAATATTGGTATTATTAAGATCTATTGATTAATGGTTACATGATGACCAAATAAGAGACAAGACTATAGTATGAAGAGACTTGTCCAGTTTGGTTCCCAGTCACAAAAATTGGGAATCGATTCTCTCGATCTGGTTTCCGATTCTTGGGTGGAACCGAACCAAATCGGGAACCGATCACCCCTACTTAGAACTTGCTAGTAACGTCGCAATGAATGAAGGAGAAGAGAAGGAGAGAAGGCTAGTAGCCCTTTGTAGGAGTCAAGGAGAGTTATGGTCCGGAGGATGTGGTCACGATTAAGGAAGATGTACATACAGAAAAAAAAAAAAAAAAAAAAAAAAAAAAACATGAATGTGAGTTAACCCTTATAGGAAAACTTTATTCCAAGCTAAATGTGAATCTACAGGCTTTCTTCCACACAATAAAAAGGGCATTGAAATCAAAATTGGTTTTGTGTGATACGATAGGACCGGGGCTATTTTCATTCACTTTTACGTCTATAGCTAAAAAGAATAGAGTCTTGACTTCCGACCCCGAGTCCTTCTCCATAAATGCTAATTTTATAGTAATGCTTCTTATATTTTTACACATTGTGACTTTTGGGTACATATCTTAGGGCTCATTAGGGGTAGAATCACTAACAGACGGTCTTAAATATAGCCATAAAACTAGAAAAAGTGCAAGAAGTGAAGATAAACAAAAGCTTTGGTTAGTCAAATGTAAAAAAAGCAAGGGAGAACCAACACCTATCTAAGCCCTCGATGTCTAGGACTATTGTTAACTTGGATCACAAGAAAATTTAGGTGGACTTTAAATTTGAAAGACTCCCACACTTTTGCTACTCCTATGGACGTATTGGACATTATGGACCTATTGTAATATTATCCCTTACGAACAATCAAGGCTAGAAGAAAATAGAGAGTGTAAGTTTAGTAGTTGGGATCAAAGAAGAAGCGAGAGAAAATAGTCCTTTTTGAAAACTTTTCAATAGAGAGATAAGCCCATAACCTGAACTTGATGAAATAATACCAAAAACTCCTATTCAGATTAACCTACAAGCCCCTTTTTAGCAAAATGAATAGGAGAACATGAACACACTAGCCATGGTCATAGTTTAGGAGAGAAGTGCCCTAAAACAAAAAGGGCCAGCAGCTTGGACCCAGATTTTCTTGGGGTTGAATTCACATAACAAGAGAAACATCTTATATTAAAGGAAGCATCCAACCCCATGGCACCTAATGGATATGTAAAGAAAGAGAAGAGTAGGAAGCAAGCTCATACGACGAAAAAACTGAAATGTTTTAGCTCCTATGAACAGCAAGGCTCCCGTTTTCAATCCATTGACAAGGGGACCTTACTAGACATACCAATCAAGAAAGTCAAAGAAATGAAAGGGTGGGCTTTAGTGGCTAGCCCTAATAAGCCAGCGGGGTTGAAATGAAAATTTTGAGCTAGAATTGTCAGGGTTTGGGCTCTCCCCTAACTTTCCAGTACCTTAAAGCCCTAGTGGCTAAAAAAAGACCCAATTTAGTATTTCTAATAGAAATAAATAAATAAATAAATAACTTGTAGTGGAAAGGGTAAAAAAGAGCCTACAATTTCAGAATTTGATGGTGGTTAAGCTGATTGGAATCGCTGGGGGGTTGGCTTTAATTTAGAACAATGTTGTGTCAGTTGAACTTGTATCAAGCCCGGAAGAGATGATCGAGGTCATTTGTAAAGAGCTGGAAAGTGATATCTAGATGAGGATTTCATTTTTACATGCCTCTACAAACTACTAGAAAACACTCCAATTATGGCAGCAACTTAGAATGATTCATGCGAGAAATACCTTACCTTAGATATGTATTGGAGATTTTAATGAAACTTTGTATCAATAGGAGAAATATGGTTAAGAGGGGGATGGACTATTATCGAGTGGAAGCCTTCCGAGACCTGTTAAATGATTGTGCACTCATGGATGTAGAAAGAAAAGGATGCACCTTTACTTGGGCAAACAACCAAGAAGAGGAGGAGTTGGTTAAAAAGAGATTAGATTGGGTTTTCTGTAATATAAAGTGGCGAGTTATGTTCTTACATGTGGAAGCCTATGCTCTACATGCCATTGGCTCAAACCATAGCCCTATATTATTGTCATTATTTCCTCCATCAACGAAAAGAAAAAAGAGAGTTCAAATTTAATGCTTACTGGATAGAGGATGCTGAATGCCGGGATATAGTGTAGTTTGGGTGAGATGATCAACGAGATTCGCAACTGAATCTACCCAAAAACCTGAATGAGGTTGTTGAAGCTTTAGCCAAGTGGAGGAAGTATAAATATTTTAATGCATTTAGACGGATCAGGGACCTAAAAAAAGAGCTTACCAAGATAACTAACAATAAGGAAAGGGGATTGAGAAAGGAAGAAACTCAGCAACTAAAAATGCAAATTGAACAACTATGGAGATAGGAAGAGATATGTTAGAGAATGAGATTAAGGATAAAGTGACTAAAATGGGGAGATAAAAACTCGAAATTTTTTCACGCTACAACGATGTAAAGAAGGCAACAGAATAGAATAACTATGCTGAAATTTGAAGACCAGAATGTTGCTGGGATCTTGAGCTAATTAAAGAACACATTGTAAACTTCTATCAAGGTCTTTATGGCACAGTTGGCCCTAGAAACTTTCTGTTGGTGTTGGATCAATGCTCTTGCATAGTAGAAGATGCAATAAATGAAGCTTTAACAGGGTAGGTTACAATGGATGAAGTGAAGTTAGCAGTTTTTCAGTTGGGGGCCACTAAGGCCCCAAGTCCAAATGGATTAAATGGTTAGTTCTTTTAGCATCATTCGGAGGTAATTCAAAGAGAAGTGCTCAAACTAGTTGAGGACTTCTTCATGTCAGATACTCTTGACCCTTCTCTCAACAAGATCATATCACTCTTACTCCAAAAGTGGCTAACCCAAAATCTATAGTGCAATATAGGCCCATCAATCTATGTAATTTCAATTATAAGATTATCTCCAAAGTAATGGCAAACAGGTTGAACTTTGGCTTCCTGAACTGATAAAAATGGAGCAAAGTGCCTTTATAAGTGGACGACAAATTTAAGATAACATATTAATTGTCCAAGAAGTGCTGTAGCAACTCATAATCAGGAAAAGAAAAAGGAAGTTTTAGGGGGTTTTCAAACTCAATATGCGAAAAGCGTATGATTGAGTAGAATGTGATTTCTTGTGCAAGTGCATGACTAAGATGGGCTTTAATGATCGTTGGGTTTCTTTGGTGAAAGCATGCATTTCAACCATTACCTTCAGCATCAAAGTAAATAGAGAACCTTTCCAAGCATTCGGGTTGACTAGAGACTTAAGGCAAGTGACCCTTTCTCTCCCTACTTATTCATTATTATGACTAATGTGCTGTGTTCGCTTATACAGAAAGCACTTAGGGATGGAAGCTAAGGAGGTGGGGCAGAAGGTGATTGGCGTCCCTCTCTCTTTCTCTGTCTCTGTCCTTCTTCTTCAGTCAACACTGCATCATCTTGGGCAGCCTTTGTTGACTCCCTTTCCTTATCCTATGCCAGCTAGAAAGGTTGGTTATTCGTGGCAATTGCAGAGTGAGGAGAGAGGTAAAAATCTTCATATGATGGAGATATTTCAAGGATTTTCGGAGGGGGTGGACAGCTGGTCGAGCTTGCGGTGGACGGTCAAGCTTGCTGTGGACGTGGCAGTGATGAGCTGCGGGGAGGAGGGAGAAGCCAGTAATGAAGGGGCGGCTTTCTCTCTTATGCCGCTCTTGATCTTCATGCCATGATGAAGGATTCGATGGGTTTTCTGACCACTTGAGTTGGTTGTCGAGCGATCTCACACATGTAATGTTGATCGAAGAGCGATGTGATGTCGTGCAATGAAAACAGACGTCGAAGTTGTTGACGATGAGTAGTGGCAATGGTTCGGCGATGTAGACACATTCCCGAATAAGATGAAATTAGTGTTGCTCAGTGATGACTCAATGCAATGCAAGTGGCGCGGTCCGACGATGAGCTCATTAACATGGCATGGGCCATTACGCATCTAGGACTTATTATTTTATCAAGCGAAAATCCGAATGTCACAAAAAGCTAACAAGCCCACTGACAAGGTAGCAAAAGCCCATCGAGACAACTGTCTTCATCAAAATTGGGTCTTATATCCCCCTATCCACTTTGGGTTTTATTATGTAATGAATACTTAGTTAAGTCTCATCAACAAATTGGTAATGAAAACTTTTTCTCGACCAAAAAAAAAAAATATATATTTCAAAATGTGCAATTAAATCATAAAACATGCCATGAAAGTACAATCGAGTTCTAAGATTTAAAAAAAATACAATCAATAGAAGGATTTGATTAAATCAATTTGACAACTTTCATAGCTTGATTGCTTTTTTTTAAAGTTTTAGGGCTCAATTACACATTCATGACAAATTTTAGGACTTTCAATACCCTTATCATTTTTTCAAAAGAGAAAAATTTATATGAAACAATTAGAATACATATTTACATTGACTTAAAAATTCTCACCCCACGTAACGTAGGAGTATATACACAATTAGTAAAATGTGTAATCGAAAATCTAAGTGAGACAAAGAATTGAAAAGGAAGTGCCAAACCTTGAGCATTCTAAGGTTTGGTTGCTTCAAGGTCCCGAAAACCCATCATTGAAGACTCCAACTCCATCTGACAAATGAAATTCTTACTGCTGTCCTAATGCACCATATTTACTGTTATATTGCATATCCATAATGCCACTGATCTTGCAAAGCATGCCCTTTAAGTTAGGCAATTCTACAGTGAGTCCGTGAACATGTGATGGCGACTTCACTAACCTGAGGAACGCCAAAAAAGGATTAAAAAAGAAAAATAAATAAACTATATATATATTCTGGAGCTTTGCATAACTGACAAGATTATTATAAGTAGGAATAATTGTTGGAGTTTGAAGAATAGGCCAAAAATGAAGAATGAGAGAACAACTTGTAATTTCTATATATTCAATCGTGTGTTTTTATATTGTACAAGTTCCTATATATAGTACAATGAATGTCTAATTAAGGAAAAATAAAGGAAGATATATTTAATCAATTCCTATCACGGATTGATATAAATTATTAATTATAATCTCTTGTAATCTTGGATTGATATCGATCACAATCTTCGGTTCAATCCTCACGTCTCCAACAATAATCATATTTTTTCCTTTTTAAATTGGGCATTTTAATCAAAGGACAGCTGTGTGCTTTGGGAGTTACTTTCTACTATTTAAGGTGTTTTTGGTAATTATCCTGTTCTCAGGAACAAATTTTGCTCCAAAATGATTTTTTTTCTTTATTATGTTTCCTGGAAAAATTTCTAAGCATTTGAAGATGCTTGATAAAACCCTTAAAATTTTTATTCCCGAAATAGAACTACGTTTGGTAAAACTCTTAATATTTATAGTTCAAACCAATTTATTTTAATCTTTTAATAAATTTATTGAATTTTTCTCTTTTTTCTTTTTCCCCTTTCATCTTCTCCTTCCATGGCTAGCGACCTTGTTGGAGCGTTGCCGGCCCTCGGCAAGCCGAGTCACGGCAAGGCTCATCGGCTCGAGCCTTGCTGTGAGCTAGGCAAGGCTCAATCTCGCCTTAGTTGGGTGAGGTCGACCTGGCAGTGGCTCGACGAGACTTGTGAGGTCGTCGGCCATGGCTGAGGCCAACGCAACCGGCCAAAGGAAGAAGAAGAAGAAGAAGAAAAGGAAAGAGAAGAAAAGAAAAGAGGAGAAAAGAAGAAAAAGTAGACTTGATTCTAGAATTGTTCCCGAGAACAAGAATTAACTTTTTTCTACTTTTTGATTCTGTTTCAAATCTATTCCAAGGAACAAAAAAATGGATTTTCGTTCTCGGAATAAAATAATAGATTAGTCACTATTTGGAATGTTACCAAACAGGGCCTTAGTAGAGGCTAAAGAAAGCTCTTTTAGGAGTTTTTTCATGAGTAATTAAGTGGTGATTTGAGAGTTTATTAATGTTAAACAGGACGATGTGAAGTCATGCGCTCGAGTGCTTTCATTTTCTTTAAGGACACAATGTCTTTCTTGGTAGGTATCAGTTCATGCCTGAAGTTGGAAGCTTCCGTGTTAAGGACCCTTATGATGGTAGGTTCCTATTTAAGTACAGAATTAATGGCCTTAATTAGACAGTCTCCCTTACTAGTCAGAATTTGGACTTGATTGCACAAATGGTAGGAAATCTGATATAGGCATGTGGAATGAGAGTCTCATATGGATCAAATAGTAGATGAGTGGCCTTAGCTAATTTGATTAGTAGAGCTAGGTCAAAAGAAAATTTGAGATAAAAGAGTACAATTATTTAACAAGAAATTGCGTAGGGTTAATCTTATAATTTTGTAAAGCTTGAATCTAGAAAATTGATTGAAATATACTGATAAGAGTGACTTTAGTCTTGATATACTCTTATGTGACCAAATTCTAAATGTTTTATTTGTGAAATCAGCTTACTATAAAAGTGTCTTTTGTATAGGGATCATGTAGCTTGGCATACATTTTAGCCTTTAATAGCCGAATCAGAAATAATCATATATTCATGCAATGTAAGAATTTTTGGAGCTCTTAGATTGAATAGTCATTGCTTTATTAATAAAATTTGTGGGTTTGCAAATGGTAGTACGTGCATATTTGGTTTCTATTGTAAATACGAAAAATTCCAAGATATTTGCATCGTATTTTTTATATTGTTATCATTTAGTTGCACATGGCAGTTGTTATGGTGTAACTATTTGCATGTCGGCATTGTCATGTGATGAATATCTATGCCACAACCTATTTGCTAAAGAGGGAACTCTATGTATAAGTACAAGCATAAGACTAATAAAAGACAAATGTTCCGCGGGATTAAGAGCACATAAAATCCTATAGTTCATACACGAAATGATATGATTTATTGGCCTAATATGGCTTGAGAAACCTGTCATGTGATATTAATGGACTCGAGGTCGAGAAAAGAAAGAAATTGAGTTTGATTATGAATATTGATGGGAATGAAAATGGGATAGCTATCATCATGAGATTGTATAGTACTGTATCTATTCTTGCCAATGTAAATGACCTTGTAATCGAATATGTTTGTGTTCATGATTCCGTCATCATGAGTTGGTGATGAGGATGCGTCATTAGTTGAGATGAATTGTAACTAATGATGAGAACAGACCATATATTTACTTATGTATATAAGCTTGCTACTATATATCATATGCACATAATGGTGTCAATGTATCCATCTGTGTGAATTTGAGCGTCAAATTGAATATAAGGTCACGAGATCCATTTTTGTTCATTATACACATTATTATAGTCATTGATGTATGACGGATGGGTTAAAATATCTTAAAAGAACTTAAATAACTTAGTTAGTTTCTTCATTGACAATGGCATATGATATTATTTGTTGGTTATCATTTTGCTATTGGGCACTCGGGTTAGATAAGGAGGATCTCCTATATCTTCCATATAATGAGCTTAAACTCACCTCAAAGCATATTCCATATTGGTCAAGTTCGAGTTTGGCGACATATAGAATAGTGCTTCCAAGTTCCAACGATCTCTTAAAGGACCACATCGTAGTACGAAGTACATGGAGTTTTGATTAAGAATAGTATTAATAAAAGAAAAGTGATATACACCATGTGAGGCTCATTTTTTATTCATGCGAGATTCAAATCGTCTAAAAAAAATACAAAGCGTGACACCAAAATCACTAGAGGCTACGAAATGTTAGGACCATTTTAAAGTGCTGTGGGCATGCCTCTAAACTAATGTAAAACTGATAAATTCGCGATATTTTATGCGCCTTGACAGCATAATAATAAGCGAGGGCGGGAGACATTGTATTAAAGAAGAGGCGACGTGTCGGAATCTGCAGCGCGCACAGATCTTTGCGTGGAGCCATTCCAACGATCGATGATGCCTCTCGTGTCAAAGTAGATAACCCCACATGACCCTCGTCAGCTATACTCTCGCACGAGAAGTTCGCCTTACATGTGTGCCTCGTACAACATCCGAACGTCCGCGTTCAAAAAGCCAACGAAATGAGCAAAGTCTTTATCTAATCATTTCGAGTCGCCCCCCCTTCCCCAAATGTAGAATTAAACTAACCACGTCGATGTTGACTCGAGTCTTAAATCTAATCCTTACTTACCCTCTAAGCAAAAGCAAACGGAGAAAAGGACGACTGCGCAAGTTCCCACCCCGTCTTTGTCTATGCATTTTACTTGCTGGACGAATGAGATCTGCATCGATTTGCCGGTTGCTCGATGAGCAGTTCCCTCGTATCGAGTCGATTCCCACGCATGGGGGATCCCGTGAGTGCAGCTGATCGCCATGCAGCTCCGAACTTCCGTTCAGGTTTGGAGTGTTCTTGACTTGGGGGGTTAATGTCAACTTATAATGAGTAGTTTCGGTGAAAACGCAGTTGCGGGGGGTGTCAGGACCTGCTCAAATTTTGCCGTTGTGTGCAGCGAGATGTCATCAAGTGGGATTTTTTAACCCTTTGAGTTCAACTAGATATCCGCGTATCTTTCATTACGAACTTCGATGGGTTGCCGAATTTGCGGGATTCACGTGTTATCTTCTCCTCTCTCTCTCTCTCTCCCCCTCTCTCTTCTTTTTGTTTCATTAGGGAGACATTGCGCATTAAGTCAAGAACGGTGAGCTACTTGTTTCGAAAGCGTGCCTTAGGAATAGTCTGCCTCCCACCAACCGGCCAAAATAAGTAGAGATTTTTCTATGCGCCTAGGGAAAGCACGCCCGACGCATGACACATGAACTAGCCCGCCAAAACCAAAGCTTAAAACCTTTTTTAAAAAAAAAAAAAAAAAAAAAAAAAGGATTGGCACATGAAGAACGCAGATATTCTAGAGAGGGAATCGCTGGGGGGCCTGATGAGGACAAGCAAGAATCTCATTCTTCAGCGTAAACACACAAGCGAGTACGTTCGCTCATCCAGATACTTTCTAGACATGGATTGGAAAATCATTGGCGTATAATATGCTCGAAACTTAGGAGTTCGAATTCCATTTCCCTAGTGGTGGGCTGATTAGTTAAGGTACCAATAAGGCAGGGATTGACTTGGATTAAATTAAAGCAGTTCAAGACCCTGCTGCTTTCACTTGATCGTCACCTAGCCATGATTGCGGTAGGCATTGACAAGGATATCCATTAGAGCTCTTGGCATAATACCTGCCCATCGGAAGGATAATTTAAACTTTCAAAGTGCGCAAATACACAAGCACTTGAGGACAGGCTATCAAGAACCAGTTTCTACGAAGGTTACCGGCCTAAACATATATGAGATTCATCTGTATCTGATAGACTGAAAAATGGAACCTTTACATGCACTTAATCCACGCGATAATTACCTCTAACCACCAAGCTAATTCACGGAATTCGCGTGGTGCGTTTTAAGTATCTCAAGTGCTCTGAGAGAACAAAGTCTCCATCCACTCAAGTCAATGAAGTGAAAGAAGAAAAGGAAGAAGATTCACGGTGGCTGACTTGGGCGGACACAAAAATGTCATTTTTCAGAGTGAACATAGAAACACGTGGACATGTGTTCTTTCGAATCTACGTGCACATCGCATGTTTACATCGATGAAAGCGAGCATAGTAGGTTACGACGGAACGAACAAGCCGAGCTGGGAGTGAGCCGGCCGGATCGACCAGTGAAGTGACGCCGGACTGAACAGCCAAAGGGCGGAGCTTGTGGACGTGGCAGCAGAAGAGCTGGGTCAACTCGGCCACCTTCGAACTCACTGTCGTAGCTTCATCGTAAGAGCCAATCATGCGAGTGAACTGAGTTCAGGGGACCGAGTGAAAACGTCAAAAGCTCGCGTCCAAATGCGTTCTCAGCGACTGAGCTTTCGCGTCGATAAGTCCTAAGCGGAATCAATGGCTGTACTCACTTCTTCTTTACTCCCACGATTGCACGGACGTTGTCTCACACATCGGCTCTTTTAGACCAATTTTATTCTTGTCTTCAGAAAATGATTAGGGGCTTGCTTAATTAGAATTAAGTTTAAGGAAATATACTCTTTTGCTTTCTCACCAAAATCATGAAAACATGTGAATTATGCGTCATTTGCATATTATGAAAGTCCCCAGTTTTTAGGATTTAAAGAAGTCAAAGTGTGTGCATCACGAGAACGAGATTAAAAAAAAAGTGAAAGGTGAAAATCTATCCAAATATGTCCTAAGCTTTCACGAGGCCATGTTAAAACAGAATCTGTCAAGTTGTAGATTTGTTTTGCTTCCATATGCCTATCGATGCCATCTGTCACTAGCAAAATTTCATTCAATTTTTTTTCAAAAAAAAAAACTATATATTTTTAAATCTTAATCAATCGGATAAAATCAAACCTTTAAGAGCACTTTTTAGCATTTCTTGTTCATATATCTACTCCGACCATTTGCTCTTATAATAAGTATATCCTCATGGTTGATTAAGAAAAGGAATTTACGTAGATGCATCGCTAATGGGTGATTTTCATTTTTACCCAATGTAGAAATGAGTTAAAATATCAGGTCGCAAAGCGCAAAACAAACCCCCCCCAACCCCAATCTTGCGGGGAAAATCAAGAAAGAGCCAAAGACAGGCAGAATCAGAATTACCCGAAAGTAGAGGGGCATTGTTGCAACATCACCGAGACTGGTTTTTTTTGGTCGGTACCGAGACTGGTTAATATGCGGGATGAAGCATATAAAAACCAGACCAACGTAAGGCATCAAATGCCCATATTAAGGCGATGAAAATGCTCTTTTTATGAATAAGCCTCTTCTTTATCGTCCCCACCTAATCTCTTTCTCTGCCCTTCATGCTTCATCTCTACCCGATCCTCTCCACACTCTGTCAAATCTCTCGGAAAACAAACGCTTGACGCGCGACTTCCATAGATCACTGGATCTTGTTCGCGTTGTTATTAGTTAGCCATGGACATGGCCATTGATTATGTCACCATGATGGAGTTTTCAGGCCACGGCACCACCACCACCGATGAGTTCGATGGTGGCTGCCGCGACTGGAGCGACTGGTCGCCGGTGCTCGACTGGGACGCCGTCCCTGGCAGCGGCCTCGGCGGCTTCGATGACCTCTTGGAGTCCATGTTGGAAGACGGAACTGGGCCCGACCAGCCCCACCTACCCCCACAATGGGTCGACTCTCCTCCTTCCGTGCACACCGGGGCTAACGACAAGGAAGGCGATGAAACCGATGGCCACGACTTCAAGGGGCTGAGGCTGGTCCACCTCCTGATGGCCGCGGCTGAGGCGCTGAGCGGCGAAGGCGAGAACCGTGAGCTGGCTCGGGTGATATTGGTTCGGCTCAAGGAGTTGGTCTCCCCGGCCTCGGGCGGCTGCGGGACCAACATGGAGCGGCTCGCGGCGCACTTCACCGACGCGTTGCAGGGCTTGCTGGAGGGTGCGGGGGCGGTGGCCCAAGGTGGCGGCAAGCACTCGATCGGTGGCAGGCCCCACCGCCTGGAAGGGGGTTACAATCAAACGGACGTGCTCGTGGCGTTCCAGCTTCTGCAGGACATGTCGCCGTACGTCAAGTTCGGGCACTTCACGGCCAATCAGGCCATTCTGGAGGCGGTGGGTCACGAGAGGCGGGTCCACGTGGTGGACTATGACATAATGGAGGGGGTACAATGGGCCTCCTTGATGCAGGCTCTCGTCTCTCAAGATGGCGGCCGGCCGGCCCCGCACCTCCGGATCACGGCGGTGTCAAGGGCCAGCAGCGGGCGCCGCTCAATCACGACTGTCCAGGAGACAGGCCGCCGGCTGGCCGCTTACGCAAAGTCCGTGGGGCAGCCCTTCTCGTTCCACCAGTACAGGATGGACCCGGACGAGACCTTCCGCCCGGCCGCCCTCAAGCTGGTCCAGGGTGAGGCGCTGGTCTTCAACTGCATGCTGCACCTGCCTCACTCCACCTACCACACGCCCGCCTCGATCGCCTCGTTCCTGTCCGGGGCGAGGGCCCTGAACCCGACGCTGGTGACGCTGGTGGAGGAGGAGGCGGGGCCCGCGGGAGGTGGAGGGGGGTTCGTGGGCCGGTTCATGGACTCGCTGCACCATTACTCGGCCGTGTACGACTCGCTCGAGGCAGGGTTCCCAATGCCGGACTGGGCTCGGGCGCTGGTGGAGAAGGTGTTCTTGGGTCCGAGGATAGCCGGGTCGCTGGTGCGCATGTACCGGGGCAGGCCGGGCGAGGAGGAGGAGGAGGAGGGATCGAGGAAGGGCGGTTCTTGGGGGGAGTGGCTGGTGGCGGAGGGGTTTAAGCCGGGGAGAGTGAGTTCCTCGAATCACTGTCAGGCAAAGCTCTTGGTGGGGCTGTTCGACGACGGGTACAGGGTGGAGGAGGTCGCCGGGAATAGGCTTGTCCTGGGCTGGAAATCTAGGCGCTTGCTCTCTGCTTCCATTTGGACCGCTTCCTCCGATCCCGATTCATTAAATTAGAAGAGAACTATTCATTCTGCTGGAACGAAAGCTCGTTTGAGGTTCGTCATTGTTTGTTCTTCCTTTTGTCTTGGAGCGAGAAAATAAGTATCACAAGTCACTTTTAAGTGAGGCCAGCTCCCTTTTGTTTTTTAATTATTGATCGTGCGAGACTAGGTTTAATAATGACTTGAAACGGGGTATTCCAAGAGAAGTGAATATCGTTGCACTGTTGGTCTCGGCAATGGCGAGTCGCTCTCGCAGGACCACGCAGTTCGACATTGTCCCGAACGAGAAACTTCAGACAAAGGCGCTGAAATACGCGCAGCACTTGCGGATTATTCAAAGAAGCAACTCATGATCATGATTCACATCTTCAGCACTGTTCTCGCGTGGAAAGGCTGATACACACATGGATGAAAGGCAAAAAGCTTGCGACTTCGATACCGCACGGCGCACAGGTAAAATGAGCTGAGAATAGAAATGTTGCGAGTGCTCGAAACTTGTAAATGGGCGAGAAGATAAGGTATGACAAATCAAACTTACGACACCTGACTTTGATATCGTGTTATAATCGGGCAATGAATAACCATCTTTTCTCGCAGGATAAAACTATTTCAGCATGAAAAATGTTTCTAGAGATCCTCCCAACTGTCTCCTAATTATCATCGTTTTACATTGCTTTGACCGTAGGCTAAATATCAGGCACGATTGAAAAGAGAGAGTGAGGAGGTTGAGTTACACGCGACGTTTAAGTGCGAGCTTTACCAAGTGATTCGTTTTTAAGGATCATTTTAGCAGATTTTTAATCCTGGCAACTCTAATTCATAGGAACATTTTGGTAATAAGTTTCTAATAAGATATATTCTCATATGTTTTCTTATGCATAATTATGCATATTTTGTTAATAAATGTTTATTATTTTGAAATAACTGGGAATTATATGTTTACAAATAATTATCTATAAGAGATTTTGAAAGAGTTTGACAATATAGAGAAACCTCATATTTGGGTCATCCTTTAGCAAATATTATATTCAAAGATCAATCTCATATTGGGCTCGTATTTGAAAATAAAAATATATTACAATCATGAAATCATAACACACGATTATTCCCATATTGGACTCATATTCGACAAATAAATTATATTGAAAGATAAAAGAAAAAACCAATCGTCAAAAAAAATTATATAACATTCTTTACAAATTAATAACTACAATAAAATGACCCATCATGGAAGGAAAAGAGCATATGCCCAGAGGGTTTTATTTTTCTAACCATCTATTGGCACTTGGTGATATATATATTAAACTAATGTTACCATTCCATTGGTCTGGTACACACTTTAAGACCTATCTTATTAAAACATTAGTGTAACTTCTAATTAATATTCCATGCTCCTTTTGATTTAATACAAGTAATTCTCATAGAGACGTTAAGTATGAAGCCGTCAAGATTTCGAAAGCATGGTATGAATGTGTATATAATATATTGAATATAGTAATGAAAGTGAAAAATATAAATCAACAATTACGATACAACCAGATTAAAAATAACAGAGTTGAGATGTTAATCAACTCTTTATCCACAACCAGCTTTATCCGGGGCAGTCCTTTCAAATCCTGGACTAATAGAGTGACCAATTAATAAGCTACTACTTTAGTACCGAATCAGCAAAGTTAGAAATCAATAGAGGCTACTTTGCAGAATTCTATATAGTGGCCCATGCTGGAAAATACGAATTTTCGTCCATGCCGATGAATTTTATTATGTGTTGATCGTGTCGAAAAACTACTAATAAAATGAAAAATCAATAACTCTTTTTTTTTATGTGTAACTTATTGGTGACTCATCAACTCTTTTATGAAATTCCCAACTTTTTTGATAGCCAATTTTTGTACTTATTTACCGATTTCTACGGACATAACCGTCAAGTTCTAGGTTAAACCATTTCCAAATAGCTAGAGTAGATTAGCACAGCTATCAATACAAAAATCTTTCTCGCCTCAACGGTTGAGTTTTTATTTATTCTTCTTGTGGCTATATTTATAGTATAACCTAATCTCAATCATAGTATCCTATGTAAGACAATGACAATAAATATATCGAGCCGGTGGATGTAACTTATTATGCGGCCCATATGTCATCGTTGTATTGAGACATGTAAAAATTAAAATTGGTCGGCGTATCCATTGCCCGTTGAATTTCTTCTTCTTCTTTTTTTAAATTTCTTTGCGGTGTATCACAAAATTGGAGTCCGAAAATGGTTACCGATCTTGTCGATATTTTCTCTATTTAGTACGCAATCGTATCATTGTCTTCTCATCTTCCTGGCAGCCAGCCCAACATGAGAAAGCCCATGGGCCGGCCAATCTCTTCGCAGCCCTCGTGTCTCACGCGCGCACAACAAGATTCTGAGAATCCCGAACGGAGACCGGATCGAGACCAGGTTCATCCCCCCCTCGCTGCCGTTGACTCCGAGGCTTGCCGTTTCCACTGCTATCCGCTTTTTCGAACCCTAGTTTTTCTTCGCTGATGCAGACTCAGTGCACCTGGTCATGCCGCCACGAGGTGCTCGGTGCGCTGAAATCGAAATCCTCGTCCCTCTTCGCTTCCTCCAGGCATCTACTGCGCCAGTACGCCGCCGGGAGCAGGAGCCGCCGCCGCCGGCCGCCCTCGTTCGCAGCCATGTCCACCGTCGCCACCGAGAAGGAGGCCTCTCCGAACCAGAAGGAGTCGGGCGGCAAGCCCTTGCAGGTGGTTTTCGGTTTTCGGTTTTCGGTTCGAGTTGCGATTGATTGCGATTCGCGTGTGTCCGTGTGTGCGCCTTAGTCGAGGATCGAGCTGAAACTGAGTAGTGCGAGGATGCTTTGGATGCGAGCGTCCAGAGTTTGGATTTAATCGTCTATCCGATTTTGTTGATATGCATTTGGAGTTATATGCGTTTGTGTACTCCGTCTTTATTAACGCGATTCTCCGTTGCAATTATCTAGGGACGATTGCTTGCACTGTCTGAAAGTTTTGGGCGCTTTTGGTTGGGGCAATTAGGAATTCTGCCATTACTGTTTTGTTATCGATCATTACTAAGTTGCGATTGTACTGCAAATACAATGGTGAAATGGTGGGCAGTATGGTCATTGGGTTTTTTCTCGTTTGGCCTTTAGTTTAGTTCTTCTGTATTCTTGTCTTTGACAATTGAGAGGCCAGGTATCAATCCCGTGGTCACGATGAGTCTCAAGATTTGTTTGTAAATTCACAAACTGTTTGTGAATTTATTAGAAAAGGCAAAGTCCCTGTCTGCATGTTATATGGATTCATGCCACTTAATAGGGAACTTGACTGCTTGTATAGAGAGTGGGCTAGGCAGTTGCTGCCTAATTAAATTGTGTCGAACGGTTCTAATGGAATTTGATGAACTTCAAATTACGCCATGAAATTTCATAAATTTGGAACTGATACCTATCTCTTCCAGTTAAGTTGGAGCCTGCAGATTAATGCTGCTCTGCTTCCCTTCTATGTAAATAGAAGGTTGGTAGAGACTACATCGAATTCAATGTGCATGGTCCTTTTATCTCCCCGGGAGTTACACTGGTGATCAGAAGTGGAATTGACGGCTACACTAAATTGCTGGCCTTTCCTACCATGTCCCACCCTTTCACAATATTAGTAATCTATAATGAGTGGGCCAAGATTGGTCGCCTGCTGGGTTGGTGTAGTAGTTGGTACAGTATTGCTGTTATTGTCTCCTAATCTACTAATGGCGTTGCTCCAGCGGCTTACATTCCGATGCTCATTACATTGCCTAACCATGTGTGGTTTAACTTCTGATATCCTCACTGATTGCAATGAAGCATCTGTACGTAAAATGATTATTGAACTTTAAATATAACAGAGGGAAATATACTGATCGTCTTATTCCTGAATTGGCACGAAGAAGGATTGCCCCTTTTACTGGAAATTGGACATCCATCAGAAACAAAGAGCTTCATATCAGCACTACTACCTGTTAGACATGCGGTGACAGTTTCAGGAAAGTTCTGGAAATACTGAAAACTGATGGATTTTAATAGTAAAAACAACTGTAAATTCTGGATACCACTTGATATTGCAGCTAGTAAATAATAGACGCTTTACTAGCATGACCTTTGGCTTTTGTTGCGGGTTGCCCAATAGTGCTGTATTTTTCCCCAGATCTATCATGGTTCGGCTTTGCGTTTTTGGATTCTTTGGGTCAAATTGACCTGCAAGGAGTGTGGGACTCCTTCTCCCCCTCTTTTCTTTTCAAGGGCTGATATTTGTTTTATAAATGGGTTGGCATGCCGTTAATGCTTTGTGAAGAATTTCTCTTTACCTGTCCATAATAAAAATTGATGGGAATTATAGCTGTCTGGACTTTGCTTCATTTCCTCGATGTCTTTGTATGTTAAAACATGGCTTTATTAAAATTCATGATTTTGTGTAGTAACATTTGTTGCTCTAATGTGATACGGTTTCGTTCCTATCCAGGTTGCAAAGCGCTTGGAGAAGTTTAAAACAACAATATTTACACAAATGAGTATGCTTGCCATTAAACATGGAGCCATAAATCTTGGACAGGGCTTCCCCAACTTTGATGGACCTGAATTTGTAAAGGAAGCAGCAATTCAAGCAATTCGGGATGGCAAGAACCAATATGCCCGGGGCTATGGAATACCAGACTTGAACTCTGCTATTACCGCTCGGTTCAAGAAAGACAGTGGCCTTGTGGTGGACCCTGAGACGGAAGTTACTGTTACCTCCGGTTGCACCGAGGCAATCGCTGCAACTATATTAGGATTGATAAATCCTGGTGATGAAGTGATCCTCTTTGCTCCTTTTTATGACTCTTATGAAGCCACTCTGTCTATGGCTGGTGCTGATATAAAATGCATCACACTGCGCCCCCCGGATTTTTCCATCCCGATTAATGAGCTCAGGTCTGCAATATCAAAGAAAACCCGTGCAATTCTCATGAACACTCCCCATAACCCTACTGGAAAGATGTTCACTCGGGAGGAGCTTAATGAGATTGCTTCTCTCTGCATTGAAAATGATGTTTTGGTTTTCTCTGATGAGGTCTATGATAAGCTGGCTTTTGAGATGGAGCACGTTTCCGTGGCCTCTCTTCCAGGGATGTATGAACGAACAGTGACCTTGAATTCCTTGGGGAAGACATTCTCATTGACCGGATGGAAGATTGGATGGGCTATTGCTCCTCCACACTTGACGTGGGGAGTGCGGCAGGCGCACTCTTTCCTTACATTTGCTACTAACACCCCTGGACAGTGGGCCGCCGCCACTGCACTGAGAGCCCCTGATTCTTACTATGTGGAGTTAAGGAGGGATTATGCAGCGAAGAAGCAAATTTTGGTGGAGGGATTGAAGGAGGCTGGTTTTAAGGTATTCCCTTCAAGCGGCACGTACTTTGTGGTGGTAGATCATACCCCTTTTGGTCTGGAAAATGATATCGCGTTCTGCGAATTCTTGATCAAAGAAGTTGGAGTGGTGGCGATCCCGACTAGCGTATTTTACTTGAACCCAGAGGAGGGTAAGAACATTGTGAGATTCACATTCTGCAAAGATGAGGGAACTTTGAGGTCCGCAGTTGAGAGGATGAAGGCGAAGCTGAAGAAAACCTGAAAGGGAGGGTCAGGATCAATCTCGAGCAAACCGTGTCAACAGACTATTCTTTTAACATCAAAGCATCTGGAACCGGAGATCATCAGATTCTTGATCGTAAGTTTGATGACGACGGTTCAACTTACCATGCAGTGATGATATTCCAATTATTTTATATGTGATATGTTGCAAGTGTCGTCACAAAGACGCCATAATAATAAGAACAATACTTTGCTAAATTTTTGTGGCTGTTCCATGTTTTCTGTGAGACAGGTCAAGACTTATTTAGTTTGTAGTCTCCTTTCCCCGCCCCACTTAATGGTAGCTTTGATAATCGCATCTCATGCGCCGGCCTGGGGCACATTTTCCATAAGAAACTAAAAGGCAAAAGTGTCTCTTGGGCATCGATTACCATGATTTGCCATCCCCTATCATGTCATATGACCAATTCAGCAATTGAGAATTCTCCACGGAGACAATTAATTCGGTTTCCCCTTCTCCAGGGAACACGTGGGGCCTTTTGGGAAGGGCCCCCGAAATAAGTCGGTCGTCATCATCTGCGGTTTTTGTACGTGCAAATATAGACTTTTCGCTCTTTGTCAAAAGGGAGAAGTGCGAAACCTGTATCGCGAGAAAATTCAAAGTCGATTCGAATTGTGGGGGTAAGAAAGCTCCTTCCATGTCAGGTTCAGCAGATCGACCGTATTTGAAGACCGACCGGACAGCTCATGAGATTTACCGCCCGAGAACATCGTTGGGGAGGCCCCCCCTCTCCCCCACGACGTGTACTCCATCGCATTGAAGGCGTTTCACCAACGCCTCCCGAACGATTTGATTCTCGCACCTACGAGCACATCACGACTCCCATGCGCACGTCGAAACCGATGTGCGTGCGCCGAAAATTACATGTGGGTGTCTTGCTTTCTCCCTTATTTACAAATCCAAAGGGAAAACGAATTGTTTAAAATTGAGAAAAATCACAAACATCAATTACAAATATATATATATAGACGAGATCGATTCCAATTCTCGAGTAAATTTTCAAGGACCAATAGGTGACTTTTTTTAATTTTTTTGCGCAATAATTAGACTGGCAAATAGTCTTCAAACTAAATCGAAAGTACGAATCACATGTTCATTCGGCATTGCTATAGCCTAAGACGCACCCGAGCCGAGCCGAGCCACACTTAGGGAAACACCTCGCGTGGATTGAGGTCAACAAGGCTCGGCTCCACTACAGCGGGCGATCACAAGGATTTCCCACACGAGACCCCTTCACGCGATCAATGAGGGCACTCCCGATCTACGTTGGGCCGAGTCTACATGCATCGACGTGGGATCCCACGTACCTCCGCGCTGGATGTAACGGCCGATGCGGGGCGAACTAGACGTTAGCGGGGGGAGACCCGAATCTTTTGGCCGTGCTCGCCAATGCCGAGAGAGGGGAGAAGCTGGCGAGCGCCGGGGGGGGGACGCTCCTCCATCTGAGAGCGCGCGCTTCTCCTGCCCCCGAACCACCCAAAAAGCGCAGTGAATTCTTACGACCAAAGACTGTCGCGGCACGTGCCGGCCTGGCCTGCACCCTGCACCACCGTCGTGGGCCCCAATAGCCCCTTCCCAAAAATTAAACAAAAAAAAAAAAAAAAATGGAGGGGAGAGAGAGAGTGCACTGAGGTAGGGAAAAGAGAAAAGGAGGAGGGGGGAAATCGAGATCGAAGCGGACCATTTCAATATCATGGGGACGGATGATATTTTCAACTCCCACCCCCTGCACCAATTCGCATCCGACGGCTCGCAACCCCCAACCTGCATCCGAGCCGTTAGATCACCCTCCCAATCCCATCGGACGGCCCACATCAAACTCCCCTCCCTCGTCCCCCATAAATTCTCTCTCCTAACCAGTAACCAGGTCCAAATTTCAAAGCCACACCCCCCCCCCCCTTCCTTCTCTCTCTACAAACGCTGCAAAACATTTTTTCGTTACAAAAGGGAAGGCCCCTCTCTCCCTTCCCCACAGGAACGAACCACTCCACACTTATCTTCCAAGTCACTCCTCCCCTCCTTCCCTCTCTCTCTCTGTGCTTATTCTGCGCACCCTCCCGCCGCCTCACCCGCGGGCGATGTCTCCGGCGGCGTTGTCGTCGTCGTCGAGCGCCGCTTTCCTCCTCATCAGAATCTCTCGCTACCGGCGGCACTGAAAACGAACCCGAAACAAAAACCGAGATCGAGTCCGGCCCCCCCAACGGTCGGGGATTGAATTTGGATTCGCCTCGCGAGCTCCGCAGATGGAGGGACCGAAGAGCCAGTCCTCGGCGGTGCTCACCAGATCGAAGTCGTCGCTCCTCCGCTCCTCCTCGACCGTCCGCTCCTCCATCCACAGCCTTTCCTCCGTCGCCGAGGACGACTTGCTGCCTTCTTACCACCAGAGCCAGCCGCAGCAGCAGCAGCAGCGCGATCCGGTCGAGGAAGAGAAGGCCAGGAGGCGCGCCCCACGCCGGTCTGGCCCGACCGGGCCGAGCCGGTTCCGGCCGGCCCTCGCCGTGGCCTCCCTCGCCTTCTCCGCCGTCTTCTTCGTCTGCTTGTTCAGTTCCAGGAGGGACGCGGCCCCGACCACGACCGCCTCCGAGAACCTGCTCCTGGCCCTCATCTTCGTCGCCGTCGCGCTCTTCCTCGTCTCCAGGAACAAGCCCCTGATCGAGCGCAACCTCTCGATGATTAAGCACCTGTACAGCCTCAACGCCAAGAGGCTAGGGTTCTCGCGGGGCAACGCGAGGGGCGTGCAGTGGTTCATCGGCAGCGACTCCAGCGCGGCCGACGCCAAGGCCGCGATCAGGGAGAAGAAGAAGATTATCCGCGAGGGAGTGGAGTTCTACAGCAATGGGGATTACTACGAGGGCGAGTTCCACAAGGGGAGGTGCAATGGGAGTGGCGTGTACAATTACATCGCGAACGGGCGATACGAAGGGGATTGGATCGACGGCAAGTACGACGGGTACGGGATTGAGAGCTGGGCTCGCGGTAGCAGGTACCGCGGGCAGTATCGGAACGGGCTGAGGCACGGGTTGGGCGTGTATAAGTTTTACACGGGGGATTCGTATGCCGGAGAGTGGTGGAATGGGCAGAGCCATGGGGTTGGGGTGCAGAGCTGTGCTGATGGGAGCTGCTATGTTGGGGAATTCAAGTGTGGGGTCAAGCATGGACTCGGGTGTTACTATTTCAGGTGAAGATTTACTTCACTTTTCTTTCTTGTGTCTTCTTGCCTCTGATTCAGATGCGATCATGTTGAATTTTGTCGGGTTTTCTGTCTTCTTTGATCGTAGAGATAGGACATTAAAATTTGATATCTGTCTGTGTAGCTCTGCGATGGGCGGTATGCTTAATTTCCTGTCTTGGAGCGGAGTAGATAGGTTCTCTTGTGATCAGAAAGTTGGTGATCGTTTAATCTGGAGTTTTCATTCAATGGCCTTAGAATATTTGTGTCCTCGACGATTTTATGGTTATGATTTCTTGAGATTATAGAAGTGGACGTTCATCATCTTGTGCTTTGGTTGATGATCTGCACATAAATGCTGGGACTTGCTTTGACTTTTCAACTTAGAAGATCTGATGAGTGTAGAGAACATAACTATCGGGCTAATTATTCTACTATACCTTCTGCTCTGGTGCTTATGCCCTGTTTTTTCTGGTGTCAATGATTTGCTGTTGTTATAGGAATGGAGACAGATTCGCTGGAGAATATTTTGGCGATAAAATTCATGGGTTCGGTGTCTACCATTTTGCCAATGGCCATTGCTACGAGGGTTCTTGGCATGAAGGTTCGAAGCAAGGCTATGGAATGTACACTTTCCGAAATGGCGATTCAAAATGCGGTGAATGGCACTCTGGTTCCCTCAAGACCCCTTTACCCCAACTGACCGATGCAGTTCTTCGAGCAATTCAGGTACTTCACCTTTCAGTCGTTGTCTCTGTGCAGCACTGATTACTGGAATGATGTGAAATTATAGCAGAATGGGTTGTCAGTTATGTGAGCTGATGAATAGTCCAAAGAGCTTCGTCGAAATTTTTTTTTTTTTCATTTTTGGCGAGACCTAAAGGGATCCTATATCTTTTAGGTTTCTGTTGTCAAATTCGTGTTTTTGTTAATTCCCAGTAGCGTAGATGTTTGACTCACTTTCTTGCCTTCTAAATGCAGGCTGCCAGAAAAGCAGCTGAAAATGCAATTCACTTTCGCCGGGTAGACGAACAGGTGAACAAGGCCGTCTTGGCTGCGAGTAGAGCTGCGACCGCTGCTAGAGTTGCCGCCGTGAAAGCTGTCCAGAACCGGATGGACGGCAAGTTTTGTGACATAGAAGCTTGACTAAGAGTGGCTTTTTTAGGCTTTGGCTGAAAGTGTATATTTCACTAATCTTTATGATCACGGAAGTCGTCACCCCGGTGAGCACAAGCTTCTCGGAGGTTGAGATCTCCTCTTTTCTATTGATCACGCAGAATGTAACTTGTACATAAGCGATGTGTATCAATGAAATGAGGAAACTTTTTTTTCCCTGAAGAACTTTTTAAATTATGTTCCTTATCTTGAAAGGGTTGATGATCTATTCTTGTGGGGTTGACCCAGGATGCTCCATTATTATGTTCTCTTGCAATAATGAGATCATGGGCTTGATCCCAACCTGTCCCCTTCACCATCATCTTCGACAGAAAAACAGAGGACCTGGAAATCTTATCTCCGGTGTTTGCTTCTTGCTCAAACCTATCCTCTGCTTGGCTCTAAAAAAATCTCTTCTTTTGAACTGCTTTTCACTGCAAATCGGAAAAGATTTTCCAAGGAAAGCCTCTTTATTGGAGAGAAAAGGCCTCATAGATCCACTCATTGCACTTCTCATGTGACAGAATATTTGAGATGAAGAAACGTGGAAGATCTGGCATCACAGCTCTGTCAAATTGCACAATAAACCATCAAGAGATGTCCAGAGATTCCCATCAGCAGATTAGGTTTTTTCTACCCGAGTATACACTTCCTCGAGGTGCATGTAGGCCGGCTCATTTTGCAAATTCAATTCGAGAAGCGACAAGTCTAGGGGGATTCAGATTGGAATGAAGAATCTCACATCATGTCTTGATTTGCTTTGTATCTCAATTTCCCTCGTTAAAAAAAGAGAAAAGGAGAAGATGGGTGTGTGTGTGTGTCATGTGCCTTCCTGCCTGCTACTTGTCGTAGGATAATGCTGGGCATTGGAAGTTTTCTAAATCGCACAGCAGCACATGATTGTGGGGGGTGGTGGTGGTGGGGATGGTGGTAGGGTTATAACTTTCTTTTGTCGACGGTGAAAAAACCAAAACCCTTTATACTACTTTTCATGCAATGTTCTATGTAGAGAGATTTAACTCTATTCATATAAAAGTCGCCCATAAAAAGCAAGTCCCTCTCTGTTCCGAGCATTAAAATCTGGGAAAGATTCTTCCTCCTTTCCTAAATGTAAATACCAGGTTCAAAACTTTCCTCTCTGCTTCAAATGCCCAACCACTCCCCCATGCATTTTGTTCTGTCTGTTGAGATTGTTTAGGTTTCTGAACCGCATGTGCCCATGAGATAGATGGTCATCCATAGCTTTTGACCAAATCCTAATTCCAATGTGATTTTCAATTTTTTAAAAAAAGCGAGGCTTGGTAGATGGGGAGGCCACGCTAATCTAAGGGAAACCCTCCATTAAAGGTTAGACATACTCAGAAGGGTGATTCATCTATCATTTATAAAATAGACCTGCACACATAAATTGGTGTCTCCAGCAATCAATTTTGTATTCGTTTCATTAGATGATGTCGGCTCACATGTCTCACAAGTATGACTAAAAAAACACATATAATGATGTATTTAGTACCATAAAGGCGGACGTTAATGATAAAAATACCATTTCGATCGTCATTTTCTAGAAGAGTGATTGGAGTTGACGCATAAAAATTGATTCATATGGCTTGCATTATCTTGTCATTGAAAATGTGGGTGTGCACTTAAACAATCTGAACATCATGTATGACTAAATATATATATATATGTGTGTGTGTGTATTTATGTAATGTTCTCGTAGGTTGTGATGTGTTTCATGCATCTTCTCCACTTTGATAAAGGTTAGATGAAAGTTACAATGTCCTGGGAAAATCCCCAAAGCATGTGCGTTGAATCCCAAGCTTCCAGGCGCTGCTTCAGGGTTTTAATGTAACTTGGAATTCGTTTCTCTCTTTCTTGTACAATTGATCAAAGGCAAAAGACACATTTTTTATGCTACTTACCACTTCCTTGACAACTGTTCTTTGAACATTAAAAATAGGAGAATTCATTCTCTTTAATAAAATGTCCGGCCTTCTTTCACATGTTCCTGTTGTAACTTAAGCACCTACAAAATTTAGTCGCCACTATATTAAATTTTGTTTGGAGTGTTTTTCCGACCTTAAGACAAGGGCACTGCAATCAAGCATCAGCCATGATCGATGCGATGGAAAATGGACTCAATTTTTTTTTTCTTGGTCGGAAAAAAAAAAAGGACTCAATTCAAGACTACGTTTCTTACCCAATTCGAGAGTTCCAACACATTATTTTAGCAAAACCCAACTCTATGATTGCAAGAAATTGGCGCAAATCTTATAGATACGGGCCCATGGTTCTTGGTGGTAAAAAGTCGAGCCGTAGACCTTTAATGAGTGAGTAGCTCATGAATGTAGTATGATGCTTTTTTCTCGTTTTTTCCTATCATGTACCTGCAATTAGCCACGCTTGAGCTGGCTCTCCATAGCTTTATTTCAGATTTGGGTATGATAATGGCACATGAAGCAGCATGGAAATGGTGGCATTATTGCACAGACTGACAATCGATGTTGCTGTTCAACGAGAAAGAGAGAGAGAGAGAGATTGAATAAGATAACCCAGAATGAACCAACTTTAGTAGTTTAACCACACCATTATTAAAGTAGGTTTTGATTTCTACAATGAAACAGTAAATTATGGCAAGCTATGATGTTACTGTTCCATGGAGTAGAGCATAATTAAGCTTTTATAGGTCTAAAACCCATGTGGTTTCCTCTCTTTTTCCACAGAAAGAAAAAAATTATTGGTGCATTATTCATGGAAAAAAAAAAACAAGTGGGAAATAGATTAAATAAAAAAGGAAAAAGAGGCAATGCATTTAAAAAAAAAAAAAAAAAAAAGAGGCTGCTATTTTACTAATTATTCTTTTTACAATATATGCAATTCATGCTTTGAAGAGGTCCAAAATCCAAATTCCCCAGGCTTGCCTATGTAACACGTTCATCAATTTGGTCCACTAACATTAGGAAGATCATAAAGTGTTACAGTTAGTTAATAATTGCCTATGTATGCAATGACACATCGATCACGACCTTACATGTTATGTTATACACGTCAATCTTAATCATCAATTCATAAAATTGTCTTGATCAAAAAACTAATTAAGATGATCGGTCGTAAAACGACGTCACTTTCAAACGGTTCGAGCAATGATCATAGGAAAAAGCCTTCCATTGACTTTTGACAATGCACCGTACCGCCCACGGATCCGATTCTTTCCTCCATTTCATGTTCCCGATTATGTGGTCATGGTTGGACTAACATAAAATGATTTGTGACTTATCTGACGAACGGACTAAATTTCGATGGTGAAACCCTAGAGCGACGGCGACGGCCATCGTGTTCAAAATTCAATTAAGATGTGACGACCGTTCTTTCCTTCGCGTCTCTCTCTCTGGCTTATTTCCTTTGCGGTCTGTCCCTTTCATCCAAAAGTCCTTTTCATCAAGCAATCGTCGGATCCAGTTATGACCTGGTTAGTCACCTAATCCCCATCTCCCCTTCTTGACTTTCTACGCACATTTCGTGATCCCTTTCGGCTTTTATGTTTGAAATTTGACTCCTTGCCCAGGTCGCCGGTCGAACCCCTTCCTGCTACGCTCTCGCTTCATTTCAAATTTGAACGTCTACGGCAGCGCAAGACTTCTGCTTTTACATTGAAAAAAATAAACACTTGAATTTGACTGGAAGATGTATCAAGGATATGCCAAGTGTTAGCTTTGGATTTACTTGAAATGCGCAGGAATGCATCGAGATATGTGTAAGGAATTCAATCTACGTTTTAAGGTTAGATTTTTCTTTTGTTGCTGTAAGGATAGTAATATCTTGAATGAGTTTCGTGCGTCATATTAAGTGCATCAAACATTGAATTAATCAAGACTTTTGGGACATTCTTTAAGGATAATGATACAAATATTTTCTGAATTTTTAATTTATTCAATATAATTTCTAAACTTTTGATAAATGGTCTAAATTAGTTCATAAACTATATGAAAATATCTAATGTTATTCTTCTATCGATTTAAGTTTAGGGACTAAATTAAATATTTATATATAGTTTGAAAGTATATATTAGAAATTTAAGGTTCACACTAAGCAGATTAAAAATTCAAGAATGGTATTGCATATTACATTAATGTTCAATTATCACATTATAAATTAAGTCAAAATTCAATAATTATTTATGCCAATTTTCTTATTTCTTGGGAGCCTGGTGGTAAGGATGAATGACTAAGGTGCTGACGTCCTTTCATTATTTCTCAGCTTTCGTGCTAGTACATGTCTACTTAAACGGCGGCTAAACGATCGCAAAGCGGGGTTAATCCGTATCATAAGCAATCATTACTCTACAGGTAAAACGACAGTCGCGTACGGTGCATGTCCAAGTCATGGATGGAGGTAAGCCAGTTGACCACGCAAGCCGAAAGTTGGAACAGCATCGGCCCTCGAGACGACTCCCTGAAATCTATGATGCTAGCCCTTATGTCAGAAGATTATAATACAGTTGAAATGGTTGAAAGCTTGCGACCATCATAAAAATTACTTTGGGTTTTATTATCTCATTATTTAATACCATCATTGCTTGGGAAAGAGGGGTCCCTTCTTCTTTCCGCATAAGCGCGACTAAATTCCTATTTGTCTTCTCCTCGAACATATTTCAGGTGCAAATAATAAGACGCCTGCTTGTAAAATCATTTGCGTGTGTTGGCTTAATTATAAGGTTATATATAGCACGCCGATGACATTCCTTCCGGCTCCATTCCACAATTATATCGCAAATATTTGAATAATTTGAGCCTATCAAGTATGATGAAGTAGATATCAAGTCTAAATGAATCACGGGCATGGATGTGAGATAAATAGAATCGCCAAACTCGTTCTTCAAGACATGCGATGGATGTTACTGATGTGAAAGAGGAATGGTTGTTTTATGTCTATACTTTTTGGAGAATCAATCGAAATGAACATCGGGAGTATGCCCTCTCCTTATTTCAATAAATGGAATGGCACATATATTTATCATGTTCAAAGAGATTTACAAAACCGGTTAATTTTTTTTCCATTGAGTGATTTTCCATAGAGGTTTGTTCTACTCTTCAAGTGTTGAGAATAAATTAGTTCATGCTAACAAGCGTTAGGGCTTTTGCTCAAAGTCATAATTCAACTTATTGAGTCTAAGCTTTTCAAATCGGACATGAATCCTCTAATCCATCGCATTTCTGTTGGGCCAATTATATCTCACGAAATCCATTAAACGGGGCCCATCACTGTTTTGGGCCAACAGTCTTCCTGTTTGAATTTGTGTCCGTTGGCAGCCTGAATGAGCCCGGTTTTGCATGGCCGTGGGATTGTATTTGCTCACGGGCCGCAAGTAAGAGGAAGACAGATCATCTTCGGGCCCTTGAAGAGAGCTATTTCATGAACGACTTGGATTTTATACTATTTACACACGGATATTGAATCTTTTTAAGAGTTCATTTTGTTTTGCGAAAGATAAATAATATAAAATATATATATATATTTTTAAAACCGTTCGCTTGTATCCCTTTAAATAATTTAAATATTTTTTTATTAACTATTTGTTTCAAATGATCAGTTTTAGGAAAATGTTCTCCAAAATCGTTCATTATTGTGAAACAAACGCATCTCGGCCTGAAAAACAGATTTTGGTTGGCCCAGAGGCCATGATAAGAGGAAGAGACATTTTCAGGCCATTTGAAGAGTGCTCTTTCATGAACGAACTTGAATTTATACTATTTAGATACGAGATTTGAATCTTCTAAAGTCCATCGCATATTCTTATAAACGACCAAAAAGATTTGCCTCTTAGGTAGCATCATGCAATACACAATGGAAAGTCCTATTTGCAAAAGGGTATTTTAGTTCCAGACCGATAGAGTGAGAAAATGCTTGCATGGTCACGGGCCTATTCAAACATGGTTGTAAGGTAACGTAAATTTGAGTAAATTTGAGCGCGTTCGCAGTAATTTCTACTGCAAATTTCTTCTCTTTTTTATTTCGTATGGCCTAATATATACACCCTGCAAAGTTTCCACTGCATCGCAATTGTTCAGTGGAAAACCGAAAAAAAAAAAAAAAAAAAAAAGGAGATTCCTTACCAAGGATCAATATCAATCAGTGTCTCACATTTTTTCCCACCATGGCTTATCTTTCAAATATGGATCCAAACAAGAATTGAGGACATAAATGGTCTCTCAAACTTTGATCTAATGTATAATGCGATTATTGAATTTTTAATTTTTTTGATAAAATTATTGAGTTCTGACCCAATGTATAATATAATCTCTTAAATTTTCAATTTGTTCGGTATGGTAGTCCCTAAACTTTTGGTATATACTCAATTAAGTTCAAAAATAATATTGAACATTTCGTATAAGCCAGAAACTCAATTGAACATGTGCCAAAAATTTAGGAACCATTATACCGAACAATTTGAAAGTTCATAGACAATATTATACATTAAGCCAGAGTTTATGCATCATTTATGTCATTTTCTCCATCCAAATAGAGCGTCAAGACGACCGCTATAAGTGCAATTTGTATATTTTGTGATTAGATAAAATTTTGATACATACTTAGCTAGAAAAGTCATAGTGTGGACATAATTAGAGTCAGTCATGTTTATCGAATCTACCAATTGCGTAAAATCAATCTTAATGTATACCTTGGTATTAATGAAACCGTTATCCAATATCAAAAACCACCCTTTCTATTTCCAGAAAGAGGGAAAAAGAGAAGAAATGACCATTTTCTTAACACCTTCTTCATTTGATTTAAGATCAAGTCAGCTGACCACCTGGCTTCAGCTCCATCACATGAGTAGGAAGAAAAAAAAGGCTATTTTCTTAATATAAAATAAATAATAATTAAAAAAGACAGAAATAGACGGCGCAGATGTAGAGAATCTATTAGCTTGCCAATGAATGAATTAATGAATTAGCATTCGGAACATGACTGGGTCCGAAATCGGCACCCCCACGTGCATCGCGCGCCACCAGGTCACATGGGAGATTCCAAAATAGTGCATACGAAAAATTATTTTAAAAAAAAAAAAAAATCTCTTCATCGACGAGCTTTCCTCGTCTTTTCTCGAATTTACGTTGGTAATTGACTTAGATAAGAAAAAAAGGCAAGGGAGGGAAAAAATAAAAAAATAAAAAAATAAAATCAGCAAAAGTTCCAGTTCCAGAGTCGAATATCGCCGGCTTCTTCGTAATAATCATCAGACGACGCGCCGTCGGCGAACATCGGACTCAGGAACCTCGGCGACGGCAGCAAGCCCTCTAGATTGCACCACGTGTCGTCCCACGCTGCTGCAGGGAGGAGGACGACGTCGCCATCCAGGTGATCGGGCGGCGACGGGGACGGGGACGAGGCCAGCGACGACGACGAGGGCGACGGGGACTGCTGGCACGGAGACTGCGGGCTCGAGGCGGCGCAGTCAAGAGATCCGCCCTCCTCGTCCTCCTCCGCCGCCGCCGCAGCCGCCACCCGCTGGATGGATTTGGGGGACATGGGGGTGGCGTGGTCGGGGATGCGATGGGCGAGAGAGGAGCGAGGGAAGTTGAGGCCGTGAGGCGCCGACGCCGCCGAAGAACCCTTGAGGCAGAGCAGGGCGGCGTCGTAGGCCCGGGCGGCTGCTTCGGCGGTGGCGTAGGAGCCGAGCCAGATCCGCGCCTTCTGGTTCGGGGCGCGGATCTCGGAGACCCAGGAGCCCCAGGTCCTCATCCTCACGCCCTTGTACTTCCTGCTCGCCGGCGCGGACGACGGCGAGGTCCGCTTGGTAGGCTCCGGTTGGATCTTGGGCTCGCTACTCCTCTTCACCATTGTCGATGAACACTGAAGTGAGAACGACGTTTGAGCTTCTATGTTTTCGTCTCTTGCGTCGGGACTCGAGAGGGAGATCGAGGTGAGACAGATAGAGAAAAAGAGAGAGAGAGAGTATTTATAGATGACGCAGGTTGGAGATGGAGGGGGGTTCCAAGCAGATTCCATTTGGTCAATGAACAGACATGGCTTCGCCTAGGTTACCTTCCAAGTATAAACGCAAGTGCGAAACTGGCTGTCAATCTTAGTTTTATGATGCCGAGGAAGACCGCCCCATTAGGTAATTCTCGGAATCTCTACGGAACAATCTTTCATTTTATGAGTTATATAAAAGTAGCAGGTGAATTAAAATCTAACGAAGAGAAAAAATCACCAAAAACCTCAAACTTTGTCCAAAGTGACAAATTTACTCCAAATTTTTTATTGTGACATAAAAAAATCCCGAATTTTACCAATCGTGATACATTTACCCAAAAAAAAATTTTGTGACATAAAAAACCCTAAACTTCTATCCGTGTGACACATTTACCCTAAACTATAGGGCATTTTGGTTTTTTTACTTTTTACTTTTTTATTTTTATTTTTTTCTTCTTCTTCTCTCTTCCCTCTGCCGGCCATGGCGGAGCTAGCTAAGGCACCCCTCGCTTGAGTCCAGCAAGGGGTGCCCTCACGAGGCCCTCGCTAGCGTCGGGCAAGGACGGCCCTCACTGGCGTCAAGTGAGGGGTGCCCTCACCAGATCTGGCGAGGGAGGCCCTTGCTCGACCTAGCCGAGGGCCGCCCTAGACAACCTAGGCAAGGGCGACCCTCGCCCGACGCCGGCAAGGGCAGCCCTCGCCGGATGCTGGCTTCCCTCCGCCGGCTCTGCCATGGCTGGAGGAGGGAAGAGAGAAGAAGAAGAAAAAAATAAAAAATAAAAAGAAAAAATAGAAAAAATAAGATGAGAATACCCTTGGTAAAGTAAATGTGTCACAGTTTGCAAAGTTTGGGGTTTTTCATGTCACAAAAAAAAGTTTGGGGTAAAGTTATTACTTTGAGCAAAGTTTGGGGTTTTTTGTGGTCTTTTCTCCTGAACGAATGGTCAAAATCCCAAAACTAACATGAAGCATCTTTTCATAACACTTGTGTACCGTCTCAAAATCGTATTTGTTATACATATCAAATGAAAGTTTAGGTCACAAACTGGTATTTGATACACAGATCATGTAATCTATCTATAGAGACACGTCTATGTTTTATGGGAATCAGCTACCTAGATCATTAACAAAGAGAGCTTGTATAAAAGGAAAATTACACGACTTGTGTAGCATGATGCATCCCGATACTCGGGTGAACCAACCTTATAAATCTCCATCCGCCAAATGGCGTTCGCCTAGTTGCAGGTGTGTAATAGCAATCTATTACTTAATATTATTACCTTAGCTAATACTAGGGTTTTTTGCTCAGAATTGTATATGCACGTAAAGAGAAGATCTTCTATTTATTTTACCTGCGAAAAGATGTTGAAAAGTTTCACCGAACCTTGCAGTGATGATGATAATGTTACTAGTAAATAACTATCTATTAAAATGGGTTATAAACTTATTTCTTAACCCATATTTAATGATTGTGTTATTATATGGGTTAGTTATACTAAGTAAATGAGTGTTAGATGGATTCACAATTTATTTAGATCCAACCCATTTCAATAACTCACTCTTTATTCTCTCTTGCCCTCACTTAATATTGCGCTTGCTTACTCTGCACTTTCATATCAATTGGGGTATAAAGTTTCCTAAATTTGATTAAAAATGTAAGTGTTTTAGTAATATAGATTGGTCGGGTTGGATAAAAGTCATTAAATTTGTATTACGTAAAAAAAAATGTTAAAACGGATTAAAAGATCAATTTGGGGTAAGTCATTTTCGATCCAATCTAACCTAATGCTTGATGGATTTACCCAGTAAACTAAATACTAGATGTCCATTGGTGCCTGTGTGCGCGTGATGCGAGAGGAGAGAGAGACATAGGATTCTCTGAGCAGGCAGCTTCCAGGATGGTGTTGCAGAGGATGATGGGTGTGTTTCAAATATAGAGTGGGCATTAGCTAATGACAATGTCCATAAGTATAGACACGCAAAAATCAATACGCGCAGTCTCTCTGATCGCAACTTTTCCTTACGCCAATACCAGCTGTCCCTCCTCTGTCTTTGCATCTCCCAAAACCGCGTCTCTCTCTCTCTCTCTCTCTACGTAAAAAGTATAGAATAAAGGATGAGAAGGATGACCGCCTCTGTCAAACCCTGGGTCCATGTTGTGTCGCTGTGAAGCACACTTTCTTTGGCTTACGTGGGCATGCAATGAATCCCATGCACGGCTTGACTTGCATGTGAGATTCTATTTGGTACGGCACGCTGTTCCCACCCACCGGGGCACTTTCTCTTTGTTACTTTCTGCATATTATCTTCGACAGCTCGAGTGCGTTGGCTGATGCCCAAGACGCGTCCTCTCATCATTAAATCCAAAAGCATGTCACGTTATTTTCAGAAAGAAAATGCCAGTGAAACCACAATTCTTTTCCTTAAGCCTTTAGCACGGTGAATGGAATATTTCGTTTACTTAGAAATCTTGATATTTTATTGTGATGGACTTTGCATATTAGATATGAACAGACAAAAACACACCGGAGGACAAATAAAATTTCTATAGCAGAAATTGGTGAGGGAGTGGTCATTTCCTCATATAAGGAAAGAATGCTCGCTATATTTTCAACATACTCGTCCTGATTTCGAAGTGAGTTCCGAAACTAAAATGGAGATTGAAGTATTGTTGGAATGGAAATTAGGACGTCGTGAAGGCTATTTCACATTTGAAATGGACGATCTTGAAAAAAGCTAAAAATATTGTTGTCAAATAGTACTTACCCATTAAAAAAAAAATGAAGAATCATCTATACCACTGTCTTAATATACTTGCAAAAATACATACACGCATGAATATAATATTCATAGTAATAGTGTTTCACCGAAATCGTATCATCAACGAAATACTTTTTCACTGAATTTTTTTTTTTTTTTTTTTATGAAGAGGAAACGGATTTCGTGGTGATTCTAGACATGAGTTTTATCAATGGAACACAAAGAAAAAATATGCTTCATCATAATCTAATCAATGATGAAGCCTGATGACATAAAAACATTTGCTGGAATTTAATCCATGATAAGATGAAAGTTGAAATTTAATCAACGAGAACTGCAATTAAGATGTAAGGCGGAATTTAATCAATGATGAGATATATGAAACTACGGCTAGAGTATAGGAATTGAAAGATATTCAAATTGCAAAAAAAAAAAAAAAGAGTAAAGATAAAGATAAATTTGTGAGAACATTGAGTTCTTTGATTAATTGATTGGGGCTTTTACAAAAAGTTTGATGTGACTATTTAAAGTTTACAATTTGACAATTACATATAAAAGTTACAATTTAGAATTCAAATAAACAAATAACTTTCTAATGACAGTTACAAGAAGTTACCTTATCCATTAACTCCTATAACACTTATCCACAAGAATTTTATGAAAAAAAAAAAACTTTAAAATAGCAGCAATGAACATAACCACCCAACGGTTATGTTTTATGTCGATTACTTGTTGTCAATGGTTGTCAATCAATTTTCTAAATCTTGAGGGCTCTTGTTAATAACTTTCACGTTGCGTTGTCAATGACTTCTACTTTTCATCAAACTCTACTCTTATCGATTGAGTGTATCATTTGTCAATAATAACCGAAAGATGTTTATTTTTTTGTGTGTAAATAAACAATTCCTTTTGTTGTGTTCAATGAAAGTCCAGTTTTTTTTTTTTTGCTTAAAATAAAGAGCAATCTTCTTATCGATAGGGATGCGATAGAGGTGACCCCGTGAGATTTTGTAGGACCATTGCCATAATTACTTTAACACTCCTCCTTTCTGAGATTTTGCAGAACCATTATCAATCATTCTAAAAGTTTAAGCTATTAGATGAAGGTGTAGTTTTATATTTAATTATTTTAACACTTTCCCTCATATTTAGTCTAGTCTTTTGTCTAGTATTAAGCGTGAAAATTTAATTAGGGAAACAAATGAGGCTTAGTAAGATTTGAACTCAGAAGCTTCGGCTTTGATATCACGAGAGATTTTGTGGGATTACTGTCAACTATTCTAAAAGTTTAAATTATTAGAAGAAGATATGTTTTTATATTTAATTACTTTAACAACCCTTCCTTCAATGTTTCCTTTAGCTTGCCAAAGTCCTTTTATGAATAGTTTTGTGCAAAAATGATGAATTTTCACTGTCCCGTACTGCACCTTTACACACTATAAATGAACCTCCTTTTTTTCTTTTTTTTTTCTTTCTTTAGGAATCGTCGGTTGATCAAGGCAATCCCATGAGGAAAACCAAAATGTGTTCATCTCGCGAATAATAATCTCTTCCTTCTTTTGTAGGTTATGAAGAGTGCTTAGCCGACATCAAGCAATGATATAATTTGTTCAAAAGAAATTAAAACAAGAACAATAAATCAAACACTGGTGTCATACACGTGGGAACTAGGAAGGAAGACAGGCGGGCAGCAGAATTGCTTTGTCCGACGCGATGCACGTGTTGAAAAGAATAGTGTCGTCAAATCCGTACGAGTCCTCGTTTGCCTTGCTTCATCTCTTTCCAGTTATTAAAACTTCGATGTTCTTCTTTTGATTCTTTTTTAATTAATCACTGCTTAATTGCTTCGTCCAATCAGGCGGTACTATATTCGGCATCATCCCACATGTTCCTGGTACGCTCCCCTCATTTGTTTAATTTACATAAAGCCATATATTATGGAATAATATAAGGACTTTGTCCTTAAGAAGTTGGCAGGAAATTTCACTCATATACATTATAATAACAATAATGCTTGGGATATGAACAGAGATTGATTAACAGTTTAGTTCATAGAGTTATTCGCTAAATTTTCATTCTACATTTGAAAATGGTGCACTTACTTAAATACCCACTTGTGATTTGCCATGTGAACCAATTTTATTTGCCAATTATAATGTCTTGAGCTAGAATTGTTACTTCCGAAATGTGAATGTGAATGTCGGTCCACCAGAATTGAAAAGGGAGAATATGAACATAATGAGGGTATGGTCAACTGTAGATTACAAGGTGAAGCATATAGAATAATACAAATAGTGCATAAGTGATGAATTGTCAAGTGTTGCTAGAATCAATCTGTTTGAAAGTTACCTTTTTAGGGATGTGTCTGACGGATGACATGTTCACATTGCTTATTATAAGCAAGTGGGATGGTATTTTTGAAATATGAGATCATCATGGAGGCCATGAACTTCACGAAAAGCAAAACAATGAAGCATGGGCATCGACAGTTAAAAAAAAATATGAAACCATTTGCATTATATTAGTATGGTCATTAAATTTAAATCTAATCTCTGTGGAGTATTCTCTTTCACAAGACGCCAAATATAAACGTGACCTTATCCGGTCGTAAATATGGTTCGTAAATGACTTTATACATCTAAGTTTTCTATACATATTGAGCCATTCATGTAACAGAAGACGGATAGAGCTTGTGGAAGCTACATATCCCTATTGATGGCTTGATCTATTTAAAATTTGATCCACTCACCCACATAGATCTGCTATAAACAATGACCAGACAGTTCAAATAAATAAATAAATAAATATTAGAACTTATGTGGTCCTAAGTTATTTATGGATAGTTAAAGTGTGGCTGCATATATGATTCGTTGTGTTGTGTCAATGCCTGCTCCCCGATTTTGAATTAAACCCAAAATAAATAAATAAAAGAAGATTAGTAGGAGGAACATTTTGTAAGCCGCGAAAATGGCACTCCAAGATCTGCATAACCATAATCTAGAACACAGTAACAGAGAAAAGGGGATTTGCACGCATAATTTGGAATACATTGTTCGTTTTTTATGTGAAATAGCGACAATTGAGGACTAAAGCGCTTCTCTTCAATTGCCCATTATATTACTGACTCAATGAGACTATTCCTCGTGAATTGCATTCTATAACTACTCCTTATGTGAGGTTATTGTTGTATTTAGGTTAAAGAAGAAATCTGAGCATTATTTATAGAGTTTTCAATTACAAATCCTCTCATCATAGGCCGGGCTCTACTCAGTCCACACTAACTAACCCATATTAGACTGATTAAGAATTTTTATATCTCAACTTATTAAACCATCCCCGTAAAAAGGGTAAATTTCAATCTTAGTCCATGTAACCCACATTGGAAGAACTCTTACACATTTAACCTTCGAATAACCTGAATTTGGTTAGTTCTTATCAGTAAACATTCTTCTGCACTTCCTACTATCATGAATTAGAACAACCGAACAAAATGATGAAACCTACCGTGCGTTTTGCTCATTACTCATCATACGCTTGTCCATCCAAAACTCCAAAAAATCATCTGCACGATCTCACCCAACTCTCCACATCCTTCTGCTACTACCCATTACAGTTTCCATGAACCTAGCACACACAGTAACGACGGGTCGCATGGTCGCCTCGCCTAACTACAAGAGAATCTAATGCAAAGATATCGTGCTGTTGAAGAATGGGCAGAAATCGGCAGAGGGATCAGAAGGCATATTACATACGTTTGTATATTCAGGGATTTTGGTTTTCTTTGGAAAGATGTTGGACATTAAAGAGGCAATGCCCATGTGTATTAGGACAGTCTCTTTCGCTCTCTAGATCGGCGGAGAGACGCAGAAGCATCGTGGAAAGAGTTCGGAGGATGTTGATATTTGGATGACGGAAAATCAATCTATATACAGAAAACGTTTTCTATACACCGAAAAACAATAAGTTTAGATAGAAGGAAAATGTTTTCCTTTCCGGTGAGAACGAAATCACTTTATTCTAAACTACCAGACAAAAACAAACTAACCACTAGGGTCTGTTTATTTGAAGGATTTGTGGAATTACAAGGGTCCTCGAGAAGCTGTCCAAGGAATCCTCTGTAAAGAGATCGGAAAGCCAAAGGAGATCACATGGAGAACATGGGACAACAAGGGTCTCATGGTTCGTCAAATCGGGAGAGTTTTGAGGGCATTGTTGGCATATTAGGATTGATGAGAATTACATGTTCAAGAAAGATATTTACCCTTGATCTTCATGAATTTCACTCTGAAATTCAGAAAACATGTTTAGAAAAATTTTGCAACTTATATTGTAAGATCTGCAGCTGGTGGGTCAAAAAAAGAAAAAGAAGAAGAGTTGAAAAGTCAAAAAAGGGGATAAGGGGAGGCTTCAGCTTCATGAGAGAGAGAGAGTTCGGGAGAAGCAGAAAGGGGAAAGAACAAAGAAAAAGAGAGAAGAGAGAAAAGAAGGGAAGGAAGAAGAAGAAAAGGGAAAAACTTTTCGCACGCTCACGATCCGAATGCCTCATCAAATCAACTCAATTTCGTTTTTGTAATGCCGATAAGTGAACAAAGCCTCTAATCATCTATTCGAACAAACCATTGCAATTAGGGCTTGAAATTCGGAATTATTAGAGATTTGTGCAATGAAGTCCAATTTTTGAGTCGTTAAGCTACGTATTTATATAGAAATGATAGTTTATGATATTGTGAAGTTGTAGGATTTGATTGATCTTGATTTGAAGTTATGGTTTGCCTGAAACAAAATTTTGAAGTTTCTCACGTATGATGAACAGTGTGCATTAAGGATTTCGGGGCCATATTTGGCTGATTTTCGGCTTGATTTTGGGTCGGCTAAATTGGGGTTCATGTAGTATGTTGGAAGGGATTTTAATTGACTATAAATACATTTGAAACATGATTCGGTGGAGAAAGTTATGGCATGACAAAGTTTCACCTTAAGCTTCACACTATGGATGGCTTTGAGTAATTGCTTTGAGTGAGCTTTTGTTGGTGCGTGAGAGTCACTTTGCAAGCGTTCAAGCTTAGTTTAATTGAGTCATAGTTGAGGTAGCGTTTTAATCGATTTTAACATTATTTCCCTCTTATTAGATAGGATCGCAAGTTTGACGATTTGGGTAGCGCTTATTATTTGGTCGTAAGTATTCCGAAGTGAGTGCTGCTATCTCTTCTAAAAATTTGTAAACTCATGTTTTCAAAATGATAAAGATTTGATATGTTACGAGATATGAATAAGCATGTTTATTGCATAAAATTTAGATCGGGCATGTGCTACGTTTTGGTAATTGTGGATGGTGTAAGATATGGATAGTATAAGAAACATGATATAATTTGGATTTGTGAAACCTTTTTTTGAGCATGGGTTATGGAATGTTATGTATATCGATTTGTGAAATTCTTTATTATATGCATTTAATTTGATTTGATTTGTAAGATCAATTTCTGAGACGAGTTTTGAATTGATTTGAGAAATATTTTACAAAAAGTATTTCTAGCAAATGAGTTGAGTTGCAAAAGGTTATGTTGTTGATTTATGAAATATATTATGATATATGAAATGATTTTTAGGTTTGGCTTTGTGGATTGTGGAGAATGTTGCTATGGATTAGTATTAATGCTCAATATCACTGTAAGCTTAGTGAGAGGCTTGTGGGTATGTGCATACTAGTTTAGGATATCCTTATAGGCTGAGTCATTGGCTAATAATAGGTAAAAACTTTGTAAAAGGAAATCTTGATCGCCTTGCCTCTAAACATTGTATAATGATATTGAGCAATAGATTGATCAATGAAGTGGATCATTGACATATGATATGAGTTTATCAATGAAATGAACCATTAACATGTGATTTGAGTTCAGTCGATGGAATGGACCATCGACATGTAATTTGAGATTAGTCGTTAAAATAGACCATCAACATATGATTCCACATGAGATTGATCAATGGAATATACCATTGATGTGCGGCATAAAATTAACCAATGGAATGGACTATTGATATGTGAATTAATGAGATTGATCAATAGATTTGATCATTGATGTTTTTTTGATATTATTATAAAATAAATATTTCTATTATAAATATAGCTATGTTGAAACATATGTAACTTATTCTCTTATATATGTTTGTTATATTTTGGATTTAGGTTAAAAGAGTTGTGGTTTCATTTTGTAAATATGCATAGCGAGTGCTCGATCTGCTTAGAAGAAATGCACTACTTACTGAGCTGTGTTGCTCACCCTTCTATTTCCCAATCTTTTTCATGTTCTTCAACTAGCGATGAGTAGTAAACTATTGTAGTTTGCTCCAGTGGCCACTTTTCTAACATGGAAGGGGGAGGTGAGGGATTCGAATCATCACCTTTTCGGAGGGTTGGGATGGGGACGATTTAATTTCAAGTGTGGGTTTCGACTTCAGAGTTGGGGTGAGGACGATTTGGTTTCAAGTGTGAGTTTCGACTCCCACGCCTTGTAAAGAAGCAGGGCAAAAGTCTGAGAGTGAGAGTTAGAATGGAAATGGAGCATGACCGACAAAAAAAAAACTAGCGATGATTAGTGATATCAGTGAGGGAACTTTTGAGAGTTATATTTTGGTGATTTGAGACTGCGTCCTTCAAGAGGAAGGACGGCCGCATCATCCCCTACTCTTGTTGGTTTTGGGGTGTGACGTATATGAATTGTTTTTTCATCCAAATATTGTTTGATCAACCGTCATTGTGTTATCCTAACTATGTTTATGGTACTAATCATGGTGCCTTTTATTACAAAAAATTAATTTAATATCCATGCTTTGTGTGGATACGATACTGAAATTAATCAAGTTCTCCGTAGAAAGCAAATAGGTTATATGATTATAAATAAAGAAAGCATTTGATTCAACACGAGAAGCATGACCGGATTATATATCATTTTCAATCAAATAGGTTTGAAAGGAAACACTAGCCATCGGTAAAGTGAATTCTAATATCGAAAAAAGAAAGAATAAAAATGCACCTTCAAAAGTATGTCAACATTTGATAAAAGTTCATAAAAAGTCACATGATTGTAAAAAAATTCTTCTACAATTTAAAAAATTAATTTTCTTTTGGAGTAAAAATTACTCGCTAATCCAAAAACCCGTATACGTTATTTTTCTAAAATTAAACTCGTGGATTTATTTTTCCCGACGCTCCTTTGTGGATCCCATAATCCATATTCAATAACCGGGTCCAGCTGAAACGGGCCGGCCCAAAATCTTCCAGCCCAAAATCTTCCACCGGCGACGCAAGCAAAACAGCCGCTACCGGGCGCCCAGCCAACAATATCCCCAAAGCCCGAAATTCTCTATCACCGGCCACCGGAGAGTCATGGCCATCGCAGCGGTCGCCGCCGTGGCCTGGCCGTCGTCGACGGTGGCTTTGGCGCGGAGACTGCCTAAGTGCGCTCTCAATTCTTTCATCTCCGCCTCCTACTCCTCTCCTCCTCCTCCTTCTCCTTCTCATGCTGCGAGGAAGCTCGTCCTCTACTCCAAGCCCGGCTGCTGTTTGTGCGATGGCCTCAAAGAGAAGCTCCAAGCCGCCTTCCTGATTTCCGGGCCGGACTCTCTCCAGGACGTCGATTTGCAGGTACGAGTGCTGCGAACAAGTGTAATTGTGGATGTTTGAGGGGAATCTTTTTTTCCGGTGAATTGACCGCTCTGTTTCATGATGCTTTGGCGCAGGTTAGGGACATAACGAGCAACCCGGAGTGGGAGAGAGCTTACCAGTACGAGATACCTGTGCTGGCCAAAGTGCTCTCTGATGGTTCTGAGGTAAGGCTTTGGGGATTTTTGACTGCTTGAGCCTTCATTTCCTGTCAAAAGAGCAGAGTTTTTCTCTTGTTGAAGCAATTCGTTCAAGGAATAGGATATGGTTGGTCCATTGTAGATACGTGTTGGATTAGATATGAGTGGAGCAGATGCCCGATCATACGAAATGGCAGGTTCTTAGACTGATTTAAACAAGATTATTATCGCACCCAAATAGATGCCAACCATGTTAATTTGATGTTTATCTTCATAAAAAGGAATCATCGATCAACAGGGAACAATGTGGTACATTAAGGTGGTATTGAAAGCTGGCTGCTTAGTATGCCCTTGCTTCTTCCGTGTCTTTGTAACGTGAACTCACCAGAGACCTGTGTGGAGGTGGGCCGAGAGTTTAGGCTGAGGCGAGACAAATTGATCCAAGGAATGGCGATACCATCTACTAGTCTAGCTGGAAGGAGAGTGGAAGGCTACTTGTACTCTCTAAAAGTGTGTACAGAGCTAAGGATTTAGAGCTAGTTAGACCTGAAATGTGGATATCACTTGGATTATCATCAGTTTAATGTCCTGCTTTTCCATTTTGTTCAGGTAGACAACTTTGTCTCTCTGTTTTCTATGCCATTTGACTGCTGGGATTTTTAGCAGTTAGTTGTCAATTGTCAATTTCCACTGGACTCATGGTGTCCACAATCTTTAGGGATGGATTTTGTGACACAATTTTTACCTTCTGATGGTGCTAATATTGTGATGGAGAAGCAAGATATCAGACCGTATCCGCTATCCAACGGATGCTTGGTTAGCCTTTCATCAAATCGTTCTGAGTTCAATTCTTCCCTTGTTGTATTCTGTGTTGCGCTGTGGTTTGTCGACCAAATATGAACTGCATTTAGCCTTTGGCCTGTGCCAGATGGGTCAAGATTTGGTCGAACTTTTTCCTGGTCAAATTTTAAAAGGCTACATCCTACACCAATATGAAAATGATGACCTACGATTGGCAACCTTATGTCCGCATTGGGCTGCCATTCTTGACTGTAACAGATTGTTTTTCTCCCATTGAGGTTTCCTTGTTTCTTTCTGTTTTGTATGATTGTGTCTGAACATACTGATTACCGCATGTATTCTGCCTTCAATTCTACATAGGTTAGATCTCTCATTTGAGTCCCCTAGAATGGATTGAATTGGTGTTTGGACCGCTGCAAATTTTCCTGCCGAACATGTTTTGAATCAACCAAAGCCCACTAAATTGGCCAAAGAAAAAATTGAAGCCCATGAAACAAAATGCCATCAATGGCCTCATTTTTCCAAACTGCTTAATTATCAACCATAATGAGGTGATTATCCTGAATGTGCTTCACGCAAAAATATTTGATTGTGCCTTTATCATTTGCTTAATATGCGAGAAGCCTTCTAAATTGTCTTTTAAATCAACCAAATCCGATTGGTTTGATTGCTTGGGTTCTAACGTTTACATTGCATTTCCTGGACCTATCTGACTGAATTCTGTGCTTTAGGAAATTTTGCCAAGATTGTCTCCTCGCCTCGGAGTGGAGCTCATTCAAAAGAAGATAGCCGCATCATTGAAACAATGAGATTTGCTAGTTCCATTTGTGAAGACTTGAGCATTGAATGCACAATTTGTTTCACAGGTCTTATTCCTTTGCTGATCCTCAACCATGCAAATTTCTGTGCCTTACTATAATCTACACCCCTCAACAGAGCAGTAAACATTTTAACGTTGGTTGCCTTAATCGTTATTCAGTTCTCTATCCTTATAACCCCTTTCTGTGCTGCCCATTATGTTAGATTTTGCAATGTATTCTTGCTGGGTCAAAATTTCAGTCTGAAGATGTTTTATTTCCTTAATTCAATCCTAGTACTTTTTAGTGTGTTTACCCTGTGCCAATGGAAGAAGGCACTCATAACTGTCGCATAAACAATATGTATGTTAAATAGAATGTTGGAAGGCTATCCTATGAATCATACTATACTCTGTAACATATTTTGTGAAGGCTTCTGTCTCCGCATCCTGTAATCGTAGCTTAGATCACCCATGGAATAAGAAGAGTAACACATTGAAACAATGACTAGCTTTCTCTTCATCCTCCTATCATTTCCTTTCACAGGTTTAAATTCAACACGAGTAATTTCATGTCATCGACATGATGAAAGCCCCAAATGTCGTGAGGTTTCTCGTTCTCCGCTGAGTTAGGGTATTGCAATTTAGATGGCCTAGGGTTCTCTGTTTTGGGAAAAGCATCACGTGGACTCGGCGAACTCACAGCCACCGGATTTCGTGGGATTTGCACTGTCACTTGCATGATCATAGGCTGTAATTGCCCCGGTTTATCTAAATAAAGATCCAGGCAAGGTTTTGCCTTGTCTTCTTGCCGTGTAAAAGGTGACTTGCCTTTAGCTCCTCGAGTTTTTAGGCCAACACAGAAAGTCACTAGGAAAGAGGACATTGAAGCTCGTGCCCATCACAAGTTGAAGAGAAAGTTCCGGTCATCACTACATCTACTAACGTCGATATGAGCGGTCCAGCGTTATCGGCCGATGGGTTTTTATGTTTGGTGAGCCTACTTAAGTCTATCCACCTATGTTGGGCCAAAACTCGGCCCGTAAGTGAAGGGCCCATAAAAGAATGCAGTTACTGTTATATCTGAACTGTTATATTTTTCAGAAAGTGAGTTACGTTCTTCACTTTTCCCCGTGGGCAGCGCAGTTGGTTAAATTCACTCATTTTAGCACATAGAGGTCGAGAGTTCGAAACCCTACGTTCCTAACGATTTAAGTGGGGCCCTGGTGGTGGGTTACTGGGCCATCTCTCCTCGAGGTATAGGCGCTATAGGTCCTCCATCACGAAGGCCCGTGAGACCTCAAATCGGCGTAAGCCGACAAGAGCATGCTCCGGCGGATCCTTGATCACGAAATAATTCCTCAAAACTTCGACGGTACTTAATCTATGGCAATTAAGATATGTCCGACTTCGTAATATGCCTTTGATCGGTCTTACATATTTCCAGGCACGTTTTCGCATTTTCATTTTTTTCAGTATTTAAGTATCAGATCATTTATTGGGAATTTGTTTCAGCTACATCGACTAACATCGATATCATTCTTTTGACCAAGAAGTGGAATCCATCGTCCTTCTCACCATCTTTTTCCCTTTCTTCTTTCATGCTTTACACTCGAAAGAGACCACCCCATACGACCGCTTAAAAGAACAGGCATTGATCGAGCTAACACAACGTGATTCTCTTCAGGCTAACTAACAAGAAATTAGTCCTTGTAAATCTACCGATGCCAGCTTAAATTGTCTGTCCTCTCCTTATCGGATCTTGAAGCCGGAACTCGTTGCCGTGTTCCGGAGGAGTTAGCGCCAATGTCACTTTTTGGCATAGCGTCGAGAAAAATTAGTCACTAACACGCAGCTTTTAAGGGCGCGCATGATAAAATTTCTGTTTCTCGATTTCTCGATTTCTTTCCGGAATAGTTTGGAAGCAATCCGTTTGGTAACGCAATTTGATTTCTCTATTTTGAAACAAATTTCTATTCCAGAAATAGAGAAATCGAAAAAATAGAAGCTGAAATTTTTAACTTCTCGTTCAAAGCAGAAATAGAAATTTTTTTTTCTTAACTTTTCAATTTAGTCCCAAATATTTTAGATCACTAATATTGAAATAGAAATAGAAATAGTTAATTTAGTCCAAAATATTTTAATGATTTTTTAATATAATCATTTCAATCAATATTGATTGAAAATCTTAACCATTGGGCCAAATTGTGGGAATTGAACGAATAATGCTTCATTTGTTGCACGCAAGAGATTTCACACATGGTAATAGTCAACTTTTCATATTCATATCTAACGAGTCTTTCTTCACCTACTCTTCCATAGTACTCTAGACAACAGCTCTATCTAGCTAACTATTTTTTTAATCATAAACTTCATATTGAGACGGTAAAAAGGGGTTTCATCCGATTTTTCTTTTATAAGGAAAATAGATCTAATAAGAAATCTGTTGTTCTTGTAAGAGTGTTGATGAAAATACCAATTTGATAATAAATTTTTAAATAATCCTAGTGTTGATAATTTTGAAAAAAATTGGTGACGATTTTTGAACATGGTGAGGATTTTTTTAACAAAATTTGGAAAGAAATTGGAATTAGACTTGAAGTTAGGACTTTTTTTTAGGAGATTAGACTATTATAATCATGGCTATCATTAGACTTATTTGATTAATGTGAAATAAATTTCGGCAAAAACATAATGACATATTCACTACAATTGAATTTCAATTGATTTTTTTTTTGCCACGTTTATTTTTCGAAAGAAAATATTACATAATAGGAAACGTAAGCACATGTAATAGGAAATTCCATGAAATTGTATTTTCAACTTTTGTAATGTATTAGTATTATTTCGACTATTATTTTGTATTTGAGGATATCCTATGTTGTTTTAGTATTATTTCGACTATTATTTTGTATTTGAGGGTTTCTTATGTTGTTATTTGATCAATTTCTATTCTTAGAAATAGAAATTTTATTCGTTATCAAACGGTTTACATTAGAAATAGAAATTTTGAGTTGTTATCAAACGGGTTTCTTTGCTCAGAAATTTGTTCGGGGAATAGAAATTGAGAAATCAATTTCTGGCCAAAAATTAATTTTTGGAATAGAAATTTTGTCATGCGCGCCCTAAGGCAAAAACAATGACATTTCACACTGTCCAAACTTCTCTGGAAGATGATTTATAGAGGCTTGTCGATCAATTCTCAAAGCAAAGCAAAAGAACGGTAGATACTTTGCTTGTGGGTCGGAAACGCTCCACGTCGACAGGCTCATTTTTATGTGAAAAGTGAGACCTCTCCTTAATTATTTTCCATCTCTTCCTGACCATCGAAACCTCTCTCATCATCTTCTCCTTTATGGCGACGCGTGATGATTGCAGCACCTGCTCTCATTTTATATATCTGCCCATCGTATCCCTTGCATGGATGCCGAATGCACAGGCGAATCTTGCTTTACGACTCCTCGCCTGCAAGTATGAAGTATCCATCTCCTAAAGGCAGGTCATTTTGACCCGAAGCTTTTTCTGCTTTAGACCCTCCTTCCTTTTCCCCTGCTTTGCCATAAGACGACACGGCCGATGATACTGTTGGCCCTTTACCCGGATCGTACAACGAGCGCTGATGAGGGCCCCTAAGCCGACCCTCACCAACCATTCCTTGTGGCTGGTTGCCGACAACCAGCCAGTAGCAAAAAGAACAAGGGAAAGAAAGGGAAAATTTGAGAAAATTTATTTAAAAAATATCCACGGCTGAAAAATTGAGAAAATTTATTTAAAAATTATATACGTCGGCGTCAGTCAACGATACCATATAAGCTGGTTAGTATCCACCACAGAGATTTATGGATATTATCTGGATAGGTTGTATTGGCAAATCGTACAAAAAATTAGAATTGAATTGACACAAATATAAAAAAAAAAAAAAATTAGATTTTTTTCTTGGTGATTTCCTCCCAAACAATTCCACACCTTTGTTTTCCCTTGACGCTGGGTCCATGTTGATATATTAAAATGATGTTATATTGGCCCGCGTCGTCACATGTATGAGGTTGTCGACTGCGCAACTCTACTTGTCTACGGATCCAACTACAATGCAAAATTGACAAAATCTGGTGGACTTTAAGCATCCGACAGCTTCTATCAATGGATTGCGAATTGAGGATGGAACATGTTCCATCTTTGTCCGATTTGATGATGTCGTAACGAGGAGCCCAGAATATTCTATCGATAGGACACCAACTCGGTGCGGTATTGGTGTCATCTCCGGCTAGTAATTATCTCAATCGAAACCCCTCTTCACTCCTCCTATTTCCCAACGTTCGTGAACGATAAAGTAAACAAAAGAGCAAAGAGAAAAAGTTCTTGCTCGTTGAAAAAAACACTCATTGATATTGATCACATGGATCCTCCTCAGCAAGCACTGTCGATCGTGGCGGGGGATGGAGGAATAGGTACTAATTCTCTCCCCTACCCCTCCCCCCTCCCAAAACCATGCACGAATTGGAACTGCTCGACGACCTCTTCGCGCCCTCCGGATTTGCGCAAAACATTTGCACCCGATGAGTTGTGTCTTCCTTTTCTCTATCGTCCTATTCATTTTGTTGCATGATGTAACGTATGTCAACCTTTGATTTGACATGGAAATCCACTTCACTTAATTGGTAGAACTAGAAGAGACCACACGTATAGCAATTAGTTGCTATAATTAGTTTTGGAAAAAGTTGATGTAGCGATCTAAGGTAATCATGTGATGAAGTATCGCTTCGAGTGATCAACTCCGTAACTTTGATGGCGTCCAGCCCTCCCAAAACCATGCACGAATTGGAACTGCTCGACGGCCTCTTTAAGCCCTCCTGATTTGCGCAAAACATTTGCAGCCGATGAGTTTTGTCAACCTTTTCTCTATCGTCCTATTCATTTTGTTGCATGATGTAGCCTATGTCGACCTTTGATTTGACATGGAAATCCACTTCGCTTAATTGGTAGAACTAGAAGAGACCACTCGTATAGCAATTAGTTGCTATAATTAGTTTTGGAAAAAGTTGATGTAGTGATCTAAGGTCGACATTAATCATGTGATGAAGTATCGCTTTAAGTGATCAATTGCGTGACTTCGATGGCGTCAAGCCCGCCTGTCTTTTGAATAGGCATTTTTGTCCAACGGTAATTCTCAAAAGCTGCTGATTAATGAATTTTACCTGCTGATTTTCCTCCTTTTTTTCAAGAGGTTGTTAATTTATCGACCACATATACTTGCCGTGTACAGCACAATCTATCAAAAGGAAGGAAAAGGAAAGAAACGAAAAAAATCTTTTAAAAGCTTGCCTGGGTGCCTAGTAATAGTATTCATAGCTTTATTTTTTATTTTAAAAAATGCCATAACTTGTCTCAGGTGGTTGCCATAAAGTCTGTAATATATTGAAAAAGGGAATCCGCCAACCCAGCTATAATTTCTCATATTGGAATCCTAATTCGAACAGCACCCACAACGATTCGTGGCCTTCTCCTCCCATGTGTTGAAAAATCTTCTAATAATCAATTATTTAATAAGGGCTTCGAGATTCCTCCGTCATAATTTAAACTATCCTTAAAAAAAAAATGATTCTACTCTACTCACGGGGAAAATAAAAGATGAAAGCCACTGACCATCCATCCAAATATTTAAAGAGGAATCACTCGGCTCGAGATATTCAGAGTCCAAATCTTAACTCGATTAATGATTTATCCAAATTTTATTAATGCAGAAGATATACCGATTTGAAGGAGTCGTGGCTCAATTATATTCAAATGATTCCGAAGATGGCTACAGTGATATCATGAATGGCGGGCAAGAATTAGATTTTCTTTGTTTGGGGAGCTGCCAAAAAGGATCGAGAAGATCAAGTAATTTTTTATTAAACCAGTTTTTCGTGGTCTTATCTGAATGAATAGGAAGGTTATTATTACCCAAATTAGATTGGATCAACTGCATTCCGATAGAAAGAAATTAACTCGCCTAATTGGGTCACGAGATTTTTTTTTTTTTGGTAAGGATAGGGTCACGAGATATTGTTAACTAGTGAACTCAACAATTTAGCTGAACTTCAGATTATCAATCGTTTCTACTAATAAAGGGGAAAAATCATTCGTGGCATCGTTCTATTCTATATACTAGGCTATGTTGTTTGTTTGATAGTAAATGCGAATATTTGCATGGAAATTTCCATTATCAGCTGATTCAGACCAGTGCTTTTCTCTATCCCTTTCCTCCTACCACCCGTTTAATTGACTGATTACAAAGGACATTACCCACGTTTATATTAAGTTTGCTGTAACTCGCCAAGCAGACGCGTTATTCGTGAAATTTATCGAGAACGTGTAGATTTTCTTTTCTTCATTTTGGCAGTAAAGTATAGTTGCCTCTTTTAGGCCAAGCCGATTGCCACGCAAGCAGTCCAGATTACACACACGCATGCATGTTAGTTAATCTCTCACTAATGCTGGTCGCATCTTCTGATGAGATGGATCGTGAGTAAGCATGGCCACGTAAATTCGCTTACGTTAAACTCTCTGCCTCATGTTCCCCCCACGCTGCAATGCTTTTGCGGCTTCGGATAACATTACATACGAGCTAGACGATTCCCAAAGCCACTCGACGCTTAGTTTTTTGCGGTTCGATCGAGGCCGAAATTTTCTGGGAAAAAAATCCACGGAGCTAGGCTAAATGCCCCCAATCAAATACGGTATATTCAATTCGCCATCCAATGTCTTTAGAAAAATTAGTGTCTTCCACCCGAAATTCCCATCACCTACCGCTGCCGCTGTTCGCCCGCGAGCACCACAAGACCCCCTGAATTTGCTTGCATCATGCGAAAGCACCGAGGTTTGTTCTCATTAGGAGATGAATAAGATAAGATGTAGAGGCATTGAGCTTTCTTTACATGATCGTCAAGAGAACACACGAATCCCACTCCCCTTTTTTGTCCTTTGATTCTATCGCTAAAGGCGAAAGAGATTCCATGTGCTTGGGAAATGAGCGTTTCAAGCTCACGGGTAATGGAATCTCCAGCCAGAGAGAAAAAGAGATAGAAAAGAGAGAGGTTAGCGAGAGTAAGTGCGATTTGAGTCATTTGACATGCATAGATATTCGTGCAAGAATGAAATGTCATCATCCTAAGCTTCTAACGCGTCTAAAATACCAAATCTTATAATCTCATTGAAACTTAATTTACATGATATGTACTGTTATTAGAATGACATTTGAAATGTGATTAATTTAAGTTGTGACATAAAAATGAATGTAAATTTAAAAAAAAAGGGCACCGTTAGCGAAAATTAATTATCCCAGTTCTTGACGAGTGCTCTTTTTTTGTTTTCTTTTTGGCTAATGGCTATCGAACGCCAAAAAAGAAAAGGAGTGAGAGGGAGTGCTCCATTGGACATGCGTGGATAATGTGTAGGTGAGAAAATTACTCTCTCTCTCTCTCTTCCCCACCCCCCCCTTTCTCTCATTACTGTGCTGCTTTACTTGTCTATAAGAAGGCCCGTGTTTCCAATTAAAGCATAAACAATACAGATCCGCATAGAGGAAGTACTCGAGAGAGAGAGAGCGAGAGCGAGAGAGAGAGAAGGAAGGAGGTGGGGAGAGATGGGAGAGATTGGGGCATTCTGGTCATGGTTGAAGAAGGTGAAGCCATACTTGGCAATGATGTCGTTGCAGTTCGGGTACGCCGGCATGTACGTAATCACCCTCGTCGCTCTCAACCACGGCATGAACCACTACGTCCTCGCCGTGTATCGCCACGTTGTGGCGACCCTACTCATCGGCCCTTTCGCCTTGGTCCTTGAAAGGTTCCTACTCTCTCTTTGTACCTCTGAGATCTGTACTTTGCTCGAACGCGCGTGACTCATTCGTACTTGACTTTCTTTCTGTCGGCTGTTAACTTTTTGGCGGCAGGAAAATACGGCCGAACCTCACCCTACCGATCTTCCTGAGGATAATGGCGCTCGGTTTCCTCGAGTAATGCTCTTCCCTTTCCCCACCCCCACATCACTCAAAACCTAAAGCGAAAAGAAAAAAGAAATGAAACGTAAGTTGTTTTGAAGTATCACACAAAACACTAAATAACTCGCGAAATGCATGAATGCTGAGATCCACGGCATCGAGTGATGGCGAGGTCCGAGGAGATGCGATAGGTGGCCTTTTAACTTCATTAATCAGCATTTATCACCATGATGTTAGTTCACATCAACAGAAATCACATAAAAGCTTTCGATTCTTGCCGGAGAAATCCGGCAAGCTTTTCTGGGATCTGATAGCTAGCTTCCTTTTTTGGTTCCAAGGCCGGTGCTGGATCAGAACTTATACTACGTGGGGATGAAGTCGACATCCGCAACTTTCGCATCAGCCACCATCAACGTCCTCCCCGCCATCACATTCATCATGGCGCTCGCCTTCAGGTATTATCAACATCCTCAGTTACGGAAAACACTGCTGAGAAAACGAAATCCGGCCTATTCGTGGTGGGTCCGATAAATATCATAGCTATCGATGCATATCATTCCAAAAACCGGGAATAGTATATGTCCATCACTTTCTCTGTTGGGTTGTTTATTGCAGCACAGATGAATATTCCACCCACAACAACTAGTGGCTAGCTACTATAATACTGATAACTAGTGGATCATTGCATCACTTGCATTGAAACTTTATGAAACGCTCCGAGGAATAACACGTGTGTCGGGTTACAAGACTTGGTCACGCAGTAGCGAATGACAACATTAATGTGTCGATTGGAAAAATTATATGTGTGCACGTGTGGATCGATGCTTTTTAAGGTGATCTAGAATTAACTTCCGGAAACCATTCTTGATTGAAACGAGTACATAATTTGCAAATCAGTTCTGAAATCAATCTTGGCTGTCCAATACTTGCTCATTTTGTGACACTTGTAGAATGCAATTTCAATGTAGTCTCTCGAAGATGGGAAACAAACATTTTCATGCGTGTGGCTCACGGGTCAATTCAACGAATCGAAACGTGGGAATCTCATTTATAGCAAATAATATAGTAATCTGTGCCATTTTCTTTTTTAAAGGTTAGAGAAGGTGAACGTGAAGAAGATTCAGAGCCTAGCTAAAGTGATCGGGACAGCGGTGACTGTAGGGGGAAAGCTGGTGATGACGCTGTGCAAAGGCCCTATCGCCGACTTCATACGGTCGGGTGGAATGAGCCACCACCACGCAGGTGGCGGCACCCCCCACTGGTTGACTGACCAGCATTGGGTCACCGGCGCGCTGATGCTCCTTGCCAGTTGCTGCAGTTGGTCCGGCTTCTTCATATTGCAGGTAACATTCGAAAATTTATGGAAGGTCATGCTAGCAAATTTGTTTTTTTAGAGAAAAACAAAGCTATTCTGGACTTTACTCTTCAAACCAAATGTGATCAATGAGCTTAAGCTGTATCAGAGAGTCTCAGAAAAAGCTAGCTTCTAAGTCTACTGAGATCTTGTGGTACAGTCATTTACGTTGAAGAAGTACCCAGCAGAGCTCTCCCTGACAGCACTTATATGCTTGATGGGATCCGTGGAAGGCGCGGCAGTTGCCCTCGTGATGGAGCGCGACATGAACGTCTGGCGAATCGGCTGGGACTCTAGGCTGCTGGCTGCTGTTTATTCCGTGAGTAAAAAGAAACTCAGATGCGTCTGCTTGTCCTAAAAGAGTCGACAGTCTTAGATTGTGAGCTTCTTCGCTCGATTAATGTTCTTGGAAAATATTCTAGGGCGTGGTTTGCTCCGGAATAGCGTATTACGTGCAAGGAGTGGTGATCAAGAAGCGAGGGCCGGTGTTCGTCACGTCTTTTAGCCCGCTCTGCATGATCATCACCGCTGCTCTCAGCGCCATCGTGTTAGCCGAGAAGATTCACATCGGAAGGTACGAAAACACCTGCTTCATTATGATTTCCCGGATTGGAATTTCAGCGTAGACAGATGGAAATTGCTTTTACTGAATCTGTGACTCGTGTTGTATTGTTTCCTTCGGTCCAGCATCATTGGGGCAATTTTCATCGTCTGCGGCCTTTACATCGTGGTGTGGGGTAAGAGCAAGGACCGTCAAGCCGAGTCAATGCCGGATGAGAAAGTTCCAACCTCCAAATTGCCGATCACTGATGTCAGGACGAGCAACGGAGAGCGTGAAGTGCACAAACAAGTCGACATGCCAAAAATTTCCGGAAAAAATCATCTCCACCAGGAGTCTTAAAATACCACTGATATCGCGAATCCCATGATGGATAATGTCCGTCTGTAAATCCAGCACAATCCGCTCTTTTTCGTGTTGGAGCCTCGCATGTAGAACCGGTAAACTCAAGAGGATGTTATCTAGATTTTATGTGGAATAATAAAGTTTTTGGAACCGATGTATGTTTCATTCAAGCGAGAGAGAATCTAGTGGAAGAAAAGAGATCAAAACTTATTCGATCACCAACTGTTCCTGACAGTTACACAAAGAAATGTAAATGGCAGAGAAATATTCGGATCCCATTCGAAGAAATCCAAGATGTCGAAGCCCCATAATCACGATTCCGACTTTGATCGAGCTGACAACGATGTAGGACCATCAGACTAGATTTTCTTCCCCGAGATTCCAGTATACACAGTGCTCATACAAAATATACCCGTTCAATCTATAAATATGGTGAAACAATGTTGTTCCCAAATATAAATCTCCACTCGCCTTGTCCAGATCTTGATCTTCTCGTAGATGGCTCATTTCCCTGTCGGCAGAAGCAACCGAAAAATTGTCAGCTCAGCCAACAGTCATTAACTGTACCTTGAAATTCCAACTAAAAACTTATCTCAGGATAGTACTCTTGAGTGGTAAAGAATAATGGAAACGAATTTCATTAAACGACCGGAACAGAGGTGACAGGACACTAGAATCCACCCTGCAGATTAAACTGTCTCCAATGGCAGTTTTCATTTTCAAAGAAATATCCGAAAACATGCTCATCCCATACCATAATTTTGGCGAACCAATGTGAATTTGTATATTGCCTTCATTAATGAACCATGCTACATGGAGTTCAAGGGTCCCATGTGTCTGCAATAAGAGAGAACTATACTGTTTAGAGGGGCAAAATTTAAAAAAGAGAGAGCAAGGAAAAGGAACACTTCACACATCAGACCAATAAATCAAAGGAAGAGCATTCGCTATGTCCTATGTATCCCATGAAAAGAAACAAAAAAAAAAAAGAGCCATATACCAAACTCAATGCGACAAAATGAGAACTACATAATGAAGACCGTCCTAACATTCATACCCATCAATATGACGATATTGCAAATATAGAGCGTCCAATTCCAAAAGATTTCAAAACTAGAAATATCGATCAACTCTGGACAATTATTTCACATCCAAGACACAATAAGCACTGTCAAAAGTTGCATGAAATAACTAAAAGCCAGACAAAACTCACACAACTGAAGGACATAGGTTTTGAGATTACGTCTAATTATTGCACCTTACAGGCATTAGATTCAGGTTACAAAACTAACGTTGGGTCATGAGGGCCCCTTTAGTAACAAAAAATCGGCAGATTCTGATAATTAAGATTAGAAAAGGTGTTGTAACAACTTCATCAGCAGTCAATGAGCTAGAGAGAAAATCAAACGAAAGGAACACTGACAGTACAGTCAAAGGTCCAGCAGAAGGCAACTTTGTCGCTTCAGAAGCTATGGGCTCCAATAATTTTATTTTGAGTTCCGAGAGAAGATACAAATATCGTAGCTTCACTGGCGAATAAAATGATTTTTTGTTGCGTAGCAGATGCAGCCTTAACACAAGAAACAATGTTGGGCTGCAATTCATAGGCCGGTCATTGATTGACTGCAAAATGCAACTAAGGATGTCATGCAGTCATAACAGTTGCCAGGGTTTTTTTATTCAACAGTTGCGTGGCATGATGGACCGGCCAAAATTAATTGACTAATTTGGTGGATCTCCGAGGTAATTGAGCATTTTCTCCCAGTTATACCATTTTTGTTAGAAATGGTGATCCATTTTCTAGAATTTACTAGAGCTGCTAAACTTCTAGAATTCCCTAGATGAATTTTCTAGAAGAAAGAAGAAAACATTTTCTAGAAGAAAGAAGAAAAGTCTAGCATGTAAGAGAAGCCTAGAGAAGTCTAGCATTCAAGAGAAAACTAGAATCTTCTAAGGCGGTGACTCATGCCTATACATAGGCATGTAAGTTCATCATTTGAGTGTGAGTGAGGGAAAACCCTCCACCGTGAGAGGTCTTAGACCTCCACTAATCTTCACCAACACTTCCTTCAACTATTGTAAAATTATTTTCATAAACTAGTGAAACTATCTTTGTCCTTCAATTATCCCATCTCATCTCTTGTCCATTCTCTACAAACTATATCATACACTTGCACACGTCACTAACCAAAAACTATAACTAATCAATACCAAAACCATGCTTCCGCATCGCACACATCCAAATTTTTAACATGGTATCAGAGCCAGGCATATCGGATGGTTATGGCGTTTGTCCTCACCATCCTCAACTAAAAAGGCCAGAGCCCGAGCGAGAGCCAACAGAGCCAAAGCTGGAGCCAAAGCCAGAATAAAAGGCCAGAGCCCGAGCGAGAGCCAACAGAGCCAGAGCCGGAGCCAGAGCCAGAACCAAAGCCGGAGCCGAGCGAGCGAGGAGCGAGCGAGCGAGCGAGCGAGCGAGCGAGCCTACGAGAGCCAAAGCCAGAGCCCGAGCTAACAACTTCAACTAAGAGCATTTTGATGCCCCGTGACATATGGGACATCATTGAAGAAAAGTCATGCATGTTCATAGGCAAGTGCAAGTGGTTCGACAAGAGATCAAGGGATCGTGGAATGAAGACGGATTAAAAGACATGGGACAAACTACAATATCCGAAGTATCCCGAAAATGGATCAAGGGGGAGTGTTGGAAATGGTGATCCATTTTCTAGAATTTCCTAGAGTTGCTAAACTTCTAGAATTCCCTAGATGAATTTTCTAGAAGAAAGAAGAAAAGTCTAGCATGTAAGAGAAGCCTAGAGAAGTCTAGCATTCAAGAGAAAACTAGAATCTTCTAAGGCAGTGACTCATGCCTATAAATAGGCATGTAAGTTCATCATTTGAGTGTGAGTGAGGGAAAACCCTCCACCTTGTGTGATAGGGAAAACCCTCCACCGTGAGAGGTCTTAGACCTCCACTAATCTTCACAAACACTTCCTTCAACTATTGTAAAATTATTTTCATAAACTAGTGAAACTATCTTTGTCCTTCAATTATCCTATCTCATCTCTTGTCCATTCTCTACAAACTATATCATACACTTGCACACGTCACTAACCAAAAACTATAACTAATCAATACCAAAACCATGCTTCCGCATCGCACACATCCAAATTTTTAACAATTTTCTCCCAGTTATCTTCCTGAGGTATAAGTACCAACATTTCCTGTAATTCCACTAACATTACAACTTTTCAGGAATCAAAGTCTAACCTAGCTCTTTTCGACTACTTCGATGAGCCTCTTCCATTCTCAACTCACTCCCTTTGGCAGTTACCTCAACCCACATGGGAAGGCTTGGCTTGATCCCTGAGGTAAACTAAGCCACTGATTCCTGAGGCATATCAGGCCCCACCACGCTTATAATATGTGAGAATGGTAGAGCCTGGCTCCCTATGGCAAAAATGAGTATCAATGGTAAATGGTTTTCTTCACAAGGTGGGGAAAGAGAAAGGGCGTTCCGCCCCCTGATCTTCCGTTTGGCCAGCCCAAATGGTTATATCGTCGTTTTCTGCACATATGCTTGTTTTGTATATGTAAAAAACAAGGGTATATATCTATAATTCCAATTTCGGAGCTTCTCCAGACAGCATGAATATCACGAAAAAGAAGTACAAGTTCATGGAGATAATGAATAATGAGATCTCACACAATCTCTGTATATCGAAGCCTCCATGGGGGGAAACCTAAGTGGCATCTTGCAGATCCATAAATTAATAGGAGGTCAGGTTCTGGCCCACTACAACCTATACATACATCAATGGTGCACGTTCACAATACGATGGGCTGTTAAAATAAAAACCCAACTTTTTAAACCTGGAACGAAATGAGCAGCAACAAAAACCAACAGCTCTGAGTGCCTCAGTCATATGAGTTTCCGTAAAAATATTCTCCCCCTGATCCTCAGTGGTATTTCTCAGTTCCAAATGCTATGAGAAAAGTAAATTAGCAGCTTTTGCCACAGCTTCCTTCCCATCAGATGGCGAAGCAAGTTCAAGGGTCATGTTTTTTTTTGTCAAGGGGTAACATCTCATCAGTGTCCTGCAGATTGGAGATTTTAATATCATTGGGAAGGACTAAAATTTCCATGCTGGATAAATTATGAAAAGGGAATAAATTATAAAAGGTTACCTACTTTTCATAATTCAAAGATTGATTACTATCATTTCGGATTACCCAAATATATATGTAAAGTCAAAAGAAAGCAACCAGCAGAACCCTAGCATATGGCAGTCTTAAACATACCATTCAGTTCATTCATGCTCGTAACCCACAGAAGTGCCACAACACCCTCATTAATCAAACCAACATACCGAATAAAATGAGATTCGGTTACTGAGCACATTGCAGAATACCAAATGCAGATGCATCAAAGTTAAAAAAATACATGCAATATTCAGTACCTCAAATAATCTGATACGGCTCAACTTCTCCAAGATAGCATCCTTAGATTTCTGTAAGACCCCTAAACCCTCCCAAAAAGATGTCAACGGTACAGTATAAGTAACTTCCACAGCATCACAACCTTTTGTACCGGACTTACACCAAATGGAAAATAAAACAGCATCTTCACCTTCTTCATCATATAGACATACATGTTTCATGCCTAAATGGCATCGACACGCGACACGGACATACGACACGACACGTGAACACATCATTTCTCAAAAATAAATAATTCTGATACATTGGGACACGTTATATATTAAGTGAATATTTTTATTTTTAATTAATTTGATTGAAATTCACAAATAAATAAATAATAAAAAAGAACCTACAATGAATTTATACTAATAATATTAATAAATCTATTCATTGGAAATTCGAAAGACATATTCATAGTTAATGTGTATTCATGTTTGGAGATATGTTTCTAATTTAAACAAAATTTATTGATAAAATTAATGACTAGCAAAAAATTAGAATCAACTTATTTATTTAACCTCATTTATTTATTTTTCTGATTAAAAAAAAAAAAAAAGTCCTCTCGAGGTCCACCCCCAACCCCCACTCCCCAAATTTATTTCACTTTTCTTTCGCTCGTTTCTTTCCCCCCACCACCTGTCACTTTCCCCTCCTCCAAAATGAAAAAATCACGCTAAATCCATCAGAATCCCCATTTTAAATTCTTTTTGAGTTTCCTCCCTCAAAAACCCTAGCCGCCGCCCTCCTTCTCCTCCTCTCGCACGACCATCTTCCTCTCTTGTTCCTCTCGATCTTTGCTTTCTCTCAGTCCTCATCACAATTGCTCGTCTTCTCACCTCCGACCCTTCCTCCCTCGCAGCTGTAGCCTCCGACCCTTCCTCCCTCGCAGCTGTAGCCTCGCCACTGACCCTCCATCTCAGCATCACAGTCGCGGCCCTCTGAGTCACCTCAGTCTTTACTCTTCCTTTGTCCCTCCCTCACCGTTGCGGGCTCGCCATCACTTGCGGCCTCACCTCCACTCCCTCGCCCTCGCCTCCTCCCTCCATTGTCTTCCGGACACACGTGTCGACACATGTCAAGAAGAGTTGACCGCAATCCGACACGCGTTGACCTCGTGTCCGAGCATGTCCGACACGACATGACACGGAAGCTTCTACAACGTGTCCATGCTTCATAGGTTTCACGCCAATATCAGACAGCCACTACAGAAGTTTAATAACTTTCGAAGTGTGCCGAGCTTCATCAGTATCCACCACAATGGCCAGCTACCGGAGCTTCCCCAGATTAAGGTCATTATATTTCTTCAACAGTCCACTTGAGATGAGATAACTATCAACTGCACCAGCCAATCCCAGCACAAAGAAACATGCACTGATAATAAAATGTATAAAGTGCCAAATAAGTCGAAGACTGAAACTTCCGACCTGCCATGATATCCAAACATCCTGATAGAGATTCTAGCCACCCATGTCCTCCCCAAGCAACAAGCAGCCCGATTGACGCCACGGAGACCAAATTATTCTATTCTTCGTTTGGTAAAAGAGACGCGTCTCATGTCCTTCCAGGGAAGGACATAGACATTGCATATTGGTCAGCTGCTCCTGCTCATACGTTTTAGTACTCACATCCTGAAAAAGGGCGAAAAGGCCATCTCTTCCCACCGAGTGCAAAAGTAAATGAGCCAAATTTGACGCTACAAATTTCAATTCAGCTCCCTACCCATCTACGTATAATTTCCTAGTGCTAATCTAATTATTAAAAGGAAATCATACTCTCTTCATTTTTGTGCTTAGTCAAAGTAAAAGATTGTGCCACCCAGCGACACTCATTGTTGATCGCCCTTAGAGATCCTGATCAAGCATGCAGATCCAGATGTTAATTACATGTGCCCTTCGCCTTGTTTCGGCCTTGCCTTCCTAAGAAACCAACCGAAAATACAATGAACCCGTAATATTCTAGTTCAGCAGTAACCAGCCTCCCTTAACATTTGCTGAGACAAGATATCAAGAAAGGCAATACAGGATGACCCTAAAATTGTCAAATCAAACAGCACCAATTCCAAATTCACTGAAGAAACTCGTGAGCCAGAGCCAGCACTCACTTGAGCAGTCCAATGATTCGGCCTGCGCATCTTGCTCGCGCTGCCCATGCTTCTGAAAACCACACATCCGCAGAGAATGAGAGACGGAAAAAAAAATTCAGGCACCAAAAATAGAAAACAGCCGCCGAGAACCAAAAACGATAACGTCAACTTATGTCGACTCGAACGCAACGAATATGAATTCGGAATCAGAGAGGAAGAAGCGGAGCGACGAACCAATTCGCCGTCGTTCCTCGAACGCCTGCGCTTAATCTGAACGGAAGACTGGTTCTCTCTCTCTCTCTCGAATCACGCGAGCGAAAGAGGAAGCAGAACAAGGGCTGGGGAACGGTCAACTTTGCTCGACTCCACAGAATCCACAGCTTCAATTCCCGGATTTTACCTAAAGACACCATCTTTCACAGTGAAAAAAGGAATGTGATTTCCGAAATCACGATAAATCACGCTATAGTCCGAATCGAATTACGCATTGACTTTGAAAGGAAAGATACAAAAGACGACGTTGGATTGTCCGATATCACGAACAGCCCTCCCCTTCCATTCAAGAGCGATTGATAAGGAAAGTAGTTATTAGGGCAACCGGTCTGGTCCGATTTCTGAATCTAGAGTTGGTGAGAACTAGCCCACCTGATCCTAAAACTGAGCTAGATTGCGTTTACCGAATGGGTTTCCTCCAATTTTATTTATTTTTTATTTTTTTCCTTTGGACAAGAGGAATTCATCGACTAGACCAGAGAACTAGCTCGATCATTAACAACCTCAACTTACAGAGCATTGCTTGTTACGGCCAAAGCGCTGTACTCACTGCCCAAGAGCTACTCGCCTATGAGAACAAGCATAACAATCCGATCAGCATTTCCAACACGTCACCCCCTAACACCCGATTCACAGGAAGGGAAAAAAGCAAACAAGCCGAGACTAGCAGATTCACCGACAACGAAGAGCGTACGTAGCGGAAGAAACGAATGATGCCTCGATCGCGCATTGAGTAGAGGCGAATATTGCACATGAAGCAACAAAAGGATTGCCAAAACCGCACGTCCCCGAGCCTTCAACATAAAGAAGACGGAATGAAGCTGTTGACGCCCAAAAGTTGGCTTATTGGGCCCAGAATTAAAGAGGAGCCCATTAGGCCCAATGTGTAATGAGGTCGTTGGTTGTCAATGGTGCCAAAGACTCAGGACTAATAACTACTCGAGAATAAGACGATAAAAATGGAAACAGTTTCAAAAATCAGTGCCAACAATACGGCGAAGCGGTTATCGGAGCAGTACCGAAGTCTCCAGAAACAATTTGAATTTAAAGTCGATAACTGCTAGAAAGCAATTATTTATAAATTAGGTTATAAATAGCCAAAGAGGCACAATTGTAAAGGACATTTTGACAAATCAACTATCACAAGAACATTTGTATTTGGGAAGATTGTTTAAAAAGTCCTAAATCTATTCAATTCAAAACTAACCCTTTTTATTTTACCAATTTTTTTTTTGGATAACCGAGGACTCCACCACGGACGCCCCGTGCTCGAACAGCTCTTGAGGGCCTGGCCCTTATACCTCGAGAGAAACTAGCCTAGCAACCCACTGTCAAGGCCTCCCACTTAAACCGCTAGCAACTACGGGTTTTGAATTCTTAACCTCAGCGATGAGGGAGAGACTCTCAACCAATGCAACTACCCATGGATGGATTTGTCCAGCTAATCTTGGTCGGAATTTGCTGATATGGACGGGCGTGGCATGTTTTTAATAATATTTTAATTAAGTTTTAATAATTTTTTGATTTTTTTATTGTTTGTCTTCTATTTTTTACTTTTCTTTTTTGTTTTGATTTTTTTGGGGGGTGATGGGGAAGGGGTTTGGAGTTTGGTCGATGAGGGTAACCGGCCGACCCTCACCAGTCACAAGCAAGGGCCAGTTGACCCTCGCCTCCCACTTGGCCAGATCTGGCCAAGGCGCACAAGCCCTCACCCAAAGCTGGTGAGGGGCCCAACACCCTCACCTAGGGCCGCAACCTTGGCTGCCCCTAGATCAAAAAAAAAAAAAATCAAAAGAAGTAAGAGAGAGAGAGACAACGATAAAAAATTCAAAATATTATTAAAAAATTGTCACGTCAACACAGGCCGTCTACGTCAGCAATTTTCGAACAAAATTAGCTTAATGGACTCAATTAAACGTTTAGGACTGAATTGGCAAAAGGTGAAAAAATCTAGAATTGAATTGACAAAATTGAAAAATTAAGAACTAAATTAGCAAAAATGAAATATGTTTAAGACTTTTTGGACAATATTCCCCTTGTCTTTTGACTATCTTTTGTCTTTATATCACACATTTACCTTTTATGGCATGTTGATATCCTGATTATCCTTTACTTTATTGCCCGTAGCGTAGATTTTTTCACTTCCTTTTCGAAATTGCACAAAACCCAGTCCTCATAACAAAAAACCGAATACTTGAAGCTTCGGTGAAAGATATTCACGATGAAATGCTTTCCCAACGAACAGAAGTGGGAGGGAGGTACTGTGGCGATACCGCGAGAGGGCGTGAGCCATGACCGAGAAAGCGCCGCGTTAGAGACTTGGTGGACGAGAAAGGGAAAGCAACCTTCACCCAAAAGATCCAGCAAAAGCCTTCACTCCTCTCAAAATAAATAAATAAAATAAAATCCTTTCCAGCCCAAAACACGTCCACCCAAAGCCGTAACCTTCTCCCTCTTTGTTTCTTCTCTGCCTTGCCCGAACCCCCGTTGCGTTATTCTTTTCCGTTACGCCCTCACCTCTCTCCTGACGGCAGCGCATCATTCTTCCGTCGCTCACGTCACTGTGGCGGCGTCAGCAACGCACGCCCCAGTCTCAGACGCAATATAAAAATTCTCAAAAGGAAATCTCGAGACCACTTTTCTATTTTTCTTTAACAAAGTAGACATCTAATCCAATAACTTCACATCCGACGTTTGCCAATCAAATCAACAGTTACGAAGGGAAATAATCTTTAATCCAACAATTTTTAATCATGTGTTCGAAACAACAATCTCAAACTCAAATTTACCCCGACAAAGCAATCCTCCTTCGATTTAGCACATATTAGTCAAACGGCTCGATTTTGTTCACTCGAATGAAAGTCTAGGTTGCAAACTAGTATTTGATACGCAGATCATGTAATCTATCTATTGTATGAGTTTTCTCCACAATACTACGTTTTTGGAAATCAATTACCCCGATCATTAACAAAGAAAGCTTTTGTTAAAAAGGAAAATTACACGACTTGTGTAATATGATGCATCTTAATGTTTGGGTGAGCGGACCTTACAAATCTCTATCCACCAAATGGCGTTCGCCTAGTTGCAAGTGTGGAATAGTAATCTATTACTTAATATGCATGTAGGGTTTTTTGCTCATAAAGGGTTGTATATGCATGTACAGTAAAGATCTCGTATTTATTTCACTTGCGGAAGACGTTGAAAAGTTTCACCAAACCTTGCGGTGACAATCATAATGTTACTAGTAAATAATTTCCTATTAAAATTGGTTATAAACTCATCTCCTAACTCATATTTGATGATTGGGTTATTATATGGATTTGTTATACTAAGTAAATGAGTGTTAGATAGATTCATAATCTACTTAGACCTAATCCATTTCGATAATTCACTCTTCACTTTCCCTTGCACTCGCTTAATCTCGCACTCGCTAGCTCTGCATTATCATATCAATTTGGAATATGAGTTTTCCTAAATTGAGTTAAATATGAAAGTGTTTTAGCAATATAAATTGATCGGATCGGATATAAATCACTAGATTTGTATTACATAAAAATATATTAAAAAGGATTCAAAAGATCAATTTGGAGCAAATCATATCCGAACCAATATGACCTACTACTCGATGGATTTACCAGTACATTAAATACTAGATGTCCATTGGTGCCTGTGTGCGTGTGATGCGAGGGGAGAGAGAGACGTGGGATTCTCTGAGCAGGCAGCTTCCAGGATGGCGTTGCACAGGATGATGGGAGTGCTCGAGAGGGTATCGCTGCGATATTGCGCAAGACCATTTTTCAAATATAGAGTGGGCATTAGCTAATGACAATCTCCATACGTATAGACACGCAAAAATCAATACGCGCAGTCTCTCTGATCGCAACTTTTCGTTACGCCAATACCAGCTGTCCCTCCTCTGTCTTTGCATCTCCCAAAACCGCGTCTCTCTCTCTCTCTCTCTCTATGTAAAAAGTATACAATAAAGGATGAGAAGGATGACCGCCTCTGTCAAACCCTAGGTCCATGTTGTGTCGCTGTGGAGCACACTTTCTTTGGCTTACGTGGGCATGCAGTGAATCCCATGCACGGCTTGACTTGCATGTGAGATTCTATTTGGTACGGCACGCTGTTCCCACCCACCGGGCACTTTCTCTTTGTTACTTTCTGCATATTATCTTCGACAGCTCGAGTGCGTTGGCTGATGCCCAAGACGCGTCCTCTCATCATTATATCCAAAAGCATCTCACATTATTTTCAGAAAGAAAATGCTAGTTTTTCAGAAAGAAAATGCTAGTGATACCACAATTCTTTTCCTTAAGCCTTTAGCACGGTGAATGGAATATTTCGTTTACTTAGAAATCTTGATATTTTATTGTGATGGACTTTGCATATTAGATATGAATAGAATAGAAAAAAACACACCGGAGGACAAATAAAATTTCTGTAGCAGAAATTGGTGAGGGAGTGGTCATTTCCTCATATAGGGAAATAATGCTCACTATATTTTCAACGTACTCGTCCTGATTTCGAAGTGAGTTCCAAAACTAAAATGGAGATCGAAGTGTTGTTGGAATGGAGATTAGGACGTCATGAAGGCTATTTCACATTTGAAACGGACGATCTTGGAAAAATTTAAAAATATTGTTGTCAAATAGTACTTACCCATAAAAAAAAAAAATGAAGAATCATCTATACCACTGTCTTAATATACTTGCAAAAATACATACACGCATGAATATGTTTTTTTTTTTTTATGAAGAGGAAACGGATTTCATGGTGATTCTAGACATGAGTTTTATCAATGGAACACAAAGAACAAATATGCTTCATCATAATCTAATCAATGATGAAGCCTGATGACATAAAAACATTTGCTGGAATTTAATCCATGACAAGATGAACGTTGAAATTTAATCAACGAGAACTACAATTAAGATGTAAGGCGGAATTTAATCAATGATGAGATATATGAAACTATGGCTAAAGTATAGGAATTGAAAGATATTCAAATTGCAAAAAAGATAAATTGCAAAAAAAAAAAGTAAAGATAAAGATAAATTTGTGAGAACATTGAGTTCTTTGATTAATTGATTGGGGCTTTTACAAAAAGTTTGATGTGGCTATTTAAAGTTTACAATTTGACAATTACATATAACAATTACAATTTAGAATTCAAATAAACAAATAACTTTCTAATGATAGTTACAAGAAGTTACCTTATCCATTAACTCCTATAACACTTATCCACAAGAATTTATGAAAAAAAACTTTAAAACAGTGGCAATGAACATAACCACCCAACACCACCGGCCGCGGTGGCTCCGCTGGATAAGGCCATGCTGATCCTCAGCCTAGAGGTGAAGGGTTCAAAACTCAGGGGAGGCGCTAGGTGTATTAAGTGTGACTCGGGGTGGTGGGTCCTCCCGCTTAAGTGTCACCCAGGGGTTTACGGCGCGGCTGTCGGCTGCAAGCCGGTTCCTCCAACACCAAAAAAAAAAAAAAAAAAAAAAAAAAAAAAAAAAAAAAAAAAACATAACCACCCAACGGTTATGTTCTATGTCGATTACTTGTTGTCAATGGTTGTCGATCAATTTTCTAAATCTTGAGGGCTCTTGTTAATAACTTTCACGTTGCATTGTCAATGACTTCTACTTTTCATCAAACTCTACTCTCATCGATTGAGTGTATCATTTGTCAATAATAACCAAAAGATGTTTTTTTTTTTTTTGTGTAAATAAATAATTCCTTTTGTTGTGTTCAATGAAAGTCCTTTTTTTTTTTTTTTTTTTTTTGCTTAAAACAAAGAGCAATCTTCTTATCGATAGGGATGCGACAGAAGGTGACCCCGTGAGATTTTGTGGGAACATTGCCATAATTACTTTAACACTCCTCCTTTTCTGAGATTTTGCGGTACCATTACCAACCGTTCTAAAAGTTTAAGCTATTAAATGAAAGTATGGTTTTATATTTAATTATTTTAACACTTCCCTCACATTTAGTTTGGTCTTTTGTCTAGTATTAAGCGTGGAAATTTAATTAGGGAAACAAATGAGGCTTAAGGCCTCGTTTGGTTCAACTTTGGGGAAATGCCATTTCCCCAAGTATCTTTAGAGGAATGGGCATTTGATGAAGGCAAAAGTGTTTGGATGCTCTCATTTTGGTGTATTTTGCAAAGTAGCTTTGAGGTGAAAAGAAAAAGGAAAAAAGGAAAAGGAAAAAGGAGGAGGAGATGCTGAAGCAGAGGAGAACGATCGGGAGGCAGCTGGAGTTGGTGGTTGTGGTGGGGGAGGCGGCTAGTGGCAGTGGTGGTGGGGAGGCAGCGGGTCGCGTGACCCACGCGTTGGCGTCGCCTAGGTCGCGCGGCCTCAAGCGACGCCGCCTAAGAGATTTGAACTCAGGAGCTTCGATTTTGATATAATGAAAGATTTTGTAGGATCACTGTCAATTATTCTAAAAAATTAAACTATTAGATGAAGATATGCTTTTATATTTAATTACTTTAACAACCCTTCCTTCAATGTTTCCTTTAGCTTACCAAAGTCCTTTTATGAATAGTTTTGTGCAAAAATGACGAATTTTCACTGCACCTTTACACACTATAAACGAACCTCCTTTTTTTCTTTTTTTCTTTCTTTAGGAATCGCCGTTTGATCAAGGCAATCACATGAGGATAACCAAAATGTGTCCATCTCGCGAATAATAATCTCTTCCTTCTTTTGTAGGTTATGAAGAGTGCTTAGCCGACATCAAGCAATGATATAATTTGTTCAAAAGAAATTAAAACAAAAACAATAAATCAAACACTGGTGTCATACACGTGGGAACTAGGAAGGAAGACAGGCGGGCAGCAGAATTGCTTTGTCCGACGCGATGCACGTGTTGAAAAGAATAGTGTCGTCAAATCCGTACGAGTCCTCGTTTGCCTTGCTTCATCTCTTTCTAGTTATTAAAACTCCCAAGTTCTTCTTTTGATTCTTTTTTAATTAATCACTGCTTAATTGCTTCATCCAATCAGGCGGTACTATATCCGGCATCATCCCACATGTTCCTAGTATGGTCCTGAGTAGGACCTTAAACTGCTCCGTGGGAAAAACCCTATGGGAGGGTCCCCACGTACGGATTGGTTGCCCTAAGCAACTCGCCGGACCACACAGCTTCCTCTCCGGCGTTAAACTTGGGGGGCATTCCTTCCCAGGAAGAAAAAACCAGGGTTGGGGGGAAGTCCTGCCCCCATAAAACACATAAGAACCAGGCTTGGATCCTAAGCAAGACCTTAAAAGGCTTTGACATCCCGGAATGAGACGGGATAGAGCCTAGGATCCGGGGCTCGATAAATGTTCCGGCCCCAAGGGCCTGCCCGGTCCAACCCCTTCCATGGGGTAAGGGGGCCCTGCTATGAACCCCGCGACGCCTTCCCCCTTGTCTGCCGGGGCGTGGTACAGGGTGATGATGATTAGTGTCCAACTGGAAATAGTTGGATTGGACCGGACCGACCGGCCCATCCCACATGTTCCTGGTACGCTCCCCTCATTTGTTTAATTTACATAAAGCCATATATTATGGAATAATATAAGGACTTTGTCCTTAAGAAGTTGGCAGGAAATTTCACTCATATATATTATAATAACAATAACGCTTGGGATATGAACAGAGATTGACTAAGAGTTTAGTTCACAGAGTTATTCGCTAAATTTTAATTCTACATTTGAAAATGATCCACTTACTTAAATACCCACTTGTGATTTGCCATGTGAACCAATTTTATTTGTCAATTATAATGTCTCGAGCTAGAATCGTTACTTCCGAAATTTGAATGTGAATGTCGGTCCACCAGATTTGAAAAATGAGGATGATGAACACAATGAGGGCATGGTCAACTGTAGATTACAAGATGAACCATATAGAATAATACAGTGCATAAGTGATGAATTGTCGACTGTTGCGAATCAATCCGTTTAAAAGTTAACTTTTTAGGGATGTGTCTGACGGATGACATGTTCACATTGCTTATTATAAGCAAGTGGGATGGTATTTTTGAAATATGAGATCATCATGGAGGCCATGAACTTCACGAAAAGCAAAACAATGAAGCATGGGCATCGACAGTTAAAAAAAATATGAAACCATTTGCATTATATTAGTCTGGTCATTAAATTTAAATCTAATCTCTGTGGAGTATTCTCTTTCACAAGACGCCAAATATAAACGTGACCTTATCCGGTCGTAAATATGGTTCGTGAATGACTTTATACATCTAAGTCTTCTATACATATTGAGCCATTCATGTAACAGAAGACGGATAGAGCTTGTGGAAGCTACATATCCCTATTGATGGCTTGATCTATTTAAAATTTGATCCACTCACCCACATAGATCTGCTATAAACAATGACCAGACAGTTCAAATAAATAAATAAATAAATAAATAAATAAATATTAGAACTTATGTGGTCCTAAGTTATTTATGGATAGTTAAAGTGTGGCTGCATATATGATTCGTTGTGTTGTGTCAATGCATGTTCCCCGATTTTGAATTAAACCCAAAATAAATAAATAAAAGAAGATTAGTAGGAGGAATATTTTGTAAGCCGCGAAAATGGCACTCCAACATCTACATAACCATAATCTAGAACATAGTAACAGAGAAAAGGGGACACACGGACCCGTGTGTCCCCCTGAGTCATAACTTTGGCGAGAAAAGAGACGTTTAAGTGCCACATTATAAGAAAAGTGGGACACCTGAGTGCCATCTCCGACGAAGTTGGCCAAAAATCATACGTGACATTAAAATATTAATATTTCTCGCCGATGTGTCTCGCCGGAGAGCTGAGTCAGCTCGAATTCACCACAAACGACGTCGTTTCGAGTGTTGGCCAAAATAGAACTCTTAAATCGGTCAAAACGACGTCGTTTTGGCATAATTTCAATTTTAATATAATATAAAAATTATTTAAATTAAATTTAAAAATAAATTTATTTAAAAATTTAAAAAGATAAATTTAAAAAAATTAAAAACTTTAAAAAATTACAAAAAATTTACAAAATTTACAAAAAATTTCAGCCCTCAGCCACCTCCTTTTTCTAATTTTTTTATTAAAATTTATTGTAAATTTTAAAATATTTTTAAATTTTAATTTTTAATTTTTAAATAAATTTATTTTTAAATTTTAATTTTTAATTTTTAAATAAAATTTTAAATTTTTTAAAATTTTTAAATTTTTTAAATAAATTTATTTTTAAATTTAATTTAATTAATTTTTATATAATTTTTTTACAACGTCAGCACCAAAATGACATCGTTTTGGGTGTTGGCCATAATAGAGCCCTTAAATCGGCTAAAATGACGTTGTTTTGGTATAATTTTAATTTTAATATTATATAAAAATTAATTAAATTAAATTTAAAACAAAATAATAATATAATTTATATTTATTAAAGAAAAACGGAGGAGGAGGAGGAGGAGGAAGGCAGCCAGCGGCTGAGGGCGAGCTCTCGCTGCCGCCGACTCCCCACTGTCGCCGGAAGGTGAGGGAGGGTCGTAGGGGGCGCCTCCCTTTTTAAAATTTTTTTTTTTTTTTTTTTAAATTTTTAAATTTTTTTTAAAATTTTTTTTTTAAAATTTTTAAAATTTTTAAATGTTTTAAAATTTTTAAATTTTTAAATTTTTTAAATGTTTTTAAAATTTTTAATTTTTAATTTTTTTTTTAAAAAAATTTTTATTTTAAAATATTTTAAATTAATTTAGTTTTAAATTAAATTAAATTAAATTTTATATTAAATTTTTTACCACGTTAGCACCAAAATGACGTCGTTTTGCACTCGCTTCGCCAGAAAATTGATACGTCAGCGCTTTGGTCGGATTTTGGCCAAATTGGCACTCAAGTGATCCATTTTGCTCCGATTTTGACACTTAAGTGTACCTTTCGTAAGTTATGGCACTTAAGTGTCCTTTTGTACCGAGTTATGGCATTTGAAGCGTTCTTTTGCCGAGAAAATGGGATTTGCACGCATAATTTGGAATTCATCGTTCGTTTTTTATGTGAAATGAAGACTAAAGCGCTTGTCTTCAATTGCCAATTATATTACTAACTCAATGAGACTATTCCTCATGAATTGCATTTTATAACTCCTTATATGAGGTTATTGTTGTATTTAGGTTAAAGAAGAAATCTGAGCATTATTTATAGAGTTTTCAGTTACAAACCCTCTCATCATAGGCCGGGCTCTACTCGGTCCACACTAACTAACTCATATTAGATTGATTAAGAATTTTTATATCTCAACTTATTAAATCATCCCCGTAAAAATGATAAATTTCAAAATCAATTCATGTAATCCACATCGAAAGAACTCTTACACATTTAACCTTCGAATAACCTGAATTTGGTTAGTTCTTATCAGTAAACATGCTTCTGCACTTCCTACTATCATGAATTAGAACAACCGAACAAAATGATGAAACCTACCGTGCGTTTTGCTCATTACTCATCATACGCTTGTCCATCCAATACTCCAAAAAATCATCTGCACGATCTCACCCAACTCTCCACATCCTTTCTGCTACTACCCATTACAGTTTCTATGAACCTAGCACACACAGTAACGACAGGTCGCATGGTCGCCTCGCCTAACTACAAGAGAATCTAATGCAAAGATATCGTGCTGTTGAAGAATGGGCAGAAATCGGCAGAGGGATCAGAAGGCATATTATATACGTTTGTATATTCAGGGCTTTTGGTTTTCTTTGGAAAGATGTTGGACATTAAAGAGGCAAGGCCCATGTGTATTAGGACAGTCTCTTTCGCTCTCTAGATCGGCGGAGAGACGCAGAAGCATCGTGGAAAGAGTTCGGAGGATGTTGATATTTGGATGACAGAAAATCAATCTATATACAGAAAACGTTTTCCATACACCGAAAAACAATAAGTTTAGATAGAAGAAAAATGATTTCCTTTCCCGTGAGAACGAAATCACTTTATTCTAAACTACCAGACAAAAACAAACTAACCACTAGGGTCTGTTTATTTGAAGGATTTGTGGAATTACAAGGGTCCTCGAGAAGCTGTCCAAGGAATCCTCTGTAAAGAGATCGGAAAGCCAAAGGAGATCACATGGAGAACATGGGACAACAAGGGGCTCATGGTTCGTCAAATCGGGAGAATTTTGAGGGCATTGTTGGTGAATAGCATTGTTGGCATATTAGGATTGATGAGAATTACATGTTCAAGGAAGATATTTATCCTTGATCTTCATGAATTTCACTCTGAAATTCAGAAAACATGTTTAGAAAAATTTTGCAACTTATATGGTAAGATCTGCAGCTGGTGGGTCCAAAAAAAAGAAAAAGAAGAGTTGAAAAGTCAAAAAAGGGGATAAGGGGAGGCTTCAGCTTCATGAGAGAGAGAGAGTTCGGGAGAAGCAGAAAGGGGAAAGAACAAAGAAAAAGAGAGGAGAGAAAAGAAAGGAAGGAAGAAGAAGAAAAGGGAAAAACTTTTCGCACGCTCACGATCCGAATGCCTCATCAAATCAACTCAATTTTGTTTTGTAACGCTGATAAGTGAACGAAGCCTCTAATCATCTATTCGAACAAATCATTGCAATTAGGGCTTGAAATTCGGAATTATTAGAGATTTGTGCAATGAAGTCCAATTTTTGAGTCGTTAAGCTACGTATTTATATAGAAATGATAGTTTATGATATTGTGAAGTTGTAGGATTTGACTGATCTTGATTTGAAGTTACGGTTTGCCCGAAACAAAATTTTGAAGTTTCTCGCGTATGATGAACAGTGTGCATTTAGGATTTAGGGGCCATATTTGGCTGATTTTCGGCTTGATTTTGGGTCGGCTAAATTGGGGTTCATGTAATATGTTGGAAGGGATTTTAATTGACTATAAATACATTTGAAACATGATTCGGTGGAGAAAGTTATGGCATGACAAAGTTTCACTTAAGCTTCGCACTATGATGGCTTTGAGTAATTGCTTTGAGTGAGCTTTTGTTGGTGCGTGAGAGTCACTTTGCAAGCGTTCGAGCTTAGTTTAATCAAGTCATAGTTGAGGTAGCGTTTTAATCGATTTTAACGTTATTTCCCTCTTATTAGATAGGATCACAAGTTTGACGATTTGGGTAGCGCTTATTATTTGGTCGTAAGTATTCCGAAGTGAGTGTTGCTATCTCTTCTAAAAATTTGTAAACTTATGTTTTCAAAATGATAAAGATTTGATATGTTACGAGATATGAATAAGCATGTTTATTGCATAAAATTTAGATCGGGCATGTGCTACGTTTTGGTAATTGTGGATGGTGTAAGAAATGGATAGTATAAAAATATACTCTATTTGAGAAACATGATATAATTTGGATTTGTGAAACCTTTTTTTGAGCATGGGTTATGGAATGTTATGTATATTGATTTGTGAAATTCTTTATTATATACATTTAATTTGATTTGATTTGTAAGGTCAATTTCTGAGACGAGTCTTGAATTGATTTGAGAAATATTTTACAAAAAGTATTTCTAGCAAATGAGTTGAGTTGCAAAAGGTTATGTTGTTGATTTATGAAATATATTATGATATATGAAATGATTTTTAGGTTTGGCTTTGTGGATTGTGGAGAATGTTGCTGTGGATTAGTATTGATGATCAATATCACTGTAAGCTTAGTGAGAGGCTTGTGGGTATGTGCATACTAGTTTAGGATATCCTTATAGGCCGAGTCATCGACTAATAATAGGTAAAACTTTATCAAAAGGAAATCTTGATCGCCTTGCCTCTAAACGTTGTATAATGATATTGAGCAATAGATTGATCAATGGAGTGGATCATTGACATATGATATGAGTTTATCAATGAAATGAACCATTGACATGTGATTTGAGTTCAGTCGATGGAATGGACCATCGACATGTAATTTGAGATTAGTCGTTAAAATAGACCATCCACATATGATTCCACATGAGATTGATCAATGGAATATACCATTGATGTGCAGCATAAAATTAACAAATGGAATGGACTATTAATATGTGAATTAATGAGATTGATCAATAGATTTGATCATTGATGTTTTTTTGATATTATTATAAAATGAATATTTCTATTATAAATATAGCTATGTTGAAACATATGTAACTTATTCTCTTATTATATGTTTGTTATATTCTGGATTTAGGTTAAAAGAGTTGTGGTTTCATTTTGTAAATATGCATAGCGAGTGCTCGATCTGCTTAGAAGAGATGCACTACTTACTTGCGTTTGTGTTGCTCACCCTTCTATTTCCCAATCTTTTTCATGTTCTTCAACTAGCAATGAGTAGTAAACTATTGTAGTTTGCTCCAGTGGCCACCTTTCTAACATGGAAGGGAGAGGTGAGGGATTCGAATCATCACCTTTTCGGAGGGTTGGGGTGGGGACGATTTAATTTCAAGTGTGGGTTTCGACTTCAGAGTTGAGGTGAGGACGATTTGGTTTTAAGTGTGAGTTTCGACTCCCACGCCTTGTAAAGAAGCAGGGCAAAAGTCTGAGAGTGAGAGTTAGAATGGAAATGGAGCATGACCGACAAAAAAAAAAAAAAACTAGCGATGATTAGTGATATCAGTGAGGAAACTTTTGAGAGTTACATTTTGGTGATTTGAAACTGCGTCCTTCAAGAGGAAGGACGACCGCATCATCCCCTACTCTTATTGGTTTTGGGGTGTGACGTATATGAATTGTTTTTTCATCCAAATATTGTTTGATCAACCGTCATCATGTTATCCTAACTATGTTTATGGTACTAATCACCGTGCCTTTTATTACAAAAAAATTAATTTTAATATCCATGATTTGTGTGGATACGATATTGAAATTAATCAAGTTCTCCGTAGAAAGCAAATAGGTTATATGATTATAAATAAAGAAAGCATTTGATTCAACACGAGAAGCATGACCGGATTATATATTGTTTTCAATCAAATAGGTTTGAAAGGAAACACTTGCCATCGGTAAAGTGAATTCTAATATCGAAAAAAGAAAGAATAAAAATGCACCTTCAAGTATGTCAACATTTGACAAAAGTTCATAAAAAGTCACATGATTGTAAAAAAATTCTTCTAAAATTTAAAAAATTAATTTTCTTTTGGAGTGAAAATTACTCGCTAATCCAAAAACCCGTATACGTTATTTTTCTAAAATTAAACTCGTGGATTTATTTTTCCCGACGCTCCTTTGTGGATCCCATAATCCATATTCAATAACCGGGTCCAGCTGAAACGGGCCGGCCCAAAATCTTCCACCGGCGACGCAAGCAAAACAGCCGCTACCGGGCGCCCAGCCAACAATATCCCCAAAGCCCGAAATTCTCTATCACCGGCCACCGGAGAGTCATGGCCATCGCAGCGGTTGCCGCCGTGGCCTGGCCGTCGTCGACGGTGGCTTTGGCACGGAGACTGCCTAAGTGCGCTCTCAATCCTTTCGTCTCCGCCTCCTACTCCTGTCCTCCTCCTCCTTCTCCTTCGCATGCTGCGAGGAAGTTCGTCCTCTACTCCAAGCCCGGCTGCTGTTTGTGCGATGGCCTCAAAGAGAAGCTCCACGCCGCCTTCCTGATTTCCGGTCTGGACTCTCTCCAGGACGTCGATTTGCAGGTACGAGTGCTGCGAACAAGTGTAATTGTGGACGTTTGAGGGTAGTCTTTTTTCCGGTGAATTGACCTCTCTGTTTCATGATGCTTTGGCGCAGGTTAGGGACATAACGAGCAACCCGGAGTGGGAGAGAGCTTACCAGTACGAGATACCTGTGCTGGCCAAAGTGCTCTCTGATGGTTCTGAGGTAAGGGTTTGGGGATTTTCGACTGTTTGAGCCTTCATTTCCTGTCTAAAGAGCCGAGGTTTTTCTCTTGTCGAAGCAATTCGTTCGAGGAATAGGATATGGTTGGTCCATTGTAGATACGTGTTGGATTAGATATGAGTGGAGCAGATGCCCGATCATACGAAATGGCAGGTTCTTAGACTGATTTGAACAAGAACATTATTGCACCCGAATAGATGCCGACCATGCCAATGTGATGTTTATCTTCATAAAAAAGGAATCATGGAGCAACAGGGAACAATGTGGTACATTAAGGTGCTATTCAAAGCTGGCTGCTTAGTATGCCCTTGCTTCTTCCGTATCTTTGTAACATGAACTCACCAGAGACCTGTGTGGAGGCGGGCCGAGAGTTTGGACTGAGGCGAGACAAATTGATCCGAGGAATGGCGATACCATCTACTAGTCTAGCTGGAAGGAAAGTGGAAGGCTACTTGTACTCTCTAAAAGTGTGTACAGAGCTAAGGATTTAGAACTAGTTAGACCTGAAATGTGGATATCACTTGGATTATCATCAGTTTAATGTCCTGCTTTTCCATTTTGTTCGGGTAGACAACTTTGTCTCTCTGTTTTCTATGCCATTTGAATGCAGGGATTTTTAGCTGTTAGTTGCCAATTGTCAATTTCCACTAGACTCATAGAGTCCACAATCTTTAGGGATGGATTTTGTGACACAATTTTTACCTTCTGATGGTGCTAATATTGTGACAGAGAAGCAAGATATCAGACCATATCCACTATCCAACGGATGCTTGCTTAGCCTTTCATCAAATCGTTGCGAGTTCAGTTCTTCCCTTGTTGTATTCTGTGTTGCGCTGTGGTTTGTTGACCAAATATGAAAACTGCATTTACCCTTTGGCCTGTGCCAGATGGGTCAAGATTTGGTTGAACTTTTTCCTGGTCAAATTTTAAAAGGCTACATCCTACACCTATATGAAAATGATGACCTACGACTGGCAACCTTATGTCTGCATTGGGCTGCCATTCTTGACTGTAACAGATTGTTTTTCTCCCATTGAGGTTTCCTTGTTTCTTTCTGCTTTTGTATGATTGTGTCTGAACATACTATTCTGCCTTCAATTCTACATAGGCTAGATCTCTCATTTGAGTTCCCTAGAATGGATTGAATTGGTGTTTGGACCGCTGCGAATTTTCCTGCCGAACATGTTTTGAATCAACCAAAGCCCACTAAATTGGCCAAAGAAAAAAATTGAAGCCCATGAAACAAAATGCCAGCAATGGCCTCATTTTTCCAAACTGCTTGATTATCAACCAAAATGAGGCGATTATCCTGAATGTGCTTCGCTCAAAAAGATTTGATTGTGCCTTTATCATTTGCTTAATATGCGAGAAGCCTTCTAAGTTGTCTTTTAAATCAACCAAACCCAATTGGTTTGATTACTTGGGTTCTAACTTTTACATTGCATTTCCTGGACATATCTAACTGAATTCTGTGCTTTAGGAAATTTTGCCAAGATTGTCTCCTCGCCTCGGAGTGGAGCTCATCCAAAAGAAGATAGCCGCAGCATTGAAACAATGAGATTTGCTAGTTCCATTTGTGAAGACTTGAGCATTGAATGCACAATTTGTTTCACAGGTCTTATTCCTTTGCTGATCCTCAACCGTGCAAATTTCTGTGCCTTACTATAAGCTACGCCCCTCAACAGAGCAGTAAACATTTTAACGTTGGTTGCCTTAATTGTTATTCAGTTCTCAATCCTTATACTCCTTTCTGTGCTGCCCATTATGTTAGATTTCGCAATGTATTCTTGCTGGGTCAAAATTTCAGTCTGAAGATGTTTTATTTCCTTAATTCAATCCTATTACTTTTTAGTGTGTTACCCTGTGCCGATGCAGGAAGGCACTCATAACTCTCACATAGACAATATGTATGTTAAATAGCTGGGCCCGTTTGGTTTAACTTTGGGGAAATGCAAAGCCATTTCCCCAAGTATCTTTAGAGGAATGATCATTTGATGAAGGCAAAAGTGTTTGGATACTCTCATTTTTGTGTATTTTGCAAAGTAGCTTTGAGGTGAAAAGAAAAAGGAAAAAAAAGAAAAGGAAAAAGGAGGAGGAGATGCTGAAGCAGAGGAGAACAATCGGGCAGCAGCCGAAGCTGGTGGTTGTGGTGGGGGAGGCGGCTGGTGGCGGCGGTGGTGGGGAGGCGGCGGGTCACGTGACCCACGCGACGTCACCTAAGGCCGCGACCCAGGCGACGGCGGTGGGTAGAGTCAATGCCCGAGGTCGCCTGACCTCAGGCGACCCTTCTCGGCGACCAAATCTAGTCGGTTGAGCTTCGCCGACTAAGCTTCACCGGTGGAGCAACAAGTCCAAGGAGAAAGAAGGAGAAAGACGATGAACGGTAATTTTTAGGATAAAAGAGGAAAACGCAATTATCAGTGAGGGTAATATTGGAAGAAAAAAAAATCATTAAACCCTTATTTAGCATTTCAAAGGCAAGGATTTGGCCAGGAGATCTCCAAATACTGAACCAAATACCTAAAAAATTTCTCAAGGGTTTTAAGCCCCCAAAGCCCCTTAGGAATGTTGAACTAAACGGGTCAGAATGTTGGAAGACTATCCTATGAATCATACTATACTCTCTAACATATTCTGTGAAGGCTTCTGTCTCCGCATCCTGTACTCGTAGCTTAGATCACCCATGGAATAAGAAGAGTCATACATTGAAACGATGACTAGCTTTCTCTTCATCCTCCTATCACTTCCTTTCACAGATTTATAATTAACACGAGTAATTTCATGTCGTCGACATGATGACAGCCCCAAATGTCGTGAGGGTTCTTGTTCTCCGCTGAGTTGGGCAATGTTAATTTAGATGGCCTGGGGCCCTCTGTTTCGGGAAAAGTGTCGTGTGAACTTGGCGCACTCGCAGCCACCGGATTTCGTGGGATTTTCACTTGTCACTTATATGATCTTATGCTGTGATTGCCCGGGTTCATCTAAATAAAGATCCAGGCAAGGTTTTGCCTTGTTTTCTTGCCGTGTAAAAGGTGACTTGCTTTTAGCCCTCGAGTTTTTAGGCCAACACAGAAAGTCACTCGGAAAAACGACATTGAAGCTTGTGTCCATCACAGGTTGAAGAGAAAGTTCCACTCATCACTACATTTGCTAACGTCCTTATCAGCGGTCCAGCTTTATCGACTAGCATCGATATCATTCTTTTGACCAAGAAGTGGAATCCATCGTCCTTCTCGCCATCTTTTTCCCTTTATTTCATGCTTTACACTCGAAAGAGACCACCCCATAAAAGAACAGGCATTAGTCGAGCTAACACAACATAATTCTCTTCAGGCTAACTCGCGAGAAATTAGAGTCCTTGTAAATCTAACGATGCCAGCGTAAATTTCTGTCCTCTCCTTGTCGGATCTTGAAGCCGGAACTCGATGTGGCGTTCGGGAGGAGTTGGCCCCGATGTCACTTTTTGGCATAGCGTCGACAGAAATTAGTCGCTAACACATAGCTTCTAAGCCAAAAGCAATGACTTGCTACGCTGTCCAAACATTTCTGGAAATTGATTTCTAGAGGCTCGTCAATCAATTCTCAAAGCAAAGCAAAAGAACGGTAGATACTTTGCTTGTGGGTCTGAAACGCTCCATGATGCATACGACAGGCTCATTTTTATGTGAAAAGTGAGACCTCTCCTAAATTATTTTCCATCTCTTCCTGACCATCGAAACCTCATCTCATCATCTTCTCCTTTATGCCGACGCGTGATGATTGCAGCACCTGCTCTCATTTTATATATCTGCCCATATTCAATAATTGACCCTTTTTCGTATCCCTTGCATGGATGCACCGTATGCACAGGTGAATCTTCCTTTACGATTCCTCACCTCCAAGAATCCATCCTCCTAAAGGCAGGTCAGTTTGACCCGAAGCTTTTTCTGCTTTAGACCCTCCTTCCTTTTCCCGTGCTTTGCCATAAGACGACACGGCCGATGATATTGTTGTCCCTTTACCCGGATCGTTTCCTTCTTTGCTTTTGGGATTAATATGAAAAGATAATCAAAAGTTCTCAATTAATCACCAATCAGAGCCTTGCCCTTCCACCTAATTGCTAGCTTTTCGCAAGACATTTGCTAAGAAATTAGCGTCAAAAAGAGAAGTCGGTTGCATCTTTGCGTGATTAACCTCGATTCAATGGCGATTTCCTCTCTGAAAAAACAAAGTGTATCTTGATCGACTTTTGCTACTAGACTAGTCCCTACCCCCCACTTTGGTAGAGCATGCATTTTCATTTCATCGATTGGGACGTCTAGAGAAAAATTTATGAGCAATTGACATCTTCGGGAGACTATTAATTGGACCTTTCACATGATTGACATGCATGTACAAGCACACGTACGAGATGAGAAGTTAGGTTTGATTTCTTTTTCAATCATTCATTTGGTATTTTAATGATATAATTTACAAGGGAAAATTGTCCAAAAAATCCTAAACCTATTGCATTTTTGTCAATTCAGTCATAAACATTTTAACTTTGCCAATTGAGTCCTAAATATTTTCATTTCTTGCCGATTTAGTCAATCCGGCCAATTTTTTGGCTGGAAAATGTTGACGTGGACGCCGGCAATGCCACGTAAGACTACCGACGCCGACGTGGACAATTTTTAATAATATTTTAATTTTTTTTAAAATTTTTATTATTTTTATTATTCTTTTATGTTTTTTTCCCTTTTTTCCTCTTTTTTTTTTTTTTTTTTTTTTTTTTTTTTTTTGGCCTTTTCCGGTGGCGGCCACCGGCCACGGGCGATGGCCGACCACCCCAGCCACGGCCGGTCGGTTGGCCTCGCCCGCCATAGGCAAGGCCTAGCCGGGCGAGGAGGAGCCCTGGCAAGGGGAGCCCTTGCCCAGGTGTGGCCCGGCAAGGGTCGCCTGGGTGAGGCCGACCCTCCCTCAGGCTAGGGCAGCCTTGCCAGGCGTCGGTCGGGCGACGGCGACGCTAGGCGAGGCTGCCTTGGCCTGGGCAAGGGCCGGCCTCACCAGATTTGGTGAGGGGAGCCCTTGCCCAAGAGAGCGTCGGTCTTGCCCAAACCTGATCTAGAGAGGCTGGCCCTCACCCCTAGCCGGGCAGGCGTCGGCCACCGGCCACAAGCCGACGCTTCGGCCGTGGGCGTCGAGGAGCCGCCCCTATTGTCAATGTGGATCTCACTTAGCTTCACCCAGATGTTGAGGAACTCCTTGGCCTTCACCCCGCGAAGCTTGTAGATCCGATGGGGCTCAACGTAGGCCGACACGACGGTGTCGTAGGAGACGACCACATTGTCGGCCACCTTTTGCTCCGCCTTCTTGCGGTGCTTGAGCCACACTAGCCCCACGCCCTTGTCATAGCCGTACTCCTCGATCTCTTGGGACACCGTGACGAGGCCGTTGAGGAGGCCGATCTCCGCCAGCAGGAGGTTCAGCTTCTCATGGCAGATCTCGTCACCATGGTAGACCTCCGCCTTAGTCTTCATCTCATCCGTGGCGAGAGCTATCCTTGAGGAAGAAGAAGATGGAGATGATGGAGATGGTGGAGGTGGAAAAGGAGGTCGAGATGAGGTGGGGGGAAAGGGCTCCCTCGTCGGAGCTCCTCCTCGCTTGGTCGGGCCTCGCCTATGGCGGGTGAGGCCAGCCGGCTAGCTGTGGCCGGTGGTTGGCCACCGGAAATGGCCAAGAAAAAAAAAAGAGAAAAAAATGGAAAAAACAGAAAATATATATTAAAATATTATTAAAAATTGTCCACATCAGCGCCAGTAGTCCTACATGGCACCGCCGGTGTCCACGTTAGCATTTTCCGGCCAAAATTGGTCGGATGGACTGAATCGGCAAGAAGTGAAAAGGTTTAGATTCAATTGGCAAAGTTAAAAAGTTTATGACTGAATTGACAAAAGTGCAATAGATTTAAGACTTTTTGGACAATTTTCCCTAATTCACAATGATAGCATAAGACACTAGATATGATTCAGGGAAATTATAAAAAAAATTCATAAACCTATTATATTTGTGCAAATTCAATCCTACACCTTTTAATTTGGCCAATTTATTTCTAAACATTTTGACAATTTCCTAATGAAATCCATCCGACCAATTTTGACTAAAAATTGCTAGCATAGATATTAATCCTCTTACATAGCCAATGCTGATGTTGATCATTTTTTAAAATTTAAAAAAATTCTAATTTTTTTTCTTTTTTTCCTTTTGTCAATGGCCGATTACTAGCCACAAGCGATGTCTGCCGAGGGTTGGCCTCGTTGAGCCACACTTGGGGCAAGGGCGAGGCCTAGCAAGGATGTCCTAGCCTTGGTCGGCCTTATTAAGCCTCATTGGGCGACAATGAGGGCCAATGAGGGCCCCCGTTGCCCAATCTGGCCAAGCCAACCCTTGTCGACCATACCAAAAAGAAAAAGGGAAAGAAAGGAAAAAAAAATAGAAAACTTATCTAAAAAGTGTACACGTAAGTGTCAGTCGACCATGCCTTATAAACGGTCGATATCCATCTCAGCAATTTCCGATTAAAATTTCTTGGATGAATTGCATCGACAAATTGTAAAAAATTTTAAGACTAAATTTTAATACTGAAATAGCATAAATACAAAAGATTTTTGGACTTTCTTGGTAATTTCCCCTTAACAATTCCACACCTTTGTTTTTCCATGATGGTGGGTCCACATTGAATATATTAAAATGATGTTATATTGGCCCGCATCGTCACATGTACGAGGTTTTTTTTTTTTTTGACGAAAACAGAGGACCGTTGTATTGATATCAACCAAAAGTGCCACCATAGGGCATAATGTCAATACAAAGCAAATCCAACAGGGGTGGTGGAGGAGAAAGGTTCCAATTATGGGCCAGACTTCGGTGTTCATGGGCATTGGCAGCCCAGTGGGCTACTCTATTCGCTTCCCTCCTGCAGAACACTATGTGTAACCTAAAGAAGCAGGGGATGAGTGCCACAGCTTCGGAGATGAGAGAGCGAGCTTCCCATGGCGTCGAGCATGGATTCCGCAGAGCATGGACAAGCACCTAGCAGTCAGATTCCACAGTGAGTTGCTTCCTTTCCATTTTCTTTTGCAGCAGATCGTGTAAGGTGACGGTAAGGGCTTGAGCTTCTACTTGCAACGCCATAGTTGCTGGAACAGTCTATGTAGATCCATTGATTAGTCGACCATAGTGATCACGCCAAATAGAAGCCACAGATCCCTCATTTGATTTGGAAGAAAAGGCTCCATCTATATTAATCTTTATCTCAGCAGGATCCGGAGGCTTCCATAGGCGCTCTGAGGTCAGGAGGTTGGGGGAAGAGCGCGTCCACACTTCATGGGATCGACGAGCAGATTGGGCAGATGCAAAAGCCGCCAAAATAACCTGTTGTGGATCGGGAACAGCCCTACGAAATACAAAAAGGTTTCGGGATTTCCAGAGGTGCCAGAGGATATGTGCCAGGGTTTCCAAATCAAGTATGGCCTTCTTTTTGCATATCAAATCTGCTAACCAAGCATCCATGCGATTTGTGTTATAGTCTGTTGGATTTAGTTTAACTGCTGAATGAGACCAAATCTTGCGCATCCATGGGCAATGCAGAAAGATATGTTCCGTAGTCTCTGGGGTGTGATGATGACAAATCTGGCACGTAGGATCAGTGATTATTTTCCTGCGATAAAGATTGTCCTTTGTTGATAGAGCGTTGTGGCACAAGGACCACATAAAGATGCGTATCTTCGGGGGGGTTTTCATTTGCCAAATCTTGTCCCAAAGCTGTCGAGGTGGGTGGTAAGAGGAGGATGCAATATCTTGTACCTTGACATCTGCAGTAGATCGTAGGGAATGGTAGCCATTCTTGACAGTATAATAACCATTCTGAGATCCTTTCCAAATAAGTCTATCTTATGTACACTCTGTTCGGATGGGGATTGTCAAAATTTCTTTAACTATTTGATCAGCAAAACTTCTACGCAGTAGGGGCTCATTCCAGTGGTTGCTTTCCAAATTAATAAGATCAGCAACCCTTAGTGGTTCTCCTCTTGGTGCAGGACCGCCAATAGGACCAATATTCAGCCACTTATCATTACGGATTGAGATCCGTTTCCCATCTCCAACCGACCATTGTAGATTTTGCATAATTGAATCTCGGCCACTCAGTAGACTCAGCCATCCCCAAGAGGGTCTCGACCCTTTGTTAGCACGCCAGAACTCTGTGGAGTGATGGTATGGACCCTTAAAGAGTTGACTCCATAAAGATGATGGGTTTTGTAGGAGACGCCACGCCTGTTTTCCTAGTAGTGCTCTATTAAATATGATCAGGTCACGAAAACCAATGCCTCCTAAATCTTTCCTAGCCTTAAGTACATCCCAACGTTTCCAATAAATGCCAGAGTGATGATGATTGTTCGCCACCAAAATCTAGCAACTTTCTTCTCTATAGATGTACATAAGGACATAGGAATTTTGAAAATAAACATTGCATATTGAGGGATTGCTGTATTACCGATTTAATGAGTGTCTCCTTGCCCCCTTTAGATAGGAATTGTTCTTTCCAGCCTTCAAGTTTTGAATTTACTCGACTCAACAGCCAAGCGAACATCTCCTTTTTTGATTTACCCCAATCCGAGGGAATCCCAAGGTATTTGCCAATCTTCATTAACACCGGAACCCGAGTTCTCGGGCTAGGTTTTCCGAAGGCGAGCAAGGCGGGTTTTGCGAAGTAGATACCAGATTTATTTCATTTCTTGCCCGACTGTTGCTAGGCAATATTGATTCAAAATGTTGGCCAAATTCTGACATTCCTGAATTTTCCCGTCAAGGAAAAAGATAGCATCATCAGCAAAAAATAGATGGGATAGAGTCGGACACCACCTGTTTAAAGTAATGCCGTGAAGATTATTCATGTCCACTGCGCGATGGATAAGTGTTGACAGCACATCCGCCACCAGGATGAAAAGATAAGGAGAAATAGGGTCACCCTGTCTGAGGTCTCTTGATGGATTAAAATAGTGAAGATTTTCACCATTAAATTTAATACTGAGAGAAGCAGTGGTAATGCATTGCATTATCCACTTAACCCATTGTGAGTGAAAGCCTAAATGTAAGAGATAATCTCGAAGAAAGTCCCATTCGACGCGGTCATATGCCTTCTGCATGTCCAGTTTCAAAACGGCCTGAAAGGATTTCTTTGGCTTCCGAATTCTAAGCTGATGCAAGACCTCTTGAACGACTAAGATGTTGTCCTGAATTTATCTACCACTCACAAAGGCTAATTGTTCAATAGAAATTAAATCAGGTAGGATAGGTTTCAAGCGGTTTGCCAAAATCTTTGAGATAATTTTGTAAATAAAGTTGCAAAGACTAATTGGGCGGAATTGATCTAGTCGTTCTGGGTTCGGTGTTTTGGGAATCAAAGATATCGGTTTAGTTCGGGACGCATAGCACCGAGAGAAAGAAGTCCATGCCGAAGTAAAGATGTCTTCTGAAGAATATCCCAATGGTCTTTGGTAGAATATCCCATTTAAGCCATCGAGTCTGGCGCTTTTGTTGAACCCAATTGAAATACAGCTTGTTTTACTTCTTCTCGGGTAACATCAACTATAAGGGCCATGTTCATTTCCTCTGTTACTTTTGGTGGACATTGCATTAGGATCGGTCGATAATCTCGGTGACCTGTTGAGGTATATAACCTTTGGAAGAAAAGGTTAGTCATATTTTCAATCTTTCGGATCTCGGACCCAAGTAAGATCTTCATCCTGTAGCATAGTGATTCGATTCCGGTGTCTCCTCTGAATAGTAGTGCTGTGGAAGAATTTTGTGTTCTTGTCCCCCCATTTAAGCCAACTAACACGAGATTTCATCGCCCAATATTGCTCTTCTTGCTGCCACAGAGTCTGGATTTCAGTTTGAATTCGTTTAACCTCCGCTGAATCGTAGCTCCCGCGGGATTGATTAGAGATGACTTGGAGCTGCTGAGTCAAAATGCTAATCTGTTGGTTACCCCTAGGAAATTTACGACGACTCCAAGATGCTAGAGTTGCTGAAAAGCAGTTGTAGTTTAGAAGAGATGGAATGGATTGACCTAGGTGGAGAAAGCCAAAAATGAGCAATAACTGATCTGCATTCTGTATCATTTATCCAAAAGGCCTGAAATATGAAATCCCGCTTCCTCTTAACAGCCTTAGCATCAGTGTACAACAAGATGGGGCTGTGGTCAGATCCTAGCACCGGTAGAGCATAAACTTCAGCTTCAGGAAATGTTAGACGCCAGGCAATTGTACAAACAACCCTATCCAGTCTTTCTTTAACTAGCTCCTCACCCTCCCGGTTATTGATCCAAGTAAAGGCGCAGCCCTTACTATCTACATCCATAAGGCGGCAAGTATTTAGAAAGTCTCGAAAAGATTGCATACGATAGCAGTCCGGCGGTCTCTTTCCATCCTTTTCCCAATAGTTAAGGATTTCATTGAAATCCCCAATGCAAGCCCATGGTAAAGCATTATTAAAACTGATGTGACATAATTCTTCCCAGAGGTGTCATCTTAGAGAGTAAACAACCGGCGCATGAAGACATGTGAGACGCATAGATTTCCCATTGGCCAAATCGGTACATACCATATCCATGAAATTTGATGTCTGTTGCTCCATAGTTGGAGTGACCCTGTCAGTCCAAAAAACCACCAGTCCGCCAACTAATCCAATAGGATCTTGAATAAGACAATTAGGAAATTTCAATCGCTGTTGGAGTTGGATAAGTACTGCATTCTGGTTCTTCGTTTCCATTAAGAACACCAAGTGGGGCTGTTCCTGGACCATGAGGGCCCGTAGAGCGCGAATTGTCAGGGGATTGCCCAACCCCTGACAGTTCCAGCTTATGATCTTCATTTTTCACTCGGTGGCCGTTGAGGGCCAGCCACCAAAGCCCAAATGTCAGCTTCCCCCACTTCGCGCACAGGGGTATCCAGGAATTGTTCATCATCCAGGTCATGCAGAATGACACCCTTTGTGTCATATGGCGAATTGCGTTCCTGTTTTTTAGCCACACCCACCTTTGGTGGCAGTCTGGAATTCTTTGTTTTCTTGAATTGTTTGAAATCCATTAGTGATGATTGAGTTCCTTTCATTTTAGCATTGCGGGATTGATCGCTATATGTAGATGTGTCCCTTCCATGATCGGCTCTGGATTTTTCTGTTGTGCAGGTGCTTTAACTCCATGATCTGAATAAAGTGCTGGTTTGGCCTCTGTTGCAGCAACAGTAGCTATTGGTGGGGGCAAAAGAGGGATAATCGGAAGTTGGGAAGGAGGCGTCTCAGGTATGCTTTCTTCGGCGATCCGGAGAGTCGAAGGGTTATAAAAGTTTGCCAATAAGGACTAGCTGTTTTAACCTCGGCTTTAAGCCATGGACCATAGGCCATAGTATCCCCGCCTTCAAATTTTGATTCATCATAGGGGATCTCTTTACAATACATAGCATAGTGGCCCAACCTTCCGCAAGAGTAACAGAAATGGGAAAGTCGCTCATAGCGAAAGTCAATCCATAATAATTTTCCTTCTATACGAATCAGTTTACCTATCCTTAAGGGTTCCTGTAGTTTCAGTTCAACCTTCACCCTAGCAGTCCGCGAAATCATGCCTTCTTTAGTATCAACTCGCACTTCGATTACCTAACCAATATCTTGCACTGCCTTGATAATCATCTTTTCAGTAGTCCATTCCAATGGTAGACCAAATATTTGTACCCAGAAAGCACAACTTGAAAAATTATAACAATGCAAGGGAGTATTAGACTGCCATGGCTTTAAGATTAGTAGGTGACCCGAAAAAAGCCAAGGGCCCCCCTCAAGGACACGCTGTTTATCGGCAATATAATGGAATTTAGCTATGTAGAAGCCATCTTCACGTTGTGAAATTTCAACTCGGTCAGTCCTCCAAGCTTTCTTAATTGTACTCTGGAACACAGGGAAGTTTACTGTAGGGTTTGACAGAATTCTGCACACCAAGATTAAGTTACATTCCACCACTTTTGCAGGTGAGGGTTCTTCATCCCAGAATGCTATTTCCTTCTCTGTTGTGAGTCGACCCAAACGTGAACAGAGAGCAGCTAGGCGGTCAAAGTCACTATTTTCCTCGGTGTCCATTTCTCAGACGGGATTAGCAAATTAATAAAGCAGGGCCAAGCGAACCTAGATCGCACTGAGATATATAGTCAGCTAAAGGCGCAAATAGATGAAGGCCCCACATGCAAAGGAGATTCTGTTGAACGACTCAAGAGGTAGAAGAAAACAAGGGAAAATAAACCCACGGTGAAGCGAACCAAATTGGGAATGAAGACGAAGACATGAAGGGGATCATCTGCTTCGATTTCGGGCCCACCATCTATTCCAGAAAGGTACGCGACAGTCACGACCACTGTAATTCGGATGAGAGCAGAGGAAGACCGCCCTGGATGAAGATTAGATGAAAAGAGGGGATGGAATTTGGGGTTAGGGTTTTAAGCCATGAGTAGCCATGGGTAAAAAACTCTGCAAGTCGAGAGGAAAGTACTCTGCATTTTCGAGAGGAGATTTTGCTTTTTACATGTACGAGGTTTAGTTGACAGCATTTACTTAATTTATTACAGTCGTTGTCGTCACAGGTCTCTTTTTCTTCGCAGTTATCTCGTGCTCTAGAGTTGCGTTTACTTCAATTTCTTCCCGGCGTAATTCTCAAATTAATTTGTTTTAACTTCGTTACATATGAGTGAGGAATAATCTCCCTCAGGAGTCGCGTGTGTCGTGCATGAAAGAACACGTGCATATCGAAAAGACAATTACACTATTCTAAGGACATGTATTACGTTAAATCAAGCTCCATTATCTAGGTTCGAATGTATATATTATTACCTTAGGATTCCGTTTTGCATAAGAGGGACGATTTAACCATTCTATCCAGGGAAAAAAGAAACGGAAAAAACTTCCTGTCTTGATTAATCTAAGAGTTATCAACTCATATTTGAAATTAACTGACATTTCTTTTGAGAGTTCAAAATGAATTACTCACTTCTATTGCGAAGCTTACTAACGTGTTAAAGTTACCGACTCTTATACTAAATTAACAAACTTAACTTATGTGACTTGCCAACTTTTGCCAAATGAGATTACTTATTAATCTTATTTTACTAATTCTTATTTGAGCTACTTACTAATGTTTATTCTATCGATTCCAAATTATCGACATTTCAAACTTTTTCTGAAGCTGCCAACTCTTATTCCAATTACTATTTTATTTAAGTTGCTTTCCAACTTTTTGTTTTCAATGTAGTTGCCAACTACTTTTAAATGACTAACTCTAATCAAAGACATTTACCAATATTATCAATTGATCTTAATCATCAACTTTTCTAATTAACTTAATCACACATTTTGTAAAAGTTGGTCACTCTAATAAGAAATTACCAACTTTACTTAGGTTACTTACCAATTTTTTTTCCAATAAATTTACCGGCCACTTTTAGGTTACTAACTCTTTTTTGAAGCATTTAACTATGTTTAATACAAGTCGCTAACGACAGTGTTCATTTAAGTTGGAAATACCGAATTTTTAATTATTTACCATTTTTTTTATTAAAGCTACCACAATTATTTGAATTAATTTACTCTGAATTTTTCCGATGAAGTTGCCACGAATTCAAATTTACCAACTCTTACTTGCGTCTCTCGCTAGTGTTTTCTTTGATCTAATTCCGAATCACCAACACATTTCCAATAACTTACAAAACCGTCATCGAATAAACCAAACTCCCGTGCGAAATTACCAACTTTAAACAAGTATAAAAGACACCAATCCCGCTACATACTCGCGACTGCGCAACTCTGCTTGTCTACGGATCCAACTACAACACAGAGTGGACAAAATCTGGTGGACTTCAAGCATCCGACACCATCTACCAATTGGATTGCGAATGGAGGATGGAACATGTTCCATCTTTGTCCGATTTGATGATGTCGTAACGAGGAGCCCAGAATATTGAATCGACAGGACACCAACTCGGTGCGGTATTGGTGTCATCTCTGGATAGTGATTATCTCAATCGAAACCCCTCTTCGCTCCTCCTACTTCCCAACCTTCGTGAACGATAAAATAAACAAAAGGGCACAGAAGAAAGTTCATGCGCCTTGAAAAAAACACTCATTGAAATCGGTCACATGGATCCTCCTCAGCAAGCACCGTCGATTGTGGTGGGGGATGGAGGAATAGGGTTCTTATTCTTTCCCCCCCAACCATGCACGGATTGGAGCTGCTCGACCGCCTCTTCGCGCCCTCCTGATTTGCGCAAAAAATTTGCAGCCGATGAGTTTTATCAACTTTTCTCTATCGTCCAATTCATTTTGTTGTATGATGTTACCTATGTCAACCTTTGATTTGACATGGAAATCCACTTCGCTTAATTGGTAGAACTAGAAGAGACCACTCGAATAGCAATCAGTTGCTATAATTAGTTTTGGAAAAAGTTGATGTAGCGATCTAAGGTCGACATTAATCATGTGATGAAGTATCGCTTCAAGTATTCACCTCCGTGACTCCGATGGCGTCAAGCTTGCCTCTCCTCTTGAATAGGCATTTTTGTCCAACATAACTCTTGAAACTCCAATTGATGCAAGTCAACTAATCATGTGTTTATGCACACGTTCTTTGAATGACAGGCAATGACTAATATATGATTATTGAATTTTACACGCTAATTTTCCTCCTTTTTTTTCAAGAGGTTGTTAATTTATCGACCACATACTCTTGCCGTATACAGCACAATCTATCAAAAGGAAGGAAATGGAAAGAGAGGAAAAAAATCTTTTAAAAGCTTGCCTGGGTGCCTAGTATTCATAGCTTTATTTTTTTATTTTAAAAAATGGCATAACTTGTCTCAGGTGGTTGCCATAAAGTCTGTAATATATTGGAAATGGGAATCCGCCAACCCAGCTATAATTTCTCATATTGGAATCCTAATTCGAAAAGCACCCACAACGATTCGTGGCCTTCGTCCTCCCATGTGTTGAAGAATCTTCTAATAATCAATTATTTAATAAGGACTTCGAGATTGCTCCATCATAATTTAAACTATCCTTAAAAAAAAAGAAAAGTGATTTTACTATACTCACGGGGAAAATAAAAGATGAAAGCCACTGACCATCCGTCCAAATATTTAAAGAGGGATCACTCGGTTCGGGATATCGAGAGTTCAAATCTTAACTCGATTAATAATTTATCCAAATGTTATTAATGCTGAAGATATATTGATTTCAAGGAGTCATGGCTCAATTATATCGGGATGATTTCAAAGATGGTTGTGGCAATATCATGAATGGCGGGCAAGAATTAGATTTTCTTTGTTTGGGGAGCTGCCAAATCCGAGTTGATGTTTATTCCATGTTGAGTCGCGAGAGAGAGAGAGAGTTGATGTTTATTCCATGTTGAGTCGAGAGAGAGAGAGAGAGAGAGAGAGAGAGTATGCTTTATGCTTTAAGACTGACTAGATTTCGACGAAAATTATTGGTAGCATAACTCAACATGAGAACGGAGAGCTAGAGAGAGAGAGAATATGTTGAGACCGACTAGATTTCGACGAAATGTATTGATAGCGTAACTCAATGTGAGAACGGAGAGCCAGCTTTTAAGAGAGAGAGAGAGTATGCTTTAAGACTGACTAGATTTCGACGAAATGTATTGGTAGCATAACTCAACATGAGAACGGAGAGCTAGAGAGAGAGAATATGTTGAGACCGACTAGATTTCGACGAAATGTATTGATAGCGTAACTCAATGTGAGAATGGAGAGCCAGCTTTTAAGCTTTGGAAAAAGGAAGGGTGACAAGGAATTATTCATTTCCGATGAGAGGGCTGCCAGAATTTGCATGTTGTCTGCCTTCTTTATACTTGTTGCTGGAACATGCCGATCTTGATGTAGTTGATGGATTTAGTAGTGGTGGTTGTAGAGAACATGACTTCTTTGAAAAGGATCGAGAAGATCAAGTAATTTTTTATTAAACCAGTTTTTCATGGTCTTATCTGAATGAATAGGAAGGTTATATTATTACCCAAAATTAGATAGGATCAACTGCATTCCGGTAGAAAGAAATTAGCTCGCCTAATTGGCTCACGAGATATTGCTAACTAGCGAACACAATGATTTAGTTGAACTTCGGGTTATCGATCATTTCTACCAACAAAGGGAAAAAATCATTCATGATATCGTTCTGTTCTGTATACTGCGCTATGTTGTTTGTTTATCAATAAATGCTAATATTTATGTGGAAATTTCCATTACCAGCCGATTCAGACCAGTGTTTTCCTCTATCCCTTTCCTCCTACCACTCGTTTGATTGACTAATTACAAAGGACATTACCCACGTTCATATTAAGTTTGCCGTAACTCGCCAAGCAGATGCACTATCCGTGAGATTTATCGAGAACGTGTGGATTTTTTTTCCTTTTTTGGCAGTAAAGTATAGTTGACTCTTTCGATTGCCACGCAAGCAATCTAGATTACCCACACGCAAGCATGTTAATCTCTCACTAATGGCGGTCGCATCTTCTGATCAAATGGATCGTGAGCAAGCATCGCCATGTAAGTTCCCTTACGTTAGACTCTCTGCCTCATGTTCCACGCACGCTGCGATGCTTTCGCGGCGTCGGATGACATTACAAACGAGCTAGACGATTCCCAAAGCCGCTCGAAGCTTAGCTTTTTCCAGCTCGATCGGGGGTGAAATTTTCCGGGAAAAAATCCACCGAGCTAGGCTAAATGCCCCCAAATCAAAGACGGTATATCAATTCGCCATCCAATGTCTTGACAAAAATAGTGTCTTCCAATCGAAATTCCCATCACCTACCGCTGCCGCTGTTCGTCCGCGAGCACCACAAGACCCCTTGAATTTGCTTGCATCATGCGAAAGCACCGAGGTTTGTTCTCATTAGGAGATGAATAAGATAAGATGTAGAGACATTGAGCTTTCTTTACATGATCGTCAAGAGAACCAAACGAATCCCACTCCCCTTTTGTGTCCTTTGATTCTGTCGCTAAAGGCGAAAGAGATTCCAAGTGCTTAGGAAATGGACGTTTCAAGCTCATGGGTAATGGAATCTCCAGCCAGAGAGAGAAAGAGATGGAGAGAGAGAGAGAGAGTAGCGAGAGTAAGTGCGATTTGACCTGGATGAATGTTCCGTGCGAGAATGAAATATCATCATCCAAATCTTTTAACGCGTCTATAATACCAAATCTTATAATCTCATTGAAACTTAATTTACATGATATGTACTGTTCTTAAAATGATATTTGAAATGTGTTTAACTTGAGTTGTGACGTAAAAGTTAATGTGAATTAAAAAAACTGGATACGGTTAACGAAAATTAATCATTCTGGTTCTTGACGAGTGCTCTTTTCTTGTTTTCTTTTTGGCTAATGGCTATCGAACGCCAAAAAAGAAAAGGAGTGAGAGGGAGTGCTCCATTGGGCATGCATGGATAATGTGTAGGCGAGAAAATTACTCTCTCTCTCTCTCTCTCTCTCTCTCTCTCTCTCTCATTGCTGTGCTGCTTTACTTGTCTATAAGAAGGCCCGTGTTTCCAATTAAAGCATAAACGATATAGACCCACATAGAGGAAGTACTTGAGAGAGAGAGAGAGAGAGAGATGGGAGAGAGTGGGGCAATCTGGTCAGGGTTGAAGAAGGTGAAGCCATACTTGGCAATGGTGTCGTTGCAGTTCGGGTACGCCGGCATGTACATAGTCACCCTCGTCTCTCTCAACCACGGCATGAACCACTACGTCCTCGCCGTGTATCGCCACGTTGTGGCGACCCTACTCATCGCCCCTTTCGCCTTTGTCCTTGAAAGGTTGCCACTCTCTCTTTGTACCTCTGAGATCTATACTTTGCTCGAACGTTTGTGACTCATTCGTACTTGACTTTCTTTGTGTCGGCTGTTAACTTTTTGGCGGCAGGAAAATACGGCCGAAGCTCACCCTCCCGATCTTCCTGAGGATAATGGCGCTCGGTTTCCTCGAGTAATGCTCTTCCCTTTCCCCACCCCCACATCACTCAAAACCTAAAACGAAAGAAGAAGAAAAAAAGAAACTAAGTTGTTTTGAAGTATCACACAAAACACTAAATAACTCGCGAAATCCATGAATGCTGAGATCGACAGCATCGAGGCGAGGTCCGAGGAGATGCGATAGATGGCAATTTAACTTCATTAATCAGCATTTATCACCATGATGTTAGTTCACATCAACAGAAATCACATAAAAGCTTTCGATTCTTGCCGGAGAAATCCGGCAAGCTTTTCCGAGATCTGATAGCTAGCTTCCTTTTTTTGGTTCCAAGGCCGGTGCTGGATCAGAACTTATACTACGTGGGAATGAAGTCGACGTCGGCAACTTTCGCATCAGCCACCGTGAACATCCTCCCCGCCATCACATTCATCATGGCGCTCGCCTTCAGGTATTATCAACATCCTTGGTCACGGAAAACACCACTGAGAAAACGAAATCTGGCCTATTCGCGGCGGGTCCGATAAAATCATAGGTATCAATGCATATCATTCCAAAAACCGGGAATAGTATATGTCCATCACTTTCTCTGTTGGGTTGTTTATTGCAGCACAGATGAATATTCCACCCACGACAACTAGTGGCTAGCTACTATAATACTGATAACTAGTGGATCATTGCATCACTTGCTAGCTACTATAATACGCTCCGAGGAATAACACGTGTGTCGGGTTACAAGACTTGGTCACGCGGTAGCGAATGACAACATTAATGTGTCGATTGGAAAAATTATATGTGTGCACGTGTGGATCGATGCTTTTTAAGGTGTTCTAGAATTAACTTCCGGAAACCATTCTTGATTGAAACAAGTACAAAATTTGCAAATCAGTTCTGAAATCAATCTTAGCTGTCTAATACTTGCTCATTTTGTGACACTTATAGAATGCAATTTCAGTATAGTCTCTCGAAGGTGGGAAACAAACGTTTTCATGCCTGTGGCTCACGGGTCAATTCAACGAATCGAAGCGTGGGAATCTCATTTATAGCAAATAATATAGTAATTGCTGCCTTTTCCTTTTTCAAAGGTTAGAGAAGGTGAACGTGAAGAAGATTCAGAGCCTAGCTAAAGTGATCGGGACAGCGGTGACTGTTGGCGGAGCGATGGTGATGACGCTGTACAAAGGCCCCATCGTCGACTTCATGCGGTCGGGTGGAATGAGCCACCCCCACGCAGGTGACGGTGGCCCCCATCAGTCGACCAACCAGCATTGGGTCACCGGCACGCTCATGCTCCTCGCCAGTTGCTGCGGTTGGTCCGGCTTCTTCATATTGCAGGTAACATTCGAAAATTTATGCAAGGTCATCCTAGCAAATTTGTTTTTTCGAGAAAAACAAAGCTATTCTGGACTTTACTCTTCAAACCAAATGTAATCAATAAAGCTTAAGCTGTATCGGAGAGTCTCAGAAAAAGCTAGCTTCTAAGTCTACTGAGATCTTGTGGTACAGTCATTTACGTTGAAGAAGTACCCAGCAGAGCTCTCCCTGACAGCACTTATATGCTTGATGGGATCCGTGGAAGGCGCGGCAGTTACGCTCGTGATGGAGCGCAACATGAACGTCTGGCGAATCGGCTGGGACTCCAGGCTGCTCGCTGCTGTTTATTCTGTGAGTAAAAAGAAACGCAGATGCGTCTGCTTGTCCTAAAAGAGTCAAAGAGTCTTAATTGTGAGCTTCTTCGCTCGATTAATGTTCTTGGAAAATATTCTAGGGCGTGGTTTGCTCCGGAATAGCATATTACGTGCAAGGAGTGGTGATCAAGGAGCGAGGGCCGGTGTTCATCACGTCTTTTAGCCCGCTCTGTATGATCATCACCGCTGCTCTCGGCGCCATCGTGTTAGCCGAGAAGATTCACCTCGGAAGGTACGAAAACACCTGCTTCATTATGATTTCCCGGATTGGAACTTCAGCGTAGACAGATGGAAATTGCTTTTACTGAATCTGGGACTCGTGTTGTATTGTTTCCTTCGGTCCAGCATCATTGGGGCAATTTTCATCGTCTGCGGCCTTTACATCGTGGTGTGGGGTAAGAGCAAGGACCGTCAAGCCGAGTCAATGCCGGATGAGAAAGTTCCAACCTCCAAATTGCCGATCACTGATGTCAGGACGAGCAACGGAGAGCGTGAAGTCCACAAACAAGTCGACATGCCAAAAATTTCCGGAAAAAATCATCTCCACCAGGAGTCTTAAAATACCACTGATATCGCGAATCCCACGATGGATAACGTCCGTCTGTAAATCCAGCACAATCCGCACTTTTTCGTGTTGGAGCCTCGCATGTAGAACCGGTAAACTCAAGAAGATGTTATCTAGATTTTATGTGGAATAATAAAGTTTTTGGAACCGATGTATGTTTCATTCGAGCGAGAGAGAATCTAGTGGAAGAAAAGAGATCAAAACTTATTCGATCACCAACTGTTCCTGACAGTTACGGATACACAAAGAAATGTAAATGGCGGAGAAATATTCGGATCCCATTTCGAAGAAATCCAAGATGTGGAAGCCCCATAATCACGATTCCAACTTTGATCAAGCTGACAACGATGTAGGACCATCAGACTAGATTTTCTTCCCCTAGATTCCAGTATACATTCAGTGCTCGTACAAAATATACGCGTTCAATCTATAAATATGGTGAAACAATGTTGTTCCCAAATATAAATCGCCGTTTGCCTTGTCCAGATCTAGATCTTCTCGTAGATGTCTCATTTACCTGTCGAAGAAGCAACCAAAAAATTGTCAGCCAACGGTCATTAACTGTAGCTTGAAATTCCAACCAAAAACTTATCTCAGGATAGTATTCTTGAGTGGTAAAGAATAATGGAAACGAATTTCATTAAACGACCGGAACAGAGGTGACAGGACACTAGAATCCACACTGCAGATTAGACTGTCTTCAATGGCAGTTTTCATTTTCAAAGAAATGTCCAAAAACATGCTCATCCCATACCATAATTTTGGCGAACCAATGTGAATCTGTAAATAGCCTTCATTAATGAACCATGTTTCATGGATTTCAAAGGTCCCATGTGTCTGCAATAAGAAAACTATACGGTTTAGGGGGAAAAAAGAGCAAGGCAAAAGGAACAGTTCACATACCGGACCAATAAATCAAAGTCACAGCATTCGCTATACCCAATGTATCCCATGAAAAGAAAGAAAAAAAAAAAAAGAGCCGTATACCAAACTCAATGTAGCAAAAATAAAACTACAAAATGAAGACTGTCCTAACATTCATTCCCATCAATATGACCATATTGCAGATATAGAGCATCCAATTCCAAAAGATTTAAAACTAGAAAAATCGATCAACCCTCGAACATTATTTCACGTCCAAGGCACAATAAGCACTGTCAAAAGTTGCGTCAAATAAGTGAAAACCAGACAAAACTCACACAACTGAAGGACATAGGTTTTGAGGTTAATTCTAATTATTGCATGTCACAGGCATTAGATTCAGGTTACAAAACTTCCGTTGGGTCATGAGGGTCCCTTTAGTAACAAAAGACTGGCACATATTGATAATTAAGATAAGAAACATTGCTGTATCAACGTCATCAGCAGTCAATGAGTTAGGGCCTTATTACCAAAAGAGGGACACCCTGGAAAGAAAATCAAATGAAAAGAACACTGATGGCATATTCAAAAGTCCAGCAGAAGGTTATTTTGTTACTTCAGAAGCTATGGGCTTCCAATATTTCTCTTTTGAGTTCTGAGAGAAGATACAAATACCGTAGCTTCACTGGCAAATAAAATGACTTTTTGTTGAGCAGCAGATGCAGCCTTAACACAAGAAACAATGTTGGGCTGTATTTCATAAGCCAGTCATTGATTGACTGCAAAATGCAAAGACGTCATGCAGGGACAGCCACAACAGCAGGGGATTCCATGCCAGGGTTTTTTTAGGACCTGTTTGTTAACAAGCTAAATAGTAACTAATTCTATTCTTTTGTTTCCAAGAATAGATTTGGAACAGAAATTCGTTTGGTAAATTTTTTGTTCCCGAGAATAGATATCCATTTTTTTTGTTCTCGGAAATAGATTTGGAATAGAATCAAGAAGTAAAAAAAAGTTATTTTTTGCTCTCAAGAACAATTCTAGAATCAAGCCCAAATCTATTTTTCTTTTTTCTCTTTTCTTTTCTTCTTTCTTCTTCTCTCTTCTTCTTTCCTCCAACCGATCACTGGCCACCACTGCCACCAACAATGGCTAGCAATCAGCTGGGCGAGATCCAATGAGCTCACCGAAGGCTCGCCTGGCCACCGCAAGCCTTCGCAGATTTTGGGCAAGGCTCGACCTCACCCAAGCAATGCAAAGTCGGCCTCACCAGTGGCTGGGCAAGGCTTGCCTCGCAAGGCCAGGGCCTTGGCCTCGCCTAGATCTACAAGGCCAAGGCTCGCGATAGCCAAGCAAGCTCGCTGGACCTCGCCCAGCTGTTCACCAGCCACTGCCGTCGCCGATGGCCAGCTGCAAAGAAGAAGGAAGAAGAAGATAAAAGGAAAAAGAAAAAAGAGAAAAATAAGAAAAGTATAATAAAAGGATTAAAAAATTAAGAGTCCTACTAAACGCATTTCTATTACGATAATAAAAATGTTGGACAATTATCAAATGCCTTCAAATGCTCAGAAATTATTTCCAGGAACATAATAAAAAAGAATCATTTATGTACGGAAATTGTTCCTAGGAACAAAATATTTACCAAACGCACCCTTATTCAACAGTTGCATGGCACGAGGGACGGACCAAAATTAATTGACCAATTTAGTGGATCTCTAAGGTAATGGAGCATTTTCTCCTAGTTATCTTCCCTGAGGTATGAGTACCAACGTATCCTGTAATTCCACTAACATTACAACTTTTCTGGAATCAAAGTCTAACCCAGCTCTTTTCGACTAATTCTATAAGCCTATTCCATTCTCCACTCACTACCTTTAGCAGTACCTCAACCCACATGGGTAGGCTTAGCTAGATCCCTGAGGCAGATCAGGTCAACCCAAGCCATTGATCCCTGAGGCAAATCAGGCCCCATCACACTTACAATATGTGAGAATGGTAGAGCTTGGCTCCCTAAGGCAACAATGAGTATAGATGGTAAATGGTTTTCTTTACAAGATGGGGAAAAAGAAAGGGTATCCCCTCCAAACCCACCCCCCCAAAAAAAAAAAAAAAAGATAAAAAAAAATCGTCCCTTCAGCCAGCCCAAATGGTTAGGTCATCATTTTCTGCACAAATGCTTGTTTTGTATATAAATAAATAAAAGAAAGACATATATCCATAATTCCAATTTCAGAGCTTCTCCAGACTGCATGAACCAGAAAAGAGAAGTACAAGTTCATAGAGGTAATGAATAATTTGAGAACTCACACAATCTCTGTATATCGGAGCCTCCATGGGGGGAAACCTAAGTGGCACCTTGCGGGTCCATAAACTAATAGGAGGTCAGGATCTGGCCCACTACGACCTACATATACATTAATGGTGCACGTTTATAAAAAGATTCCCGTTAAAGAAAAATCTCGAACTTTTTAAACCTGGAATGAAGTGAGCAGCAACACAAACCAACAAGTGCCTCAGTCATATGAGCTTCTGTAAAAATATTCTCCCCCTGATCCTCTGTGGTATTTCTCAGTTCCAAATGCTTTGAGAAAAGTAAATTAGCAGCTCTTGCCACAGCTTCCTTCCCATCAGATGGTGATGCAAGTTCAAGGGTCATGTTTTTTTTGTCAAGGGGTATAATCTCATCAGTTTCCTGCAGATAGGAGACTTTGATATCATTAAGTAGGACTAAAATTTTCATGCTGGATAAATCATTAAAAGGGAATAAACTATAAAAGGTTACCTATTTTTCATAATTTAAATATTGATTACTATCATATGAGGATTACCCAAAAATATGTGAAGTCAAAAGAAAGCAAACAGCAGAACACTAACATATGGCAGTCTTAAACATACCCTTCAGTTCATTCATGCTCCTAACTGACATAAGTGCCACAACACCCTCATTAGTCAAACCAACATACCAAATAACGTTCAGGTTACATAGCAACAGATATGTGAATGAGTCTCTGTTACCAAGCATATTGCAGAATACCAAAGGCAGTGTATGAAAGTTGAACAATACATGCCATATTCAGTACCTTAAATAATCTGATATGGCTCAACTTCTCCAAGATAGCATCCTTAGATTTCTTCAAGACCCCTAAACCCTCCCAAAAATATGTCCATGGTACAGCATGAGTAACTTCCACAGTATCAAAAACTTTTGTACCACACTCACATCAAATGGAAAATAAAACAGCATCTTCACCTTCTTCATCATATAGGCATACATGTTTCACACCAATATCAGACAGCCACTGCAGAAGTTTAATAACTTTCAAAGTCTGCCGAGCTTCATCACAATTTACCACAATGGCCAGATACTGGAGCTTCCCCAGATTAAGGTCATTATATTTCTTCAAAAGTCCACTTGAGATGAGATAACTATCAACTGCACCAGCTAATCCCAGCACGAAGAAACATGTGCTGATAATAAAATGTATAAAGTGCCAAATAAATCGAAGACCGAAACTTCTGACCTGCCATGATATCCAAAGGCATTAAGTGACAAGAATTAGTCACAAAGATTAATCGAATCGCGCTTAAAATCTACAACGAGACTATCCCGACAGAGATTCTAGCCACACATGTCCTTCCCAGCAACAAGCAGGATGATTGACACCACGGAGACCAAAGTATTTCCATTCTTCATTTGGAAAAAAAGACACTCCCCATGTCCTCGCCTCCGGAAGGACATGGACATTGCATATTGGTCAGCTGCTCCTACTCATCTCCATTACAGTGCAACTGGCACGATTTAGCACGCGCATCCTGAAAAAGGGCAATAAGACCATCTCTTCCCATCGACTGCAAAAGTAAATGAGCCAAATTTGACGCTACAAATTTCTATTCAGCTCCCCACCCATCTTCTTATAATTTCCCAGTGCTAATCTACTTATTCAAAGGAAAACGCACTCTTCATTTCGTGCTTAGTTAAAGGAAAGATTGTGCCACCCAGCAACACTCATTGTTGATAACTCTTAGAGCATGCAGATCCCAATATTAATTACATGTGCCCTTTGTTTCGGCTTGCCTTCCTAAGAAACCGACCGAAAATACAATGAACCCCGTTATATTCTGGTTCAGCATTAACCGGCGTCCATTAACACTTGCCGAGACAAGATACCGAGAAAGGCAATACATGGTGACCCCAAAATTGTCGATCCGAACAGCACTACTTCCAAATTCACTGAAGAAACTCATGAGTCGGAGCCAGCACTCACTTGAGCGGTCCAACGATTCGGTCCCCGCATCTTGCTCGCGCTGCCCATGCTTCTGCAAACCACACATGCGTAAAAAAAAAAAAAATCAGGCACAAAAAGAAAACGGCCGTCGAGAACAAAAGACGATAACATCAACTCATGTTGAGTCGAAAGCAACGAATATGAATTCGGAATCAGAGAGGAAGAACAGGAGCGACGAACCAATTCGCCGTCGTTCCTCGAACGCCCGCGCTTAGTCTGAACGGAAGACTGGTTCTCTCTCTCTCTCTCTCTAGAATCTCGCGAGCGAAAGAGAAAGCAGAGCAAGAGCGGGGGGACGGTCAACTCTTTCGCAGAACAAGAGCGGGGGCGGTCAACTTTGCCCAACTCCAGAGAATCCACGGCTACAATTCCAGGGTTTTACCTGAAGAAGCCAATTTTCCGCAGTGAAAAAAGTGATGTGATTTCCGAAATACGTTAAATCACGCTTAGACCATAAAATGGGTAAATCGTATTAGATTTGGATCAGTAAAAAATGATCTGACTCATATCAATCAATTTAATCAATTTTTATCCATATTTATATAATGTAAATATAGTGACTTTCATGCCCGACCAACCTAATCAATACCCTCACTCAATTCATATTCTAACGCTCATTAATATTTAAGAAAAACCACATTTACTTTAAACTCTATGTTAATTGGATAAAAACTTCAAATAAAAATAAAAAAGCAAATTAAATAATTAAAAATAATAAATAAAAAAACCAATAAATTGGTCAAAAGATGCGCTTTGCCGTATCTCCATTTTCATTAAAACATTGAACATCTCCAAGTCTAGGGCAACCACTTTACTTGTCCTCTCTTAGAGCTACATCAATAAAATTCAGGCAGCAAAAAGTTCAAACTTCAACATAATTTCTCGTTCGGTAGGATGTACTTGATCTGCTATCAGAAAAGCAAGACACCCATAATTACAAAACTTTAACACTGTAAGCGTTCCGCAGTCAAATAGGAAACCAATCAAAAAAGGTTCAAACTTTAACAGAATTTCTCCTTCGGTAGGATGTACTTGCTCTGCTATGAGAAAAGCAAGACACCAATAATTACAAAGCTTTAACACCCTAGGCGTTCGGCAGTCAAATAGGAAACCAATCAAAAAAGGTTCAAACTTCAACATAATTTCTCATTCGGTAGGATGTACTTGCTCTGCTATGAGAAAAGCAAGACACCAATAATTACAAAACTTTAACACCGTAGTCAAATAGGAAACCAATCAAAAAAGGTCTCAGTTATGCACATCGAATCAAGTAAAACACAAAAAATCAAACCCCACGTTTGGTGCAAAACAGCACAAAAGTCTACGGAACAAGAAACTGATGGATTGCCTCGAGAAATTACCTAAGCTTCGGAGAGTGAATGACACGCGGGGAGAGAGTATTAGGGTTCGTAAGCAAGAGCTGGAAGGCCCAGAATCGCACCGGAGCTCGACATTGGATCAACAAGACTCCGCAAGAACCGTGAACTAACTAAATTAAAGGAGATGACAACGACAACGGGATGATGGATGAGGTCAATCATACGCTCGTAAAGTTAGCCTCGACTGCGCTGCTAAGGCAAAAATCAACTCCCAGGAGCTGCATTTTCAAAGGTTGAGGCTCAAGCTCATCGACCTTCAGGGAAGTGGCAGAGGCTGCTCGGAGGCAAGCCACGGAGGCAGTGCGGAAGGCGACCGATGAAGGTGACTCATAGGCAAGCCACGGAGGCGACAACGGAGGCGGCTTCCACAGCTCACCGCAGAGGCGACCGCCGAAGGCAACTCAGAGGCAACAACGGAGGCGGCTCGAAGGCAAGCAGAGGAGGCGAGCAGCAGAGGCAAATGAGCACTTGAGGAAGCTTTGTGTTTTAGCCTTTCAGGTTATACCCACTTGGACCACTTAATATTGAAAATGAGTCGAAAATGAGTAAGATAAAACGTATCGGACCCATTTTAGCTAGACCTTTATATTTTTATAACTCACATACAACTCATTATTACAAAATATGAGTCAGAATGTCCCTGCTTATAGAGTTTGCTCACTTTCCCATTTTCACTCCCAGTCAAAGAAAATTGATCGAGCTGACAACGATGTAGGACCATCGGACTAGATTTTCTTGTCCAACATTCCAGAATACATTCAGTGTTTGTACAAAATTACCCGTTCAATCTATGAATATGGTGAAAATCATAGCGAAACGATGTTGTTCCCAATTATACATTGCCCGTTGTCCATATCTTGATCTTCTCGCAGACGTCTCATTTACCTGTTGGAAGAAGCAACCAAAAATTTGTCAGCCAACGGTCATTGACAGAAGCTTGAAATTCCAACCAAAAACTTGTCTCAAGATAGCAATCTTGAGTGGTAAAGAATAATGGAAACGAATTTCATTAAACAGTCGGAACAGAGGTAACAGGACACTAGAATTTCCTCTGCAGATTACACAGTCTTCAATGGCAGTTTTCATTTTCAAAGAAATGTCTGAAAACATATTCATCCCATACCATAATTTTGGCGAACCAATGTGAATTTGTAAATAGCCTTCATTAATGAACCATTTTTCATGGATTTCAAGGGTCCCATGTGTCTGCAATAAGAGAAAACCATACAGCTTAGAGGGAAAAAGAGAGCAAGCAAAAGGAACACTTCACATACCAGACCAATAAATCAAAGTAAGAGCATTCGCTATGTCCCATGTATCCCATTAAAAGAAAGAAAAAAAAAATGAGCTGCATGCCAAACTCGATGTGGCAAAAAGAAAACTACATAATGAAGACTGTCCTCACATTCACTCCTATCAATATGACGAATTGCAGATATAGTGTCCAATTCCAAAAGATTTCAAAACTAGAAATATCAATCAACTCTTGACAGTTATTTCACGTGCAAGGCACAATAAGCACTGTCAAACATTACATGAAAGAAGTAAAAACCAGACAAAACTCACACAACTGAAGGACATAGGTTCTGAGGTTAAGTCTACTTATTGCACGTCACAGGCATTAAATTCAGGTTAGCCCCCTTTGGTGACAAAAGATCAGCACATATTGATATTTAAGATTAGAAACAGTGTTGTATCAACTTCATCAGCAGTCAATGAGTTAGGGCCTTATTGCAAAAAGAGGGACCCCCTAGAGAGAATCAAATGAAAAGAACACTGACAGCACAGTCAAAGGTCCAGCAGAAGCCAATTTTGTCACTCCAGAAGCTATGGGCTCCAATAATTCTCTTTCAAGTTCCGAGAGAAGATACAAATATCGTAGCTTCACCAGCTAATAAAATGATTTTTTGTTGCGTAGTAGATGCAGCCTTAACACAAGAAACAATGTTGGGCCGCATTTCATAGGGCGGTCATTGATTGACTGCAAAATGCGACTAAGGATGTCATGCAGGGACAACAGTTGCCAGGTTTTTTTTTTTTCTTTTCAACAGTTGTGTGGCATGATGTACCGGCCAAAATTAGTTGACTAATCCAGTGAGTCCCCAAGGTAATTGAGCATTTTCTCCCAGTTATCTTCCCTGAGGTATAACTACCTACATATCCTGCAAATCCACTAAATTTACAGCTTTTCAGGAATCAAAGTCTAACCTAGCTCTTTTCAACTACTTCTATAAGCCTTCTTCCATTCTCAACTCACTCCCTCTAGCAGTACCTCAACCCACATGGGTAGGCTTGGCTTCATCCCTGAGGTAGATCAGGTCAACCCAAGCCACTGATCCCAGAGGCATATCAGGCCCCAACACGCTTATAATATGTGAGAATGTTAGAGCTTGGCTTCCTAAGGCAACAATGATTATAGATGGTAAATGGTTTCTTTACATGGTGGGGAAAAAGAAAGGGTGTTCCGCCCCCTGATCTTCCCTTCAGCCAGTCCAAATGGTTATATCGTTTTCTGCACAAATGCTTGTTTTGTTTATGTATTTATTTATAATATTTAAAAAAAAAAAGATATATATCCATAATTCCAATTTCGGAGCTTCTCCAGACAGCATGAATATCACGAAAAAGAAATACAAGTTCATGGAGGTAATGAATAATGAGAACTCACACAATCTCTGTATATCGGAGCCTCCATGGGGGGAAACCTAAGTGGCATCTTGCTGGTCCATAAACTAATAGGAGGTCAGGATCTGGCCCACTACAACCTACACATACATTAATGGTGCACATTCATAAAATGATGCCTGTTCAAAGAAAAACCCAACTTTTTAAACCTGGAATGAACTGAGAAGCAACACAAACCAACAGCTCTGAGTGCCTCAGTCATATGAGCTTCTGTAAAAATATTCTCCCCCTGATCCTCTGTGGTATTTCTCAGTTCCAAATGCTTTGAGAAAAGTAAATTAGCAGCTCTTGCCACAGCTTCCTTCCCATCAGATGGTGAAGCAAGTTCAAGGGTCATGTTTTTTTTGTCAAGGGGTATAATCTCATCAGTTTCCTGCAGATAGGATACTTTGATATCATTAAGTAGGACTAAAATTTTCATGCTGGATAAATCATTTAATTATTGATTACTATCATATCGGATTACCCAAAAATATGTGAAGTCAAAAGAAAGCAAACAGCAGAACACTAACATATGGCAGTCTTAAACATACCCTTCAGTTCATTCATGCTCCTAACCAACATAAGTGCCACAACACCCTCATTAATCAAACCAACATACCAAATAACGTTCAGTTTACATGGCAGAAGATTTGTGAATAAGTTTCTGTTACTGAGCATACTACAGAATGCCAAATGCAGTGTACCAAAGCTGAACAATACATGCCATCATCAGTACCTTAAATAATCTGATATGGCCCAACTTCTCCAAGATAGCATCCTTAGATTTCTTCAAGACCCCTAAACCCTCCCAAAAAGATGTCAATGGTACAGCATGAGTAACTTCCACAGTATCAAAAACTTTGTACCGCACTCACATCAAATGGAAAATAAAACAGCATCTTCACCTTCTTCATCATATAGGCATACATGTTTCACGCCATTATCAGACAGCCACTGCAGAAGTTTAATAACTTTCAAAGTCTGCCGAGCTTCATCACTATCCACCACAATGGCCAAATAACGGAGCTTCCCCAGATTAAGATCATTATATTTCTTCAACAGTCCACTTGAGATGAGATAACTATCAACTGCACCAGCTAATCCCAGCACAAAGAACCATGTGCTGATAATAAAATGTATAAAGTGCCAAATAAGTCGAAGACTGAAACTTCCGATCTGCCATGATATCGAAACACATTAGGTGACAAGGATTAGACACAAAGTTTAATTAAATCATCCTCAAAATCTACAACGAGACTCTCCTGATAGAGATTCTGGCCACACATGTCCTCCCAAAGCAACAAGCAATTGACACCACGGAGACCAAATTATTTCTATTCTTCGTTTGGAAAAAGAGAAACTTCTCATGTCCTTCACTTCCGGAAGGACATGGACATTGCATATTAGTCAGCTGCTCCTACTCATCCCATTACAGTGGAACTGGCACGTTTTAGCACACACATCACGAGGAAGGTAGAAAAGACCATCTCTTCTCACCTACTGCAAAAGTAAACAAGCCAAAATTTGGCGCTACAAATTTCAGTTCAGCTCCCCACCCATCTTTGTATAATCTCCTAGCGCTAATCTAATCATTCAAAGAAAAACGTACTCTCTTCTTTGTGCTTAGTTAAAGGAAAAAATTGTGCTACCCGTCAGACATTCATTGTTGATAACTCTTAGAGCATACAGATCCCAATATTAATTACATGCGCCCTTTGTTTCGGCTTGCCCTCCTAAGAAACCGACCGAAAATACAATGAACCCCGTTATATTCTGGTTCAGCATTAACCGGCCTCCATTAACACTTGCCGAGACAAGATACCGAGAAAGGCAATACGGGATGACCCCAAAATTGTCAATCCAAACAGCACTACTTCCAAATTCACTGAAGAAACTCATGAGTCGGAGCCAGCACTCACTTGAGCGGTCCAACGGTTCGGTCCCCGCATCTTGCTCGTGCTGCCCATGCTTCTGAAAACCACACATGCGCATAGAATGAGAGACACGAAAAATAAATAAATATATATAAATAAATAAAAATCAGGCACAAACAGAAAACGGCCGTCGATAACAAAAAACGATAACATCAACTCATGTTGAGTCGAACGCAACGGATATGAATTCGGAACAGAGAGGAAGAACAAGAGGGACGAACCAATTCGCCGCCGTTCCTCAAACGCCTGCGCCTAATCTGAACGGAAGACTGGTTCTCTCTCTCTCTATCTCTATCTCTCTCTCTAGAATCGCGCGAGCGAAAGAGGAAGCAGAACAAGAGCAGGGGGACGATCGACTTGTCCCGACTCCAGAGAATCCATGGGATGGATTTTACCTAAAGACGCCATTTTTCGCAGTGAAAAGAGTGATGTGATTTCAGAAATCGCCATAAATCACGGTATAAGTCCGAATCGAATTATGGATTGACTTCAAACGAAATTACAGACAACGACGTTGAATTGTCCGATATCACAAACGGACCTCCCCTTCCGTTCAAGAGCGATTGGCAGCGGGCCCAAAAAGGAAAGTAGTTAGTAGGGCAATCGGTCTCGTCCGATTTCCGGTTCGAGGGTGGAGCCCGGCCCACCTGATCCAGGACCTGAACCGCACCGCAGTTCCGGGTTCGATTCCTGGAACCGGCCCCGGCCCCGGCCCCATCTATTTTTATTTATTCTTTTGTTTTTCCCTTGGGACAAGCGGATTTCAATTTTCATCAACCTGATCAGCGAACTAGCTCGATCAGTAACAATCTCAGTTTACAGAGCGTTGCTCGTGGCAGCCAAAGCATTGTCCCCACTACCTAGGAACCACTCGCCTGCGCAAACGAGGTCCACAACGCGATCGATCTAACGCCGATTCGCAAGCATCAAAAGAAACAAAAAAAAAAACAAACACGCAATCCGAGACGAGCAGATTCCCCAGCAACGAAGAGCAAAAAATAAAAAGAGAAGAACAGTAAGAAGAAGAAAGAAACATTATGTAGAAGCAGGAGCTCGAGAAGGTGCGTCGGCGGAAGAAACGAGAGATACCTCGATCACGCATTGAGGAGAGGCGAATCGCGCGCGAAGCAGCTGAGGATTGCGAAACCGCGCGTCCCCGAGCCTTCAACCCTGAAGAGGATGGAACGAAGGGAGAGTTATGGACACGAAGACGATCGCGCTTCGAACTGTAGAGCAGCGAGAGAGGGAGGCGTCGATGGTCGAGCGAGACGGCGGTGTCGCGGCGAGGCCGTGAGAGTCAAGACCGAGAGAGGCGCCGCGTGACAGAGAGCTTGCGGACGAGAGAGGGAAAGGGAATATCCATCTTATTAGGGTTTGTATGAATGTTAATACAAAAGAAAATCGATCCGATCCCGGCGATCTAAGTGAATGATTCATTGGAAATGTTCACCAATTTTAATTTATGAGACCACATCCAATTGATTTAACTTTGATATTCACCAATTTCAATTCATGGATCCAAGAATCAAACGGACTATCACAAGAATTAGACCAAATTGATAAATTCAATTCAGCTAGTATGAATTTCAAGCCATTCCTTTTGCTTGCTATTAGTAGTTATTATTTTTCCTCCTATTTAGCACCAGAACAAAGCGCATTTGTTGGCGGGAGGCAAATCCAAGATAACATACTTATTGTTCAGGGAAGCACTTCATCGATTCGAATCGGGAGTGGAAAAAGAAATTCCAGGCTGTTCTCAAATTAGATATGAAGAAGGCCTATGATCGTGTGGAATGGGATTTTTTAGAGGCATGCCTTTTGAAGACTAGCTTTGATGAAGAATGGGTGGGATGGATAATGAAGTGTGTTACTACGGTCACATTTAGTGTTAAATTCAATGGAGAACCCCTGCAATTCTTTCAACCCTCAAGAGAACTCAGGCAAGGGGATCCTTTATCTCCTTATCTCTTTATTATTGTGGCTAATGTCTTATCCTTATTGATGAAGCAAGCTGTGGTTAATGGGAGTATTAAAGGAATTAGGCTAACTCGAAGTTGCCCTACTCTCTCTCACTTATTATTTGCCGATGATTCGATTTTCTTCTTAAATGGCACTATTCTAGAATGTCAAATGAAAAGAAGTCCTACGAAAACGGTGGTTCAAGCCCTACCACAAGTATGCAATGTCGGTATTTAAAATCCCGGTCTCTATATGTAAGGCTATTGAACAGAAAATTGCTACCTTTTGGTGGAAGACTAATGAAAAGAAAGAAGGTATTCACCTGGAAGAGATGGGAGTTATTGAAAACTAGAAAGGATAGAGGTGGAATGGGGTTTAGAGACCTTCTCTCCTTTAATAAGGCAATGTTAGGGAAGCAGGCTTGGCGGTTGGGACAGCAACCCTCTTCTCTCTAGAGTTCATTGTTTAAGGGGCTATATTATCCTCATACAAATTTTGGCATGCAAAGCAAAGGGTCCTCGACCTTCATGGGGATGGCGAAGCTTGCTTTTAGGAAGGGATTCAATTGCACCTCAAGTAATGTGGCAAGTTGGAGATGGATCTAGGATTAAAATCCGGGAAGATAAATGGTTGCAACGAGGAATTATTGAGGGCCCAAAATGCAAATGAACCATCCTTGGTTTTAGAACTCATCGATAAAGAACAAGGCATATGGAATGAAACGACAATAGCAGCACACTTTGAGGACAGCCTAGTTGAAGAAATTCTAACCATTCCAATCAAGCCTCAAACAGAAACAGATAAGATGGTATGGACTGAAACTCAGGCAGGTAAGTATACAGTCAAAAGTGGGTATAATCACATCAAGGAGGATACAGAGCAATGTCAAACAAATCATGCCACAACGTCGTTTCAGCCTTCCCCCGCACTCTGGAAAGACATTTGGAAGCTACACACTCCTTCTAAGGTTAAAAACTTTATGTGGTGCTTATGTCAAAACGCTTTACCGACGAAGGACAATTTGTTTAGAAGGAACATATTACCCGATCCAATATGTCCTCTATGCAATCATGAAAGAGAGACGGTGGAACATCTCTTCTTATTGTGTCCGTGGACAAGACAAATATGGAGCAATCCAAAGATGAACATTAAAATCTCAAGTCAGGGCTTGACAAGAATTGAAGACTGGTTTTGCAGATTCAAAGAAAAGGCGACTCACCCTCCAAACCTGCACTTGGTAGCGGTTATGTTGTGGTCTATATGGAAGGCTCGAAATCAGGCTATTTTTCGGGGTAGAGAACCCGAGGGATCGGCCATTATAGAATCTGCAAAAGCGACATTAAAAAGTTATCAAAGATGGAATCCACGAACGAATGGTCGTCAAGAAAGAGTAGGTGGTGAATTTCAGAACAGAGAAAAGCGAGCAAATTAGTGAGCTGCAACAGAGACATAGAGAGTCGAGTAGAGAGCAACGAGCTGTCAATAACGAGCGGGGACTCAGAATAGTTGATGAACAGGCGATCAGAGATGATGAACCGAGAGCAGATCTGCGATTTGAACCCAGCGGCGCATGGAGTGGGCGAAATAGACAACCCGAGGAGGAAATTGTATGATTCCCAATTTCAAGCCATTCCTTTTGCTTGCTATTAGTAGTTATTATTTTTCCTCCTATTTCATGAATTGGTAAAAAGAGCATCTTAATTTTGAAACATCAATTTCATAGTCTTAACCTTTTACCGCTTTACATTAGATGTTTCACCAACTGCAAGTTAACGTGAAAGGGGAGAAGATTGCTAATGATTGTAAAGTCGTGGGGGTGAATTGCTAGCGGTGGAAGTTTGGTGCGGGAAAAATTGGAATTTACAGGGGCAAATTCATAAATAAAACGTTTGTAATGTCCCAAAAGAAAGAACGACAAAGGACGCAAAACAGAGAAACGAACACGCAACGACATCTCCATCTCCATCATCATCATCTTCAATTTCCCCTTCACCGGACGCGAGCCCGCGAAGAAAACCCTAGAAAGCTTCATCAGAATCCAATCGATGAAGGGCCATGGCGCGATCGAGGTGGCCAAGACGGTGATCGAGGTCGCCGACGTGGCGTGGAAAGCGATCGAGTGCCACCATCACCACCATCACCCCCACAACCACGAAGGCGAGCACGAGCACGACCGCGAGCACGAGACCCCTCCGTCCCCGGAGGATGAACTGGAGTCGCTCCGGTGCGAGAATCGGCGACTGAGGAACCTGCTGGAGCAGAACCTGAAGCTGCTCCAGAACGTCTCCGAATTGCCTTGCTTGCTGAACGATTGCCCTCCTGATGTACGCGAATCTCGCCTTCCTCTTCGTTTCTTGTTGATCTTTTTGATCTCGTGGTTTGTGAGGATTTTCCTTTATGTCCTTCGAAGTTGCAAGTGATTCGTGGCCAATTGTGGTGGTGTTAGGAGTTGCAAGTTCGTCATGTCTCGGATTGTTTCTCTCTTATATGCTGAGTGCTTAACTTATCATTCTATAAGCAAGCAAGAAATTATCTTGGTAGCGGCAGAAGTACGTTGCCTGCTTTTATGTTTTTCCTGCTGAATTTGTTGAAGAAGTTCGTGCCTGTGAGTGCGTTTATGTACAGTGCATTTAACATTCTGGAGATTGGACAAATATTTACGTTTAAGGTTTTTCGTTTCTCCTTATGAGAGATTAGTTATGTTATTGCAGTTGTATGCCCACCTTGTATCGACGGTTGATTCAAAAGACTTTTTGAATCGGATAAAAGAATTCCAGCAGGCATCAATTAATGGAGCCACAAATGAATTTCCATTCAGGGAGGCCACAGGTTTAAGAGCTGCTTTTTTTCTTCCAGTGATCTTTGCATGGATTTTTTTTCGTTTTTTTTTTTTTAATCCTTGTTATCGACTGGTTTTGAACTTTGGATTGTTGAGTAGGAGCTGATATGCAGTCTGCTGAAGTCCTAATCAATGTTGGCCATGGAGAACCTAGTTGGTGGGTATGGGTTACGGATGAGATGGCCCCGAGCAATGTTGAAGAGTGGAGTGGAATTGATGACGAGAAGTATGTTGTCATCAGTGAGGAACACGTGGTGGATGGAGTTGCCAACTTTATGGCTAGATGCATATTGTCAAACCCAAAATCTCTGGTACATTCCTTTTTAAGACAGTTTGAGTATGGTCGATTTTACTTTATAATTTTGGATTGTATCTCATTTAATTTCTTTTTGTGTATTCAGAACTTGACCCCAGAAGAGCTGCAAAACAGTAAGTTTCCATCCATATCTTCTGACTGTCAAGGACCATCTTAGCAATTGCATTGGGTGCTTTTTGGTCAAATTCATATGATCGCAAATTATTGCTAAGCCAGCCGGTGCAAGAAGTTGAGACTCGAGAGTACTTATCAATGTGCATTTTGACCAAAGAAGAGAATTGATAGGCTATTTGCTATATATATTCAACCAACATCAGTAGTTGCTTATTTGCAATTAAACCACATATGAAAACAAGTCAACCTGAATACTTATACTCAAGGAGGATATTCAAAGATTAGATCATCAATAAGCTTCATGAAAACGATTGAAAGGTTTTCCTTGCATGGTATAGTCCATTTGGTGATGTTGAGACGTCCATTTTTGTGGCGATGTTCCCTTATAATTTGATATCTTGAAAACCTCATGTTCTTTTGAACCTAATATCAGATACATTGAATTAAAGTTGTTTTCGACTGAGATCTCCTCCATAGGGTACTTTTACAGCCACGAAAGTCCTGTTGTCTATGTGGTCGCTGAACAAAGTGCTGTTGTCTATGTGGTCGCTGAAATTGATATCTTATGACATTTACTGCAGCTTTGTCAAAAGCATTAGGTGGCGTGAGCAAGATGGAGAAGGTCTTAAGTATATGGCATGCTGGAACATTGTTTTATACTTTAGCCACCTGGGGACTTGCTCTTGCAGGGTATCTCTCTCTCTCTCTCTCTCTCTCTCTCTCTCTCTCTTCGCGTGAGCTAGTGTGCCGTGGTGCGTTACTGTGTGCGCTTGTTGGGTGGGTGCTTCGATGAATATGCATCTTTCTGTCTTTTCCATCGATGTTCTCAAGTAGGATTCTGTCATGAATTAGGAAACTTTGAAGCTCTTGTAGTAATGCTGTTGGAAATAATCACACTTAAGATGCTTATTTCTCTTGCAGTGGACATGTGATTCATATATACTTTGCCCAGACGGAGTTTCATTTTTTATTTCTAAATATAGTTTTCTTTATACTCAGGCACACATTTTAATAGTAGGATTTCTATCAATTGGTTTCGCAGGCTGTTTGTAGGTAGCGTTTTTCAGTCTAATTTGATGCAGGTTGACTTGGTTTGAATGAACATCTTCTTTGCCGTTTGAGCTTAATTTAGTCAAGAATCAATCAGATTGAAAAGTTAACTAATTGTGTTTTACCTTCCCTTATGCTTCTATTGCATTTTATCATGCTTAATGGGTGATTACTACTAATCATAAAATAAGAACAGTAAATAAAACTAGTGTAGGGTAACGCACTATATGCATGCATGAAGGTGGGTATTTTTTTTCTTGTAATATTGGGGGGCGGTCTTGGAGAGCAGGCTTTTTGGAGGCTCATGAAACACTGCAAGCCCATGTGCCGGTTAAGTCCAGGTCCATCTAGGGGCAAGGCATGAAGTTAGGTGATTTTGTATGGGAAGAAAATGGCTAGTTCCATCCATGAGGAAGTGGATTAAATGAGAAATTATGAGAAATGTTCTAATTGTATCCTTTCGATCCTTTTATTATCTAAGTCAGAGATAATTTGGGAATGGATCCATGATCCATTTTCTTTCATTTGTTGTTGGTGGCAATCTTGGAAGAAATGAAAAAGAGAAACAAAGAGTGGTTTTGGCTTAATAAATAGAAGATCTTATGCTTGAAAAATGTCAACTTTAATTGTAGATGTAGGGAAATAGGGGTGGAAGAAGAAAGTGGTCTGAGTAACTTGAACATGTGCTGGGCTCTTTAACATTATGAAGTGGGGTTCATTGTTGTAGGTTGTATCGCAGTCGTGCTGTTCTGAAGCTAGCTGCAAGGGGTGTTCACTCGACCAGCAAAGTTGTTATGAGGGCTCTGTAGAAGTGTTCGCTTTTATGGCAAGAACAAGAAGAAATTGTAATACATAATTCCGTCAATCGGATTCTGCATTGTTGCCAGTGTTTTCTGCCGACATCTTGTCAATGTAAATTCATGTAAATAGCTTTCGCTTCCAATATTCTTCCCCTATCCTGCTGAAGTAAAAGCTTGGGGGTAAGTTTGTGTGTTCAAGACGCTTTAATCTTTGGAATGTATGAAATACTCCATTCTTTATTCATGTGTTTTCATGTGTATAATGTGATTGGTCTATCTTCAGCCTTCAATTGTTAGGGTTCTTTTGAGTTGAACCCGATAAAGAGCTACTGCTCCCTGGATTAATACGGTTCTTTTGAGATGAACCCGTTAACTCTTCATATTGTTTACACATCCATGGGACTGAGATGCTGCTTCGTGGATATGTCAACTCCTGTATACGATTTTGCATGGACGTCTTCCTTCCAATCGAACCCTTGACTGTGATGACTGAAACATTCGGCTCAAGGTGCCAACGAAGTACTAGGTACTTTCGAGCTGCAGACCCACCCTATGCGACTGGCGAAGCTCAACACTAGCAATGCAGCCATTTGGGCCCCGGTTTGTACTTCACATATGGCGATGATTAATTGGGCACTTGTTGAAGGTCATTAATTGTGCTTTGGAAATATGTAATCCTGTTTAAAGGTTATTAATTGAGCTACTGCATTTGAGTTACTCCTTGACAAAATCCAATCTTGAGAAGCCGCTTTTGCTCCAAATTTGGCAATCCACGTTAAAAAAATACAAGAATGTGAATGTGAGAAGGATACACAAGATGATACTATTGGAAACTACTAAGAAATAGATAAATATCACAGCAGACTCGAATTATGACCAAATTTGCACATTTTAGATTAAATTTAGCCGAGAATAAGCCACTCGATCGCGTAGTAAAATGGAAGATCTCCCTCTCTATGTATTTCCTGGAAAAGCATTTACCGGGACGAATGCTGCCATCTATTTTTTCCGAAAGAAACAACTTGAAAGTTTCAAAGCTACGCATGTGTAACTTGTGAGGTCGGCGCAATAAGATGACCAGTTAAATAATTTTTGGCCAAGAATGACGCTGACTATCGGATCCCACCGCCGCAAAATTATCCTCAACAGAATGGGAAAGGACATAACTAACTCAGTGTCGAGGATGTCATCCCAAAAATAGCTAGGGTCATAGGATGGAGATGTTTAATTTATCACCATCTCCGTAGCCTCAGCCTTCAATTGCCAACTGCTATTTGCATTTCCACCAAACATGCATCAACTAGGACGATCAATTAAGGGAAAAAAAGATTGAAAATAACAAGTTCTGCTAGCAAAAAACCAGGTTCCTTGAATCAAAGACACAAATCTGCAAAGAGTCTCACATCTCCACATAAAAAAAATCAAGTCCGATCCCAACAGAATAATAAATAAGGCACCAAAAAGGAAAAGGAAACACGTAGATACAGCAGACAAGCGAGGAAACTAATCTGAACTGGCCATAGCAACATCAATGTAACAAAACCCCTCACCGTCTGGCGGTAGCCACCCTTGTGGAATCACCATGAATGAAAGATCATCAACTTGACAAACAAAAGCAATGTCACAACAGCCGGTAAAATGTCGATAGGATTCATCAATGAGCGAGCAGCAGAGACACCCGAAGCACTTCCAGCAGGAGCATTTGCAGGGTTAAATCCAGGAAACGAACTTGTACTTGGCACCACCGAAGACGCGGGTGAACCGGCAACCTCTGATTGTGGGGCGGGCGCTGGAGCAAGTGTTGGATCTTTGATGACTGAGGTAGGTGGGGCTATAAGTGCAGGAAATTGCTGCACTCCTGCATGTGTTTCAAAGGCGAGAACAACACATCACAATCTCGGTCACAGTCAATATTACCAGTACCAGATATGTTGACTTTGAATAAGAAGAAATTTAAACATTTGATTTATCGATGGCATTTGAGCTCAAAGCAAGAGTTACTATGCCCCTGTGACCAGAGTAAAGTCACTGAGAGTAAGTCTAGTACAATAATTTCTTATTGTGTTTCTAGTTTACTCAATTAAGAGCTTTCCTAGGTCCAAAATAGGAACTCAATGACATGACAGAAATATTCAAGATTGACCTGGGCATCGTGGTTGGAGAGATGTGGACAACCTGCAAGGTAAAGAAAAGTGCATTACAACTCAAAGCATATACAGATCTTCCAAGTTCCAACCCCTAAATAACAGTGGATACAAAAGAGGCCTGAAGTAGTAGCCCTACATGGTGACAATCGAGCCATTGACAAAACCACCATAGCCACACGCACTGACATTGCATCCAGCACTGCTCTGTTGAGCAGTAACATTTCCGAGCATCAAGTTGCTGTTTCGACATTGCATGCTAGAACAAGAAACTGCCAATGAGGCAGGCATGCAGTACAATCTGCGTAAGAAAATGCCAATGGTTAATGAAAGATGATTTCATGTATTTAATGGGGATTGTCAAAGGCAATTCGTGCTAACTAGCTTTAAATGATTTAAAAAGGAATGTCTCTTACTTAAGATTTCCTGGCCCACAACTGCACTGCACACAATGGCTTGCTGTGATGGCATAGCTCCCATTAGGCACAATTAGACCATTATCTGAGGCGTATCTTGGAAAATTAGAAGCACAGGCTGCGACATAAGAAGTAACGTGAGTATCCAACCTCATGGCCTTCCTAAAGTCTATTTCAAAAGGGAAGCAACAAAAAACACCAAAAAAATAAAAAAAAAAATGCCATCATATTCCAAGTATGATTAGCAGTATTGATGCTTTAATCACAAAATTGGAAAGAGGTTTACCTTAATACAGTGAGGAAATGAAGGTGAAGAAACATATATTCAAACAGCTTTATAAAGCATAATTGCGAAAAAAAATAGAATGCTGACAATACGATCTGATCACGAAATCTTCACTGGATGAAAAGGCAAAACTTATCCAAAATCAATATGCCCTAATCTTTATGATTTTACTCAGCTGATGCATATGCACCGAACTTCTTCAAAGCCATCAACCCCACAAAGTTCAACAGTACCCACACAGAAGATTCTGCTCAAATTAGAAGTTCCTTACTTAGAAGCACTGTACTTCAAAACCAGTGACACCAAATAAACTTTAGAGGAAACCCAAGAACCAGCACATCAATGAAAAAAGACTTTTTCTTTATAAACAGTGGAACCAACTTATTATACACACAATAGCAAACGGACTTTAGCAACAATTTGACGAACTCCACAAAGGAAAAGCATCGAAATAGGGAAAAGCAAGTAAAGCAACGCACACATTTAAATCCTCGAATCCTTGGATTCTACTAGAGGTATTTAATTACACAAATTCCAACCCTCCAGTAGAAGAAAGCATGAATCCACAACAAACAGAACATCATCTAAGAAACAATTTTGGCGACGTTTCATGAATCGAACAATTTACCTGGCAGTGGAACTGCGAGAATGTCACCGGGATTTATAGCCGAACTGCCCATAGCATTCACGTTCATCAAATCGGTAATTGTAGTGGTATACCTGGACGCAATCCCTGCCAATGTATCCACCGGCTTCACAACGTAGGACAAATAAATTGCCGGCAACGAATTGTCGGTCCCATTGAAGCAAGTGCAGGGGAGCGGCACCACCAAGTTCTGCCCCACGTCCAATACCGAGGGGTCCGATATAGAATTAGCCTCCCTTATTTGATCCGAGGAGACCAAGCCGGCGTATATGGAATCCGCAATGAACGAGAGGGTGTCCGAGGGCCGGGTCTTGTACCGGGTCGACACGGACTTCCGAATCCCATCGACGCAGGAGCAAGTGATGGGGACTTTGAGGAAGAGCTGGGAAGGGAGGATGTGGTTCTCGACGTCGGGGTACGAGATGTCGATGGCATTGGAGGTGAGGAGCGAGATGGGGTCTATTTGGAAGAGGGAGGCGACCTCGGAGACTTTGAGGTCGGTGTAGAGAGTGTAGGCGAGCAGGGCGTTGCAGGAGTTGGAGTTCGAGCAGGGCTCTATGGTGGACTTAGGGGAGACAAGGACAACTGCATTGGCGAAAATCAAGAAGACGAAAAGGGTCGAGAAGGAAGACGGTGATGCAGGTACCGTGACGGGCATGTTTGGGTACCTAACTTGCGAGCTGGTCTTTCGGATTGTAGAAAAACAGAGCAGAAAATGAGACAGCCGAGAGAAGGGTACGGGGGGAGCCGAGCGTTCTTTATGTGAAAGCAAGAATGAGCAATGGAAGAGGCAATGTCGAAGAACCAAAAAGACGGGACTTTGCAGTGGAAAGAGAAGGCTTTTGAGCCGGAAGAAAGATGGGTACTTGGGAGGGTTCCGGTACTTGGATTTGGAGGGGCGGAGGCGGTGTTTTAGGGTTTCTTCGCCACTGTTTTGCAGCTCCTACCGTGGCGTTTCACCGCAAAGCGACGGAGCTTTGCAGCGTCGATGGAGGATGGCGAGCTGGGGAACCTCAAAGTTGAGATCTTTGGAGCGTTTTGGGGAAGGAAGGGGAGCGTGGAGAGCCGCAGGCTGTCAGGACTTGGTAAGGTTTTCGGCTGTGGGTCGACTAAAGAGCATGAAGCTGAAGCTGGAAAATGGTGGTGATGGAGAGAGAGGAAAGAGGTTTGAAAGACGGGAAAAAGAGCAAGAGGAGGGGACAAGTGTGTTGCGCAGAGTGACCAGACATGAGTCAGATTCTCGGTTTTCGAGCTTTGGAGCTAACTTCCCAAGTTACCCCCCACCGAGATCCGTTAATTACGAGATCTAGACTGGGAAGTCATGCTTAATCCGCGGGAGTCAAAAAGATGATAGTTTAAAAGGGGGTTAACATCGGCAAAATTCTAAATTATGTTCACAAGTATTCCGAACTTATTTTGTGCTATTAAAAAATTTACAATTATCTATTATGGTACAAATATTCGAATTTTCTTGCTGTCACTAAAAACTTCGAATTTATACAATTTTTTCCAATATATCCTAGCGTTCTTCTATGAAACTAAAAAAAAAGTTGAAAGTACTTGTTTTACATTCAAAAAAATATTTGGAATACTTGTATGACGGTGAATATAATTTTAAATTTTTTATGGTATTTGCTCTTTAAGAAAATGCCAGACATATCTTATGTTTATGTACTTAGTCACAGCATCGGGGGAAGTTAGATTTGCGCTAAAATATTTCTTGCCCGATTTCATTCAAACCGGCACTGATTTCAAAGATCGAGGGTGAAAATGACATGGGCGGGATGAAATCCGGAGGCTTTGATGATATTAAATTTCTTTTATTACTGGGAGTGAAAGTGGGAAAGTGAGCAAACTCTGTGAGCAGGGGCTTTTCGGTAATTACGTAGCATAGCTTTTGGGGGGATTTTGTAATGAGAAACGGACCCCACTTTTAGGACTATTTCGGTTTTCCTTCCGCTGCTTTATGATGCCCGTAGAGAATTTCTGTTTTGTTCTCCGGTCTGAACGAATCGATCCATCACGCGAATTATTTTTGCGTGTCGTGCACGCTCCCAAATTTTCGACAAACGCTGTTTTCTTATATCTTGGACAAGATGGTTGAGAATCTTGTGAGATGGTTAGGATACGTTTAATTTAGCATTTAAAAAAAAATTGGGACGATATGAAACAGTCTAATATAAAGGATTTTGGGAGAAATGTGAAGATTATTTGGCAAATTATATTTTAAGAAATAATTTTAAGAAAAATATCGTTTGGTACATAATATATTTAAAAAATTCTTTTTTTTTTATTTTTAATCAATGAGAAAGCTTTCAACATGGCTTTGATGCCTTTTTTATTTTAATATGTTGGTATCCGCATGCCTTATCCTTCATAATTTGAGAGAGTTTTATTTTCTCGTCCTTGAGAATGTCCCAAAGTTCAAACAAAATTGTTTTATGACATACTCAACTTAAAATTCCTGAAAGAGATAGGTTATTATAGAGAATCTTGTGAGATATTTAATCAATGATAATATTTCGACTGAAAAAAAAAAAAATCAACGAGAATATGTTTTGAAAGAGTAATTACTTTTTCAATCATTAATGTACATAAAGGATGAATGTATATGTATGGTAATTTCATGGCGCAATTCTAATAAATTTATTAGTATCTTTGTCAATTTATCAACCCATTGCATTATTTTTAAAATCACGAGTTTCTAAATTTGACATAAGTCACCAATATATATTTATTTGACCTACCTTGTTAAGTAAACATCTGTAAATTTTGCCGTGTGAACAAAGAAATTGATATTTCACAAGAGAAATCGCTAATGCAGTCAACATTATCTACCCATACTCTCAAATGCTCTAGAGCAGCGAGTTGTATAGGCAAGACCTAAATGGTTTACTTTTGCCCGAAGTGCTTTCCTATCACCATCAACATCAAACCCATTGCCATCGGATATGCAAAATCATTGTTCCCATTTCCATGTCGACTTATGTAGTAGAAGCGTGGTTTAAAGAAAATCTAGGCACACTAAACTCATAACACTAAGTACATTTCACAGATGGCCTTCAATTGCACAATAGATGAAGTGAATTATCTCGATTTACCGATTTATCAAAAGAGACGAACCATCCAGTAAAAAAAAAAGTCTATGTATAATAGGCAAACTAGGAAATGAGTTAACTTGTATTGGAATAAATCAAATCATTTGACGTGACTTTAGGTTATTTTTAGCAGTTATGATAAAATTCAGGATGGGATAAAATTTATTTTATCATATATCTTATACCTGCTTAGGATAGAATAAAGTCGGATATAATAGGGAATATAAATAAAATCATCAAATGGGATAAGAGGTAAGATAAATGTGAATAGAATTTTTAATATCCATAATAGGAAAGTTATTTTTCTCAAATAATAAATTTCTTAAATTAAGAAAATTAAAATTATATTTCAATATAAATAATATTTGAATTCTAAAAATGAATTCAAAATAACAAAAAGAATTTAGATATTTTAATTTAATATTATTTATATATATTATAATTTATTCACGTTTCATAATATAATATAAATATATTTATATTTAATACGTATTTTAGATATATTAGTACCATTTGTTATTTAATAAAATTTTGTTAGAGAATGATGGACGGAGAAGAAAGAAATAAAAAATAAATTAATCAAAAAGAGAGAGGAAAATAAAAAATAAGGTAAACAAGAGTGTTACAAAAGATTTTTACCATATCAATTTGTATAATTTTTTGTTCATTTATATTGGTATGCCATTTAAAAAAGAAAACGCATATAATATGATATGAATATATATATATATATATATTGCTACAATTATTAAATAGTAGATTAAATATAGCAAAATATTTTGATTTCATATCCTATACTATTTTTAATTTGAAATTCGAACAACCAAACGTAATTTAAAAACTTTAGATAATAAGGAACCATGCCTATGATTCACCATTCCACCATGATCCAAGTTAGTTCGTTTGGTATGGACAAACACTATCCATGTAAGCTGGATTTATCATTATAGTTACTTTGTAAATTGTCTGTCGTGGGATGGGTGGAGAAGCCAATTCATTGGAACGACATAAAATCAATCTCACCTTAATCCGTCTAGGGTCTGAAATGTTAATATAGTAAATATCGGGTCCATCGCTGTATTCCATTTTTCATTCTTCAATCGACATACAAAATATAAATAACAAAGAGAAAAAAAAAAGAAAAAAAGTGACGTGACGAAAAAATTGGCGGGAGGCTGCAGGTGCTCGTTACGTGATTCGCCGTTGCACGCGAAAATCAGCGCGGGAAACGCTGAAATCAAGGTCGCCGGTCACCGGTTCTGCCGGTATTATAGAAAGGATACTCTTATTTATCTCCTTTTTCTCACCAAAAAAATCAGCAAACTTTTAAGCACGTTACCCAGTAAATTAAAGGTCGAGGAAGGAATGAAAGAAAAATAGAAAGAAAGAGGAAACTCCCGAACGAGGCGGGAAGATAATCTCTCTTCTAGATCGCAGTCAATCTGAGCTTCAGTCCCCTTCCGGAATCCCCAAATCTCCACCAAACCCTAAATCAGCTCCGATGGACCAACCCCTCCCGCAGGAATCCCCGCCGGCGGCCGACGCCGGCGGGCGTAGAGGCGTCCGCCGGCGGCTGGTCCAGTCCACGCTGTTCTCCCCCAAGGCTCAGGACGTCGAGGCGGCCGGCGCCGTCCGGGACAATGATCCGGTCTGCAGCGAGGGCGAGGGCGAGGGCGACGGGGACGAGGAGGCCTGCGGGAGCCAGAAGAAAAGGAGGAAGCCGAGGGCAAAAGCGGCGACCCCGAAACGGAATTCTTCTGCCAAGGTATGACTCGTCCGAGTGCAGCGCGCGTGTTTGGTCGGATAGGATTTCGAATTGCGGATTAGATATAAGGATGATAGGCGGAATGACTGCCTCGCGTCAGTTCAGCTTGTTTCCTGGCAGAATTTACAAAGCTTAAGAACGGCCGTTACCGCGGTGGTCGTTTTCTTTCTTGCAGATGTTTAGTATATAACTCAACTTAGTATCTGTGGAAATTAGGATTTTCTATTGTGTATTAGGAAGCACCGTACATGCATTCATGAATGGATGGACAGAAGCATGACATTCTTAAGTAGTTCTTAAAGGTTCAGATCATGTACCGATTATACATTACTGGTATAGGCGTGCAACATTCTCCTATAATTTTCTTGGGATCATGTCAGAAGGACAAGCGGCAGCTGAACAGTACACCAAAGAAGAACGGAACGATCAATGGTGTAAAAGGAGCCTGCTCAACACCGAAATCAATGAAGCTGTTAGAGAATGAAGATGGGTCTCCTCCTATCCCCAATCTGCGGATGGAGGCAAAACTCAGAGCTGAGGTTAGTTATCGTGACTTCCTTCAATTTGGTATTGCATTCATCCAGATTTTGCGATGGTTACAACAGTCTGTTTGCTTTTCTGAATTTATTGAACTAGGCTGAATGATAATTGCTAGATGGATCATATCATGCTGCCTCGGATTTGCATTGTTGTTGCTTTAGTTTCAATTTTGGGGAGAATTCGCAGTCTTGTAATACATGCTGGATATAAGACATAATGTCTTTCATGTTTTGGTCCATAATTAGGAGAATTCGCGAATGTTTGCCGGAAGACAAATTCATCCCTTTTTCTCATCATGGAGGTCGGGCAAGAAATGTCAGGAGGCTACTGAAACTGAAGGAAACCCTTGTTCCAGTGACAGAAAGAGCCAAGGCATCACCCTGGGGCCTATCCACGTATTTGAAAAGAATGAGGTAATGTTTACCTTGTTTACTCTTTCGTGGCTTAAGCATGTTGTTGTAAAAGTGTATAAAGTGAAGCTTCTAATTGCATCTCAACCTTCTTTACTGGGTGGGAACTCAACCCATCTTGTACAGGACGATGGAGGAATCTTTCTTGATTGGAGAAGTTGGATTTTCAATGAGGAAATTTTCTTGGGCACGCATTCCTGTCTTGAAAGAACAACTTCTGTTTTTGAAGGCACTGTATGTGCCTTAACTTTCGATAAATTTCACTGCGTTCCCCACTACGCCTACAATAGATCACCTGTAAAGAAGGAGATGTCATGGAAGCAAAGCCACAATCAACAATGGAATTTGCATGAACCAGCAGCTACACACAGGGCTGATATCCGTGATGAGAAGTTAATTTGCTGTCATCTTAAGGGCAGCAAACTGGTAAGCTTAATATCTGTTTTCTTCCTTATTGGTAATTATTGAGTTTTAAATCATGATAACTTTCCACTTTTTATAATGTTGTATGTTGTTCCTTGCCTGATATGAGTACTGTAGTTAACCGTCTAAAATTTTTAATGTGGCAGGACTATGGGATCAATGAAGTTGGTTCCCTATCAGAGTGTAGCGCATGTTTAGGAAAGTTAGATCCTAAGCAGCATCTAGAGGAAAGGTCAGGATTTTTCTGAAAGCCCAACTTCATGAACTATATATAGTCTATGGGCCTCGTAGGTTGATCAACTTGTTGCAGAGGATTATGGAATGGTTGACTAGTTCAGTTGTAGATGCCGCTAAATAGAATTTGCTAAGTATAGCATATCATGCAACAATAAGGCCTGTGATAGCACAATATTCCATTTCCATTAGTAAGGCAATTGACGCTGTTGCTTCTTGATGCTTTCAGTTGTGCTTGATTATCTTCATCTAGGAGCTTTGAAATCATAGATTTTACTCCTTTCCCTAACTGTTGCATTTACAGGATGCTGTCATCCAATGTTAGCTCTTGCGATGAGCCTCCAAATACATTATGGACGAATAAGTATCAGCCAAAAACCTCCATGGAGGTTTGATAATATTATTTCCTTACTTTCTCGCACATTTTATTTCCTCAAATACTGGTACATTCTCAATCAAGTGATTTTCCTCTCAAATCCTGCTGTTTCAGGTTTGTGGGAACAGTGAAGCTGTCAAGTTCCTGAGGGAATGGTTACGCCTTTGGCACCAAGCAGACTATAAAAATATCAAATATCTGAATGGGGTTGAGGAGTCTACCTTGCAATATGATTATTATGTCCTTGACCAAAGTGACTCTGAGTCAGAATGCAAAGAGAGGCATGCTAGGTTGAAAAATGTTCTCTTGGTTACTGGACCTGTTGGGGTAGGGACGGCATATTCTATTTCTACTGCTCTCCTTGTTGATTGTGAGGTTCCTAGATGTAAATGATTTCATGCTTTTGTACTTGAATATTCTCCACTTGTCTGCTTGTACATAATTATCTCATGGTACATTTTACTGATCATTTTAGGCATTATTATATCTCATACTTGTCTGGTTTCTTCCTACCTGAAATAGTCCTAGAAACAGTTTGGAACTAACTTGTGGATCATTTTCAAGACCTGTCAAGTGGATGCTTCGTTTGCCATGTCAACAGAATTAGTTTTAGTTTTTCTGCACAGTTCATAGAACTCCTTCATAATCAATGCCCTAGTTTTACTGCAGAATAAGTAAAAGATATTTTTACAGCTTGCTGAAATGAGGGATACTCTGCTGGTCTGGCATACCAAGAGCCTTAGTTGATCTGCTTTTCTTTATTTCTTTATTTATTTTTATTTTTTGCAAGGGTGTAGGATAAAGTTTATTATGGAGCTTTGTAATTTCATTGTTTCACTGAAGTAACTGGCAAACTTTGGCCGAATCTTTCTTTCTGGTAGTACAAATTCAGTGGTATGATTCAAATCATAAGGCCTGCTAAAATTCTCTTGAGAAATTACAACTGAAAATTTAGCAAGCCTCATGAGATATGATAATGCCTAAAATGATCAGTAAAACCAGAAAGAACAGACTACTTGCCACAAACTTGTAAATTATATGCGCCTCATATTAAGGAAATAGGCTGAATTTGATCTCAACCATATTCACAATATCCTTGAAGAGATAAAAGAAATCCTAATAGAGGTTTATGGCTAAAAATAATGAATATATCTACAATCATAGAACCTCATTCTATCAAAAGGAAGGTATTTGATGATCAGCTAATAACTTGTATCTGTAATGGTTTGCTTTTACATTTGCTTCAGTTTCTTGACGCGTGATTAATTGGTTAAATGTAGTTCTTATTTCTCTTGTTTTCACAGACAACTGCCTTCTTTCCCTCAGCTTAGCTTTTAAATATTTTGCCTCCTGAGGAAGCTTGCAGATTGATAGTATCTTTCAACTGTCAAGTGATGTATCACTTAATTTTACTGGGACATACAATCATAGATAAAGCTTTTGGCACTCACATTCTTCTTACTTCCTTCTTCGCATAGCTTCTTCGCCTTATTGCTTGATCCTTTAGTAATTTTACTTAGCCTGGTCAAATGTTTTAGTTGTGCTCATTTTTTTCTGTGGTGCAATTAGTTTGGCTGTGCATCATCTGTCCAATCAAATCCTAAATTTGACTGCTTAGGGCATGGAGCTTACAGTTTTATTTTGCCCTCTTTTTGTCCGCTCTAGAATGATATTCAGACGATCTGTCTGGAAGTTTTTGTTTCAAAATGTGTTGAGAGATTTGTTATTAATTTTGTTGGAAGTGTTTGATAAATTGTCCTGCTTATGCAGTGTGGGAAGTCTGCTGCGATCTACGCTTGTGCAGAAGAGCAAGGATTCGAAGTTATGGAGGTGCTGCTAAACTTACAAAGCCTGTTGTGCCCATGAATGCGTCTGATCTGGCTGTTTGAAATATTGGGAAACGAAGGCTGATTGAATAGACTAAAACTAGGGGCGAATGTGGTGTTTTTTCATTTGCAAAATAAAACTTCCCTGAACCTACAGCAATTTTGTTTATGATTAACATACATCATAGTTGGGTAAATAGGGAAAAACTGAGAAGTTCATCAGGACTTAAGCACAAATATATCAATGGAAAATGCAGGAACTTTTTGTATATATGGTCCATGATAGCTTCGGTAAAATTTGCAATTATGTTGTTCCCGATTTGTTTAATTTTGCAATGATGTACTGCTAATATAGGCAATGCCATTGCCGACTTGTCCCCTTCTGAAATGATGTTCTGGTGAGGATATTATTGGCTCACCAATGGATTTAGGAAAAAACATCTGGAATTGTTTAGCCAGCATATTCTTGGCTCCATTCATCAAGATACTCAGCATCTTTCGTATTCAATGTAATATTATTGGATAAGAGTGAACAGAGGAGATGAACAATTAAGCAGGAAGGAAGATTTTATTCTAGTGATGTTTGTTAGTTAAAAAATTCAGAGAACTATGGTTTCAGTTACCCCTATGCTCTAAATCGATGCTTCTTACTTAAGATTCTGTCTCGTCCATAAATACTGATTATTCAATGTAGAGTTTATGCAGAGACCACAAGTTTTTCATTAGTCTCTTATTCTTCCTTAGCTGCATATCCAATGGGCTTGTGTCAATTATTTTAGATCCTGTCATTATCTATCATTACAATATTTGAGTCTTTGCTTCCCTTTCGCGATATGTATCTCCAATTTTATCTTTTAGCATTAGCCTGAGTACAAAGGAATCTTGTATAAATTCCACTCTTAGATGGTCATTACTTTTCTTCAGTTGATTGAATGGTTTCGTGGACTTTGTTACTCTATGGTGTAGTTTTTTTTCAGTGAATAAGGGTTACTTACCTTGCCAGGTCAATGCATCAGAGTGTCGAAATGGAGCTCTGATGAAGCAAAAGTTTGGAGAAGCCTTAGAGTCCCACTGGGTGAAATGGTTCGTGAGTTTCATTGCAACACTGCTGAACTTTTCTTTGGAGTTTCAGTCCCTTTTCTCTGTTTACCCAGCTGCATCCTTCTGCTTCATCCGATAACTTCTCTGTATTTCTGTTTACTTGATGAACAAGTTTATGTTTTCCCAACAACTTTTCAGTGGAACTGAGGGCAGGAGAATAGACATAAATTCATCAATATGCTTGGTAGATGATGAATATGGTTCTAGCCGAAAAGGGAAATGTGTAGTGCAGATAGATGCTTTTACCTTCTTGCAATTAAATTTCGATGGAGCTTCTAAATACTTCTGTAAAAGGCGGCAGCATGAAATTTATTCGGTTTCATGAGTCATTTCTGAACTTCGAGTTGGAGTAGAAGTCTTACTAATTTCAGGGCCATCTCTTCTGCAAGACATCTTTTTTTGTTGATTGATAAAGAATAAAATCTCTGCTGCCGTACATCATTCACATGATTGCTACAGATTGCTTAGGTAGAAATAGAGAACTGAGCCTCTGCCCTATCAATTACTAGAGATGACATTATTAGCATAGTTCGTGTCAGGGTTTTGTAATATCGCTGCTGATCAGCTTTGAGATCTTCATTTTAAATTCCTACTTAAAACTCTCTTAAGTATCTTCTCTATAAAAGTTGTTTTTCAATTAATATGATGCCTATGCTTTTTATGGTGTTTGTATAATGCTTGCATTATAGGATTTTTTTTTTTTTAATGGGTAACGGAGTATGTTTTTTTAGGTCAACAGAAAATCAAGTGGATACTCAAACCAAGAATAAACTTTGTCCAGCAGCAGACAGTGTTAAAGCAGAGCGTGAGGGAAAGGCAGAGTTGATTGAATTGATACGACTATCAGATGAGGAAAATCCACGTTGTTCTGCTGGAGCTGAGAAATTGATGGCAAGGGTGAATGGGGCCTCTTGTCATCAAGCAGAAGTTAAACCTCTGATTCTTTTCGAGGATGTTGATATTACTTTTCTGGATGATCGTGGTTTTATAGCTGCTATACAACATATTGCGGAGACAGCAAAGGGTCCTTTAATTCTGACCAGTAGTAGTAAGAAATATGGCTGTTTGGTGAAATTTTGTTCCCACTTGCCAAGTATTAATTTGCATCACTTTATTGACTTGAAGTTTGTGCTTTATCCTAGACCGCAATCTTCTCCTGCCTGATAATATGGAAAGGCTAGAGACATGTTTCGCGACACCTTCTGTGAAGGAATTGCTTTGCCATGTGCATATGGTACCCCTTCCCTTTACTCTAAGTGCTTTCTTGATTCCACCTTATTTGATTCTATTACCAAGTGAAACTTGTACCTTTTCTTTTAGGTTTGTGGTGCGGAGAAAATGAGAATTCAGCCTCATTTAGTGCAAAAGTTTGTTGGATGCTGTGAGGGAGATATTCGGAAGACCATTATGAATCTCCAATTCTGGTGCCAGGGTAATGAACATCCCAAAGGTCAGTTCCTGGACAATCTAGCGCCTCTGCATTTTGGATGCTTCATTATAATAGCGCATGAATTCAACAAGTTAAATTTCTAGCATTTGGTTCAGAAAAATGTAATTAAGATGCTTGAGCCTTTGCTTGCATATGAATTTGAATATATGGTCATTTATACATGGATGTTCTTCATTTGTGGACAAATTAGTCCACGGGCAGCTTTTTGTTTTGAGATGGAAGCAGACAACCCATGCATGAAGATCGAGGGTGTGTCGTTTTTGTTCATTTATGGGCTAGTTATCTTTTGAAGTTGAGTTGTCAAGCGAGGAATGGCATGTCATAGGATTATTGTCATGTTTCTGCCTTTCAATGGCCTTATTGTTGTTGTTGTTGTTGTTGGAGGTGGTGTTCTGTTTATGGAAGGAAGTATTAGGTTTATAATTATCCAACACCAGGTTTGAGTATGATCGCACCAGGGACGATAGAATTTGAGATGTAAAGTTTCAAATGGTGTCCAAATTGTCTAGCTAAATGTACGACCAGTTACAGATTTTTATACCAATCTAACATGAGATACAATTTCCAGGTGCTGATGTCCAGAAGACATATGGTCCAGTCCTGTTTGATCTTGAGTCTGGCCATAGGATACTACCAAAATTAATGCCTTGGGATTTTCCCTCTGAATTGTGTGAACTAATTGAGAAGGAAACCAGCAAATCATTGACTACAATGCAAGACAATTCTTTCCTATTGGGGACGATTGATGAACATCTCGAGGACAAGGAACTCGAGGACAAGGAAGTTCAGTGTCCTCAGAGAAGGGATCAGAATGACATAGATTTGCAAGCCAAGAAGGAAGCCATGTTAAGGAGAAACTGTTCTATATATGATGACGAGGACTTGACTGTTCATTTCGGTACTGTGGGTGAGTTTTCTGGCAACCCAGGAACTCCTGTTGCGTTCTCCCAACAAAAAGCCGGAAGAAACTTGATATTGTTCTGTCTTCAGATTCTGAAGATGAAACTTTTAATCATGGATATGTCACGCCAATGCATGAGGGATCTCCCAAGGTCAACAGTGGAACTCCTGCTCAGGAGGGAGAAATGCATAATTCCGTTGCCCCATTTAGTATAAACCAATGCCAAGGTGAAGGAGAAGGAGCGGAAAACTGCCTTTTGCCTTATTCAAACAGGGACATTAACTTACAGATGACCAACCCATGCAAATCGCTGGATGAGTCATGGGTCCCTGAATCAACATATGTTCCTGAGACAGAAATAGATGGTGAAATGGAGCTGTCATCCGGAACTTTTTCTTGTCGTGGTGGTGAAAGGGGGGAGCCTTATTTTGATAATGGGTTTGCATCTGACATATCTCCAGTTAAGAATGGATTTTGTGTGAAGCCATTGTCCAGGTTACGGAGACTTTCGGATACGTTGGCCAACAGATGTGATATGATGGAAGACTCTTCACTCGGTGTTGGTGAAGATCCTCAGTTGGGTAATGTGGAAGCTGTCGATGGAGGATACCAGCTAATGGATGAGTGCAGCCGTGTGGACTTCAATGAAAGCCACAGATATCAGGCTGCGTTTAGGATAGAATCTAATTTAGTTCAAGAGTCATGGAAAAGGCTGCGTGAGCAATTAAAAAACCATGTTACCAAGGATGAGAAAGATGCTTCTCAAATGATACAAATTGCCAGCAGAATAAGCAATCTAATTTCAGAAGCTGATTTGTTACGTAATAATTGCCAATCGGTGATAGATGTAAGTTGTCTTTTTAGCTGTCAACTGAACTTCAAAATTATCTATTACTGTGCATTTTTACTTCATTTGGCTGATAAGTAATTTTGCAGGATTACCTAGATCCAACAATGGTTATTGCTGAAGATCCTGAATCTTTTAGTCTATACAATGAGCAATGGCAGATGACATCCACAATTGTCCAGCATGGATTGTGCTTTTTTGCTAAAGAAATACCTACTGTTGGGTCTGAAAACGTGTACCAGAATGGGGTGGATTTGGCTTCTGAAATGTTAGCTTTGACGACTAACAGGATGGCAGTAGCTAAGCTTATTATCCAGGATATGGGAGGAAGTAAGGTTTCAGATGCTGTCATTGATACTCCAAATATTGATGTAATTAGAAGGTGTGGAGCTCTGACCCTCTACTACTCATGCTCTCTTCATTTCTTTGATGCTCTAACAAATAGAACATAAGTAAGTTGACATTGCATGAACATTGTACTACAAGAGCTTAATTTCCCCTTTTAATTGTTTTTGAGTCTGATTACTTCCTCATTATTTATTTCCCTTTCTGACATACACCTTGGCACAACAACAGTTTTCTGTTAGTTTTTCCCTTTTGCTTTAACATCAAATCAATAAGCATCACATATCGACAGTGATCCAACGATTAAGTAGGCCTTTGGTGGTGTGAACCATAATTGGTATGATAATCCCAGTAAAATATGATTCTGAATTGGAAATCTGTCTCGATGGGATTTTTCTTTCTGTCAAGTGGATGCTTCAGGTGAATGATTTACATGATGAATGTCCAAACCATTTGAAATAGGTTGGGAAAAAAATTGCATATCGGTCTTTTGCATCTTCAAAATATGAGGTCTCTTTTTTTTGCTAGGAATCGAAATATGAGGTCTCACTTCTATATTGTATCTCAAATTTGATTTTACATTCATGACATGTTGATCAAGTCATATCCACAAGCATCGCTTTCCTACCAGAATGTTTGGGCACTGATTAAGTAAATGCCATGCTTTTTCTTTGTTGCAGGAAAACAAGGGCATCCCTCTTCGACCTCATAGAATCCATGTGTCCGTCAAAACTGTACTTGTATTTAAGAGATCATGCTTTTTATGACTATCTTTCATCTCTAGGAATAATTTCAAAAGCAGAAACAGCTCGTTTGTCTGGAGGCATCGACAAGAAGAGGCGAAGGTACATCTTTCAGTGTTGAATTTGCATTCCCGTAAACGTGCATTCTAATTTTTTTTTAACTCAGCAGTTCCTTCACTATGATGTCTTAAGCAAAAACTCGTCGTTTTGCAGAGGGCGGACTTCCCGCCACTACTTGAGCAATGCTGCACTCATGTTGTCTCCTGAAGACATTTCCTTGTTGCAGAGATGCAACTCTTTTGGAAATGATACACACTCCAAGTAATGGATACTGGATTTAGCTAAATTATTTGCCCCATTCAATCGAAGGCGAAAATGACTGGGGAAACTTTCCCTCCTCATATCGGTCAATATATGTGCTGGCTCAGGTGGCGTCTCTGAGGTGCACTAGTCTGTGTTACTAAGTTGCACTTAGCGGCATTGGGTTGCATCAAAAGTTCTGGTGAGAATAAATCTTGGTGAAGACCTGGCTTCTGATCAGGATGCACAAACTTCTTCACCTAAAACATGTCAGGAAGTGTGCTTTAGGACAAAAACTTCAGACTGCGATCAAAACAGGGAATGGTAACTTCCCGATAGTTTACGAGAACAGAACAGAAGCCAACGTAATGGCTGCGCCTCCGCTGCTTGTATTTATTACTGGAGGGACCGCAAAATGATATTAATATTGTGCGGGAGAAGAATAAGAATTTGTAGCCTGCACAATTTCACTTAAACATGGGATACAGAAGCGCCCCATTTGCTCGCTGTAGATCTTCAAAATGCTATTGCATATTCAGTATCCAACACGGTTTGAGCTGTGATGGAGAAACCTTCTCGTAGTCTTCTTTGTTGACAGAGGAAGAGACAACTGTGGCGGGAGAGAAAAGTCATTAATTACAATTGTATAATAACTATTGATATTCGGTGAATTCAATCTTTTTTGTTTCACAAAAATCTAAGTCCATCTTCCTATGTTGGTTGTAATTTGTCTTCACTGAATAGTAATTTGTCCGTCACGTATCATGTTTCGGAGGACGTAAATTCGTAATATTTCACAAAAAAATAGTAATCTATCTCAATTAATTGTAAATTTCTTTTTCCCATTGTCACTAAGCTACCTAATCGGTTATTGCATTCGTGAGTATCTTCACTGATAATAATTTATCTTTACTTACAAATGTGTAACTTTTCTTTAGATGACGCGAGTCATCTTTGATTGTTATAATTTCTAAGAATCATTCGTATTTTCCACAAGGAGTATTAATATAATTACGAAAATAGTAAATATATTTTCTCCTATAGGAGAAAATACCTACTTGAGCGTATTTTTTTCTTTTCACAAACTCATTTAGGCTGAACAATTTTGACACCCCAAAAAAGAAACAATTATATTATTATGAATCCTAAATATATTTATAACAAATTTACTTTTTATTAATTTTTATTAAATCATAAAATTAGATAAATTCAATATTTTATCATTCGTTTATTTGTATCAGTTTATAGTTTTTGTAATATTAATCAAATTTAATAAAAATTAGTGATTAATTTGTCATTTTTATATTAGTTTAAGGTCTTTGGTGATTAACAAATTAGTTTATAGTAAATTTATGTGAATTAATTTGGGTTTATCGTGATATTAATAAAAAATTAAATAAAAATAGAAAAGGGTGGAACAGTTTAAGGGTGATGAATGATCAGATGGTCAAACCCTCTCTTTCTCTTTGGAGCGTCGCCGACCGGGTTGGAGTCGCAGATTACAGCAGGAGTCCTCTCTCTCTCTCTCTCTGATCGCTCACAGTCACAGGTCGGAGACTCACACCACCAAGCCTTCCAAGTTTTCCCGTTTTACTTTTCGATTAGGCTCGCGCGCTTTCAAATTCTTGAAAATGTTGGGGGAAATTCCGGACTGAGCTTGCCGATTAGAGCGTATTCGAGTCGGAGCGTTCGCGGGATCCGTACATAGAAAAAGTGCGGTGGTATGGTTTGGCTCGGAGTTGTGGCCGGGGGCCGCTTCTCGCGAATCGCTAACCGCAGCTCGCGTGCGTCGATTTGAATCGATCAGTTCGGTTTCCCTTTGCGAGCTTATTATTAATTTAATTTTCTGTCGTCTGAATAAATGGGTCGCTGTCTTGATCTCTCCTCGAAGTTAAACGGAATCTGTGCCCGGGTCTTTGCCCTTTGCGCTGCCTTTTCCCACCATTTCCGTTGAGCTGTTGATGAATCGAGTTCAGGTGCGGAATTGGGAACCGCTGTAGCGATATCTTCAGAACTCGTCGTTCAAGAGTTCGTGGGGAAAAGCCCACCAAAATTTTAAAAATTGGGTTATGGGATTTCGACCGGGTCCTGTATGGAGAAGCAAAGCAAATTTCCAGTTCTTGACTACCTTGGTTTTTGAGTATCTTGAGTTGACGTCGGCATCCCTTTATGAAGTGGCAGCGTGGCTGTGGTTGTTGTTTCTGTGCTCTCGAGGAAAATAAGATTGTAAATGGTGGCTGTTACAGGCTCTAGCCATGTTAGAACACTAAGGGTTTTTTTCTTTTTCTCTTTTTGATTTATCGTTGGTCTGGTCGTAGCTCGATGACTAGTCATCCATTACCTTTTCGGTTCGTTAGTTCGTTTCCTCACTAGAGTGCTTCCTCTGTCTGGCATGTGTTTAGCAATTTAGACCTGAAGGCGACGAAATCCTTATCTTTGAAAAGATTGCCAGGGTAACTTTCAATATGATATGAATGGTCGACGAGGGCCGGGTGGATTCTCTATTTTTCGTTTATGCTGTAGCTTTTCCGAACCAAGTTGAATGTCTGAACTAAATTTCTGGTGTTAATGTCAAGTTTATTCTCTTTCAGAGCCCCATCCGAACGGCTGTTGTTCTAGGCACCTTCGAAAATGTCTTGCAGAATTGCCCAAATCCATAAGGTGAGCTCTCATTCTGAAGTCTATGAGCCATGTGACGATTCATTTGCTTTAGTCGACGCATTGCTAGCTGACCGCACTAAACTGTTGGAGCACAAACCGACTCTCTGCCTTGAATTGGGGTGCGGTAGTGGATATGTCATCACTTCTCTGGCGCTTATGCTTGGAGAATTGCCTGGAGTACACTATATCGCTACGGACATCAATCTTCATGCAGTGAGAGTTACCCGTGAAACATTGCAAGCACACAATGTTCATGCAGATGTGATAGCTACTGATCTTGCATCAGGATTGGACAGCCGTCTAGCTGGTTTGGTTGATGTAATTGTTGTGAACCCACCTTATGTTCCAACTCCTGAAGACGAAGTTGGGCGGGAGGGCATTACCTCTGCATGGGCAGGGGGTGTTGATGGCCGAGCTGTTATTGACAGAATATTGCCGGTTGTGGATAAACTTTTGTCGGATAGAGGTTGGTTATATATGGTCACTCTCACCACCAACAATCCATTGCAGATTTGCCGCCAAATGAAAGCGGGAGGCTATGCCTCTAGGATAGTTGTTCAGAGATCAACAGAAGAGGAAAGTCTTCACATCATCAAGTTCTGGCGAGATTCAGGCGATCAAACGTGTAAAAAGGAAACAGCAACGTTGAAGAAGACATCCAGTGGTAAGGTCATGGATTCCGTACTCTCTCAAATTCATCGATTGCCATTCTGGAAAAAAGTCGAAGGCGATGACTGACCCGACATTCTGTATAATGGAGTCCTCTCAATTTATACTGTGTTTTGTATAATATCGTGTTGAGGCAACTAACACATTGTTGAATAGTTGAAAATTAGGCTTCAAATTCCCTTTTTTTTTTATCTAACTGAGGATCTTTGAAATAATAGCTTGGGCTTTATTGGAAAAGCTCTTTTGTTCCTCTCCTTGTCTAGGCTTTGCTACCCTTTTCTTTGTTTGATTTTGTTGTGCAAATTAATCGAATTAGCTGGCTGTTTATGATCCTTCTGTGGTCTAGAATAAGTTGGATCTGGCTCGTGCGTGTATATCTTTATGGATCTGTATGAACAAGTTTACATTAGTTGGTGCTGGTGCATGATTGCAGTCCCTCCGGAATTCACATAACGGGTAAGATGGTATCGCTTTAGATAGCCGTTAGGGCTAGCCCGTTTCTCCTAGTCTTGGTAAAATACAAGTATATCACGGCCTAAATCACGTTTTCTCGACATGATGATACACGCGATCGGTTAATTCAAACCAAGTCAATATTTCAAGACTGGTCATTGATGAAGTTCAATATGAACCGCCAACGCTGCTAAGTTCACATTTAGTTTGAAAAGAATCCCAATAAACAATGCAATCAAATGCTTATCCAAACCAAACTTTAATTTCAGAATGAATTCTCCCCAGTTCTGCCAGGCGCAACCGAAGCTCTGCCCTAAAACCAGTTCTGATCTTCTCATTGAAGCATACAAAAGCGAATTATTTTGCAATTAAGAAGTCAGTCGGCACTTTCTTTTGCAATTACAACAGAAGGAAGATTTAAAATGAATCAAAGGCAATGGAATGATGAACAATCGAACTCAAAAGCACTGAAAAGAGCATGAATTACACCAGCAGCGAAAACATATAATTTGCCCGGTAAGAGAGGGCGTATAATTAAAAATTTTGGAATAATTTAATCAAAGCTCGAAATAACAAAGGGGAGTTCTCTCTTTCCTAGTTCTTTCTCTTCTCTCTCTAATATCGCACCCTTTCCAACTGCCTAGAACCAACAATGCCCCAATTACACTTTATCATCTACTTTATCATTTACAAGGGGTAGTAGCTCCATTCGATTTCGTGGGGTACGGGGAGTCCGAGGAGTCCCTGGTGGCTGTTGGGATAGCATGTGCCGCACGTAACCATAGAAAGTGCAGCCCAAGAGCGTTATTGCACACCCCACGGCATTCAGGCCCGCAATAGGGTTCCTAAATATGAGCCATGATACCATGACAGCGACTGCAACCTAAATGAATTAAAACAAGTAGCTCGAATTACTTCAGCATTAAAAAACACGAGGAAAACCAGGAAAAAAATAAAAATTACGTCGCATGAAAAACGTAACATCAGGTAGCGACTGCAATTGGAATGTTCTCATGCACTTCCGGAATTACAGTAAGTCAACTGAAATTGTCACATCGTCTAAGGGGAATTATGAAGCATGAATGAAGGATGAACAATAGCAATAAGAATTCCAAACATAGAACAGTAGAACTCAAGCATCATACACTTTTTAAGAGCCTTACCTTGAGATTTCCAGCGACATTAAATGTTACTGCAGTTGTTGAGTGGATCACGTAAAAGATGGAGAAATTTAGGCAAAAGGCCAACACTCCAGAACTTAAAATAATGATGAGGGCTGGGATAATAGATGTGTGGGTTTGAAACCAGAGAAGAACTCCAGGACCTTCAAGAAGGATCGCTGGGACAGCCAAGATCATTGTTGCAAAAGGTGCCATGTAGTATACCGTGTTAATGCTGCAGACTCAAATAAGTTGAGAAAAGTAAATTAGCATCATTCTAGCTACTACAAATTAAGCCGAACACAAATATCTCACACATGATGATAAATGGAAAATCTCAAATTATTTTCAGAGGGTTCTTCAAACAGTAAATTTCTTCCCCTGAGGCAGATAAAACATCCGTCATAAAAGCCTCTATTCAGTGGTCGTCAGCACAAATTAGCAGTGCGAACTAATTTGGGCAAGAAGAGGAGGATGGAATAATCGACATTTCGTCTCTGACAAGGGTACTAAATCCATAGTTTATCCCACATGCCAAGTTCAGCTTCTGAATATGAAAACATACCAATATAACATGTTTCTTTAGTCACACAGGAAGAAGCACCACCAAACAAGACAACTAAATGTAGTTACCGGATCAGTGGGGGAAAAAAATGCAGTCTTCATCATAAAAGGCTAGATCGCTAGATCGCTTAGTTTGCAAGACTCAAGAATTTGGCATGGGAGAATGAAGGTTTAAGCTAGCCTAACCATGCTGGAATCTCATTCAATACCCTCATGTGTTTTAAGCTTATGCTGAAAGAACCCCAGTAATGAAAGTGGAGTTGATATATATCTGCAAAGAGAAGCAATAGAATCCAAACCAAACTTAACAAGTAACTAAGTCTAAATGAGCAATTTGCGGCATTTTTCTTGAAATCCGTTTCTTACTGTCAAAGTAGGATGCAGGTGTTTTGTTATGAGGCTTACTCAAGGCGCACTTCTATGGCATCAATAGCAACAGCTAGACAAGTGCCACCAGATGACAAGAAATAGCTTACTCATAGATGGATCTATTGTACAATGTCTACATTCCTTGAGCAGTTCAACGCCTATGCTGTTCCCTTTAACCACAATCCACATTGAACATGTGGAGAATTGGACGGGCATGTGTAACTTTAAAAATCTACCACTACCCAAGGAGTCTCTAAGTTAAACCATCAACATTTGTGTGTGGGGATCAATCCAGTTACGAGCATTTATCTGTTAAAATTTCCTTCCATAAGCATTCATCTGGTGGAGCCAAGAAGAAAAGATCATCTCTATCAGCTATACTCTAAAAGAACCCGTCACCCCAAAGCAAAAGTTTCTTTTGTATCAGGCATTTTCCCTCAGCTATTTTCTTTCATGTGATAAATGAACAACCTCCATAGTAGCAGTTACATAATCTAAGTAGTAATATCACATTCCATTGAGACTCTCTTTGTCATTTAATCCAACATACTTTGATGGAAACGACGACAAAACAAAGGTGTGTAATGTCTTGGTGTGAAAGGTTCATGACATCCTAAAAGCAGACATGATTGTAAAGGTATATTAGAAGAAATAAGGCAGGAAAAAAACCAGCAACGGGGAACTACCTGTCAAACTTGTATCCATGCAACAGGGATTCTGCAAGAATCGTCTTTGTGGAAGTTGCAAGACAACCAAATAAGGCGGCACAGAACCCCAGCATGTTAAAACTAAGCTCTGTAATTGATGTAAGAAGAATTCCCCCGACAATTGGCACCAAAGAAGCCCAAATACGCCAATCAAAGTATTTTCTCCACACAAGCCACTGCAAAACAACTGTTCAGATCCATAGTTAGCAGGATCTTCTGATTGCTTAATATGATCAAATGCATGGATTAAAAGCATTTTACTCCGTGAAAGAAATATTTCACACTAACCTGTTGTTGCAGGGGTGAATGACTTTATCGTCTGCATGAAAGAAACTGGGATGTAACGTAAACTCACATTCCCGAGGACAATGTTTATACAGAACACAAAGGACATGGGAAAAATTCGTCTCCAGCGATCTTCGGCATCAACAACTATCAAGGGCTTCAGCTTCAGCACCTTTATAACCATGTAAGCTCCGATAGACGAGCATATGAAGTGGACACATGACACGGTCAGAGGAAACTTGAAATCCAATTTCTGCGGAGCAAAACATAATTATTCTCAAGAAATCTACGAGATGAGCAAGGACATCCTATATTCAGGGAAGACCCATTCATTTAACAGAAATTAACCTCTCAATGAACTAACGCATCGCAAATTACTGAGAAAGCAATCGGAATGGACTGTTCGAGGACTACTGAAAACAAGAATAGGTAAGGATTCTGTTCATTCAGATTCTTTCTAAGAATTAAGTAAGTCGGCAATGCAGGCAATCTCCTCGACAGCTTAAAGGAGATGCAAGTCCAAACTGAACCTCTTCCTGAGAAATACAGGATCCAATGATTCGCACCGAGATCATCGATGCAGCAGACCAGTCTATATTTGAAAAAATCGGGACTAGGAGAAAGGCAACAGAGGTTCGAATAGAAATTGGATCCGGCCATGGGATGGATCACGTAGATTGTATATTTCTAAAATCTTTAAATCCTTCGTGCTGTCTTGTCTTCGATCATCAGCTTGAGATACGAGACAATACACAAAACGAAAAGCGCGAGAAGAAGGAGGTATGGAAAATTAGAGTCTTGCTGATCCAAGTGATGAAATTTAATAAAGAACAAGAAAAACCGAGAATTCAGAGCGGAGCCCAAAACGATGAGCTCAGTATCGCCAGCAACACCCCCACCAGAAGTTCAGTTGGCTAACCAGAGAAGCGCGACAATCACAATCGTCCAACCAAAACAGTTAGAAATAAAAAATAAAAAAACATCGCGAATCGAAGAAAGAGTTCCAAAAGTAGATGGAATCGACCGAAATTGAAACTCATCGCAACGCCAGATTTCAGAGGACTACAAATCGCAGCACGGAACCGAAGCAGCGGACTCGGGATGAAAAATCGAAGGCGAGGGACGGAAGGGAAGGGAAGGGAAGGGAAGGGAAGGAATTTAGGGAATCGCGAACCTGGAAGATCCACTTGTTCATGATGATGACGGTGACGTTGAAGCCCCACCACTGGACAATGGCGAGGAGAGATCTGAAGACGCTCCACTGGCACAGCACGCCGTCCTCCATCATCGCCGCCCCCAATCCCTTCCTCTTCCTCCCTCCTCCTCCCGACGAGCCCAAAAGAGAGAGAAGAGAAGGGGGGGGAAAAACCTAATCGAATTCCTGCTGCTCGGCGCTCTTCAATCGACGCTCTTCAATCGATCGATCGAAAGCAGCACCCCAGAAAGAGGGAGAGAGAGAGAGAAGGAGAGGGAGAGGGAGGGAGAATGCGAGGGAGTGCGTAACGGAGGGAGGGGGGGAGGAGGAGGTCTAGTAGTCCCATGTGACGTGCGTCGTCTCTGCTGCTGCTGCTGCGGCGATGCGTTGAATTCCAAACGTTTCTCCTCTCCTCTCGCCCTCCCTCCTCGCCATGGATTCTTCGGTGGCTTCGTGACTCCTTCCCCTCCTTCTCTCCTCTCCTCGTAATTCCAAGGTAAAATCCCTCTCTCTCTCTCTCTCTCTCTCTTCCTTCTCTCGGGTCACGTGTGGGCCCCGCTTCGATGATGGGAGATTAGGGTGAGATCCTCATGAATTTTCTTGCCAAGTAACGCCCTTATCACGCGACGTTTTTAATTTCAACTCCGTAATCTACTGATCGATCGTTTTCGCACACACCCCCCGAAAAAAAAAAAAAATCTGCTGTTAGATGAGATCTAATCATGAGAAGTAAAGGACCCCTAACTCGATCGGACTTCAAATTGATCGCATCCATAAAAAGGAATTATTTCATTACTAATGGCCTCGACAACAGGTTAGGCTCGATTGTTGCCACATCTCCCCAAATCCCCCTACCCACATGACCTGTTCGACAATGATTTATGCCGATTCATAAGGATGCTATTGAGGCCACACGATGAATGATCCTATCATGGTACCACGAAATCCGTCCTCTAAACTTTAAAGACCATGTATAGTTGTCGGTACCAACCTAAGAAATTACAACAATACCTTCAGTTTAACAAATTTTCAAATTATGATAACACATCGAAGTTTCGCACAGAATCGCAAGACCTGATTATTCCAATACTCCACAAAGCTCCATTAGGTTTCCAACTTTGATGCACCAACAGCCTCGACAACGAAAATGCTATCTTTGTTGAAATGGGTGGAAATGAAGATGTACATAGAATCGGATAATATATATTTCTAACTTCTCCTCAAACTCAATTGGAGTTTAGAGAAAAAAAATCTTAAAATGCCCGTGTAGATGTGCAAGTTTTGAAGATCGAAGAGACTAATTGATGGGAACATTAAGCATTTGCATATTTTAAAACTTTTATGACCAAGTAGTGAAGTGATGTGGCACTTTTTTCATGTGTTAATATGCTAATTGGCTAGTTTTCTTTTTCGAGAAAAAGGAAAAGGTAAAATCTTGAAGGGTAGATATTACAAAAAATTTCAAACTATACTCAACGCGACATAAATGCTAAAAACGAAATAGTCACAAAAAACTTTTAATTTGCCTATTGTAATACAAATACCCTCAATTTATTTGTGTTTGAAAAAAATTCCAAATCATACATGTATGATGTCACTGATGTGTATGGTATATTTGTTATATTAATATAAATTTGGAGTGTTTTAGTTTTTGGTATTTGTGCCATAATAGATAAATTTAAGATATTTTTATGATAAAAAAAAAGTCGGGGGTATTTGTGTCGCATGATATATAATTTATAATTTTTCGTTTGTGACGTTACTATTGAGTTAAAAGGGGCTGCTGTGGTTGGTTGCGGACGAAGCGACTGATGAAATGTGGAGTACAGCGCGGGGCATTGACCCGAGGGGGTACACCCTGCTTCCGCGGAGGGCGAGTGCACTGTGCACGTGGGACCGGGTTCCTGTTTTCTGAAGTATCTCCTTTCCGGTGTTCGCGACCGGAATGGTGGGAGTCGCGGTGTCACGTGCATGCCTACTGGCCAGACGGTCACTGCCTTGACCCTTGAGTTGTATCTTAAATTGTGCTTCTTAATTGTACTATCTTAAGGACGGGCACGGACGGCTTAGTAAAAGCTTCATAGTAAAAACCAAACAGTTCAAAAACTAAAGGAATTGCCAGAATGAGTTGACTCGGCTGATGAGGTTTGATCTCTGCCTCCGCACATCATGCTCATTTACTACAAGACTTTCTAAGCTTGTGATAGGCCTTAGCCTTATCATGCTTTGGATGTTGTTTATAGAAATTAGGGTATGCTAAAGTCGAGTTATAAGAGGAGTTGACCACATTTTGAAAACATACATCCAAAGGCAAAGTGGGTTGAATTGACATGCATGTGATTGTTTATCAATTAGGCTTTCGATTTGAACCTTCCCATGAATCTCCATATGCAGCTGAGATTGCCATTTTGGAAGTTCGCAAGCTTGCCTCCAAGTTGGTGATTTGGTAACATCTCTTCACTGCTTTATTATGGTAGATGGGGTGAAGTGATTGGTACACGACACCTTTGTTTGCAACCTCTTTTGGCATTGATGATGCTGCATGGGTGGGAGGGGCTTTTAGTCCTCGGACTTTGTCGTGACATTGATTCTATCATGAATGCTCCCACCTACCTAATTTGCCTTAACTTCCGTCAAATCCACTACACATTGGCCATAGAAATCAATGAGAGAAAAGACCCATTTCAAAATAAATGCAAGTTGATTTGTCATTGGATCCATACAGAATTAGTTCATAGATTAGTCCTTAGATTGTCGCTCTTAATCTTCGACCCGAAACTATTTCTACTCCTGTCTCTTTCTATTTTGAAAACATAGATGAATTAACCATATCGATACGAGATAAAAATGCGACAAAAATGTAAAATTAACCGTGATAATTTGTTTTATTCAGTTTTATTTTAATTTATATACGTGTGTATGTAAAGGAACCACGATTGAGGTTTTGTACGGAACATTAACAACAAAATGGATACCGAGGTTGGCAAAGAATATGAAAGAAATATGCCACAAAAGATTCCCCTATGTGAGACCCACTCGTTACTTCCACGGATCGCACAACCGGCGAAAACGACCGTCCATAATTTCTCTATTTTCTTTACCTTTGCGTCCCGTTTTACCGTACCATTCTGATAAAATAACTTCCATTTTCATCATCATACGAGATAAGAATGCATAATCAAAGCACCCACGGAGGTAAAAAACACGTCGACTGCTAAAGTCGACACATTTACTTCTGGCCCGAAAGAGGCTCGGGCAATCACTCGATCCTCCGCTGTCTTATTTCCGCATTTTGCTTCTAAACTTTCTAGACCCGCGTCTCGTGAAAGGGCCGGGAAAAAAATCGCCGAAAGGGAGAGAAGGTTTCGATTCGATTAACTTATAAGACACGATTTTTTCTTGTAAAATCGTCAAGGGAGCTGGGTAACCCGTCTTGCGTCGACGGTCGGCGGTGAAGTCAACCGTGTAAGGTGGAGCATGGCCAAGTTCCCCCTTTTTTCTTATTTTTCTCGATGGAGCTTTTGCTAAAAATATCTTTGCTTGAGGGTTCAACTGCGTCAAGCTGAAGTCAACCGTACTATCAATTCTCGTATTAAAGAAATTTGTTTTGGGTGGAGTTGACGCTGGCTGTGCCTCGGAGTCGAGCCACGCATGTTCTTCGACTCTTGTGAATCGAGCAAAGTTGCTTCTGGCCTTGTAATTTGGACATTGTCTCACTTTCGCCCCCTTCCATTTTGTCCCATCTCTCGAGTTGGCCCAGATTTCCAACTCTTATTCGCCCGTAGAATTAAGTATAACGAATTTTATGGTTACAAAAAAATATATCAAGTACAGCGAATTTGTTTACTTCTACCGAGAAGAATAATCCAAAGAATAAATATATGATATGAATATTAATTCAATCGTGAAATTTTCAATTTTAATAATCGAGTCTCCTAATAAAGTCCATCCAGTCACACTAAAAATCGTTGATGTTAGAGTTTGTCACATAGAACAATTGGCGATTATTAAATAGTCAAGTCATATGAAAAGAAAATTGACCGAAATGATTGCATTAAAATTTGACCCAAAATTTTAAGACTTAATTGGAAAAACCGTAAAGTTTAAGATATAATTGACATCCATAAAATAAGCCTGGGATTGATTAGATATTTTTCTCATTTCTGCCAATAAAAAGAAGAATAATGAATTTATGATCTCAATAAATCGTACGAATTGATAATTGAGTGCGTTCGTGCGCGTTCGTTCGTTCGTTTTTGTTTTTTGGGTTGTCTTTTGGTAAAATATCTAAGGCTAATAGGATAAGTAAAATAAAAATCAGATGATTACACAATCGGCCAGGGTCAAGGCTCGAGGGTCGATGGCCCTACTAAAATCACCTAACTTATTTCTACTGGTCAAAGCCGAAGGGCATGGATCCTAGACCAACGGCGGATCTACTGCCTCTCCAAAGAGCTGTCGCATTCGTTTCGAGCACAGAGACGACCGTCTCGCACACTTGACCAGACTAGTTCAAAGTGGGCCTCCTTGTCCTGAGGGTTACAATTCGTGATTCCAAGTTTCAACAGCTTAATAACGAGAAGGGTCCATTGCAAAGGGGAGCCATCGTCGACTTTGACCAATTGCCAGGGGTTTGGCGAGTGCGAATAGATGGCTAGGATTGATTTCGAGATCCTGGAGCTCACGCAGAAACGACGGGCTTTTGGGTGCGTTTTGAACTTCTAAATTTGAAAGGTTGCTTCATAGCCAAGCTCTAGGTCTTGGACTTTTATAATGCTTGATGGGGCATTCCTTTGAAACCTCGGATGGTCTTTGAAGTTTAGGCAGATGGTGGAGCCTACTTTCATAGCTAGCTCTTGGATGCTTTCAATGCTCAAGGCAGGCATCCTTTGAAACCTTGGATGGTCTTTGACTTGGATGGTCTTTGAAGTTAAGGCACGTAAAACGTGGACTTTATAATGTATTTCAGGTCTCTACGCACTCGATTCATGGACCCATCAATTGCCTGGAACCACTTAGGTAACCCGATTGATGTGAAAAGAACATATCAGACGGTTCTACTTCTATAGTTTTCTCGACAAAGTAAAGCCTTTATCTGATGTTTTCAGTATGTTATAGATAGATTAACATCACAGGTTCTGTCTGATAGGCTAAAAAATGAACGGTTCCAAAACCCTCTCAGTTTTCCATCAGCGGGCTTGATTTAAGAAACCTACTGGTCCATGAGATATGCGTTTTTATTATTATTATTTATTTTTTTTGGTTGGGGGGAGGGGGTTCAAAACAGCTTCTTCTTCTTCTTTGCCATTGGTCGGTGGCTTTCAATCGCATATCATTGATCGCGGTCATCAGTGACTATTGCCACCATTCACCGCTGGTCAAAGAGAGAGACGAATTCCCTTTATCGTCGTAAGAGGACTGGAATTGTTGGCTTCATAACGTCAGTGGCTTTCAATCGCATATCATTGATCGCGGTCATCAGTGACTATTGCCACCATTCACCGTTGGTCACGGAGAGAGTCGAATTCCCTTTATTGTCGTAAGAGGACTGGAATTGTTGGCTTCATAACGATGTCACGTGACCAAGAAAACACTAGAATGTCCTCCGCCACCCTAAAGAAAGAGAAACCACCACATTGGGGGAAAACATGGTTAATTTGAAAAGTCCATAACGGGGCTCAACAAACAAAACTCTGTCTTCGTATTGCAGATGGGCCTTCCGCACATGGATAGTTACATTTTTGGTCCATCCAAGGAAGCCCCAAATTTCTAGGCACTGTTTCTATGCCTAATCTCCAGTTTATACATCAGACGAGTAAGAAATTATGAAACCTCTCAGTATTCAAGTATCGGCAGCATTTCCAACTAATAAGAACACCGGCAAAGAAGAGTTCAGATGACAAACTTGGAGGCAGGGGATTTTGCATCTTCTCCCACTTTATTTCCTGGTACACACGAAAAAGACAGCCAATTAGATACATTAGCAATTAGTTTCAGATAGCAACTGATACTTGGTATACCCGGAACCATGACCAAAAAAGGCACATACATCACACAACAGCTTGTCATAAAATATGTATGAAGAAGATCTACATATGTGTACATCAACAACCATCTACCCGTTTATCTATCTCTGAAAGTGTGATATGAGTATTCCCTTGTGAAGATCTACACAAGCTATAGCCAATGGCAATTCTTTTAATGCATTAGAAAACTACTCTGCCATGAAATGGAAGGCCACAAAGATGCTAGAGCTGCTTAAAAAGCAACACTCTAAGTCTCAACGATGTTCCTCTAGACAGATCTATATCCCAGCCAATACATGCACTTATACATGCAGACAGATGATAAAGTCCAGGCACTGGTAAAGGAACTGATCAACCCCACCCCCTCTCTCTCTTCCGCCACACACGATTGGGAAACATAAAGGATGCAAGATTTCCAATCATTAAGAGCAAAAATGGGTAGTTACACTGCCAATACTCTTCCCTTGCTCAACTAATCGACAATCGATAGCAGCACAAACAAATGTCGGAGTACTCCTCAAATCTGGAAAAAAGCGTACTGTGACCTAGAACTGGTATATCCAATTATTTTGTCAGACATAATTACTTAAAATCACTTGTACCTCATTCTCTTACCTTGCAAGAATCTTTTTCTCATATGACATCTTACTGATATTAGGACTCACAAAGTGAACAGGGAAAAAGATTGTTTTCCTAATTCAGTTCTACTGGATTTAGAGGCACTGGTGCATTGCTTCATCATTAAGAAACCAGTTCTAGGTCATGAGATATGTCCTTTTTAATTCAGAAATGTAGACTGACCCCCTTCCCTGCAGACTGCAGAGAGATATAATTGCCTAATAACACAGGTTCTAAAAAATCTAATTCTCGCTTCTCGGGTATAATTTAACTATTCACACCCCATGTCCTCATTTGCTTCCTGAAAATTAACTCTATCGAAAACTTTGGAAAGAGAAAGATCACCAAGTACATCACATCCAGGGTTCAAATTGGGCTGCAAAAGGGATGTAGCCCATGATTCTCCAATCCAAACAATATCGGCATTTAATAACTGCACCATCGTTAAAGGACTTCAAAACCTAAGTCGTAAGGCATCTTCAATAAGGATTCTGTATGTGCTTCATCAGCTTCCCTCCCAGGGTTATTCAAATGCCCTGCAGGCCACATTCCTATACCCTTTACTCGGTTCAAGGTTTATTATTACAGAAAAGAGAGAGACTGAAGCGAGAATGGGAGCAGTATTCCTCCTAAGTGTCCTATGGAGACAAAATTTACAGGGCACAAGCACACAATGAGCCTACAACAGAAATGTATTCAAGCAAACCAGTAGTAAAACAGAAAAAAACATGATCAAACGTTCCGTGACTGCCACTTCAAGAAATTTGCTGGATAATTAAGCGCAAAATTTGACAGGATAACCCTTCTAACCAATCACATTACTGCAATCAAAGAACCCTGTGGATGGTCTAGAATTATCACCCATCTTAGCATCAAAAGCTCCCTAACCAATTAAATCACACTTATGGCAGCCCAAAACAAGAGATGCCTCGTAGTCTAAACTCTACCCTATTGTTCTTCAAAACTGTTTAAGTAATTCCATATGCACGTTTCTGGCCACATTATAAGAGTAGCCAATTAAACAATTCACAGCCAATTTCATGCAAAAAGATCAATGAAGCGGCGCTGATCGGGTTTTCCACGAAATGTCTCTTCTCAACTCGTGCCCGAGATGTTCACGACTTCGAACCGACGGTCAGAGTACCCCGGTTTTCTGCAATCTAGTACTCGTGGATCGACGACGCCGAGAAACTTCAGAGAGAGAGAGAGAGAGAGAGAGAGTACCGGGCTGCGGAGCCGGGGCTTCGCCGTAGATGACTTTGAGCTTGGCGAGAGGGAGGAGAGCAGAATCCGAGGCGGCTTCCGCGAACAGCTGCTGCTTCCAATCCCACATGGCCTTCTTCGTGGCCTTGTTCGAACTGACGAGGGAGTCCTTCTCGGTCTCGAGGGCCTCGATGTACTTCTGCTGGTTCACCGACCTCACGCACAGGGCCGCGAAGGCGCCCACCAAGCAGACGTCGACGACGATGTTGTTGTTCGCGACTTTCGTGAGCGCGGCCAGCGCCCTGTTCGCTGCCTCCATTGTCGGAGCTCGCAGAGGACCCGAGGGTTTTTCGACGGGGGTTTTTCGGCTCGTTTTGCAGAGGGTGGATTGGAGAACACGACGACCCAACTCGGCGTAAACCGGAACTCAACTCTGGTCAGCGCAGGAGAGAGAGAGAGGGTGTTATTTTGCCTTCCAAATATCGGACATAAAAGTAAATTACCACATGATTTAGCCCAAACGAAAAACAATAAAGCCTCTCAACCGCCAAATTTTTCTTAAGCAACGCTTGATAAATATAATAATATTTATAAATTAATATGCGGATTCATATAAGATTTTTTTCATGATTTTTGGGACTAAATTATATTTTTTATAGAGATAATCGCACAAATAGTCCATATGATTTATGAACTTTTAATTATTTAACATGGGACTTTAGTCCATTATAAAATATGATCTGTGAACTATTGATTTACTTACTGTGATCTTCAAACTTTTGATACGTGCGTGAATTATATAAAAAATGTTCAATATTGTCATTTCATTTATTTAAGTTTTAAATAAATGTTGAATATTTTCATATAATTCATGAATTAAAGGTTTATAGAGCACGTTGAATAAATTAAAAATTCATGGGATATTACTTATTAGGTTAAAGTTTATAGATTATACCGAACAAATTAAAAATTTATGAATCATGTTATATAATGGGTTTAAATTTAGGCATTACATTGCATATTGAGTTCAAATTCAAAATGCTATTTATGTTATTTTTCTTTTTTTATTACAAGGCGAAAATTTGGAATATACGTGAATAGCAAATAAAGACTATACATGTTAAAATCTGAGGAGTACACTTTTACTTTTGATTTTGAACTGTTATCATCTAGAAAAGATAACTCCAACCGGTATTTAGATTCTCCAACTACAGCGACATGACTTCAATTGTTGCATTCTGTCCTGATTTTTCTCACCTTTCCCCTGTACTATTTCCCTTTTTCCTTTATGTCTCCAACAAGTGGACGCTGGCATTGCCAATAATTTTGCTCACACTAGTCATTTCGAGCAATTTTACATGTTTGAGACCTTCAAATTAAAATAATGATTCACCACCCACCTGGGTGGCGCTGCTGGCGGCGAGCTTCTCCCCCTAACGCAAGGGAGGAGTTCGATTCCCGAGCGTCGCAGGGTGATTTACCCGGTGGTACATGTATGTTGGCTAGCACGTGTTGCCCCCAGGGTTTACCCCCGTTACTCCGAGTCTTTCGGGCTGTTTATGTTGGTACGGTGGGCGGATTCTCTAGGTCACAAAAAAAAAAAAATTTAAAATAATGATTCACGTGAGAAAAGGTAACAAAAGAAAAATGAAATTTGGATGACGGCGTAAATGAAAAATACCATATGATAAATTTATCGAAATCAAATTAAAGCACGAAGTTTATGATAGGCGCAAAAGCTAAAAACTTGCAAATTAACATTCTTTATATTTCTGGGAGAAATATAAGATGATCGGGGTGGATGAACACACGAAAGTCATCGGGGGTTTGATTTATTTTCATTTTTGGCCCATCCGCCTGAAGCAAAATTTCCACTTGAACCGGGTCACGTGACAGTCACGCGCTTCAGAAGGCGGGAGAGGGCTCTCTCTCAAAACCCAAATCTCTCTCTCTCTCTCTAAAACTACTTTCTAGTCACTCAGCATCCGAGCAATTGCCAGTGAATCCAATCCCAAACCCTCGCAGTCCATTCCTACTCTCTCTCTCTCTCTTTCGCTCTCGCTCCTCGATCGGCACCGGCGGTGCTCTCCTCCTCCGTCGAGCGATGGACGAGGCGGCTCTGCAACTCGTCGCCGACGTCGGCGCTCAGATTCTCCGGCAATCTCGCCCGAACAAGGATTTTCTCGTCAAATCGCTCCGCGTAAGCCTAAACCCGAGACATTCTCTTATAAAAGCGAACTGTTGCATTTCCGCCAATGGAATGTGAAGTTGTCTGCAGTACTGTCTGTTCGGTTCTCTTCTGTCGCGCGGGAGCCATGAAGGTGTCCGATGCTGAGTCAGTGTGCTGTATCTGGTAGCTAGTAGAGTAGCGGGACTAGAATGCGAAGCCTAGTCTAGTTATTACTGCGTGTTTGAATATCTCCTCGCAGGCTCCGGCTGATGAAGTATTGGAGCGAAGAGCTTGTGGTCGGAGTCATGTTTATCATCTAGTTTGGTAGATTTTTCAAGCTCTCCGTCCGTAGTTTTTTCTTCTGTTCTTGTAACATCTGATTGATATTTTCTTGTCCATTTTCTTTTGGGTGGGGTGTTAAATAGAGATTTATTCATAACATAAATTCAACTCTTACTTCTTTATGACTCTCTAAAGATCAAGCGGGCGCCTACGTTTAGCCTGTCAAACGGGTGGAGATTACTTGTTGCATTTGCTTGTTTGTTGTATGAAGACGATCAAACGCCTGTTTATATCTTTACTTTTTTTAAATTTATCTTAAATTTTTGCCTTCTCTTTCTTGGAGAGTTTGGTTTATGTGGAAGCTTTTGAGGAATCATATTCGATTCGCCAGTGCAACTGCAAATTTTCTTTAAAATGCCTTACACATTTTTTTTTCCTGCAGAAAGCTGCAAATACATTGTCCCAAATAGAGCAACCTTCAGTGCTAGAGGCTGCACAGCAGGTGGAAGCTGCCGAAAAGGTTCAAGATGCCTTAAAGCCTATAAGGGAGACAATAGTGAAGCATTCTCTTGCTCGACATAAAGACAGGGATGTTAGGCTTCTTGTCTCCATATGCGCAAGTGAAATCTTTCGAGTGATGGCCCCTGAGCCACCTTTTGAAGACAAATATCTTCCGGTAAGAGTCTACACTGAGATCTTTGTTAGCTGCCTGTGTTTCTTAATTATCACTGCAGATTGACGATGTCAGTTCTCATGAAGTGCTCCATTTGTTTATGTATGTATATATTGTTGTGTTCAACATGTCCATCCGAACTGTGTTATTGCAGGACATCTTCAAACTAATTGCTAGCATGTTCGAGGAGCTGGCTGACACAGAGAGCCCATACTTTTCAAAGAGGGTTAAAATACTAGAGACCATTGCACGTTGTAAATGCTGGGTGGTATTGTTGGATAGCGATTGTAGTGATCTTATCCTTGAAATGTTCAACGTCCTCTTCTCCATTGTGAGGTCAACTCTCTCATTCTCTCTCTCTCCAAACGTATTTGTGCTACCTCTTCGTCCTTAAGTGGCAGATAGATCTGTATAAAATCTAATATGTTAAATGATATGACCATCCTTCCTTGGACCCATCTTTTTTAAGAGAAAGAGAGTGAAATTTATGGTTGAAACTAGTGGAGCATTTAACTTTTACGTCAGGTATAGAGCTAGTGAACTTGACTTTAGTATTTGCAATAATGCAAAATGGTGTTTCCATGAAAATTACAAATCTGTATCTTATTGGCCCTTTCTCCTGGAATGGGAATGCCACTAAAATCTAATAGAAATTTTAGCAAGTTAATCGTTTAGAAGTCTTTGTTATTTCATTCACTATTTTCACGGTAATCATTAACCTTGGTGGCACACATAATCCTTTTTGTCTTCTTTATTTTCCTTACCAGTTCTTTCAACAATATGTGACACTCTCTTCTTGCCTTTGTAGAGAAAAACATGAAAAGACTTTGATTAATGATGTCATGTCGATATTGACACATATCATTGATGAGGAAGCTTCCGAGCAGCTCTTGGAAGTGATACTGCGAAATCTTTTGAAAGAGGAAAAGGTAAGTGCTGATGGAGTCAAAGTTCATCTATCTGTGCTCAGTGCTCAGTGATGCTGCAGCAGGGCTTGCATGCAAATGCTTCATTTTGTGTCTTTCTGTTTGAGTGTGTGCATGAGGTGGTCCATGTAGCATTTACATTCATATGATATCTGCTTATTAGTGAGGTTGCTTTCACTCTAGTTTGAAAGTTTCAACTTACTCTCTTCTGAAGTTTCCTTTATTCATGTACAGGGTGTACCATCTGCTTCTTCTCAGCTTGCTGTCTCTGTCCTGCAAACTTGTTGCCAGAAGCTTGAACCCTTCGTCCGTGGTTTTTTAACATCCTGCATCATGGATAGAGATGCTGAAGGGAGTGAACTTAGAGAGATGTGCCATAAAATAATATTTAAAATATTCATCTGCACTCCTCAAATGCTTTTTGATGTCATCCCAAACCTGACACGAGAGTTACTGGTATGGGCTTCATTTGGAGGACTTCAATCACTTTAAAGTGTTTACATTTAGAAAATCTCTTTTTTTGCGGCATTCTTCTATTAAATGCATACTTGTATGTTTACTGATTAACTTATTCTCCGTGTAGACTGATCAAGTCGATGTTCGAATAAAAGCTGTAAGTTTGATCGGGAAACTCTTTTCTGTGCCTGGATGCCGAGCTGCACAGAATTATCATGATCTCTTTGTAGAGTTTTTGAACAGATTCTCTGATAAATCTGTGGAAGTTAGAGTTACAGCTTTACAATGCGTAAAAGATTTCTGTACAGCCAACCCCACTGGGGGTGAATTACATGAAGTTCTTTGTAAGCTGTTCAGCGATCTAACATGTTCATTTGTCGTGGCATTAGTTCTTGATTTTGTAGTCTTTCCTACTTTATGCATCTCATATGTTGATAATACCTTGGCAGCTGCACTTGAGGGCCGGCTACTGGACATAGATGATAGAGTGAGGATACAGGCCGTGGCAGCTATCTGTGATCTGGCGAAATGTAATTTTAAGTTCATTCCACTCACACTGATATCTCAAGCTGCTGAAAGACTTAGAGATAAGAAGGTACTTTAAAGATCTGCCTTTGTGGTCCGTAAGAACTGTCCTAACTACATAATGATCTCTTAATGCAGATATCTGTGAGGAAGAAGGCCTTGCAGAAGTTGATGGAAGTATATAGGAGTTATTGCAGCAAGTGTGCTGAAGGCAACATGACCATAGTTGACCACTTTGAACGGATTCCCTGCAATATCTTGATGCTCTCCTATGATAGAGATTGTAAGGAGTTCAGGTATGCATATATAAACCTCCATTTCCCTGGTGATTAAATGGACATTTCACCAACCGTGATGCAATTTTATGCATTTCAGGTCCCAAAACATGGAACTTCTACTTGCTGAAGATTTATTTCCTGATATTCCCCTACTGGAGAGAACAATGCATTGGGTGCACATGTTTTCTCTGTTCACATCTTTGCATGTAAAGGCGTTGGATACTATATTGTTTCAGAAACACAGGTAGGCAGAAGTTGTAGATGCTGCATTAGGCAGAGTGAAGTTTGGTCTACTTACGAAACAATTGTACCTGCAGGCTGCAGTCTGAGCTGAGAAATTTTTTGGCTCTAAGAAAGAAAGAGAAGGTACTTTGCTCGAACTCTCACACTCTATTCTTCTTTTGTTTTTGAAGTTGGGGGCAGATTGTCATGCCAATCCTTTGTCATTTGTGTCTATGTTTGTCCTGGAGTTCATTATGGATTCCTGGTGTTATTTTCCCTTGATATTCCACTGAAAGCACGATGATGGTCAACATGCACAAATCTGTATGCAATTAAAGTAATTTGGTTGTAGTTCTAGGTATCTCGTTCCCATTACATATTGATTCTCTTTACTAGAGTTGACTACCTGAATGAGAATGAAAAATGATGTTTTTGTTTAGTCTTGTTTCTCTCGAAGATTAGTCATTATGTTGGAGCTCTCATGGGTTTGAATTGGTGCTGCAGGAGACCTGTTCGGATGAACTGGACAACAAAATCAAAGCATCATTTGAGAGAATGTCTCCATCATTTCCAGATCCGGCCAAAGCACTGGAGTGCTTTTACAAGCTAGACCAGATGAAGGATAATTATATTTTTAATGCGCTTGCTCAGCTATTGGATGAAGCATCAATTATAAAAGCTCAACATGCCAGAGTGCGTTGTCATTTTTACATCGTTCAATAGGCTATATGTGAATTCACTTTATCATCCATATATTTTGGCATTTTTGCCTCTTCCAAGTTGTTAAGTGATCATGCATTACTTGCCTTACTTATTTTACCTTCATACCACCCAATTGATTGGATTCATTGGTCAGATCCAACTATTAGATGGGACACTTAATTGAGAAAACAATGTGAATTTGTCTTGTAAAATTTTAATTAATATGAGAACTTTGTTGTCAGAACAAACTTTCACTGAGTTCAGGCATTGACTTTGAATAGTTATAATGAAAGTGGTGAAATAATGAAATCCTAACTTAGGAAGGACATTGCCCAAACTTCTTAAATCTTATTGGACCAACCGAAGAGTATACACAGTTGTTTATTATTTGACACTGTATAAGGAAAATGATCATTGTTCCACGAGTGACATGATTTAACTAAGAGCGTGTTGGCAGTGCTTTAGCATCTTGCTTAGCTTTTGGTGTTATCGTGATGTTTGTATTAGGGCTGTGGCTATTAAATTCGTTCGAAACCAAATATTTTTTAGGTGTTGTACAATCTTCGAACTATTAAGAAGTGTTTCAAATAAGTGATACTTTTGTCTGATTAAACTCTTAAAACCATGATCTGGAAGCACCTATAAGGTGCTTTTTAGAAGCCAATTTTGGAGTGTCGTGGCCTTTGAGGTGTTGCCAAATACATGAGAAGGGCCAAAACACTTCTCTAAAGCTAAAGCTACCTTGCCGCAATACTCCATAACATCATCCACAGTAGATAATGACCTAGAACCAGACCAATTGATACAGCTTATCCAAGGACCACCATGATCATAAGTAGGGATCTTTGGAAGCAGCAAACACAGTGTTAGATACTAAACAAGCTTATTTAAGTTTGAATCTAGTAAAACTTTTTGGTACAGTGTTCTGTCTTGTATTTCAGTTAGTGGAAATACTTTGTATTGATTATTCTTATCTGCTCACTTTCTTTCAGGAAAATTTCATGAAAAAGATCAGGGATAGACATCCACATGTCGATTTTTTGCGTTTACTAAGTGCCAAGTGCATCTTCAGCATATTCAGCTCAGAATATGTGCAAAATATACTGGATTATCTTTCCAGTGGGAAATTTGAAGGCAGACACTTGGAGGCTTCTTCGATCAAACTACTTATGGTAAGAATGTGGTGCTATTCATTTTTAGGAGTATGGCAAAGCAATAGGTACCTTTTGATAACATGAGATTCAACTACCAACTCAAAACTCTTGCAGATGAGGAACAGATTATAGATTGTCAATCTGAAGGGTTTACAGTGCAATCAAACTCATAAGAAAGAACAGTTACAAAAGGAAGTCTTTGAATAGTTTGAAAATTGAATCTTCCAATTGGCAGCGGAGGAACAGATGATAGACCTCTGCTGTCAAGGAGGAACAGATGATAGACCTCCGCTGTCAAGGATATCTAATTTTTCAGGGATTTCCTGTTTGTGTACTGGTGAAGAGGGGTGTGGGGATATTTGAGAGTTTCTACCTTTGTTGGAGCAGCAGGATTAAGTGAAAATTTCATGCATGTCCTTTTGTCTTTCACCTGGTTTTATCTGTGCATTTCAGTCAACATGTAGTAGAAATCAGTCTTTTAACTCGATAAAATGTCTCAAAATCTACATATCAATTAAAGGGAGCAATTTAAGAGGGATTAGCTTGAGTTTAATTTGACTGCTTGTTAGAATAGTCAATGCAAGCAGCAGCAAATTTACTCTCGAGCTTCAAGCTTGTTGTCTTGGGGTTACATCATGATGAGTGAATGCTTCTTCTCTTCAAATGAAAATTTTAAGATGAGTTTGTGGAAATAATCGCATTGAAGAAAAATTCTCCTTCCATTCTCAGGTAGTTTAATATAAGCTCTAAGTGCATGCTTGACGCAAATGCAGTTAATTGGAAATTTTCTTTTTGTTGACGCGATTCATTGATTTTGTTGATGGATAAAAAGACTCTGTACTGAAGCCCATATAATATGTTGAATCCTTACAATGTTTAGTCTTTTATTAAAATTGGCTAGGCTATCATTCGTTACTGCCCATCCCTCCTCAAAGGCTCAGAAGTGAAGCTCCGTTTGTTATTACAGAAGAATGAGCCCTATCGCGATCCAATGACTGAAATCTTAGCTAAAGCAGGCAGCCACATTTTTGTCAAACTCAGGTAGTTTTGGAATTCTTTGAGTTCAAATGTTGGACAGAATCTTATATGGTTTAACTTATATTTGTGGCAACCTTTTATTTCCTCGTCATATCATAGTACACCCTATGGAAATTTTATAAAATGCCCATATGCTTTTTTCAGTGAGTCTTAATTAAAAGAAAGTTAATTTCTGGTCAGAGATTCTTTCATCATTTCATGCAGTGACTGGTTGTAGATCCATTAGAAGTTGCTTGTTACTTTTAAATTTTTTGAAGAGAAAATTATTCACTCTGTATCTTTTAATATTTCCTATTCCACATCAGAAATGCAGTTTTCTATTTTTTAGTTTTTTGAATAGATTGGATTTCAGTAAGTGCTGTGGGATACCTATTTGTGTGGAACTTCCACTTAGAAATTTCTGATTCTACTGAACTTCTGAGAGGATAGTTTTAATATGTATTTTGGGCTTTTAATGGGAATACTCAGACTTTTCTTCACTTTGCAGTGATATTTACCCAATCTTGGAGCGGATGTGCCTGGATGGTACTCGTGCTCAATCCAAAGTCGCTGTTTCCGCAATTGCTGCTGTCATGGGCAGTTCGGAGCAATATATTTTTTCAGAACTAACCAAGGTAAATTTAGCATCTTAAAACAGATGTGGTTGTACATGGTGTTCGGACTGTAAATTTGAGTCAAAGGTTCTTTTCAGGGGTCAAAGTTATAAGGCTCAATGGGGAGATTTAGGTGGCCATTTAATTAGCACTCGAGTCCTTGGACTGACTGAATGAAATTATATAAGTTCCCTGTCTTATCATCATTGTTCTCTCTCTTTATCCAGTGACTGGTTTAGTCTAGTCAGTGCTATGCTGTTAAAGCAAAGAAATGGTATGGTGCATCAGCATTTATTGATATCACTAACAATGCTTGCTTGATGCGCCTTGCCCACCAGAGACTGGTGGATTCATTGCATAGTGGGAAGAATCTACCCACTGTCTTGCAATCTTTGGGATGTCTTGCACAGCATTCAACTGCCACCTTCGAAGATCTAGATGGAGAGATTACTGCACTTATACTAGAGAAAACTTTTCAGGTACTTTGTACAAGCTACAATGCATGCTTACCCATGCTTTAGTTTGTACTAGACCATCAGGTCTGATCTTTTGCCAAATCCCCATTCACTTGTATTTTTTCAGAAACTAATTTGCCTAATGGTTAACATTGTCTTTTGCAGATGAATTCGCTGGACAATTCAACGTCTGGGGACGAGACATCTGGATGTAGTAATTCCTGCAAATTAAGGGTAATGTTGAGAGAAAGTTTACTTATCGATGTTAAGGTGCAAACTTGATGATTTTTCTCACCAAATTTTGGTTTCTGGTACTTCCTTATTATGGGGTGCAAAAGTCAATTTGAGAAATTATCAAAGAACTTGAGTTCTGCTTGACAAAAAGCAAATTTACTTTGGCAGTGCAGAGAGGGTTTTCTTTAGATGTGATCCAAATGTTGAATAGCTAATATAGCTAATATAAATTAGTTGACTGAAGTTAGCCTTCATGATCTGTGCTTTTGGCTTCCACAAGATCTTCTGATTGTTAATGGATAGCAGAATCTTCCTACCTAGGTACTTGGCAGTGGAGTTAGGGCTCATAGTTACTGTTTCCACCATGTTATTTTTGAGCCATACATTTTCTTGTGTGTTTTATTAAATACTTGACCATCAGTAACATCAAGTTTGCTAACTGAAGAGAACTTTTACTCCCTCAATCCTAAAAGCAGCAGTACCAGATTTAAGAGTTCATATTGCATATTTCTGCCCAATTTGCTGTGCAAACAACTGATTGCAGCTCAGCTGAATAACTAGAATGATTGCTTGTAAGATTAGCGGAATACAAATATCTAATTGCTATTTCTTCCTGTGAATAAAAGAGCCCACTGCAATGCTCACACTAGAAAATTATGAATTAAGTACCTTATAAGGGTAGAAGTTTGCTGTATTAAGTTGGAGTTTCTAATTGTATTGTAACTTTTGATTTCTGTTAAGGAGCAAGGGTCCAGCCTAGTGTTAACCTTACCCAAATGCGAGGGCCTGGATTTGGTTCCTGTTTTTCCCCTTCCCACATTTACCTAGCAAAAAGAGTATGTAACGAGATGAGAGATAGCTCTATCCCCTAAAAAATTTGCCTATAGTGAGTATGATTCCTTGAGGGCAATTGTCTGTTGGCAAAAGGAATGAAGGTTAATACTGGCAAACTGTTTTCTATGACTACAAAGTTGTGATCGTTTTAACTTTAGGACTGAGATGTCTTTGTAGCTTCTTGTCAGCACAAACAAATGACCTTATTTAAGACTGAACTTTTCATTGTGCAAGAAGGATTGCTAAGCTGACCTAAAATTTTAGTGCATTTTCCGCAATACTTGGTAGAAACACTGCCCCCTGTTTATGTGAAAGAAGATAGAGCCTTAGTGCTCAGCAGTGATGAATGAGAGATAGGAATGAGAAATAGTCTGCAGCCTATCTCTCATTCTGTTTGGGCTTTTAATGATCTAAGCTCTTGCAATAAGAAAGAAGCTTTTATTAATAGGTTTATTATGGATCTTGACTTCCTCCAAATGATCTAAGCTTATACTCATTCGTGCCTTGCCTGGTGCAGATTTATGGCCTAAAAACTCTTGTCAAAAGCTTTTTACCTCATCGGGGCAGCCACGTGAGGAGAAATATTGACCATTTGTTGAGCTTGTTGGCAAAAATGTTGCAAGAAGGAAAAACTTCTGATTCTGTCCTTTCCAGGTACTATTTACTAACAAAGAATCTGTGTTTTTTATCACATGCATTCTTCTTGCTTTGTCATGCTTTCCTTTGATACTTGGCACTCAAAATCGGTTTTTTGTCATTCTTTTTAAAATAATCAAGTTAGGTTAAGCACATAAGTCGCCAAAGGAGATACTTGGAGATTTTTCCTTTTCTTTTACAAGTATTTCATAATTAGCTTTGTTCCCCATTTCTATTTCTTTCCTTTTTTTTCCCCTGCATGCTGCTGCACTGGCAAGGAGCCCCACACTCCAAAGGGGCAATTCTTAGAGTTCCTTTATTTGAGCGGCTCTTATATTGTTTGATGTGTCTAATTGGGAAACTTCTGAATGAAAGAAATTTAATAAAGGAGTCCATAGTATTCAGTTAATTACCTTTTCTTTTTCCAAATAATTGATAACTTATGTAGCAAGCCGAGAAGAACATTCTAGGGCATAGTTGTGTATTCTTGTTTTCTTGTTGTGGAGTAAAAAAAAAGTCACAATGTGACAACATATTTTGAATGCTAATTTTGGTGAAGAAATGGAAGAAGAATAGACCATTTAGGTGATTGATCGCTCTTTTGGTTTTTTTTTTTGGGAGGGGGGTTGGAGTTTCCATTGGGAAGGACATGCGAAACTAGTGAAAATCTTCTCCCAGATTCATGAGAAGCCAGAATGCATTTACCCTTCTCAATGAACACCCCATCCCCAAAATATCAGTGCTTTCATCATGCTTATTTCTTTCTTGTTGAAAGCTTATCTAGAGAACTCATTTTTCTCATTGGTGCCTTGCTTGTTGGATATGCAGTGGAAATGACTCTTCTCATATAAGACTGGCTGCTGCAAAATCTGTTCTTAGGCTTTCTAAGAGATGGGATTTACACATATCTCCAGAAATATTTCACTATACAATCTTAACTGCAAAGGTACACTGTGCTTGCCTTAGACCCCCTGCTTGCTTCGAAGAATTTTCCACATTATAACTACAGCATTGAGGACATTACTTGAACTAAATTTAACATTGTTGTAGCATTTGTTTCCCTTTCGCGTACTTTTTTAATATGCTGTTGATGATGATATGATTTGTGACGCGGCCCAAAGAGAATTTCTGTGTTCAAGTCATGCTTGTTTAGGCTTAGAGAAACTTTTTAAAAATAGTGTGTTAGAATATTTAATTAATAAACCACGTTTTCATCTAAAAAATAGTGCTAATCTTCCAATTAAATTTCCACGCCTAGTACTAGGCATTGAGATAGAACAGTTGGCAGTGGTTCCACAAAATCTCATATAGTGCTAATTCCCATTGAGATAGTTAGGACCAAGTTCTGATTGTACTCTATTATCATGGGAAGAAACTGTTTGTCCCAAGATTGTGGGTATTGGCCTTTTAGTTGTGTAATACTATGACTCATCTTTCCATTTTTGGGAGCTGATCAAGGATCTTCTTTTCTTGCTTTATTTCCTTTTCTTTCCCTGTTGTCAGGAAGGTTGGTTGTATGAATTTACTTCAACTACCTTCTCAGTGACAACTTTTGTCAGTTGAAGCTAGTATCTGTGAGCAATTTTCTGTGTTTTATCACTATAGGAATATATGTAGACATTGGACAAATCAGTAGGTTATCTTTGTATAATTTTTTAGTTATCAGGAATTATCAACCGTGAGTCTTTGTATAAACTCATGTACACGGCTGCTACCTACTCTTACATGACTCACATTGTGTCCTTTTCTCACATCATTGCTGTAGTCTTACCTGCTCTAATTATGTTCCTCTCATCTCATGTTTATCTTATTCTTATTTAAATGTGCTTACTTTTGTTCAGGACCCTTCTTCCTTGGTCAGGAGAATATTCATAGATAAAACACGTAAACTACTAAGGGAGCGTGTTATTCCAAGTAGATATGCATGTGCTTTTGCATTGGCCAATTCAGATTGCGTCACAGAGATAAAAGATGATGTATTTTTTTTTGTCCTTATCCATCATTCTCCATTACTCCTTTTGCTTTACGTCTGCTAACTGCTCTCCATTGACATTGTTCCTTTAGTCTTTCAAATATATGGGAGAGTTTGTTAAGGATCATACCAGGGAAGCTTGTGGTCACCAGAAATCTTCTGTGCAAGGATGTTCAACCACTGATTTGCCAGTTTACATAGTGGTATTCTTGATTCATGTTCTTGCTCATGACGAGGATTTCCCTCCGGAAAAATATCAGGACGAACACATATTCTGTCACTTTTGCAGGTAAATTCAAGCTGGAATGAACTCTAGTGCTCTATTGCTTGCAAATTAACTACATAAATCTTGTTTTATGACAAGGCTTGGGTAATTTTCCTTTGCAGCCCTCTTTTTCACCTCATACAGGCTTTAGTAAACCCGGAGAATGTCAATGGTGATTTGGTTCTCATTTCTGACACTTTCTCACAATTGTTTAGTATATTTAGAGGTATTAGAAAAGCTGAGGATGCTGTTGATGCTCATAAATCTCCTGTACGTTCTTCAATCTCATCCCAATTCTTTATGCGCCACAATTTGCGACTTTTTTTATTATTATGTAGTTTTCCAATGCAGAGACTGCACATTCTGTCAGAGATTGGAAGTGCCTTTACAAGTTCGTTAAATCAGGGCAGTATCTCCTCATCACATTCTCCTGGGGTTGTATTACTGCCATCATCAATTTATACAGTAAGTCTCCCAGCGAAATAATAACAGAAGCTGGTCCACTAGAAAGTTCATACTTAGGCAGCATAAGAATTTAATCATTTCTTATAGGCCAATACAAAGGGTATTACTCGCTATGCTATTGAAGACGGACTTGTTGAGAAGATCATTGAGGTTTTCAAGAATAACATCTCCAAGGTACATAGCTGCATAGAGCATTAGCATTTATGGGATTAGGGATCATTACATGACTATTTCTCTGGTTGATTTGTTTACTTTTCAGGTTGCTGGCAGTCTTGCTAAATATGGTAGAAGTTTTGTTAAGCATCGTGAACAACCAGAAAACACGAAGTTGAAAAGATTGAGAAATGTGTTGAATGAGCAAGTCAATTCCTTGACTACTAGAAACTCAGGAACTCAAAAAGATACTGCTAGCAAGATTAGTCGAGGAATGAAACGAAAGCTCGTTCCCTCTCCAGGTGCGGATTCTGTTTTGTTAGGCGAGGAGGTTCCACCAATTGTGGAGCATGGAAATAATGAATTTGAACCAACCGTGGACAAGGAACAGCTTCTATCTTCTTGTGATTCTGTAGATAAAGTGACAATGTCGACAGAGAAACAAACGAAGAGTAGGAAGACTAGTAGAAATGGTACTTCTTTGAAAGAGAATACCGAGGCAGGTAGTAGTGTAACCACTGATTCTAATGCATCTTACAGAGCCAAGCTTCGAGATCCATCCCGCTTGAAGGTTGAACAAACCTTACCTTAGAGTAGATTTACTGTTGTCTCCAAAGTTCACTGTTCTAAAAGCCTTACAATTGGTCCACACAGGAAACCCGTTGTAATAAAGAGGTGCAAGTTCTGCAGCAAATCAAATTGTTCTCTATAGTCGATGAATGGTGAGAATCTATGGATAGATAGAGATGTTATTTGTCTTCACATGTAATAAACCCTATTTATGGTGTTCCAGCTCCCATTCATACCTTGTGGGTGGTTTGTACTCTGAAAGCAATGATCACAAGGTGAAACTTTTTATGTCGGTAATACATGTGAAGTAATTGTATCGAAGTGGTGAGTTATGCGCTGAATCTGTAATTAATAGGCATTGACTCCCTTTGCCTTAAAATAGTTGGTATTAATTTGTATATTTGTTCGTTTTTTTGGCTGATATGTTACCTGTTTTTGTTTTCGTTCTCATGGACAATAGGTCCATGACTCCTGGCAGTTGTATTATTGTCTGTGTTTTGTTTTCTGTGAAAACATTTTGCCGTTTATTTATAGGGGGAGATGTTATTTTAGTGATAAGTAATGATTAGATTCTGTAACTCATGTGATTGGGGACAGTAAAAGTTATGTTCGTAAAGAAGATTGACTTATCTGTGGAACAAAAACTTCAGGGAGTCTCTCTATACTTACTGCTTGTTTAAATACTACAGAAGACGGCATCCATATTTTGAACGGTCAAATGTGCTTAACCATTGGAATGCATAAAAAAGGATGAGATTCTTTGTCATTAGTCCGAAAGAACATTTTTTTTTTATCTTCCTGAGATATATGTCATAGCTATTTGGTTGATCTTCCTAAGATGTAACCTGGTGTTTTTACTGACCCTATATAGATTGGGAAATGTTGGATGGCAGTGAGGAGGATGAAATAATGTGCTTAAAGTGAAACCCTGGAGATAATCAAGCGCTGGATGGGTAAGTTTTAGCCTTAGCACCTTTAGATTTATTAGCTGTTTTCAGTACAGTTAAAGTTATTATCTCTTGTGCTGGGAATTTATCAAGGTATAAAATTCAGATATTTCATCATTTGAAATGCTGAAAAATCTTGCTGACTCTACAAACTTTTATTATTTTCTAATGTCCTTTTATGCCCCTCGAATATCTTTTCTAGGCTCGTTCCTAATATTCTCTCTCCCTTAACACCATGATTTAAGTTTTTAAAAACCTGTTAAGCTATATTTAATTGCTCAGTGGGATTAAGGAATTAATTAATCTAGTTTGATAGAAAGATATTAGTTGTTGCATTTCTCAGTTTCCGGCATGCCTTTCTGTGAGACTGCTGTAGATGTCATCATAGTTTTGGTAAGGTAAGGTCTTTCTATTGTTAACATTCCATAATGCTGTCCTCACACTTGCAACGACACCACTGCATTCAGCTAGTTTATGCCTAGACAAGGAGGCATCGTTACAAATCCAGAAACTATGTAAATTACAGGTCTCGGATTTCTTTACATGATATAATAAATATAAGAACCAGAGACTCTTATTTTTAATGATATCATAGGCAGCAGCAATTTACCAAGGAGTTTCAGTAAGACAGGTGGAGTGGTAATTAAGTTTTGAGTGGAAACTTTCTGCATTAAATATGTAGTTCAGTCAAGTTTTTGACCTGAGATTGGAGTCTCTCAATGGAGTAGAAACTGATTAAAAGGTGGCAGTAAAATAAAAGGTGACTGCAGATAGTTTGCTATAGAAGATTTGTTGCTGTGGTTCTCTCTCTAAACTGTGAAAGGTGCATAGTTTTGCTTCGTCATGTGGAAAGCAATTCCTTTGACTTTGTAGATAATTTACAGCATCATAGGATTATTTATATGTGATATTGCATTGTAAATTATTGTATGCCCCATTTAGGCTGTGGAACTCAAAGAGGAAGAAGTTTGGGTCATCATGTGAACTCTCAGGTGATAACAAAATTGCTCTTGCCCTCTAATGCTACAGGCATAGCAGTTACTATAATCAAGTAGCAAGTGCCATCCTGGTGAATGTTCGGGGTTCCATTAAACATTTTGGTTCTTTTATGGTGTTTTATAATGACCAGGTAAAATCTTATATATAATGCTTGTGTAGAAATTATTTGTGTACTGGCTACCTGTGTTTGGATCTGACTTATTTCAAAGTCAAACAAACCAGGAGTAAGATCTCACGAGGTGCTTGAAGGATGTAATTACTGGAAGCGAGTCTTGAATCTCTCTTAATTATTTACAAAGCCACCTGGTCTAAAATTACCGGTTGAGCAAAACATCAAAAGCATTTGCAGCTCTTGAGTTCCTTTTTGAGAGTTCATTGGCTGCTTGGTTCTATTTCCTCTTGTCCTAGAGGATTTCCATGAAGGATTTCCAATACATGGCTACTTTATCCTGCAATTAGCGCTTTAACCAGTTCAATGAATGAACCAATCACCATGCCTAACTTTTGAAGATGGCTTGCCAACATCTTTGCTTTTCCACCTGAGATTACGGTTAATATTCATATCAGCATGTACTTTGTTCAAACTGCAGTTCAATATGGAAGATTCATTTTCTTACAGAAGCCTCTGTTTTCACGTGTTTGGTAATTTTCCACAAGTTAAGGTGATTCTTCAATTCTGTAGCTAGTAAGTCTCCACTGCAGTTACTACTTATCTTGGAGAATCACTTGTCCACTGGCTGAACCGTTGCATGTCTTTGTATAGTTATATGATTCAACGGTGGATACAACCTCATTAAAGATCGAAGGGTGAACAATTGATAGAGATCTATACCATTCACTCACTTAAAAATAGCTGGCAAAATGTTGACAAGGACCCATGTTTTGACTTATATTAAATGGACCAAGTGGAATGAAGGTCGCTTAAAACTTTAACAAAATGTAGGAATTGGATTTAAATGAGTTTGAGATAAATCCATTTTTAACTCATTAATAAATCAACTAAGGCTCAAAAAGCTCCCTGATTGAATATAGTAAAAGAAAAAAAAAACAGAGAAAAGAGAGATGCTCGGACTGTCAAACCCGAAGCCGTGGCGATCCCCCTCTCGGGTCGCAAGCAGTTGCAAATAGGGGACGCCACGACGATGCCAATGCCGTCGTGGCCTTAAATTGATGTTGTAGATTTGCATTGTTGCTGATGATCTGCTCTAGAGCAGCTTCTTTTTATTTTGTTAATTAAATTCAAAATATTACTTAATTTTTTTGTTTTTACATAATGACGAGCTCTCCCTTGAAGTTTGTCAATTAAGAGTTACACGTAGAACTCTAAATTGCAACTTGCAGGAAATTGGTCATTCTTCTTGCAAGAAGTAATTTTCTTACATCTTTCACTCATTGTGCTTGTGTCACCCAAAAATAAGATTAATTGTGATGAGTCTTAATGTTTTAACTTGACAATTATTCAAAATATAATGTTTTTCTAACTCTTCCTATCAATTGTTTTTTTTTTAACATTACACTAATTTAATTGGTTTCTATAGCGTTTCCTTATTTCATACAATAATGATAATTGTGAATTTCTTAAATATTTCTTAATTGATGTACGCTGGTATGCTGCTAGTAAATATTAATGTGAAAGTGTTGTTTATTCCATAATGGAAGATTAGAAACTGGGAAAAACAAAAAGAAAGGGAACAATGCAGAAACTCCATGTTCTTGACTCGCTTTACAAATGCTCAAGACGGTTTTTACCGCATCCTAACTCTTAAGGAAGAACATTTGCATAATTTTATTTATGTCCCGTTTATATTTATCCAATTATTTCTTCCCCATTTCTATTTATCTTCCCAATATTTACCATTTGAATTTCACCTTGACTTTGGTAAGAAAAATCTTCTTAATATTATACGTAATAGCGCGTACTTTTTAATCAAGTGAAATCATTCAGAATATTAGAATATATTCAAATAATGACTAACTTCATTATTTTGTTTATCCTCGGGCAAAGATCTTATCTCGATCCCCCTTTGATACATTTTTAGGTTAAGCAGTTATTGGCAAATATAAAATAAATTAATCATTAGACAAAAAAAGAAAGAGCATATCTTCTTGCCGACAATTAATAAGTGGACGCATATCTTTGAAAATGTTTGCTTTTTTCTTGAACTGACTAGAAATTCCCATTTTGAAAAAAAAAAAGAAAAAGAAAAGTCCTCCCATGAACATTTTTCTGCGGGCATGCTCGGGTGCAGACGGGACCACCGTGCGCCCGTGGGAAGGCAGACTGCTCTAGCTGATCGGGCGACGAACCGCGCGCCATCGCAGCCGTCGAGCTTGAGTACCGTCCGTAGGCGAGGGCCCACAAGAGGCGAGGCCGTCTGATGATCCGATCAGCGGATTCGAGTTCGGGCGTGTATCTGGTTTCCGTTCGGTCAATCCGCGCGAATCCTTTCGCTAGGACAGTAGGAGGTTCGCAGTTTCTGCGTTGCGCGACCTGCGTCCCTCGCTCAGTCCGTGCTTCTCCCTGCAGCGAAGAAGAAGAAGAAGAAGAAGAAGAAGAAGAAGAAGGTAGGGAGGTCGCTGTGAGTGCGGGCCTGAGGTTCCGCTCGCGAGAGATGGGCGGTAGATTGAAGACCGACGATCCCATCTCCCACCGCATCGTCCGAGCTTTCCTCGACTTCCTCTCCTCTGGTCCCCCTCTCTCTCTCTCTCTCTCTCTCTCTCTCTCTGTGTCTGAATTGATATTGCGCGCAATCGTCCTGCTTCTGCTTCTTCGTATGCCCCGGTCTCATTCTTAGTCGATAACTTCTCTTGCGACGGCTGATAATCGCTCCGATCGACATTTGCCGGTGGTTGCTGTGCCAGTGCGGTACACGATCTTTAGGCGCAATTCGCAAGAGTTGTCCTGTTGTTGTTGTTTTTCTTGTATTTCCGTAAGAAAAAGTTTCAAGGTAGAGGTAGGTGTGGCCTGCGCCCCTTAACGAGCGACCTGAACTAGTCGAGTTACAGCACGGTCAATTTTTTCGTCTGCATTTCCATGGATCGTTTGGCCTGAGAACGCCGATGCTGCTTTTTCTTTCTTTAACTTAATGGTGTTCTGTAGGGAAGAAGCACGAATGAGCGCAATTCGTGGCATTCTCCTTTTGAATTATTGTTGGAGCGCCATCCGCATGAGCGAATTCTCGTTTGTAGGATTGCTGTCGAAGCTTATTTCCACTTTTGATTGTTGTTTTTCTTGCTTCGGAATAGTTGAGCCCACGCCCGGAGTCGATGTCGAAGGTCTTGAAGTGGCCAGAGAATGCCTAACGGAGGCCTTTAAGGTGGATTTGTCTTCTAGTGATGACGACCAAATTAGACCTGATTTGCTAGTTGAAATGTTCAAATCTCTTCATTCGAGTGAGCATCAACACAGCAACTTGTATCTTCAAAGTGGAAGAACTCCCGAGAATGTTCCTTGCTTGTCCATTGCTCAAACTTCTAGCGGATCGAACATACTAAAATCATCGGCATCTAAGGTTGTGCTGATCTTTTTTTGCAATTCCTATTGACTTCTTCCTTATGAATGCGTTGTCATATTTTCCAGGAGTATAGATCTGTAAGAGAACCTTAATAAGTTTTTTTTTTTAAGCTAGATATCTTTTATAGCCAACTTTACTTTGATATCTTACCTATGAGTACCTCTATATCCATTGGGGACTCTGAATTCTACACTCGGGGGGTCCCCAGGTCACCCTGGTTTCCTACTAAGTTGTAGGAGGTTTTGAGCATCCAGAAATATCTATTCTTGAATCTAAAAGGTGAGAACTAAGGAATTCTGTCTTCAATATCAAATTTTTTCAGGGCTCTTCTGATATTTCAGGTAAAGTTTGCGAGACTTGATGCATCTCTTCATACTAGAAGAGGGGCTGGCTGTGAATTTCAATATGTTGGGGAAGAGGGTTAATAATTGAAATTTTTAAAGGAAATGACACTATCACATTTGTCTATTTCGGGTTTTCTCTAACTTTACTTTTCCATTATTTGCTTGATCAGGATGGGCTTCAAGAAGGAGAACATCATGGTTTGACAGAATCATCCAAAGATGAACTCTTTGGGCAATTCTTTGCTGCACTCGAGAAAGTTCATTTTTTCAAGCTTACTCCTGATGGGAACGATGACATGGGTCAACTAGACAAAGTGACTCGCCTATTTCACAATGCTATAAATGTACGTTGTACTGACTTCTTGTGGGAGTTTATGGTAGCATTGAATAGGTTCGCCTGAATTTGAGCTGCATTGAGTTATTTAAACTTCATGATGAATTTAGTCATTCTTTATCATATGCATGTGATTTTCCTTGGAAAGTGTTTGATGATGCTTACCCTTGGTTGGTGAACTATTGGCCCTCAACCAACCTCACACGTTTCCCAGTCTAGGTAAATCTGGTTTGGTTTTGATTAACAGAATGGGTCGCACCAACACATTTGTATTAGCGTCATCATTGACTTTGGTAAAAATGATTGCTTAAAAAACACGGGTGTGACCTGATTTTACTTCTTTGTGGAAACATTGTGCAACCCGACTTGCATGCGACCTAGGAGTTGATTTATCATCACTTCACATAGGGAAAATGAAACAGATGGTCCCTGAAATTTAGCCCAATGTTGCAATGTGGTCCCCGAACTTTTATTTGTTCAATGTGGTCCCTAGACTTTTGGTACGTGTTCAATTCACATTGCACATTGGGCCAAAGTTCGAGGACTATTTCTGTAATTTTCCCTTTTAAGTAATATGTTGTTCTTGGTCACTTGATTTGCGAATTATCATGGGTTTTCCCCCCTTCATCTAGATTCTGTCTATTTTTCAACATCTGGACCTTTTCTCAATAAAATATTTCACATTACCTATCAGGAGATGGAAGGATCTAGATGCCAGCAATACAACAAAACGAGTTTGGCAGAGACCTTGAAATCACAAGGTAATAATAGTTTTTCTCATTTTGACTCATATTTTGTGTTTACAACAAGAACTTGAAAGTTGATATTAATTTTATCCTTCCGATTTAGATACGAGAGCTAGCAAGAGAGACTGAGTATCACTTGGGAGAGTATAAAAATACATTGCCCTGTTTTATTTGTCTCTAGTGATGCATAATTAATATTAAACTGATCCATAATTAATATTCACTATTTCTCACAAGCTGTTGTGACCTTTTTTTTCCTCAGGCAACAAGGCCATGCAGTCAAAGCTATATGCTGATGCAATTGAGTTGTACACTTGTGCCATTGCACTTCGTGAAAATAATGCTGTCTATTACAGTAACAGGTGCAGCAATACTTATGAGATCATATTGTTGTGTAACTATGTTCCTGTTGCTTTTCAATTGTTAAAATTAGTATTGCATAATATGCCGCCAAAGGCAGTACCTTGTGATTCTAGCACATGTGGCTTTTGGACACTGTTAGAGGATTGTGAATGTGGTAATGCATAAGATGTTCTCGACAAATTATTTTTTGACTGAATGCATGTAATAGTTCTGTAGCTATTTTGACGTAATCACGTTATGAATTTCAGTGGTAGCAGGGCTTGTGTTAGGGCAAGATTTTTCAGGGAATTGGATGTTCTCATGAACAACTACCATTTAAAACATCATTTAATTGTTTGATAGGATGGATTACTTGTGTTCTTGTCTATGAGTTTGGCATACTGGCTGGTTACCATTTAAGTTTCCCACACCTTATTTTCTGTTAATTTGTTCATGGAGTTAAAGTAGTAATATAGACTCAAGATAATGAATTTTCCTGCAGCATTATTTTGGTTGCAAGAAATTGGAATCTCTCTCAAATGAAATTTGAGTTCTGAATGCTAACAGACGGAGAATGCAAACAATTCAACTTAGGTCAAGAAAATGCTGAAGTGGCTTGTTTGGAAGAACTACTCACATGAGAAATAAAAATGCTGGAGTGGCTTGAATATTTTGTTGAACTGGAATTTAACTATGATAAGTGATCAGGAAAAAGCACCATATAGGGTATCCCATGGGTAACTTCTCGTCACTCTTGATTAAATGAATTATCTAAATACCTGACAGGGCAGCTGGTTATACTCAGATTGGCAAATACGATGATGCAATCAAAGACTGTCATAAATCTCTGGAGATTGACCCAAATTATTCAAAGGCTTATAGCCGTTTGGGTACAGCATATTATGCTCTGGGGAAGTATGCTGACTCTATTGATAAAGGTTTTAAGAAAGGTAGGCTCAATACTCCTTTTACACCCATCAGTCGTCAGTGTTCTCATTTTATATTCATTTATTGGATCCTAGTATTTTAATGGCAGGAGGTGTTCAGAATTTGGATTCACTGAATAGTTTAAATATATGCAAATTCGTTATTTGTCAAAAGAGGCATGATGTAACTTGGTGTCTCATCAATGCTCAAGTGATTGTTCTCTACATTTTCCCTTCGATGAAATGACAAATGGTTGCATAAGAGCTGCAATTCCTTGACCGTGCCAGTGCGACATATTATTAACTTCTCGGACCGCCTTATGTGCTGTCTGATTATATGCTTCCTGTATTGCTGCCATGCTCTCCTAATTTTATAAATTCCTTATCATCTAAAAAAAAAAAAAGAATACTTGGACTTCTGTTAGGTTAATGTCTCACTCAAATTTTTCTGCTGGTGAATGGTATTATTGGTCAATGAGTGTGTTCTATCTGTTTTATTTCAACATTTTATTGATCAATGTTGCATAATATATGCAGCGTTGCTACTCGATCCAAACAATGAATTTGTCAAAGAGAATATTCGGGTTGGGTTAGCTCTCCCTCCCTCCCTCTCCCTCTCCCTCTCCCTCTATCTCTAACAATATCCTGTTGGACCATAGGTTGCCGAGCAGAAATTGGAAGAATTACGGCGGAGAGAACGTAACCAGGTAATATGAAATTCTAATTTTCCATTATTTTGGTCTGTCTAAGTTAAGTGCCCCTCTCAATTGGTTCTTCAGTGTTGAGTATTGGCTCCCTGGCAATGAGGAGATATAATGTAGTGAGTGAAGATATGGTTTTTGCCAACTTTGGCAATCGATTGCTTCTTGCCTGCTGCCCCGGGAAGTGCTTCTGTCAATGACTTGGTCTTATCATAAAGTTCTCTCTTCTAGCACTTCCATGATTCAATTTCCATGAGGTGCAACAAGCTACTTGGGTGTATTGGTTTTAATATGTGTGCTCTAATCATCTTCTCAGCTTATGCAAAGTGCTTTCTGGATACTTGTTTGGAGTAGCTTAGTGTACCTCTCTAGGTTCCTTTTACCAGCATTACTTTCATGTCTTTTCTCATTGTCATTTGAAGCCGCTTTTTGAACCGTTTGGCTTTATTTTACATCTATTAAGAATAATCTTGGCCTTTGCTGCAGCGGGACGCTAGTTCGTCTAACCATACTAGAGAAGAATCTAATAGCCAATCTACGAGTGGATCGAGAAGCCATGCTACTCCACCGCCTTTTACATCCTTTCCTTTTGATCCTAGCACAATTCCTGCAAATTTTGCTAACATGTTCATGAATATGGCTGGGAATGAATCTAACAGCCAATCTTCCAGTGGATCAGAAAGTCGGGCTGCTCCACCTCCATTTGGTTCTTTCCCGCTTGACCCTAATGCCATTCCTGTGAACTTGTCTAACATGTTCTCAAACTGGGGTTCAACTGCATACCAAGGACAAGAACAACATTCCCAAGGAGAAGGGAGTGGTGACCCTGAACTTACCGGGCCTGAGATAAGAATTGGTGGGAACATCAATCTGAATGTGGGTGAAAACATGCCTGAGGATATATCAGGGGCATTGAGAAGTGTTATGGAGATGTTCACAGGCACAGCTTCCCGTGAAAATGCACAAGATGGAGCTGATGGAAGATCTGCTCCTAGCTGATGCATTGACTCATGTCTAAGTACTGTCGATGTAATTTTCTTTTTTCCTTTTTGCCTTCTTCTGACTTGTAGATTGTATGTGGATTTTTCATCCATGTTTACAGATTGATTGAACGTCATCATAGGTTAACTTAGCTTTCAGTTTTTCCTGAAGAGCTTTTTTTGTTTTTTGGTTCAAAGGAGGAGCTTTTATCAATGCAGAACATTTCATATTTTCATAATATGAGCCAACTCAGTCTTTCTCATGTGGCTTCTCACTTTTACTTCTAGTTGTAGCCTTGCAGTCCCTAGTGGCTCTTCAGGCTCATTTAGTTACTGATGATTACCAGTGATTTTGGGCAAACCTCGTACTTCAAAATCGTGGTCTTCGAAATCTTTGATGCCGTGACGTTTTGCCAGTACAACAGCATCTTGTCACCAGCAGAAGTGCACGTCTGATACTGGTGCATTAGGCTTCAACTTCATTTTCTGTTAGTCGTTTTCTACAATTAATCGAATGTTAGCCTTTAGTTGGTGTAGGTGAAAATTCGAGATGGAGAGGTGGTACTCCAAGATTTCAAATTATGACCGGAACTATCTGAAGAGCGCCAGAAAGTCGAAGCTTTTACTCAGATGGCGTTCTGAAAATCGTGTATTTTTTCACGCCCTACGATTAATGCAACTCTTTGACCAACCCAGTGAAATTGAGGGCTGAGGGAACTTAAAATGAGGCTCGTAATATCGGCTCTTGAGAGATGCTGTAAACGATTGCTTCAGTTAACAGTATTATCAAGACTTACAAATTTCGAATAACACCACACTCTGTGCCCGAAGATTTGTCTTAATCTTCTAAATCCTCGTCGGTCAGGAATTTGCCCGTTCCAGGGTTCAGTGCGGCGATGAAGAAGAAGAGGACATTGAACAGCACGAGGGGCTCGATTTCACTGATGGGCACTCCAGTCTCGATGTTTAGCTGAGCTAGAGCTCCCTTTCCAGTGATGATTTCGCCGATCAAAGAGAAGGCGAACCCGAGCTGAGCCAGTCTTCCGACGAAGAGCTCATTTGCCTTCGTGAACCCGAACAATGGACCTTGCACACGAGATGACAGCAAACATTTTCAGGAGCTAAGCACACTTTGGTGTTCATGGAATCCGTAAATTCTCCAAATTAGTTAACTGTTTTAGTGGACGCGTCTAAGATATCATAGTGGAATAAGCACGATTTTTCATTCCAAATAATATCCACCTGCCAAACTGTTAAAAACAAATAAAACGGTAAGATGCCGCTACATACCTCCTTCCTTAAGACCTAGTGCCGAGCGGAAACCTTTTCCGGGAGGGATCACGGCCCCCTCGATCCCAGCCGAGTCGTCAACGAACCGTCCACGGTCTCCGAGAGCTCCAATGGCTCCAAGCAATGTGAAGAGGATGAAGAAAAGCAGGAGAGGCTCAGCCTCATAAATGGGGACACCAGTCTCTAAGTTCAACTGTGCAAGAATTCCTTTCCCTGTAATTGCCTCACCTAGCAAGGATGCCTGAACATAGTTTCCCAAGACTTCATATGATGCATTGTACATTGGGAAAGTCTTATGAGTGTGTGTGTGTGTGTGTGTGTGCATATGCCTGACAAGATATACTCATTTACTTGATCTTTTAACTTATTAATCCTGAAAGGCAAAAGTTCTTTATTTGGTTCTCGGCAGTCCGACAAAGGATAGCACTATAAGAGATGCTAAACGTAATGTAAAACTTTTCCAAAATGCGTATCCACTGAATGATGGGACGAACTTTTGTTGAGCGGTTTTGAAGTCACTCTCATAGAACGTGGGTAATTTTCATGTGTTGAAAAGACGAACCTTATTCATATATAACACATGTTTACTGTTGTGCCTATTACTAAAATGCTTCGTAGTAAGCGATACATGTTGCATTGCTCCGGAACTATGTAGTTACACTGATTAGCATATTGAACCCCAAACGACTACCCCTTTTTCCTCCCCATTTTGCTATTTTAACCTTGCCTACACCGAATATTGTCCTGTTAATAACTTATATGCTGAAGCTGCCATATAAAGGAAAAAGAGATTAAACGGAAAACAATGAACCTACCGAGTATCCTCCATTGTACTAGTCAGAATGGTTAATATACAGTCTTTCAACGTCACTGACCTAACCTTACCATCTCGACATGAAATCAACTCCATTAAAAAATCGCAATATACCACGGTTTTCCATTGTCAGAGCCAAGATAACCAGTGTAAAATGCTAAAAGCCACCTCTCAATTCAATTCTAGAACTCGGTCGGTCATCAATAGAGACATATGCTCATGCATATACTGGAAAGTGCCGAATCACTTTGAGCAAGAGCAGAAGAAAAAGAGAGGGAACTCACAGCAAAGCCAATCATAGCGACACGACCCACGAAGAGCTCGTTCTCTTTGGTGAAACCAATCCCGCCAGACGTCCCGAAAATGCCATCTTCCACCTTCGGCTTCTCCTTCACCACCTGTCGACCACACATACAAAACAGCACAAATCCCAGAACAAAATTCACGTTCAAGATTCAAACCCGCATCTCTATAAACCAAATTCAAACATGACAAGCGAAAAGAGAAGGAAAAGAGAGAGAGAGAGAGAGAGAGAGAGAGAGAGAGAGAGAGAGGGACCTTCTTAGGAGGGGCCTTGGTCTTGGACTTGAAGAGAGCGAAAACTGGAGAGGAGCGATGAGAAGAAGCCGCAGGCGAAGGAAGCGGGTTGTACAGGAGGCTCCGCGAGAAAGAAGATGAGGTAGGCCTCAGTCTTTGGATCTGGAACTGGAGCAGACGATCGGGCGTCCTCAAGTCCACCGAGTGTCCGGAGACACTTGGCATGAGCATCATGGTTTGTGCCATCCTCTCTTCTGCAGCTCTCTCTCTCTCTCTCTCTCTCTCTCTCACAAACGCTCTCTGTCTACTGATTTTTTGGGAATGTGCTGAAAATGGGGGATGGTTAGTTTAATATGAGGAGAGGAGAGGAGAGGAGAGGGGGGAGGGGCTTGAGCTTTGCATGAAAGAGATATTGAGGATATGGTTGCGAGACCTAGCGATGGGCGAATAGAGCGACCACGTCTCCCCCTGCTGTACTTTGCGCTTTGTGGAGATCATTTTTTGAGGCTCCAAAGCATTTTCACGAGAAAAAAAAATGAGGCATGCACGGTATAAAACCTTGGACACCAGATTTGCTGCTACAGTGTGCCACTTGAGTGCTGACTGTGGTCCCATATTGAACGTGGCGCTCGGCAGGAGGAGGTTGCTCCTTTCCCCTGAGACCATGTCTCCAAAACAAGTTTAGAGCTTTGTACTCTTGCAAAGGAGCTCGACGTGACTCAACCAGAGCCGTCTGCCCCATAATTATCAGTTCTAATTACGAAGCATCTACCGTCGCTGTGTGTATCGAATAGTTAACATAAAGACACGACTTATCTTGAAAGAAAAATAATTTACAATCACATAATTATCAATGAGTAATATGCAAAGAGATTATGATAAAATTTTGAGATGTGATTCCATGACCGACAATTGAACTTTAATACGTATTCAATTGGGTTATGTACTTTGACATTGGTAGTTAATTGGCAGAAACTTTTATTTGAAAGGCATGACACTCTTTAATAGGAAAGCTAGGCAAAGTGAAACTAAATATTTATAAATAAATAAAAAATTCATCAATTCGAGAAAGAATAAAACAACTTCATTTTGTCGATTATCTTGAGAAGGAGAGAGAGAACAAATGCATCCACACAAAACAACTCCTCCAATTACAACGGCCCAATATTTTTCTCATTTTGACAAAGATTACAAAAATGAAATACGGTCCAGTAATAATGTGGATTGGGCGATTGACAAGAAGACACGTGTTATAGGGACATGTGAAAATTGGACATTTCCACTGTCGTTGGAGCAGCGGGAGATACGGTACAATGAGGAGAGTCCACCCAGCTGTTGCACATGTCCACCACACAGAAAGCACTCCCTCGAAAAATAAATAAATAAATAAATAAAGAAAGAAGGTGAAGAAAACCCAAAGCAAAACGACATGGGTTTTGGACCCAAAGGTGTGTACCCATTGCTGTAGCAGGTCCCACGGGCTTTGATCGTGACCCGCCCATGGATCCACTTGAACATGCCAGAATACTATGCCCCTCTTTGTCATTTTTCCCTATTCAAATTCCCAGCGTTTGCTACATACATGCCCTTAAAAGAGTTGTATAGAGACACGCATAACAAAATTTATGTTTCTCTATTTCTTTATTTTTTTACTTCTCGGAACAAATTTGGAATAGAAAGTTGCTTAGTAACGCAATTTTATTTATCTATTTCTGAAATAAATTTATATTCCAAAAGTTGATTTGGAGCAGAGATCAGAAATTAAAATTTTTAGCTCTTTTATTTTAGAAATAAAAATGAAAAATGAAAACTGTTCTCATCGTTCGGTCTTGTCGCCGCCCGTGGATGCTCGCCATTGGACATTAGACGATTCCAAACACCAGTCGTCGCCTCCTTAGATATATAAATTTTATTGTGTTATTAAACAAATTTATATTCCAAAAACATAAATTTTAAGCAGTCTTGCTTTGCGATGATGGGCTCTGGCCCAATCACCCTAGGTGGCAAAGGTCAGGGCATTGTCAAGTTGTGAGTGCTAACTAGTTTTGGCCCAATACACGCAGGCCTGGCATGTGCTGTCCAGCCCAAGTTCCAGCCCAAGCCTCTGCAACTAGCGATGTCGACCATTGGGTGATCATTCCGTGTTTGTTTTTTTATGTGGTTTCTGGTTCTTGTTTTGGATTGTGCAGAAAAGTTTGTTCCTTTTCGCTTGTTGGTTTTGCAAAATCTTATTCCTCCATTCTGAATGAACTCTCTCCTCTTTTGTCTCTTTTGTTCCATTTTAGTTAAAATAAACAAATTCACCGAATTTGTGGATTCTTGGTGAAAGTGTAATTTTGTTCGATTCTTTCTTGGCTTTCTTCAAGAGTATGGGTTGTGATAAGGTGATCTCATCTCAGATACATATATGACTTTCCTTTTACTGAACTTATTTCTTGCTTTGAAACATTAAGTAGAGGATTGATTTTTGGGTTCATCTTGATGCATCATCTGTATTGAGGAATACAACCTCTCAGTTTGGGCTTGAGGATGCAGAATTTGGTTTACTTTTGGTGAAACTTTTTGTTTTGATGGCACTGAATTTTGTCTTTACTGGGATTGAGTTGAGATTGCGCACAAGGAGTTTCTGTTTTCCTCAGCTGACATGAGAATCTTTTCCTTTTTGAGTTGTTTAAGACAATGGAATATCCTTAAAATGGAAGATTAGTATTCTTTCTTCCCAAGTTTTCATCTTTTGGTGTGCCGAAATTGTCCAATTCTTATGTCTGTGATACTGCTAAGCTTAAGGGGAATTGGGAATAATTAGCAAAGCCGCATTGATTTCATTTATTTGTTTTACTTCCCAATAAGAAGTTATGTTTTCTTGCTATGTATGCAAAGATGTGTCATCTCCCTTAGATGTATATCATTCACTTTTGGTTTTGTTGAATCTCACTTTTATTAAACTTAGTAGAGACCATGTACTGCCATGCTTCAAACTTGGCTGATAAAGGAACCCAATGGGAAATTCGTTGGGTGATAAAGAAGAGGTGAGAAGGGGAAAAAGAAAAAGAGGGAAGGAAAAAAAAAAAAAACCATAAACCCGAAACGCAACCTGGACCCCACCCGATCCGACCCGCATTATTGCTTCAGGTATTATGCTTTTCAGGTTGGTTCAGTTCGGTCGGAACACATTGCCTTATGATTCGGGTTGGGTTGGGTAACGTCAAAACCTGACCCGACCCAACCCATTGATAGTCCTATCAACCAACCAATGCTTGAGTGAATAAGGAAGACGATTGCCCGCTCAACTGGTAGTCAGATCTGAATGATGACTTAAATGGCGGTTGTGTCCTTCTTGCATGCTTAAAGTCTCAACTCGAAATCACCACACCTTTTTTTTTTATTATATGGGGATTACTCAGTATATCTAAAATGACAGAAACAGTCATATTATTCGATGAGAAATTAATGGATGCTTGGAGAGTTCGAACACCGCATTGTTGCAAAGAACATGAAAAGTATTCATTGAATGCACGTCCCAACATAAAAAAGCCAGAGGAAATCCAAGTATAGGGGCAAACTACGTTCAATCCATATATTGACACCAATCATTACTTTGCAGACATAGCTGAAAATTACTAATAAGGGCAAACAGGCATAAATTGCGATAGGAATGTACCAGCATCATCAAAACCATTTACCATAACTAATTAATAAAATAAATAAATAGGAAAAAAAGGGGGAATGGGGTGAGAGAGGCTCGAACTCTCGACCTCAGGATAACTCAGAAGCTATGAGACCTACGCGCTAGCCAACTGCGCCACCACCCCACTTGTGTCCTACTAATTAAAAAAATTATTATTAACTCAAATGTTTTTTCAATCACTCGTCATAACGAAACGAATTTGCAGGATTACTTTTTTATAGGGGCGGGCGCCTTGTAAAAAGACTAAGCATGAAATAATTTTACCTGAATGTGGGTACGAGGATACCCTATTTATTGTCTAATGACTTATTCTACTATTTTTTTCTCATCAAAACGTCCCATTTTAGTGTTAATATATTCCTCCTTGTTTTTTTTACCTCGATAGTGACTTTTCTATTATGGTTAAAATAATAGCTATAAACATTTGCGCATGCTTTCTCTTATTATAATTTAAATGTTTTCATAGGCTCCACAAGCTTCGATGTGGAGAATTAGAGACCAAGGCCAGATGGTTAAAAAAAAAAACAAAGAACAAAGTTAAAGAAACTACGTCTCCTTGGGACCCTATCGAGATACGATTACTCACAAAGATAAAGAATATATCCCTACCAATTTCCGTCTAATTTTTGCAAATCATCGCGCATCTTATAAAACCGCAAAGGACAAAAGCTTGGTTCTTAATTACATTTTGATATGCAATTTGCGCACGCAAGCGAGGTTCCATGGTGTAGTGGTTAGCACTCTGGACTTTGAATCCAGCGACCTGGGTTCGAATCCCGGTGGGACCTTTCTCACTCTCCCTTTTTGAGCGAAACTTCATTTGTTCATTCTCAATCAAAGTTCTTGGCTTCCATTTTGAGCCAAAAAGAAAAATCACGTGTAATGCATAACGTATAATATCGTGCTGAACTGTAGATTTTTTTTTTCTTGACGGGTTTGATTTGGGTTTTGTCCAACCATTCAATGAGATCCATAAACTCTCTACTAGCCCATTTAAGTCATGGGTTTTGTCTAGGCAAGTGGCTCACAAGGAATTGGTAGCACTCAGTGGATAGAGGGGATCGAACTCGCAAATGTTTCATAAGAGATATTTATGACAAATTATGTTGAAATTCCGCTCTAGTAATAGTTGTCCTTTAAATAAGGAGAAAACATGATAAATCATCTCATTGGACTTGTGTAACAAAGTTGATATGCTGAAGATGTTTAGCAAAGAGAGCACAACACACAACATTAACCATTAGTGCGGGATTAAAAGGCCAAACCTTGAAATAACATTGATTGCATATTGAATATAATTCAATGATCAAGAAAAGAAAGTACGTTGATCAGACTGTTCGATAGTGTAACAATTCAAAGGAATTCAAGAAGATATAATGCCTACTAGCAAAAATATTGGTAGGTATGGAAAAATAACGTAGACAAGAGTTTGCCAAATCATTAATCTAAGGAGATTCCTTAGATCTGTTAAATTGGCAATGAAATTTAGTCTTTACGATCAGATTTGTTTGACTCCCCATTCCCCGAATATCCATAGGTTGGCATTAAACTCTAGGATATGAAGAAAATACTAGTTGAGTTTAATATGCCACGTGAGATATATAAGAAACCACTTAAATACTGACATGTGTCAATTCTAGCCACAAGGAAGAATATTCAAAATTTATGCAGACCCTCTCTCTCTCTCTCTTTGCGACTTCACTCTTTGCGACCTCCGCTTTGCTCTCTCTCTATTTCTGCTGCCAAGACACCTCCCTACTCATGAACCATGCTGCTGCTGCCTCTCTCTCTCTCTCTCTCTTTGCGACTTCACTCTTTGCGACCTCCGCTTTGCTCTCTCTCTATTTCTGCTGCCAAGACACCTCCCTACTCATGAACCATGCTGCTGCTGCCTCTGCCTCCACTTGATGGTAGCGTACATCGTCACCTCCTCGAACCCCGCCGTCACCATTGATGCCCCATTGGCGGCTTTGATTCATCCTCTACCGCTCTCTCTGTCCTGGAAAACGACTTCGCTCGCTCGCTCGCTCTCTCTCTCTCTCTCTCGCTCGGTCGTCTAATGAACCGTCGCCTCCCGAAGCTCCATTGGCGGCTCCGAATCGTCCTCTGCGTCCAAAGAACTCAGGAGATTGACATATTCAGCAAACTCGAGCATCGTCAATCCCTATTATTTGAGAGAAATTGTTTTTCCTATGAATGGTTTACTTTCCATGTACCAAAAGCTGGAAAATTCAAGTGAAACAAGTGATGCCTTAATAATTTTTTTAAAAGAAAAAAAAAAATTATAAAAAATTATGAAAAATATGATTGTTTTAAATAATTTTTCTGAACAGATTTTCCTTATCAAACGACATAAAATACTTTTTGCATCTTTTTGGATCTTAACCAAATACCAGAAAGTGAAGTAATTTTTCCGATAAATGACTTTTTAGAAAATGTTTTCTAGAGATAATACATTTTATTTGAAACAAACGGAGCATTATCAACAACAATATATGTTTAAATATTTTCATGAATAATGAAAATATTTTTATTCACTCGTTTTGTAAGTGATGTAAGAAATATTTTTATGAAAATATTTTCCAAATCTTTCATTTTTTACAAAACATATAAAGCCTTAAATAATGGTAAAAGTGTCCCCACCTTGCCAGAACTCGTCAAGTTGGCCTCATTTAGGGCCTAGGCTGCACTGCCCCACTCAGTGCGAGGCGAGTGATGGGAATGGGGGAAGAAATGGTTGTTCCTTGTCCTAAGATAGGGATGGGAACAGATAAAAGATATGGTACCGTCCTATCCTGCCTTATTTCGTATATATGAAAAAAGTACCCTTTCTATACTTAAAAAATTACCTTTTTATTACTTAGTCGCAATGAGAATTGTGTCTTTCTTTCTAAAGTTAGGGTTTTCTTTCTTTCTTTGTCCTCACAGTCTCACTTATCCTTTGTCCTTTCCTCCATGCCAATCGTTATTCTATTCTTCCATCCACCCTCCCACACAAACGGAGTGCAACCTCTGCATCTTCCATCTTAGCCCTAATCTACCAGCCATTAGTCACCAATAGCAGTCACGAGCTTCGAATAAACAAACAATGCTCTCTCTCTCTCTCTATCCTACTATTCGCCATGTTGATTTAGAGATATTTCTGTTTGGAATAGGAGTGAGCATCGTTCAGGTAGGTGGTTCTCCCTCCCTCCCTAAGGATCTCCCTCTCTCTAGGAACCAAACTCCCAATTTCTCCAGTTCTCTCTCCCCTCCCTCCCTCCTACAAAGCTTGTTTGGTTTTATATTCGGATTGAATTGCGAGCCATTGATTTTAATTAAAGATTGAAAGCTATAAGGAAAAACGAATAGACAATACTCGTTAGCTAAAAACTTAATTTCTTGAAGGTCATGATGTGATCCTCTTAAGATTTCCCAACATCGAAAACATATAGAGAATTAGACTCCACGTTAAAATTCCTAACCTCCATAGAAGTTCAAAGATTAATTGCTTAATTCATCTTTTTTCAACATCAACCTAATTTAATCGTGGAAATGGCTAAGGAGACACTAAAACGAACCGTTGGCTCTTATGGACATCTTCAATCAGCTATCTCCTTCCACTACGTTTGTTTATTTTTTTTTGGTTGATAAAGTAAGTAAATGGATTATTAAAATGAAAAAAAAAGAAAAAAAAAAAAGGCAAGAGGTTAATCCTATTACACATCCAAGAGACAAAATTAATTAATAATGTCAAATAACTACAAATATGCATATATGTATGTATATATTTGGACAAAAATCTATAGTATAATTAAGTAATTAAGATGGAATTTCTTTTTCCAAGTGGGCGGGCGGGCAAGCGATTCCACACCTAGAACCTAGAATCGGATTAATACTCAACCGAACCAATCCCCATGGAAACCGCTAGTTTAAGTCCTATCCGATTTGGGCAGTCAAGTGGTTCTTAGTTCTTATGCACACCTCCAGTTTGAAATGAGCATTTGGCTTTTTACTGTAAAGTGAAAAATAGTTCCAAAGATTAATTGCTCTTTTTATTATTATTGTCTTATTTTTTTTTTTTCAGTGGTACAGGTCAAATTTCAAGTATTCTCTTTTCTAAATTTTTTTTTTTGGCCATATACAACTTCTTCTTCTTTTTTAAACAAAGCACTATCGATTATTGGGATTTGTTTAAAATATTCCTCCTTGTTGAAAAGAAAGACTGAACTTTGCTTTAATTTGCACATCATTATGACTACATCTAAGTTCAATGGAATCATATAGTCCCGTCCGTGAGTGGTTGGAGTGGGAAGATGAGGAATCACTTTGCATATGTTTTGAAAAGAACCGATCACACTATTTGAGTTTGTCTCTCTGAGCCTACATCTAATTTCCATCATTTCCGCATTAAGGCATTGGGCGTTTGCAAACCAGATCATAAACCATTCGCTCTGCGTGTGTACATATTAATAACTTGGCAAACCAGATTAAAACATCATGCATTCCATGACGTATGCTTTCCCCATGAACATTGAAGTCAATATAGATCACAAGCTCACGCTTTCTAATTTGGTACAAAGCTACTAAATTTGATAAGGGAACATTGAAAGAACAACGGCAAACAGCGAGAAAAAGCTTTTAATCAAGGGACGGTACATACAATCTTACCCATACCGTGCATAAAAGCACTTTTATTTCCCGTCTTTGGAACTAATTTCGATCCCTTCCACAACCAGCGCAACCAAACATCTATTACCCTTCGTATCCTCGACACTCATTTCAACCTCCCCATCTTGTCCATCCTTTGTCAAGAACTCACCTAACTCTATCTCTAACCACCCATCTCGTCTCTCTTTAGGATAACTATCATCCCCCTCATCAGATGCTAGTGGAATAAAGACAGGAGGGAGGTTGATCCCATACCACAGACTCGATCTCTTCGTTCTTGATAAATATACAGAGCGTTTATGTTTACCCACTTCATCACCAGCAAATCCAACTCCAACCTCAAAAGCCCGCATTTGAAATCCATTACGCTTGTGGGTGAATTTGAATACTAAATACGCTGCATAAAGGGTTCTGGGCGACAGCATGCGAGAACTAATCGTGCCTCTGATTTCGAGCCATGATACTTTGATGAGTTCAGCAACTTCTCTAAACCTGTTAATTCACAAGGACATTCCATACGATCATCACCTTGAGGGAGAAATACAAGAGAGTTTAATTTGGGACAAACAAATTAATGTAGGCCCATTTTCGTCTATTATTCCCGGTTACAGAGAGGGCCCTCGCAGATAGCATAATACATTTCTTCCCATTGTGTCTGTCCAGCGAAAAGCTCTGCAAAGCATGTTGGATTCACATAAGCAACAAGAACCCCGGCGGACGTCATTTCGAGAAAACAAGATTCGATGTTTTAGTAGATGTAGTTTGCGCAACGAAATAAAGCTTGGCACTTAGTCCACCATATGTGCTGTCGCCTTTCCAATAAAATAGTGAGTCTTTCTCTTTGCCTTTTTAAGCAAAAGTTGTTTATTGTCTTTTTCGCCAAACTTTGAAGTAGGAAAACACATTTCACGTTAAACAAAAGCGATAACATGAGATTTGACCAGAAGAAAATAAAAGAGATATTTGTTGAAAACCACCTCAACTTCAGAACCATTTCATAATGATCCCTGAAGATTTTGTCAATTTACAAATTACCCATCGAACTTTGATTTTTTGTTGCAGTCGCTAGTTATTCTATCAATAGAGGCATTAAATATTGCATGAAATTGCTCTTCCTAATTATCTTGATCTTTTTTTATACCAAAAGATGTCCATCCCGTGGTTAACCAAAAAAGAGAAGATACATGATTGATGGAAGTCAAGAAAATTCAGAATAGAGTTAATCCATTTTTTGGTAGCACTTTCCAGCTGTGCAGACGGAAACTGACCACAGCAACAAAGAAACTAAAATTAGGGCGTAATCTGTAATTTTTCAAAGTTACATGACGAGCAACGATTATTCAACGGTGCCAAAATAAAGTTTCGGGCTAATGAGCAATAATGACAAAGTTCAGGAGGATCTGGAGCAATTAATTGAAAATTAAAGGCAATAAGGTAGCAGATAGTCGTAAAGCATCACCCCCAAAAGATGCGTTGCATTAGTGGTCATCAATCAAGGTACCATATCAACAGTGGAAATAATCTTCATGTTATTGGCACTGTATATTGAGTGATCCAATATATCCATCCATTCTTTGCTCCAACCATTTGAATCTTGTCATTTTCAGATGAAAGATCATTTCTTTCTTCTTCGCCCTTCATTTATCATCCTTTATCTTGTGGACGTAGACCATGAGTCGGTCCATACAATTCAATCGACCTTTCACATTAAGATCGCGGCTGTGTGCAAAAGAAAAATGTCCAATGGAAGCCGCAGCATGATTATTATATGACAGTGGCATCTCCTCGAAGAAACAAAATGCACTCACTCGGTTCAGGCGGGAAGAGGCCAAGAAACATGTGCTGATGACACCGCCTTTCATTTAAACTACCCAGACAATGAAAGAACAAAGCCAAATTCGCAATGTTTCGAAACATGCAGGCGACAGCACATCACAAGAATCACATTTCAATATTCAATAAAATCTAACATGAAGAACAGTCATCGCTTATCATCCCCTCAATCTGCAAAGAAAATAATAATAATAGAAAAAGAATAGGAAGAGTCGGTTTAAGGTGGCAAGACGGGGGAGACTTACCATTTTGCCATCGCCGACCAGAACTGGGTCGTCGCAGAGGCTGAAGTAGAGCTCCTTCAGCGACGAAGCGCTCCGTGAGACCATCGGGCACCAGTCCGGCGGCAAGAACGACGCCCAGACCGCGTCGGAATCGCACGCTGACTTGAAAATGGACGAGACGGACGCGAGCCTGCACGCGTCGGGGGGGCTCGTGAAGGAGACGACGGTGGCGATGCATCCTTCGGGCAGCGCAGAGAAGTCTGGACCGTCTCGACCCTTTGCTTCGGCCGCCGCCATTGGAAGAACTCCAAGAAATGGGTGTAGCTAAAACGGACTAAATTTGACGCCTTTTGGAGAGACGATGATGATTCAGACCGTGATTCGTCGTGTTTATACAGCGCGACAGAGAGAGAGTGAGAGATGGACGGTGAAATCCTTCGTTGTTAAGGCTTTTGGTGTGAGGAGGGTCTCTGAATCGGCACACGCTAGAATACAGGACAACCTTGAAAGTGGAAAAAATAAGGACGAAATAGGGAAAAAATTATAAAAATAGAAAGAAGATAAATACATTGGATTTTAGATGGATATACTTCCAAATAAATATTTAAAAAAAAAAAAGGGATCAATGTATTGGATTTTAGATGGATATATTTCCAAATAAAGGTTGATCGAGATTGCATTGTATGCACGGCAAATCATTTCATATCACAGAAGTAAACGAATGGATAACTTGATGCTTCCATGAGCTTAAAAAAAATGAAGTTGTTGGTTCCTATGAGCCTTATTAACGAATATCCGAGGCCCTTATCAAATATAATTTATAATAGAATATTCTAATTTTTTCGATGCATTAATCACACCTGACTCGAGAGAGATAAAGTATTGCAAATTGCAATATTTCTTTAAATAGGGTTTTTTTTTTCAACAACTCTCACGGCACTCATTAACAAATTCTTTTATTAATGATAGAAATGTCAAACTCATCATTAAAATGTTGTGGAAATATTCAAAACGCGTTCTCACTCTTTTACAACCAATTTAAATTTGTATCCTGAGCTTTGAAGATTTACAATTTGCACTTTTAGACAAAAACCTAATTAAAAAGATCAATTTTCACAATTTATCACTGTTGGAGAAATCTTTCTGGAAAATTTTGAAGCTGACAAAACGTTTCCATCAATCTAGTTTGAAGACTTGCAGAACCATTTAAAGTCCGAAGACTTTCGACTCTACTATTTAAAGTCCGAAGACCTTCTGACGGGTCGGACTCAAGACTCAAAGCCTATTCTCATTGACGGTTTGTAGTTTGTTGAAGAAGGTCTATCCAGGACTGTGTGTTTCGTTAATGATTTGATCTTGTCGTCTAATGAAGATCTCTTGGCTGGATATGACACAATGGATTACTTTAGTCAAAATCAAGATTGATTTAAAGATCCGTTGATTGGCGAAGTATACTTGGAAGGTTCTACTTATGGAAACCGAAATCCGATTGTATGGATGAGCGGGATTGATGGGCTATCGTCATGTTCCTTTAATAGCTCGAGTAATCTTTCTAATTGATTCGTCCAACGGGAAGATTGGAAGAATTCCTTTTGTAAGTGCCAACGGGTATGATGGCATAAAGGAGTATATAAGGAAGATGTTCGAGTTGTTTTGAGGTGTGCGCGATAGAAGAATTTCAAAGTCTGAAGCTCCTTGTTATTTGTCTATTCATTTACTGAGCGAAATCTTGTACGCAAAAGAGAGACTATATTTTGAGATACCTTGAGGAAGTGTGGTAGAGTATCTACACTGTGGAATCAAGAGAAAGCATTGATGTAACATCTTTTTTGTTTATAGTGAAATTCAACCGGTGGACTGTCAGTGAGGAAGAGTGGACGTAGGCTTGGAATAAGCCGAACCACTATAAACTTTGTGTTCAATTTTCTTTTTCCTACTCTGTTTACTTTGATCATAATCTGTCTTGAAGAACTTGTTCTATTGCTTGCCTAGTATTGCTTTCGTATATCGATAAATTGTTTTTAAACCTATTCACCCCCCTCTAGGTGTATATACTAGCTATATCAATTGGTATCAGAGCCTGTGTACTCACTTTGTTTGAAGTGTTTTACTTTAGAGTTAAAGATCCATGGCTAGTATGTTAGCTCTAGGGCTGGTGGAAGGGCAAATCAATACCAGACCTCCTTACTTTGATGGAAAGGATTACAACATCTGGAAAAACAAGATGAAAGCGTTCCTAAGATCGAAGGATCCTCGGAATGGGATGTTGTAGAAAAAGGAATTACTCCTAAAGTTGCATCCGAATCGAGAGAGGAAAAGTAACTGTTGAGTCTAGTGAAATGACTCGGGAAGAGATAATCAAGAGACAAGCTCTTGATGCAAAAGCAATTTATTCCTTATATTGTGCTTTGTCACCTACGAATATAACATAATATCTTCTTGTGTTACAGCAAAAGAAGTCTGGGATAGATTACATATTACTTATGAAGGAACCGATCGAGTGAAAGAGACCGAATCAACATTCTCCTCGGTCAATACGAAGCCTTCAAAATGAAATCAGGAGAATCTATAACTGACATGTTTAGTCGTTTTACAGAAATTGTGAATGGTCTTGAAAATCAAGGTCAACCAATTTCTGATCCCATGAAAGTAAACAAGCTACTGCGAGGACTCTCCAAGGATTGGAATCACATAAAGACCTCAATAAGAGAGACACAAAGAATCATGCCACTATCCGTCGATGAGTTGGTTGGAACTCTTGTCTTATGAAGTGGAACGAATCAATGAAGATGAAGATCTTAAAGGTAAGAAATCCATTGCATTAAAATCCAATGATGATTCGATGTTACGATTCGAAGATGATATGGATGATGAGGAGCTTGCTCTCATGATAAGAAGATTCAAGAAGCTGAACGAGAAAAGGAAGAAGATTCAATCCAAAAAAACAGAGTTTTCAAAAGCAAAGACTAAGTCTATTGAGGATGATGAATCAAACAAAGACATAGTCTGCTTTGAATGTAAGAAAAATGGACACATCAGACCCAATTGTCCTCTTCTGAGGAAGAAGAAAGGAAAAGCTGAAAAGTATTGAAAGGCTCTTAAAGCAGAAACCTGGAGTGATACAGAGTGTGAAGAAAGTGATGATGACTATGCCAATATATGTCTGATGGCACAATCGGATTCAGATTCAAACTCCGAGACAGACTCAGATTCGGACAAAGTGAGTTTGAGGTAAGTAACTTTAAAATCCCTGTTAAAGTTTCTAAATACATTGATGAGATGTGTTCTAGTCTTAAGATTTCTCTTAAAAGGATTTCCGAACTTAAAAAGGAAAATTCTGCACTAAAACAACAGGAAAATGCTTTGAAAGAAAAGTTGAAATGTTTAGACATGAATGTTTCGACTCTTAAAGAAAGTGAAGAAAATCTTTTAAAAGAAAATGAATTCTTAAAAAATGACATATCAAATATCTCAAAAAGATTTTCAATAGGATCCGAGAAACTTGAGAAAATTCTTTCAAAGACAAAGACCTTATTTCAATAAACTGGTTTGGGAATGACTGTAGAAATCATTCCTCTAATTGATTTTCCTAAAGTGAAAGAAAGAATTAAGCAAAGACCCACAAGAGATGCTTACAACAATCATTTCAAAAGGTTTTTGTGAAACCAAAAGAGGTCGAAATGCTCTAAAATGTTCAAGGTGCAATAGTGCAAATCATTTTGAAAAGGAATGTCCTATGGTTTGGAAACCTGTTAAAAAGGTATGGGCAAAAACCGCATATCATACTAACACCAATGGACCCAAGAAAATATGGGTACCAAAGAAAGCTTGAGTCTCTTTTTAAATGCAGGTCACTATCAAGAAAATGGTAAAATGGTATCTGGATAGTGGATGCTCAAGACATATGACAGGAGATTCAAAATGCTTCATAAAACTTGTTCAAGCAAATGGTGGAAAAGTTTCATTTGGAAGAAACAACAAAGGAAGAATTGTGGGGTTTGGAACTGTAAAAATTGGAAACCTCATGATAAGCAATGTTTCCCTAGTGGAAGGACTCAACTACAATTTGCTCAGTATTAGTCAATTGTGTGATACTGGTTTCAAAATAAACTTTCAAGAAGGAATTTGTTCAGGAACCAATAAAGATACTACTCAGTCATTTATGGGTCGAAGACATGGAAACATCTACCTCTTGGATGTGAATCCAGATGAATCGCAATGTTTAATCTCATTGCAAGACGAAGCAAACTTATGGCACAGAAAGCTTGGGCACATCAATATGAAGCAGATAGCCAAAATTTCAGCAAAGAAGCTTGTTCGTGGTTTACCCAAATTATCATACCAAAAGTCCAATCTATGTACTCCATGCGTATTGGGAAAACATGTAAGAAATTCCTTTAAACCAATAAATCAAGTTTCCACTAATCGTGTATTGCAGCTTCTGCACATGGATCTGTTTGGACCAACCAGAAATCAGAGCATTGGGAGTAAGAAATATTGCCTAATAATTGTGGATGACTACTCACGATTTACTTGGGTATATTTCTTGACAAGTAAGTCTGAAACTTTCTCTTACTTTGAAAAGTATGCTAAAAAGGTTCAAAACGAAAAAGGGTATGTTATCTCAAGTATAAGAACAGACCATGGAGGTGAATTTGAAAATCAAGATTTTACAAAATTCTGTGATGAATCTGGTTTTCAACATATGTTCTCCTCTCCATATACTCCAGAACAAAATGGAGTTGTGGAAAGAAAGAATAGATCGCTTCAAGAAATGGCTAGAACTCTTTTGATTGAAAATAACATCTCTTCACGATTTTGGGTTGAAGTAGTTTCAACAGCATGTTATATTATCAATAGAATTTTTCTAAGGCCTATTCTGGAAAAAACCCCCTATGAATTATTCAAAGGAAAGAAACCTATTGTTTCATACTTTCATGTGTTTGGATGTAAATGCTTTATTTTGAAAAATGCAAATGATCGAGTTGGCAAGTTTGAAGAAAAATCAAACGAAGGCATCTTCCTTGGATATTCTACCTCAAGCAAAGCCTACGAGTCTATAACAAGAAGACTTATTCCGTGGAGGAATCAATGAATGTCAAATTCCAGGATTCTTCACAAAATGAATCTATTCAGACTCATCTTGAAGAATCTGAACCAGCTTCAGACTCTACAAAGTCTAAAGAAGCAGCTCAGACTCAGAAAGACCAGCAACAAGTGGTTATTGAAGATTCAAATGAAGGAAGTGATCATCAACCTGACGAATCAACTAGTAACTGGAAGCATAAGTCCAGTCATCCCAAAAATCTCATTATTGGCAACATTAATGAAGGGATTCGCACAAGATCCAAAAGGCGCGAAGAGTCTAGTGCCGTGGCTCTTATTTCTGAAATAGAACCCAAAAGCATAGAAGAAGCTTTATCTGATGAAAGCTGGATTGAAGCTATGCAAGAAGAACTCAGACAATTCAGCATTAATGATGTCTGAGAGTTAACTCCTAAACCAAAAGGTAAATCTATTATTGGAGCTAAGTGGGTTTTCAGGAACAAGATGAACGAGGAAGGAAAAGTCATAAGAAACAAAGCAAGACTCGTGGCCAAGGGATATACGCAAGAAGAAGGGATAGACTATGACGAGACTTACGCACAAAGTAGCAAGGTTAGAAGCGATTCGATTATTACTTGCTTTTGCACGTTATAAGGATTTCGGGTTATTCCAAATGGACGTCAAGAGTGCTTTCCCGAATGGATTTATCCATGAGGAAGTCTATGTGGAACAACCACCTGGGTTTGAAGACCCAAGGAAACCAGACTCAGTATTCAGACTGAAAAAGGCCTTGTATGGTTTAAAGCAAGCACCTCGAGCTTGGTACGACAGACTGAGTAAGTTTTTAATTCAAAATGGCTTTGTCAAAGGTAAAGTAGACACTACCCTGTTTATCAAAAAAGAAAGCAAAAATTTTCTGCTTGTTCAAATATATGTTGATGATATTATTTTTGGATCCTCTAATCAAAGTCTGTGCAAGAAATTCTCTAAGACGATGCAGGATGAATTTGAAATGAGCATGATGGGTTAACTAACCTTCTTTCTTGGACTTCAAGTGAAACAATGGAAGGAATGGACTTTTATTCATCAAGAAAAATATGCTAATAATCTTGTCAAAAAATTTGACTGGAAAATTGCAAAAAGATCGATATACCGATGTCAAGTTCCTTGAAGATAGACAAAGATGAAGGAGGAAAGAAAGTTGATCAAAAGCTATACGGGAGTATCATTGGCTCACTTCTTTATCTTATCGCGTCTAGACCCGACATTCGTTAGTGTTTGCATTTGTGCTAGATTTCAAGCAGACCCTAAAGAATCTCATCTAAGTGCTGCAAAGCGTATTATCAAATACATTGCTTCAACTTCAAGCATAGGTCTTTGGTATCCTAAAAGGGAGACTTTACTCTTCTCGGATACTCGGACGCAGATCTAGCCTGGTTGCGAGTTGATGAAAGAGCACTTCGGGCACTTGTCAACTACTTGGAAGCAGGATAGTGTCTTGGTTCTCAAGAAAGCAAAATACAAGTAGCCCTTTCTACAATGTAAGCGAGTATATATCTCTCGGAAGTTGTTGTTCACAAATTTTGTGGATAAAACAACAGCTAAGAGACTTTGGAATTGAAGATTCATGCACGAAGATTAACTGCGACAACACTAGTGCTATCAATCTTACCAAAAATCCAATCCTTCACTCAAGAGCGAAGCATATAGAGATTTGACATCACTTCATTAGAGATCATGTTCAAAATGGAGAAATTTCGATTCAGTTTGTCGATTCAACAAACCAACTGGCGGATATACTTACAAAGCCTTTGGAGAAAAATCAATTTGAAATCATACGTTCCAGACTCAACATCCTTAAGCTTGAAGAAGTTAAAGTCTAATGACTCTCAGACTCAGACGGTTCTTGACTGTAAGTTATTTTATTTTCTGCTATATTTCATCTCGGAAAGGTACGATCATCTATCTATAATTGATTTTTGCTACTTTCAATTTCCGTGATAAAAGGCAATTTCTCTTTTTCAAAAAGGGGTTAATATTTTAAAAATGGCAGTTATCGATTTTAAAAAAGGGGAGTTATTTTTAAAAGGGGCATCTTTTACTTTCCTTTGCGACGCTTAGTATGTCTCCCTTCGACTGACCTATATATAGTCGGTTCCTCTTTCGTTCGAAACCCTAAAAAATTCATCGATCTCCCTTTTCGTCGTCTTCACTTGTTTAATCTTCGAAAAGTTGTCTTCTTTCTTGGGAAAGTCAAGTTCGGAATCTTTCAAGACTGTGAAAATGTCTTCTTCAAGAAAGTCTTCGAGGATTGCAAACAGGGGACCACGGCAAATGAGTGAGGGGCCTACTCACTTTGATCTCACCGAGGAAGATGAGTTACACAGTCAGCAATGAGCCCACAACATTCTCAAGCAACGTCATTCTCCACCAATTAGTCCACAGGGTGTTGGCCATCGGGAAGAGGAAGAAGTTGTTGAAAAAGCTAATCCTGTAAGAATCCAAAAGCCCTATTTTATTTATAAGCTTTACCGTTCTTTAAAGAGGACCGGTACTCCATTGAACTACATAGATGAGTTTCTTAAGGACAAGGGATATGGGAATGAGTACATCTTTTTGCGAAATATGGAGCATTTGGAAATTGCTCCTAAGGGAATGGCGAAGAAGCCCGGCAAACATTCCAAGTGATTCGCGGATTGGAGGACTAAATCCGATAGATGGGAATGATGATGACAAATTGTACAGCCAATTTCAACTAAGAATGGGTGTTGCGGCGAAAATTCGGGGAAAAAGGACAGACTTGTTCCGATCGAAGGAACAGAGGGATCTTTATTCCAGATTGTTAAAGCGTGGGGTGATAAACCCTATGAGTGTGGATTTTGATTTCCTTGATACCGTGAATATTAAATTGAGGGAAAAGTTCCGTCTTCTTCAACTTGAAAGTTCGTTCCGATACTTCGAAGCCTATGCTGAACTAACTGCATACTTCTATTCAAATCTTAGCTTCTTGGATGCGAATAGAATCTCTTTTAATGTCCGAGATAAAGACTTTGTGGTGGATGTAGATATGCTGGCTGATGTGATTGGGGTTGAGAGAGGAAGATATCAACCTATCAATGTCTCCATTGCTCGTGCCACGTTGGAACTTGTTAAGGACAGAAAGACGAGAGGGAAGGATTTCCTACTCAAGGATGCGTGCGTTCAACATTCGCTTCACAAGATTGTGATAAATTGTCTCGAGACCGAAATCTACTTCAAAAAGCGATGTTTCTAACTCAAAGGCAAAGCTGATGTATGCCATCCTTACTTGGGAAAAAGTTTTCTCTTCCTCACACCATTCTCGTTCCACATGTATAGAGCAAAGTGGTGAAGGACAAGGGTCAACTTCCTTATCCAGGTCTTGTGTCAAAGTTATTCAGACATTTGAATGTTCAACCTCCACAAATTCTTTATGTTCGATCGTGTGATAAAATGGTGGTAGGATTGAAAATGGTGTCCAAAATGCGTCTGAAAGAACTCGACAATGAGTTGGAGAAATTAAAGGAGACAACCCCTGCCAAACCTCATCAAGCCTCTTCTGCAGCAAAGAGGAAAGGGAAGGAGCCCATGGTTGCTTCATCCAAAAGAGAAGAGCTCTCATCCTTGAGGATGAAGATGATGAGGATGACATCACCATCTCGCTATGGCATTAAAAATCTGAGTCGTTCTGTTCCGGAATCAATGGAACGACAGGAGAAGGAAGCGAGAAGAAAAAGAAGCGAGAGGAGAAGGAAGCTAAAGAAAAAGGAGCGAGAGGAGAGAGAAGCTGAAGAAAGAGATGCGAGAGGAAGAACATCTGAAGAAGAAGAAGAAGAACGAGGAAATCCAGAGGAAGAAGAGCATGATGATCACTCTTCCCCACCCGAAGGCATCGAAACATGGGGAGATGGTGAGAATAGAGAAACATCCTCATATCCCGCCGCCGGTGAGGGAGTCGCCCGCTCTCTAGCGAGATCCAGAGGACATTCATGCCTCTCAATTTCCCGAGGAGGGACATGATGCTTCATCGCCAAATCCGCGTGACTATGCTGATGTACCATCGTCTGCTTTTACTCCATCTGATCGTGCCGACGCCAATACGCAGACTGATGATTCAGCAGATTTTCGCAGAATTCTTGATGTTCTCTTGGAAATGCGGGGTCGATATATGCTCTGGGAAGCGAAGTTCGAACTTGCGAGAATGCATGACAAGCTTCTTCGATTTCTTTAAATGATCGATCCAAGCTCTTGCTTTTCGATCCAAGCAAATGCTAAGAGTGAAGAGGTAGCTCAACTGAAGGAAGATTTGAAAAAACTGGAAGGCATCGTCCAGTCAATGGGAGATTTCCAGCTTGTTCGTATTCCCAAGCAATCCCGACTCTATTCCATCTCAAACTTTTTTCTGATGACAAAAAGGGGGAGAGATGCGAGCTTTGAAATCTTTGAACTTAATCTTTGAGTGTGTTTGTTTTGATGATTGACTTTGTTTAACTTTGTGTCCGGTTGTGGACGGACTGAATTTGAGTTTTGAATTTGATTTGCTTACATTAAGTACTATTGATATTTTATAAATGGCTTTACTCTCATGCAAGACTAACCTATTTTCTCGTGGTTGCAGATTCTAGTGTTACTTTTAAGCCATTAACCTTTATGAGATATCCATATTTGCTTGAGTAATGTTTTGCAGGTCAAAGATGTTCAAATCTGCAGGAAAGTTTTGTCACCATCAAAAAGGGGGAGATTGTTGGAGAAATCTTTCTAGAAAATTTTGAAGCTAACAAAACGTTTCCATCAATCTAGTCTGAAGACTTGCAGACTCTACCATTTAAAGTCTGAAGACTTTCAGACTCTATTATTTAAAGTCTGAAGACCTTCGGACTGTCAGACTCAAGACTCAAAGCCTATTCTCATTGACAGTTTGTAGTTTGTCGAAGAAGGTCTATCCACGACTGTGTGTTTCGTTAAGGATTTGATCTTGTCGTCTAACGAAGATCTCTTGGCTGGATATGACACAATGGATTACTTTAGTCAAAATCAAGATTGATTTAAAGATCCGTTGATTGGCGAAGTATACTTGGAAGGTTCTACTTATGGAAACCGAAATCCCGATTGTATGGGCGAGCAGGATTGATGGGCTATCGTCATGTTCCTTTAATAGCTCGAGTAATCTTTCTAATTGATTCTGTCCAACGAGAAGATTGGAAGAATTCCTTTTGTAAGTGCCAACGGGTATGATGGCATAAAGGAGTATATAAGGAAGATGTTCGAGTTGTTTTGAGGTGTGCGCGATAGAAGAATTTCAAAGTCTGAAGCTCCTTGTTATTTGTCTATTCATTTACTGAGCGAAATCTTGTACGCAAAAGAGAGACTATATTTTGAGATACCTTGAGGAAGTGTGGTAGAGTATCTACACCTGTGGAATCAAGAGAAAGCATTGATGTAACATCTATTTTGTTTATAGTGAAATCCAGCCGGTGGGCTGTCAGTGAGGAAGAGTGGACGTAGGCTTGGAATAAGCCGAACCACTATAAATTTTGTGTTCAATTTTCTTTTTCCTATTCTCTATTTACTTTGATCATAATCTGTCTTGAAGAACTTCTGTTCTATTGCTTGCCTAGTATTGCTTTCGTATATCGATAAATTGTTTTTAAACCTATTCACCCCATGTAAGTGTATATACTAGCTATATCAATCACGAGAGAGTGTTAGATAGTATGCTATAAATTTATTATTGGATACATAATAATTTTTAATAATTTTTTATTCTTTTATAATAATGAATATGCTGTTAATTTCACAATAAATTATGGATGGCTATACATAAATGTGGATAGGAGAAAACCACGGGAAGTAATCCTCTCTCTACATACAATTTCCAATATCTAAAACCATATAACCGTCTTCGGAGGGAGTTAGCTATCTGCTATACTAGTCTTAGGGATTAGTCTAGACCATTGAGTGCTGTCAGTGGCTCCATGCTCCAGGGTCAGATACTACAGACAAACCCTAACTCTACTAATTCTAGGGAATGTCGCTGTCTTGGAGGAACCGCAGAATCTTCACGTTGAGGCCATAACAAAAATTTGCCATGCCAAGGTGCCCTTTTACCGTACGCGTGATTTCCTTTTATGGTTCTCGTTGATGTGTACGGCTTCACGATGCTCAACGTCATTGCATGCTATGCCCTCATTCTAGTAGATTGATTTGCATCTCATTACCATCTTTTAACGATGGCGTATATATGGCAGCCCAGCATTGGTTCTGACTTGACTAGCATTTCTGTTTATGCCTTATACAGTGCGCAAGTCATATCTTTACGAACTGAGGTTGACTTTTTGCCGTCTCGAGCAAATGGAGATTAATTTATGAGGTCGGTGCCGCTCTTCTTACCAATATGGGGGGAAGTGGTCGTAGCATTGTCTGATGAGATTCTCCATCCCATTTCTCGCAGGTTTCGTCGAGGTGTAGGGTCGTATCATGTACGGTAATTGAAAGGTCGAAAGAACCAACATATTGATATCCGGTGTTGGGGAATTGGACTATGGATGAAGATAGAGAAGTAATAATTGATCCTTGATATTTTGATGTAAGATGACTATCACCGTCCTTAAGGTATTATTTGCCCTCACTATTGTTGCTGGCGGGTTTAGATACTTAATTTCTCTCTTGGAATTTCATTTCGAATGTGTTAAAGTTATGTATATGAAAAGAGAAAAAAAAAGAGAAATTTGAAGAGGAAACATTTATAAACAATTGTAGTTATTATAAATAATATGTGAATTGGTCTTTAAGGGTGCGCATGATAAAATTTCTGTTTCTCGATTTCTCTCTTTCTCTGTTCCCCGGAATGGTTTAAAACAAACCGTTTGGTAACGCAATTTGATTTCTCTATTTCTGAAATAGATTTCTATTCTAGAAATAGAGAAATCAAAGAAATCAGAAACTGAAAATTTTAACTTCTCAGTTTCTGAAATAGAAATAGAAATAGAAAATTTTTTTCTCAACTTTTCAATTTAGTCCAAAATATTTTAGATCACTAATATTGAAATAGAAATATAAATAGTTAATTTAGTCCAAAATATTTTAATGATTTTTTAATATAATCATTTCAATCAATATTGATTGAAAATCTTAACTATTGGGCCAGATTGTGAGAATTGAATGAACAAGGCTTCATTTGTTGCACGCAAGAGATTTTACGCATGGTAATAGTCAACTTGCCATATTCATATCTAACGAGTCTTTCTTTACCTACTCTTCCATAGTACGCTAGACAACGGCTCTATTTAGCTACCTTTTTTTTAATCATAAACTTCATATTAAGGCGGTAAAAAGGGGTCAAATCACTAGGGTTTCAACCAAATTTTCTTTTATAAGGAAAGGAGATCTAATAAGGAATTTGTTGTTCTTGTAAGAGTGTTGATGAAAATACAGATTTTGATAATAAATTTTTAAATAATCCTAGTGTTGATAATTTTGAAAAAAATTGGTGATGATTTTTGAACATGGTGAGGATTTTTTTAACAAAATTTGGAAAGAAATTGGAATTAGACTTGAAGTTAGGATTTTTTTTTTTTAGGAGATTAGACTATTATAATCATGGCTATCATTAGACTTATTTGATTAATGTGAAATCAATTTCGGCAAAAACATAACGACATATTCACTACAATTGAATTTCAATTGATTTTTTTTTTTTTGCCACGTTTATTTTTCGAAAGAAAATATTACGTAATAGGAAACGTAAGTACATGTAATAGGAAATTCCATGAAATTGTATTTTCAACTTATTATTTTCCACTATTATTTTGTATTTGAGGATGTCCTATGTTGTTTTAGTATTATTTCGACTATTATTTTGTATTTGAGGATTTCCTATGTTGTTATCTAATCAATTTCTATTCCTAGAAATAGAAATTTTATTTTGTTATCAAACGGATTTCTATTCTAGAAATAGAAATTTCGAGTCGTTATCAAACAGGTTTTTTTGCTCGAAACTTGTCCAGGGAATAGAAATTGAGAAATCAATTTCTGGCCAGAAATCAATTTCTGGAACAGAAATTTTGTCATGCGCGCCCTAAACAACTAATCAACACATCTTTTGAAAATAGATATTTCATCCCCAATCATCATCACTTTTCATGTCAAGAATAAATTCCTTTTATAATTACCGATAACTTCTTTTTAGGATCAATAGTCACATATTTTAATAATCAAGAGTCGAGTTTTATATATATTTTATCCAGAGTCATGTCTTCACCAAACCAAGGGTCACGCCTTCTCTTAACTAAGATACATCTCTTTCATGATAATAAACTATTTCAACAATCTCCCACTTAGTTTGTTACATACACTAATTTACATAAATTCATACATATAAGAAGGTATCTATTAAGATTTGAACTTTCAATTAGTATAGATAATTTATCAAAATTTTCCCTTGTTTCTTCTGCAACTGCATTGGAGAAGGAATTGTGGTCACTAGCAACCATCAATGAGGAGGTCTTGAGAACTCTAAATGTGATTTTTATGAACTTCCCTAAGCTCCATGTATTTGAAGCTGCTACCTTATGTATCCCGCACTTGGTAAATGTCCTCAAATCCGGTAGTGAGATGGCTCAAGAATATGTTTTGGACATTTAAAATGTGTTTGGTAACTATTTTGTTCTTGAAAACAATTTCTGATCAGAAACGATTTTTTATTTTTATTTTGTTCTCGAAAATAATTTTTAAGCATTTGAAGGCGTTTGATAACTGCCTAAAATTTATATGTTCGGAATAGAATTACGTTTGGGGTCGTGCTCAAAATTTCTAATCCAAACTATTTTGTTTTAATTTTTAATAATTTTATTACTTTTTTTTTATTTTTTTTCTTCTTTAATTTTTTCTTTTCTTTCTCTTCTTCAACCTTTGGCCGGTTGCCAACCTTGGGATGACTAGTGACCGGCCAGATGTAGGCCAGCGACCTCGTCGAAGGATTGCCAGCCCTCAGCAAGGCCGCGCCTCGTTGGCCAAGCCTCGCTAGCAGTTGGGTGAGTAGCCTCACCCAAATCTAGCAAGGCCGAGCTCTCCTAGTCGCCAACGGGCTTATCCTCACTAGGCTACCGTGAGGTTAGCCCTCGCCTTGGCCAAGCGATATCATCCTAATAGTGGCCCGACAAGGTCAAGCCCTACCAACGGCTAGGCGAGCTCGGCCTTACTAGATCTGGGCGAGGCTACTCGCGTAGCCAAGGCGAGGGCTGAGCCTCGCTCAACCAAGTGAGGCTTGCCGATGGTTAGGTGAGTCTCATTGGTGGCTGGGGGAGGCCCAGTTGAGGCTCACCGGATCTCGCCCAACCGGTCGCTGGCGATCGACGATGACGGCTGATAGCGGTGGCAGAGGAAGAAGAACAAGAAAAAAAGAAGAAGAGAAAAGAAAAGAAAGAAATTTGGAATGGTTTGATTATGGAATTGTTCCCGGAACAAAGAAGCAACTTTTTTTTTACTCCTTAATTATGTTCCAAATCTATTCCGAAAACAAATTTGTTCCTGGAAATAAAAAATTTACTAAATAGATTTATGTTCCAAATCCATTTTCAGGAACAAAAGAATAGAAATTGTTATTGTTTAGCAAGTTGTCAAACACGCCCTTTATGGCTATTGAAACAATCGTGGTCCTCCATGGCTTTGGACATAGCAAAGTCACAGGCCATGATAGCATTAGAGGCCATGCCGATACTTCATATGTTGATGAAAACTTCCCCACCTAGTTTCCATGATAAGGCGGACAGCCATCTCCACTGCTTACCGGGATGTTTGACCGTGACCATTAAGCGAGGGAACAACTTAAAACAGGCCATGGGTAGCAGTATAGCACAAATGTCTTCTGTCGACTGACAATAGGCAATGCTCTTGCACGACAAACAAAGGTAACATTTCTTTCATGATAAACTCAATTACCCACAATATTTGTGAATCTCATTGGCATGGCTTTGATATATATTTTTGTTCCTGGTAGGAGCTTAGGAGGCTTTATTCCAATACTTTTAGTTTAGTGCTTGAAGGATTAAAATTCGCATGCTATAAGTTAAAAACTATGGCTATTTAGATTATGTAATATGCAGCTACATTTGCATCTAGACACTGATATGATTAGTTTTGTAATTCTCATAAAAGTGTTCCTTTTCTGTTTCTTTATTTTCCTCCTTCAGGTGGTTGACCACAGCATTTGTCCAGAATGGAAAGAAGGTTTCACTTTGGCTTTTGATGTGCCTCCAAAAGGACGAAAACTGCATATCAGTGTCTGTGTGCTCTGACCGCATTATGTTGAAGCATATCTACCTAGACACTTATTATTGCAATAAGTATATGCGGTTCACATTATGGACCTTTACCAGGCAATTCTTAAAATAAACATAACTGTGTTCGATGCATGGTTCTCTCTGAAAAACTTATTCCCATGCTTTATAGTCCAACTCGGTAATCTGCACTTGAACTTAGGAGAGCAAGTAACACAGAGCTAAAAGTCATCCCGACCACTATCATGTTCTTCGGTTTGACATGAGACGTGTTCCTTTTCAGGCAACCCTCGGGAGAGTGACTGTCCAAATAGACAAAGTTGTGACAGAAGGAGTATACAGTGGATTATTCAGCCTTAATCACGAGAGCAACAAAGATGGATCTTCCCGAACGCTCGAAATGGAGATTATCTGGTCCCAAACAACAAGACACCAGGTGATGACAAATGAGAGGATTAAATTAATTTTAAACCCTTGATGAGACCAGGTGATGACACCAGGTTATCTTCCAAACCCGTGTGAGACGGACCAAGTGAATGTACACGGGTCTACCCGGGTCATTAAATCAAGTGAGTGAGGTTGATCGGATTTAATGACTTTGATAGGCTAATTCAATTAGTCCACTTAATAATGTACAATCCTCTGCCCTTGTAGATGATGTAGCATAGGACAACTGAAATAAAGTTCGGAAAGACTCGTGTTCAAAGTGTTGGAGAAAACTTCCGTATTTGTTTTGAAGTTGATAAAACGTTTCCATCAGTCTAGTCTGAGCAGACTATTTCGTCAAAGTCTGAAGACCGCCGAACCACCGGACTCAAGATTCAAAGTCTACTATTATTGACAGTTTCTAGACCGTCGGAGAAGACCTATCTAGAATTGAGTATTTCGTCAAGGATTTGATTCTATTGACTAAAGAAGATCTCTCGGCTGGTTATAGCACTTTGGAATCATTTATTTGTTTTGATTCGGGTAATTTAGATCCGTTGATTGGCGAAGCACACTTGGAAGGTTCTACTTATGGAAACCTAGATCCTGATTGTATAGGCGAGTAGGATTGGTGGGCTATCGTCAGATTCCTTAAATAACTCAGAATCTCTCTAATTGATTCTGTCCAATGGGCAGATTGGAAGAGCTCCTTTAGAAAGTGCCAACGGTTATGAAGGCATGGAGGAGTATATAAGGGAGATGTTCTAGTTATTTGAGTGTGCTCGATAGATAAATTTCAAAGTCTGAAGCTCCTTGTTCCTCGTCAATTCAATTGTTGAGCGTAAACTTGTACTCAAAAAAGAGTTCATACATTTGTGAGACCTTGAGGAAGTGTAGCAGAGTCTCTACACTGTGGAATCAAGTACGTGATACTGTAACGACTCTTTTGTTTCATAGTGAAATCTAGCCGGTAGGCTGTTAGTACGGGAGAGTGGACGTAGGCTTGGATTAAGCCGAACCACTATAAACCTTGTGTTCTTATTCTCTTCCCTAAATTCTTTTACTTTACTCGTAACTTTATTCTTTTGTTAAAGTCTCGTTTCTATTTTAAAGTCTACTGTTAACAGACTCAAGTTAAAAAAGTAAAGTTTTTCACTATACTTTGCAAAAGTTTGTTTTTGCACCTATTCACCCCCCTCTAGGTGCTCTTACTAGCATTCACAATTAGTATCAGAGCCTGTGTACTAATTTAGACTGAAGTGTTTTTACTTCAGAGTTAACGATCCATAGCTAGTATGTTGGCTCTAGGTTTGGTTGAAGGGAAAAGTAATACCAGACCACCTTACTTTGATGGGAAGGAATATAGTATATGGAAAAACAAGATGAAGGCATTCCTAAGATCAAAAGATCCTCTTGAATGGGATGTGGTAGACAAATGAGTTATTCCTAAAACTCCAACAGTCTCAGAAAGGGGAAAAGAAGCTGTTGAGTCCAGCGAGATGACTCAAGAAGAGATAACCAAGAGACAATCTCTTGATGCAAAGGCAATTTATTCTTTATATTGTGCATTATCTCCCGCTGAATATAACATAATATCTTCCTGTGAAATAGCTAAAGAAGTCTAGGATAGACTGCACATCACCTATGAAGGAATTGATCGAGTAAAAGAAATCAGAATCAATATTCTGCTTGGTCAATATGAAGCATTCAAGATGAAATCAGGAGAATCTATTACTGATATATTTAGTCGTTTTACAGAAATTGTGAATGGCCTTGAGTATCAAGGACAACCAATCTCTGGACCCATGAAATTTAACAAGTTATTGCGTGGACTCTCCAAGGATTGGAATCACGTGAAGACCTTAATAAGGGAGGCACAAAGTATCATGCCACTTTCTGTTGACGAATTGATTGGCACTCTTCAGTCTTATGAAGTAGAGCAAATCAATGAAGATGAGGATCCCAAAGGTAAAAAATCTATTGCATTAAAATCTAATGATGATTCTGATATTACAGATTCAGAAGACGATATGGACGATGAAGAGCTTGCTCTCATGATAAGAAGGTTCAAAAAACTGAACAAAAAGGAAAAAAGATTCAACTGGAGGAAACAAAGTTCTCAAAAGTTCCAAAATAAATCAGCTAAGGATGATGAATCCAATAAAGATGTGATTTGTTTTGAATGCACGAAAAATAGACACATTAGACCCAACTGTCCCTTATCAAGAAAAGGAAAGAAAAAGCTAAGAAATACAGAAAAGCTCTCAAATCAGAAACTTGGAGTGATACCAAGTGTGAAGAGAGTGATGATGATTATGTTAATATTTGTCTAATGACACAATTAGAATCAGAATCAGATTCAGACTCTGAGACAGACTCAGACTCAGACTTAGATAGTGAAATCGAGGTGAGCAATTTTAAAATTCCTACCAAAGTCTCTAAATATATTGATGAATTGTGTCTTAACCTCAAAACTTCTCTCAAGAGGATTTCTGAACTAAAAAGAGAAAATTCTGTACTGAAGCAATAGGAGATTATTTGGAAAGAAAATGTCGAAAATTTAGATAAAAGTGTTATTGCTTTGAAAGAAAATGCAGAATCTCTTTCAAAAGAAAATGCACTTTTGAAAATTGATATTTCAAGTGTTTCAAAAAAGTTTTCTATAGGTTCTGAGAAATTAGAAAAGATTCTTTCAGTACAAATACCTTACTTTAACAAATCAGGTTTAGGAATGACAGCTGAAACCATTCCTCTAATTGATTTCCCAAAAGTAAAGGAAAGAATTAAACAAAGACCTACAAAAGATTTTTATAGAAATCATTTCCAAAAAGTCTTTGTAAAACCTGTTGGTCGCAGTGTTCTTAAATGTTCTAAGTGCAACCGCTCAGAACATTTTGAGAAAGAATGTCCTATGGTTTGAAAACCCGTTAAGAAGGTTTGGGCAAAAACTGTATATAGCACTAACTCTATTGGACCCAAGAAAGTCTGGGTACCAAAGAAAGCTTGAGATCTTTTTTAAATATAGGTCACTATCAAGAAAAATGTTAAATAATACTTGGATAGTGGATGCTCAAGACATATGACAGGAGACTCAAGTTATTTCATAAAACTTATACAAGTCAATGTTGGAAAAGTTTCTTTTGGAGGAAATAGCAAAGGCAAAATTGTGGGATACGGAACCGTAAAGATTTGAAGTCTCACAATCAGTAACGTCTCTTTAGTGGAAGGACTCAACTACAACTTGCTGAGCATCAACCAATTGTGCGACATGGGTTACAAAATCAACTTTCAAGAAGGAATATGTTCAGGAACTAGTAAAGACTCCTTTCAGACATTCACGGGGCGAAGATATGAGAATATATATCTCTTGGATATCAAATCAGAAAAATCTCAATGTCTAATTTCAATTCAAGAGGAAGCTAATCTCTGGCATAGAAAACTTGGCCATATCAACATGAAGCAAATAGCCAAGATATCTGCAAAGAAACTTGTTCGTGGACTACCCAACCTGACAAATAAAAAATCTGAATTATGCACACCGTATGTATTGGGAAAACAGGTTAGAAATTCTTTCAAACCAATAAATCAAGTTTCTACTAATGGTGTGTTGCAACTCTTGCATATGGATCTCTTTGGACCAACCAAAACCCAGAGTATTGGAGAAAAATCAGACGAAGGTATCTTCCTTGGATATTCAACCACCAGCAAAACTTACAGAGTATACAACAAAAGGACTCAATCTGTGGAGGAATCGATGAATGTCAAATTTCAAGACTCTATACGTAATCAATCGATTTAGACTCAACCCGAAGAATCGAACCTGCTCCAGACTCTACAAAGTCTAAATCTCCGAAAGCGGCTCGAGACTTGAGGAAGCCCAACAACGAATGATCATTGAAGAATCAAATGAAGAAAAAGGTCAACAGTTTGACAATTCAACTAGCAACTGGAAGCACAAGTCTAGTCATCCCAAAGAACTCATTATTGGTGACATTAATGAAAGAATTCGTACAAGTTCCAAAAGGCGTGAAGAGTATAGTGTTGTGACTCTTATTTCTGAAATAGAACTCAAGAGCATAGAAGAAGCTTTAACTAATGAAAGCTGGATTGAAGTTATGCAAGAAGAACTCAGGCAATTCAGTATCAATGATGTCTGGGAATTGACTCCTAAATCAAAAGGTAAATCTATTATTGGAGCTAAATGGGTTTTCAGGAACAAGATGGACGAGAAAGGAAAAGTTATAATGAACAAAGTAAGATTCGTGGCCAAATGATATATGCAAGAAGAAGGGATAGACTATGATGAGACTTACGCACCAGTAGCAAGGTTAGAAGCAATTAGATTATTGCTTACTTTTTATCTGTTATAAGAATTTCAGGTTATTCCAATTGGATGTCAAAAGCGCTTTCCTTAATGGATTTATCCAAGAGAAAGTCTATGTGGAATAACCTCCCGGTTTTGAAGACCCAAGGAAACCAGACTCGTATTCGACTGAAAAATGCGCTATACGGTTTAAATCAAGCACCTCGAGCTTGGTACGACATATTAAGTAAGTTTTTAATCCAAAATGGCTTTGTTAAAGGTAAAGTAGATACTACATTGTTTATCAAAAGAGAAAGTAATAACTTTTTACTTGTTCAAATTTATATTGATGATATTATTTTTGGATCACCTAACGAAAATCTATGCAAGAAATTCTCTAAATCTATGCAGGATGAGTTTGAAATGAGCATGATGGGTGAACTATCTTTCTTTCTAGGACTACAAGTGAAACAATTGAAGGAAGGAACTTTCATTCATCAAGAAAAATATGCTAAAGAACTTGTTAAAAAGTTCAGCTTGGAGAATTGCAAAAAGACTGATATACCAATGTCAAGTTCCTCGAAGCTAGATAAAGATGAAGGAGGAAAGAAAGTTGACCAGAAACTATACATGAGTATCATTGGTTTACTTCTTTATCTTACTGTCTCTAGATCTGACATTTTGTTTAGTGTTTGCATTTTTGCCAGATTTCAATCAGATCCCAGAGAATCTCATTTAAGTGCTGCAAAACGCATCATCAAATACGTTGCATCTACCACTAATTTGGGTCTTTGGTATCCTAAAAATATAGACTTTACTCTTCTTGGATACTCATACGCATACCTAGCAAGATGCGGAGTTGATAGAAAGAGCACCTCGGGCATTTGTCAATTGCTTGGTAACAGGACAGTGTCTTGGTTTTCAAGGAAGCAAGACACTATAGCTCTTTCAACAGCTGAAGCAGAGTATGTGGCGCTTGGAAATTGTTGTTCTCAAATCTTATGGATAAAACAACAGCTAAGAGACTTTGGAATCGAAAACTCATGTACTGAGATCAAATGCGACAACACCAGCGCAATTAATCTTACCAAAAATCCAATTCTCCATTCAAGAACAAAGCATATAGAGATTCGATATCATTTCATCAGAGACCATGTTCAAAATGGAGAAGTCTTAATTTAATTCATTGACTCAAAGAATCAACTTGCGGACATTTTTACAAAGCCTCTGTAGAAAAGTCAATTCGAACTTATTCGTACCAGACTCAACATCTTAAAGTCTGAAGAAGTTCAGACTCAGGGATAAAAGTCTAAAAATACTCAGACTCAGAAGATCAAGAATCACAATTGTAGGTTATATCTGTTTTAGAATTTTCTTACGGATGAAATCTCGAAAAGGTACGTTTGTCTATTAATCTGTAATTGATTGATGTTATCTTCCCTAGTTTTCGTGATTATTGCAATCATTCCTTTTCGAAAAGAAGTTATTTTTTTGAAATGACGATTATCTATTTTTTCAAAAAGGAAGTTTTTTTTTAAAAAGGAATTTTCTATTTTTCCTTTTACGTCGTTCCGTATACCTCTTTTTTGACTGCCTTATATACTGATCGTCTTCCTCTCAAACCCTAAAAGTACAGAACAACACTTTCTTACTTTTATTCTCTAGTTTAATCTTCAAAGATTTCATCTTTCTCACGAATCGAGTTTGGAATCTCTCAAAGACTGTGAGAATGGCTTCTCAAAGAAAGTCTTCAAGGATCACTAACAGGGGACCACAACACATGCGTGCGGGACCTACGCATTTTGACCTCTCTGAGGAAGAAGAATCTCCAAGATAGCAGCAGAGCCCACAACATTCTCAACCGCGTCAATCTCCTCAAGCTAGACCTCGGGATGTTGATCATAGAGCGGAGGAAGAAATCATTGAAGACGTAGAACCAGTAAGAACTCAAAAGCCCGCTTTTATCTTTAAGCTTTACTCTAACTTGAAGAGGGGAGGCACTCCCTTGAAGGATATTGATGAATTTTTGAAAGAGAAAGGGTATCGAAATGAAACCCACTTTTTGCGAACAATGGAACGATTGGGGATTGCTCCTGCGGGGTCGGCGAGATCAAGCTTTTGCTAATATCCCTAGTGATCCACGTGTTGGAAGTTTTAATCAACCTGATGGGAATGATGATGACAAAATGTACACTCATTTTAAGCCTAGAATGGGTGTTGCGACAAATATTCGATGCAAAAAGACAGATTTGTTTCGCTCGGAGGAACACAAGCGACTTTACTCTAAGTTGCTAAAGCGAGGGGTAATCAACCCAAGAAGTGTGGACTTTGATTTTCTTGATTCCTTGAATGTGAAGTTGCGAGAGAAATTCACGCTACTTCAGTTTGAGCGTTTTTGTTCTGAGACGACAGAGGGACATCCAGAACTTACTGCTTATTTCTATTCTAATTTGAGTTTCTTGGATGTGAATAGATTCTCTTTTAGTGTTCGAGACCAGGACTATGTTGTTGACATGGACACATTAGCTAATGTGATTGGAGTAGAAAGAGGGGCATTCCAATCAATTAATGTGTCTATTGGTCGTGCGACAGTCGAGCTTGTTTGGGATGGAATGGTGGAAGGACATATCTCGTACTTGAGGATGAATGCCTCAAATATTTTGCTTCACAAGATTGTGATCAATTGCTTGAGACCCAAATCGACTTCGAAGACTGATGTCTCCAACTCGGAAGCAAAGCTGATGTATGCTATCAACACTGGCAAGAAATTCTCTCTTCCACACACAATCATGTTTCACATATACAGATCGATGGTGAAAGACAAGGGCCAACTTCCTTACTCAACTCTTGTTACTAAGCTATTCAGACATTTGAATATTCAGCTTCTCAAGATTTTGTGTGTTCAAACTTGTGATCAAATGGTGGTGGGACTGAAAATGGTTTCCAAAATGCGTCTGAATGAGCTGAACAATGAGCTGAACAAGACATTGGAACAATTCAAGGAGAAAACCCCTGTCAAGACTCACCAAGTTTCTTCGGCTGCAAAACGGAAAAGGAAGGAGCCCATGACAGCTCCATCAAAGAGAAGAAGAGCACTCATCTTGGAGGATGATGAAGATGAGGACGATATCACCATTTCCGCTTTTGCATTAAAAACCTACATTGTTCTGTTCCAGAGACAAAGGGGAGAAAGGATCAAGACAGAGAAGAAGAAGAGCAAAGCAGAGGAGAGAGAGAATCGATGAGAAAAGAAGCAGAGGAAGAAAGGACTGCAGAAGAAGAAAAAGGCAGAGGTGAACAAGAACAACCAGAGCATGAAGAGTACTTCTAACCGCCTGAAGGCAATGAAACAGGGGGAGTTGCTGAGAACAGAGGTACCTCTTCAATTGCTTTTACTAGTGAAGATGCTAGCCGTTCATCTGTAGATCCAGAAGACATCTATGCCTCTCAATTTCCTGAAGAAGGTCATAAGGTTTCATCGCCAAATCTGAGTGCTCATGCTGACTTGCCATCATCTGCCAATATTCCTACTGATCATGCAGAAGCAAGCACTCAGATTGATAATTCGGCAGACTTTCGACGACTGCTTGATATTCTTATGGAGATGCGAGGCCAGATTTATGCCCTGGGATGCGAAGTTCAGAACTTGTAGAATGCAGGACAAACCTCTTCAATTTCCTTGCATGATCAAATTCATGCCTTTGCTTTTCAAGTTCAAGCAAATGCCAAGGGTGAAGAAGTGGCTCAACTGAAGGAGGATTTGAAAAAGCTAGAAGGGCTTGTCCAATCGATGGGAGATTTCCAGCTTATTCGCGTTCCAAAGCAATCCTAATTTCATTCTCATTTCGTCTTTACCTTTTTAATACTGACAAAAAGAGAGAGATGGTGCAGATTTGAAGAGATTTGACTCTTGTTTGATTTGACTTGACTTTTGATTAACTTTTGTTTGGTTTGGTTGTGACTGGATTTGGATTTGGATTGTGTGATTGTTTAAATGTTTGCTGCAGTATCTTAAGCACTATTGGTATTTCAGATAGTTGTTTATTTACGGGATTAACTCATTTCCTGTGGATGTAGATTTAATGCTAATCTTTACTAAGTCAATTATCTGTTGTGAAATATCCATGTTTGCTTGAGTATTGTCTTGTAGGTCAAAAATTTCCAAATCTGCAGGAAAGTTTTGTTACCATAAAAAATGAGGAGATTGTTGGAGAAAACTTTTGTATTTGTTTTGAAGTTGACAAAACGTTTCCATCAGTCTAGTCTGAGCAGACTTTTTCGTCAAAGTCTGAAGACTGCCGAACCACCAGACTCAAGATTCAAAGTCTACCCTCATTGAAAGTTTCTAAACCGTCGAAGAAGACCTATCCAAAATTGAGTATTTCGTCGAGAATTTGATTCTATCGACTAAAGAAGATCTCTCGGCTGGTTATAGCACTTTGGAATCATTTATTCGTTTTGATTTGGGTAATTTAGATCCGTTGATTGGCGAAACATACTTGGAAGGTTCTACTTATGGAAATCTAGATCCTGATTGTATGGGCAAGCAAGATTGGTGGGCTATTGTCAGATTCCTTAAGGGTACGTTTGGTAACATTTCTGTTTAAAAATTATTTCAGGGAACAGAAATAGAAAAAAATGTTTACATTAGGGGAACAATTTTTGAAAAAAAACGTATTTAGTAAACTTGTTCCGGGAATAAAAATGAACGGAAACACGTTTGATAAATTTGTGTTCTTTTTTGTTTCTTTTAATTTTTTAATATTTTTCTTTTTTTCCTTTTTTTCTTCTTTTGGCCGGTCGCTAGCCTCGGCCATGGTCGACGACTGGCCGACGAGGGTCGGCGGCCTCACCCAAATCCGGCGAGCCCGAGCTCGCCCATCCTTGCCCCGCGCCGATGAGGCTCGGCCTTGCCTTGGCTGGGCGAGCTTAAGCTCGCCTAGATCTAACGAGCCCGAGCTCACCCGGCCACCGCCGGGCCGGCGACGCTCCGACGAGGTCGCTGGCCATGGCCGAGGCCGACGACCGGCCAAAGAAAAAAGAAAAATAAAAGAAGAAAAAAAGAGAAGAAAAAGAGAGGAGAGAGAAAATTTGTTCTTAAAAATTGTTCCAAAAACAAGAAACACGTTTTTCTTGCTTCTTGTTTGTTCCAAATGTGTTTCTGAGAACAAAAAAATAGATTTGGAACAAAAACGCAAACAAACGCGTTTCTGTTCTTTTTTATTCCCCGGAACAAAAAACAGAAATTTTGTTCTTAAACGAAATAAAGAATGTTAACAAACGGGGCCTAAATAACTCAGAATCTCTCTAATTGATTCGTCTAACGGGTAGATTCGAAGAGCTCTTTTGGAAAGTGCCAACGGTTATGAAGGCATAGAGGAGTATATAAGGGAGATGTTCTAATTATTCGAGTGTGCACGATAGATAAATTTCAAAGTCTGAAGCTCCTCGTTCCTCGTCAATTTAATTGTTGAGTGTAAACTTGTACTCAAAAGAGAGTTCATACATTTGTGAGACCTTGAGAAAGTGTAGCAGAGTCTCTACACTGTGGAATCAAGGACGTGATACTATAACGACTCTTTTGTTTCATAGTAAAATCCAGCCGGTAGGCTGTCAGTGCGGGAGAGTAGACGTAGGCTTGGATTAAGCCGAACTACTATAAATCTTGTGTTCTTATTCTCTTCCCTAAACTCTTTTCCTTTACTCGTAACTTTATTCTTTTGTTAAAGTCTCATTTCTATTTTAAAGTCTACTGTTAACATACTCAGGTTAAAAGTAAAGTTTTTCACTATACTTTGCAAAAGTTTGTTTTTGCACCTATTCACCCTTCTCTAGATGCTCGTACTAGCATTCACACAAAGGTATAGTTGCTGAAATGTTTTCATACATTCAAATGGAAAATAGATATGAAGAGGTTTTTAACTCCTTTCTATAGCAAACAGGAAGCATGAGTCACAGTCTTTTCATGATGCGTGTTTGATTGTGCAAATAATGACATATTCATAGATGCTTCAGCTCGCAAGACTCTTTCTAAAGATAGATCATAGCCACCGTTTCCATTTCTACAGTGCTGAACTGGTTTTTCATCAAGACCCAAGCTGCTGGGCGATAGGATTTATTTCTGATCACTGAATTGGAATGTGATATTTGATTGGGCTACTTAGGGAGGTTGAATCGAGACATCATTACAAATTGATTTGCACAGTTTGCCGAAATCCATCCAATCTGCTTCTTCTCATTGTTGTAGATCACCATTCTATCTTGCATGGATATGTCTGCAAGCAGCAGGCAATGAGCATGTCAAATTCCTGAAAACAATTACATCGGCATTCACTGATTTAGGCTCTATCAGTCGGAGCTGCTTGTTACCTCCGATTGTAGTGTCCTCTAGTGGGTCCTCTTCTTCAAGTATTGCCAAGCATACAGTACCTCCTTTCTAGGGGAAAAAGAAAAGCCTTATTTGTCACGGACAAATTATAGAAATCGGTTGGTCAGCACGATAAAAAGAAACAAAGAAACACTAGCTCACACTGATGACGAGATAATCCTCAGGCCGCAACTGGAGTTGGGCCTTTCCTTTCATAAAGCTTAATGCTAGAGGCATGAGGTAATTCTTGATGTCATTTACATTTGCTCCCTTCCAACATATTTTAAAACCCTCGTGCCCAGTTACTTCTTCCAGAGGCTTTCCCTTCAAATCTGCCCTTATCTAACACGGGAAATTGGGGAATTACTCGAAGATTACTTAAATCTAAGTTTCAACAAAATAAAAGTAGTCTATTTTCCGGCAAACCTTGTCAAGCACGGCTTGATAAGCCTCGGTAATAAAGTAAGTCAAGGTGGTCCCACTGTCAAAATCCACTGGAAAGTCCCGTACTCCGGTAGGCTTACCATCGTGTAAGAGTTCCGCTGGTCCTGCTTGGTAGCCCTCGCTGAAGCAATACATTTAGTCACGTCCTCACAATTTCAGGAAGATTCATAATTTGACCAAAAATTAGCCCAAACAAGATAGACGGAACAGTTACATACCCCGATGAAAATGGTACCCAGGTAACTTTCGAAGAAGGGACGAGATCTTTTCCAATGAAGAGGAAGCCTCCACCTTCAGCACCCAGACAGTGTCCCAGTACGTTTCGTATCCCGCAGAGGCCAATTAATTGAGAAACGATGCTAATTTTGTCATTGCGGAGGCCAAGGATACCGGCCATGGGATGATGATTTTTGGGATAATGTTGCTTATATCCACATCTTTGGACAGAAATATCAAGAGACGTCATAAAATCAGTATCAAGTCAGATAAGTACGAATAAAAACTTGTAGTAATAAATTCTCACCCAAAGGTCAAAACTGGACGGAGGAAAGACCCGTCCCTTAATCTAAGGGAGATAGAGTCATGGACGAGAAAACCACCGGATGAAGTTTCATCTCCATAAATCTTATATTCACATCGATCCTTGGGGCTCTTACATGGTTGCTTGTCGGATTTAGCCAAGGCATCACAGAGAGGGTCCTCACAAAGCACGAAGTTGTCACTAGGCTTGTAACGGCGGTCGGAAGCCTGTTCGCATAATATAAGCAAACATTAATAGAAGGAAGGAAGCCCTGCCACTGAAAAACCTCACTAACAAAATTGTTCAAAATGTTGATCCAATTTCTAGAGTTTTCTAGTATATGCATTCGCTAGAGAAGTATAGAAAAGTCCTAAGAAAAAATCTAGTGCTTGGGCAGCAAGGAAGAATCTGAAGTCCACTAAATTTGTGTAGAAAAATCCATAACAATTGTCTTTGTAAATGGCAAAGATAGTTGATTAAACAGACTGTGCACAAAGCTCCACAGTAGAGCTGTCCAAGGATGAGAGAGACTGAAAAAAATCTAAGTCGATGATGTAAGCCTATAAATAGGCTTGGGTCGTCCAAAATGGAAACTGAGCGAACCAACAAACCTCTCCTATGTAAAACTCGGCAGCATCACTTATTGTATTAAACAACTTCACCTGAGTGCACCCGGTACAAGGAGCATCAGGAGCATCACACTCAACCCAGGTTAGGTCACTTCCAATGTCGAAGACCATGTCGAATGCCTCCAGTGAGCGACCAATGTTGAGAGACGCAGTAAAGTGCCTGAATGTCACGGTGACAAAAAGAAAGGTGTGACGTCAAGGAAATACAAAATAAAGCACTCGTCAACTTTTCTTTCTGGCTAATGACATTACAAGAGTCACGTGTCTGAATTAGTAAATAGTAGTGTCCATAAGATGATCAGAGCAAAGAAAGTTGTACGTACTCAGAAGGGCTAATTCCTTCGGAGGCAGGAAGGACGATGGTGGAGCTAGAGTAAGAGGTCAATGGGTCGGGTCGAGTCCGGTATCGGGTCTATGAGTCGAGCGCATATCGAGTTGGGTCGGTTCCCAGGTCGCTGATGTTAGCCCTCGCACGTGCGTCGCACGTGCATCGCACATGCGTCGCACGCACGAGCAGCACCTTGCGCGTGGGAGAGCATAAGGGCGCGTGATCGCGCATGGGGCATGTGCTCGACGCCCTAGCGGCATGTGGCCGCGCATGGGGGCGTGTGGGGCCTCCCACGGCGGTGTGCCACCCGCGGTTTTGCTTGTCTCGACGAGCCCACATGCAATCTCATGATCTCCATAACTAGAATAAGAGCACATATAATAATTGAGTACAAAGATTAATACACCTGTATTGGAATCTATTGTTCTTGATGCAGAAGCGGAAAAGCAATGATCCATGCACAAGGTCTTCTCCTCTATTGCTCTTTATATCACTAGCTCAATGAGACGGCCCCTCATCCTTTATGAGGATACTTGTGAGAATTAAGGTTAGATGAGAGACTTGAGCACTATTTATAGAGTTTCTAAGCAAGCCCTCTCATTACAGGCTAGGCTTAACTTGGCCCACACTAACCAACCCCTTAGACTAATTAAGAAACATTCTATCTCACTTTAAACCAATCCCGTAAAACGGTAAATTATAATATCAATTAATGTAGTCTACATTAGAAAAACTCTTACATGCATTTCGTGTTCCTTTTTGATCATCAATTCTTCAATTAGATGTCAATGGTTCATAAATATTCATAGGCATTTAACGTCGCTATAGAAGTCTTTTTTAGGAATGGATTGTGTTCATTTGATGATTTCTTTTGACCAATTCTCGCGTGAATGTTGTGATATTGTCATTAAATGTGGATGATAAATGGGTGCAATGTTAAGGTGGGACATTCGTCCACTCTCCACAGAGAATCGAATTTTTTTTCCTTTTTCTTTCTTTTTCCTTTTCTTCTTCTCCTCTTTTATTCTTTAATTTTTTTTCTTTTCTATTATCCGTCTTTTCTTCTTCTTCTTTTTTCCCTCCATTGACCATCACTAGCTCTCATCGACCTCCGCCGGCCTCAAGTGATGCCTAAGCCGATTGGGCAAGGGTGACCCTCGCAAGCCCAAGCCCAGGCATCCATCACCTGAGACAAGTGAGGGCAGCCCTCCCTGAGGCCGACGGAGAGAAAAGGAAAATAGAAAATAAAGAAAAAAAAAAGAAAAAAAGGGAAAATGTAAAGAAGGGAAGGGAAGAGAAAAAAAAGAAAAGCTAATAAAAATTTCGATAAAATATTAAAATATTATTAAAAAGTGTCAACATCAACATCAGTCGTGCTACATATGACCATTAACACCTAAATTTTCTCGACGATTAAGTCCGGAAAATTTATGATTTAGGATTACCAATTACAACAAATCTCGTTTCTTAACAAAAAATACTTGGATGTCCTTAGTATTTCAATTGATAAAAGGTGTCAATTGAGCATGATCATGTATAATTATACTTTTATATTCATATTTTTCACGAAATTATTTAACCTTTGATCGGAAAAATTAGAATTTTGTTATTCTAATGTCTTTTTAGGCGTTTGATTTAGGGACTATAAATTTTAAGACATCCTGAAATTTGATTAAAGAATTTTCAACTTATGGAGCCAATCGACTATTTATAATACCACAGTCGACATCGTAAAATTTGTCTCACGCTCTCCATTGATCGCACCAAATGGCACGACACTCCCATTGGCGTTCCCTCCTTTCTCCAACCGATTCCTCAACATTCTTCGTGTACCCATCGTTACGTTTGGAGAACAAGACGCAGACAAGGAGACAAAAATCAAGAAAAAGGACAGAGGACAAGGACAGGGACTCTCTCTCCTTCCCCTTTCTCCTTTTACACTCACGCACGCGCTTAGGGGAGGGCTCACTTTTTCCTTATCGGACCCGAAAAAGAATATAGGGAGGCCTCGAACGCATACGGAGGAGGGGAGTTATAAGAGAGGAGAGCATCTGTCGCTAAAAAAACGGAGCCCTCGGCTTCCGCCTCCTTCAATCCATTACTCCATTCTTCCATGGCATTCACTCCAAGCAAAAATTGGTGGAGATGGAAAAGGTAGCTGCCCAACAGAGAAATAGATCCTAACATGTTTTCTAGATGACGATTGAGGAAACATCATGAACTATACCATAAAGCAGTGATTCTTGATAAAAAAAAAAAGTGAAGAGGGACGAATCTTACCAACAAGTTTAATGCCTGTGTTCTCTACCAACTATTTTGCTCCATCTCCCATGAATCTCACATAATTTGTGTCGAACTCTACTTTGGGTACGTTTGGAAACTACTTTGGAAAGGGCTTTGGACACCTAAAGTCCTTTGGGCCAAGTATAGGGGTGTTTGGCAAAAACAATTTAACCCCCATTTGGAGAATGACAGCTTTGTGAAGCGGAAAGCCCAAGGTAGGTGAGGACCTGCCTTGGGCTTTCGGCTTTTTCGGCATGCCACGTGGGTATTGTTCATTTTTTTTCCCGAAATTGTCCTTACGAACTTTTTATTTTTCCGTTTTTTGCCCTTGTGAGGAGACACTGTTCATCTTCTCCATCTTCTCCGTCGAGGGTGGCTAGCGTGGTCACAACAACCTAGGCGATCGTCGTTAGAGAGTCGGACGACCTCCGCGAGTCGTGGCATTGCCGGCAACCGTCGCTTGCCGCACTGTGACCTCCACACGGAGCTCACCGGGGCCGCGCGACCCATTTGATCGCAGGTCTGGTCGCGACCAGATCTGGTGCCGAAGGCTCGAGCGGCAACCAGATTTGGGTCGCGCAACCTCGCCGCCCCCGGATCCGAGGCGGTGAGGTCCTCCCACAACCTCGATGCCTCGAATCTAGGTCGCCGGAGGTCGAGGCGGCGTCACGTGACGCGCGCGACCTCGCCGCCCCAAATCCGAGGTCGCCGGAGGTCGCCAGAGGTCGCCGGCGGCGCCGCTGCCCTTGCCGATCAATTTTTTTTTTTTTTTTTTTGATAATTTTTTTTTACCACAAAACTCATTTGTAAATGTGATTCCCCAAACACCATTTTGCTCAAAGTACTTTACAAAGGGTTTTCAAAATATAATTTACCGAACATAATTTGCATTTTGAAAAACACATTTAACTCAAAAGTTTTTGCATTTTCCTAAAGACTTTCCCTAAAAGTCTTTCCAAACGCACCCTTTGTACCTAAGCCGTTTGAGAATAAAACAGGGCACATATCGAAGTTATCCTTCCAATCGTAACACTCACTAATTGCACAGGAAGAGAAGTACGGGTGACACGATTCACAACAATATGTGAAAAAAACAACATTAGTTCAGCTGACCATGACCCAAGAAAAAAAGTCTAGGAAGAGAAGTACTTTTTATTTATTTATTTATTCTAGGAACAGAAGTCTACCTATCGGTATTTAGGGTTCTGAACAACACCCTCCTCACGCCTTGGGAATATGAAGAGACTCCATTATTTCAGTAGTAGGAAGTAGTCTATGTCATTCTTACAAGCTTTGTTAGACAATATCACAACGTAATAAATGCATGCAGAGCGCTGCGACCACGTAAAACTATTGAGAGCCTGATTGACACAAATCACACAAAAACCATCAATTATTGTTAAAGCCAACAGTCACTTCCTATAAAACATAGTAAAATTTCTCATAGATATTTAGTTTCGTCGAGAAACTGTCTTAGGCATATTCAATTTGACGCAGTGCCCATGACATTCTTTAATACCACTTAATTTTTCCAGGTGATGATTCTATCAGCTCAAATTTTTCTTTCTTAGTAATATTCAGAGTAACTTGTTGTCTGAAGGCCTGGAAAATCAGGTCGCTTGGGGACACGTCTGAGGTCGATTGGCTGGTCCATCGATGTGCCATTGGCAGCCCCATCGATGTGCTTTCACACCGCTTCTTCCTCCGGCTCGATGGGACGGTCTTTGGCAATCCCCCAGAGTTAATAGTTATAATCGTTGGATAGACTCAATCTCCACTTTTAATTTAATATGACGATGATCGATATCCACCGCCCAAGTGGATCTCTACGGATCGATTAGACGATATATCACATAAAAGATCAATAGTTGTAATTAAAAAGACCCTTATACAACTAGGGAACTCTCTCCTCACTTGTGTCCTCGATTTTCATTTCAGTAATATTGCATTTTCTAGAATTTCGCTCCCTACTCTTGTATGTGGAGAGAAGTCTCTCCGCACATCATACGCATTGTAACCGTCTTCGTTAATTTTTCCCCTCTCGATGGATAATAGGTGAAAGCGATCGTGCTTTCCCACTTCAGCCAAATCAAAAGTCCCTTCAGTCACTTTCCTTGTTCTTTCTATTATTGCGAGTGAAATTTTCAAGCGAAAACTCAAAGTTAGTCTTGAGAAAAATATCAAAGAGGCAAGAGTACTGTATTGAATTAAAGAAATACAATCGTTAAATATGATAGATGCATAAGCTTATTGGCAACAATATTACCATACATGCACAATGTTGTAATTTTTCCTGAAGGGTTGACTGTCGTGAAATAGTGTGAGGGAGCTAAACCAGTGTCTTCAAATTGGTGATGCATATGTTGGGAAGGTGAACATCGTCATTAGTGTTTCTGTAGTGTTTAGCGTGAAGTAGATTTTTCAATGATGGTGGGTTGTGTAATTGAGCGGATGAAAATAGACTTTTCTCATAAGCTAATAGTAGTGAATCACCAAATTAATAGTGTGTCATATAAGATAATTGAGGATAACTGGATTCATATGTTAGTAATTTTATGTAAAAATTTATCGGAAGACTATATTCGAATTTTATTAAAAAAAATTTAAAAATTAAATTGATAAAAATAAAAAGTTCAGCATTATATTAACATCCACACAACAATAAATTTAGGCCTAAGATGATAAAAGCATATTCCGTTTTCTCCGCCGGTCGCATTTGAATCTTCCCTCGTACAGACTTCATTTTCGCTACCAATGGTGGAGGCGCCACGTCGGATCGAAAGTTGTGGTCAGGCAAGCTTTAGATTTTTCAAGCAATTTCTCTCCACGAATGACCCCCGACCAAAAACAAAAAAAAATAAGAAGAAGAAAGAAAAGAAAGAAAAGAAAGGATTTCACGTTATCAATAATAAGACCGCATTTCAGCAGAATTGACCAAAGAAACAGCGACGGTGCGGATTCGAGATAAGAGGTGAGATGTCTTCGCCGTCCGAGCTGGCGACCGTCGAGATATAAAGGGGCCCACGCGGGGGACGCTACTCTTCAGACAGCCCCGTCGAAGCATGTGGAGATCGGGCGTGCCACGTGAGCGCCCGCGAACTGCACGCATGTCCACGTGGCACCTGACGGGAGGCCACCCGAGATCGCGCGCAACTCCCATCTCTTATCAACAGAACTTCCCCCGGAAGAGAATAAATCTCTCCCTCTAATTTGCCCTTTGATTTTTCTCTCTTTCTTTTTTCCCCCACTCTTCTTCTTCTTCTTCTTCTTCTTCTTCGCCTCCTCCTCTCTCTGTCTGAACGGTTCGGACGCTATGAACGCCGTCGCCACCGCCGCCGCCCTGTCGCTGCCGATCTCCCTCTGCAAATCGTCTAAACTCAACGTCAGAAAGGTGACGAACGCACGCTTTCGTTTTCGTCGGGAATTGCCTCCGGCTGTTCCTCCGTGTTTGGAAATGGAGTCCTTGTTGTTTAGTCCGTAGAAGAACTTTAGGCATGTTGAGCATAGAAATGGCGAGGCTAAGCGGATGGAAGTGTGGATTATCGTCCCCACTTAGTGCTTGATCGGGCGGCGCTTCTCGTTTCGCTAGCTGATCGGCGTTCCTGAAAGTTTTTTCAGTGCCTCCTTGCTCGGTTGCTGTTTTAGTGAAAATTAGATGTTCTGATCTTTTCATTTATAGCCTGTCGAGTGGGATAGTAGAAAACGGAAGTGTCATTTAGCTTCATCGCTAGTAGTTGCTAGGATTCTCATTTTGTAGGGGCGACTTGTTTGCTGAATTGAGCCTGGAAAGACTTCGATCGAGTATAAGATATGGTCAAATCCTTTGTTTTTCACGAGATTCGCTCTCGGGACGAACGGGAGCAATCCCTAAAACATTCTGTGTGGTTGGTGATATCTAGCAGCATCCTATGTAATGCATGCCATCCGGCTCCATCCTATGCGAGGAATATAGGTTGGTGGCGATCGGTTCAGTGTATTTGGCCAACTCTACCACTGAATGGAGGATGTGAACATAAATTTATCATTTCTTAAAATAAGATTCATCAGGACTATGGCGCACAATTTTAATAAAATATTTGATTAGTACTGCGATAAACTTGCTTAATCAAAGGTTTGTTGGACTGCAGGGGGTCAGAGGGGGATTTAGGGTTGTTGCTGTATTTGGAGAGGAAGGGGAACTGGTGGACAAGAAGAGTGTGTGGGGTCCTCTCTTTGATGTGGAGGATCCACGGTCTAAAGCCCCGCAGTTGAAGGGGAAGTTTCTGGATGTGAATCAGGCTCTGGAAGTTGCTAGATATGACATACAATATTTGGATTGGAGAGCTAGGCAAGATCTACTCACGATTATGCTCCTTCATGAAAAGGTTTGCGTCAATCTCGCCTATTAGATTTGGTGGAATCTCTGAATTAGTCTTCATTTTTTTCCTTGTACCTCGCTGAAGGGTCACGGATATTTTTAATAATTTTCTTCTATAAGTCTCGTTCTCTCGTACTTTAGGTTCTTAGAAGGATTGGTTGGTGTCACTGACATCGTCCTGCATTATGTCGGAGTTGGTTTTATGTGAAGTTCTTACTCTCAGAGAACAAATGTAGGTTGTGGAAGTTCTGAATCCTTTAGCTCGTGAATACAAGTCCGTTGGTACTTTGAAGAAGGACCTGGCAGGGTTGCAAGAAGAGTTAGCACAAGCTCACAGACAGGTGAATACCATACATTTGATAAACTATAGCGACATGGCAGTACTTCATATTCATTCATCCATTGTTGGGTCATTTCTGGAGAGACAAGACAATGTAGAATGACTTGTTTGTGTCTAAAACACGCATACCTTGGACAGGTTCATATCTCTGAAGCGAGGGTTTCCACTGCCTTGGATAAGCTAGCTTACATGGAAACATTGGTTAATGACCGATTATTGCAAGACAGAAACACAATTGAGACCCCTGAAACAGCTTCTCCCCCTAGTACTTCTACTCAATCTCTTGATGCAACGAGGAGGAAAGTGCCTCGGAAAAGTTTAAATGTGTCAGGTCCAGTTCAACCTTACCATCCGCGCCTGAAGAACTTCTGGTACCCGGTTGCTTTCTCAACCGACCTGAAGGACGACACTATGGTAAATTAGTCTTCCAAAATATTCATCTTTTTTAAGTCTTACATGTTCATCATATAATCTGCTCAACCTAGGAAGAGCATGTGACAACAAGTTTCATGAATCAGTAAGTTCAGAAAACACGAGAGAGCACTAGGACCAGTTACACTTGATATTTGCCTTTTGATACCAGTTTGGCCAAGAAGCTCAGCCCAGTTAAGCTTACTTGTATTAATTGCCCTGTTGCAGATACCGATTGATTGCTTCGAGGAACCTTGGGTTCTTTTCCGTGGCAAGGATGGAAAACCTGGATGTGTCCAGAATACTTGCGCACATAGAGCATGCCCTCTTCACCTCGGTTCGGTTAATGAGGGTCGTATTCAATGTCCATACCATGGTTAGTGAGATAAGCATCGCTTCATCAAAATTGTACCCAAAGGGATTGCATTTTTCTTGAATATAGATGAATAAGTGTCTAATTTTTCACATATTTCATGGATGGCATCAGGATGGGAGTATTCAACTGATGGGAAATGCAAAAAAATGCCATCAACACGAATGGTCGATGTTAGAATTCGATCTTTACCTTGTTCTGAGCAAGAAGGCATGATCTGGATTTGGCCTGGTGATGATGCTCCAGACGCAACTCTTCCTTCATTGTTGCCTCCTTCTGGATTTGTGGTCCATGCTGAGGTATATATTATCTCTTTATTTATTTCGTTCAGTAAGCATACTGTAGACATCTGGAATTTCTTGGAGAAAACTGATCTTGCATGTTTTGTGTCCCCGATGCTTCAGATAGTAATGGAACTTCCTGTGGAACATGGGCTGCTTCTGGACAACCTTTTGGATCTCGCACATGCTCCCTTTACTCACACTTCCACCTTTGCAAAGGGATGGAGTGTTCCCAGGTTTGTGTCTGCAAAGCTATCTGCCATTGAGAGATTTAGACGACTGAAGCAAGGACACCTTTTCACTAATTGATATTATGAAAAGCTTTCAAGTTCCTTTTGTTGTAAAAGTTGAAAAATGCTTTTTGTACATAAGTAAAAGTTAGAGAAACACGAGTAATGGGTCAAAAAGAGGCAGATAAATTGGGAAAAAAGGAGATATCAGGTAATGAGAGAGAATGACATGTTTATGATGATGCATTAGTATCCCTATCCTTGCAAATGTGTTTCTTTGCTGGTTCACTTAACGGTTTTGGTGCAAAATTGTCAGCTTGGTGAAATTTCTCACACCTGCATCTGGCCTCCAAGGTTACTGGGATCCTTACCCAATTGATATGGAATTTCGACCACCTTGTATGGTTTTGTCGACCATCGGGATATCAAAGCCTGGAAAACTGGAAGGGCAGAGTACCCAGCAGTGTGCAACACATCTCCACCAGCTTCATGTATGTTTACCTTCAACAACAAAGAAGACGAGGCTATTGTACAGAATGTCACTGGATTTTGCTCCCCTGCTGAAGCAAGTTCCCTTTATGCAATACCTATGGAGGCACTTTGCGAAACAGGTAGAGATCTTCTTTCCCTGTTTGATTCTTTCTTATGGGTGGGGGATGCTATAGACATTTTTCGTTTTTCCTCAACAATTTATTTCCTAGGGCATTCTGAGCAAAACCTGAGAGGTGCCTTGATGTTTTATTATAAGAGTAAACCCTGTGGCGCAGAATGCAGTCGGTCTCTGTGGGGTAGGGGATCATTATGCGTAGGTTTTTCTTGATGAGAGATTGTGTAGGCTGAGATGCAACTTCAGTGATATACGGGAAGCCTTGTAGTTGATACTGATTTCCAAAAGTATCTGAAGCCAATTCATTGACGCTATGTTGGGGAACCGAGGAGTTCGGGGGGGTGGGGAAGGAAAGTTGGCCACATTGTCCCTCCAAATTCATCTCACAAAAAATTTCAAAATTTCTCTAATTTTTTATACCCATTCCTCTCAGTTTACTTCTTTCCCCAAACAGAGCCTAGGAGTCGTCTGGGTTCAACTTCTGAACCCAGAGTTGTATCTTCTTATAAATAGCAGGGTGATATAACTGGAGGGTGCAGTTCACCATGGAACTTAATTTCATCTAGCTGTGTCAAGGAATCCATACGTCTTCCGGTTTTCTCTGTTCTCGAAACTCAAGTATATCTCAACAAGTCTTCCTTTTCCAGGATTTGACATTATTGTATAGCCCATATGACCCCAAAAGAGCTGCTATGACTGTCTGCTCAATGATCGCTTTGTGATATCATACTTATAGATGAGAGTATTGTGCAGGTCTTGGATGAGGATTTGCGGCTAGTGCTTGGCCAGCAAGAGCGAATGATCAATGGTGCAAATGTATGGAATTGGCCAGTATCCTATGATAAGCTGGGAGTGAGATACAGACAATGGAGAGATGCGGTAGAACGAGGAGCCAAGCAACTACCATTCAGCAAATCCGTGTGAACTATAATTTTGCGCCCAATGGAGTTCCCATCCTGTCTCAACGATCCACACGGCACATTCGATTGCTTCCTCCTCTTGCACAGCTTAGCTATATAATGAAAGCATTCTGGCTGATGCCATTCTTCAGTTTGATTCTTCCTTCCCTGCTCTTTCTAAAGGGCAGTCGGATGTACCTTTGCGGGAACTGTGAATTGGACCAGAGGCAAACGAAATGGACTCTCTCGAGGAACAGCCCCGGGTAATACTGTGCACTCAGTTTTTAGTTTTTTTCGTGTGTACAGTATTAAGAAGTCCATTTCTCGATTTTTTTTTCCCTTCTCTTTTTTGGTTTCTTCATTAGTCCTCCAAGTTTCTTCAGAAGTGTGCAAAATTACTTCTGAGTTACGAGGCATCATTGGGCAGTCGGGTCTCTTCCCTGTAACACAAAAATTCCCACTTGTATGATACGCCAGTTTGTCTAATGAAAAGCGAAAGTCCCGAAATTTGATTCTTCTCCGCATTCTGATGCGTCCGCGAGACGGATATTAGCATCAACATTTCATGGCACATATCCAAGTATTTGACCCCAGAAGCCTAAGCTGCATATGGGAGCGCAATAATACGGTGCCTTAGGTACTGCGCCAAGATGGTATAATAAAGTCGCTATCTTTGTAATCCTCTGAACCAAGAGACGAATGAGATCAAAGATTATGAAGAGGCGTAGATCCTTAAATTGCTCGAATGAATTTCTTTGTACACTAAAATATGTGAACTGAGCGACCTGGTCAAACAGCATCTCTAAACTTCACCTAAAAAGCAAAGAAAGAAAAGAAAGAAGCTGAAACTGCTAACCAAGATATCCATGTATACTCGTGCCATCCTGAGAACTGAAACGTGGGCTAAGAAAAAGACGGATCACAGAGCCGCGCCGCAGAAGGGGCAGAAGCTGAAGTCGGGGTCGACGGCCCGATCGCAGGAGCCGCACCGCAAGACGTGGGGCTCCGCCTTCATCCTCGGCGGCGGGGGAGGGAGGGACGCGGAGGGTGGGAAGAAGAGGTTGCAGTTGCCGCAGTGCATGAGGGGGGCCTTCCCTGGCCAGCGCCAGACGGGGACGAAGAAGACCTTCAGCACCTTGTCGTAGTCGACGAGATCGGCCCTCGACCCGCACGCTATGCACCGACCCGCGCCCGATTTCAGCACCTGCCTCGCCTGCTGCTCCAGCCCTCCCACGAAGAAGAAGAACATCCTTTCTTCCTGGGTTTTCTCGTTCTTGGCAAAGAAATTGAGAAACTGCTTGGTTTTGTGGAGGGGTTTACGCGAGGCCTAAATTGGGGTTTTATCAATGGATGAGGAGGAGGAGAGAGACTGGCTGGAGAGTTCTGGATGCTGCTTGGGGGGATGCTTTTGACTGTTCAGGCTGTTTCCAGAATCGTGACGTTTTCAGTTTAAAAAGGGCCGCATTCACGTTACCGATATATCTAGTAATGTTCTTATTTTCAGATTTCAAACTATAGATTTCACATAATAATGAGACTTATTAATGTAGTGAATGAAATTATTAAATCTTTTTACTCGGCATTTTAGCTGGTATCTCGTACAGAATTAATTGGAGCTTCATTTTTTAAATTACTAAAAAAAAGGGACACAAGTGAATGCCTGAGAAAAATGCAAAATAAATAAACGTGGTGAAGAAATAACTACTTGAGAACTCAAATTATTTTAGGATATGAATTTGAAAAATTGGTGATGAGAGAGTTCTGTATATAATTTTCAAAAAGTAAATATTGATGAGAAGGTTATTGTAAGATGACTCGAATTTTAAGAACTGAAATTTATGGGATAATTATAATATTTGTAAACTAGTAATTGAGGATAGGATTAGACCCAAAAAAATTAAGGATAGGAAAGGAAAATTATTTAAACCTATTATTTTTACTTTATAATTGTATAGATAATACAGGAATGGCTTCTTAGAGTTAGAGTCGTCGAATTTTAATTAATGATTATATTGAAAAAAAGAAAGGAAATATTGGCAAATTGCGGAACAAACGAGGAAGATGGAAGTGAATGAAAATAAGCAGAAAGTGATTTTGGCTCTACACATAACGTTGATAAAAAAAAATAATAAATAAATTGGACAGCTTATTATGTTGATGAAAAAAATTGAAAAACCTTCTTTTATTTTCTTAATATTTTGTACAATTAATAAAAGATATACATCAAACTTCGATAAACAAGTCGTTGCTTTTAAAAGATTTAATCCTAATTTCGCCATCCTCGTCGTAGGAACAACACAGCATTGCCATTCTAACGTTAACCATTGTCACCATTGCTAACTTATTTCGATTGTCAAATATTCAAACACAGCAATTACTAGAAGGATTTATTCGAATTAGGTATTATTTGGATTTTGAGTCAAAATAACTCATTGGGTCCTATCAAAAATCAAAGTAGATGATCTTTCCAACTAAAAATGGCCTACAGCCCGCACTCATAGTCTACCAAAAAATAGAGAGGAATCTGAGAAGGATATTCCCGACCTAATGATCTAGAATTCAATATCCAAAGATACAAAAGGAGTAACAAAACAAACTCTTTTTCTCCCATCATTGAAAGACGCGATACATAAAAAGAAAAAACAAAAAAAAACAAGAAGAAGGTAAGTATACCACTTGTTGCATAGGTACAATTGATTATTAGAATTTTCCAAAGATCCAATTAAATTTTGAAACTTGTCAAATCGACCTAATTAATTTCCTTACTTTGTTCTATTTCGTTAATAGATAATGTTGACATGACATTTTTGAGCACTTTTTTTAATGCATGCGATGCAACTGAAAAAGATAAAAGAAATTAAAAGATGTACTCAAATCTCGAAACTTGTCAAACTCACCTAATTAAGTTCATAGCTATTTCTTATTTGGTTAATAGATAATGTTTTTTTGGTCAAAAACTAATAGATAATGTTTAGTTGACCTGTTTTGGCACTTTTTTACATACACGTGAAGCGACTAAAAAGATCACAAATTAAAAGAAAAGGGGAAATTATTTACCAAAAAAAGCCAAAAGATAAATAGGAAAGTGCCCACTGAAATTGGGTCGCACCATCGTCTTTGCCGGTAAGGGATCATAACCCTTGTAGCAAGGGCCAACGCCCCAAGTTGTGGCTGATGAGGTCGCCAACCCTCGTTGATCCTTGTCCCTTAATCCCCCTTCTGTGCTCACTCTCTATTTTGTGGAGGTGTGTTTTGTAATTTTATTAGTTTAATCTTCGGTCTCTCTTTTTTAAAAATTTGTTTTAAATCTAACTCTAATTATAATAGGAGCCAAAAAACATCTTTCTCATTATTTCGGCTCTTCATTGACATGGTCACGTTGAAAGAGAAGGTAAAAAAAAAAAAAAAAAAACCACTGTAAGCATTTTTTTTGTAAGTCAAATTAGACAGAGATAAAGAACTTAATTGCATTAATTAAATAATTATAGGATGCGATTATTTTTTTAAAATTTTTAGAGGTCCTATAGATAAATTTTAAAATTTTTGAAAAGTAAGTTGGATTAAAAAAAGAAAGGCGAGGGATGCAATGGGATATGATTAATACGATTCTCACCTATCAATACATGATGAAAAATAAGAAAAGATATACTTCATTGCTAGATGTTTTCATATACAGGATGAATCGATTAATTTATTTCATTTGTTATCGTTACCATAATCTCGCATAAGAGCAAATATATATATGCACATTATTATATACAAAAAAATTTCAAATTATATCAATTTATCCCAAAACTTTTTTTATAACATAAAAAACCCCAAAGTATACACATACTAGCATGTTTACCTTAAATTTTTTATTTTGATATAAAAAATTCATAAACTTATATCTATGTATCACATTTACCTTCTATTAATATTATATTGAAAAAAATTTCAGTCAAAATTCCACTCAACATCGTGTTTCGACGTTTACATAGATAGATTTTTAACAGTATTTACTAATGAAATTTGAATAAAAGGTAAATGTGTCTTACGATATAAGTTTGAGATTTTTTAAGTCATAGAGAAAAGTTTAAGGTAAATATATTTAGGTTTTTTATGGTTTTTTTCCTTTACTACTTTCTTCAATTTTTCAGCCAAGATATTCGTAAATAAAAAATAAAAATCTAGAATATAACGTGAAAAAGGAAAAAGAATTTATAATGCAATTTACAGCGCCCGCTCACGTGGTGGGTGCATGTCCTGTCACACGTCACCGTTCCCGAAAACTGACCGAGTCACCTTCGTTGATCGAGTCTTCCTACTACCATGGAACCGCATACTTGCAGTTCCTCGCTCACCGGACCCAGGAAGCGGAAGCCCCGGAAAGAGAGAGAGAGAGAGATGGCGGCGACCACCACCGCCGGCGGTGGAACCCCCGGCGAGGGCCCGAAGATAGTGTGGAACCAGCCCCAGCAGAGGTTCGAGACGGAGGACAAGAAGGCCTACCTCCAGTACGCGCTCCGCGACGGGGGCGGGGTGATGGACATCGTCCACACCTTCGTCCCTCCCTCGAAGCGGGGCCTGGGCTTGGCCTCCCACCTCTGCGTCTCCGCATTCCGACACGCCAAGACCAACTCCATGTCCGTCGTCCCTACCTGCTCTTACGTCTCGGTGGGCTCTCCAAACCCTTCTTTGTCCTCTCTTTCTGTTTCTGGACGTGTCTCCTTGTTATGCCCACCAAGTGTTTGATGAATTGATTGACTATGGACCTGGGTTTTTGTTATTTCTTTGGTGTTGCTTAGTGATTTGAAGGAATCAAGCAATCCAACTTTGTAGTTCAATTCCTGTTTTTGTTGTCTAGCATCGCTCGTTCTTCCTGTAACCCACAGAATTGCTCGTGCCTGTGCTGTTTCTTTCCCTAATCCCCCTTCTGTACTTATAATCAGTAGACGCGGATCCATATCTTCTCGTGTTGGTTACTCTTACTGCACTCAGTTCTTCAATCACCATGTTAGAATTGTTTGGAAATACTACTAATCGGGTGTCTGCTTGGGCAGGACACTTTTCTTCCAAGGAACCCAACTTGGAACTCTCTTTTGTACTCTGAAGATCTCAGGTCTCATATGTAAATTTTCTACTAAATGTTCGGTGAAAATAAAGGCAAGTCTGTAAGCGTCAAGGGGATGTAGCTGCTAGCTCGAACTGCTCTATTCTTACGTCTTTCTGGGAACCTGTCCCAGAACTTGTAGCGGGGAATGGTTCCCCCCGCATAAGTATGATTGTTCCCATATCGCATTTACAGATTCTTCTTGGGTCTGTAGGCGTTAACACACCTTCGAGAGATATAAAAACTTGCTACAATTCTGGTTTTAAATAGCTCTCCATTTTTTTTCTCTTCTTTAATGCTATTTAAGCTCTGATTACAAGATATTCCATTTTCTCTTTTGCAACAGAATATTGGGAATTTATCATGGCCCTGATTACATTAGATTCTATCACCTGTCTTTATGGTATGGTATAGTGGGAGACAATGCTAAGAGGATTGTGTGAAGTACTTCTTGGCCAATTTGTAGGGGATGGCATTTTGAAGAGTCACGCTTTAAATATTACAGAAGGCAATTATCTGATTCGCACCACCAACAGGACGATAAAAACAGAATCCAATCCGACACGCTTTAAATATTACAGAAGGCAATTATCTGATTCGCACCACCAACAGGACGATAAAAACAGAATCCAATCCAACACTAGGTTCCGCTTCAACCAAAAAAAAAAAAAATACTAGCTTCCGCATCTATCAGAGTTTGAACTACAACTAGGAATAGACCTCGAAAGACTTAATGACCTGCCGTTTTGGGGAACTCCATTACCCAGCTGTTGTAAGCGCAGCACTTGACTTCACAGCCGGTGAATCCCGCCTGCACCGCCAGGGCCTCATACTCCTTCTGCGTCCTCTCTTTACCGCCGGGATTTTGAGCCAGCATGAAGAGGTCTTGCTGGAACACAATGTTCGAAGAGACATTTCTCTCTGGAACCACGGGGAGAATCGCCTCGACGATGATCACCTTCCCATTGGCAGGCAAAGCCTCAAAACAGTTCTTTAGAAGTTTCGAGCAATGCTCATCACTCCAATCGTGGAGTATCCACTGCACTTAGATGTCCATAGATTAGAGAACTATAATGAAGTAATGTGATTGTGAAGGCCAATGAGCGTTGATGTTGAAAAAAATCTTGAAATAAGAGTACGAATTAATCCCAAGGGATATGGTGCAACTCTTTCAAGTAATGGGAATTTTACTATTGTTCCCTAGCCTTAAGGTTTCTCTGGATTCCTAGCGACATTTGTGGAGATTACTTGGGAAAAAGCAGATTATTGTCCTTGAAATGGTTTGAGGAGTGAGAGGAATTTCGCAGAGTGCTGAAGAAAACGGCTACAAGGCCTCACGCATCACATGTTGCATGAACATTAGATAAGTTGACGTCTTTACCTTCATGAAAATGGCATCTCCTCTAGGAACACTCTCAAACATATCTCCACCAACACGCTCGACACCTAAAACACGAGACATCAACACATAATCACAAGAAGAGAACCAAGATATTGTCGAATGATGTAATTAGAAGCAACGAGTTCAGTGTTCTTGCGGAGTGCTGGAGTCCTGGATTTGATTTTACCTGGATAAGAAGGAGCATCGGCCAAGACGTGAGGCAAGTCGAAGTTGATGCCCTTGATGTGGGGATGCTTGGAGGTGATCATCTTGAGAGTGACCCCGACTCCGCCTCCCACATCGACCAGCACTTTGATGCCTTCGAACCCTCTGTAGACATCGAGTATTTTCTTCATGATCAAGGAAGTATGACTCGCCATGGCTCGGTTGAAAACTTGATTGAACCTATCGTCAATGGCAGGATACTCGAACGCCGTCATCCCGTATGCCCTCTCAAACGGAACCCCTCCTTCCATGATGACATCGTTCAAGTGGTACCTGAGATTAGACCATGAAAAATGAAGCAGCTGTAGATCTGTACAAGTAGATTTCCATAATCTTCGGGACAAGCCAAACTTGGATGAGGCCCACAAGAGTGCATAAAATCTATATGGACATCTGTAATCTTTGAAATCGAAATAGCAGTCCTTTCAATTGGTGCTGCTTCATAGGAAATATTTCGGACACAGCATCATAAATCTTTGGGAAAAAAAAAATCGTAAATCTTTCATTGAATCGAGCTTTTTTCCAAGATTCACAATCGACGACACTGTGCGAATTGTCGCCGTCAAGTGCTGCGATCATATTTTAGTTTCAGCCGTTCAACAAGTAACCTAATAATCACCATTGGAATCGCCGAACAAAAAGCACAGAGGCTCATAGAAACATTTCTTTAGCCTGAAATCGTTTTAAAAATCTAAGATGGTGATAGACCAAAAACAAAAATAATATTACCAACTCTCCATGAAGACCTTGTCGTGATGCAGCAGAAACAGAGGACCAACAGCTTCACCTTCTTCGTCCTTGGCAAAGAACCTGCACATGGGTCCCGGACCGTACTCACTCTCCCCTCCATCTCCGTCGCCGTCGCCCCTCCTCGACCGCCACTCGATCACGCCGTGGCTCGCCAGGAGGCGCATCATCCGGTCCACCAGGACCGGGGCCCCCGGGTTCTTGGCGCCGATCCGGCTCGCTATCTCGGCAGCCGAGAGGAACCCACCGGCGGAGACGAGGGCGTCGATGATGCCGAGCTCGAGGGCCGACTTGAGGGTCATCGGGAGCACCACCGCGCTGGCCAGCTGGACCGCCAGCTTCCCGACTTCCTCTCCTTGATCGCGTCCTTCGCGTTCTTGGTTATCGGCCATTGTTGGGTTTCTAGGAGCAGTGATGAGAGGATTAAGAGAGAGGATTAAGAGAGACAGTTCTTCAGGCCAGTGAATAAGCAGAGTGTGTTGACGGGTCCCGCTCAAGAGACGAGCAAAATGGTTAATACGACGAAAGTAGTCACGTCTACTTTATCTCGAATCGACATATTGGTATTGCATTTGTCAAAAGTTTCTAGCGTAGACCCCATTGCATGTCACTATACTCTGGAAACTTTTCCGACTGCAAATGGCAATTTCCAAACGATCAGATTGAAATCATTCATAGAAGACTTCCTCTGTACCTTCTTTTCTATAGCCATGTGAGTTAATTGCCGTGCATATCACTAGGAAAAAAGTAGTATCCTCATCCGTATTTTATTCGGGGCTTTCAATTGAACTCCGAGACATAGTTCAAAGAGATGTTGTCTCCACCTAATTTCATGACCAACCCTAATAGAACTATAGAAAAAAGAAATCTTTCCCCCCTTTACCAAAATAGCGATAGGGTTACAACACCAAATGGAATTTGCATGGGTTTATCAAACAATTAAGAATCTCGAAACACATGACTTACTTATTTTTAGGGAAAATTCTAAATAAAGACATGAAGTGCCCTTATTTTCTTAAATAAGGGCATGAAGTGGATGTTATTGGGCAATTTCATCTTTTAAATTTTAAATTTTTTTCCTTTTTTCTTTGTTTTTTATTTTTGGTTTTTCCTTCCAAAAAATAATTAAAACTTTAAAAAAAAAAAATGAACACACACGGGAGAGCGGCTCCCTCTTGCCTATGGCCACCGCCTCATCGTCGATGGGGTGGCGACCATTGTGAGGGCCGGCAACTCTTACCAACTAGAGGCAAGGGCTAACAAGAGAGGGTTGCTGACCCTCGCCTAGCACCCCTTGACCGGGTGGCAAGCATCGCTAGGCTTGCGCAAGGGCTAGCGGCCTTGCCCAGGCTAAGGTGAGGACAGGTGACTCTCGCCCAGATCTAGGAGAGGGTCGTCACCCTCTTCCATCTCCCCCAAGCACCAACAATCCCATAGCTTGTTGCCATCGCCATCGCCTCACCGACGATGGGGCGGCGATCACAAATAGGAGGGAGTCCTCTCGCTTCTATTTTCTCTTTTTTTTTTTAAATTTAAATCTAAGTTAATTTAAATTAAAATTGTATTTGGACGAAAACATCATTGATTGATTGGAATTTTTTTGTTGATCAGCAAGACTAAATCTTTCTTTGAAATAACTATAATCACTTCAGGTCATTTTTTGAGACTAAAATAGTTATTTCATGCCCTTATTATAAAAAAAACGAGGGAACTTCGGGCCATATTTGAAAATTTTCCTTTTTCTATCAATACAATTTTGTGATTATGAATATCTATTTTATATTTGGAATGAGAAAATACATAATCTAAAATATATATATACTTACGAATGGCTACAAGAGCAACCACGTGTCTCGATATTGGCCAAGCGAAAAACCACCAATCCCCCATCAATGTGCACGGAGGATTTCGAGAAAGGAAGAAACGAAAAATAAAAAAAGGAATGGGATGACGTGGAAAATATGAGTGAATTTTCTGTCCCATGATGCCTGTGACCCAACATGGGATTATCATTTACTTACATCGAACTCGATTTCAATACAACGTGGATTTAGTTTTCTAGATGATCGGTTTTTTCATAGGCTGATTCTTGATTTAGGATTGGAAACTGATCTTGAGACTCCCGATTCTAAAACATTGGAACTAAGAATTTCATCGGCTTGTTCTGCAACCTTTGTCCTAGTTTTTGTTGCGTGCAATAAATCAAGTTTATGTAAAAATTACATTAGTTCTCTACAAAAAGAAAAACATTCATTGGTGAAGTGATTAAGTTGTTGTTTCTTTACGTTGAAAACCATAATTTGATTACTGACTACAAAAATATCTTCTCTCTCTTTTTCCTAAAAGAGATTTCAAAATCGACTTAGAATGAGTTTAATCCAAAAGAACTTGTTGAATTGGTTTGAATAAAATTTTGGGTAGCATTGGCATAGGGAATGAAACTGATTTTAGGTTCACAGAATCAGCTCTCTCCAAATTAGTGGGTCCAAGTTAATTTTGTCAACTTAGGAGATTGATTTAGACTTGATATACACGCTTATTTGGATTCACATTTCACATTCTACCACTTGAAAAGACGGAAAAAGAGGGAGTCTTTATCTGAGATATGCGTTGAGACTGAAAAGATGTATGAAACCTCCTAATAAATGTACTAGTCGAGCACATTCTTAAGTTATTGTTTGTTTTGTTACATTTATGTAATCTTTTCGCATATTCTTCAATTTAGTTACTCGACATCCTTATTTCATAAATGGTCTGGTTTTCTATTGTTTAGATTTAAATGAGAGTTCACAATCCTAATTGACATGAAAATCAAGTATGTAAAAAGGTGTTGATTTTTTTTTTTTTTTGCTTTTGAGACCATATAGCTTATTTCAGACGATACGATGAATATAAATGAATAAGCAATATCAAAGGTAATATACACTACCAAACAATAAAAAACAAAGAAAAAATTGATCAGTACGGATGATGAGATTATTAGTTTCGGATATTTTCTTTCTCTTTTTTATTTTTTATTTTTCCTTTCTAAGAAGAAAAGATTTCGACTTTATTGAAAAGAATTCACGCGATTTTTCTTAGCAAACTCGTTAGAACTTCCATTAGCTATAATTGGCCCAACAAATCTGGTCCTACATGAAATTCCTCAAGGACCCATGGCCCAAAAAACATGAAAGCCCGCTCGTTCATTTGATCTGCAAAAATACCCGTGTCATTTTCCTGAATCTTCTCTGTAGCATCATACTTCCTCAACCATTACCACTTTTCCCCTAGTTGTTTGGCCAAAAAAGTAACAAATGAAACACCTCCCCTAAGTTTAATTGAAATGGTGCATGCAAAATGCGAAAATGCAATCCCACGATTTCCATAACTAGAAAGAAGAATACATATAATCAAGTAGCAAGATTAAGGCATCGGATTTGAACCATCATTTTCAATGCAAAATGGCGATTATCTAAACTCAAGAACTTCTGCTCTATTGTTCTCTGTATCACCGACTCAATTAAATGGCCTCTCACTCTTAGCACTTAGTAAACACTCATTTATGAGGATGATTGTGTGTGTTTGAGTTAGAGAAGAGACTTGAGCACTATTTATAGAATTTCTAACCACGCCTTCTCGTTAAGGGCTGAGCTCAACTCGGCTCACATTAGTCAACTCCATATTAGACTAATTAAGAAACCTTCTATTTCACCTTATTTAATCAATTCCGCAAAACGGTAAATTACAATATCAATTAATATAATTCACATATGAAAAACTCTTACAGTGTCACCAATGCTTTATGCCTTTTAAAATGAGTGTGACATTAGAAGTGTCATAAATTTTATGCGACACTCGTTTTAGCGCCCAAACTTTTTGTCGAATTACTTTCGTTCTGCTTTGATAAAAAAAAAATGATAATTTGAGTGCTAATGTCAATTTGGAATCTAGAAATTTAACGTGGCGATATTTTATTATTTTTGAGCTATGTGGCTCGTCGGAGCTTTGAGTTAGTAAATAGCCTTAAACGATGTCGCTCCTTAACGACTAGACAGTTATAGACCTCGAAGTCGTACCACTCGTCGAGGTCGACCAAGACATCTAGATGGAAGGACTTGGGAAGGTGCGTCAAACAGAGAGAGATCGTGAGTCCATGGTAGCGGCAAGGCGAGCATCTACGCATTTTTTGCAATTTCCTTGGAGAAAACTAAAATAATTTGACTTCTTTTTCACTGGGGCTTTCTTTCTTATAATAACAATTCCACGCACGCATTAACCTTTAATTAAAAAATTAATGTAAAAATTTTTGTTAGATTTTGTCATCAGAGGCAATTAAACAATTTTTTTTTTCAATGTGATACTGAAGTAATTTGACGAAAGGTATTAAAACTAAAGTGAGTTTCGTATGAAAGTTATGGTATTCCTAACATCATTTTTCCATTTATGGAGAGAAGAAGAAAATATCATAGGAACCTAAATTTCTTTGGAAAAGGAAAGAACTAAGGAAGGAAAAAGGGACCACCGCCTGCGGTGGCTCAGTTGGATAAGTACTCCCATGATCCTTTGCCAAAGAAGAGGAGTTCGAATCCCGCTGGCCGCACGGGATCTTAAGTGTGATGTCGGGGTGGTGGGTCCTCTGCTAGCGTCGCCCCAAGGTTCGGGCCTGTCGGGCTATCCGTGTTGGTCCGGTACGCGGGTTCCCTAGGTCATCAAAAAAAAAAAAGGAAGGAAAAAGGGACCCACCCACGATTGGTTGCGCTGGTTGAGGACTAGCCTCCTTCCCCCAAGGTTTATGTCTAATTAGTGGCTCGGAGGGCGATGTGATCCGGCGGTTCCTTGATCGCCCAAAAAAAAAAGGAAGGAAAAAAGGGATATCACGCATTGAAAAGGGCTTACACTTAACGGCATGAAATTTAAAGCCCAGATTGGCTGAATATGGAATCCTTGTATGATTATCCTTGCCACCTTTTTCCCTTTCTTATTTCCCTATCAATTAAGAAAGTACCTTTTGCGGCCCATATCATGTGTCACTAGGCAGTGAGGATGTGATTGAACCAGCCGATTCCATTACTCGTATGTCATGAGTCTCTTTCTACTTGGCGCCATGTATATTTTGGTTACACTTTTGATTGGTCGGTTACTCGACAATACTATTGCATGATGTATCCAGCCCAAAAAATATTAACTACACAAACAATTAGTTTTCCATGGGCTAACTTTTGGTCCAATATATTTTATTACTAAGTAAAATGTATTTTTATAACATTTGATGGTAATTAATTCATAACTATTTAGTGTGGTGAGAGCAATGCGATCATTGGAGCTTATTGCCTCTCCACCACTTGTGGCATCGGAGCTTCGCATGGATGCAATGAATGAGATTCGATCGAGACCACTCCATCTTTTGCCTTATGCAAGAAAAGTGATTAATTTATGAAATTTCTAAAGTCCATTAATATAGTAATTTGAAGTAATTTGTACGATTGTCGTTAGCTAGAGAGAGGTGATGTGCACGTTTAGAGTTAATTTGCCATGATCAAATATGATTAAATATTACCAAAAAAAAGTCACAAATCTATTATAATCGTGTCAATTCAGTTATAAATATTTTGTATTTGTGTGAATTTAGTCAATTTAACCAATTTTGATGGGCTATTTGGCTGGTAATTTTTTTTAATTATTCTTTACCTTTTCAATTTTTTTTTCCTTTCTTTTTTTTACCTCCTTCTTCCTTCTTTTTTTGTCCGCTTGCTGCCGACCAATGGTGAGGGCAAAGCCTTGCCAGATCTAGCAAGGCTAGCCTCACCATGGTTGGGGGAGGGTTGCCCTCGTTATTGGATACCATTGGTCGACGAGGCTGACCTCATTGCCTTTCGTCTCTAGTCAACTTTTATTAGCAGAGGAAGAATGAAGGAAGAGGGGGGAAAAAGGAAAAAGAAAAGAAAGAATAAGAAAATAATTCAAATAAAAATTATTAAAAATTTATTAATGTCAGCGTAATTGGCATTCACATCAACGCCGACCAATTGAATGGACTAAATTAGCACAGATGCAAAATATTTAGGATTGAATTGGCCAAAAGAAAGTTTAAGATTAAATTGTTACAATTACAATAAGTTTATGATATTTTTTGATAATTCTCTTCAAAATATCGCGTCTACATACGCTCATCTAAATATAGAAGTTGTATCTTTTTTGGGTTTTTTACATTAGGAGATATTCTCCATGTACGATGTTTGCATCTTTCATGGGAATGAGCCTTCACTTTCGTGAGATTTAGCAAAGGAATCGCATGCATAGTCACGACCTCTCAAGAACTCACTCATTCGCGATGTTGGTGTTGAAATCGTGAGGGAATCCTTATCGCATGCTCCATAAAAACTTTCTCCATATTCTTCTCCGTCCTGAAGACTAATCATGAAAAGAAGTAAACGCCAGAAACATGTGCGAGAGCCCTGTGATCTAGAAGCCAAAGTTGTCATCAAATGTCATGGATGATCCATTTCAATTTTTGTTTGGTTTCCCCAACTCCAGTGCCTCCACTTTAATTTTCGATTGGGCCGTCCCAATTATTTTTTCCATTAAGTACGACCCTCGCGGGACTCGTTGGCAATGACAACGGGTGCCTAACTCGACGCGAGCGACCACGCGACGTCCCTTTCAATTGGTGATTGTGGGGGAAATAATGGACTTTAAGTCCAATCTTACATCAAATCGTAAAATAATGACACGGGGCTCGCCTTTTTCCCCAAAGTTTCTGACTAGGATTGATTTGGACTTTCACATTTTGCACGAAACGAGCATAATTTCCTCGTGCGTCCTCCTTCTGTGATAAAAAGAAAAAAGGAGACTCGATTGGAATATCACGGCCGGTCTACTACAAGGTTTCGACTTGATTGATGTCGTATCGTCATTCTTGCGTCGTGCACCAAAACAGTAAGGATGCTTAAAAAATTTATCTAGGAAAGAGAGAGAAATTCTCCCCCGTGCTTACATTAAAGGTAAAATTACTGCGCAATGGACTAAAAAATAAACAGTACTTTAGAAAGAGAAAAAGTCCACGTATCTTGTGCATTCACGAATCATGATGCAAAGCATGCACGAAGTCTGGATGAAAGATAGGAGATTGGTATTTAACAAGCGAGCTATCTTCGAATCTCATTCCCAATAAAAATTTCACATGTCATCATATAGATGAATTTTATATCTAATTTTAATATTTTCATATATTTTAAGAACATATATGTCTTTCCATCGTCATATTTGACCATGGACAAGCACTATGATTCCAAGTATAAAATACTCCATTTTCACACACTCTTCTTTCTAAAAGATAGACTCACCTTATCACGAGGGGACATAATTAAAAGAAATCCTTAAAATAGATCTATTATATCTCTTTTTTTTTTTGGTCGGTCTATTGTATCTCATTAAAACTGGAATTGTCAACTTCTTTTTGTCTGAGTTTCTTTTGTTTTAATGCGGATAATGTCATCTGCTTCAACCACCTCAATCTTTATCCGGTCACCTTCTTTGTCTAGTCTCGTCATGAGCTAACTCCACCACGTTTCCATAACTTCAATGAATTTTGCTGCTTTTCCTCTCTTCTTCTTATGCTTACCCTGTCCACCATCGTGAAATTATTCATCTATTCACCTTCTACTCTCTCTTCTTTTTTTTTTATTTAATCCAAAAATCTTACTACTCCCGCACTTTGACTTTCATTAAATTAAAAACTCTTGAAAATTTCATGAAACTCAAATATTGGCATATAATTTCACATATAAAATTTTCGTAATTTTTTTTAAAATCTAAATACTTCACATCAAGGTGAGAATGTAAGAATTGTACTTTTTACTCTTGCTAAACAAAAAAACTTAAACTGTTGCTTAGTAACACGAAATCCTATTGAGATCAAAACTTTTATCTGCTATTATATGTGTATAGCTAAAGAATAATTTCTTTTCTCAAGATTTGATTTCCTGGATATCTATCCTTTTGGGTGTTTTCCTGAGCTCCCAAAACATAGTATAAAAGTGAGTAATTAGCAACCTATCAATATCAACTGTTGCTCGCGTGCAAGATATGTAAGGGAGAAAGAGGGGCTGAAGAGAATGATGGTGTTCGAGATTTTCTTATTCACATCGAGAATACAATCAATCAACCATCTATCAATTGCGTCGCTAAAATCCCAAACTGTGGAAGAAGCACATGCCAGAGTTTTCACATTCTCTCTATCAATTGCGTCAGCAAACCTTCGCAACTGCATTAGTCGGACTAATCGTTTTGCTAAACATAAAGTAGATGAATGATTGATCATTAAATATGTGGAAACGTCAATTTTTATTTAATTGAAGTTGGCTGTGTTAATTGGCCACACTCGTCACCGCCTCACCTTATGCGTTGCTCTCTCTCTCTCTCTCTCTCTCTCTCCATTTCTCTCACATCCATTTCCCTATCTTTTTGTAATTTAGAAATGATTACATGACGGCTTTTAATTTACTGTTAGAATAACAGTTAATTCTAAATCACAAAAAATCATCCATTTCCCTATTTTTTTGTAATTGAGAAATGATTACGTGACAACTTTTAATTTACTGTTAGAATAACAACTTATTCTAAATCACAAAAAATCAAATAAATAATTATAGATTATTATGAAACCTACTCATTTAAGAATTATTTGTCACTTATAATAAATTGTTATTCTTACAGTAACCTAAAACCTATTATGCTAGTAAAGTCATTTGTAATTAGATGGTGCTTTTACTATAGTTGATATAAAAGTCAAAAAAGAATGTTTTGTTAATAGTTAAGATTCTTGTCCCTCCTTGTTAAAATATGGCAACAAATAGGAAACCTACTTTTTTCGGGAGAATTACCCAAAAATCTTAAATTTATTACAATTTTTTCAATTCATTCATAAGCTTTTTTTTTTAACCAATTAAGTCCTGAACATTTTATAATTGTGCCAATTTAGTTTATCTAACCCATTTTTGTCGGCCGGTGCTAACGTTGATACTTGTCGTTTAGCCGACGTTGACATAAATAATTTTTAATAATTTTATATTTTATTTACTTTTTCTCTCTCTCTTTCTCTATCTCTATCTCTTATCTCTTCTTCCTTCTTTTTCCTTTTTTCCTCACAATGGCTAACAAGGGTTCGGCAAGGCCCTCTTGGCTCACGATGAGGCCATGATGAGGCTAGTCTCACCTAGATATGGGCGAAGCTACCTCCCACATGACCCTTGCCAACCACTATGGGGCAAAAAGGAAAAAGAAGGAAGAAGAGAAAGAGAAAGAGAAATCGTAGATAAAAAATAAAAATTATAAAATATAAAACATCATTAAAAATTGTCTACGTCAGCGTCAACCATACGATCGGCACAGACCAACATCCACATAAGCACCGATTGACAAAAATTAACCGAATGGATTGAATTTGTACAAATGCAAAATGTTTATGATTAAATTAGGAAAAAAAAAATTAATTTATGATTAAATTGACACAATTGTAATATGTTTAGAACTTTTTTTTTTTTTATAATTTTCCCTAAATTTTTGTCCCTTCATGTATTTGAAGAGTACCATGATCTATCTCTCCTTTATGTCTCATTAGAGATTAGATTAAAATGGTAATCATTTTAATCAGGCGGCAAACTATTAAGTTGTGGTGGATAGTGTGAAAATATAAATACTACGTAAATACACGGTCTATTGTTAAAATGTTATGGTACGTCTCATTTTAGGGATGAAAGTCAATTCGTCATTTGCCCTGTGAATGGTGCTTTGATAGTATTTCCGCATGTACCCGTGGAGACGAGCCCGTCACAATCACTAATCATTGTCTTGACAATACTTCTCTTATGTTGGATCTTTAAGACTGCATTTGATAGTCTACATTTGGTGCCTACTCAAGATAGGATAAAATCGGATATAATAAAATATAGATTAGATAAAATTATCCCATAGAGGAAGTGGAATAAAGGTGAATATGATTTCTAATATTCATAATAAAATATTTATTTTACTCAAATAACAAATATCTTAAATTAACAAAATTAAAAATATATTTCAATATAAATAATATTTGAATCATAATATAAGAAATTCAAAATAAAAAATAACAATTTATTTTTTCTAATTTAATTTTATTTATATTTATATTTATTACATATTTTAGGTATTTCAGTATTTTAGGTATATTAGTACATTTTATTATTTAATAAAATTTTATTAGAGAATGATAGAAGGGGGAAGAAAGAAATTAAAAATAAATTAATTAAAAAAGAGAGGAAAATAAAAAAATAAAAAAAAAAAAAAGTAATCAAGAGTATCGCAAGAGATTTTTATAATGTCCGTTTGTAAAAAATTTTATTCATTTATATTGATATACCATTTATACCAATAATATGATTACCAAACAGTTAACATGATATAATAGAATTTTAATATTGCATATCTTATCTTATCCAGTTCTATATTGATTAGAAATCCAGAAAATAAGGGTTTCCACGAAGGGTACAGTACGGTATCACGATCCAAATTAATGGAAAAACCCTACCCAATTATTTTTCAATAACAAGTGTAGATTTTTTTTTGCATAGAGATATACAGAAATGCTTAGGAAGAAACGTTGAAAATAATCTGTGTATTGATCTCATTATTTTGTTAATTAATGTGGTAAACGTCAGAATAAGATTTCATTGGAAGTCGAAACTTGCAAGGCATCACGCGTGCGTGATGCAAAGTAGAAAGAGCCAAAACCAAAAGTTGGGCAATCAGAAATAATGCGGCAGATGTTGATCGAGCCGTAATATGCTGACTTAGAACGGGCAACGAATTTCACGTGCTCGGCTGGTGCGGCGGATGAAGTCCAGTTCAACCGGAGAAACCCACTCAGCTGAAACCTCGTTATACCTTGGAGAACTTAATTTGAAATCAAAACCCTAACCTGAAGCGACTTGGATGAAAGACAACCCAAGTTTATACTGTCTCTCTCTCTCTCTCTCAGTTTCGTAGTCTTCAGCTGCTTCTCACGCTTCATATCATCTTCTTCTCAGCTCTCTCCCTCTTTCTGCAATTAATGTCGCAAGCAACCAACAGAGTTTCCAAGAAAAATCACAAGTCGTCTCTCTTACCGCCTACCTAAAACCCATCACCCCGTTTTAGATGATCCTGTAGGCGCAGCTTTAGGAATAGGGATAGATCGAGCTCAACCGCACATCCAACCTTAGATCAAGAAATTCCATTTGCGTATCATCTCATTTGACAGTGAACGTGAATCCATACAATAATTTTTCTAAATATTATATTAATGAGTATCTTCAAGGCACTTATTAAGCAACTAATTAAAAAAACTTTACAGTTTCTACCATATTGATTGTTCTAGTGTTATATATAATTGTTCTCCTGTCGAAACTTGTTAATATCAAATGTGTTCCAAAAGTAAATTATCAGAGACTCAAGAAAAGACCTCCTTTTAGGAGCTAATGTTTGTGACCTTCTATTTCTTGGAGTTGGGCTGGGGTTCGCGTTGATGTCAAGAGAGTCAAATTAATTCTATGATTAGATGAGACAACAAGACATCACCAATATTAAATATTTTGTTCCGTTGAATTCCAAACATTAGCTTGCATTCCAAAAACATTTCTCTCGATCACATGTCGGGTTTTAACCTGTCTAAAGATGATCCTATGTTGCCAGACCATTTATGTATGGAAGGCTTGCATGTAAAGCATATGGTATGCATACAAGCTGTTAAAGAAACGTGTCGATGAATGCATTGTCAGCTCATACCCTGACAGCTTATCATTTTGGAAGGAAAAAAATAAAATAAAAAGATTTGTCCAATATAGTACAACAACACATGTCAGGAGTTCAAATCCCGATAGAACGACACTCTTCTCATATTTATCTTGCTTGCTTTCTACTTCATGATTTTCTCGTCCTCGTTGATTAGGATTACTCGTGTCTTTCCTGGAAGTTCAAGTTTCCAGGTGACGAATAATACATGTATGTCCGATTGAATACCTATGTTTTACCAAAATACTGTAAATTTCAGTATAACTATTCAAAAAGTCTAAAATCCATTGTAAGATGACCAATTGAGTAATAAAATTTTCAATTATACCAATTTTACTATAAACCTTTTAATAATTTATTAATATGTTAGAAATCATTTACATCCAACTATCCTACGCAGTATAACCAACTCTGAATTGGATATTTTTTGAAACTTTTTATAAATTTTTTTGATTTTTTTCATTTGTCGGCCATAGTTAGTGTTTGGTCACTAGAAAAGAAAAGGGAAAAAAAGGAAAAGAAAGACAAAAAGGAAATTAAAATAATGCAAAAAGTATCCATAGCAGTGGCAACCACACCTTGTAAGACGATTGACTTTGAATGAATTGAGAAGTCGGCGATTTTTCGGCCAAAAATGGAATGAAAAAAAAAAAAAGAAAAATGCCACTCCACCTCTTGTAGCATCGGAACTTCAAATGGAAGCTATGAACGAGATTCGAGATTACTCCATGTTAGTGTAATGTAATGAACATGATATGCATGTTTAGTAGATATCACAAACTAAAGAGGTGATATGCATGTTTAGTATGATATCACAAACTAGAGAGGTGATATGCATGTTTAGAGTTAGTTCGCTTGTCATGATCAAAATGTCGCATTTGTATTAACTTATCAATATACAAAAAGGTTTCTCCTTTTGTTTCTTACACTAGGAGATGTTCTTCATCTATGATCTTTACAATCTTCAATGGGAATGAGCCTTCACTTTCATGAGTTAGAAAGAGGCATCGATGAAAGAGAAGCAACGCCAAAAACATGTGCAAGAGCTCTATGATATAGAGGCTAAAGTTGCTATCATATGTCACATTGGTCCCTTTCAATTTTTGTTTGGTCCACCAACTCGAGTGCCTTCAATTCGATTTTCAATTGGGTCCGACCCAATTGAATTTCCAATAAGTACGTCCCTCGTGGACCAGTTGGCAATGGCAATAGATGCCTAAATTCAACACGCACGACCATGTATAGTCACTTTCGCTTGCTGATCTTGGAAAATCATATGGACTTAAAGTCCAATCTTACATCAATTTGTGAAACGAAGACAGGGTTTGCATTTTCGTCAAGTTCCGGACTAAGATTGATTTGGACCTTCCCAATATGTACGGAATGGGCATAACTTCCACATGCATCCTCCTTTCGTGCAAAAAAAGAGGCTCAATTGGAATATCATGGCAAGTGTTAAAAGTTTGAGTTAATATCCCGAAAAATTCCAAACCAGTATACGTGTGATAAATTTTTTCTAAATTAATTTTTTCACTATGAAAAACCCCAAACCAGTACATATATGACAAATTTATTCCAACTAATCATAAAAAATCTCAAACTGGTACACTTGTGACAAATTTACCAAAAACTAATTTGTTCAATTGCCAAAAATCCCAAACTAATACATTTGTGACAAATATACTCTCCGTTAAATTAGATTAATATCGCAAAAAAGCACAAAAATTGTATAACTGTGATAAACGGAAAGTAAAACCCTAAACTGGTACACCAATCAATTGTCGCATGTCATTCAAATTAATAATTTGACAGTAAAATTTAACGAAAACTAATATATGGTAAATTTGTCACAAATGTATTAGTTTTGGGTAAATTTGTCAAAAGTATACCGGTTTGGGATTTTTTGTGGTCAAAAAATTAGTTTGGGGTAAGTTCGTCATATGTGTATCAGCTTATGGTTTTTCAGATAATTAACTCTAAAAGTTTTGGCTCGTCTCAAGACAGTAAAGACACTTGAAAATCTATTTACTGAATAGAAAAAAAAAAAAAAAAAAAAAAAAAACCTTCTACTTACGTTAAAGGTAAAATTTACGGCACAACCGACTTGAAAATTAGCAGGGTTTTAAGTCTATATTTCTCTGCACTACCGAATGATGAGGCGAAGCACGCACAAAGCCTAGAGAAGTGCCAGGAGGTGGGTACTTTTTTTTTTTTTGGTCGAAAACGGGTGCTTACTTTCATTCATTCTTACGATAATTACAAGACAAAGGGAAATAAACTTCCGAACACAAGATATCCCTAAGAGGCTGGGTACTTAAAGAGGGGCTAATTCTCGAATCTTCGCTTCCAGTAAAAGTTCCCCACATCATTTTGGAGAATAATTTTACATATTAATTTAAATATCTCGATATAATTTGTAAACCTATACGTGAATATGTAAAAGAGAAATAGTTAATCTTTTTTTTCTTTTTTTTGTCGCAACATTTGACCATGGATAAGTACTTCGATTCCAAGAATACTTATCTTCTTAAAAGATAGACCCAACTTATCACAAGTGTCAATGATACAATTCGGAAGAATGAGACATACTTAAAAAGAAGTCCTTAAAATATATCTACTTTCTTCCATCTGAACTTCCAATTTTCAACTTATTTCTGTCTGAGTTTCTTCAGTTTAATGCAGATAATGTCATCTTCTTCAACCACCTTGATCTTTCTGTCCTATAGTCGCCCCCTTGTCTTGTCTTCTCACGAGCAGCTCCGCCACGTTTCCATGCCTTCATTGTTTTTCGCTGCTTTCCCTCTCTTCTTTTATACTTATCCCATCCACCATCGCGAAGTTATTATTTTTTTAATTCACATTAACTACAAGTGTCCATAAATTCGATAAAATTCAAATATTTTAAATTATGGCGAGAAAGTGAAAACAAACATGAGGACAAGTTAAGCAAGTGTCTTTTTTCTTTTCATAAAACCTTAAATTTTTAAGAAATGGGTCAACAACTTACTAATACTAAAAAATATCCTATTGAGATCAAGGGCTTGCACGCGCAATTACACATTTATGGCTAGATAATAATCGCTCGTCCTTTTGTGTTCTTCTCCTGCTCCCAAGACATAGAAGTAAAGTAATTAATTGTAGCAATCCATCAATATCAACTGTAGACCGCGTGCAAGATATATAAGGGAGAAAGAGGGTCCAAGAATTTCTTATTCACATCGAGAATAAAATCAAGCAACAATCAATCAATCTATTGCGTCGGTATAACCCCCAACTATGAAAAGCAGCACATGCCCAGGACTCCACATTCCCTATCAATCGCGTCAGCGAACTTCCGCAACCGCATTAGTTGGACTTATCGTTTTGTTAGCCATAAGATTCTACTCCATCTTCCTTATTTTTATTAAACTAGATGGTGGATTGTTTATGCACAGCGATTTCTCTCTCTACCATCCATTTCCCCCACCTTTTTTATGATTAACTATAATCTGCGGCTTTTGCTACAGTCGAAATGAAAGTCAAGAAGGAATGTTTTATTAATAGCTAAGATTCTTTGTCCCTCTTTGTTGAAATGTGGCGACAGGTTGATAAAATAAGTTTTTGTCCCTTCATGTATTTGAAGAGTGCCATGATCGGGGAAGATGAGCTCAATCAAACCTTGAGGAGTACCACGTTCTATTTTCATCTTAAATATATTTTTCCTACGTCGGATCAATAAATAGATGAGGGTTTTCTCTTAATTCAAGTCGATGGGCTTAAATCAGACATAAATCTCGGAAGTGGGTAGTGTAAGAGGCGCACACGTACGCATGTACAGAAATCAATATCAGGTGAGTCATCCTTTCTAATTAACTTTAAAACCTTATGACGCCCAAGAAATAAAGTTTTTCACAAAGGGCACAATAAGGTAAGCTATGGTCAAATTTAATGGGAAAAAAACGCCACTTCTTTGTTTCTCAGTAAAAAGATCTAGACATTATTTTTCATAGAGACATAACGAAACGTTTAGGAAGATGTTGCAACAAACGTCATAAGTAATGTCCTCCAAAGTAGTAACTTTCAAGGCATCACGCGTGATGCAGGTACGAAGGGCCGAAACCAAAAATGCAGCAATAGAAACCATGCGGATGGTGTCCATCAAGCCGTAATTTGCTAAGTCAGATGGAGCGGCGAATTTCACGTGCCACAAAAAAGGGTTCAATCATGGAGAATGATCCTACAGATTACCTTACGGACATTTATGCACGTTCCAAGTTGAGGAGAGAAGAGATTTAACGAGTCCCACGTTGCATCGGTCGGTTCACGTGCTCTATTCTTTTCAAGAATCGGGACCTTTCGAAGGAAATGGAAGGGGATCAAGCTGCGTAATCGCGCTGAGTTGCGGCTAGGGTTTGACATTATTTCCCGCCGCACTTTTGCGTGCGCGAGAGAGACGGAGAAGAGTTCGGCGTCAAAGCTGAATGCGATGCTGCAAAGTTTAGTCCTAGGCACGTGCCTAATAAGTACGTGACCCTCTAAAGAGAAGTTCAAACTGACTTGGCAAGCTCGGTAAGCTCGGCATCAGCTTTGGCTCCGCGGTCTGACCGCGACTCATCAGTCGCCACGTTTTACGTTGTTGTTCTGTCTCTCTCTTTCGATATGTCGGGGGGTATGAATCGACTTGCTCCCCCGAATTTGTGAAAACTAAGGCCTAAATTGGGGGTGGATGGTAGGTCGAATCGTTGGTGGTTGTCGAAGTAGACGGAGGTTGTGCGATTCTCACGTAATTTGGTGATTGTGGGACACGGGAATAAAAAAAAAAAAAGGGGGGGGGGGGCGTCTCGTTCGATTGTGGGATCATGAAACGGAACAAATTAATGAATCAAATATTAATTTATTTATTAAGATATCGTATTGTATAAACGAAGTTTCAAGATAAGAGACATAATTTGAAAACGATGATCGATTGGAAGCGGTCCACTCCCGCCCTATACCAACACCGTGCGCATGCAACCAGAGTCAACCTGAGCACCTTATTCAATAATATCTTTGTATAGATCATTTTTTTTACCCTATTTACAAGTGAAGTTGTTTCCATCGGAAAGCATCATTGTAATATTCTGACCATCTTTTGCGCGAATATATTGAATTGACTGATGTTGCTTGGCCAAGAATTGACGTCTTTCGCCTTCTCCCTCAGTCCTACTCACTATTCTGGCAATGTGTGTTTACTTCTTTCTATGATTTCGAATCTACAATACCACGTGATCTTGTTCTTTATTTCAGGGCTATATTCGGGAAAGTATTACTGCGCAAACTTCCTCAGCACCGCTCAAAATTCTCGAGTTTTGGAATGTCAGTTTTTGAAAAGTTATAAAATATCTTCCTAAACTTTAGCACGACTGCAAAATAGTCTCCCAAACTTTGAAAAGTTTACATGTCAGTTCACCACCTGAACCTTAAGTTTTTGCTATAGTACCGGTTCATCCTTCAAAGTAGCCATTGAGTGTTATTTAAAACTAGACTGACTCAAGTTTCTTGATCAAAATAACCTCTTTTGAATTTTATTGACTTCATCAACTACTATGCAGCCTCTCTCTTCTTTTTCAACTTTTTCAACCACCTAATAGAGATTATTTAGGTGAATAAGTCCATTTTTCAAGTGACATTTTAATGGTTACGTAGACAGAAAAATTAGTGTCCGCAAAAGAAAATTTTCAAAGTTTAGGGACTTAATCTAAAACTATTCGAAGCTTGGGGGCTATTATAAAATGGCATCAAAGTGTACGAGGGTCATCCGTAACTTTTCAAAACTCGAAGACGATGTTACAACAGTACCAAAACTCAGAAGGATTTTTTAGCAATAATCCCAGCCACAAAAGTACCTTCAAAAAGTTGAAGAAAAGGCGTAAAGAGAATGTCAAAAGGTTCGATCCAAAGGCGTAGTTTTGCTTGTTGGGTCAGTTGAAAATCATTTTGGCTAGATGCCCTAGACAATAAACACGGTCCTGACACTGCGGGAGCGGTCCTGGTAAAGTAAGGTTCTTTTTTTTTTCTTTTTTTTCAGCCTGGTAAAGTAAGTTCAGCGTGAAACTTATGTCTTTTCCGTACCTCATCTTCCTACTAACTTGTCCTATTTCCATTTCCTTCGTTTTGCACGCACGGAAGTCAATAGCGATGCAAGGTAACGTCTTTTTTTCAGAAGCCGCGGAGAAGAATACGATTCGAATTACATGGATTAGTAGACATCAGAGAGGGCTACGGCATGGTCACGATGTGTTGAATTGAGCTCGTGAATGGGATGGCTGAATCGTCCAATGCAATCATTGGGAGCATTTGCAGGTAGGCATCGTATGCAAAAATCGATTTGGATGTTTGACGTTCGAGTTGATGCAATTCAGGCTCCACTACTGATGGCCTATAGTTGTTGGACTGTCCATTATTCCCTTTTATTTACTCTTTTGGACCCCAAGTGGGGGGCCTCTCGTTTAGTTTAATTTTTCTTTTGAAAGTTATTGGGATCTATTGAGAGTAGTGGAAGAACGAACTTGGAATAAGGTGGAAAACCCCAAAAGGGTTGCATGTGCAAATGATGAATGACCAACATCTCCTGTAAATCAAAAAGAACACAGGAAATGAACTTGGCATATACTTAACTGATTTAGGTGGTCGAGAATATTATGTGTATTGTCGAAACACTAAAAATAACTTAGGCCCTACGTACGGGATAATCTCCAAAGAAAAAAATTCTAAATCAATTATACAAATGTTAATCCTGTCATAAACTTTTAAATTTGATCAATTTAATTTTCAACATTTTTGTGATTTGTTATATATAGTCATTAAGTCAATTTTTTTCCGGAAATCATTGACGTGGATGCCAATTGGATTACACGGCCTATTTTAGAGGTTGGAATCTTCACTTGTTAACTAGAAAATTCAAATTTACAGAAGAAAAAAAAAAACATATTAGATGAAGTTGCATATATTGGTGTTACGCATGCTTTCTATTCAACATTTGTTCTCATCACTTCTTATGAGGCACGCGCCCTGTTGTTAAGGAATATAATGAAGAGGAAGTTGCGGTACGAAACATTGACTGCTCCAGCTCGACGATTGCACATTAATTAACAGGCCCAAAAGAACTCCATTTGGTAGGTGGTCTAGCCGAAAGTAAAACAAATTAATTTCATGTTAGGACAAAAGGCACAAAGGTTAGCTGAGTCAAGGACTTAAAATAATAATAATAATAATAAGAAAACTCAGGACATACTATAATATCCAAAACTTAAGAACTAAAAATGTAACAAAACTTAAGGATAATGAGACAAATGGTCTCTGAACTTTGGCCTAATATTTAATGTGATCCTTAAATTTTTAACTTGCTTAACATGATTTTTTTAACTTTAACTTAATGTGTAATTTCATCCCTAAACTTTTAATTTAATCAATATGATCCCTGCACTTTTGATAAATGTTCAAATTAGTTGCTGAACTATATAAAAATATCTAACATTATCCTTCTATTTATTTAAATTGAAGGAAAACATTGAATATTTTCATACAATTTAGGATCTAATTTAAATATTTACTAAAAGTTTAAAGACCACATTGAAAAAAATTAAAAGTTCATAAACGATATTACATATTAAGCTAAAGTTTATGGATCATATTAAATAAATTAAAAAATTACTAGCCACATTACAAATTAAGTCAAAGTTTAATGACCATTTATATCATTTTTCCTAAAGTTTAAAATTGCGTTCATGATGAATTACCATTTTGTTCCGTTCAAATAGGAGTCGTCTCGTTATAGTTTAAGAGATAAAACCTATGCCAATTTTTTAATCTACAATTGGGTAAACACTAGAATAAATTACGATAGAGAAAATTTGTGAACCGGCGATTTGCAAGATTATTATTTTTATTGTATTTTTATTTTTTTCCAAGGAAGAAAAATGCAAGCCAAAGGCACCGGTTACCATGGTTGAGAAGAGGCTCATTTTGTTAGGTCCCCGCGGATTAAGGCAGCACATGGTAGGTCTTAATGAATCAATTCAAATAACCATCAAGTCAAATGCAACGAAAGGTTGTTAACCTCTCAAAGCTCATTTTAAATCTCAACTTTTGAAAATGGTGGTCCCCTTTCTTTTCCACATATCTTAATCTTACCTTTTCTAGTTTTCACCTTTCATTTCAACCTATATCTAAGAGTGAACGTCGCTTGCTTGAAACTCTTTTCCGTCAAGATTGATTCCAATCGGGCATCAACATGTCAAAGTCACTTCGGATCTCATAAAAAAAGAAGAATCTTATGATTGCCTTTTCAGTTTCCATATCCATTGTACTACTTATAAAATAAATTTGTACAATATTTATTGAGCAAAATACCGATACCATGCCTCATCTTTTGCCCAAAGACCACTTATATAATCTGTATTTCTTCCAAATGCCACTCACAAAAAAGATAACCGAATCGCCTCTCTTTACAAACTTATTTTATCATCTTACTTAAGGTTTCAGTGGTTCGATGTTGAGTTAATTTCGAGTGTCTTAAATGGGTATGGAAATTTAGAATTCCAAAAAACATTGTTCGAAAAGAAAAATCAATAGAAAACACAATAACGATTATTGCACGGCGCAAAGCGTTCTCCAAAAAGAAAATTCACGTATACATCTCGCCTCATGAAAAAAATAGTGGCTTGTCAGTGGCCGTTGGAGTAATAATGAGGTTATTATTTTTATTTTTTTGTGTGTGTGTTTTTCCAGATTTCTTTTTTCTTATTCCCCCACCACGTGTTAATTTCCCTCCTCTGGTCTTATCCCACGTGCTCAAATTACACCCTGTCTGTCTCCCCGCCGGATATCTGCGGGAACAAATAAAGCCCTCCGGCTTTGGTCTATCCCTGTCTGCCCCTCTCCCCTACTCTCGAGCTCCGAAAAGAAAATGGACTCTTCCACATCGAAGGCCTTCGCAATCCTCCTCCTCCTCCTCCTCGCCATCGCTACCCTCCTTCCCCAGCTCGGCACCCCCGCACCGCCGTCGCAGCAAGCGCTCGACTTCGCCTTCCTCCAGAAACCCCCGGGCGTCGCCCCCGCCGCCTGCGCGACCCCCGCGGCGGCCGCGGCGTCGCAACCGAACTGGACGACGTGCTTGTTCGGACAGGCGCGACCGGCCGGGGAGGAGGGGGGCTACGAGTGCGGCGTGGTGTGGAGCGAGGCGTGCTCGGAGTCGGTGATGAGGGCGGCGAGGGAGCCGGAGACGGCGAGGTGGCTGAGGAGCGTGCGGAGGAGGATACACGAGAGGCCGGAGCTGGCGTTCGAGGAGCACGAGACGAGCAGGTTGGTTAGGGAAGAGCTGGAGAGGATGGGGATCGAGTACAGGCACCCCTTGGCCAAGACCGGCGTTAGGGCTTGGGTCGGCACCGGAGGGCCGCCCTTCGTCGCCATCCGAGCTGACATGGACGCTCTCCCCATTCAGGTCCGCTTCTCTCTCTCTCTCTCTCTCTCTCTCTCTCTCTCTCTATCTCAAATTCTTCTCGTGAATCGGGGTCGAGTATTGCCGTGCTCGTCTCGAACCTGTGAATTAGACACGCATCCTCTTTGAATCTCGCGATAGCCCCCATCAGATTCAACGGTACTGGCGGATCCGAGTGCATGCACTCAACGAAGCCTCCTCTCCCTCTGCCGACGAGCTTTCTTCTCTCTTTTTCCCTTTAAAGATTGGGAAAATAATGAATGTGTGGGCCGCCTTCATTTGCTATTATGAAGGAGAGTTCGTTCCAGCCCTTAAATCCTTCAACCGACTTCTTCTTTCCCGATCTCTTCTTCTTTTTCTTCTTTTCATCAAGGTTTAAGCATGAACGAAATGACACTCTTGTTTTAATTCTCGCCAAGAATTTCTTGAGTATGAAATGGAATAATCCGCGATTTGTGAGAGTGTCCGCTCCCATGTTTGATTAGAGATGAGTTTATTTGAGAGACCTATCCTTTTTTTTTTTTTCTCTCATGTGATGAAATGACGGTTATTTATAACGACATTCTGGTGGCTATACATGATTCCGTACAAGTACTTGGTACTTACAGTTGTGTCAGATTCGGTAAGAACCGACATATCTCTTGGATCCCGTGCTAACTGTCGTATTTACTAAAGAGATATCTCGTACTCTATTACACATAAATATATATATATATATGCATATAGATCTCGTGGTAATTTCCCAATATAATGGTGCTTGGAGTTCTTTCAAAGCTATGAGGAGACATATAAGTTGAATCATTAATGGATCTTATCTCTTTTGTTTTTGGCCAACGTTATTCAATCTAATGCCCCGAGATCTACTTTTGCCATCTTCGTTTGACCTGAAAATGGAAAGTTCCTGATAATGTGTATGGAATGTGTGGACAGGAAGCTGTGGAATGGGAGCATAAAAGCAAAGTTGCTGGTAAAATGCACGCATGTGGGCACGATGTTCATGTTGCAATGCTTCTGGGTGCTGCCAAAATCCTCAAGAGTCGCGAACATTTTTTGAAGGTAATTACAACCTTTTTTTTTGCCTTTTTTAAATCTCTGGAATAATGGGAAATTGCAATTTTATTAATATGAAAAAGCAGCCCATACATGGTAAATATTGCACAAAGAATCTTATCTGCCCGTAATTTGAAGATTATATCTACTCAATTGCTCAAACCAATGATGCGCAAGCTTGCTTGTATAAATTTGTTTTTACATTGAAGGAATATTAGCTACACTCGGTAGTTATTCTTGAGCAATATCTTATGCATTTCCATGCTATTTTGAGGCTGAGTGACTATGTTTGAGGCCATATATTCCTAAGTAAGCTATGAAATTGTTTTTGTGTATAAAGGGTGGTATTGATTCTCTTTATTAAAAGGTGCACTGGATTTGATTCTAATTCGATCAAAGTTAGGAGATGCCCTTTTTTCTGGACTTATATGCTTTGACTGACTTCATTAACTCGGCTTGTTTTAACCGTTAGAGATATTTTGTAGAGAAATGCCCATTTAGAGCTATTAAGAAGTCTCAGTAAAATTCGTTTCCTTAGATTAAGTGGTAGGCACTCGTCCGGGGGTCTTAATACACGTGAATATTCTATGTGTAGCACCATGTGCTGGGAAGAAGAAAAGGCTTTAACTAAATAAAAATAAACCATGCGTATGATCACATATTCTGTTTACATGTCTTTCCTAAACAACCCTGTTTGTAACACCAACAACTTAGTTTTCAAGGTCTTATTCAAAAAAGTGTAAGGTTTTTCTTCCAACCTTGAGTGGAGGAAACTCTCTCCACATACTTCTGACTGATGAATTATAAGTGGGTGAACATCATCCGTGTTTAATTTTGATCAAGTTTGCATATGGGTGATGTCCATAACTTATGACCCACCAATCAGAAGTACATTCGGATGAAATATCCTCCAAAACATTGCTCTTAAACAATCCAATTGTTTTTATTTCACGATGATAGTCTTTATGTGTCTTATTGCCCTCGTGTCCCAAACATGGTTTGTGAAACATGATAGATCGCTGAGAAAGCTCTTTCCTAACCCGAAAACGAGAAAGGGAACCAATTGTTCCACCCATTGACCGGCAAAAGTAGTGAAAAAACTCTATTTCTTTAGAAATGAATGATCAACATTGAGGTAGCAAGTTAGATGTGCCTTTCTATTTGAGGAAAGGTTTGACTCCTGTCTTCTCCTTCAAAGAGCAATCGTTGTTGGGGTTTTACTAGCTCATTTCCTTCATTGTCCCCTGTGACGAAATAATATCGTAAAGTCGAGTATTATCATGCTAACTTAGCACAACTCTAAACCCTATCTTACACTTAAGTGTTCTCAATTTCTACCTTAAAAAGAGGGTAAAAAAACCCTTCTCTCATATGTAAAAAAAAGGAGAAAAAAAAAAACCTCTTTTTTATGTGGACAGCGATAGAACCAAAATCCAAACCCTTCTTTTGTCCCGTTCAATACCACATCTTATTCCGCCAAATAGTCTACTGTTTTAGGATCTGTTTTGACGTGACAATAGAAGGCCACATAATTTTTCACATTGAGCAATTTTTTTTTTGAACAGTTCACATTGAGCAATTTAAAACGTCAAATAATTGCTTGGGCCAATGAACAAGCTAAACAGATTCATGACATGTCTTATCTGCATCCCATATGTGTCTCCATTTCCAAGTAGGGATAGTACTTTTACGAGATTTTCGGAATTTGCTAATGTCATGCATGACACATCCCAATCCCACAACATCGTCTCGGACATGTACCTCGTTTATTTCTAGGTGGGTCGTTTCTGTCTGGAGAAATTAATGTGTCAATGTAATCTAATGAAATAAAAGAAGCAATGAACCCCCATCAGGCATCAGATGCCGCACTGGCCATCACGCGCTGCTGCACGAAAATGGACAAAGAAAACCGGAACTGACGATCACATCGGACGAAAGGGAGAACAATTGAATAAGTATTAAAATGCATGTAAGTGTCTTATAATAATGAAATTAGTGCCCGTGGTCTATCCTGTGCTGGCTGCGTCTCTTTTCTGTACCGGAGCGCGAGTTTTTGCCTTCTGCTCGACGCGGTCAGTAGGGAAAACCCTAATGTGATGGTCTCTGTGCTCTCTTTCTTTAATGGCGAATCGGGACCAGCCCGGTGGATCTAGAAGAAATATGCTTCTGGGGCGCGCCACTTGTCAGCGAACCCGGAATAGGAATCTCTCGGGCCAATTTTAGAATTCGGGTGTGGTCGGCCGGGTTGCTGGGGTAAGGTAGTTTAGTATTAGCAGGGTTTAAACTTAATTAAACACAAAAAAGAAAGAAAAAAAAAAGGCCGATGGATGCCTTGTACGACACAGACATTGAATGACTTCGTAAACTTCTTCCTGAGAAAGTAGCTGAACCAGATAGCGATTTGGCTATTTGGTAAAACACAAGTAATACTCCAAATCCTGGTCAACATTCTAACTATAATCATACGACGAAGAAATAGCCAGCTTTCACGCAAGTGGCTTTTGGTGTATGAGGTGGGTCCATCGAAAAGTTGATTGAGAATTTTGAATCATGCATGGTTGGCCTCACATTATTCTGAAAATGCACGTACGAGGTCAATATCTAACACCACATATCTTTTTCACTTAAAAAAACAGGAGAGCGCGATGTTTTCATCCATATTGAGAAATGCCTTCGTCATATTATGTTGTCAAATGAATAGGATTCTATGTTACGAAAGAACCTAAAGATTTTTATCTTTCGCATTTACGTATTTCTCAATTAGGATACCGATTTCTCCTTTTGTGATAAGATTGTAATTGTACATTACATCAAGGGACGTAATTTCTAATCACATAAAAAGATATAATTGTCGAAATTTTCAGGATTTCGTTTGGCTTCCCTTCATTTTGTTTGGTTACTTTCAATAGGGAACGGTAGTGTTGCTATTTCAGCCAGCGGAGGAAGCTGGGAATGGAGCCAAAAGGATGATAAGAGATGGTGCCTTAGAGAATGTGGAAGCCATCTTTGCCCTCCATGTGTCCCACGAGCACCCGACCGGCGTGATCGGCTCGAGGCCCGGCCCTTTGCTCGCCGGCTGCGGCTTCTTCAAGGCTACCATCACCCGGAAGGCAGCCAGCGCCGGGAGCCCCTGCCCCTCAGTCGACCCGGTCTTGGCTGCCTCGGCCGCGGTGATCAGCTTACAGGGAATCGTGTCTCGAGAAGCAAACCCCTTGGATTCGCAGGTCCGCATACTATATAACATGTCATATGAATAATTTTGATGTAACACGATCTCGATGCTTTGCGAATGGACTTCTTCTTTTTTTTTCTCTTCTCAAAAGCAATGTCTTCTAATGCAGGTAGTGTCGGTGACCTCTTTCAATGGCGGCAGTGACCTCAACGCGGTGCCGGAGAGCGTCGTTCTGGGCGGTACCTTCAGAGCTTTCTCGAACACGAGCCTCTACCAAGTCATGCGACGGATAGAAGAGGTATATCTTTGTCCACCAAAAAGGCAAAAAAGAAAAATAAAGAAATTTATAAGATCCTGACATCATGCATTACGACTGCATGCGTGCATTTCTTGGACCACATAAGATCAAAAAACTTTATACAAAAAGCAAAAGATCGCCAACTTAGGAAGATGTCGGGCGTGGCAAATTTGCTTTCGTGATGCTAATTTGGGTGCACGTACTTACTATATGTGGCCACAAAAGTCATTCACGGCTTCCTTCATTTTTATATCGATGATGCGACCCCTACAACCCGGTGGTCCATATCGGCCATTATTATCCTAATTTCCTTATAGGACAACCACCCAAAAAGAAAGTGGGACAAGACACATGGCCATGGTGCGTATCCCATGCGAAAGCATTGATCGCATCATAATTGTTCTTGGTCCCCCCCGTCACAACCCCAACGTGGGGTTGACTCTGACATCGCCTGTCCAGAAGAGCTGATGAATTCCATTTTTTGAACACAGGTGATCGTGGAACAAGCAGGCGTGTTCAGGTGCGAGGCGAGCGTGGACTTCTTCGAGGAGGAGGACATGATATACCTGCCGACCGTGAACGACGACCGCATGTACGAGCACGTGAGGAAGGTGGGCGCCGATCTCGTGGGCCGGGGCAACTTCCGGGTGGTCCCGCCCATGATGGGAGCCGAGGACTTTTCCTTCTACACGCACGAGGTCCCCGCTGCCTTCTTCTACATCGGCATTCGGAACGAGGCGATCGGCTCGACCCACACCGGCCACTCGCCTCACTTCATGGTCGACGAGGAGGTCCTCCCGGTGGGTGCCGCAGCCCATGCGGCCATCGCCGAGAGGTACTTGATAGAGTATGGTTGAACCGGGGGGGGAACGGGGAAAGATCGATAGACTCTGTGGGTATAATTTTTCCACTGCAAAAATGTCAATTAAATAATGTTAGCGGTATAAAAGTCTATTGATAACACTAATTTATGAAGTGACGCAATGCATTCTGTATTTATCACGTCACTTGTAAATTGAGTATTGTAAATCGGTCTTTGTATTTCTAGGATTGTTTGATTGAGATCGACTCGATCTCACGTGTGGGCATCACTTGTTTCTTTGGACACGGTAAAATAGAGGTTCCCTGAGATTTGTAAAGGGTGGACGAACAGGGTTCCTCTTCCAAAGATTGAAAGTGGTCAGTTTTAGAAGCGTGAAATTATGGGATGATTTGACGGTGATCAGGTTTAGGATTGTGGAAATTATGGGATGATTTGCTCATTGTCGTGTTCCTTGGATATATCTTAGTCGAGAATATGTCACTTTCCGACACTTTGTGTGGTGCATGAAGGGAAACATCAGGGAACCCTGCTCCTCAAAAGCAGTTCATAGGGACGGTCCCTCGCAGGCCAGTTCCTTTATTTTGAACAAAAGACAGACGTCAAACTCTCTGAGGGGGATGGATAGAGAATTGTCTGCTAAATCGAGTTATAAAAGAATGCGATCGATCACTTATATAATTACTTCCGAATTAGTGCATCTCTCTATAAATCACCTTAACGTACCGAATTTAGTTTTCCAGATATCGCTTATTATCTTTGGATGCTCCCATTAGTCCACTGGGAAAATCAGCAGAGTTCTCGCTGTGTTTGCTCCATGTTTCGACCTCTGGCCGTCGAAAAACATCTGTTTCAACCAAATACGGCCCGAACCGGCCAGCACAAAACATGTTATCTAAAAGGGTGAGTTCCACTTCCAGGTACTGACCCGAAAATACCCGAACCAACCCGTCAAAGTTATAACATATCAACAACTTATCGTTATTCCTCCATGACATGTTATAATTTTAAGAACCACATTGAATAAAGTACTTGAAATGAGCTTTAATCCCCGAGAACTCAGTTGTCAATTAGCCTAAACCTTACGTACTTGAAAGTGCATCTGTCGTGGGAATTAAGTCTCAAGTTATCGAAAGTGAATGATATGCTTATGAACAAGGTGCATGCCAAAAAAAAAAAAAAAAAAAAAAAAATCATAGCCCGCTTGGGTGGCGAATTCTTTGTGGAGCTGGTGATTTAATCTAATCATCATCCTTGTTACTGATACCTTATAAAGGTTTCCCCAAAGAGCTACATATACTTTGCATAATTTACAAGAACATCCTATATTCTCAAGATCCTATTTAGCACACAGGTACCGAATGATAAATTGCAGGGTAAGAAATTAACAGAACAAAACAATCAGGTATACCGTCGAATTTCCAGCTTATTATTCATATTCACTCTCCGAGCACATCACTCTAAACTTAAGCACAAACACACCACACTCCGCAGGACATGCCCTAAGACCATTTCCACTCACATTACTCTAGAAAAATCAAACTAATTCCCAGGATCACCAAGTTTACAAAATAATCTACAAAATTATGTTAAGGCATTGAGGCTCATTTTCAAAAAGATCTAATGGTATCGTTCACAGCAAAAGCCACCACCAACTGCATCTGAATCTCACCTCTTCTCACCACATAGGCATCTAGCTGCTTGCAGTGCAAAGTACGTGAGGATAATGTCCGCACCTGCCCGTCTAAGACACATGAGGGACTCCATCATAACCTTCTCTTCGTCAATCATCTTCAGAACCCCTCCAGCCTTAATCATTGAGTACTCACCTGATACCTAATAATACGAAGAGAAGATTTAGTGAAGTCAGTATGACAAGAAGGAAGATTCGAACGTGTCATATATTGTCAAGATGCCAATCTGTAAGGAATCAAACCTCTGCAGCATTAAACATGTTCAAGTCAAACTTATTAACATTCCTGTAGTATTTTACTTTGACCTGCTAAAGGCCAAATCCGCATTCATTCCAAAGGATAGAAGTTGGTTTCGATGTTCAGATCTTAACAAACAAAAAAACCTCATTGCACTTGCTAAAATCACTGGAACAGCAACGTGATAAAGATCATGCTCAAAACAAGTTTTTTTTTTCCTATAAAGCTACTCAGGAGATTCAGCTCTGAAGCTTGAGCATACAGTGTTCAAACCTTCTCATCATAAATTTAACATTTTTGTTGCCATGACCTAATCCAAGAACTACATTTGAATGTAGCCATGAAAGGAAGTGGGAGAACAACAAAAACACTTGGCCAATGCTACCCAAATGTGTAGCTTTGATCAATTGAATATAAATATAGACACAAATATTTTATTAATGAACTTCTGGATGAACAATCAATCTGTTCCATGGTAATTTTTTTAAGTAACTCTGAAGTCTTCACTAAAGGGATAAAGGTGATGACTTTTATTCGGAGTATATAGAAGCAAGACTCAATTTACGTTGCTTACGGCATCATGCAAGTCCACAATATCAGACATCTTAAATCAACCAGGTCAACAGTCGAAAGAACTTAGGACCAGTTTAAAACTTCATAAACCTCAATAGTAGGAGCCACAGCCTTCGACCACTTTTTAAGACTTCACAAACCACAATAGTAGGAGCCAAAGTAGAATAAAGAATGACCTATTTTTAGAGACTAAAAACGCAAAGGATAAGACCATTTGTTGAAAGGAATAATGTCGGTAGAGGAAGATACTACACAGTAATGTATATATCAAGATACCTGATAAGCAGCAACTGGTAGAGGAGAATTATCCCGAAGAAGCCTTATTATATCCAAATAAGGAAGACCAGGTTTCACCTGTTTACAAGGTAAGAGTACCCTTTTAAGGGTATAAAGAGAGAATTTAACCATACGAATAAGGCAAAAGTTGCAACTAAATCTTAACCAGAAGAATGTCAGCTCCTTCAGATTCATCTTCACGAGTCTCAATTAGAGCTTCTCTGTAATTTGCTGGATTCATCTGGTAACTTTTGTAAAAAAAAGGAAAAAAAGATCAGAAACAAAATAAGGAACACAATATTGAAAAAATAAACAACAAAATCTAACTATAACATACGTCTTTTTGTCTCCAAAACGTGGATTTGAGTCTAGAGCCTCTCGAAATGGCCCATAAAATGAACTCGCATACCTATTAAAGGATAGTGATGTCAGTGACGACAATTTGTATCTCAGATCTCAAGAACATTAGTTTATATATCCTATTAACATATAAAGGTTTGCCTTTTCTCCAACCCATTCCCACATACAAACAAAAAACTGTGCTTTGACAATAGATAGACACGACATTAGATGCACACATGCTCAGGATTTAAACCAGTGCAAGGAAAAGAAATCCACAAACAAATGGAGGACCTAGCAAGAATTTGCGAGGATAACTGTACCACCTAGTGACATCTATGAACTACTAGATGTGCAAATGATACGGCTTGACCTACATCCAATTTCTTTTACCCCTGAATTAGGTGACAAACATCACCAAGAATGCATTCACGCATTTAATGCGGATTCTGTTCTATAGTTTTGAGATCTTTATGGATCTAAAGACATGAAGATAGAAAGCTCCAATGATAATGTTCATCTTTCAGACAGAAGAAGATTAAATGAAATGCACCTGCCTTAATCTAGGCTATATCATAGCCATATAAAATCTGTAATGTATACTATGTGGCTCAATATGAGTGTTTACATCTACTTTTCCATTGTTAAATCTCTGACAGGACTATCAGATGAAACAAGAGAGCAAAAGATGACAGAAATATATCCATCTTAAGCGGACAGGATACATTACTTGGCTGTGTAGGACATGATAGAAACATGGTGCAAGCCTTCAGCATCAAGGGCTGCTCGGATTGCTCCTACACGACCATCCATCATGTCACTAGGACTAACAACATCTGCCCCAGCTCGGGCCTACTTGGGACCAAAGGAGCAAATAAGACAGATTTAGCAAAAGATCGAAAATAGGTCATGCAGCATGTAAAGCCAAACAAAGGGCAAACTCCACATCGGCCTTATCCTAGAAAGAAAAAAGAAATTCAAATTAGGACAATAACTTTGACAATTGAAGGAACTCAGGCTTCTTGATTTGGAAGCAACAGACCGTGCTAAAAGTTGAAACAGTTATCACACCAACTTCAGAATTAACAGACTACCAACTTACTCCAAAATCAAGTAAGATGAGAACAAGGCATGCTAAGCGACATATCCAATATGCTCCCATTATTTTACACAGCAAATTCACTACAGTCGGCAAAGAATGACATAAGGACTCAAGAACTGTAAGCATAGAAATCCCATTTGAGAAGGTAAGACTGTAAATGATTCCAGAGATAAATAGTACTCTTTGAGAAAGTACTGTCTAAATGTAATAAAAAGTCAACAAAAATTTACCTGGGAGACAGCTTGTTTACACAGCTGATGCACTGTCTCATCATTCATTATGACTCCTGCAGAACATCAAAGATGTATTAAAAAAGATTCCCATTTCAATTTCCAAGAAATAGGCTGGGAACTAAGACTCCTCAAAATCTACACCAGGAAAAATGTACCATGGAAAGAAAATCAAGAAATTCAGCACGAGGCCGTGAAAGACACGCTGAAGAATGAAACTATTCTCAGTAAGAAGTGAAGATCCTTCTTGAGTTATTAGGCATGTCTTATACTTAATCAACTAAAGCAAAGTATGAAAGCACGTCCAACAGTGGTCAACTGATAATCTTTAGTTGGCCAAAAACTCATGGACAAACTTCCAAACAATAGATATAAATTAAACTCACAAGCTTTTTTTAGTCCTATGGTTTACTTTTTCCTAGAAACTATTTTTGCACAAGTAAAACCTTAAAATGGAGATAATTGAGGCTCTTACCATCTTCTCTGACAATACCATCATGTCCATCTGAGGAATATGGGTCTAAAGCAACATCAGTGTATATGACCTACATGGCAATAGAATCAGAAGGCAATTTTAAGGATTGAGAACCATTAAACAGGAAGGACCCTATGCTCAGAACTACGCCTTTAACATTTTGACTTACAAGATCAGGGTACTTATTCTTGAGCAATCGTATTGTTCTCGGCACCAAACCATTGTCATTGTATGCTTCAACTCCAGTGGGAGACTAGTGCCAGATGTTAAAGACAAAGGAAATCAGATTGATTGATTTCAACAAACCGGGACATAAAACAGAAGGAGCAACTAAAACCTTCAAAGCATCCGGCACTTTGGGGAAGAGTACGATGCTATTAACACCAACATCACGAGCCTTGGCCACCTGTGTCAAAAGTTTTGAAGGATTCAGAACTATTCGGATTAGGCTCTATAGCTATCTATAGAGACTGCAGAAAGGTACTAGAATGGAGAATTCTATCTAAATTTGCAGGGATATTCCAGAAAAATTAAACTCTTTCTCTTTGCTTGTCCCACTCTAATAGGGAAAATGGAGCAGATTGTCAGGGGCTAGTGAATCATTTACTCTAAGAAAAAAGAAAAGAAAAGGACCCCAGTCGACAGAGCATCTTCCAATTCTACTCTAAACACAAGAGAGAGAAAATCATTTGACAGACCACCACCATTCATCCATCTGCACCACCACATCTTCCAACTGATTCCTCAATAGCAATAGGCCTATAAGGCCTTCTAATCGTGAGGAGCGCATGGATTTGAAGTCCATACGTCAAAAAGCCCACATTGACTGACTCACCTCCTCCACAAGCCCATGCCTCCAACCAAGCCTATAGCATCCTGGCATTGCCCCAATCGGAGTATCTTCCTCACCTGCAAGTATCGTTGTCCAAAATGCTAAGTTAGTTCACATGGATGGAACCTACCAAGCACAGCACCTGAGAGATGTCTCACAAACCTTCATGAATAAAAAGTGGGTAGACAAAGTTCGCCGGGGACAAGTTCGTCTCCTGGAAAGCTGATCTCAGGGCCGGCGATCTCCGATTGCGACGCGGTCGGCGACTCAATGGCTACACAAGCAAAAAACCAATCAGGGAGGTCGAGTACATAACGACATTTTCTCAGCAAAGTAAGCAACACGAATTCAACAAACAGTCCAGCCATTCCACGCCATGGCGCTCGTAAAGCTCGACAAAGCAATCAAATTGAACGCTCACCAGTGAAGGGACAACGGGAGTGCCGGCTGGAGCCGCCGGCTTGGGCGGGACCGGAGGCGCCTCGGGCACATTCCCGGCCACAACAGCAGCTTCGCATTCCGCATCAGTCATCCCCAACCTCTTAATAGAATGATCATTGTGATTCTCACTAGCCCTCACGACTAACGACCGCCTCCCGCTCCCCACTTGCGAAAGATTCAACTTTGCACTCGGCGACGGCTTCAGCCCCGCATGCCGTCGGCAGTCGACACCACAAAACGACCACTGAGGCTTGACGATCGTCGACGCCATCGACCCGAAACGACGCTCTGCATTTCACGCGCGAGAGCTGAGTTCAGCATAAACCGAAGCACTCGAGGGATGACAAGAAAGAAACGAAATTGAAGCTCAATAACAGATGCAGCCATGGGGGAAGCAATCTCGAATCGCGCCGACTCAATCGCCACCTCCCTTTTAGCCCGATTTTTCCGGTTCGCCGGAACACGAGCGGATCCGATCGATTCGGCAGCGAAGACGCCACGCCAATTCGATCGGACGAGCCAAAATTGAAGGCGCGACGACGCCGACGAGAGGAGAAATGGGACCCGGAGTTACCTTCGGATGCAGGAAAAAGAGAGAGAGAGAGAGAGAAACGCCCTTGAGATTCTAGAGAGAGAGAGCGAGAGAGAGAGGGATCGAGCAGCAAGAGGTCCTTATCTGGTGGAGATGAGGACGTCCAATGAGAGAGAAGCTGACTTGCACCTAATCTTCGGACTCGCTAAGGTTTGGGTGAATTCCTGGTTTTACTTTAGTGCTTTGTAAGAATGATTTTCTTCTTTGTTCCGGGTGTAACCTGATCTCTGTTTTTTTTTTTTCATTTCTTTTTCGAGGGTCAACTTCTCTTGCTTCCTAATTCTCTTTAGTCGTGTTACCAGCAACGTGGGTTCCAAAGATTGATGTTTGAAGAATTAAAGGAAAATTACTTTAACACGGAAAAAAGATGGGGGCGGGTTTGTGTGGAGATGGACCGGAAATTTATGGCGGAATCGCTTTTCCCACGACTATCGTTGAGATGTGGAGTCGTTTCAAATCCTTATTAGGTGTGCCTCAGGGGTATGCTGATCGAAATACGTGAAAGCTGGAATGGACATCTGCTTGCTCCCTGAAACACCAACAAGCTTCTCGAGTTGCTTATTAATGGACAAAAACGTTGATAGATCCTGTGAAAAATGGGAGGTAAAATTTGAATTTTTACGAAGACAATGACACATGGAAATGTTGAATATGAAGCTGTGGTAAAATAACGACGAAGAAAAAAGAGATTAAAATCACTTTTATTTCGCGAAAAATAAATGATTCTAAAAATATATTCCTAAAAACGATGGCTAGTTTCGTCTATCAAAATTGAATGAAGGAAAAATATTTTTATCATCAACAAAATATATTTATATATAACTTGTTGTCGATAATAAAAACAAGGGAAAATTCCAAATAAGGGAATAAAGTGCCATTGTTTTCTCAAATTTGAAATGGATATTATTTCAAATAAGTGCCTAAAGTGACTATACTAATATCAAATAATGGCTTGAAGTAATTATAGTTATTTCAAATAAAGCCCTAGCCTCATCGGCAGTCAAAAAATTCCAACAAATCAAGGATATTTTCATCCAGATACAATTTAAATTTAAATTAAATTAGATTATAAATTTAAAAAAAAAATGAAAACTAAAGTGGGAGGGCTATGGCCGCCATCCCATTGCCGATGAAGCAGTGGCGATCACCGATGTGGTTGTTAACTTGTTGATGCTTGGGCGATGGTCAGCAACCCTTGCCAACCAAAGGGGAAAGCTAGCAAGCCCTCGCCAGAGACGGGAGAGGGCAATGACCCACTCCCAAATCTAGGCGAGGGTCGCTCACCCTTACCCTAGCCTAGGCAAGGATCACTTAGGAGGCACCCACATTTTCCAGGAATCTTCGTATCGTGTCGATATTTCAATTTGTGTCCAACACTCTTTGACATTTTCTAACACTCTCCAATACTCAGTCAATACGTGTCGGAAAATCTGACACTTTATCAACTTTCTTGACACTTTCCGACGCTCAAGTTGGAATTCCAACATATGAGTTTCCGATACGTGATTCCGACACGCAATATTAATTTTAAAAATTTTCAGTAAATGATGGGTCAAAATGCACACATGTAAAAAAAAAAAATAAACAATAATAAAAATAATAAATAGAGAAATAAGAAAAATATAATCTTCTTTTCTCCTCTGACTCTTTATGCACAATCCACCCCCCAAGTTTCTTTTTTCTATTCTCTTCCGACATAGACACGCGAGTGCAAAATGTGAATTGCTTGTTTTTTTCTTTAAGTTTTATGGATTATTGATATGGAGTTAAATTTGTCAAATTAAAACAATAAATGATATTAATAAATGATTGATTAATATTTTTAGTGTAAATTCATTATAGGATTTTTTTATTATTTATTTATTGTGAATTTGAATCAAATTAATTTGATTCAAATAATCATAAAAATTAATGTATATATGAAAATATAAATTTAATATACAACATATTCCAACGAATTGGAATTCTCTTTTTTATGACAAACGACATGTCGATATATAGTGTTGTGTTATGTCGCATGTCAATGTTAATACAACTTAGAGGGTCGTTGACCCTTGCGCAAGCTTGACGGCCCTCGCTTAAAAGCCTCGGATCTCATCGCTCAAGTTGGAGAGCGGTGGGCGAGGACCACCCAAATCTGAGAGAGGGTCGTCACCCTCTCCCATTTCTAGCGAGGTCATCGACCCTCATCAGGCATTGATGATCTTGTCGACCATCGCCACGCAAGCGGGAGGGAGCCTCCCTCTTGTGTATGTTCATCTTTTTGTTTGAATTTTTATTTTTATTTTTAGTTTTTTTGGAAAGAAAAAATAGAAAAAGAATGAAAAAAATTTTAAAAATTAAAAAGACAAAATTGCCCTTTACTAAACCGTGAGTTCATATTCTTCTTTAAAACTAATATAACTATTTAAGACTCTTATTTGAAATAATGTTCATTTCAAGTCATTATTTAAAAAAAAAAAAAGAGCATTTTAGGATCTTATCCTAAATAAGGTCCACTTCAAGACACTTCGAACTTTTATTTAATTTTTTAAAATAAATTTAATTAATTATTTTAAGTAATACAAATGATATTTATAGTTTTGAAATAATTTATTTGTGTCGAAGCAAATCGGACCCTAGCTCTGTAAAGCTGTGGATAAAGTTAACCGAGTTTGACTCCTCGGGGCACTCAAATTCTTGCGTCCTTTCGGGCTTGTGTTTTTCCAAGTGAGGAGGTCAGACGGTCCAACGGAACGAGAAGAAGAGAGAGATGGGCAATTGGGCCACTCCATTAGCAACAAAACCTAATGGGCCTGCTTCCTCCCAATCAATGGTGGCCCATAATCAATCCACTTCGTGTCGGCCCATCATTCGATGCAAGGGTTGCTAGTACGTTCAGCGACACCCAGAGGTCTAGTGAAAACGCTTTAGCCCTTCCCATGAGTTTTCCCCAATCGATCGAGCCTTTAATCACAAGCTTTTTCCCAAAGCTCAGTCCCAATTTGTCCAATTGCATTAAGACTTTCGGTTCAGCACTCAAAAAGATGGCCACTATCCCTTCGCTTGTACCTCCATCAATCCCTGATTCGACGTATCTCCGTCAATTTTCTCATTTCATACGCAACTAACGAAATAGTAAATACTTTAATAAAGTGTGAGAAAGAAGAATCCATTAATCACTCTAAAATATGAGGAGATAACTTTTCCATTAAGATTACTTAACATGGTATTCAGCATGTCATATTCGAAAATATAGGTAAAGCTATATTTTTAAAGAAATTCTAACATCGTATAACCAGGTCATGAAGATATGATCCAACCTCATTATCTTGCATTGAAGATCTCACCATATTCTCATAGGAACCCAAGTGTTTTTGCATGCCTTCGAGACTTTAGAAAAATAGACAAATTCCTTTTTTCTTTTCTCATAAACACATACGGCATTCGTCACTATTGAAAAAAGGATAAATTGGCAAATCCCCATTAACCAAGTGGCTCGTTTTTGCACATTCTGTGATAATCTTATGGACAGATAGATTAAAACACGTATCTACCACATTATACAAAGATACATACACGTATATACGTAGAGCTCGAGGCTGCCGGGTTAGGTTTACTCCTTCAACGAGAGGATCGGGGGAGGCGATTCGTTTCCCGAAACGAGCCAGGCAAAGCATAAAAGCGAAGAGGACCCCCCCGTGGGGGACTCGTTTTCGAGACTTGACCATGCATTGAACGCAAACGGTTCGCTTTGGTTGCTTTGTCAACCATAAAATCTCCTGGTGATCATGCTTATGTTAGGTAAAAGGATCGAGATGCTGTGATTTTTTGAAAACGCTCGTGGGTCCCCCTCGGCATCCGATTTCTTTTTTGGAAGTTAGGGTGATAAGATCGTCCAACAGGAATTCTACTCTGACTAGTCTCACGTTCCCCTGTTCTCGTTTATTTTGATATTCTCACGCCAAAAAGAGAAAATCCTTTCCTTTTTTTGGTTAAAGTATACAGCCGTCGGGTAATTTCAAGGGCACATTCATTCAATCCAGCTGGTGCATTTAGAATTTCACTTTTAAAGTACTCTTCAATAACTATCGAGCCCAAGATCACGAGAATACAATCTAACTCTCTCGTCATCTTCATTTGTCCTGTTATAACATTTAAATGATAAACTACGCCTTTAACTAACAGTTTAAAAATAATTAACAGTAGTCTCATAAAATTTCATATGATGTCATGGCTATAGAATTTGAGTTTGAAAATAGATGAAGACGACCCCAATGAAATTCAATTCTAGAGTTGGGAGAGAAATCTAATCCATCACACCTGAAGATTATAAAATCTAACCAACTCCGATTCGGTCCAAGGACGAAATGGGACCTTCACAAAAGATTAAATAAAAGTATCGAAGCATCCAATTCCTGTTTTACCGTCAAAATCGAGATCTTCTCTCAATCACAAGGCTCCCAGTAACAAAAAAGAACAAAAGAAAAACGATCGTGTTACAGATGCGCAGCCTCAAAGTCAATGGAGATGAGGGGGGGGAAATTAGCGTCTAAATCTAAATTTCAAGAAATGGGTTGTTGAGCTTGACCAAAAGGACTGGTGTGGGGTCAGAGCAGGAAAGGTCTCGATGGCCCAGATCCTGTCCGGGATCTCTCCTTGCCCGATGATCGCAAGAAGATAAAATTTGTCAAAAGACACGCTAGGAGGGAGCGACTTAAAAGAGCCGGGCGGGTCCCGGCACGGGAGGGGGGCTTTGATCAGATCGAAATCTTAGATTGATTCTGGACTGACTTTGATTAAGGTAAAAAAGATCAGGCCGAAGGGGGAATCCTCACGAGGGGACCCGCGTTTCCCGTCTAAAGTCAAATTCAACTGAAAAACAGGGGCGCCTTTTTTTGTTTTTTTGCCAACGGGGCGTGGTAAGCGTGTGTGCACATTACATTCCAAGCAAAAGAAAAGAGAGTCCTTACCAAAAGAGAGGAAAGGTCAACAAATTTCAATTGCTAATGCGCATGTTTGGCCTTTAAGATCTCCTGTTTCACACGCCCGTCGAACGTGTGCGCTTTTCCCAGATTCTCAATTGAATGCGTATGAGATGTTCAAATGCCCAAGATCTTCAAACCTCGTGAAAAACAATGAACGGGTCATTCTTACCACCTCAGGAGTAGACTAGACCTTCTACTCCCGACTCGACATAAGAGATAAGATAATATGGTCATTTTAGTCAATGACCCTCTATTGGAATTTCGTGGTCAAATTTTGGCCCATCAGTACTAAGTTAGAATTCAAACTTTGTCGATGACAATTTAGGTCGGCTAGTTTGATTGTACAGGCTCACCCAAAAATGAAAATATCATCCAAGCAGGGAAAAAAGATGGAGAAGAACGAACAATGATGCATTTTTTTAGTGCGAAAATTTGATACCAGCAAGATGGGTTTCAAGTTCCAAAGACTACGAATTGCCACGAGACATCGGATTTTGCTTCTTTTGAATCAATTGGACATGAAAAAGAAGAGAGCAATGAGTCTGTTGGTAAAAGAAGTCACTCGTTTCATAACTTTGGGGATTCGGGGATGATACCGGCTAAAACTCTCTTTAATGACCAAATTGGAGAGGTCGTGACACGGCAATTGATGATTGCTTCCATCACCCGTGCATTGGAGGATTCCTACGTGTAAGTATTATGCATATGATTAGGTTAGCACTTGTTGATTGGTGGATTAGGATTTAAAATTAGGATAATTATTCCGTCAAATTGTCAATTTAAAACCCTTTTTCACACGTTTACATTTGATGGACGAGGCACGTCACGTTGCCCTTCCATTGTCAATGTGTGGAAACTTTCTTTACACTGATGATGAACCCGATGAAAATCTTTAAAATTGAACTATATGACAATCATAATTTGTTTCATTGATGAGTAATTTGATCTCACGTGATTCGTCAAAGCTCTTATCAAGAGATTGACTTATACCCATAGAGAATAGGTCAAGGCCTTCAAATTTATTACCCAAATTGGTCGTCACCTATTCATTATGAATATGTGGAAGAGTTCTTTACACTAGTGATGGACCTAATGAAAATCTTTAAGATTGATCCATATAGCTCATAATTGTTTTTTTTCATTGATGACTAATTTGGTCTCACATGGTCCGTCAAAGCTCTTATTAAGAGATTGACTTATACCCATAGAGAATAAGTCAAGGCCTTCGAATTCAAGATCCAAATGGGTCCTTTGGTACTTAAGTCAGTGATCGATGATGGAGAAATAAAATTGATAGTCAGAGGATAGACATTTCATGTGTAAAATATGAAGTGATTGATTAGATCGTCGTTGAATAAATAGTTTTTTTGACTTCGATATCAAATTACAGCTATTGAGGCATGATCAAGGGCTAGGGTCTCGATGTTGACTCGATAATTAACTGACTTCGGCGGGTCGAGGCCTGGACATCAATTAGGTTCCGTAACCCGGTCGGGTCGGGTGCTCAAATATTATTTAAGGGAACAAGAAAGGAAAAGAAAGAAAGGAAAAAAAAAAAGATCTTCGTGGGGCCACGTCGGTAGCCTTCCTTTTCTCCCTATCCCAGGAGCCACAGGAGAAAAGAGGAAGCATCATTCCTGCGTTGGACGTGATGCGATCAGACGGCCGATGTACGTCCACGATGCTGTCCGCTGTTCCTCTGCGCGCGCCCCGGCCATCATGACGTCCGCCCCCATGTGATCGCGACACGTGGCAGGCAAAGCTGGTGGGACCCCCCCTCGTCCCTTCCCCATCTCTCTCTCGCGGGTGGTGGAAGAGAAAGAAAGGAAGAAGAGATTTTCATTAAAGAGCTCGAACCACGCCGGCGACAGCGACTTTCCACTTTAGCCTCGACCGATATCGAAAGGAACGGGCCGTGCGGACTCGTCCCATCATTGCATCAATAGGCTAAAGTTTGATCACACCGCATGATCGATGAAGATCTGTCGCCCTCGGTTTTCGCAAAATTACTTGCTAATTCGTACGGTCTTGCCAAAATTCAATTGGTCGAGCAGCATGTGTGACGGAGCTGATATGAGTACCTTTTTTTTTTCTCAAAAATAAGTATATTAAAAAATTTAAAACTTATCATAAAATATAATTAAGAATCTAAAAATTTCAAAAATACAATCAAGTTATAAATCTTGTTGCGATAATGCAATCGAGTCTTCAAATTTAAGTCATATGACTGTGACGAAAATCCAATCGAGTTTTAAAATATTTAGAAATGATAATCAATTAAAGACTTGATTGGACAAATTCAACAAGTTTTGGGACTTATTTATACTTTCTGAAAATTTAAAAACTCAATTGTATTTTTATAATAAGTTGCAAGGCTCAATGGTAATTTTTTGAAAATTTTAAAATTCATTTGTACTATCATGATTAATTTTAGGACTTTCTATCCATTTCTTTTTTCTTTTTTTTTTAGCCGGCGCTCTCCCACGCTCCATTCGCGTACGAGAAAAGATTCCGAATTTCTCTTCTTTCGTTTTTTTTTTTTTTTTTGTGTGGGGAGAATTGGAAGGAAGGCGAGAGGAATGGGCCCACGAAAGATTTAGAAAATATTGCAGGGGGGGCCCACGGGGGGCCGAAACCCCGCAAACCTTATTCATTTCATGTCCCCCTTTCACTATAAATCGCACCGAGATTCACTTGGTGCCAAATACACATCCGATGATTCGAATGTCTTTTTGCGTACGTTGCGGTCGGGTCGGATGGTCCGGTGGTCCCCCACCGGTTTTGCCCTTTTCGGTACTGAAAAAGTCTTTTTAATTATGCGGGAGTCACGCAAGGTTTTGTTTACCCCGGAATCAGGGTTTTTTTAGTCTTTTCCCTTCCTTTAATTGTTTCTTTTGGCAAATTGAGAATGGTGGGGAGCAATTTGCTTTCCTTTACAATCTTCCCCCTCTCTTTCTCTCCTTTTTTTGGGCAAGGTAAGGGGGGGCCTCTCTTTAATAAGGTCTTTGTTGAGCCACTTCAAATCGATCTTTCGTCGCGTATAGAGATTCGACAAAGTGGCCAAGTGAGAAATCTTATCAGAGCATATCTCGGAATTTAATTGATAAAACGAATGCGATTTTAAGATCTAATGCCGATTAGTTGTCTATCTAATCAATCAGCGAAATCAGTACATGAGTTGGTTCGATAGTAAGATATCCCGATCGTTATATTATATGTTTCGTATCGTGATTTGTCTATCCATTAATGTATACGCATCTTATTTCCACAAAAGTGATAATATCATTGAGGCCTTCATTATGCCGTTTCGTATCGTCTTTGTCAATATGTAAAGATTCGGTAAAGTGGCCAAGTAAAACCTTATCATAAGAGATCTCAAAAATTAATTGAGGAGATGAAGGCGATACTTAAATCCGATATTGGATGGTGATCTGTTTGATCGATTGAGGACATTAGTTCATAAATTTATTCAATGATAAGATATCCAGTCAGTCAATACATCTAAAAAATAACTGCACAAGTGAAAATCATAGATTTTCATATATTATGTACTGTGATTAATCTGTGATTTGTCTGTACACTGATGGAAACGTATCTAATTCTGTGGCATAAGCGACCGTGTTCATTGAGTACCTTTTATGAATTTCCGAGAATGGAAAGTGGCCATATCAGAAAATAGAAGAGAGAGGGGAAAGTGGGTCTGCCTAATATCAAGCAATGTAAACCGTGGTCAGACATTATGATCAAGGAACGAGATACTGCAAAGATCTACCATTTGACCAATGGATCTGACAGGTCGGCATCCAATAATTACGTAAGCCACCAAGAATCTCATAGACCCCTTGGTTTGGTGGCTAGACATTTAAAACCATATATCTAAATGAGTGATTTACCCTGCTTGACAATTTCCCTTAACCTTAACAAATGAAAGAGACATAGTGAATGAAATTCTTATCTTCTTGCTTACATATATTATTGTCATTTTTTATTAGAAGAAGATGAAAGTCCAAGCTTTGACATAATCTATAGAGTTTTAGCCAAATATTTTATAGCCTCGTTGCAATACTATTTCAACCTTTCCTTTGTATTGTGACACCTACGCATTTAGAGGGGGGCATCATCATACAACTACTGTACAGCTACCATAACACACAGTTCGGACAATCCTTAGACTTTCTCCATCTTGTCCAATTTACCCATTTACTCCAAAGTTCAAGTCATACATGTGCACTTTCGGCTTTACAAAACGCTTGCATGAGCAAGTATCCTGATCTCAAAATTGCATGCGCGGAAATGAATATTACACCTGTTCGTATACACCACGGGACTGGTTTAAGAGAATTGAAAACCCCAAAGACTACTTATAACAACCAAAATGCCCTTCTAAGATTCTCCCACAGAAGCATACGCATAGATGACCCCATTTAAACAAATCCATAGCTAATTCCTTTTTGTTCTCCGTAACTATCAGAAACTTTTGTTTTGCTGTGCGACACTTTTCTATAGTTTCGCATTATTGCATGTCGACCCTTTTCTGCACTTGCCGAAATACAATAATCATAACGAGTTTGCATGTGGGGTTGGAGCTAAAAAAAAGAGAGTTTTTCTTTAGGAAAAGGGGAGGAGTAGCCCAACCTCTATTCATTCCAAAACAGGTGCACCGTCTGAACAGTATCCATCAGTTGGCACCACTTGCCCTAGCCCAGTTTTAGCAAAGCAAGAGCAGATTAGAGGAGATTACTTCATAATTATCGACCCCACCTCAAAGCCAAAAACTAATCTGACTCCAATATCTAAGATTCCCACGATAGATTTAAAAGGAGTTTCGTGGTATATACGTGAACAGCTGGTTTGGTTTCTGGATTGACTTTCAAAGTACACAAAACATACGTTCAGGTTGGCCCGGGTTCATCAAACTTTTGCATTGTCGTAACAATGAGAAGTTCAATAGGGGGGTACCTAGAAATTAGGTTAGCGAGTTGAGCACGCTTTCGTAAGTTGTCAAAGTCTTTTATCCGAATCTACTCGCGAAATTCAAAGCCTTTATTTTTTCTTAAAAACCAACCCGGCCACATCCCAATTATGACAAAAGTGGGAACAAAGATCTTGGGATTTTCCTTGGCAATCAAACAAAATCCAATCCAATGAGAGAGAGAGAGAGAGAGAGAGAGCAAGTGGTTGTACCAAAAGGGGGACTTAAGAGGGAGAGAATCTAGCGAGGGAGATCACAAGCAGAAAAGAAAAGCACAGACCATCTCTCCCGCAACAAACAGTTGCTTCTCAACTACTTCTTATGTGCAACCTACGGAACAGCCACACACAGGATCACCACCACCACCACCACCACCACCACCATCTCTCTCTCAGTGGCCATATAAAAAGGGTCAGTCACAGCAATATCTGACCCTGGTCACGGGAGTAGTCCTGATCTGCCAGAACAGCAAATTCTAACAGACCCTCCTTGGAGTTTCAACCTCCTTTTATTGTTGTGCGATTAACTCATCAGTAAGAACTTCTATATGGAGCTAACATCAGATGTTGAAGACACCCAACAGCAACAGCAGCTACCGGAAGGAGGAGGAGGAGGAGGAGGAGGAGATAAGAAGCAAGAAGAAGAAGTAGGGCAGCATTTCCACGTGCTAGCAGTGGACGACAGCCATGTGGAGAGGAAGCTCTTGGAGAGGCTCCTCAAGGACTCATCCTACGAAGGTGACCATCAACAACTTAGGATATCGAATATCCTTAGTTTCCACAATTTGTGGCATTTCTTTTCTCCTTTTGCTTAGAAGAGCTCAATAAGATCCTTAAATATTTATGTCTGCGTGTTTGCCAATGGCAGTGACATGTGTGGATTCTGGGGACAAGGCGCTGAAGTATCTGGGCTTGCTTGATGATCACACCAATCTACATGCCCAGGATGAATTTGATCATTCCAGAGCTGTTGCTTCTGCTTCTTCTTCTCTGTTGCAGCCATCACTACAAGAGGTGAGATTAATTGAATCCAGTCTCTCTCTCTCTCTCTCTCTCTCTCCAATTACATGCAGTGAAAAGAACACACCTGAGCTCAACTCCTTAGGCCATGCCGTTTTTCCAGTGTCTTTGTGTGGTGAGTATCTTGTACAACTCACGCCATCGGATATTGGTTTAATCTATTTGAACAAGTTCGATCATATATCCTCAACAGGCGAAAACTCCGCCAACAAGTGGATTACGTAGAACAATGGCTGTTGAAAATGTTTATAAGATCAGAACTTCTTTATGCTGGTTTCAATCTTATGCATGCCAAAAAAAATTTATAGCACCAACACAAATTTGCCTCGGTTCAAATCAGTTCCTTAAAAGTAACGATTTCCATTCCATTCCGTCGGCGAAGAGAGTTGTTTCAGCATGCAATCCTGAGACTTCTGATATACGTCTGATCAATTGTCCAGTGTATCCAAGTTCAGTAATTGTGAAGGACCTATACCTTAAACACATTCTTGTATGCATACATTGGGATTTCATATATCACATGCGATTCGCACCAAACTTTGGGTTCGGTCACATGGGGACCGGCCTCACCATGCGTTATTTACCTAGCAAAAGAAAGATTACTCCTGTCTACACGTATGGACTTTAGACTATTTCATCCTTTTCCTCTTATAGACTCTTCTTTCTCTTTACATGTACACCATGGGAAAACATAGACCTAATTTCTCTCATTACACTGGTTGAGAATTCATCACACGCACATGTCGCCCAGAAGTTTTTGTCGCTTTGCCTTATTTACATTTTGACACGTGGAGGCATGATCATGATTCATGATTCTGATCTATATGCGCAGGGGACAAAAGTCAACTTGATCATGACAGACTTCTGTATGCCCGGGATGAGCGGCTATGATTTGCTGAGACGAGTCAAGGTCAAACCACTTAATCACGCGTCTTCACCCTCTGTGTGTGTGTGTGTGTGTGTGCTTGATCAGTTGTTTGAATTTGAGAAGGGATTATGCATTTGGCAATAGCATTTCGTCCATGCTTGCAACTGATTGATGATTAAGTAGGGATGATGAATTAAAAAGAGGTGACGGGGAAAAAATGAGCACAAAAATTAGAATTCATGACTGAACTTTTTAGCTGAAAATCTCGGGTACTTCCTCAGGGATCTTACTGGAAAGATGTGCCGGTTGTGGTCATGTCATCGGAGAATGTGCCTTCAAGAATCAACATGTGAGTTGCTTTCTGCTGCGAAAAAGCAAAAGTCGCACCGCTTTATACCTCTTTTAACCTTAGGTCAATTAAAAGAATGCTTCTTTAGTATAGTTGATACTTTACAGTTATGTTAAATATCTTGTCGATCACAGGTGCTTGGAAGGAGGAGCCGATGAGTTCCTGTTGAAACCAGTCCAGCTGTCAGATCTAGAGAAGCTTCAGCCATACATTCTGAAGTCTCTCAATAACCCTTGTGAAGACATCAAAGGTGACGGCATAGACGATAGTGAAGATGATGAGATCGAGACGAGTAACCACGGAGAGGACAACACCAATAAGTGCAACTCTAATACCAATAATGTTGCCAAGAGGAAGGCAATGTCTGCTGAGCCAACCGATAGAAGACCCAAAATCAAAGGATTGGCAGTGGTATATAATAAGAATCAAGAACTAATCGGCTGATCGAAAGCACGTCATGTGTCCTCGCCGAGATGTTTGCCAGTTGGGAACTCCACTAGACTAATAGCATCACATGTCTTTACTTGTCCATTACATATGTTCCTTTTATTGGTTCCTATGTTCTTGAGAGGAAAGGAAAGGAAGGAAAAGTTCAGTGTTGAAAGTCTCCGCAATGGAAAGCCTGATGTTTCTGATCAGAAAGAGATCATCATTTTGTTGTTTTCCCTACTATTTTCATTTTGTTGTTTAGATTTTACCAATTGGTAATTAACTCCCATGTGTAGACTCTACTTAGGGACAACATTTTTGTTTACCTTAGTGAACTGAATGTATCATTCGCATCTAACTATTGTTGTCAGTTAGTCACTAAAATTTGATTAACAATTAATTGGAAGAGGAGTTACTAGGAAGGGTCAAGCGGTTGTTCGTAAAGTTTTCAACACACGAAGTCATGAAAGAAAAACGCCTATTCCATGGTTCAAGAGCGGTCACCCTTGTCGCCATTGTGTCTAATCAGGGAAGAAAAAGAAAGAGAAAAAAAAAATTGTCAGTTATATCACATAAGATAACCAATATCCATATTAGCGATTTTCGGCAAAAATTTATTGATGGACTGAATTGACACTATTTTGAAAAGGTTTAATACTAAACGATCCCATTGAAAGGTTTGAAACTAAATTGATAAAAATGCAATAAATTTAAGACTTTCTAGTACTTTTCCTACTTATTTATAGTGATTATACTATTTCTCCATAACAAAATATAACTATTTCCAGGATCTGAATCCAAGGTGAATGGTGATTAGGAGCTTCTGTGAACAGTACTAACCGCTTGTGCCCATTCTCCCCGGGAGTTTTAGGTAAAGCAGGAAAATGCCCTTTCAAGAGTGTTCTATTTCTTAGTTGCTCGGCAATGTAGGAATCGCGGTTTCTGGGTAATTTAACTCTTGAAACTAGAGAAATTCAGACAAAAAGTTAGTGGTACTCAGCCCTGCAACACCCAACTTTGCAATGTAGTCCCTCTAATAAAACTGGATACATCTCTAATTTGCAACTCAGCCCCTACCTGTCGCCATCTCTCTCTCTCTCTCTCTCTCTCTCTATTATGCAGCGGCTTTTGCTCGGGCACTCTCCGAGGAAGCCACTGCCGTTGCTATTGCAATCGTATCGTTTGGCAAATATTTGTCGTTACCAGAACAAAATAAGTGTCTTCAAGCGATTCGCACAAGCTAGCTTCAAGTGAATCGCGCAACAGTTCAGCTCGAGACCAAAATAAGAGTCTTCAAGTGAATCGCACAACACAAGCTATATTCCTATGAAAGTGGAAATGTAGTTTCATTTCTATGAAGCTGGAGAATCATTGATGGCTTCTGAAGTACAATTCGTCCCCAAAAAATTAACTCCGATCATGTTGAGATTGTGGCTTCAAAGTAGTTCTAGGGATTTGAATTGTGAAGCTAAATCAATTGTGATACCTCAGTTAGCATCCCAAAAGCCCCATTATCAATATGCTATAATCTAAAAGAAAAAAATTCATACATAATCACTTCCTCTTTTTTTTCTTTTTTTCCTGTACCCGTATCACTCCGTTTGCACTCAGCCGACTAATAATGGAATCTACCGGCAATCCACATGATTCATAGACAAGAAAAGAGATCATATAACAGTAGAATGGAGATATCTGAGTATTGAGAGCAGCTCAAATCAATAATCGACACGCACGAGTGTAAACTATGAAAATGCAATGCGAGGATGCAATGCTATGAAGGATGCAAAAAATCGACATGTACGAGGATGCAAATCTCTGAAGGATGAATTCCGTTCCCCTGCGACTGAAAATTTCCACGTCAATGGAATGTCACAGTATCCAGAAAGAAAATAAACGCAGCTATAAAATATGTAACTGAAATCAAAAAATTCACATCACCAAGATAAAAGCCTCGGGTGAGTCAGAGAGACTGGGGTAGTCGAGCGGCGAATGTGTCGACAATGATGAAATACATCGGTCAAAATTGAGCATATCCACACCCATGTCCAGCAACGATTTCCCTTCCATATGCTGGGAGTTCAATCCTAGACTACAAAATACATCCACCGCACCAACAATGAATCAACAAAAGAATGAATTACTGTACAGATTTCCTCCGCTACCTAACTGATAGACTAATAAGTAGTCTAGGAGAATCAGGAGCTAGAGAGATTAATATCTAACACAAGTTTCTTCTAGACACCGTCACTAGTGCCTGTATATCACTTCTATTCTGCCTATCCGCTATTTAACTTAACTAATCTTAACCTGTCTACCCTCTGGTCGCGTAATCATGGTCTAGGCAACTGCACAATGATAACTGTACATATAGCAGGCGGGATTTCTTGCTCCAGAGTAAAATGCTGCTCACTGAATGAAACATGAACTCTTAAACAACCTTTGAAAGCCTGACCTGTTCGTAGCCTTTCAAAACCTCTGAAGTGAAATGCCCCAAAGTTTCAAAAATTGGGACTAGACCTGCTTGCAGACTATTCGAGGCTACATCATCAACTGAGTTCATCGTCTCTTTATGCCTAGCTCTCTCTTCTTCCAATCTCTTTCTCATCGAATCCAAGTCAACTTTTAGATCATCCAGATGTGAAACACCGCTTTCAGATGGAAACTTCGACACTGCAGTTCTTTCAGAGAATGTATCCTGTTCGTGCTCTAGCTTCCCTCTCTCCATGCGTAAGATTCTGAGCTGCTTCTCAAAATCCTTAGAAATTTGTTCTGCTCTGGTCCTTTGGCGTTGTTCCTCATCCTGTCTTTCCCATAACTCATGGATTCTTGAAGCAAAATCACGCATTGCATGGTTTACCCTCTTTTGTGAAATTCTTTCCATTGACTGGAACCAATCATTGCATATAACAAAAACTGGGGGAGCCCCCATTCTGCTTGGCGAAAAAGGGGCAACTCCATCTGCAGTTACTTCAGGTTTCTGGTCAATACACCTCAAAAGCCACCCGTTCAAAGATTCAACGTATGATTTCTGAGCATTTACCCACCGATTAAAGCAGCTGCTCCAATTTAGAAGCTCTATCTCAAGTTCCACAGTAGCTCTCAAACTGGACTCTCCTCGGGAACCGGTGTTAGCCTTGAGAGCACGAACTTTGCTTTCCATTATGGCTTGGAATTGTTTTTGGTGGCATTTCAGCATGGACCTCCACATCCTAATTAATCTGAAAAAGGTACGTCTTCTATTAATCGAACATAGAAAGTGCTGTGAAATCTTTTTTCTACCAGTGTAGTACAAGTCATTCAAAAGTTCTTTTTCATTTCTTTTTTTAATTCATGCCTAAGGAAGACAAATAAAAGCAAGCAGGCCTTGGAGAATTTCTCAAGCTTCAGATATCAGAGAGCAAGTTTTCCATTCTGAGATTTGTCATCGAACAGAGTTTAACGTGGAATGCACAATGGTGTAAAAAAGGTGTGAGTTTAAAAAGTTTCGCCAACTATATCAGAGTAAACTAACCTCTAGACAAAGATGAGTGATCACAGAATTTCAGAATGAAAAATATGTCAATGAAATGATTCTCTCACACAAGAAACATTTATTAATATCACACAGCCTCTGGAACACCATTCAGCCTTAGACAAACAAATGCAGAAATGACCAAATAACTTTGACTTGGCAGGGAGGAGGCTGACCATCATCAAAAGGCTTTACCAATTTAAGAAAAATTCCATGACTGCTAATTAAGTCCAGGACGTACCATTCCATAGCTAAAATTTCACCAGAGCTTTAATTCATGCGATGGACAACAACATCACCATTCCTCCCCTCCCCCCAAAAAAAAAAAAATGCTGGAAATGAAAAGGGAAAAGATAAGGAAAAAAACAGAACACTCTAATGGCTTTAGTCTGTTAATGAACAAGCAAGATATCTGTACATTCTGGTTCCAAGCTCATTTTAACCTATAATCATCCCCATAACAGAAAGAGGGAATGAATCCCACAATGCTGAAGATGAAAACTGATAAAATAATTGCATTTAAAATCCTTTAAAAGACACTAAGAAAATTATGGTATTTGGGGCTTCCAAAAAAAAAAGACTACATAAATTAAGAGAAGACATACCCACAAATCAATTCAGTCAATTGGGGCTGCAACTCCTCATCCCTCAACTTGTGTATCCTGCTTGATATTGCATCTACCGTTCTGATGCAAACATCAATTTTGGTATGCAACTTCCGTATTGACCCCTCAGTAGCATCTATCTTACTAGATTCGGCTCCACGGTCATCAAGAATTTTTAGTTTCTTGCACTTCTTTTGATAAACAACTCGTAGCTTTTCCTCATCCTAATTCAAGAAGGCCCGTGTTATAAAAATTCTAGAGAAACTAAGGAAGTCGAAAGGTGATGAAGCAGAGTAACAACATCTCAATCCCAATTTGATGTTCTGGGCAAAGTAACATTAAAACCAGAAGAAAATAAATGAGATGAGGGACTGTGGAATCTCGAATGATTACACCTGTTTTGATGGTAATATTTGAAGAGCTCTTATAAAGCCTTCTGCATCAAACAAATGAGGCAGTAGAATGCCTACAGCTAACCAATTGAAAAAAACTCAGGACTTTCCTTAGTATTCAAAGTTCATATTTACAATGATAAACATGTTATCATTAACGGGTGTCTATTGGCTATAGAGCTTTCTATGGTATAAACAAATAGATTCATATGTTAATGGATCACTTGAATGCACACCACACCATCTTCTCATAAAAAGCTTTCCGTGGCATGTCTATAAAACATACAGCAAACTTATTGATGAATTCTCATTAGAGAGAAAACAGATGTAGTCCATTGTGAATGATATTCATACCTTAACTTCTTTATATAGTTTTTTCTCCCATGCATAAAGTTTATCGAGCGTTGATGAAATGTTCCCTGAGTTCAAGTTGAAGTCCTTGCCAGGATCCCCAACATATGCTCGTGCCATTTTCATTCTCCTTGAACTTGATCGTGCAGATTGCCTTGATGGAGAGTGTGAAGATAGCATGGAAGGTGCCACCAGATACATAATTCTCGAAAAGATCACTGTCAAACACAAGCATAAGTTTCGATCATGCAGTAAGTGGACAGTATCAGTAAAGCCACATATAACTGCACCTACCAAAGAAAACAGCTAAAGAAATCACAGCTTTCCTTGAAATGTAAAAGGATAAAAAGTGCTACCTTTGAGTTGGGTTCCTTTAGACTCATAAGGCAACCTTCCCACCTGAAGCAATGCAGCCACCTCCTTCCCGTAGCCAAAGGCAGACTCAAATTCATCCTTGATATCTCTTACAACATCCTGAAGGTCTCTCGTACCATGGGCTGACAGAGTGGTTAAGCTACTCAGCTTGGAAGAATCGAGATCCGGTGTGGAGGCCTCCTCCACTTCAAAACTGACTCCCTTCTTCCTAGAATAATCCTCTGGAGAGCTTGGGGACACAATAGTATCAGAACTACTACTTTTAGACTTGTTTTTGGGGATGAATCCAGAGCTTTTGTGATCAGGGGAAGGTATTGCTTTCGTACTTTCCTCACCCCTTTGAGATGGAATATCTCTGGAAATTTCCTCCCTCTTTTGTGCCGGCACTCCTCTTGAAGTACCTTCGCCAAAATTCCTATTTCGATTCGTTTCCTCACCGAGTTTCTTCCTTCCCTTGGAATTGCCCTTCACCATCTCGGTCTCAGTTTCATCTTCCAAATCCGGAATCCCCTCCCTCTCCCTCACCTCCTTTGAATCTGGGCTACTTGTTGTCGATCCATACCCATAATTTCCCTTCGGAACATAAGTCGCATAGCCATTATCATATGTCTCAAAAACATTCAAAAAATCCCAAGCAGACGCACTGGGAGGAGAAGGAGGAGCAGGAGGTGGCTGCTGCGGCGGCGACGGCTTCTCTCTATCTGCGCCATAAGCATTATCCGGTGCTCCCATAGATGGATAACCATAAAAGCCACCACTCGCATAACCGGAGTAATTTGAATACCCATACCCGGAATCCGGCCACGGAGCATTCTCCCTCATAGAGTACCTCTCAGGCTCTTCAAAAACCACTGATTTCATACGAGTAGGCGCCTTTTTCATGTAATAGACACGAGTCTGGGAACCACTCTGCTCTGCTCTCGTATTCCACTCGTCCCCCTCACCTGGCGGATAACCGTAAGGAGCGGGGTACGGATATGGGTACTGACCGGGTTGTGGATATGCATACTGATCGGGCTGTGGATATGGGTATGGGTAATTATAACCATAAGGATATGGGGAGGAAGCGCCGGGATCAGGGCCGACTTCCTCTTCCCCCTCAGGGCTCTCGCGTATGTGAATGTGCCCGGAAGTGGTGCTCAGTTCGGAATCAGAATCCGAACCAGACGACAAATGCATGTGAGAATCGCCTTCCTCGGGCGAATTACGCAAACCTGAATGAGAAATCGAAGCGGAAGAGGATGAGTTCTTGGCCTTGTCTGAAGGCTTCGCACGTTTCCTCTCATCCGAAGGCAATGTGAGCACGGGAGAGCCAGGAGAAGAGCCCGAATGACTCGCCCCGACCACGATCTCTTCCTCCACGAACTTCCGCAGGGCCTCGCCGACGGTGACCAGGGAGTGGAAGTACGAGACGTGGGCCTCCGCGAGGGCGCAGCGGTGGTACGCCGCCGCCCTGATCAGCTCCTTCCGCTCCCTGCACAGCGTCACGAGAGGGAGATCGTCGATCTTGGAACCTCCACACCCCATGACCGCCACCCCAGGAACCCTAATCCGCTACGCTCCACGGCGATTCCCGCTCCTCCTCCGCTCATCGTGTCCGTCCCTGCGCGCACCGGAACCGTAATCGAGGAGTCAGGGAAAGCATGGCGAATCGGCTCGGAGGGCGAAGCTGACGCAATGGCGCAGGCGCGGGAACAACTAAAACCCTAGAGCGAGAGCGAGACAGAGAGAGAAGCAGAGCCTCTGCTCCCGGCACGCGCGGGCGCATTTATACACATACGGACATCCACACACACACATATATATATATGAATTTCTCGCATTCCGCGACCAACTAGCGACGCAGCATCATCAGCAATTAATGTCGATTTGACAGAAGCAGGGGAAGAGAGAGAGAGAAGGGGGGAGGGAGAGACTCGTGGAGGACTCGGAATCTGACCGTTGAAGCCGCGAAGGTCGAGTGCTGACCGTCCATGCAGAGAAAGAGAGGATGAACGAGAGAGAGATCGCGGTCGAGGTCGCAGCAATTGAATAATGCCGACGCTGAAGCGGTCGAGCCCCGAGACGAATAGAAGGTCCCTGTCGCCGACTGCTGCTGCTGCGAGTGAATCGCGGGGGCGATGTCTAAAGATCCACGAGGCGGAGGATGAGTGGGCGACAAGTAATAAAGAAAGCCATGGAGATCCGCGAAGCTTACAGAGATCTGGTCTCCCCTCGTCGATCTTCTCCCCTCTCTCTCTCTCTCTCTCTCTCTCTCTCTCTCTCTCTTCTCTCTCGGACGCGGCAAGGTACCCGATTGGAAAACGCCCGAGAAAATATATGTTATCTTTCTCTTTCCTCTTCTGAATAGAGAGAGAGAGAAACAGGAGAGAGAAAGAGTTGCAGAGGAGGGGGGAGCAGCAGAAGGCTCGTGGAACCCGCCATGGGTAACGGGCGCAACGGGTCATTATTATTATTGACTTTTCGATGTCGCGAATTTCCGCCCCCCGCCTTCCCTTCTTTTTTCCCCGCGGTTTCCATTTTTTTTACCCACGACTTCTTCCTCGTCTGTTCGAGGGCACGCGGTCCTTGCATGCTGGTGTACGCTAAAATCGAGGGCGCGATCTCCGTCCACGTGTCCCCCTTCTCAAGGCCCTCTGACGTTGATGGATGCCTTTCGCTTTCTTTTTAGCACTCCGCTTATCTCAAAACAAAACATTTTGTAATTTCCCCTAAATTTCAGGGGCATTGGCATTGGGTGATGATCGCACGTCACGTAGTCTGTGTCGACGAACTGAAGACGACGTCACCGTACTTCTTTCTCCCCAAGATAAGGGTGAAGGTAGCGACTGAGTTAGCACTGGGAGACGAAATTTAGTTCCATGAATTAAATGAATTCCATAATTGGGGGTCGAAAGGGCTTTGATTGTACAGAATAATTCGATTGTGGAGTTTGTTAAAATTAGCAAGTTCTAGGGGCCAACTCGTGAGAATATTATCATTCCCTTATTAGAGCTTTTCCATCGATCCATAAAAAAAGAAAATCAGATCTTCTCTCCAATCTGATTCTTCTAACTATATACACACCTTCTTTTTCTCAATTTTTTCACTAGAAAAAAAAAAAAACACAAATATTAAAATTCCAGTCGTTCATTCAATAGAGGGGAATTTTCGCACGTTAGGTGAGCCGCCTTTGGTTTAGTTATCAAAATAGCACAATTTCATAGCATTACGTCAAGTGAAGTTGCCGAGCCACCTGTAATAAGGCCTTTTCCCACTCGGATAGTGATGGGAACTCCTGAAAGTTCCCTTTTGAACTGTGTCTCGAATTTCGTTACCTAAGGAGGAACTTTGCGCATTTTTATTCTCGAAATTACAATATTTTAATTTTAGTTTTTACCTACTAAGTCTCTAGCTCATGCCTTTCTGTCTTAATCTGGCCATTAGTGCAGTAGTCTATTAACCATAAATTAGGGCCAAGGTCGTACTAAGTTTCGACAATGAGCGATTGAACATATGTAAATGAGGATCTCATGTAAATCTTAATGTTGTTTCATCGCAATGTTGCATGCTGAAGTTGCGATGGAGTGATTCATCGCCAGTTATTTAATCATGGCACGGATGATGCCCTCGTAATTGTGGTGACCTAATTTACTCCAAATCTTTCGTTCCACCTGAAACATTAGTTTTGCCATGGAGATTAGAGTGCTGGGAAAAGAGAGAGAGAGAGTAAGGCTTTTGCACGTGACTAGGGAGCACGTTCTATTCTATTATAAGCACTAAAGTGGAGAGGTTAAGATTTTGTGCAATTAATTAAAAAAAAAAAAGAAAAAGAAGACAGCGCGTAGAGCTAGTGAACTCGTGAAATGATTGCACCCCTTTGGTCCTGTTTTTTTTTCTTTTGGTCGAAACCCCCCTTTGCTCCTGTTCGCATGTGTGAGATTTGCAATTATTTTTTTCGAGGATGAATGCAAACCGAAGGGAATATAATAATAAAACATTGTCAGGATGTGGTAAAGTGCAGAGTGTTAAGCGTATGGTCGTGAGCTCCACTTAAAACCTGCCTAGATTATAGCGCTGCCGAGTCCCGTTAATCCGGCTTCCAAATCTGACCGCCGATCTGGTAGTGCCAAAAAGAACAGAATAAGAAAGGAGAAGAAAATTCGGGTTACATGCTTTGAACTGAGTATGACAATACTAATAAATTGAACGAGAGTAATTAGACGTTTGAGTTCGAATGCGGGGGTGGTATCTACTGCTCCGATAAATTTTCGGAGCCTACTCCGATGCATCTGGATGAGGCGGCGAAGTCGGCATCGAAAGGTGCATTAAAAAAAAAAAAAGAAAGATGACTGAGGAAGGGACGAATGGAGAAGGAAGTTGAGCTGCTAAGGCTCTAGCGTGAGGGAGCGTAGAAATAGACCGTGGGGGCGCAGGAGAATTCATGTTTGATGGTGATGGTTTGGTGAGCAGAACAAATGCAAATGAAGTCGACGTGCATTGCATTCGCCTGGCTTTTTGGAGGGGTCTCCATCATCCCATGTCACTCGCCATATATTTTTTTAACTTAGTTATGACATTTAATAATCGTACAAAATTTATATTATTGAAATAGAAATATATTTAGTACGATCTCAAATATTTTTGTAATTTATAATTTTTTTAATTCATTGGTAATTTTATTACATTTTCTTTTTCTTTTTCTTATTCTTTTTCTAGCCGGTCGCTAATATTGACCATGGCCGGCCTACGACCGACCATTTGGATGAGGGCCGACAAGGTCACCGGCCTCGGGTGAGCCTGAACAAGGCCTACTGCAGGCAAGGCTCGGCCTCACTCGGGGGGCCTCGTGGATGGCCGACGAGGTCACCGAGACTCGTTTGGTCGGTTGCGGGCCATCGCTAAGGCCGACAACCAGTTAAGGGGAAGAAGAGAGGAAGAGAAAAAGAAGAAAAGAAAAAGAGAAAATGCTTATTTTTTTAGTTATTCCCAAGAACGAAAAATCAACTTTTTTTTTCTTATTTTTGTTCAAAATCTATTCATGAAAACAAAAAAATTACCAAACATATTTTTGTTTCTTTCTATTTGGGGAACAAAAAAAAGCATAAACACTTATTCTCGAGAGCGTCGAAAACGTTAATAAACATACCCTTGACCTCTTCCCAAGTGGCTTCATATTTATGGTTTATTTACAATGACTTTTTTACTTTTCATATTCCACTATTTTTCCAAGTTTACTATATTTGAAGAACTTTCATAAAGCATGAATTCAAGCACGTAAATTTGTATATAATTTTTCATGATATTCGAAAGTTCGAATTTACTTCCCACCTAGAAAAGCACTCTGATTGAGTTTATGAAGATGTAATATTGTCGGCATTACTTGTCATCTAGTTTTACGGTGGAAATTTGTAATAATAATAATAATAATTTAATAAAAAATAAGAATAAAAAATAATAATAATGATGATGCATCGCTTCTTCTTTTTTGGTGGTTTTAACAAACTATTGCAATGGGCTTCATATTTTATTAAATTCAATAAGTGAAATGTGGACGCACATGTATGTAGAATTTTCTCGTATCACATCTTCAATTTTGTCGCGAGCGGTGCCTATTGTTTTATGTCGATTAGACAGGCAATCTTAATTTTCATCATGTCAATCACGAGAGGTCTAATCAAGGGGGGCAGGCATAGGCCGAGAAAAAACCCTAGCCGTAGCCCTCGCGACACGCCTAACCCTCCTAATCCGAATGATTAGCCACCCACAAGCTAAAATGATCATTAAGGACTTAGAAAAAGCGGGGGAAAAAGGGGGCAAAAGGGAATAATGCATGTGACTAAAGAAGGAGAAGAATGGAAAGATTAATTTGACTTGGGAAAAGGACGGGAACAAGCTAAAAAACAAAAGGTGGGTGCTTGTTCGTTAAGTTAGAAGAGGAGGGGTTGGATAGAGAATCCCTCCAGTGAAGAAGAAGCAGAGATCTCATTTTTTGCCTTCCAGGCCAATGGGGGAGAAGAAAAGGAAAAAGCTTTGATAAAGAAGGGCAGAAAAAGACGGTTCTTTTTTAATAATGGAGTCGGGCCGGTTCGGACCAACCACTCGAACCTTCGGGACCCGCATTTTGGCCCACCAATTTCCCCCCAATCCACTAATTATGGGGCCCCACTTCCCTCTTCTTCCCTTCCTAGAAAATTTGACCTGGATTTGTCGCTCTTGATTTTCTCCGTTCTATCCTGCGTTCTTTCTTCCCGTTTTCGTCATCATGTGCAATTTCCAAAAGGGGCAAAAAGGAAAAATGTGAAAAATTTAGGGGGGAAAGGGTGGATTTAAAGGATTGATTCGGGTGTGGGGTTTTGACTTTTTTTTGGGGGGGAGGCAGGAAAAAGAGGATTGACTTTTGAATTGGAGAATGGGTGGGGCTGTTCTTTGATTCCTTTCGATGCTTATCGGTGCTGTGCCGACCCCCCCTTGTTTTTTTAGGCCTATTTTCTAAGCACATAGAGGGGCGTTCAAAGGCTTAGAAAAGTCCCATGGAATTGTAAAAGGCCAGAAGGAAAAACAAAGGAGAGCTGGATTTGAAATTTGGGAACTTGAAACTTTAGACAGCACCCCCCACATCATGAGCCGTCCAAGGAACCTGCGTTCCTGCTGTCTCCTCCTCGTTTGAATTTTCCTAGGATCGTACGGTCTCCCGCGTACACGCAACGCTTAAAATAACAAAGGGCTAAACTAAATTACCTGGCCTCTAGATGATCTATGACCAAAAGGTGTACCGATTTTTTTTATTTTTAAAGTTGTGCTAGACACCGCATGAGATTAATTTTCATTCCTCTTTTGAGTTGATGAATTAAAATTGGCAAAATCTATATTGAGTCAGATTGTTAATTACCCTATCAAACTAGCTTATCAAATATAAATTTTTGAATGGCGAGGTGCGCTCAACATGCATTCATGCAATATAATGTGTGGTTTTTTATGTGCACTACACCTATATTACAATTACTTCTAGCGGGAGCAAATTGAATAATCATTTTCGAATACTAGTTTGAAAGTGCTAGTATGAACACTTAGAGGGGATAAATAGGTGTAAAAACATATTTTATAAAATGTAGTGAAAATCTTTACTTTTAACTTTAGTCGAATAATAATGAGACTTTTGGCGAATTCAAAGAGTAGTAAACTTTAAGCAATATCAAACTTTAGCAGTTAAACAGAAATACGAACAAAATAAAGAGATTCGAGGAAAAGAATAAGAACACAAGATTTATAGTGGTTTGGCTTAATCAAAGACTACGTTTACACTCCCACGCTGATAGCCCATTGCCTGGATTTTACTATGAATCAAAAGAAACGTTACAACCCCACGTCCTCGATTCCACAGTGTAGAGACTCCACTACACTTCCTCGAGATTTTACAAAATTCTCTCTTTTGAGTATAATGTATGCTCAACAAATGATTTAGCAAAGAGTAAGGAGTTTTGTACTTTGGAATTTTTCTATTTCGTACACACTTGAACAACTAGAGCGTCTCCCTTTTATACTCCTCCATACCTACATAAACGTTGACATTTTCCAAAAGAGTTCGTCCAATCTATCTGTTGGACCGAATCAATTAGGGAGATCTCTCTTTATTTAAAGAATATGAAGATAGCCCACCAATCATGTTCGTCCATACAATCAGAATCTAGGTTTCCATAAGTAGAACCTTCAAAGTATACTTCACTAATCAACGGATCTTTCTTACTCGATTTACTTGTCATACGAATAATAGATCTATATGTGCCTTCTCCAACCGTGAGATAATATTCGATCAAACGAATAAAATCTTTAAGGATAACATCGTATCTAGACAAGACTTCTTCAATGATCTAGAAACTGTCAACGAGAGCAGACTTTAAATCTTGAGTCTGGCGATCTTCAGTCTGGAAGTCTTCAGACTTTGATAGATGAGTTTGAAAGTCTTTAGACTTTGAAACGTTTTGTCAGCTTCAAAATATAGAAGAAAGATTTTACCAACCTAGTTAAGAAGATTAACATAAATAACTAGTTCATAAAGCGGAGCCAGTGACTTGGGATTACCACTTGAATAAAGTGGGGCATACTTGCATAGTTACTGTTAGAGACAATTAGAGTTTTTTCTAAAATAATTTTCTATGTCAAATATATTTGATAATTCCATTGATTTTTTGTATCTCTCAAAATTGCATATATATCTTGATTGATATGTTGTCTTAAATAATCATTTAATAAAACGTATAAACAATTCGTATATTCTTTTTATATACATCAAAATATATAGAAAATTCCACAACTTTCTTCTCTTGTATTATTCTTAACTCTTACTACTAGTTTTCGCTTAGCTATTTGTGCACTGGGAAGGAATAATATTCGTTCAAGAAAGGTGTGAACATTCAGCAAACAACTTCGATTTCTCAACACCTCATTGATCAGCAACGCAGCGATCTTTCCATCTTTTACGCAGAGATTCTTGGTTTGATTCAAACCGTTCGCAAAAGCAATTGCGTGATAGATCAGCAGAGCGTGCCTAGGAATCCAAAATCGCGCGACTTCTCTTGTCCTGGAATTTCTGGGAAATAATCATGTCTCGCCTCTCGAGTCAACAATGTACCAAAAAAAAGACCAGCGTTTTCCATTATTTTGTTTTTCTCTTCTTCTTTTAAATTAAACTCCTTGCTTTACTTATTTTATATTTTTGTTTTGGGTCAAGTCAAATGATATGCTGGGAGGTCGACAAAAATATAAAATATGGCCTACTTACTTATCCCAACAGTAAAAGAAAAGTAAAATACAGGCTCGAAATGAAACTTTAATTTGGATCGAGTCTTGCTTAGCCCATGATATCAAGCCCTATGCTTTAGGGCTTGAGGATATTCCCCTATGGTTTAAGTTACTTTGTTGTGGTTAACTGACAATGGCAAAAAATTTCATTTCCATCTTCTAAGCCCTAGAGCTCGCAGGCCATGAGAGACTCATTCTATTCAAAGAATTACAAAGCCCGAACGGCCCAACCTTCCTTATAGGAGATCTCGTCAATACATTCCACAGTTACTTTTAAGGACAACTTCAAAGTAAGAAGATGCAAAAAGCTCAAAATCAAACCATCACCAGCTATTTTGAAAATATAAACTGTTAAATGAAGGTGCGGCTTAATATTTAAATACTCTAACATATGATTTCGAGAATTTGCAAATTTGACATAACACCACATACAGATGATACAAGGTTCACAATTTCTAAAAGAAACAATAATACATGTGATTTGTAATGATATCAAGTTAAAGCTTCACTCGATATAATTGTCGCACGATACACTTCTCCCAAATCCGACATTAAAGAATCCTATAATGATGTACGAATCAGACTCAGTTGCTTACAAGAGCTAGATTGAAGAAATTAATCAATTTTTGGGGACGGTTGGAGGAAGATGGCGTGTGCTGCCGAGACGAGAACATGGTTGGGCCGGGGGGAAGGGTGGTTGCACCTGTCTTGCCCGATCCGGCAGCTTTAAGGAACCAACCCGGCCAGACCTTGGCGAACGGCCGTGGGCGCTCACCAATCGCTCCTAAAACCAGAAACAAAAAGAAGCCCAACACCATGAAAAGTTGTTAGCTGCTCCGGATACATTTGAGCCCCGTCGATCCGAGCCGTCCAATTATGTGTGCTCCACGTAGGACCCACTTGATCCCACGTCTGAGACCAGCCCAAGCTCACCTGTACTTCGATCACACAAGCGTCGCTCCGAATTTATATCCTTGGAAAAATATTAGATATACTTGTTTCGATACATAATGTTGCCACGCCGATTTGAAATCCGTGCCTCGTTTGAGGTTTAGCGTGAATCTTATTATTTTACAATACCCGGTTAACATAGTGAAAAGGATTAAAAAATTTAAATAGGGTACTGCAGATGGGTGTCACTTGATAAACAAAATTAGAAGATATTATCCAAAAAAAAAGTTGTAAATTCTTGAGTGCTTGAGGACAAGTGCCTTGTAAGGTTTATCAATAAAAGGAGCTTGTTTACGGGTACTTCTTAAATGACTAGTCAAAGGAAAGGATGAAGCTATAGATGCATTATCTTTTTCAATGAGTGTATAATCGACGTATTGAAGGTCGACTAAAATCTTTTGTTACAATTGCTTAATCAATGATCATATATGTATCGAATTCATTTTAAGGGACATTTCAAATATCATTTTCTCAAAGGTGGGTCCAGAATTGATCTTGTCTCAAATAACGTTCCAAAGTGGCCAGCTCAATTTGGAACAAAGCTTTAGGCTCATTGGTAAAAAAAAATAAAAATCACTTACATGGTAGGTAAGTCAAGATTGAGGACTTCTTTAAGCTTAAATTGGCCATTTTAGAGTCTTATTTAAAATAAGATTCACTCCAGACTTTCTTTTGAAAAAACATTCTGCATCTTCGAGTTTTTATTTGAAATTTCACCATCGTTTTAGACAATACAACATGACCTGGAGAACCCTTTGGACCTTTGCGCGTGGAGTAGGTCAACGGCGAGACGGTGATTAAATGCTGGTTGAATTCTAGCAAGATCATTGATTTCTATTTTTTTTTTTTTGGTTTTTCTTGGGCTGGAAGCAAGATCATTAATTGAGCGATTGGCTTGTGGTTGTTGGTCTCTTTCTTGCTCCCCTTCCCAGGGGAACGCGATGAATGAGTTTTGGAGAGCTCAACTTAATTTGTTCGCAATGGCGTATGATTGGTGGGCGGGACTTGCAAAGCTTCAATTGATAGTGGAGGACCGTCCGTCCGTCCGTCCATCTTGTCCTGGTACTATTAACGGATGCCACTTGATAAAAAAATATTGCGTGAATATCACACAAAAAGTTGTAAATTCTTTGTTTGAGTACTCAATAAATGTCTCGAGAACAAGTGTCTTGTAGGGTTTATTGGTATGGGAGCTTGGCGATGAAGCTATAGATTAATTATCTATTTTAAGGGGTATACAATTACCATATTGAAAATCGAAAATCTTTCGTTACAATTGCTTAACCAATGACCATGTGTGTGTGGAATTCATCAAAAGATAAATTTTTAATACGGACTTAGGCCTCGTTTGGTTCGGCTTTGAGAATGGGCTGTGGGACTCTAAAGTCCTTTGGTCAAATGCAAACGCGTTTGGTTTGATTTTTTGAGCGATTTTGACAAGATGCAATTGCATCTTCAAAAGACTCTAAGGACTCTTAGCCCAAAACAGATTTAGAGGTCTTTTGGGAACTTGCATTTTCGAAATGCAAGTTTCAGTTACTGTTCATCTTATTCAGTGGAGAAGCCGATCGAAGGCTGACAACCGCCGGCCAAGGGATTGTGCGTGTCGGCGACCGCTGCCTGACGGTTGCCTGACCCCGACGACCATAGCCGAACCTCAGGCGACGCTTGGTTTGCACGACCCAGGCGACTGACGGCCTGAATTGTGCGACCCAGGTGGCCGTCGGCCTGAATCGCCCAACCCAAGCGACCGTCACTTGGGGTTGCCCGACCTTAGGCGGCCATTGCTTGGGGTCACGACCCGGCGCCGTCCGAGGGCCGGATTTGACCATTTGATCGCTAGATCCGAAGGTCCGGTGGTTCGGACTTAAAAAAAAATACAAATTTTTTATTTTTTTAATTTAATAAAAGTCATTTACAAATGCAAATTTTACTAAACGGTATTTTTGCCAAAATTATTTTCAATGTAAATTTTACCAAAAGTTATTTGCATTTTGAAAAACGCCATTCACCCAAAGGTATTCCCCAAAAGCCAAATCAAATGGGCCCTTATTTTGTCTAAAATAAGATTTTAAAATGGTTAATTCAGTCTGAAACAAGGCTTCGACCTCATTGGCCAAGGAAATCTTCGCTTACATAAGGAAAGTCGAGATTAAGGTTTTTTTAAAGACTAAATTAATTATTTTTAATTTTATTTAAAATAAGATTCACTTCAAATCCTCTTTTGATAAGACAATTCTCCCTCCTAAGTTCATATTTGAAATTTCGTGCGTGTAGTAGGTAGTGGGATAGCCGCGCAAGTCAACGGCACGACGGTGATTAAATGCTGGCTGAATTCTAGCAAGGACAATGATTTATTTTTTTCTTTTTTCTTTTTTGATGGGTTGGGAGCAAGATCATTGATTGAACAACTTGTGGGTCTCTTTCTCGCTCCCCTTCTCATGGGAATGCAATGAATGAGTTTTGGACAGCCCAACTGAATTTGTTCACAATACCTTATGATCGGTGGGCGGGATAAATAACCGAGGACTGTCCGTCGGTCCTGAGCTTGACCTCGCCTTGTCCCACTCGCTCCCTGAAATTCCTTCTGATCTCCTCCTCAGCTCAGATTGACTGGCCATCGTCCAGGCGAAAAATTATCAGGTGGATCCGACGTTGGCGAGCAAGACGCACGCCAGGCTTTTAAGGTAAGCAGTGTTGTAATTATTGATTGGAAAGAGAAAGAAATTCTTGATGCTGCTTATATTATAGAGAGAGACTGGATATTTGGTCCTGTTTATAAATTTACATGCCCTAAAAGGCCGATTCCAAAAGTCTAGACTATGATTTGACGGTCCAAAAGCATGATGCACGAGTGACTTGAAGACGTTGGTACATACTTGAAGCTGGATCGAATTGAAGGCTTCGTTTGTCTTTTTAAGCAATCCTGGAATCCTACCTACCAATCTTTAGGAAGAGGCACGGCGTCGCCCTTCTTTTCTCTTTCGCATTTATTGTTCGTGAAAAGTTGTTCTTAGGAGATGAAAACGAAAAGATAACCACGATGTGTGATGTTAGTCGTGCACAACTCTGAGAATCATGTTTGTCCATTACGTAATTGTATAAAATAATTTAAATTTCAAGGTCTACGTACTAGCTTTTGCTCACTAAGATTTTGAGATGCATGGCAATCTGGGGACTCTTTTAAGTTTCTAGCTATGACTTCCACATGCATGGACCAGCAGGTTGCCCAATTGCCTACCGTGGCTTTACTCCTTCCAAGTTTGCTCGCCGTCGACCCTTTAATCGATTTCTCAAGAATCTGCCCATGATTTGTCTCATCGATTTCTATCGAACATTTAAATTTCCTGGAAAGTTGTCTTCAAAATTGGACGTGGAATATGGGATTTTGCCAAAGAGAAAAGTGAAATTGAGGGAGCTCGTAAAAGATATGCATCCTATAAATTGAGGGAGCTCGTCAATCATAGAGCTTTTAATATGGAATATGGGATTTCTATCGAACATTCGAACCTGTCGGTTTGTTTCAATTATCCATTTGTAGTCATTTGATTCACTCTCTCAGCTTACACTCCACACCCTTGATCTCCTCATCATCTACTCTCAGTTCTTATGATTCTCTCCATTTCTTTTGTTTATGATGAAGAATGCAATTTCACGACCGGACCGACCGATGAGAAGGCAGCATATGTAAATATCGAGTGTAAAGTGCTAATAAGCCCTGATATAAAACACAAACATCTTATGATCTTATAGAGAAAATACTGCGAGCAAGTACATAAGAATCAAGCATGGAAATGTGAATTTGTGATTGGAAAATTATCAAAAAAATCATGAACTCATTGTACCGATACCAATTTAATTCTAAACGTTTTAATAATATGTCAATTTAGTCATTCCAATCAATATTTGGTGGATATTATTGACGTGGATATCGATCGTGCTACATAAGACAGTTAATATTAATGTGCACAATTTTTACAAATTTTCTATAATTTTTTTGAATTCTTGATTATTTTTTATTTTCCATTATGGTCAGCAAGGGCTTGCAAGCACTCGCTCAAGCCCTCACTAGCAGCCAACGAGATTGCGAAGGCCTCACCAAATTTGCATAAGACCCTCATTGGCCGTGAAGGCTTAGTTGCCTTGCCGGATCTAGTGAGGGTCTTTCTGCCATCGTTTGTGGTTGATGAGGGCTTACAGGTCTTTTCAATTTTCCACAATGATAAAAAAAAAAATAATAAATAATTTTTTATAATTATAAAAATTGTCTTCTTTAGTATTGGTTGTGCCACGTAAAACGATTAGTATCCGCATTGGCAGTTTTAAGCCAAAATTGATTGGGAAGATTAAATTGGTAAATTGCAAAAAAAAAAATAAAAAATTAGGACTAAGTCATCCAAATTAAAAGATTAAGATTGAATAAACTTTCGAAGTTAAAGATATTTTTGATAATTTTTCTCCTAGATTGACAAATTGAAGCCCTTGGAAAGGAAGGGAATCGAGAGACTAAGAAGACAAGAAGATCATGCGAATCAAAATGCTTTCAAGTTTCAACGTCTAGATTTGGTACAGTTGTTTGACATCGAAGGGTGAGGTGGGTGGGCAGATCATCACCAAATCTCGTTTGGTTTTCTTGATCACCATCCATCATCGTGGAAAGGACTATTGACTCGGGGCTTAGATGGGTTCCTGTTCATGTCATGATATGCACTCAATTTGGAAAAAAAAATATACAGCCCCATTCCATATGCTATGGATGGCCAGCCTCTAGGAAAGAAGATATACGATGTGATATGCAGTCGGAACTTTAAAAATTGAAATGGCAGAGGAGACTTAATAGTGTAGCAATTTAGTACAAGCAAGTGCGCATAATGTATCCATATTTCCATCTGTCTTTTCTTTGTCTATTCGAAATAAGTCTTATCTTTAAGTTCTATAACTTCCTGAAATTTTCAAAAGATGCGCAATCCTAGGATTTAGTCAATTAGTCATTTTGATTGCTTCATCTAGATTGGTTTAGTGAAAATTGTTGATGAGGTATATTGCCGCCCTTGCTTGCTTGCACAATGGTGGCGAGTCCCTCACCGTTTGAGGGTTGAGCAAAGATTCCTGTCGTGGATAAGTTAAAAGTTTTCATCTTATGGATGCTTGGAGCGCCCTAGGGCATCTTTCGCCTTAGTTGATGCCTATAAAAAAAAGATATAATCTAATTTAGTGAAGACGAGTTAGGTAATCCATTTTTTTTGGGGGAAAGGAGTTTGGTTATCAAACTAAATATGAGAGCTACTATGCAACTGGCAAGCTCACTTCACATCAAACTTGACTTTAAAATGGGATATGATATACGATGATGGCGATGGGGCTATCACGCGCTGGTCAAAAACTTTTATGAGATCTTGGCATGATTTTATCGGCTTCAAGATGCCTCGATACTCTAGACAAAAGAGAAAAAGACACCAAAACCAAACCTCTTATATTAATATGTCATTACTTTCAAGTTAAAATTAATTTTTTTCATCCCATTGTCCAATTGAATTGAAAGTCTGTAATTTGGACTATGTCTAATTTGTAAAATATTTTTTTCAAAATTGTTTATATCATTTAAAATACTTAATTTATTGTATATTTTTAAATCTTCTATGAAGATTATTTTCGTTCCTTCACGATAATATTTAATATAGATATGATGAACTCTGTAATTTGGACTCTATTTGATTTATAAAATATATTTTTTAAATATGATCGTTTGTGCCATTCAAAATACTTAATTTATTCTTTATGTTTTATTTTTTTTTGTTGGAAGATCGTTTTCGTTCCTTCTCGATAATATTTAATACGGATACGATGAACGGGTCGAATCGCGGTCCGAATCGCATCATTGCCCTCGTGAGATTTAATTTATCCAAGTGGGGCCCCCCTTCTAAACTATGATATTTCTCATCATAATTAGGAGCACACGTCATCAGGGGAAAGCTGCGCAAAAGTCAATCTGGCGCATCTCGTCTCTTGCTCCTGTCTCCACTCGCCGGCCGAGGCGCGTGCGGTTCACGCGGCTGCTCCACCTCTGTACTGTACCCCCGAAGAAATCATACGAAAACGTCGAGAAGTACAAGAAGATAATACTCTCCTTCGCTGTCGTGGACAGCAACGCATGATTCGGTCGCAATCGACCTCTTTCATCAATCGCCACGCCTCCCTCCCTTCTTCTTCTTCACTCTCTCTCTCTTCTTCACATTCTCTCTCTGTCTCTGTCTCTGTCTCTGTATTTATAGCGACGACGCCTATCGAGTCTCTCCGCATCGGATTCCCCAGTTGACGGCAAATGGCGGGGGAGGGCAAGAAGCAGCCCTTCGATTCCAAGGCGGCGTCGTCGCTCGTGGCGGAGTTGCGGGGCGCCTTCGCCTCCGGGACCACGAGGAGCTACCAATGGCGGGAATCGCAGCTCCGGGGCCTCCTCCGGATGACCGACGAGCACGAGCAGGACATCGCCGCCGCCCTCCGCTCCGACCTCGGCAAGCCCGAGCTCGAGTCCGTCCTCTACGAGGTACGCCCGTCGCTCCGCCGCGCGCGATCGGATTTCTGGGTGCCGACGCGAATCGGCGGAGGTCCGATTCCTCCGCCGTCACTGTCGGAATAGTTTCGCGTTGACCTTGTCACGCGTTCGAAACTTATTGGTACATGAAGTTTTCGCGCTGATCATCGGACATTATTCATTGTGGCGGTCAGAGTTCGTGCTCTGAAATTCGACCGTGTACTTGGCTGGTCATTGGTTTTTCTCTCCTCGTACTGATTAATTACGATGAGGAATGCAGGAGGTGGATGGATGCTCGTTCCTTGCTTCTCCTCGTTCTGCGTTGGATGCGTACTTGATAGCTCGCACTACATCTTTCCATCTGGTCACGTTTGGTTTTCTCGAATTAGATGGATTACATTTGAGCACATGTATTTCTTACTTAGCTAGTAGTGTGGGACATGAGCTTGCTTTGGGACCACTTGGTTAGTTGGGATTTGGGTGACATTACTTTGGAAGGAGTTGCAATTAATTGCTTGGTGGAAAGGACAGCCGTTGAGAACTCTCCTTTCTCTCGTAACTATCCTTTCCTTGGCAACTGGTATGACTGTCTGTTGTGGAGATGTTTGTTAGGACAGTTGGGAATTGTACTGGGCATGGCCGGTGGTGGCAAAGAAATGAATGCAAAATTATAAATCCAATTAAAGTGTCTAGAAATCACTGAGGGGCATAATGAGATGCGTCTTGAATGGAGGCTATTTACTAGTTAAAACCTCAATGAAGTATGATGAAATATTCGCCCCAAAAATAACGAATACTATGACATCATCTTTATATCTGGAGAACAGAATATAGCCATACAGAAGTCTGAATGAATTGCTTTACCCATTATGCCTCCAATTTCGTAGTCTCGAGCAAAAGCGCAAATTGTCTGCAACCAGCCTTTCTATTTGATGAAGGGTGAAATCTGGGTCAATGGAAGTATAATCAGCATTTGAAATTCTCATCCCTAGACTGAGGCATAGCCTGGCTCCTTTTGCTTAAAATAATCTAAGGCTGGGCCACTAAATCTGGTGCAAAATCACTTGCTTGTTGGAACAATGTGACCTTTTGACACTGGAATTGCTGATTTTATTTAGCAGCTACCTTAGGCTGCTTGTGTCATAGATTCATGGAGTGATTTGGGGTATGGCATGTGGATTAATATCAAACTTCTGTTCTGCTTCTTGGAGAATTCTTTGTACTTCCACAATTATTACAGTTTATGCAACTTGATATGCAGGCAGCCATGTTGAGGAGTTCATGCAAGTTTGCTCTTAAAGAATTACAACGTTGGATGATGCCGGAGAAGGTACTGTCCTGGAACATCACTTCTGACTAGACACTGGATATTTTATGCTCTTTTTGAGAGGTCATTGGATTGAGCTTTATAATTTTTGTTATTGCAGGTTAAAACTTCACTAACCACTTTTCCTTCATCAGCTGAAATAGTGTCAGAACCTCTGGGAGTTGTCCTAATAATTTCAGCATGGAATTATCCTTACTGTATGAGACATTTCTCATTCTTTATATTCCTTGTGTCTTTTGCATTGTTTACTATTCTCTTTGTGGTTCCGACATTTTTTCTTCACTATTTGTCAGTGTTGTCTCTCGATCCAGTTGTTGGAGCTATTGCCGCAGGCAATGCTGTTGTTTTGAAACCTTCAGAGATAGCACCAGCCACATCAGCTTTGCTTGCAAAATTGTTAGGGGAGTATATGGATAGCTCTTCAATTAGGGTTGTTGAGGGAGCTGTTCCTGAAACTACTGCACTGTTGGAGCAAAAGTGGGACAAAATACTTTACACAGGTTGATTCACTTATTGCTTCTTTATTTCTTTCAAACGATTTTAAGATCGATCTTAGCTTATATTGAAGGATTTCTCTAACAGTAGCTCTTCTTTAACATGTCTAACGAACTAATTATTTGCACTTTTCACATCAATTGTCTGCAACTTTGATTTTCCTGCTTTTTTTTTTTTTTGGGGGGGGTGGGGGAAGGGGGAATCAGAAAGGGAAAATTTCAAGATATGGGGATAAACAATAATTTAACTGCTAGTTTTCTTTTCTGTGTACCTTGCCTTTTTTTCACTCGAGAGCTACATCTATTGTCATCCCTTTTTCCCAGTAATATGAGAATGAGCAAGTAAAAAATGAGTGAAAAATACAAAATTTGTTAAGGTAGATTTGTTATGGGGTCAATTTAATGGTGAAGGAGTGGATCTATGAGCCTGGATGGGGGCGGACGACACAAGTGGGATTTCCCACATCATTAGGTGCAAACAATCTTATTTTGGCGCCACACACTAGCGTTTTAGCTCGCGTCTTAATGAATGAGGTTAATGTGTTATCAAGGCTTATTCAGTTTAGGTGGATTACAACATCATAGAGACAAAGTCCTTGAGATAATATGACAAGGTGAATATTGGAATATGCATTTTGGGATTAGTAACTAAAATTTGAAAGGGGGAAGAGATATGTGCTTCCCCCAGGCAATATGAACTCAAAAATTTTTGTACGGAGTATAGGATACCATTTAGCTGCATCCAAACTCAAAGTCACTAATTGAGAATGATTCCTTGGCACTTCCAGTTGCAGATGAATATTGGAACAGTTGTCCATTCCTGATTTGGTGAATAAATACTACATCTTCGCTGGCCAATAAATTTGGAGCAAAAATGAATTTTTTTTGATTTCTGCCTTCTTCGTGTGGTATGTTAATTTATTCTGAAATTTAGAGTAATTTCTTTGAATATATTGGGATCCCATGTGCTCCTCGGATATACTATTGGATATTCTCTGTATTTCAATGGGAATGATAAAATGAAGGAGATATTCTGCATGTTGATAAGAGAGGAACTGAGACAGTTCTCTTTACTCTAGCTTGAGATCCTTTTCAGTAGGATTAATCATGGAGCAGTTGTATCAGTGCAATCCTTCGATAGAAATAAGCTGGAAAACCTATAACCAACTGGCAGGCAACAGTAGCAGTTCACCAGGTTTAATATTACTCTGAAGGAGTATGAATAATTGAAAGCTTACCTTATCGAACATCATTGTCTTCACACTATGCATTTCAGTTTGTTCCAGTCATTCCTGATTTTTCATAGCATCTGATTGTCCAGCGTAAAAGGTCCAGTTCCAACTGAGGTTTTGTACCCTGAGCTTGGACTGGGAGAGTCTTTTGTGCTATTGTGTTCTGTCTAGGAAAAATTGGGAGACACATTATCACCGAGCTTCTAGAATAGTTGGTTTTAGGGGAATTCGTGCAGAAGGCAGTCTTCATAAGCACTGGGGGAATTTTAACAGCTAAAGTGAAACTTGTCTTTGCAGGTAATGGCAGAGTGGGGCGGATTGTGATGGCTGCTGCTGCTAAGCACCTGACACCAGTCGTTTTAGAGCTTGGAGGAAAATCTCCTGTGGTTGTGGATTCGGGCGTTAATTTACAAGTAACTAACTCTTTTTCAACTTAAAATTGATTAATTATGAAACATATTTTTTCTGCTGCTTATAAGGGAAAACAACTGTGTTTCATAGATTGCATGTAGAAGGATAATTGTAGGCAAGTGGGGAAACAATAACGGGCAAGCTTGCATTGCTTCTGATTACATTATAACTACGAAGGATCTTGCTCCAAAGTTGGTAAGGTTGCCATATCCACATGTGTTAGTTATTTCCTTGTATGGGGTAGTTTCCTGTACATTGCCTTATCTCTTCCAGGTGGATGTTCTCAAGAATGAGCTGGAAACATTTTATGGGAAGAATCCCTTGGAATCAAAAGATTTGTCCCGTATTGTGAACTCCAACCACTTTACTAGGTTGGCAAAGCTTCTGGATGAAGACAAGGTTTCCAATAAAGTTGTTTATGGAGGTGAAAGAGACCCAACCAAGCTGTGAGTTTCTGTCTGGCTATGTGCATCCTCTTTATTCATTAAATTTCAGTGAATGACAGGGTGTTTCTCAATGGTAGGCAAATTGCACCAACCATCTTGCTCGACGTTCCAAGGGATTCTCTGATTATGAACGAGGAGATATTTGGCCCCTTGCTTCCCATTCTTACCGTAAGAACCAAACATGAATTGCTGCTGATTGTTAATGGCAATGCATCATGCTTGAATAGTTGAAATGTTGGCACTGTCTGTATTTCAAAGTTTCAAGCTAAATAGAGGACCTGATGTCAAGAACTCCTTTCTCTTCTTGATGGGCAAAGTGTGAGCTTCCGTGTTGATTGTAATTTTGAGAATAGAACGCGCATAGGAAAATGCTATTTTGAGAATGCAGCACAAGGAAATCAAAGAGCGGGCTTGCAGTTGGGCTTAGTTGTTATGAGAAAAATGCCTACTATTTTGGGTAGTGGTTTTCAACTTTGGATGATTCATGCTTATTGTTTTGATATTTGGTGAGAGGAGGGTTATGTGTGCAGTTACTGCAGTATTATAGAAATGTCTGTTGGTAACACGTTGAGAGGTTTTTATGCAGTTATAATCTTGTGGAATATATTTCTGATTCATTTCTTAAAATGCTGTACAGGTTGACAAGTTGGAAGAGAGCTTTGATATCATTAACTCAGGGGCGAAGCCACTTGCTGCATATATCTTTACCAATGATAAGAAGCTCAAAGAGCATTTTGTGAATAATGTCTCTGCTGGGGGTTTGGTTGTCAATGATACTACAGTACATGTAAGTTTACAAAAGTTTCCAATGGCAACTCATCATCTTTTGATAGTACTTATTTTAAGGCATCATTCTGTCTCTTTGTTTTCTGTTAGCTTGTGCTTGTGTTAACATATTTCAAGTTCCAGGTTATGCAGCAAAATAAGAGTGTTCTGAATTATAAAGATGTGTGGGTCTCGCTGTTTTTCAGGGTCATGTTCTTTATTTTTCTTAGAATGATGACCCTTTTCCTTATCAAGTGCTTTTTGGACACACCTTGGAGGACTTTCACTATTCACCTAAACAAGAAGTCCTCATTGGCCAATAGTGGAAACAGTTTTGGAACTTCAGAGACATTGATCATATGAACAACATGTCCACGAGAAATGTTTTGGAGTTATTGGTGGCAATGTCATCTGCTTTCCGCAAAAAGCTGGGAAGTGGGATTTGTTTATGATGCTATCTTGGTAATCTTTGAAGAGATTTTTCAATGAAAATTGGAAAAAAAAATTAAGCAGCTTGAAACTTTTGCATGTTCCTTAGATGATTTGGTAATGCATAGTGATGGTTCTGGAACTACTCTTACTTGTGAGCTTGAGTCTGCAAGCTTTGCATTCTGTGCAACACTGCTCTGTTCTCTAGTAGTACAAATGACCTAAAACCTATTGTTGTTGGGAAATGCAGCTTGCGGTCCACACTTTACCATTTGGAGGAGTCGGTGAGAGCGGAATTGGGGCATACCATGGAAAATTCTCTTTTGATGCTTTTAGCCATAAGAAGGCCGTCGTATACCGAAGTTTCATGGGTGATGCTGCGATAAGGTACCCGCCTTACACTAACGGAAAGATTAGGCTGATGAAGGCCTTGCTTGGTGGTAGTATACTGGGTATCCTACGCGCTATATTTGGACGTTCCTAGGTTTAAGGGATATGCTGCCTTTCTTTCCATTTATCTGTAAGTAAACTTAAATTGCATGTCAAATTACTCAGCCTTATCCCATTTTCGATGTTGAAACATCCCGATATTTTCATTGAAGAGGAGTCTTCCTTGGCATTGTGAAAACTCCATGGAGGTTGTATCGGTTCGAAGGGGCAGGTGATGCTGTACATGAGGCAATCACAAAGGCCATCCATCTATGGCCCGAGCTGATTGTTACAGAGACTTGCAAACAAGTTCACCTACAGCAAGTCGATTGCGGTTGTGTCTTTGGAGATAGAATCAACGTTGGATAGTAAATTAGTAATTGCAGCCTTTTTCATTCTTTCCTTGTCGCTATTTTTGATGTTCAATGATATGGAACGGCGTAGTTCGATGGGACTCCACCGTGAATAAAGATGGTGCGGGGAAGATACTGACGAGCAGGGGATTTATCTTGACCGGGTCTACTAATCCAGCAATAATTTGCTTAAACTAAGAAAATTGACTTGGTCTGGGAGGTTAACTCAGTGATCGGGTTTGGTCATCCTGGAATTTTTTTATGTCGGGATGGGCATGCAAAACCAACTGCTCCCAGCAAAAAAAAATTGATGATTAGGAAGCCTGGTCAGCATATCATTATTGACGAATTCCGCGTCTGATCATTGATTTACGGGCAAAACCGGATGAAATTAAGCATCTTAATTCCAATGTCCGTTCAGGAATTGGTTTTTATATGGGTCAGTCGATGTTCATCAGTTCACATTAGATTTTGATTTTTTCGTAGGTAGGTATAAATGATTGTCTGTTGCCTCTGTACACATGGGACAAAAGTCTAAACGGCGAGGCGAGAGTATTCTGCCCGATCTGGTCATAGCTGGTGCACCGCGACTTCCTCGGACAGGCTTCATCAGGGGAGGCACAAGGTCGACATCAATGTCACACCAAACTTTAGCCAAAACAAAGGAAAAAAAAAGGATATATACATATATATTAAAATAATCTCACACAAAACTTCGGGAAGAAGCATTTTGAAAAGTCTTAAACGGGTTTCTAGTAAATCATAAAATAGACGAGAAATTTACGTGGAACATCTACTGACGATTTCTTGTCCTTGGAAAGAAAAAATTAGAAGGCATTAATAAATTATTGTCGATAGTGGAAATATTTTTCATTAATTGATTATTTTAAGTAATTATTTTTTGGAAAGTAATTTTCAGATTATTTATTTCGTAAAAAAAAATTATTAATATAATAAATAATATTGATTAAGTCAGCAAAAGATAGATACAGATCTAAGTTCCAAAAACAATTATTCTCCTGTCATAGGGAAGATTTTCTTTCATGGACTTATTGAAGTTACGATGATTATAGTATCAATCACTGTTATCTTGAACACCATTGTCAGGCTCCCTGGCCAATTGTGGCCGCCACCAGATACGGGCGTCGCTTTTCCTTCCAACCCGACGTTAGGATCCCCTCTGCCATCATCGGACGAAAGATCTTTCACCTCGCGAGGTGCCTTTATTGGTGCCTCAAGCTCGTTAATTTACCTCGGCCGTCGATGTTTTCGGAAGATAATTTCAAAATTATCCTTATCAAAGAAAACGTAGTTAATATTCTCTTCTGATTCTGGTTGAGACGAATCGGACCACCATTTTGATTGGTGGGTTTTCACTCATGGACAGACACCGCCCGTATGTTTAATAAGAGAGAGAGAGAGAGAGAGGTCACTCCGAACACAGACTCAACTCATTATTAGCATCATGTCAGTCTAGTTTAATTATTTGCAATGTGAAAGCAAGAGAGTTAAGAAAATGCTAACCACCCAAGTAGTCCATATCTTATTAGAAAAATTATAAAACAATAAATCTATCATAAGAAAATCAATTCAACTTCAAACATTTTATTTTGACTAATTTAATCTCAAGCTTTTTGATAATTTATCAATGTAATTCTTCTAACTAATTTTGAACGATTGACTCAAAAGAACACCACACTACGAGAATATTTACTCCAGAAAGAAATAACTTTGTTGAGTATACTAGTTTTGGATGATTGACTAGTATACTTAATATAAGATGATGTTTACGTTAGCAATTTACTATAAAAATTAACTAAAAAGATTAGATTGATAAATCGAAGTTTTACAATTTAATTGGTCAAATTAAAAGATTTCCAATAATTGGCCATTAGATAACAGATATACAGTTCCTTTCGGGGTAATTATCCTCTTACTGCGGTGCTGTGGTCTTCTTATGGGTCAATCGTATATAACGTAAGGTGGGGCGATCGCATTCCGGAATTAACCCAATTAAGAAAAAAATAGACAAAAGGTAAAAGTTGACCGAAAATTCTGAAGTCAACAAGGATCGATCACCGCGTCCACAGAAACGCCGTGGCCATCGATGCTGCCGGGTCGAAGCTTCCAAGAATGCCAACTTAACACTATTCTACTTCACTTTCCAAGATCCATAAAAGCCTGCACAACTCGTCCACGACTCTTCCCTCCACCACCATCACCGCCACCATCATCATCATCATCATCATCATCATCATCTCTCTCGCCCTCTCTTTCTCCGCATATTCTCAACTGAACGTGCGGAGGGCGACGCCGGTCGAAGCAAAGGGCTGAATCAGGCGATCAAGAAGTCTCTCTGCTTCGAAGGGTCCCGCGTCTTCTTTTGCCGAACGATCAGGGCCTTTGAGAGAGAGAGAGAGAGATGGATGGTCATGGCATATCAAGAAAGGGTATGATCACCGCGGTGTACTGGGTCTTGCTGTGTGCCGCCGCTCTCCAGGGCTCTGTCGCTGACATTCCTCGCTTCTGGAAGAATTCCGTCTCCCGCGTTGGGTCCTCCTTCGTCCTCCCTCTCTCCGGAAATGTTTACCCTCTCGGGTACGCGCCGCTCTCTTTGCTCCCATCGTCTTTTGAACGCTGCTAATTTACTAATTCTGACGGGTGCTTTCTTGTTTCGTCATTGGGTAATCAGTTCCTTCTTGTTCTGTTCTTTTATTGGAATGGGTTGTCATGGTGGTTGTTTCTATGTTTGCACCGGTGCGAGTTTGTCTGTTCTTTTAGCTTCGATTTCGAATTGATGGGTGTTCTGCTAAATTCGTTTCTGATTTGGATTTTGTCAATTGTTTGAACGATCGAAATCGAAGATCCAATTTGCTCTCGAGTTTTCTGGGTTTTTTCTTTCTTGAAGTGCCCTGCCTTCTAGATAATTGATTATCGTATTCCATGAAATTTCTCTGAGATTTTACCGTTCTTGCAAAAGTTTAGTCCTTTTGAGCTTTCCTTCTCCAATCCTTTTAGACCCAGACTATAGCTTTTCCTGCAGTCTTTTCCTCTCTCTCTTTTTGTTCAGATGGACTTTATTCCATCCCATTGCGACTTGGCCCATTGCACTACTTCAAGAAAACAAAAGTTGTTCCTTTTTGTCCATTCTATCGTTTCTTTGATGCTCACAATGTTTCAATGGCCTGTCAGAAAAGTTGACAATGCTTTATTGTGTTCTTTTTTGACGTCATAACTTTCTGAGCATGCCGAGTATGTTGAAGGTCATTGAATTCTTGTCATTGTGACATGCAGGTACTATTCGGTGTGGCTCAGCATTGGTCACCCACCAAAGGCTTTTGACCTGGACATTGACACTGGCAGTGACCTAACTTGGGTCCAGTGTGATGCTCCTTGTACTAGGTGCACTAAGGTAAAGTTGTTTTTACATGATCGAGTGTTTGTCCTTACTTGTATGCTTACTATGCTGCCGGGTTCTGTTTCTTGTGAATGCAACAAGAGAATGCTATTGAGTTTAAATGAGTAAGAGCAGAAAAAGAGGGTATGAGGTTTGAATATGAGTTTGATAGATCCAGAATATGATCTACTTCAACCTGACAAATCTCGACGTGTCTATTGTCGCCCCATATACTTTAGGTAAAGAACAGCCTCATAATGAGACAAGAACAACAAGACACTGCAATTCACTCCTTGCCACTTGCTTATTATATTTGTAAGTGAGGTTTCCAGTGGCAGGGGATTTTTTGTATTGATGTTTGCTTATCTTATGTGAACAGCCTCGCAACAGTCTTTACAAGCCTAATAACAACCTTATGCACTGTGAGAACCCTCTCTGTGCTGCCATAAATACATCCGGAAACCAACCATGTAAAACCCCCAGTGATCAATGTGATTATGAGGTGGAATATGCAGATCAAGGTTCATCTTTTGGTGTTCTTGTCAATGACTATTTCTCCCTAAAATTATTGAATGGATCTCTCGTCAGTCCTCGATTGGCCTTTGGGTGAGAATTTATTCCTAGTAGTTTTCATTCGTGCTCTTTGAGTCACTAATGTCCAAATGGTTATCTTGACTTGCTACTGATTTTATGATAACTCCCAATATTTCTGCCCGAAGATGTGGATATGATCAACACTTTCCCGATAACACACCTCCTCCTCCTCCTACTGCCGGTGTCCTTGGTCTTGGCAATGGCAAAGCTAGCATCATCTCTCAATTAAGTAACCTCAGCGTGATACGCAATGTACTAGGTCACTGTCTGAGTGCTCGAGGTGGGGGCTTCCTCTTCTTTGGAGACGACCTTGTCCCTTCTTCGAAAGTTGCCTGGGTATCATTGTCAGCTAGTTCATCAGAGTATGGAGCTGTTCCATCTATTTCGTTTGGTGATTTTTTTGTCACATTATATATCTTGCTAAAATCTCGAGGACCTGAATTGTATTGTTTCAGCAAGCACTACGCAGCAGGACCTGCGGAACTCTTATACAATGATAAGCCTACTGGTGTAAAGGGTCTTCAAGTAGTTTTTGACAGTGGGAGCTCCTACACTTACTTAAATTCTAAGGCTTACCAAGCTGTTCTCAATCAGGTTTGCTGGAAACTTGACATTTTTGTCGAAACTTAGATTTGAGTGGCTTTCGTGGTGAGTAGTTCCCCCATTTCACATGTTAGGTAAGGGCAGATTTGAAGGGAAAGCCTTTGAAAGATGCAGTTGAGGACAAGTCTCTTCCGATCTGCTGGAAGGGAGCAAAACCTTTCAAGTCTGTACATGAGGTCAAGAACCACTTCAAGCCTCTGCGGTTGAATTTCGGGAAAGGAAATGCCCAACTTCAGTTGCTGCCCGAGGCTTATCTCATTGTCACAGTAAGCTTTGTTTCTTTTACTTTTTTTAAAGTATCATACAAGCGCACCAGTGACTGATAAATTAAGGCTTGTATTTTTCCCCAGAAACACGGTAATGCATGCTTGGGAATTTTGAATGGCGGGGAAGTGAGACTAGGAGAGGTCAACTTAATCGGAGGTAACAAGCAGTTCTGAGTGATGAAACTTTAGATCATTGGATGCCGGTGAAATTGTTCTCAGGGATTTGACTTGCTCATTGCTTGCTGTTTGCAGACATTTCCATGCAAGATAAAATGGTGATTTACGACAATGAAAAGAAGCAGATTGGATGGGTTACTGCGGACTGCGACAGGCTTCCGAAGTCCTGACCTGTTCTCAGTTTTTTCTTTTATTAAATAATGATGCGCTGTTGACTTTCTCACCAGGAACATTTTTTCCTCTTTATTAACAGTGCAGATCGTGATTATAATGGTGATTTTTCTGAGCCTTATGCAGCTGATTTTGGCATCTTAAGATAGTTGACTCCAGCGTCGGAGCAGTCTTTGGCTGATCGAGTGTGTTAGGTATATGAGAGAGATAGAGAGACAGAGAGAGAGAGAGAGACAGAGAGAGAGTTCCTTGATGTTACGGACTTACATGTAATTTTTTTTTTTTTGGCAAAGGTAGGAATTACAAATATTATATTCCTTTGCCTGTTGTAAATTCGCTGGTCAGCAGATGTAATTGCCATAAGCCTATATTAGCAGGCGCAGTACATGTATTTTGTCACAGAAAAGCTCAGAACATTACGTTACAATCTAGTAATCTACTGCCACAAACATCTTACTGTACCTGTCGGAGGGCCCTAGCGGATACCGATATTATAGTTCTTTCAACCTTTCAATGACTGTACCCAATACTCTACACCTAGACGAAACCTGCAAGAAGTGGGGTGGGGAGTCTCATCAGGCACCAACCTCGTAAATCAATCTCCATTTTTGCTCGAGACGGCAAAAAGTGAAACCTCAGTTTCGAAAGATACGGCTTGCACGCTGTACAAGGCACAAACAGAAATGCTATTTAATTCAGAAGCGGTGCCGGTGGAGCCACATCTACACCATCTTTAAAAGAAGGAAATGAGATAGCAAACCAATCCCACTAGAATGAGGGCAAAGCATGCAATGGCTTTGAGCATCGTGCAGTGGTACACATCAACGATAACCTTAAAAGAAAGATCATGCATATGGCAAAAGGGCACCTCTGCATGGAAAATCTTTGTTATGGCCTCAACGTGAAGATTCTGCAGTTCCTCCAAGACAGCAACATCCAGACCGGAAACATCCTCACCCTAGAATTAATCGAGTTAGGCTTTAGCTGTAATAACTATTACTACAGCGTATGGACATACTGACAGCACGCAATGGTCTAGACTAATGCTAAGGACTGGTTTAGCAGATAGCTAAATTTCTTCCGAAGATTATTATATGCTGTCAGATATTTTACCTTCAATCTGGAAATTGTATTCTCCAGTTCTCTGCATCGTTCGTTTCTTTAAGGTAGCTAGCTTTTAATAGCTTCAAAGCATTTGGCTCATCCATTTGATCAGAGATTTCATCTGATTGTGGCATTCCTCGTGAGTGACCATCAAATGGAAGGATCCCACTTCTGGCTCTTCCTTGCTTGTCAGAGACAGGGACCCCTTCACTCAACTTGTCGCCACCATCATCGCCAGACTATTTCATCTTTGAGACGAGAACCCACAAGTTATCTCAGCTCAAAATTAGCTCAGCTCATTTTTCAAATTCTCTTCCCGCAGTTCTGCTTCATCCGATCAAGGATGGCCGGTGCTCTTTGAGCTTATGCAAGTCTTGCCTTAGGATATGACATGGTCAATGTTACCTATTTCATTATTTGATGTGAGCCCTAACTTTTTACTAGATCTCTTAAACAGGTGGCTCAAGTTGGATTTGAGCCGTGTTATAAATCGTTTTACCCAAATTGACCGATTACTTCATTTATGACCCATTTATGTGTAATGTAAACTTTTCGATTTATACCCGACTCGATTCGATCAATATTACTAAAATACTTCAATATTTAAACTAATTTAGAAAAAAATGTTCTTATGATTTTTTCTAAAGATTATATTGCTAAAATACTTTCCAGCAATGCAAATATAGTGGCCATTTTTTTTTAATATAATTTTTATAATTTTTATTTCTTATCGGGTGTGCAATTTGAAAGTTTCTTCCGAAACACTGCAAATTTATGGCTCGAATTCCCCGACCCAGATGGTATTTTTGTTTCAATTTCATCATCCAACAAGAAAATAAAATGGTCAGCAATAAATGGAGTTATCCCATTCTCTGTTTCTAAATTTCTGTTTCTTTTTTCTTGGTTTCTTTTGATCTGTTGCTCTGCAGCCGGTGCTCCCGTGGGAATCTCGGTCAACCTTTATTTGGAAATATATCCATCTAAAATCCAGTACATTGATCCCTTTTCTTTTCTTTTTTTAAAAAAAAATTTGGAAGTATATCCATCTAAAATCCAATATTTATATCTTCTTTCTTTTTTTTTTTTAATAATTTTTTTTCCCTATTTCGTCCTTATTTTTTTCACTTTCAAGGTTGTCCTGCATTCTGGCGTGTGCCGATTCAGAGACCCTCCTCACACCAAAAGCCTTAACCACGAAGGATTTCACCGTCCATCTCTCACTCTCTCTCTCTCTCGCGCTGTATAAACACGACGAATCACGGTCTGAATCATCATCGTCTCTCCAAAAGGCGTCAAATTGAGTCCGTTTTAGCTACACCCATTTCTTGAGTTCTTCCAATGGCGGTGGCCGAAGCAAAGGGTCGAGACGGTCCAGACTTCTCTGCGCTGCCCGAAGGATGCATCGCCACCGTCGTCTCCTTCACGAGCCCCCCCGACGCGTGCAGGCTCCATTTTCAAGTCAGCGTGCGATTCCGACGCGGTCTGGGCGTCGTTCTTGCCGCCGGACTGGCGCCCGATGGTCTCACGGAGCGCTTCGTCGCTGAAGGAGCTCTACTTCAGCCTCTGCGACGACCCAGTTCTGGTCGGCGATGGCAAAATGGTAAGTCTCCCCCGTCTTGCCACCTTAAACCGACTCTTCCTATTCTTTTTCTATTATTGTTATATTTTTCTTTGCGGATTGAGGGGGTGATATGCGATAACTATTCTTCATGTTAGATTTTATAAAATATTGAATGTGATTCATGTGATGTGCTGTCGCCTGCACGTTTCGAAACATTGCGAATTTGGCTTTGTTCTTTCATTGTCTGGGTAGTTTAAATGAAAGGCGGTGTCATCAGCACATGTTTCTTGGCCTCTTCCCGCCAGAACCGAGTGAGTGCATTTTGTTTCTTCGAGGAGAAGCCACTGTCATATAATAATCATGCTGCGGCTTCCACTGGACATTTTTCTTTTGCACACAGCCGCGATCTTAATGTGAAAGGTTGATTGAATTGTATGGACCGACCCATGGTCTACGTCCACAAGATAAAGAATGATAAATGAAGGGTGAAGAAGAAAGAAATGATCTTTCATATGAAAATGACAAGATTCAAATGGTTGGAGCAAAGAATGGATAGATATATTGGATCACTCAATATACAAGCGTCTTTTGGTGTAATCTGTATATCGCTTTACGACCATTTGCTATCTTATTGCCTTTTATTTTCAATTAATTGCTCCATATCCTCCCGAACTTTGTTAGCATTGCTCATTAGCCCCAAACTTTCTTTTGGCATTGTTGAATAGTGGTCGCTCGTCATGTAACTTTGAAACATTACAGATTATGCCCTAGTTTTAATTTCTTTGTTGCCGTGGTCAGTTTTCCGTCTGCACAGCTGGAAAGTGCTACCAAAAAATGGATTAATCAAATTAGGGTGCGTTTGGTAACATTATCGAGAATGGGTGTTTTTGTTTTTTTTTTTTGTTTTTCCGGAAGTAGAAATAGAACAGAAATGTGATTGGTAAGTTTTTTGTTCCTAGGAACAAATCTAGAAAAAAAAAAAAGAAACAAAAAAAAGTTGCTTATTGTTCTTAGAAACAATTCAAAAAACTAATTTTTTTTTCCTTTTTTTTTCATTTTTTTTTCTTCTCTTCTTCCTAGCTGGTTGCCGAAGCCTTGTTGGCCCCCAGCAAGGTTGCCCCGAGCTCGCCGTGGCGAGACAAGGACAGGCGAGCCACTACGAGGTCGGCGTCGCCTAGCCTCGCAATGGCCGGGCGAGGTCAAGCCTTGCTCGGCCATAGTGAGGCTTGGTCTTTGCTTGACCATTGCCAGACTAACCTCACGGTGGCTAGGCAAGGTTGAGCCTTGTTGTTGATAATGCTCAGTTTGTTTCAAAGAAAATGTATAATTTCTAGCAAACATTTTCTAAAAAGTCCTTTATCGAAAAAATTACTTCACTTTCTGGTGTTTGGTTAAGATCTAAAAAAGACGCGGAAAGTATTTTATGTCGTTTGATATGGAAAATCTGTTCAGAAAAAAATTATTTAAAACAATCATATTTTTCATAATTTTTTATATTCTATTTATTTTTTTTTAAAAAAAAAGGCTTCACTTGTTCACCCGAATTTTCCAGCTTTTGGTACACGGAAAGTAAACCATTCACAGGAAAAGCAATTCCTCTCAAATAACAAGGATTGACGGTGCCCGAGTTTGCTGAATATGTCAATCTCCTGAGTTCTTTGGATGCAGAGGACGAATTGGAGCCGCCAATGGTGCTTTGGGAGGTGACGGACGGCTCATCGGACGAGCGAGAGAGAGAGAGAGAGAGAGAGAGAAGTCGTTCCCGGGACAGAGAAAGCGGTAGAGGATGAATCAAAGCCACCAATGGGGCGTCGATAGGTGACGGCAAGGTTTGAGGAGGCGACGATGTAGGCTACCATCAAGTGGAGGCAGAGGCAGCGGCGGCATGGTTCATGAGAAGGGAGGTGCCTTGGCAGCAGAAATAGAGAGAGAGAGAGCTAAGCGGAGATCGCGAAGAGTGAGGGGAAAATTCGAGCGTGAATGGAGAGGTATTTAACGGGGAGAGAGAAAGAGAGAGAGAGGAGAGAGAGGGTCTGCGACAAATTTTGAATGGCTCGAATTGATACATGTCAATCACTAAGTGATTTCTTATATATCTCATGTGGCATATTAAACTCAATTGGTATTTTCTTCGTATCCTAGAGTTTGGTGCCGTAGGTAGGCTGCCAGCCTACGGATATCCTGGGGAGTGGGGGATTGCCAAAGACCGTCCCACCGAGCCGGAGGAAGAAGCGGTGTGAAAGCACATCGATGGGGCTGCCAATGGGAACTAAATGGACCAGCAAATCTACCCCAGACGTGTCCCCACCCAACCTGATTTTCCAGGCCTTCAGACAACGAGTTACTCTGAAAATTACTAAGAAAGAAAAATCCAAGCTGATAGAATCATCACCTGGAAATATTAAGAGGTATTAAAGAATGTCATGGGCACTGAAGTGTGTCAAATTGAATATGCGTGAGACAGTTTCTCGACAATACTAAATGTCTATGAGAAATTTTACTATATTTTAAAGGAAGTGACCGTTGGCTACATTGACTTTAAAAATAATGGATGGTTTTTGTGTGATTTGTCTCAATCAGGCTGGCAATAGTTTTACATGATCGCAGCTCTCAGCATGCATTTACTACATTGTGATATTGTCTAACAAATCTTGTAAGAATGACATAGACTACTTCCTGCAACTGAAGTAATGGAGTCTCTTCATATTCCAAGACTTTTTTTCTTGGGTCATGGTTAGCTGAACTAATGTTGTTTTTTCACATATTGTTGTGAACTGTGTCACCCGTACTTCTCTTCCTGTGCTATTAGTGAGTGTTATGATTGGAATGACAACTTCGATATGTGCCCTGTTTCATTCTCAAACGGCTTAGGTACAAAATAGAGTTCAACACAAGTTATGTGAGATTCATGGGAGATGGAGCAAAATAGTTGGTAGAGAAAACAGACATTAAACTTGTTGGTAAAATTCGTCCCTTTTCACTTTTTTTTTATCAAGAATCACTGCTTTATGGTATAGTTCATGATGTTTCCTCAGTCATCATCAAGAAAACATGTTAGGATCTATTTCTCTGTTGGGCAGCTACCTTTTCCATTTCCACCAATTTTTGCTTGGAGTGAATGCCATGGAAGAATGAAGTAATAAATTGAAGGAGCCGGAAGCCGAGGGCTCCGTTTTTTTAGCGACAGATGCTCTCCTCTCTGAAAACTCCCCTCCTCCGTATGCGTTCAAGGCCTCCCTATTCTTTTTCGGGTCCGATAGGGAAAAAGTGAGCCCTCCCCTAAGCGCGTGCGTGAGTGTAAAAGGAGAAAGAAGGGGAAGGAGAGAGAGTCCCTGTCCTTGTCCTTTGTCCTTTGTCCTTTTTCTTGATTTTTGTCTCCTTTTCTACGTCTTGTTCTCCAAACGTAACGATGGGTACACGAAGAATGTCGAGGAATCGGTTGGAGAAAGGAGGGAACGCCAATGGGGAGTGTCTATGAAGATAAAATAGCCTCTTTTCTGCCTTTTTTTTAGCCGCCAACTCACAACCGCAAGAGGATAAGATGGGGTTTCTTTTCGGATTTTGTGTCGTGCCATTTGGTGCGATCAATGGAGAGCGTGAGACAAATTTTACGGTGTCGACTGTCGTATTATAAATAGTTAATTGGCTCCATAAGTTGAAAATTCTTTAATCGAATTTTGAGATGTCTTAAAATTTATAGTCCCTAAATCAAATGCCTAAAAAGATATTAGAATAACAAAATTCTATTTTTTCCGATCAAAGGTTAAATAATTTCGTGAAAAATATGAATATAAAAGTATAATTATACACGATCATGCTAAATTGACACCTTTTAGCAATTGAAATACTAAGGATATCAAGGTATTTTTTTTTTGTCAAGAAACGAGATTCGTCGTGATTAGTAATCCCAAATCATAAAATTTCTAAACTTAATCGTCGAGAAAATTTAGGTGTTAATGGTCATATATAACACGCCCGATATTGATATTGACACTTTTTAATAATATTTTAATATTTTATCGAAATTTTTATTATTATTATTATTATTATTTTTTCCTTTTTTCTTCTCTTCTCTTTCCTTCTTTACTTTTTCCTTTTTCTCTTTTTATTTGTTCTATATTTTCCTTTTTCCTTTTCTCTCCGTCAGCCTCAGGGAGGGCCACCCTCACTTATCTTGGGTGACGGATGCTTGGGCTTGGGCTTGCAAGGGCCACCCTTGCCCAATTGGCTTAGGCATCACTTGAGGCCGGCGGAGGTCAATGAGAGCTAGTGATGGTTAGTGGAGGGAAAAAGAAGAAAAAGAAGAGAAGAAAAAGAAAAAGAAACAAAAAGGAAAAAAAAAAAATCGATTCTATGGAGCGTGGACGAATGTCCCACCTTAACATTGCACCCATTTATCGTCCACATTTAATGACAGTATCACAACATTCATGCAATAATTGATCAAAAGAAATCATCAAATGAACACAATCCATTCCTATGAATATTTATGAACCGTTGACATCTAATTGAAGAATTGAAGATCAAAAAGGAACACGGAATGCAACCACAACATGTGCGTGCATGGCTCCGTTTGGCGAGCATTAATGCTTTGTCCACATTAGTCAAGTCCCCGTCTGTTCAATATTCCTTCTGCTTGGCCTCGTTTGCTCGACTAAGCGTGGGTCTTCCACGGCAATTATCGCCTCGTCCGTTTGCGAACGCTTCAAGTTGACTAATGCATGTTGCTTTCGCATCTTCACATTAATCGTCTCCAATTATATAAACTCTTTTCTTTCGCCCATTTTCTCGTATCCTTCGTGCATCACACTCACTCTTCTTCCTGGCGTTCGCGCACGAATTGCTATTCAAACACACACACACACAACGATGGTCAGTCGTGACAAATCAAAAATGGCTATGATCCTCTGTTGGGTCTTGGCGTGTTCAACTCTTCAAGGCCGTCCCGCCCATGTTCCTCACATCTGGAGCAACGCCCCCTCCAGTGAGAGACCAATGTTGAGAGACACCGACGTTAAACGCCCCCTCTTGCTCTGGCTCCACCATCGTCCTCCTGCCTCCGGAGGAACTAGCCCTTCTGAGTACGTACAGCTTTCTTTGCTCTGATCATCTTATGGACGCTTCTATTTACTAATTCGGACACGTGACTCTCGTAATGTCATTAGCCAGAAAGAAAAGTTGACGAGTGCTTTATCTTGTATTGACGTCACACCTTTCTTTTTGACACCGTGACATTCAGGCACTTTACCGTGTCTCTCAACATTGGTCTCTCACTGGAGGGGGCGTTGCTCCAGATGTGAGGAACATGGGCGGGACGGCCTTGAAGAGTTGAACACGCCAAGACCCAGCAGAGGATCATAGCCATTTTTGATTTGTCACGACTGACCATCGTTGTGTGTGTGTGTGTGTGTTTGAATAGCAATTCGTGCGCGAACGCCAGGAAGAAGAGTGAGTGTGATGCACGAAGGATACGAGAAAATGGGCGAAAGCAAAGAGTTTATATAATTGGAGACGATTAATGTGAAGATGCGAAAGCAACATGCATTAGTCAACTTGAAGCGTTCGCAAACGGACAAGGTGATAATTGCCGTGGAAGACCCGCGCTTAGTCGAGCAAACGAGGCCAAGCAGAAGGAATATTGAACAGACGGGGACTTGACTAATGGAGACAAAGCATTAATGCTCGCCAAACGGAGCCATGCACGCACATGTTGTGGTTGTATTCCGTGTTCCTTTTTGATCTTCAATTCTTCAATTTGATGTCAACGGTTCAGAAATATTCATAGGCGTTTAACGTCGCTATAGAAGTCTTTTATTGTGTTCATTTGATGATTTCTTTTGACCAATTCTCGCGTGAATGTTGTGATGCTGTCATTAAATGTGGACGATAAATGGGTGCAATGTTAAGGTGGGACATTCGTCCACGCTCCACGGCCAGAGAATCGAATTTTTTTTCCTTTTCCTTTCTTTTTCCTTTTCTTCTTCTCTTCTCTTTTGTTCTTTAATTTTTTTTTCTTTTCTGTTATCCGTCTTTTCTTCTTCTTCTTCTTCTTCTTCTTTTCCCTCCAATGACCATCACTAGCTCTCGTCGACCTCTGCCGGCCTCAAGTGATGCCTAAGCCGATTGGGCAAGGGTGGCCCTCGCAAGCCCAAGCCCAAGCACCTGTCACCCGAGACAAGTGAGGGCAGCCCTCCCTGAGGCCGACGGAGAGAAAAGGAAAAAGAAAATAAAGAAAAAATAAAAAGAGAAAAGGGAAAAAGTAAAGAAGGAAAGAGAAGAGAAGAAAAAAAGGAAAAAAGAAAAACTAAAAAATTTCGATAAAATATTAAAATATTATTAAAAAGTGTCAACATCAACATCGCCCATGCTATATATGACCATTAACACCTAAATTTTCTCGACGATTAAGTTTAGAAATTTATGATTTAGGATTACCAATCACGACGGATCTTGTTTCTTGACAAAAAAAATACCTGGATGTCCTTAGTAGTTCAATTGCTAAAAGGGGTCAATTTAGCATGATCGTGTATAATTATACTTTTATATTCATATTTTTCACGAAATTATTTAACCTTTGATTGGAAAAATTAGAATTTTGTTATTCTAATATCTTTTTAGGCGTTTGATTTAGGGACTATAAATTTTAAGACATCTCGAAATTCGATTAGAGAATTTTCAACTTATGGAGCTAATTAACTATTTATAATACCACAGTCCACATCGTGAAATTTGTCTCACGCTCTCCATTGATCGCACCAAATGGCACGACACAAAATCCGAAAAGAAACCCCATCTTATCCTCTTGCGGTTGTGAGTTGGCGGCTAAAAAAAAGGCAGAAAAAAGAGGCTATTTTATCTTCATAGACACTCCCATTGGCGTTCCCTCCTTTCTCCAACCGATTCCTCGACATTCTTCGTGTACCCATCGTTACGTTTGGAGAACAAGACGTAGAAAAGGAGACAAAAATCAAGAAAAAGGACAAAGGACAAGGGGACAAGGACAGGGACTCTCTCTCCTTCCCATTTCTCCTTTTACACTCACGTACGCTCTTAGGGGAGGGCTAACCAAAAACTACCAAATGCGCTACACAAGAAAATAAAGAAAAAAATGGGAGCAATCGTTCACTGAGAGAGAAGAACGAAAGAAGCATAAAACACTGATGTTTTTGCCATGCTATTTTGCATGTGATGATTAATTCGAGTTATGCCGTGAGCAAAGTTGTTAAAAGCACTCATTGACTTAGAGAGCCAGTGGTGGTCCCTGCCTTCCTATAACAAAAAATTCCAATTGTGATATATTAATGAAAAACTTCTGTTCGTCCCTTAGCACTGAATCTGTGGACTAGCTCAACACGGTCTTCCATGAGGGCACGAGAAATGAAAAAGAATTAATAGGGGAGTTTAACTTAAGAGGGTTAGTGATACATTTCTCCTTCCACATGTGGGCATGATACATTTTAGATTTTACTCCTAAAAGGTTCCAAAAATGGATTGAGCTGGTCATGATAACTTCTAGAATGATCCTCCCTTTTTATTAAATATCCTGTCAATATGGACCGTGTGCTAAAAATAGAGTTAATTGAGCAGATCACATCCAAGCACAAAGAGCAGCAATCCATCATCAGAATTCAAAGAACTCCTCCTTCTTGACATCCAAACCCCCCCCCAAAAAAAAAAAAGAACTCAATGATTCAAAGTAGATTACCACTTTTTCTTAACAAATGTGATTGACCAACTTCTCCATGACTTAAAACCTCTTTTTTGGTCCATTTGGAGATGTATTTATGCATGAATGAATTGTGCATGCCGGCCCTAACCTATGCAATTCCCTCTTGAAGCTTTTGGCTAAGCAGTTGGAATCTGATTACGGAGATCTCTCTCTCTTTTTTTTTTTATGTGGAATCAACGTTCTTGCTTGATTATATAAAAGAAATGTTAAGAAATATGTCATTATTGATAGCACATCAAATTAATACTCCCTATTGCATGTAGGTCGATTCCTTAATTATAACATACATGAGTTAAAACACTCTTTCGTGTGTAATTTGGTCTCTTCGCATGTGCAAGATAGGATGTAGAAATGATTGCATCAACGAGATAACCGGGACATAAAAAAAAAAAAAAATAGAGAATAACGTGAAACGAAAATTAACAGGGGTACTAGGATTTGAATCATTAAATTTGATTAAATACTATGCAAGGCAAACTGTTTTTCTTTAATATTTTAGATTGTTAGAAAAAAAAAAAGGCCAATAATGAATCTATAGCATACTACTTAACTAAGTAGCATCGACACTTATATGCGACACGCGACACGACACGACACGACATACATACATGGCATTTATCAAAAAATAAAAAATTTCGACATGTTGGGACACATTGTAAATTAAATATATATTTTTATATATACATAATAAATTATCATTTTTATGATTATTTCAATCAAATTAATTTAATTCAAATTCACAAATAAATAAATAAATAATAATAAAAAACTTAGAATGAATTTACACTAAAAATATTAATCCACCATTTATTAATATCATTCATTATTTCAATTTAACAAATTCAACTCTATTCCAATAATTTGTAAAACTTGGAGGAAATAAAAAAGAAATTTGCATTTGGATTCGCATGTCAAACATGTCGGAAGAAAAGAGAAAAAAACTTTGGGGTGAATTGTATATCAAAGAAAGTGAGAGTTAAAAGAGAAAAAAAGACTAGACTTTTATTCTTTACCCATTTATTATTATTTTATTATTATTTTCACTTATATTCATTTTTTTTTTTGGTGAATAAACGAAGGTAAGACATATGAGTTCACTTATATACATTTTGACTCCTTATTTATTGAAAATTTTTTAAAAGTGACCTCGTGTATTAGAAACTCGCATGTTGGAATTTCAATTCGAGTATCGGAGAGTATCGGAAAAGTTGACTAAGTGTTGAATTTTCCAACACGTATTAACCGAGTATTTGAGAGTGTCTAATAGTGTAAGAGAGTGTCAGAGTATTCGACACGATACGAAAACTCCCGGAGAGTATTGGTGCTTCCTAGCTACCTAACACTCCCTCTCTCATGACGAATTGTGCAAAGAAGTCCTTTTAATCTTAGGTTTTTGTCTGGAGGTGCAAATTGCAGGCCTACAAAGATACAAATTAAAATGGTCGTGTGAAAGTGAGAACGCGTTTTGAATATTTCCACGACATTTTAATAATCAATTTAGCTATTCCCATCATCGGAGTTCTTGTAGTTCTCTATCTCTTTCTTTGGAGTTCTTCTAATGGCGGTGACCGCAGCAAAGGGTCGAGACGGTCCAGACATCTCTGCGCTGCCCGAAGGGTGCATCGCCACCGTCGTCTCCTTCACAAGCCCCCCCGACGCGTGCAGGCTCGTGTCCGTCTCGTCCATTTTCAAGTCGGCGTCGTTCTTGCCGCCGGACTGTCTCCCGGAGCGCTTCGTCGCTGAAGGAGCTCTACTTCAGCCTCTGAAATGACCCCGTTCTCGTCGGCGATGGCAAAGTGGTTAGTCTTTCCCCGTCTTGCCACCCCAAGCCGACTCTTCCTATTCTTTTTTCTATTATTATTACTTTCTTTGCGGATTGAGGGGGTTGATATGCGATAACTGCTCTTCATGTTAGATTTAATAGAATATTGAAATCTAATTCATGTGATGTTCTTTCATTGTCTGAGCGGTTGAATTAAAAGGCGCCTGAACCGAGTGAGTGCAATTTGTTTCTTCAAGGAGAAGCCACTGTCATATAATATTCATGCTGCGGCTTCCATCGGACATTTTTCTTTCACACACGGCCGCGATCTGAATGTGAAACGTTGATTGAATTGTGTGAAACAACTCATGGTTTACGTCCACAATATAAAGAGTGATAAATGAAGGGTAAAGAAGAAAGAAAGAACCTTTCATCTGAAAATGACATGATTCAAATGGTTAGAGTAAAGAATGGATAGATATATCGACTCAATATACAGTGCCAAGAGCATGAAGATTGTTACCGCTGTTGATATGCAATGCATCTTTTGGGGTGATCTGTATGTGGCTTTAAGCCTGTCTGCTACCTTATGGTTGATTCGGAGTTCAGAGTGAACCTGCTTTTTATTTTCAGTTAATTGCTCAAAATCCTCCGGAACTTTGTCAGCATTGATCTGTATATGGCTTTAAGATTATTTTGGTACCATAGAATAATGGCCATTGTGACTTTGGAAAAGTACAGATTATACCCTAATTTTGATTTCTTTGTTGCCGTGGTTAATTTTCCATCTGCACAGCTGGTTAGTACTACCCAAAAATGGATTGACTCAATTCTTTTGATCAAAATAGCCTCTGCTGAATTTTCTCGACTTCATCGATCATGTATCTTCTCTATTCTGTTGACTTTATTAACCATGTGATGGACATCTTTGGGTATAAAAAATATAATGATAATTAGGAAGTGTATTTTCACGTAACATTTAATGCCTCTATAGATAGAATAACTAGCAACTGCAACAAAAAATCAAAGTTCAAGGGGTAATTTCTAACTTCACAAAATTTTCAGTGCTCATTATGCAATGGTTCGTAAGTTGAGGTGGTTTCCAACAGTTATCTCTTTTATTTTCTTTTGGCCAAATCTCATGTCCTCACTTTTATTTAACGGGGAACTTGTTTTCCTAGTTCAAAGTTTAGCGAAAAAGATGATAAACAACTTTTGTTTAAAAAGGCCAAGAGAAAGACTCACTATTTTATTGGAAAGGCGACGGCATTGATGCTGGAATAAGAGCTAAGCTTTATTTCCTTGCGCATACTATATCTGCTTGAATAATGAATTTTGTTTTCTCAAAACGACATCGGCCCAAGTTCTTGTTGCTTATGTGAATCCAACATGCTTTGTAGATCTTTTCGCTGGACAGACACACTAGGAAGAAATGTATCATGCTATCTGTGAGTGTTGGAGATATGCGGAATTGTCCGATATCTTGATTGATTGTGTTTTGTGTATTTATGTCAATTGAATATTAGATTTAGATCTAGATTGAATATTAGATCAATTATTTCCTTGCACAGAATACAACTTGTATTATTTATTAGATTGAATTGTACATTCATTACATATTGGAATACAGAAAATTCCTCTACAACATTCTCTCTGCCTTCTTCCTTTCCTTCTTGCTTTTCTCCATTGCTTTCTTACATGGTATCAGAGCCCTTGGTCTCTGAGTCGCTTCCGCCTCAAGCTGCTGCCAAAGAAAATTTTCAACCTACAAAAGGATTGATCATTCGGCATTAGAAAGGCATACTCTTGAAGGAAGAAGAATTAAATACCTATTATGACTTCTCGGCGGGACTCCAACGGGCGCCGACGGCAGGAACACCGGAGGAGAAGACACTCCACAAGTTTCGCAGCACCAGAATCTCCCTGTGGTAACTTCAATATCCGATCAACATTTAATTTAGGCCCAACCTCCGCAATGGCGGCCCACGCAGGCTCAGATCCAGTTGGGGCAACCCACGACGGGCCAACCATACCAGTGGATTCCGTATCTACTTTATTTTGGGCCAAGCCCAATATCATCACCGCCTGGTTTCGTGGGCCACCAAAGTCACGATGGGGGCCCGCCAGCCACAAATGGGGCAAGCCCAACCATCGGGATGGAGCAGACGGGCGGTTCGGGCGTCTCGGGTATGGGACAAAATCCCTACCCAGGATATCTCAATGCGGGTCAACCGATCGGGTCGGGTGAATCGGGCCAAGGGACGAATCCCTACCCGAATTTCATGCCCGGATTTCTACTCGTTCCAACGGCGGCGTTCACTGGGTGACCAGAACTGGGCGACCCTTTGTATGTTTCCAACGCCGACGGACCGGAGCTTCGACTGATCAACCAACAACTGACCGGAGCAGAGACCTATTCGAAGTGGTCACAGGAGCTCCGGCGGGCATTGATAACTAAAGATAAAGATGGCTTTCTCGAAGGAACCATCGCGATGTCCTCTGATGAACGCCTAGCCCGACATTGGCAGAAGTGCAATCACCTCGTCCGAACATGGATCGGTAATTGCCTATCCCCAGAGGTTGCGGCTGGGCTTCCACCCACAGAAGATGCCAAGATCATGTGGGAAAACATACGAGAAATGTATGGTAAACTGGATCAAGCGAAAATTTTTAACCTAATGCAGGAAATCAACGAGCTCAAACAAGCAAACACGATGGTCACAGTCTGCTTCAACAGACTATCGTCTCGTGGAATCAACTCGAGGCGGCGGAAGAAAAGCTTGAAGGGCCGAATCAACCCTCAAACAAGTATAAACAGATCAAAGAAAGAGAAAAGGCCACGAGATTCCTCATGATTCTAAACGAATCATACCTTATGTTCTGATCCCAGATCCTAGCCATGGATCCTATGCCATCAATCGTATGTATCTTCCAGTTGGCGATGCAGGAGGAGAGTCAGCGACTTGCATCAACCGAACACACGAGGAACAGCGAGAGCATCGCTCTCACCGCCCGCGGTGAATGAAGAGATACGGCCGCCAGGACTGCTTCAACCCTAGCTCGCGAAAGAAAGAACTCCTTAGGGTTCGGCAATGCTGATCCACGCTCCTTTAAAAGGGACGGAACGAGCGGTCCAGATTTCACGCGAGGATCGGACGGCATCCAAGGGGGCGAGTTCGCGCATGGATCGGACGGCGGACAAGAGATCGCGATCAAAGGAATGGACGGGTAGATCTTCGCCACGTCATCCAGAAATTTCGCAAAAAATTTTAAAGGAAAGGGTAAATTTTTTTGCGATTATTGCAAGCGTACTAATCATACTATTGACAGTTGTTGGAAATTGCACGGAAACCGGGTGATAAGGAGAGAAAAAAATCTCCACTGACCTACCAAGTCACTGGACCAACTGGTCCAAAAATTGATCAACCTATTTCAATTGGCCAGTACCAGCAACTCATGCAGGCATTACAGAAAATGGATTCTTCCAACAAAGGGGGAAATTTCTCAGGTATTTCACATTGCCTAATTAATTATATTTCCAGAAAGGCATGGATTATCGATTCTGGGGCAAGTGACCATATTATATGCGACAATGGATTATTTTCAAATATGAATGAAACTTTAGATCATCCTGTCTCCATACAATTACCCAATGGCAATTTCACTCATGTCAAAGTGACAGCACGGTGAATCTCGGTGCACGATTGTTCTCCAGAATGTGCTCTATGTCCCAGAATTCCAGTTCAACCTTATATCCGTGTCTAGAGCCTGCAAAGAAAATTCATGCCGGGTATTTTTTGATGCTGACACCTGTTTATTTCAGGCCCTTTCGATTGGCAGACTGATGGGCTTGGGTAATCTCTCTGAAGGACTCTATTTCTGGACGGATTTTCCAAGTAATTTCAATTTTTCTTGCAATAAGAAATCATTGTGTAATTCCACTACCAATGATAGAAATTTTACTATGCACATGAGATTGGGTCATAGTGCTTCCTTTCCATATCCTGAGTGTTCTGTTTGTCCTCTTGCAAAGCAATCACGAACACCATTTCCCTCTAGTACTTCACGAACTGGTAACATCTTTGCATTGATTCATGTGGATATTTGGGGACCATATCATACGGTCAATCATGATGGTTCTCGTTATTTTCTTACAATAGTAGATGACTATTCTCGGGCAACATGGCTTTTCTTGATGCATTCTAAGAATCAGGTTTTTTCTCACCTGAAGAATTTCATCCTACTCTCTAAGAATCAATTCAGTAAATCCATTCATGGATTCGTGATCGATAACGGGAGAGAATTTTTTAGTCACGAATGCTCCTCATTATTCAATTCTCATGGCATTCAACATGAACATTCATGTGTGTATTCACCACAACAAAATGGCGTGGTTGAAAGAAAGCATCGACATCGCTGGAAGTTGCTCGTGCCTTAAAATTTCAGGCATCTATTCCAAACAATTATTGGGGCGACTGTGTCACTACAGCAGCTTATCTTATTAATCGAATGCCTATTCGAATCCTGAATGGGCGAACGCCATTCGAGCTGCTATTTGGAAAGAAGCCAGAATTAAACCATCTCAGGATCTTCGAATGTCTTTGTTATATAACAACAATGGGATCTCGAGATAAATTGGGGCCACGTGCACGGCGATGCATCTTTATGGGATATCCCAATCTACAGAAAGGATATCGGGTTCTTGAGATTTCAACTAGAGAATTCATCGTCAGTCGTGATGTGACTTTCCATGAGCACATTTTTCCATTCTCAGCCAATGCATCTCCAAATGAAAGTCAAGAGACAGTTCCCAGACATCATTTTTCTCCTGATGAGGTTTCTTATCAAGATCTCTCCTACGTACCAGTGACACAACCAAGGAGTCTTGATTCTTCTCCCCAATTTATTTCGCCAAGTTCGATGCACACTTGACCTCTTCGAACATATTCAGCACAATGCAGAAGAAGATTCATTGCCAATATGGAAATACATGACCCTGCACCAACTTCTCCACAAGAGACATCACAATCCACAACTGGAGTTGAGTATCCTAGACGGTCTAGACGGGCTACAAAACCTCCAACTTGGACAAAGGATTATGTATGTGCTGCTCACAATTCTCCAGGTATTCAACACCCAATCTCCTCCTATGTTTCTTTTCATAGATTATCTCAGGAGCATAGATGTTGTATTAGTCGTTTATCCAATGACAAGGAACCGTCTAGTTATGACAAAGCATCCACTCATCCAAAATGGCAAGAAGCCATGACAGCAGAATTGAAGGCACTTACCGATAATCACACATGGGATCTTGTTCCATTGCCACATCATCGCAAACCGATTGGATGTAAATGGGTCTATAAGATCAAGTATCGTGCTGATGGCTCTACTGAACGATACAAGGCACGATTGGTAGCTAAAGGGTTTACCCAAAGAGAAGGTTTTGATTATCACGAGACGTTCTCTCCTGTTGCCAAAGATGTTACAGTACATTCATTCTTAGCAGTGGCTGCCATTAATGACTGGAATCTACACCAGATGGATGTTCATAATGCCTTCCTCCATGGTGATCTGGATGAAGAAATCTACATGGATATTCCTCAAGGCATCCGGAGACAGGGGGAGAATAAGGTGTGTCGTCTCCGTAAATCCCTTTATAGACTGAAACAGGCATCCAGACAATGGTACGCAAAATTTGCTAATGCTCTTACAACAGCAGGCTTTAAGCAATCCAAGCATGATTATGCTTTATTTTCACGTATTAAAGGTATGTCATCTATCTATCTGATGATTTATGTTGATGACATACTTGTTATGGGAAATGATAGAACCTCTATAGAGGATTTCAAGGAATATTTGCATGCTACCTTCCACATTAAAGATTTAGGAGCACCAAAATACTTCCTTGGAATTGAAATTGCCCGTTCGACAAAGGAATTTCCCCGAGTCGGCGGAAATTTATATTAGAGATCATATCGAGGCGGAGTCTTTCGGGATGCAAGCCACTGTAATTCTCATAGAACAGAATACTAAGCTGACCACCGCAAACTATGATAAAGGAATATCTCGAAATGATGATCCTGTACTCAGCGATTCATCAGGCTATCAAAGACTTGTTGGGAAACTTATATACCTGACAATGACTAGACCTGATATCTCATATGCGGTTCAGACACTTAGCCAGTTCATGCACCAGCCAAAGCGATCTCATTTGGATGTAGCCTTGAAGGTCGTGAAATATTTGAAGAAATGTCCAGGACTTGGGATACTTCTATCTAGAAAGAGTGACTTAAGGATGTTAGCATATTATGATGCAGACTATGCAATGTGTCCCATTAGTAGAAGATCTGTCACTGGATATTGTATCAAATTGGGAGAATCTCTTCTTTCTTGGAAGACCAAGAAACAGGCTACTGTGTCTCTTTCTTCATTTGAAGCAGAATATCAAGCTATGGCTAAAGCCACATGTCAAGTAGTTTGGATACGAGGATTACTCAAGGATCTCGGGGTAGAAGTGCAAGGATCCACGAAATTGTATTGTGATAATGATGCGGCTCTTAAACTTGCATCTAATCCTATAGTCCATGAAAGAACCAAGCATATAGAAATGGATTGTCATTTTACACGGGAAAAGATCCAAGAAGGAGTAATTGAAACAAGAGGAATTGGGACAACGGAACAACCAACGAACATGTTTACCAAGCCCTTGTGTCAGAAGCAACACGCATATCTTCTAAACAAGCTAGGCGTCTTAGACATCTACAAGCCACCAGCTTGAGGGGGAGTGTTGGAGATATGCGGAATTGTCCGATATCTTGATTGATTGTGTTTTGTGTATTTATGTCAATTGAATATTAGATTTAGATCTAGATTGAATATTAGATCAATTATTTCCTTGCCAGAATACAACTTGTATTATTTATTAGATTGAATTGTACATTCATTACATATTGGAATACAGAAAATTCCTCTACAACATTCTCTCTGCCTTCTTCCTTTCCTTCTTGCTTTTCTCCATTGCTTTCTTACAGTGAGGGCCTTGTCTATTACAGGGGATGATAGACGTATCATGCGATCTGATAGAGCCCTATCTATAACAGGGAATGATACTTCAAGTTACTAGTCTTTGAATCACATACCCAATTCCAAGTAATACATTATTTCCTCCACTCTCCTGCCTTCATGAAGAAAATAGGCATAGCATTAATTTATTTGTCCCAAAATAAACTCTTGTATTTCTCCCTCAAGGTGATGACCGTACGGAATGTCTTGTGAATTAAAAGGTTTGCAGAAGTTGCTGAACTCATCAAAGTATTGTGGCTCGAAATCAAAGGCATGATTAGTTCTCGCATGCTGTCGCCCAGAACCCTTTATGCAGCGTATTTGGAATTCAAATTAACTGGGAATTATAATGGATTTGAACTGCGGCGTTTTGAGGTTGGAGTTGGATTTGTTGGTGATGAAGCGGGCAAGCGTGAGCGCTCTGTTGTCTATTTATCCAGATCGTATGCATCTGTTAGGCAATGCCGCCGGGACATAATTCCAATATTACCTGAAGAGAGACGAGATGGGTGGTCGGAGGACGAAGGATGTACAGGATGGGGAGGTCGAAATGAGTGTCCAGGATGCGAGGGGTAATAAATGGATGGTTGGGCTGGTGGTGGAAGGAATCGAAATTAGGCCCAAGGATAGGAAATAAAAGTGCCTTTATGTACAGCATGTGTAATTTGTATCTACCGTCCCTTGATTAATAGCTTTTTCTCTCTGTTTTGCCGTTCTTTCAATGTTCTTTTGTCAACTTTTAGTAGCTTTCTACCAAATCAGAAAGCATGAGCTAGTGATCTGTATCGACTTTAATGTAAGTGGGGAAAGCATGTGTCATGGAGCGAATGGTGTTTTGACCAGGTTTGCAAAGTCATTAATATTTTTGCTCGCGGACCGAATGGCTTTTGATCTGGTTTTTGAAAGCCCAATGCCTTCTGCGGAAATGATGGAACATAGATGAGCGTAGGCTTCTACGAGCTCACACGGACACGCTCAATTAGTGTGATTGATTCCTGTTAAAACATAGGCAAAATGATTCATTATCTTTTCACTCCTACCACCCATGTTGGTACGGACCGGAATATATGACTCCATTGAACTTTGATGTAGCCATGATGCTGTGCAAATTAAAGCAAAGTTCACTCTTTCCTTGTCGACCCTTTTCAACAAGGAAGAATATTCTAGACAAATCCTAATAATCGATGGTGCTTTGTTTCAAACAAAAATAAGTTGTATATGGCGCAAAAAAATCCATTGCGCTTAAAAATAACAAAGGGGTCTTCAAGTGACTTTTGACAGTAGGAGCACCTATACTTATTTTATTCCCATGGCTTATCAAGTCTCTCGCAAAAGATGACGGGACGAGAGTTTTTCAATATGCTGGAAGGGAGCAAAATCTTTCCAATCTGTGAATGAGGTCAATAATTACTTGATGCATGTAGCATTGAGCTTTATGTAAGGAAATGCCCAACTTCGGTTGCCGCCCGAGGCTCATCTCATCATCAATGTAAGCTTGTATTTCTTTCTCCATTTTATCATGCGAATACACAACTGCTGACTCCTATATTTCGTTCGTTATTTTATGAAGATTGTTTTTTTCCCCATAGAATCGGTTAACACATGCTTGGGAATTTTGAACGGTGCAAAAGAGGTACTACGAGGGCTCAATGTAATAGGAGGTAACAAGCAACATGACCGATATAGCTTAAATCAATGGATGCCGAAGTAAATGTTTTTGCGGATTTGACATGCTCATTGCTAGCTGCTTGTAGACATTTCCATGCAAGACAGAATGGTGATCCACTACAATGAACAGAAGCAAATTGGATGGATTTCGGCAAACTGTGACAAGCTTCCGAAGCCAGACTAGATGGGTTTCGCCAAACTTCTGGAGCCCAAACCTGTTCTGAGTTAATATTTTTTATTAAATAATAATGCGCCATGTGCTTTCTCACCAGGAACCTTTTTCCTAATCAATTAACACTGCGGATCATAATTAAAATGGTGATTTGTCTGAGCCTTATGTAGCTGATTTTGGTATCTCAAGATAATTGCATCCAGCGACTTGCTTCCGCTGAAGAGCAGTCTTTGGCTGATCGAGAATGTGTTAGGCAAATGAGAGAGAGAGAGAGAGAGAGAGAGAGAGCTCCTTTGATCTCTTCACTTATTTGCTTGCGCAACGAACATGTCGGAGATCCCTAGTGGATACAAGTATGTTAGTTCTTTCAACCTTTCAATGACTGTACACAGTACCACCCTACACCTAGACGAAACCTGCAAGAAATGGGATGGAGAATCTCATCAGACAATGCTATGACCACTTCCCCACATATTAGTAAGAAGAGCGGCACCGACCTCATAAATTAATCTCCATTTGCTCGAGACGGCAAAAGTCAACCTCAGTTTGCAAAGATACGACTTGCACACTGTATAAGGCACAAACAGAAATGCTATTCAAGTCAGAACTAGTGCCGTGGAGCCATATCTACACCATCTTTAAAATAAGGAAATGAGATGCTATTCAAGTCAGAACTAGTGCCGTGGAGCCATATCTACACCATCTTTAAAATAAGGAAATGAGATGCAAACCAATCTACTAGAATAATGGCAAAGCATGCAATGATGTTGAGCATCCTGTACACATCAATGAGAACCATGAAAGAAAATCATGTATATGGCAAAAGGGCACCTTTGCATGGCAAATCTTTGTTATGGCCTCAACATGAAGATTCTGCAGTTCCTCCAAGACAGCGACATCCAGACCAGAAAGATCCTCACCCTAGAATTAATAGAGTTAGGGTTTAGCTGTAATATCTGACTCTGGATTATGGACCCACTGACATCACACAATTGTCTGGACTAATGCGTAAGACTGATATGGCAGATTACTAACTTTTTCAGAAGATTTATATGGTTTTAGATATTTTACCTTTAATCTGGAAATCATACTTTCCAATTCTCTGCATCGTTCACTTTCTTTAAGGTAGCTAGCTTTTAATCGCTCCAAAGTATTTGGCTCATCCATTTCCTCAGCAATTTCATCTGATTGTGGTGTTCCTCGTGAGTAACCATTACGTGGAAGAATCCCACTTCTGGCTCTTCCTTGCTTGTCTGAGATAGGGACCCCTTGACTCATCTTGTTGTTGGCATCATTGCCAGACTTTCTCATCCTTGCAACCAGAACCCACAAATTAGCTAGCTCATTTTCCAAATTCTCTTCACGTTGTTTTGCTTCATCCAGCTTTCTCCTCAGCTCAAATAACAGTTTATTTTTTTCAGAAACTGTGATTTCCAGGTCTGCCTCTTTCTTACGTATTGCATCTAATTCCCTCTGCGTGTTATTGATTAAGGCTCCATCTGGTTTTCTGGCATAGTCATCAGATGGGGCGCAACATTTGCGACTGCATGAATCCTCTTTTGCAGCAGCCATATCCCCCCTTAGTTTTGCATTGTCAAAGGAAAGTTTAGTAACTTCATCTGCCAAGTTTCGGAGTTCAACTGCTGCTGCAGAAGCCAACTCCTTTGCATAGGAAGCTTCTTCTGCGAGCTTTTGGATCTGAACTTCAAGACTATCCTTTTGCTCTACGAGTCTACACTTCTCTTGTCTCAAATGCTCTATCTCTGCCCCCTGTATTTTTGTATGGAACAAAAATTTTAGGATACTACAAATTGTGTATTGTACATGAAGATGCACAATTCAATCTGCACCATAATACTAAGGTGGAAGGACCATAGAATATGTTAAGTTGATTACACAAGAAACGAGAAAAGGAAGATCAGAGTATTACTTGAGAAGGAAAGCCATAGAAACAATGGGATAGAAGGAGAATGACCTGCATAAGGACCTGGGAATTTAGAAAAGCATCATTGCCACATTCTCTTGAATCCTCCTGGGAAAATACCCTGTTTAGGTTGATGACACTAGTGGGAGTGTTTTCGTCAATGCAATTTTCATCACATGAGCCAATCCAGTTTACTCCTAGTAAATCACCAGATCCAGTTTTGCATGAGGTAGGTTCACTCTCAGCACTATGTTTTGCACTGGAGGAACTTTTATTTGATAACAGATTGAGCTGCTGCCTTAGCATAAGAATTGTCTCTTGCATCTCAGCATTCTCTGACATCTATTTCAAGGTACAGTTACCAAATAATTGCAAACACAATTTTTTTAAAAAAAAAAAAAAAAAAAAAATGTCACACGAGGTTAGTTATTTACCTTTGTCTGCAACTGCTCCTGTAGTATTCTATTATCTGCAGTCTTAATCTGGGAAATACATTGGAAGCAGACTTTATTGACAAAGTAGAATAGCTGTAGCCATCTATATTATTTTATAACCATTCAGAAATTGAGCAACAAACCTCTAGCTCAAATGTCTTCTCATTTAATTGTGTAGTGATCTTTGACAGAGCCTGTGCAACATGCAAAATGCCTCTTATTCAAGCTATACATAATCAAGAAACCAAATAATAGAACAATTCTGATTGCCATGCTATAATCAATTTTATCGCCCATCCACAAGTAAAGTTTGAAGTAAGACCACCCAGCTATCCAAAAACAAATTCTCATGAATCCAGGAAGGGTGAGGAACGAGCATGTCACTCAATGGAAATAGCCAAGCTTCAGTTTAGTAAGAAAATGTGTAGGCAAAGTATTGCTTTGCTTCAGGTAATCAAGTAAAGAGCTTTGCTTCAGGTAATCAAATGTTTATATTAAAGAGAGATGAGAAAACAAATGGCATTCTTATGGAAGCGGCTAATCATAGAAAGGTAAAGAGTAACATAAGTTCCAATCATTGTGCCCAACACTCCTTACCAATCTGCCAATGCTGGTAACGTGTAAAATTAAAAAGAACATAAACAAAATTGTTTTAATTCACAAGTGTGATAGGGACACATCATCGTTGAGGACATTAGTGGACTGCGAGTCCTAGATTGGGGACAGGATCTTTTCTTTTTTTTAAGTAATTAAGATATTTTTGGGATGGGGTACTGCCCCTGCCCCCTCCCCCTCCCATCCCAGGGTCCAATGCTGGTCAAGGATTATATAGTTGAAGTCAAAGCATTTGCTTCATTCCAGATAACTGAAAAAATGACCAATTTCTTTTACTCATTATCCATCCATCATTTTTATAAATGTCTGGTTCAGTTTACAGGAAGAATTTTAATACCTAACCACCAACCCTATTAGTCATCCATTTCCTTTTACTTATGAAGGCTTTACACAGCATTTCCTCAATTTTTTTTTTTTTGTCATAACAGTATTTCCTCCATTGGATGGCTGAAATACAGTAACGGGCTGCCTTTAACTCATGCCAGATGGTCAGTAAACACGAACCCCTCCAAACCCCACCCCAAAAAAAAAAAAAAAAAAAACCTCCTTTCACATATTTCCCATTGGTTGGTAACTGGGGAAATATCATATGGCAGGTGATAACCTGAGACATCTCATTCACATTTGAAGTGTGAGGAGCCATTTCAAGTGATCCAATCATATGCTTTTGCAAGATGCTCATCTGGAGCTTCTTTTCATGAATTTCATCCTTCAACTTCTGCATGTGTTCCTGCATCAACCAAGGTGCCCACAGAAAAATTGAAGGAAAAATTAGCAGATCCAAATCAGTTTTTTCTTTTTGGTCCAAGTGAAAGAAGTTCCTAGTACATTGCATACCGTAAGTTGTAAATCATCTGGATTGTTAATCACTTGCTCCGACAATCTTTTAAGGGAACTGGTGGACAATGCCACTTCCCCAGCCAACATTTTGACCTGCTCCCGGAGGAGATCCATTTGATCTGTGATGGTGGTACCACTCTAAAAAAAGAACCATGGAGTATGTTCATGAATTAGTTTCAGATCACTGACCGATTCGGTATTATGAGTTAGCAGCACATTGCAGAGAAGGACCAGAATGACACTAAATGTGGAATATTGATACAACAATGCTGGAAAATATGATGCTGGAAAGGAGCTATTCAGATCTGTAAGTCATATATTGGATTTCAATTCAAGCAATCATGTGAAAAACCTCTTCAATGCATAATGGAGAGTTTTCAAGTAGAACTGGATAATTCATTTCCAAGAGTCAAGAAATGGGGTTTCCAATCATAGTTACTGTCCAATTTCATACATCACATTCCTTCAGAATAAATACCTATATTTTATGCACTTTTGAATGGTTCGGCATTTGAAAATTGTACCTGTGGGAGTTCACAATTCAATAAGTTCACGTCCAAGTATTAAAAAATGTTACCACCTGATGAGATTGAATGCAAAGATACCACAAATTCTTCATAATTTTACTTCGCTTTTCAGGTAAAGATTTGTGGATGAATGCCCTTGCGCCATTGCGCTTTATTCTGCATTAAGTCTTCTATAAGATCTAAGTTCATTTTTAATAAGCACCGTGTTTTCTCCCCCAACACATAAAGAGCAAAAACTGGTAAGTAGACTTCCACTCACTGGAGGAAGACGTCGACCTCCAACAGCAGCTCTGAATAGTTCACCAGCTTGAGTTGTTTCTGGAAAGGACTCCACAGCTGAAGCATCGTCCCCTTTTCTGCTGACTGATTTCCTCCGTCCATCCTTGGTATCACGGAACATCACTCTGCTTTGTGATGATTTTGAACCCGATGCAGGTGATGCACTAGCAGAGCTCTCAGTATCAGCACTAGGAGGCAATCTCGGCAAGCTCTCAGGCTTCTACACTCACAGTTTAATGCTTTACTGAGCACGCTTGACATTTCAAAACTAATGGAATGTAGCTGAAATTAAGAATTGGTGTTTTGTCACTTGACAAAGAATAAAGAAGCATTAAACAAGAACTTCCATGAAGATGTCTATCTCATTCCAGCACTCAGCCTTTTCAACCTTATCAGCACAGCCGAGAAACAAAATACATTTCAGAGATGGTGAATCAATTGATCACAATTTTTTTCCAAATTTAATTCATGATATATTTGGAACTATGAGTCTATCAAGAGACACATCAAAACAAATAAGGAAGGATTATGTGCCATACCTCATCACTCTCATTGACTATATATGTCATAAGGATATTAGCAATAGCTGAGGCTCAAACAATGGCCAAGTTTTGCAGCTAATATAGCACTTAAAGGAATGTTATCAGGGAAGATGTCCATGCCGTAAAATTGATGCCCAATTTTGTATTAGATAGGGCTGGCCTGTCAGATGGAGCTAGGTGGTAACATGAGGCCTGGACGGGCCAAATAATTCTTTTTTTTGGGTAGGAATGACCAATAATGAAGAACTATTAATTAAATAGAAGCTTGGAGCTTACTCTGACTTTGAACCAACCAAGCATCCCACGTTTCCTGTTTCTTTTGTAATCATTGACCAACTCATCTAGATTCATCACATCCTCCTTTCCATCAAGTTGAAACTCAGAAGTGTAGCTTCCAGCATCATCATCAATCATGTATTCCCGCTTTCTATCAGGCAAATATGCCAGCTGCACAAGTAAACATATGACTGACAAGCTGCAGATTGGTCCATGTGATAGATGAATGAGAAAACCCAAATCATACTGTCAAGAAGAGTAGCACTTCATATTATCAGGTAAGAAAGAAATCAAGCTGTGTGAAATGTTCCTTGGCAGATATACATTGTTAATCAAATGCACTTTTCACCATTGATCTATGATCTTAAAATGTGGATTTAATTGCTGCGTCACACACCTCATCTTCTCCAAAAGAATGCCTCCTTCTATGGCCAGGCCATTCTGGAAGGTTTGTTGACATGGCATTCTTAGTAGATACCAAAATGAGTTTAGTTAGTCGCTGAATTCTTCCAATTAGAGCAGCCTTAGCTTGCTCTTCCTCTTCCAATCTTGACTGCAACTTAACTTGACCTGCTTCCAGCTTTAAAAGCACAAAATAACACATATAAGTAAAAAATGAAAAAAAGTAATGGCCTTAAAAAGTAGATGTATCAGAAGTATATTTAATGAACTACGGAAATCTTGCTTTGCTTACAAACACCACATACACATTAGAATTATAGTAATTAGCTTATATGTAGCAGTAACACAAGAAGTTGCAAAACACCAATAAAAATGCTGCATCTCTCCCTGTCCTTGCGTTGTGTAGAGGACAAACCTGAAGCTTCAGATTGACCAAATCTTCTTGTGCAGATGCACTCGTATAAGGGTTTCCCATCATACCATGCTTCAATTGCTGGAGCTCTTCCTTCAAGGTTGTAATTTCCCTCTGGTACTTTTTGATAAGAGACTTCTCATCCACGATCTAGTAGAGTACAATAATGACTGGATAAGCATAGTTGACAAATAGAAAGTGGCAGTAAGATCTGACATTCAGTTGCTGTTCCATATCAACCTTGTTTTGAGATGCTTTAACTTCCACATGTTTGCTTCGATGTGCAAACTTCAATGTGTTATGTGTCTCCTCGCTGTTGCCAGAGGCAGGTGTCACGGTGCAAATAAGCTGCAAAATAGTTTCAAACAACAAATATTATCCTGAAGGAATCAGATTTTATCACACACACATAAAATTTATAGTAAAACCGTTTTAGAAGGTAAAAACAGACCGCATGAAACAGTCCACTGAATGATGAGTTTCCAATCTAAAAGAACATATGGTATTAAACTTACAGAAATCCGCCCATGGCCACTGAGAGATGATTGCAACAGACGGGTGAGTTTTGAATCCCGATAGGGAATATGAGATGGCTTTCCATCTGTTAGTTTGGAGATCACCTACAGCAAAATAGCTCATTCATTTATCATAAAAAGGCATCCAAGACATGCAACTGCCATTCCCAACTACAGGTACATAATGAGACCTTCTAGAAGTGAAGAAAACAAAAAAACATATGAATGCAATCAAAATGTTCATTTATCCCAGCAACCCAAACTAATGCATGAAACCAGTGGCTTCCAAATTCACCTCACAGCATCAATATTCATTATTTAGGTCATGTATGGTAACTTATATCATCAGCAAGAAGAAGAATCAAAGAGGCATATTGCAATGTCAATTTGAGAAGGATGCCTTCAGCAATATTTATCTAAGTCAAAGCATGAACAGCTAAAGAAATTAGGGTATCAGCGATAAAGATGGATATGTAGTTAAGACATTCGATATAGTCTACTTATGACTCAGTTAAATATAAAAGGGCATGGAATCTCACAGTGCCAAGAGTAAGTAGACTTTTATTTATGTATGAACCCTCTTTTCTCCTCAAGCCAGTTGTCTCAGTTTTCGAACTTTCAGATCCAGCAAGATCAATTAGGTTCTACAAAATCCGAATCACAGAAAAACTTAATTGAGTGCATAAAAAAGTAGTCAGCAATTTATTGTCAGCAACACACGCGCACGCATATCAGTATGAAGATCATATCTGCTAGGTTATCAATGTCACCTTAAATAAATGAAAAGCATGAAAGATTACCAATTGGGATAATGTAACATCCTCTTCCACTTGGTTTCCCCCCCGTGGGCTGCTCTCAATTGTCTGAAAGATTACACTTAGGTTAGCGATGGACCAATAAACAATCATTTTTATAAACTGCTTCAAGATTCCTCATTTATTACAGGAGATAACATGCAAGTATTCAACATTGGCTTTTAAACAGACAGATTGTCTAATTATCAAGTACCACACTATATTATACTACTCACAGTACTGTGCCGCATAAGCTACTTCCTTCCCTCAGGTCAAAAATCATTCCTCATAAGAACATACAAGAACGTGTAAGGAGACATCAGGCCCTAGAATATCCATTCCCTTGGGGCCTTCATACACAATTAAATCATCAATTCACAATCTCCACTTGACCACGTATTCAATCTTAATCCATCAGAAGTGATTGAGATGGACACAGAAGAGAGACACAAAGTAACAGAAACTTCTAAAGGAGAAAATGCACCAAGTAATCAAGAAAAATGATGTACAATTTCCACATGCTTGCGCATAATAATGTTATGAGAAGTGTTAAAGAGTGCCCCTAGGGCACTTGTTGAGCCTCAATGGATATGCTTTGAAAATATAAAATTGTCTAATTAAAATAATTAGTCTTCTTAAGCTCTGTAATTTTTCAATTTTGAAAATGTCTGAAAAAGTGATTTTTCCTTTTTGGTTAGCTTAACTAGTGTCCTGGGGGCACTTGCTAACAAGACCAAATATTACAGCATTTAATATAGTTGCGGCTTATTCCACAAGTGAAAAATATCATTCTCAGTAGATCATTTTACTATGGTGCCAAGCCTATATTAAAGTGCCAGATGAGGATGTTCGGATCTCAATTCCCCAATCTTGCACAAGTCAGCAGACCTACATGCCAACGAACAAGACAATTTCCATTACATGAAGGAAAAAAGATTTACTTTAAATAAGCTATTGATACATTTGTAGTTCTAGGAAAGATTCTCCTGATAATTGACTGGATGGTCTATATAAAGGTACTAAAAAGAAGAAGAGATTCTACGTTGAAACTACAATTACCAATGTAAAAATAGTGTGGCTTCGACTGCTCAGAAGATTGAAGTTATTAGAACCCACATGTCTGTGCTCTGCAAGATTATAATTGTCACATATTAAAATGTGCACAGGAACAGAAGAAAGAGAGGATTTTAAATTCTCACGAACTAAAGTGTCTAACATCTGTTGCAACATTATACGGGGAAAGATTACTTATTCAGAACAAAATGTAAACTCAAGGACAAAAATGTCTATCAAGCTAGAAATCATCACATCAAATTAATACCGATAAAGGAAGGAAAAGAACTAGGGGAAGGGCATAAATGAGTACAGATACTATATAAAATCGCAAGGAAACAAGTTCACCTTCTCCAGATGCAATTAAGGAAAGAGCATGAGCAGGAGACAACACAACCTCCTCCTTAATTCCCTCAACATAGGTACCCTGTAGCAGGCCACAAGTTGCATGGGCATTGAAATGTTATGCTGAAGCAAAATATGAAGTGCAAAGCTGCCTAATTCAGGAAGCCATTGTTTGAAGGTGACAAAAAGAAAACATTTCACAGTGGCTTGCTGAAGATGAGAAATCACACATTGCTCCACAAATTGGAGATGGGTTAAATGTCTTTACACACTCTAAAGCCAACTTGTCTTTTGAGGTTTCCTACTATAGATGATTCACTCTGAACTAAGTTATGTGCCTTCCTTATTTAGCAAAATCAAAGAGAGATGACATGCAGCCACATATATAATGAATTTGATAGTTGATAAAGTAGTAAGATCTATGCACCCGCTAACTTGTCTCGCTCGCAAGGAGTAGAGAAAATCATGTTGAATTATGAGATACATAGCAGGTATTTCACATGACTGATTAGTGAAAAAGAAATTTAATAGGAATTAGGATGTGAATTGTGACCACTGAAAATTACTTCAAGCTTTCATTAGTAACATTGAAGTAAATTGCTTAAAATCATTCATTAGCATCTATTAAAGTATCCAAAGCTAGAGCTGACTGCATAAATATCAACAGCTTTATCTTTAGAGAAACAATGAACCTGAGCATCCTCCCGGATTCTGAGGTTCTGGCCAGTTGGATCGAGTAAGTCATTAATGACCTAGATTAACCAAAATAGAAGTAATCAATAACCTAAAAACCAAATTACCAGCAAAAGCAAAAATCAGATAGAGAAGAATCAATCCAGAGAAAAATAAAGTAGATTATCTTAGACATTCTACTAATCGACAAATGCCCAGCCAACTCACATACAATGAATGCAGATAAAAGTAAAAAAAAAAAGAGAGAGAGAAGAAAAAAAAGACTCGTCCCGATTACATTGGACCGATGGATCGTTGATGTCCAGCAAACCATAAATCCATACAAATTGCCCATTCAGCAGATGTCTCTTTTCCCAAAATTAATGATACTAATTTTTAATGGCAATCCAGGAGACAGATCAGCATAGTCACAACATCAATGAAGCTCTCGGGAGCTAGAATGCTCCATGACATGCTAAATCGCTGATCTCCTAAAAGCAACCCAAATGTTAAGTACAAACAACTAGACAGAAGCCAAAAGAAAATCATGGAGTAAAAATTATCTGCTCTAGCCATTAAGTTGTTGAGCCTTTCCAAATGTGCAGAGGGAAACTATATATCACTTCTCAAGGTTTAAATACATCAGAGATGGAGTTTTAAAGTGAAATCAAATCCGTGAACTAACAGCAGACAAGCAGTGAAACAAATCTCTGGTAATATGCAACTGTTTCTTGAGACAACCTTCCCTGGTAATGTTCATTTATCATCAAAAACACCATCCCAGCAGTACTACCTCATTGTTATCTTCCAATTTAATTTACACCGTCATTTCACAGGATAACCTTTTTCTCCATGTACAGCAACATTTGGAATCCCATATGCACACAAACAGATTTAGCTTAGAAGTAGGTCTAGACAAGACATAGGATCAGCATTACCAATTCTATGATCTCCTAGAATAACATGGCCATGAACTCATTAGCAACCAACTTTGTCTGAATGTACAGAGAGCAGTAATATTTCTAACAGGTGTGCAACTGTTTATTTCTTCCCAAGACACTGCCGGCTTAGACTGCCCTTTATATCTCATCTATAATTTCTTCCCATTTAATCCAGAACTGGACAGGCTCCATAAAATTGAAGATCAAGTGTTCAGTATTCAACAACAATTTAATTACTTTAAATAGTTGATAAAATGCTTAAAAAAATAAAAGCCACAGCTCTTCTAATTCTCAGATCAGAAAAGACATGCACCAGGTACATGCAATCATAAACTAAAATCAGTCATATTGAGTCTTTCAATCAATAAGGAAAGTAAGAAGGGGATATAAAATAACCTTTGAGCAAAATAAAAGAGAACTACTTTCTTTCTATGGCCTGCTTTGCATTGTTCACACTTGAGATTTGAAATAATAATAAAAATCACCATTGTTTGTATATATTAGATATCATAATTACTATACCATACCACACAATAATGCAATTAAGTTGAGCTGACCTCATTATAAATTTCTAGATATGAAACACGAAGAAGAAACTCTCGTCCAGGTGTCTGAAAAGGGCCACAAGGGTCAGTAGAAATTCCAGATCGACGTCAATATATCAAACAACAGAAAATTCACCACCTCTTGTATAATTCCAAACACATCCTTCACAGCCAATGGGATTACCCCTGGTGATTTTTGCTCCCCCTTCAATAAACAGAAAGATAGTGGTTGGTCAGTTTGCAAGCACATAATTATCCTAATCACATGACGCATCTTCAGTAGTTAAGCCAACAAACTATTACTTTGACTCACACAATGTCTTCAGAAAAGAAACAAATTTTGCTACAGATGGTGGTAATGCCATCATTGATGTGAATACATCTTTCATCTAAAAACTGAGTCGCAGTTAAAAACATTATATTTCTAACAAACTAAACTGCCTCTGGCTTTCCAAACCACTTTGAGAACAGGTGGATATAGTTAACCTCAGTTCAAAGAGTGTTGATTGGGATTCATGTTAAAATCCATTTGATAGCAGCATAGACCTCACAAAATCACTTGATTTGGAGAAAACTTGTTTCTGGAAAGAAAACCATGTTTTGCATATCACTTGCACTCAGATTAGCATAACAAGATAGAATTTGAACACATTAAATCAAGTGAAAGAACAATATATTAAATCAACATCAAAAGTTAAATGAGATGCATAAACAGTGAGGACGGTGAAGGCAAACCGATGCCATTCGTGTGTTCTGTTGATCTCAAGAAACAATTTCCATCATTATCACTAACAAATTTGTGAAGTACTGGTTCTCACAAAATGGGATATGACTCATCAGTATAAATCACAAGTCATCTGGAGAAGTGATAAAAATATTTGAATGGAATGGATATGAATTTCTGACTTACGTGCATAGTATGAGTTTTCCCACTACTAGTGACGCCATATGCAAATACAGTACCTGCACCAGAATAGAGAAGCTAAAGCTAAGTATTATTTGTGCCCACATTGACCACTCATTGTACAAGAAACTCACTGTTGGGTCATATCTTACCAATCAGTGCAAGGAACATCATATTTTAAGGTACAAAGTACAACTTGGAGGTGCACTTATACCAAACGACTAGTCCAAGAGAAGAAAGTAAACTTCCTCCATACACCAAATGAAAGGGGACAACAAACTAAAATGAGCAGGGACAGTAGCTAAGGTTCCTACCTTAGACAGAAAATTACCAGCATACAATTCTATCGCGATGGCTACTTTTTGACAGACGAAAAAAAATTACATTGTGGAAACGCATCGCATGGCCGTTATGTTTTCACAGCGTTTCTTCCTTAGGTAAAATATCATCTCACCTTTCACATCAAGGCTTCTCAACATGCAATTCTCTTATTTGCTTTCTAAGACAGAAAAAGCCATGTCAAGCAAAGAAAAAGATAAGTACCGGTGATCCCTTGCATAGCACCGCCGACAACATGCTGAGCAGCAACATCATAAACATGGCGTGTCGTTGTTGCTGGACCAAATACTCTATCTGCAAAACCGCCATAATTTATGTCTCAGATAAAAAGAGTCGATTCTTACTCGATTTATTTGAAATCCGAATTCAAACACTAGAGTCCCATAGTAAGACTCTGCATTTAATCCTTGCCGAAAAATGTTGCCGCTGTATTATCAATATATAAGTGGTCAAGTAAAGTTCCAGGATGCCAAATCGGTGGGAAAAGTCATATGATACTTAATGACCTAGCTTCAGGTGCAGCCACCGGCCCACCATTCAGAATCGACAACTCAGTCGATCGTGTGGATTCCACTGTGTTGGTGCGACCGCTAACTGTGCTTAAAAACTATATGCGGCAACTGGCAATCCCGCGGCATGGGCGGCTTATTCAAGCTCGTGTGCCGAGGACCACCCAACTCTCGGTAACTGCTTCGAGAAGTAAAAAGAGGGAACCGAGGCTAACCGAAGCCATAGGCAATGGAAGGATTGTATTCGTTCCTCACTGAGTAATCCCCATCTGCATACCAGGCCACCTCATCTCCTTTGTTAATCTCCCTCGGGCTGCTCAAAATCAATCCACATTTCCAAAAATCAGAATCAGCAGCGAAAAGAGGGAAAAAAAAATGATCACCATCGACTAGAGAACAGACCCGCGGTAACTCAAAAAAAAAAAAAGTCAACTCCGCGGAGAGAACAAATAAAACGCGCGCTCGACTAACCTGAGAGGACGAAACCTCACGGTGACGGTGACGTTCTCCTTGGACTTGCTGAAACCCGGCCGCTCGACGATCTGCGAGGTCGGGCTGGCGTTCCGCTTCGGGATCTCCGACGCCGCCGCCGCCGCCGCCGCCGCAGCCTGAGAAACCGAGGCCGGCTTACTTGCCGGCCTCGACGACGACGACGACGACGACGACGGCAGCCTGCCCGAGGAAGGAGTGACCGGTCGCTTGGCCGAGGCCGGCGGAGGAGCAGCCGCCGCCGCCGCCGCCGGCTTCCGCGACCGGAACGGCGAGATTGACGAAGCGGAGGATCTCTGCGACCTGGAGCTCGAGCCGAACATCGCCGGAGAATGCGCGAGCTTCGCACATAGAGAGAGAGAGAGAGAGGGGTCACGAGGAGGGAGGGTGCTTGCTCCCTCCAAAAACCAGGGCTTAGCTTTTATTCGTTGCAGCTTTGAAATTGTCCGAATGTTGGTTTTGGCGTTTTGGCTCGTTTCTGCTTTTTTCCCTTCTTCCTGCGGAGCGCGAAAAGACGGTTTTGGCCCCTGCGTCCGCTCTTGCGGGTCAAGTACGAGTTCGGAAAGTTTTCTTTATGGGTGGGCCGGTGCGCGCCGCGCGGGGCGGTGACTCAGGACCCATTCGGACTTTGGAGAATCGGGCGGGGCGACGACCTTGTGATTTCTCTCTGTGTGCGAGAGACACTTGTCACCATCGCATCCATTTAACGCTGATTAAAGACATAACGAGTGAACAAACGCGAGATATGTTCTTTGACTGAGATGCTTTTTTACCAAACTTATACCGATTTTCAATTCGACCTCCCTAAGCAGCTCAAGGTTGAAATTTAAGATCTCAATTAAATATCACGATCTAATTAAGTGATTTAATACATCCTATTGCCAAGCAGCTTAGGCCTAGATGAAAACCAATTCCGTACTATGGAAATGGAAATGGAAATGATAGCCATGGTCTATCTTCGGAGGGGTCTTGCGATATAAAGCGTCTATGACTATGTCATTATTTGCACAATCAAACAAGCGTAATGAAAAGACCGTGAGTTATATTTCTTGTTTAATATAGAAAGGAGGCGAAAACTTCTTCATATTTACTTTCCATTTTATTGTATAAAAACATTTCTACAACTATACCATTAAACACGGGTTTTTCCAAACTTTGCTTCAATTATCCTATGTGACATCATCTACAAGGGTAGAGGATCGTATATTATTAGTGGACTAATAATATGCCCCATTAGCCTATCAAAGTCTTTAGATTCGGACAATCTTTTACAAATGATGAAACTCACTTGATTTAACGATCCAAATAGACTAGAGTCCATGCACCTGATCCATCTCGCACGGGTTTGGAAGTTGCAATATGCAAGTCAATTCCAGGTCTAGCTGTCTCATATCAAAAGAGGTAAAAGCCCCACCCCACCTCAAATCTTTTCCATATCTCATGACCTTTAATCCAGATTGATCTCAGCCATGCAAAAGATCACTACTCGAAACTCAGAAGACGGAACTTACACGTCTAGTAAAATAAGTATGAATGAGAAGTTAAAGGACCACCTTCTTTTCTCCCTGCTCCCATTGGACCATAGGCAAAATCTTACCTTGGTAGAGGCAAGGTTTAAAAAATACACATGGAATCCCAAAGATTACAATAAATAATCAATAAAATTGCACCAGATGCCAAACCGCCAAAGGAGGCAATGGCCCCTGCTAGCCCCCATGAGATCCAGCCTCTGAACTCAACGAACAAATCTCTTATTTGAGAGATTATGCAACTCCAGAAGAAATATTTCCAACAACCTATACATCCACTTTTGAGACCATAACAAAAGCAAATGATAATGCTTGCAGAGAGGATTTGCCTCACGAAAGATCACAAGCATGACACAAGTACAATGATTTCGTCAGCTAAGAGCAGCACTATCGGCAAAAATCGATTACTACTGCCAATTTCTGCAAGGATTTTTAACTTGCTAGATCCTAGAAGACTGACCTGTACAGTAGATCTATAATTAGCTTTAGAACCCTAAAGCAAAAATCCCACGACTCTTATCGCCTCTGCTAGTTTGTGTAAGTTTTATACTGTACACCCCTCCAGCAGCACATGCATCAGACTACAAAATCGAACCTTTAAATGACAGATAATTACAAGCAAATCAACATCCTGCACACTATTACTAATCAACCAGCTAACTTCATGACCTTGCCATCTTCTGATTTTCATCCGGGAAACTAACTTAATCCCCTCATATGTCATCACCTGGTTGCCCGTTGTTGGACCAGATAATCTCTATTTCAAGCGTTCGGGAAGATCCATCTTTGTTGTTCTCGTGATTAAGACTGAATAATCCACTGTATACTCCTTCTGTCACAACTTTGTCTATTTGGATAGTCACTCTCCCGAGAGTTGCCTGAAAAGGAACACATCTCATGTCAAATTGAAGAACATAATAATGGTCAGGATTACTTTTAGCTGTGTTACTTGCTCATCTAAGTTTAAGTACAGATTATGATGTATGACTATTAAGCATGGGAATAAGTTTTTAAGAGATAAGCATGCATTGAACACACAGTTACATTTTTTTTAAAGAATTGCCTGGTAAAGGTGCAGGTCGATAATGTGAACCACATATACTTATAGCAATAATAAGTGTCCAGGTTGATATGCTTCAAGATGATATGTTCAGAGCACACAGACCTTCCCAAACGTGTTTTTGCTTTTGCAAATGATATGCAGTTTCTGTCCTTTCGGAGGCACATCAAAAGCCCAAGTGAAACCTTCTTTCCATTCTGGACAAATGCTGTGGTTAACCACCTGAAGGAGGAAATAAAGAAACAGAAAAAGAAAACTTTTATGAGAATTACGAAATTAATCATATCAGTGTCTAGATGCAAATGTAGCTGCATATTTCATAATCTAAAGAGCCATATTTTTAACTTATTGCATGCCAATTTTAATCCTTCAAGCACTAAACTAAAAGTATTGGAATCAAGCCTCCTAAGCTCCCACCAGGAACGAAAAAATATATCAAAGCCATGCCAATGAGGTTTACAAATATCGTGGGTTATCATGAAAGAAATGTTACCTTTGTTTGTCGTGCAGGAGCATTGCCTATTGTCAGTCGACAGAAGGCATTTGTGCTACCCATTGCCTGTTTTAAGTTGTTCCCTCGCTTAATGGTCACGGTCAAACACCCCGGTAAGCAATGGAGAAGGCTGTCTGCCCTATCATGGAAACTAGGTGGGCAAGTTTTCATCAACATCTGAAGTATTGGAATGGCCTCTGATGCTATCATGGCCTGTGACTTTGCTATGTCCAAAGCCATGGAGGACCAAGATTGTTTCAACAAACATAAAGTGTCCAAAACAGATTCCTGAGCCGTCTCACTACCAGATTTGAGGGCATTTACCAAGTGCGGGATGCATAAGGTAGCAGCTTCAGATACATGGAGCTTAGGGAAGTTCATAAAAATCACATTTAGAGTTCTCAAGACCTCTTCATTGATGGTTGCTGTCGACCAGAATTCCTTCTCCAGTGCAGCTGCAAAAGAAACGAGCACAATTTGATATATGAAGAAGGACAAAGGGGAAGTTCTCTAAATCTATCAAAACTGAGAAACAAAATGGTGAGACAAAAGTAGGCAGTGAACATGCAATGGAAAAATTTATGAGCTGTTGAAGATAAATAATCAAAATCATATAAAAGGCTTCATGCATGATACACAATGCTACATTGCATTCACATCATACCCAGTATTAATATATTTCTGCCAGCCGAAAAAGTAACATTGGTCTAAAAGTAAAGGCTTGACATACAGGATCGTAATTTTGCAGTTGAGCTGAGGGTTGGCTTCTCACCAATAGCCAACCCAATATTATTAAAATTGAACGATGAAGAATACCATTGAGAGAATCTGGACAGATGGCATACATGGTATCAAAGCATTAGGTATGCAGAGTTTTTTGGCCAATGAAAATGTAAAGCTGGGAACATACATGAGAAGGAAAAAGTATTGACCCCAGATATGAGTTAAGGAAGAATCAGTTACTCTGGTAATGTACCTGTTAATGATCTAATCAGTTCATTGGAGACATATTCTTGGAGGGTGTGATTAGAAAATAGAAATTTGATGAGCAATGCTGCCTGCCGAGCAATTTCTGAATGGGTGGACAGCAGCAGTTCCTGAATTACTAATATGCCACCTGCTTCTGCAACGGCCCTCCTGTTAGTTCTGCTATGCATGACAAAATTCTGCAGCGCACAAATTGCGACTACTGTCATATCTTCTGTAGGCTCATCTTCCAGCAAGCTTATCAAAGCACGACATGCAGAAACAGAATCACTGGCTCTAGCATGTCCTTCATGTTGGGAGAGGTCTCCAAGGGCTAAAGCTGCAAGAAGTCTGCCAGACTCTGATCTAGTAAGTGGATCCAGTAGATACTGTGATAAAGGTGCTATAGCATACTTGGAGACTTTCCTCTCTCTAACCCTAATATTGTTAAATAATGCCTCAAGCAATCTACCAGATGCTTCCTCGCACTGATGAGATCTTAAAAGGTTTAGCAAAGCATCAATTGCTCCAGCTTCAGTCATCTGTTCAACACTCGAGGCATCATTCCCTTCATGAACTATCAAGGCATTGAGAGCAACTGTAACGGTGCTCTCTACTGTAGAATGCAGCATTTTAACTAGGACAACAAGAGGAACTTTGAAATAATACTTTGCATTATAGCACAGAACATTAGAAAGAACTAAAGCAGCCGACTCCCACAATGCATGCGGTGGCCGCGGGTCATCTTGCATGATAACCTTTGCAAGCTCGAATGTCCCGCCAGCCTCTGCCACAGCCTTTGGCCAGCTAGTGGATATTTTCTCAAGTGCTTTTATTGCCGTTTGCTGCAAATTGAGGATACCAATTCCAGCAAGCTGCACAAGCGGCACAACTGCATTTTTTGTAGTGATGTCTTGCTGAAAATGTTCCTGGGCTAGAAGATGAGAGAGCAGTTCTGTGCCTAGCTGCTGGATGGCTTGAGATGGGGACTCCAAAAACGAAATCAAAGGCTCTATTGCTTGGGAAGGAGTGAGTTTCAAAGTAGCAAGGCTCTGTGGCTTCTCCAGAATATTTACAAGTGCTTGCAAGGCACTGTGCTGTCCCCATAAGCTGAAGTCCGGAGAATGCAAAAGCGTGAAAAGAGGCTCTACTATTCTTGCTGCAGTTGAACTCCTGGCGATGGCACTGCTGTTGGTCAAAATGCGGAAGAGTTCTGCAATTGAGGAGCACAAGGAAATGGGTACAACAGGGAGTTGCTCAAGACATTTGTCAATAATGCCAGCTTTAACCATAGCCAATTTGCAAGGAGTCCGGTCTTTCCCTAGTTTTATGAGAGCACAGATGCTGGCCTCAATCAGCCGATAATTTGTCCCAGAGACCAGGCCAACAGTGAGATCTATGATATCTAGGGCTGAAGCATGCTCCACCAGTCTTTCATCATCCAACAATTTCTCAAGAGCACATATCCCAGACTCCACTGCTGTGCTTAATTTGGATTGCATAAGCACTATGAGGGGCTGAATGCATTTCAAGGCAATTGGGTCTGCCCTAACCTTTGCATCACTATATAGAATAAAACAGAGTTCTGCAGCATCTCTCTTCAATTCCAAGCATGATGCGGAGGATAAAATTCTATATAGATTCTCAAGGGTATTGCCTTCCACTTCAGTAAACACCGCTGCTTTTACTGGATTTCCTGAAGTGAACTTTGTCAAGGCAGCAAGAGCTATCTCTTGCTCACTCTCTGATGCAGAATTTAGCATGTCAACTAATGGTTGAATAGCCTGCCTGGCCAAATCAGAGTCTCTGATGTTCTCAGCATCAAAAAGTTCATGAAGAGCCCTTGCAGCACTAAACCTCGAAGTCCTTGACCCCAGTCGCAGAACAGCTATTAGCTGGTTTAGTGAACTAACTGATGCCTCATACCGGATGATATCAGCATGCATATATAATATCCTCAATAAATCAGCTATGGTAGCTTCCGTTGAGTCTTGAGGGCTCAAAGACAGGTACTTTGTAAGAGCATCTAAAGCTCCAGCTTCAGCCATAATTAGCTTGTTCGCATCATTTCCTTCTGCAATATAAGTCAAGAGCTGAACAGCAATGGGAGGGGCACCAGGCCTATCAGGCATTGGTCTCAAGAGGTCCACCAACAAAGGTATAGATTTTCGTGCAGTGGCACCACTTTTTACATCTTCAATATTAAAAAGCTGCTCCAAAGCAAGTTGATCAGGGTTTCGTGACAAGAAAAATTCCTCTGACAAAGCAATGAGGTTTGGCAAATCTGACTCTACATAACCAACCAAGTTTATCAACCCTGCAACGGCTCCTGAATTTGCAATAGCAAGGTTTATTCCCATATTTCCATGGCAAACAAGACTAGCCATTGCCTGTGCAGCAAAGAATCTATTGATAATTTCATCAGATTGTAGCAGCTGAGCTAGTGAAGGGATAACACAGAGAGTTGCTGGAGACAGTATAACGTTTGCATCTTGAAATAGAATGGCTAACAGCAAGGCAGTAATCCATATGCCCTCTCGATCCTCATATTCAGCCTGCAAACAAAACAGAAATTTGATCACAAACCCCATTTTTCATCTCTCTGTCCAAAAATCCCCTTCCGATTTGCAACTACGAATGGCACATTGTGTTGCAAATTGTCGTCAGATTGTGCATCAATTTGAACCAGCCCTTGGTCCACTTTGAAAATAGTGGCTAATTAAATTTGATATTGTGAAATAATAGCATATTTTCTTTTCAACATAGACTTAATTAAATAATTTCGTCACTCTGAAACATTCTCATTTCCACCAAACCAACTTTTAGCTTCATCCAATAGTTGGATTTGCATTCTTTTCACTTCCTTTCTGCACATTTGTTTGTTTTTCTAGCCGCGTTGCCTTGGTGTATATTGGTTCTTTATTTATGATTAAGAAGAAAAATGAGAAATCAATGAGCGCTTGAGGTGGTTTTTGCTTTTAACTTGGACTTTTAGCTTTTTTTATTTTTATTTAGTATGGAACACCTTAAATCTTAAAAATTTATGAACTCGCACTTAAAGTCAGAAGTCACGTGAAAATGTTTGTTAATGTTTCAAAATTAAAATGATTTTTTTCAATTTGACGAAAAATACATGTAATAGAATTCATCAATGCTCTGAGTTTGTTGGGGCAAATTAGAATGACTTTCTTAAGTCTGGGGCTCAACTTGAGAAAATCATGTTTTGGCAATTTTCCCATGAAATAAAATATTTTCTCCACAATGAAAGCATCATATGTACCCTGTTATCTAGTAAATTTGACTGCTGAACAGAGGGCCACAAGTACATGCTTCGTAGGTGCCGGATTAAGTGTGGTTAGTCACAGATATATTAAAACTTGATAATCTTCAGAATTAACCAGAAAATTAAGGGCGTGCTCTCTTGGCAACAATGCCTTGCTTGATTCTATGTGGCTTGCACTATCTCTGTCTCTGTAATTGTTCATTTTAATAGAAAGCATGCATTTGATTGGCAAATATCAGAAGAGTTAAAAGACGTGTAAGAGACAGGATCCCAAGCTAAATCCCCTAAATGACAGCTCATCGCTTAATGCATTTCAACCTAATTTACCTGGCAACTGAATCATTTGCAATGATCACCCAGTGGAAGACTGCGGTGGTGGAAAAGGAATTGAAAAATATATCTCAAACCCAAGTAAATTAGAAAGCGATTGACAACAGACTAAGAACAAAATAATGCTACCTGTGAACGGGAAGTATGACTGGCCAGCTTGTCAGAGAGAGCCTCAAGCCCCTCAGCTTCCATAAGAGCGAGTCTATTATTTTCATGTGAGGCCGAAATTATTGACAGCAACCACAAGGCAACAGTTCCTCCCAACACTGTGGCGGAATCAGAAACATCAGACTCATCCCCCTCCTGGAAAATGGTTCTTTCCATAAAACCTATGGGAGTTTTAACTCCAATCTCTAAGCAGGAACAGCTGGAATCATGCTTTGTCATATCCACTAATGCATATATTAGGGGTTTGAGGTATGCGGAAGACTCAAGCTCATCAAGAGACTGCTGTTTGTGCTCTTTTGCAGCACAAATTAACAGCGCTGCCCCCCCAACCCTCACTTCTAGGCTGGCTGAATTGATGATTCTATTAGCTAATGAACAAATAGATTGTGATCTTGCAACCAAAAGGTCACCAAGTACAGCTGGTTGATCCCCGCAAAGTCTAGACAGTATCTCTATGGCTTTATCTTGGACTAAAGGGGGGGCCTCAGCCAGGCAGCGGACAACAGATTCTAAGCTTGATGGAACATCAGCAAGGGCAGACCATGGGGTATAACTCAAGTTTGTGTCCTGTTTTGTCCTAGCCAGGAGGGCAACTACTTCCAGTGCATCCATAACATCTGTTCCATCCATGTCCATTGCGTTCAAAGAATCAACAAGGGCAAGAACGGTGAAGCGACAGTGAGCATGTCCTGTGAGCACATGACCCACTGGAAAATGTTTGAGTAATTGATTAAGTGCACGTGATGCATTAATCTTGCCTTCCAGTGAACCTTCACCAAGTACTCTTGTCAGAGCAGAAACCACATCTTCAGCAAGAGCATCTGTGGCAATCTGGGGTTCACATAGAAGATTGGCAAGTGCAGCCACTGCAGTCTCAGCTGCTTCAATTGATGAACTTTTGGCCAAACTAATTAAAGGATTTACATCCGCTTCAGTAATGCAAGACAGTTTGTTAGCTTTTTTACTCTTGGTGGGACGAGATAGAGCACTCAAAGCTCGTGCAGACTGAGTTGCAATCACTTGAGTATCGCTGGCCAAAAGTTTCATGCAGGGATGAATAATCTCATCAGTTGCCAAACTTTCACAAATGTCCTGTCTCATGCTAAATATATCTGCTAGAACAGAAGCAGAGCATTCTTGAGTCTCTTCATTTGATGAATCCAGAACCTGGACAAGAGTTTTTAATGCTTTATTTGCAGCAGACCCATGGTACACCAAATCGCTCCGGGATGCCAAAGTCAACACATGACCCAAAACCCTAATTATGTGAGATTTGGAACTGGGACTATCACCCAGGAGCAATGCTAATAACTGATTGATGGTGGGTGAATCTGCGGTCTGCACAATCGTTATGAGCGCCTTTGCTGATGCCCCTTGTCCATTTGGTCCGCCACTCTTTAAAAGCCACAACAGCGATGAGATAGCTCCCGCACTTTCAACACAAGCACGGATGTCATCACTATGGCAAGACAAGTTCCATAGGATGAGTGCAGCAATCTCCCGGGTTTTCTGCGATCCTGTTTCTAACAATTGCACCAATGGAGGGATCCCTCCAGCAGCAGTGATTGCCCACTTGCTGTCGTCGACTTGGTTTGTCAGAAGTGCCAACAATTCAACAGCATATTCTTGATGCTGTTCGGTTGATAAACCCAGCAATGATATTAGCAACTGTATTCCTTCCCTTTTTCCAATGGACTCCCAAAGGCCCAATCCATCATAGCACAATCTAGTCAAGGAGAGTATCAAAGACTCTTGTACATCTGCAGCTGCCATTGTCGTAAGTCCAATAAGCACCTTCTTCGCTTCAGCATGGTCAACCCATCTGGATAGATGAGGATTACCATATAGGCTGGCCATGGACTCTAGGATGCGCTCTTGAACCAATTTATTATCCCGAGGCTTCAGTAGCATGACTAGAATGCGTTCTATGTGTGTCACGTTGAATGGTGCTTCCTCAACACTAGATTTTTGCTCAAAGACCATCAGAACATAAGCGAGTGCTCCGATTATATCACCAACAGGTGCAGCTAAACGAGAAGACTGTGAGAGCTCTCCAAGGTAACCGACCAGCTCGGACATCCCACCACAAATGTTTGCTAAAGCTCGTGTTGCATGGCCCTGCAAAGCTTGGCCAAATCCTCCTTGCATACATTCTTTAGAAGGAGCGACTACAGCACCAATGAGAACTGGGATACCATCTGCATCCACGACAGCTTTCTTAGCTGTGGTTGACGTAGAAGAAAGAGCCTCCAAGGCATCAGCAGCACTAGCTCGAACAGAAGCATCATTTTGCCGACCCACCAGTCGTAACAAAACTTTGACAGCTCCAGAATTTATCACTTTGGGAATGCTCTCGCTGAAAGCTGATATAAGACGGGCCAAAAGAGCGGCAGCATTTGACTGAGCAGCAGCATTATCAGAAGACAGAAGACCGATGATAATATCCACACCGCCAGCCTCAAGTGTAACTTTCCAGTAACCATCCTTGTCACCACAGAGGTTCCTTAGTGCCCCAATAACAAAACCCTCAACCACTTTGTCTTGTTTGTTCTCTGGATCAAGTTGATCCCATAAGGTTGGTACCACGCTTTCAGTAACAAATATCTTCATACCCACATGATCGCCTGAGAGCCCACCACCTGAGACTTCATATATTGCTTCAGCTGCTGCCTTTCTTGCTTCAGTCAATTCGGATTTCAAAAGTGAAAGCAATGGTGGGATGCAACCACCAAGAAGGACTCTCAAACGTAATTCTTCATCTTTGCCCAAAATGCTGAGCGTCATAGCAACATTTACTTTTGCCAAAGAGGTTCCACTCCTAAGAATTGATATGAACAATGGCATTGCTTGGGAATGAGAACCAATAAGCATCCTCACATCCTTTCTTGCTTTGGCAATACTGAGTAGACGAGTTGTAACGAGCTCTTTTTCATGTGCTGAAGACATGTTGGTATGCAGTTGCTCAATGAACTGAGCAACTGTGGCCATTGTGCTTTCTGTATCATCCAGTCCAGGTGCTCCATTTGACTCCCTATGACATAACAAATAATTGTAGATTACTGTATGACGGCATGCTCCAAGAAAAGGTATTTGAAATGTAAGCTCACTATACAGCCCTCAATAGGCCACCCACCTCCCTCAAAAAAAAAAAAATAAATAAATAAAAAAATAAAAAACACACACACACACACACACACACACAAAGGGAATAAAAGACACGAGAAGTGTAACAGAAATTTGAATTTGAATTCTACTGGGTTCTTTTCAATAAGACTGGCAAGTACTTATAAGCATGGATCCATCAAGAGTTGCTTCCCCTTTGCCTAATACTCTAATTAAAAACACATGGGCAAGATTTGGAGAAGAGACACTCACTGCCGCTGAGAAGTCAATGAGACAGTAGACTCTCTTGGTTCGGGAGAAGCAGACTTTGACATCTGCACCAATTCTCTGCTTCAGCTTTTGCCCTTTAACTCCTGCAGATCAAGAAAAAGAATTCCACCTTGTCGACTTGTTCCTCTTCTCCATTCCACATGGAGAGGCAAAGTGCCAGATAAGACCTCGAAACTGCTGGAAACAAGTTCCAATCAAGTTTTCAAAAATATTTGATAGTTTGAGTCAAACAAAAGAATGGCGATTCAGTATCCATGTCCACATGCCCATATGTAACAAGAGCATCTGGAGTTTGAGAGCTCTCTCTCTCTCTCTCAAAGAAAGCAATAACAGACGTGCATTCTGTAGGGCAGTAATGACCATACTAGGTCCACTGCTTCTATAATTTAGTCTACCACATGACAGAGAACAAAATCATTCACTTTTCCTCACACCACTCCATGGGCACATCGCACAGTAGCCCTCCTGTCTCAACAACCAAGCAATTATCCGATCATTAATATTACCAAGGACTTCTATCGACTTGATTATCAATTCCCACTTCCCTATCTTGACTTTGTCCATACCCAAAGGTGGGTCAGGGAACCCATCCCCGATAACTTCCCGCCCTTCCTCCGAGGAATTCACACAAGATCAGCAATGACGCTAGGAGCACGATTATAACTTAAAAATAGAAAAGCAAGCCGATTTTTGAAATCCAAACGTGTTACCGCAATAGTTTTAGTTAATTCAAACGCTGAAGCCTCGGGCAGCAGTCAAATCACTCCAGCAGTAAGCTCATCAGACCAAGAAAAATGTACCTCTCGGAGACGAAATCAGAGCGATGCGCAAGAACTCCCGCCGGCCGATAAACAAATAACACACCTCCGAATGCCCACTTCAAGTCCTCGCCATCGAATGCATTCAACCGAATTCGCTTAACCACGAATCGACAGCTCCCTCAACCGACACCTCCCTCCTCCTCGTCCGAAGCCGAGCCCCTGGAGACCAAATACCAGCGATCAACAACGCATCGAACCGCGACCGAATCCGGTCTTCCATCCACGTAAACGCGCAATCGCGAACGAGCAGCTGCTCGCTACTTAAAAAAAAAAGGAGGGAGAGAGAGGACAGCCGGGCGCCGCGATTCAGCGAGCTCAATCAAACAGCAGACGGCGAAACGGAAAGGAAAAAGAACAAAAAAAAAAAAAAGAAACAAACAAAAAGAAAAAGAAAGCGAGGGGGACGAGGAGATCGGATCAGAGGCGGCGTCGCGGAATCTCTTGGCTCGTCCCCATCGAAGCGATGGGGGACCGACGCTTCCGCCGACGCGAGAATGCATGCGTCAACGGACGAAGCACGACGACCGCCGCCTCCTTCCCCGCACTGTACCTGACAGAGAGAGAGAGTGTGTGTGAATCTTCGCGAGCAATCCAGTCCAGCTCAGAGCTCAACGCCAATGGTGGCCGAAAATGGAATCCGTCTAGAGAGAGAGAGAGAGAGAGAGAGAGGGAGAGGGAGTGAGTCAGTGTCAATTCGTTTCTTTTTCAACGTGCGTTCATTGCCTTTTGCTCCTTACTTAACCTCTGTCATTTTCTTTTCGTTTTCCTTCCGGATTTTTTTTCAATTTCTCTCTCGTTTTATATTAATTATCTCCTTTTTATTCTTTTTCTTAATTTTTTTCGTTTATTTGTTTATTTATCATAAAGCAACCCTGAAATGATCACATTTCAACACTAGACCTAGTCTAATCACTTAACTTCGTGCATCTAATAATTGATAAATAGTTATCGTGGCGGATGCGATATCTTTATCTTTATTCTAGCCTAGAAACAAATTTGGGTCTCTCTAAAAATGTAGCATCTCATCCCTATTGCTAAATTGCCATCGGATTTGTCATTTAAAACGTGAGAAAGACATTGCCGACACTCGATTCCTATAACAAATTATATTTTTTTGAACTAATTTTTCGATTGACATTATGGCATCCGGATTTAGACTTTTTCAATATGAAACATCAATAATTTATTGTCAGAATCATACATAATCCTTTCAATAAGTTTCCATGCCGTAAGTTTTATCATTCTCGTAACGGAAGTAAGAAGTTATAAATAGAAGCAATGATCAATCTCTTGGGATTTCTGTACAACCTTGACCTATATCCTTTTTTGTTACGAAATTTCTTTTACTCTTAACATTTATTTTTATTTCTATGCAAAATCGAACACATGAACTTTTTGGGAAATTTCCCAAAAAAAATTAGATAGTCCTACGTATAGTAGGATCATGTTTAGCACAAAGTAAAAAATGTGCAATTTAACTGTTTTTTTTAATACTATAAAAAGCTTCAAAGTATACTTGTTGTAATACAAATACCTAAAACTTTTTTTTATGTTATAAAAAATCATAAATTTATACTAATATAACAAATATGTCATGAATGAAACTGAAATAAAGGATATATATATCACAATTGTATAAGTTTAGTTTTTTTTTCGTGACAAAAAAAAAGAGTTTTAGGCATTCGTGTCATGGAGGACAAAATTTAGGGATTTCGGCGACATAGTTTTGAACTTTTTTTTGTAGTGTCCATCCATTTTTTTATTATTATAATTTTCTAAAGGAAATTGGCCATATTTGTTGTGTCGTTTCCGCTGTTTTTCGGTCAGTTATTTTCGGTTGGTGGTGTATTGGAAGATTGCGCAGTGAAAAAGCGGGAGAGACTGCTGCGCGAGAGCGCTAGAGAGGGGAGAACTTGGTGTTGATTGGTTATAAGTTCTTCTGCCGCTGGCAGCTAGCAGCTACTGCTGCTGCACTTCTCCCACCTGTTTGGTCAGTCAAATCTTCAAAGCGCCCCCCTGTTCTTTTTCGGGATTCCCGCACTATTTTGTTTTTTGTTTTTTACCGTTTTGATTTTTCCTTCTTGTATTTTCGCTTTTTTTATTTTTATTTTTTTCGCCCTTGATAAATCATGGATCCCCATCACGATCGAAAGCGACCGGCGGTTTTCCTTCGGGGCATGTCAGAGTCGGGGAGAAGTTCCCGTGCTCCCATCTCCACCGTCCAGAAAGGAGGGAGAGGTGGGGCATGCCATGTGATGGGCGACGAGCCACTGATGATCGGCGGGGGGTGGTGCCTTTTTTAGGGTGCGTAGGGTCTTGTAAATGGGATAATTGTCGGAAAAACAGTTCACATCCTACTTTGTGACGATAAATTCAATCATAAATTTTTATATTGTGTCGATTTAATTGTAATTTTTTGACAATTAATTTATTGAATTCTAAACTTTTCGATTATATCGATTTAATCCTGAATTTTTTGAAAATTTGTTAATTTAGTCATAAACCTATTATTTTGATAATTAGCTAAGAAAGTTACATTGTCGAATCTTCAAAATATTTAGGATTAGAATGACATATCATCAAAAGGTTTAAGACTAAATTTACATAATTAAAAAGTTTAAAACACGATGGGGACATAAGATAATCGTTTAAAAAGTCATTAACTTATTATACGGTGGTAAATTCAGTCTGAAACCCTTTTCAAGATTTGTCAACTCAATCCCAAACTTTTTAATTGTGTCAATCTAGTCCTAAACATTTTGAAGAATTTGTCGATTCAATCACAAACCTATTATTCAGACAATTTGGTGGAATGATTGCATTGACAAATCTTTAAAATATTTGGGATTAGATCTACATATCATCAAAAGGTTGAAAACTACATCGGCACAATTGAAAAATTATAAATTAAATTGACAAATCGTCAAAAGGTTTATAACTAAAATTATATAAATAAAATATTTAGAATTGAATAAACCTTCGTATAATAGATTCACGATTCGCTGGACATTATTTTTGTGGGGACATCACGGTACGTCAAGCATTGACGATCACGTTTTGGACTGTGGTCTGAACTTGAAGATCACCATCTTTGAATAAATAAATAAATAAATAAATCAGCAGATTTGTTTTAGGCTTTTTGTTTAGAGACGAGCATGTGCCCCAAAAAGGACAAAATCGCTTCTCGTGACGATTCTAACTCCCCACTCCCTCCCCCACTTTTTTAAATTTCTTCTCTGACAGGAGATGATCTGTGAGGGAGCCAGGACTGGTCGTTTAGATCTGGTGGATGGCTCTCGATTGGCATCTTGCACATGTGGGTTCGACATCACTGTTGCTACCCATATAATCATCTAATCTCGTATTAGAATCAGACCATATTATAAAATAATAAAATAAAAAATAAAAATGCTCCACAAATGACGTGGCTTTTCGCGTTCAATCACCCCTGCCGACACAACTCCAACATGGTCTTTTTTTTTTTTTTTTTTTTTTGTGCAGATCCCTCCTTCGAATGACCTTTTGTTTCTTTTCCTTTTTCTTTATTCCTCTTTTTTTTTTTTTTTTTTTCAGTTGCCAAAATCTCGCGAAAATTCAATGAAGATGGCAAATCATATTATTTAGGTTGCCGTTAAAATTTAGGCGTGGCTGTTATTTTCACAGAAATGGAGATCTAGACAGCAAAATTCTCATTTTTTTTCATCTAATCTAACGAAACTTAAGACTATTTATCTTGTGAAAAATAAAATAAAAAGATGATCATTTGTATTGCTTGAATTAATTAATTGATAGAACCCATTTTTATTTATTATCGATAACGATTTATGTTTGAATATTTCATAGATAATAAAAATAAAAATAAAACTTCATTCATTCATTTTTATAAGCAAAGTAAGCAATCATTTTCATGAATATATATATATATATATATATATTTAAATAATTCATTCTTCTGTAAAAAAAAATGGACTCTTAATTCTTTACTTAGTGCCGGCAACCTTTGATTCTATAGGGATTGGAAAGAAAGAAAGAAGATTAATTTTGGGTTTCCGATGCTTGTGGATTTAGACGACGAGGACAGGGCAGTTGAGACTTAAATCGGTTGGAGCACAGACTCGGTAGGTTTTTTCTATCCTGGTGTGATTGATGACAGCAGCTTGAAGCCACCATATGGCGCTGTTAGACAGGACAACTCAACGCCCTCCCTAAGAAGACGTAGCCCAGTTTTGGCCTCTTCACGTTTAGTTTATGTGGAATCTAAGGCCACCACGCTTTGGAAAACTCGTCGGATCTCAAACCTGTTGTCTACTCCGATCAATGGAAACTGTTGCTTTTCTTTCCCCTTTTGGGTGCTTGACTCTGCCGGTCGTTAGAAAATGTCTATTCGGAACGTATATAAAAAGTAGTGACGTCGGTTTCGAGAGATGACCGGAAATTTTAGAGCCTATCCCGTTCATCAAATTCGGTCCACGTCATTTGCACGTGCGATTACGAGGGGTTGGGAGGGTGATTGAATCTTATGATATAAGGAAGTGTGATGGGTTAGTCTTACCAAACACTATAGGCCCTCGCACGTGTGGATGGAAACCATTTGGAAGGGCAAAAGGGCAAAAGGCTAATTGGCGACAAGAGGGATGATGGCGATGTTGGGAGCTTGAAACGGAGACATAAGATTCATTTGGATGCAAAAGATACAAGACAAGCATCCTTTTTCGATGTTACTTGTGTTTGTGAGTAAATCGGGGCACTACGAGGATTTTGTGGCCACAATTAATGTCATGTCTCTTGCGTTATCTCACAAGTATGAAGACGTTTCGTCCAAATTCCACGTTAGCATATATTTTTTAGGAAACTAATTGCCCCTCGCACAATGACAAGAAAATAATAGGTAAGATGATTTCCAAGTCAACAAGAAACAACATGGTCATATAAGGATTTTAAATGTACTTACATCTTACATTTTCTCTCTATATATACAATCGATGTATATGTAAATTTGGCCACTAGTTTTTAAAAACGATGTAGTATCTTTTATGTAGAGAGATGGGCTCTATTCCAATTTATCGACCATCCCTGACATATTATTTATGGAGGGCATGGATCAGTCCGAGTCCAAACCGAGATCTGGATAAGACCGACCGATTTTAGGTGATTTCCACGATTCTTGGGAGGAACTGGGATAAATTGATGAACCAACCTAGAGTATATTATTCAACAAAGCAATTATTTATGGGTGTAAATTCGCTTTTTTATTAATAAATTCTTCACAATTAGTAATTTTATCCCACACTAAAGTAACTTTCCGAACTTTTGCAAAAGAAAATAACACCGCCGAATCTCGAGATATGCAAGTTTGTTCCAATTCTAGGGTGGACGGGATTGGTTTCCAATTCCATGGCTAGGAATCGACCATGTTTTTAGAGCGGGAACTGAACCACCCTAAAACTGATGGCCCCCTATTAATTATAGAATCGGCAGCGTTACATTTAAACAGTCGGGTGACGATCTCGGATTGGACACATCGATGGATAGCAATTTTCCCACTTATTCACGGAGCAATAACTCACGGGTACAAATAATTAATTGAATGCCCACACTATTGATGCCCGGATGAGTAGTGGGTCCGGAACTAGATCTAGTCACATATATATTTTAGCGACGTGGGCGGTCTTCGAAGCTGGGCCCAAGGCGGCCCACGTAGCGAACCACCGCCACCACCACCTATCATCGGCGGACAGCGACGCGCTACTGGAATTCAGGGCACCGTGGGTCTCCATGTCCCAATCGTCGCCCTCCACGGTGGTTGGGCTTTGATCCTTTTGTTGTCTAGCTTAGGGTTTTGCTCTATTAATCACGCACTATAGTCTCGTACCATGTAAATAAATATAGCAAGCTAGACATTATTTAATCTAAGTACGAGAAAAAAATGGGCTTCGACGCATCGAACCGGCGGCCCATTACACAAAAGAAGCTGCATTCGCTGTGGTGACCCGGCCCGACGATGTAAAGCGGGTTGCGAGAAATCGAACGATCTACATAGGTTAGATGTTGCTGTTCACTACCATGTTCACAAATCAAATGGAGATATATACACGAGCGAGGCTATGTATAAGGAATGAATTTATTCACAATTCGGACCGAATGGAGAACAAACTAAGTCATGGATTTCTTGGGCGCTGAAACTTCGGTGCTACAAATGGGGCACGTCTTCTTGACTTGAAGCCACTGGGTGATACATTCCGAATGGTAGGAATGGTCGCAGGAATCCAGAATGACTAGCTTCTCGCCTTCCTCGTATTCTATCTGACAAATGACGCATCTGTCGATCGCTCCCATCTTCCTTTCGACCGCCGATTGTGACTGGAAAGTGAAGGCCCGGAAGCATTTGCCGATCTGTTCTAGCGAGAGCCCTCTCCTCTCTTCCCCGATTATCTCTCCCAGCTCGATCAGCTCTTCGTACGACAGCTCGTCCGGGTCGATGTCGTCGAACTCCGCCATGTCTATGTCGTTCTGGCTGCTGTCTTCTCCCTCCAGGAACCCGAATTGGGCTTCGAAGCCGAGGCCCGAGAAGTAGTCGTAACGATCGTCGCCGTGGTCCTCGCCACCGTCGTCGCTCGACTCGTCATCCTCCTCCTCCTCCTCCTCGCTGGCTTCGTCTTCTTCCTCCGTCTCGCTTTCGATGGTGGAGAGCGTCGCCATGCGGTCTCTGTCTTCTCGTGCTTCTTGTTCTTCCTCTTCTCGTTGTGGTGATGACATTGCCAAGGTGGGATCGGGGCCTTGGTCGTCGTTCATCCCGGCAGGAGGAGGGGTGGCCGGCCTGCTCCTCGAGTTCCCCTTGGACTCTTCGTTGTCCATGGCGATTCGAAAGACGATGGGTATCGAGAAGAGGGCTTTCTCTCTTTGAACCTTTTTAACATTTGGACGAAAGACGAAAGACGGAAGATTGGATAGAGAATGGATATATCGTGAGGAAATGGTATGAGATGAGGGTTAGGTTTCCTTGAGGGAGAAGGCAATCTCAATGGAAAGTAGAAGAAACCCAATGTCCAGTGGGTGACGACATTCCATATTCTTTTTGACATAAACGCGTAAACAGCTAGCGTTCGTATGCCTCCAATTCAAGATAGGCAAAGGATAGACGTTGGAGGTTTTGCTGGAGATTGCTTGAAGGAGACGACAAGTTTTCAACTTTTCATGCAAAGCAACGGAAACCTTTCCGTGGCAGAAGACGACACGTTCCAGTGCTTTAGGCAAGCCTCAAAATTACTAATAACAGTTTCTAAACATTTTTCCAAAGAAGGTACATGAATATGGGCTCTTATATCTAGGGGTGAGCATTTCGGACCGACGCTCTTGGGAACTGCCCAGATTCGGCCAATCTGGGCAATTCCCAATTCTATCGGTTCGCTTTCCGTTTTTTTTTTTTTGGGCCCGTGGGGGGGGGACCGGACCCAACCAAATGTATGGACTGGACTAACTATATTATTTTAATTTCTTAAAAATAGCAATTAGTCCTAAAATAACAATAAGTCTAGTATTTTTTGGGGGAATGATTTACCTAGTCCATTATGTGTTATTTTTTGCGAAAATATCTACCTTCAAAATGTTGAAATATGAAGGCAAAATTGCCAAGTGATTGGCTCCATTGGCTCAACAAACTAGACTAATTTGGTCCTTGGTCCTAGGAATTAGAAATCGATTGTAGGATTGGACTGAGCTGAGAACCGATCACCCCTATAGTTACATATCGCATTGTGCACACATCAAACAAATAGATTGGCAATGTGCAGTTATATTGTGTGAAGAGTATTGTGTGAAGAGACTTTCTTTAGATAGTTTGATTCTCAAAACTAAATCCTCGAATAAATTATAAAAATCGGTATATGTCGGCGAAGTGATCGGGACATGTTCTTTGAAGTGAATTCATGAGAATGAGAGAGAGATTGGTGACTTGAGTTGTACAATAGCCTGTGAATATGTCTTGCTGAGTGATGCGTGTACTTCCGTCATATTCCTGCATAAAATTTAGCCGCTACACTCCACAAACGTAAGCACAAACCTATTAGACTCGGTATACCAAAAGCTAACGATGTGTTTGGTACGACGAAGCAAAATGGAACTGGCAACAATCGAATTAAACAAAATGAGGAATCCATCTCTTTGTTGGGTTACAAAGAATCGTGGAATTTGGAACGGGAGAAAATATTGTGGGAATGGAATAGAATATGGGTTGTTATAAAGTTTACTTTAGGTTTTACCAAACATTGATTATAGAGGCTTGAGTTCAATCCGTTTAAGCGGAAGAATTTTAATGCGGGAGCATCATAATTAACTTCAACATCTCGTGAAGTAAGTACCAAGCAAAATCAAGTAGACTTATATTATACAAAGTTAAATGGACATGTTTATGCGCAAGTGCTGAAAGGAATGCAATCTCACAAATTAGTTCGCAAGAAAAATTCACATCCGGAGTGTTTTAGGTCCGTCATCTCCCCTCCTTTGCCTTTGGCCAATCCCATGCTCAAAATCTGTATTTTTTTCGAGCAAACTTTGCTGTCCTAACCACCCTAAAATCATGAAGCCAGCCACCGCAACTGCAATGCTGCTGCAAGCCTTCCTCCTATGATCATATTTGCTCATGCTTATCCGTACTCGATGACATTCTAGGCTGCAAAGACTATCTCACTGCGAGATGAACTCCTCAATTCCATATGTTTACGCATATCATTTACAGAGTTTCCATCGTTGTCGTCATATTCTATGCTCGAATACAAGCCTTCCACGCTTCTCTTGTGCCGTCGATTAACTCTTCTCTGTCGCTGCTCAGAAGCTTATCCCAGAAGGAAAAAGCCGCAGCATGCACAGGACCGAGGCTCCTGCCAACACACTGGAAGATGCCCAATTTGTACAGAAGAAAAAAGAAGAGCAGAACTGCCAATGGAAAGGAAAAATCAAATTCCAAGCATGCGAGCAGAAAACCCAAATTTATTGGATTGAATTAGGCCTCTCAGGACATTTTAGCCTCTAAATACCTTTGTAAGTTTAGTTTACCTGAATTAAAAGACAGATAATTGTCCAGACTCATTTCAAATCCGATTTGTCGCAGGCAAGATAACAAATGGAACCTATACTAGATCATCAGGAAAAGATGCATCTCAAAATGACCAGCTTGAACGAAGGGACTATAGTGATGACAGTGCTATCAGCTTTTAATCGTAGAAAGCTTAAGAAGCATAACCACAATCTCTGTAGCCTTAAACCTGATAATATGGAAAACAAATCTGAGTTTTATGACATGGAAAGCACCCTTGAATGTAAGATGATGGCTGACTAGAAAGAAACAAGCTTGAAAGTTTTCCATTAATTTGAAGGCTGCAGTTTAGAGTACCATGATCCTGAAAGACTGGGCAACATGCCTATCTACAGAAGAATTGCAACCGTGGCCATCTTCAGCTGATTGACAGCACAAAAGTTCTCTTGGCAACAGAGGAAGTCCCTTGCTCAATCCGCAAAAAGAGCTGATGATGGCTGATTAGAAAGAAACAAGCTTGAAAACATTGATTTGAAGGCTGCAGTTTAGAGTACTATGATCCTGGGGCAACATACCTATGTACAGAAGAATTGCAACCGTGGCCATCTTCAGCTCATTGACAACACAGAAGTTCTCTTTGCAACAGAGGAAGTCCCTTGTCGATCCACAAAAAGAGCTGAAATGCAATTTTAACAGAAAAATACTCTCAAAATCAAATATAAAGTACTTCCACCTTTTAATAAAGACAGAGACCTTGTTTTATATAACTTTAGATGCACAGGGCTTCTATCAGCCCAGGCGAACACTGCTGCATGCACACATTTTTCACATTGTGCAGGCATCATCTCATACGACTTGGGTATGCACAGGCTTCTTTTAAACAGAAAAACCAAATAGCACGAACTTAATTTTCTTTTATTTCAAACTAAGAGCAAAAGAAGAAATGACTCAAGGCAGAGCGATGCTTACCTGCAAGATTTTCCTGACATGAAATCGAGAGCAGAGTCCAGGAGACCACTACTAATCACTCTGGTGAAGCCAGAAACGAATGAACCCACCGTATTTCCCATGAAATAACCAGTTTTTTCGAGCACATATTCGTGTTGTCATTCCAAAGTAATGCAGATAATGAAGATAAGAATCTGATGTTAGAGATGGCTTTTGGGCTGATCCTTTTCATGGGATTCATGCAAAATGTTAGATAGTGATCAGTGAAGTGGTGTTCTAAAGGAAGTTGAGAGAGAGAGAGAGAGAGAGAGAGAGAGATGTTGCGGGAAAGTGAACTAAAAAAACTGTAATGGTGTACGAAGAAGACACTAGCAAAAGGGTAACTCAAGTGCAGAATTAAAAACAAACAAAATCCGATGGAACCCAAAATCCAGAGCGAACAATAGATTACATGTGGAATTGTTTGACCTTCAATTTCAATCATGGAAATTTGTTGGGTGACGATTTTTATATTTATATTGCTTGGAGTTAAAGAAGAACTCCATCTCAGAATAAAGTTAATGAAAACTATACTATTTTTTATGAGCCTTGTTAACAGGTGCCTGGGTTACTAATTAAGTTCACTAAAAATGGAACAAGACATTCTAAAAAATGGAATAATAACAAGTTTTCATAAGCCACTAGTGAATTTAAATCTCTAAAACATTTATAATAAAGTTCAACAAGTGCCCAAGGAGCACTCTTAAACATTTTCTTAATTTTGCATGTCTAATAACTTCATCAGTTTAGTTGAGCGTCCCTAAACTCGTTTTGACCGTTTTTTATTTATTTAAAAACTTCTCATCGTGATGAAGTTAACAACACTCGTACGTTGACACTTAATCTCAATTATCATATTCAGGAAACATTCGAGCCTCATCGAAATAATCTTAGACTAATCAGGACAAATTGACAAAGATAGATTCAGTAAGGCAGAAATTTTTTCATTACAGAAAACGTGTACAAGATCTCTAAATTAATCAGTGAATTACTTTAAAATAGTTTGCGGATAGATCCGTGAGTGTAACAATGGAAAACAATCCGTGCACGTGTCTATCCCCTATAGCGTGGATCAGATTTCTTCTCTGTAGTCGTTTGCTAGACGCGTCTGTGCCAAAACGAGCATTATAAAATTGACCAGCGGAGTAAGCCTCGTCCTTGGTCAGTAACTTCCCGTGCGGAGAAAGAACGTCAAAGTACCGGGTGATTACCATAAGTAGGAAGATATGCTAATATATAGAAGAGCTCAGGTATCGAAAGACTCCGTAAACGAATTTGCTTTGAACAGCATCTTAACAATCGCAAACCATCTCCCTTCGCATTATTCTTGTTCTCTCACTACTCTTCTGCTAGTCTTTAGAAAGATAAAAATTCAAGCTGTTGTATAACATCTACAGATACATACCAAAATTTCCCAGTTTCTCAGTACTAGATGGCGTTTTATAATGTCGATTGTTGAATGCCAAAATGAAATAAACTGGACGAAATTCCGCGCCCTGCTCCACTTTCCTTAGCGTCATGCTCGTAGGAGAAGAAACTTTACGCAGGTCAAACGAAAATTGTTAAGAGCGCCTAAACTTTCAAAAAGAAGTACATCGGAGGTCATTCACCGAAATGCAAGCAATGTGAGCCAAAATTCAACACGCCCCTCTCACTAGATTAAATCAATGGTGAAATGGAGAGCAGATGGTAGATGAATCTGAGCAATCGGAAAACCTCATCAACAGGGTTCATCGCCATAGCCTGCTTATGAAGCCCTTCTTGTCCTTCTTCATTCTGCTTTCAAGGGATGGGAACTCTACACAGTTATAGGCGAGGTCGAGAACAATGGGATTACGGGGCACTGCTTCAAAAGTAGGAGGGAAGGCCACAATGTGAGTAACACCTTTCACAGAAGGATCACCGACTGCAGATTCATATGCATCAAGTTTCTCGAGAAGTTTCTCCGGCTGAAACACAGCGAAGGTCACAAAATTTCCATGTCAAGGCAATATTGTCCAGTCCAAGAGTATTATAAAGATCAAATTTTTCCTTACGAGAGCAAAGTATGACACATTCATAATCAACCATTTGTTATTTTTCTCAGGTTACTTTGTTACAACATAAGTTCCATCACTGACAGTGTCACCTGAAGAAACATTCTAAAAGTTTTGGCATATGGATCATTGACACGAATGACCCGACGCAATTGACCCTTATGTTTACCCAAAAACCCTGTGGTGTCTTGATGACTTCAAGAATTTGAGCTCGCTCCTGTTTAAAACAATTTTGATTTCTTAATCAAGTCTTACCTTGCAAGATTATCAATTTAAGCATTGTCACTTTTCATGGACAGATTACCAATTGTGGAAAATCTCCGTATTTTATTTTTTTTCTCATTTCGCTGTGTAATTTAGCTACAGTAAACTATGACTCTAGCTGAGTCTTCTCCTTAGTATATAGAAGAAGGAAGAGTACCTTCCCGTCAGTCCCAGACAATGATATAGTAGATATTTTCTTTGAGAGATTCTCAGGACCCTTAACCTCCTCCATAATTCCTTTTGCATGCTCTATGCAACTGTTGGATCTGCTCTCATCATGTAAAGTCTTCAACTCTCTTTGCAACACCTGTGAAATGAGCAGAAGCCAAACCATGAATTTGGCAACACCATAGCATCCCGTGGATAATTAACATTTCTCAGAACAGAGAAGCATCCCCAAATAACTTATCAACCAAAAGCAACTAAAATGCAAAAATACAGATACCTCATCACTGCTGCCTGAACTGTCATATCTTTGAAGAGCCTCCTCTGCTAAAGAGCGAGCACGACAATACAATACGTATGCTTCCACCCTCTTTCCAGCCAAACCATATGACAAGGCTAAGTAAAAGCACCTGCAGCCGATCAGATTCCATTATTATTTCAAATTAAAGAACATCCATTGACAAGGAATTGAAAGGTAAGGTCTACTTATCTAAAACCTAAGCTGTTATAGCAATTGTGAGACCTTCTACCTACTTATCTAAAACCTGTTAAACAAAAGTGTGCCTTCAATACATAATCCTTTGTAGTTCCTCCTCAATCATAGACTGGGATTTGAACAAGGGCAAAGTGTTGACATTAATTATGAATATGGGTGGTGACGGGTCTGTAAAGATTTGAAAATCTGACCTAATGCCATTAAATGACCAATCTTATGCTCTGAGGAAACAAGTCACCAATGCATATCAAGCATTTCTTTTTAACCCACCTTGGAGGCAAAAAAAAAAAAAAAAAAAATGAAATGAAAATAAGAGTCTAAAAAATTTGAAATTCTGACTTGCATTCTGTTAACTCCTATAAATAGTGAGACCATTGCCAACTTATCCAAAAGCTTGAGACGTAAGATGAAGCTGCTTTTTCTTTAATTTTTTACACCCCAAAAGTAGCTAACAAAGGATTTCTCCATCAAAGTAGCGCTTGGAAATGAATAAAAGAGAAATATAGATTGATGAAAATAGACAATATGAGAGCCTCTTGTAAAATTGGTTTTTGAACGTCATTCACAAAATGAAAAATCACACAATTGGAGCTAGAATTGGTAGACGGTATAATGGGAGAAGGAAGAAGAAAAAGAGCAAAGACCAAAAACTGGAGATACTATCATGGAGAAAGGTGAACTCATCACTGAAGTTTCATAAACTATTTAGCATCAGGGAACATCAAGATGAACCAAGGAAACTGTTTGAATTTGCTGTAACTTCTCTAGAACATTTTACAAGGCAAATACTGATGCAGATAAAAGCAAAGGGACCAAGGAAAACCTTTCTGCTCGGAAAACAAGAGTCTTAAGTACACACTCCTCCGCTAGTGCTGCTTCTTCTGGTTTTTGGTCTCTCCCAGAAGTTAGTAGATCGCAAAGATCAGAAGTATTCTGCAAAATTAAGCATCTAAAAATTCACCCAAATAACCTGGTAACATGCAAACATGACTCCAGGATTTTTGCTCAACGCAACTGTATGTCAATATGCAAGTTAGAAACCAAAAGACTAGAAGAGCTGACCTGAAGTAGGAGATCGTACAAGCGAACAAGCTCTTCAGGCTTGGTAACTTTCTCATTTTTTTCCTCACGACGCTTAGTAAGTTTACTCTTGGCAATGCTGACCAAAAGCTGGTTGCGCTCAATGGTTCGTTGTCCTAGTAAAGCACTTACAGCCTTGTCAAGACCATTCAAGTCATCTTTCACATTTTCAGCATTCCCGGCACTGACCTAGAAGACACATTTCATTGACAGGAATAGGTCACAAGTTTCTCAAAAAAAGAAGGGTAATTAAACATGACAAAGTTCCTCACTGGAAAGAATTCAAAATCTTATATTCCTTACGAGGTCATTTCTGATGCAACTCCTCGCCTCATTATAAGCAGCAAATATTTTGTCAAAGACAGTCAATCTTTTCTCTGATGAAAGGGATTCTGCTGCTGGACCATGCAAATCTTTCTCTAAATCTTGCGCTGCACGATGTCACACAGTAAACATCATTTCAAATCATATGGCCACAGAAAGGAGTTCATCCCCTTTGGAAGGAGGTGGAATGCAAGTGTTGAAAACATGTAGATGTGACAAGTCAACAAATCTTCAAGCTAATAATAATTCTACAGCTCTTAAGCTTTATGCCTGTGGAACAGAGTTCACCCAGAGAAAGGCTCTTTATCCTCCCCCCCCCTTTTTTCCTTTTTTCAGTATTTCTCTCGTGTCTTTCTTTTTTTCCCCTTTTCTATTGTTGGGCGACAATGGGTGGTGTTACGAGGGTGTGTGGTGGGGGTAAAAGCATCAGGGATCAGCAATAGAGTTGCTCGCAAAGAACACTGCTACTGATCTAATCTAAGAAATCCATTGTCATTTAGCAAGAATTGGCACTAACCCTTTAAAATGGCAACTCGAGTTTTTGCATTTGAAATAGGAAATTTATGACCAAGCCAATGGAACTCGGTCAGCGATGCGGCCTGTTGGGTTCTTGCTTCAGCCATGACCGCCTGTGAAGCAAGACAAATTGAGTATCATGACATTTAACATGTGAATGAAGGCCAAGCAGGAAGAGGACGCGGTAAGTTACCAAGCAAATTAACAAAAAAGATCAAAGAGGCAGTTAAAATTTTATCAAGAGGCATCAACATGGAGTCTTGTCAATAACAGAAGAAGGGCAGAGAAAAGAAACACAACAAACAAAAGCTACCAGATGAAGTCGAGGATCATTTCATAGTGGCAGCCACTTCATGTACAGGAATGCCCAATACATTGTCATAGCCAAAAGTTACAAAAACAACTTAATGCATTACATGTGTCTATGTGTGGTTGACAACTCTTAAAAAAGAATTGTCGCGGTTAAACTAGATTATGTAACAAACGAAGCCTCTACAACTTTAGCAAAATAAAGTTGATGACTCCTGGAATTCATCTATATATATATAGGCATATAATAACACTTAATATTTTTCAAAATGATCTTCGTAGACTACGATTTAGAAAAGAAAATCAATCTAAAGCATCCTTGAAGGAATGATGAACCAGAAAATCCCTTATGACCCAGGCAAAAGAATCTCAACATCTGAGACAGATGAATTATCAAGGAGATAAAAAAGAAATGTTCCATTGTATCAGCCAAAATAGAGAGAAAGGACAGACCAAATTCCTGTTAAAAGATATAACCCTAAACACATGACTCAGGAAATGCACCAAGTATCATGTTAAAAAAAAAAAAAAATCTTAAGAAAAGAAGCCACCAAGCACTGAATTTATATTAGTCGAAAGACGGCACAAAAGCAAGATTAGAATTTACCAAAGAACATATAGATCAAAAACATTCTTTGCTGTAGAAGATAAAGAAACTTTACCGACTAGCTTTAAGGCCAAAAGTAATGATGATTTCTAAAAGAAAATTCAAAAGACAGAAAAAAATAACTACTTTCTAGGGGGTAAAATAAAAGTACGAATTTGCATATTTCATGTTTAGGAAGTGCTCACCTCTAATTTTGCTTTGAAAAGGTCGAGTGCCGGTCCTTCCATCTCACCTATGTGCAGAAATTCAGAGGTTTGGAGATTGGACTCGCCAATTTTGTGCAGGCAATACCGAATGCTCGGTTCCAGCTCCTCAACTCGCTCACGACACAACACTTGATTTTCTAAGTCCCCATATTTGCCTAGTTCCTCATAAACAGCCCTGTAATTGTGACAATGCCAACAGTTAAAACTATACTCACCAAAAAACGCAAATATGATGTATTTCTCAGGAGTTCCATATTATCTAAGATATTTTCGAATGGAAGCCAATTCAAGAAAATTTCAGAATAGGTCAAATTAAGTCTTAACCTGACCCTGACTGCCTATCCAATGTGAATGTGTTCAGACTTCAGATAAAAAGCGACAACTAGAAAATGATTACTTGAAAACAAAAAAGGAACTACCTGGCACTCTTAAAATTCATCAATGCAGTATCCCAGTTCCGATCTTGCTCAAACAAAAGGTTCGCTTTCATATAGGAAGCATAGGCCTGAAAATATGCAACTTCAACTAAGCTACTTGGAAAGGAAATACAGTGCAATTAACATCTATCACAAAGAGCAACAGAATGTTTAGTGGAACTAATAAATTATACATGGAAGTATCCAAGAAGAAAACTAGAAGATACGAAGCAAAATTAACCTTAGCCCCATGGATTTAACTCTTCCAATTTCAATTAACCCTCATGACTTTTGTTTTGTCATGACAAACTATGAATAAAATTAACCTTAGCCCCATGGATTTAACTCTTCCAATTTCAATTAACCCTCATGACTTTTGTTTTGTCATTGACAAAACTATTTGAATAGCATTTCAACATTAAATCTTCATTTTTACATTAAAGCAACCTAATAGCAAGATAGTTTGAGAAAAGGAAGTTCTTAAAGGTAGTCTTCTGCCTACATTTTGGCCTCACTTAAGGGGGATGAATAGAGAATGTAGTAAGCACGGATTTGTTATTTGTTGAAATCATTTAGTTCTATATGATTACTTCTTTTACAATTATCACAACATTCAACAATATTGGTTCCCACTATCAAAAAGATGAACTGAACTTAAAGAAGAAAACTCAAATTCAAAGTGCCTCAGTCTCACCATCAAAATTACAGACAGAGATCATAAAAAACAGCCTATCAGGCATAAACATTAGAAATTAGCAAACATGAGATACTAATTCAAATGGAAGCACACCTCAGCTTCTAAAGACGTCCGGGAATCTCCTTTCACAGAACACAACTGTGAGAACAAGGTAGCCCACTTTACAGCCTTCCTCAGTCTACCAATCAAATGTATACGTTGTCGAGAATTTGGACCATCCGAAAGTTGTCTTTTCTCCATTGCATGACTCCAAGCCCTCTCTGCGGTGTAGAGAACTAAATGAAGAAACCTATTTTAAGTAACAAAGAAAATATTAGAGAAGACTATTGCCAAACATAACTATTCTTAACATCATATCCAAAAATAAATTTTTTTCGCCAAAATCATATCTGAAACAATTAATTGCGCAACAGCAGAATCCCATGGCTTTGGCATTTTGTGGAAAGGTAAATTACACTTACAACCCCTGCAGTTTTGATGCTACCGTATATAGGTGCACAAGAAGTCATGTACTTTTTGTATAGAGTAGGAATGTAATAGAGTCCTAAAATTTTCAATGGGGCAATTAAGTCCTAAAATTTCAAAAGAATTGCAATTAAGTCCTGCCATTAATTGCTTACGTGGTAGCTGTACATTGGCTACACAGCCGCCTGATGGGATGTCAAATAGGAGGAATTGGATAAGTTTTGGCCAGAAGGACTTGATTACACTTTTTCAAAGGGTTAAGGGATTAATTCCATCAATAAAAGGGTAAAGGCTTCACTGTATTTTGGGCATAAGGCTCATGATTACAGGTGCAATTTGCCCCTCATATTCATTCAACTCATGAAAAGAAAGTCCAAAACACAATGCCAAGTCATCCAACGGCAAAGAAACCTCATCCTGTCTAACTTATGCCTCAAACCTTCTAAACTTCCTGCTTCAAGTTGTTGAGTCCAATTACTTAAAACTCCTGTGAGCGTAATAAACAACTTATCATGGAGCTTTGTACTCTTATCACCTTCACTCAGCCATGATGCCATTGATTTTGCCCCCGCATAAATTTTCAATAACGATTATCCCAGCGAAATCCTCTTTCAGAGACGTCTTTAGCCCTATGAACAGAAGACAAGCAAGAGTTTGTCTCTCAGCCCCTACATCCCCTTAAACTCCTCATTCCTTATTTATGTAACTCTCCATCGAGCCACCTAGGTTCCAACTATGTGCTAAGATGTCCATATTTCTCAGATGCATCAGAAAATTCTCCAAAAAAATGTGCTGGTCTTGTCCGTCATAAATCATTCCTCAAAATTCACAGCAAGATAAACTTCCAAGATCCTCCAATCAGAGTAACAGGATATCCTAGAGTTCATATTTCAGAAAGGAAAGGAAAAGGCTAACTCTCACATAAGTAATCACTTCACTTGGAGAATCTAAGTCCCGAAAACCACCTAAAGGCTTATGCTCCTAAATATACAGCACCATGGCATTTCGTGTGAAAATGCCAACATTAACGAACAAATTGTTACTACATGAAAATCATCTGGTTAGGCATGGTGGCCAAGCAACAAAGGATCGACAAAACCATTGAGCTGGAGCTAGTAAACACACAATCAGTCATTCACAGTCGATCGCCTGACTCCTACCTTCTGACCATATTCCTAGCAATAACGATGGCAAGAATCATTCGCCGCCTAACTACACAACACTCTCCATCTTACAAGAGAAAGCCATAAGCACCACATATGCACAGGGGAAGACGGAACAAGGCTGACCTGACTTCAGTGACGCAGGATTCCGTCACGGCCTTCCGCGCGTATCTCCCACGGCCATGCGTGAACTTCAGCGATCTGTACAACCTCCTAAGACGAGCCGTGCAGTACCTCCTATCATCACATCAGCCAAAAGATGAAACAGCAATATCCATCCGATAAAGCATCGGCATTCGCACAAACACCTAACCGACGCCGCCGACTACATCGCGACTCGCGGGAAAACACCGAGTAAATCGGAACGGACCAAGCGCAGAGCGACAATCAACGCAGCAATTACCGGTAGCGAGTGTAATCTCCGTGGCGCAAACCATGCTGCATCTGAGCCGATTTCAAGAGCTGCAACACTGATAAGCGAAACGAACCACGGGAAAAAACCGAGCAACGAGGAGTCAGCAATCGATACGCCTTTGACTCGAACGAATCGTTAAGGAAAATGGAATCGGGAGGCGAGAAGAGGCACCATTGATGGAGAATTTCTGCATGTTGGGATCGGATTTGGAGTCGTCGACTTCCATCGCGGACGCGGCGCCGTTCTCTCTCGCCATGGGAAAGACGCTCGAGAAGAGGATCGCAGAGACGAAGCGCTCCGATTCCGACCCTAAAATTAATTTGATGAAAATCGATCGCTTTGCGAATGAATAGAGGAAACAGGAAAGGAATGTATATACCCCAAATTTCATTTCTTGAAGAGAAATTTTCACTTTATGTCTGTGAAAATTAGGAGCGTTACATCTGAACAGGGAAAATTCCATTCGGAAAGCGTCCGGATTTCTCTACTCACTCCTAATGGGGCCGGTTGGTGGGCCGGTGGAACAGGGAACCGGCCCACCTGATCTGGATCCATTCGGAAGTCGGATCGGTCCGGGAGTTGACCCGATTTCTCTACTCACTCCTAATGAGAATATAATCTTTGTTTTTCTTTTCTTTTTCTCCTTTTTTGGTTTTGTTTTTCTTTTTCTATAAAATGGAAAATGGCCATATCTTTTAACTTATATTCTTCGATGAAGTAATTGGATGTGCCCTTCAATAATTGCCATATGAAAATTACCAACCTTCTTAATTCTTACCCGTGTGAAAATAAATATATCAAATTCAGACCAGCCCATGTCGGCAATTTTAAGTTACCAAATTAAATATTATAATGTTCATTCAATTAGTAATACATATATTCAAACCTTTAAGTCAATATATTGACTATTTCAATTGGTGTAGTAGTAAATTCGATTTAGCCCGTGTTGTCAATTTTAAGTTATCGAATTAGATATTACAATTTTCATTCAATTAGTAATACATATGTTTGAACATTTAAGCTGGTATATCAACTATTCCAATTCATGTAATGGTGAATTTTTAGGATAAATTAGACTTATTGATTCATGTAAAAAAAAAAAAAAACATATTTGAACAACTCAATGACATATGAAATAGAGAAGTATACTTTTCTTGGCCTACAGGGCCTACTTTTTTTTTCCTCCTTAAAAGGTTGAGTGTTCGAAATAGCAATTTGTAAAGATGTTCCTTAAAATTTTTCTGCTTAGCTCTATTTCCAAATCTGGAAAAAAAAAAGAGTCTAATAATCAAGAGATGTGTTAATAGTAAATGTTTAGGAGGAAATGTTTAGCTAATGATTTAGCACTTCACACAAATTGGACAATAAGGAAATTTGAGAATGGATTGCTCCTCTCGCTCTTTCTTTTTCCCAAAGCTTGGGCCATTATGTTTAACCCAAACTTTGGGGCACTAGGCTTTTCTTATCTTTTTTTTTTTACTTTTCTAGAAAGTTTCTGTCATAACAATTCTCGAAACACAAACTCCTACTCATTTGTTAGCCGCTTCAATTAAAAAATAAATAAATCAGTAAGCTAGCAACTCGCCCTTAATAATTGTGAAAAATCGACATACCGAGTAAAGAATAATAATACTGTTAATACAAAAAAAAAAAAAAAAAAAAAAAAAAAAATGCCCAGCTTTTGATTTTCATCGAATTAGTAGATAAGGCCAGAATTTGATAAAAACAAAAGTCATAAATGAATAGAATAGTCGACAATTTGAAGGGAACTCACCAATAAAATTATCAAAGGCAAATCAACCAGAGCCTTCGTGGTTAAAATAATTAAGTTTTGTTTGTTTTAAAAAATTGAACTCCATGATAGAGATGAAAAAAAAGTTGAAAAGTAGATTACTCGGCCACATTAACAATTTCGTGAAATAAAAGGGGCTAAGGGGCTCTTAATTAACCCCTTCAACAATAGCTAAATATAAAGGCTGCGTTTCACGAACAGGATAAAACTCCGGATATAAAATTTTTTATTTTATCCGGTGTTTCTATGGTATTTGGAGGCAACGCGAAATCCAAATATGATCGGATATAGCTTGGATATGGTTCGGATAAAATAATCCTATCTAGGGTGGATATACCTAGATTTTTTTAAAGAAGGATAGACCCGGATAGAATATGTGAAATTTGAGGGGAAAATAAAAAAATTCTCTCTTCCTCCGTTCTCCCTTCATTGCTACAGTTCAGATCTAGCCAAAGTCGTGGCAGCCTTGGGAAGACGGAGCCGACCAGATCTGGCCGGTGGCGCCGCTGGTTTGTAATAAATGAGGTGAGATCTAGAGGCAGGGTCCATGGTCAAGCCACCATCTTAGTCGTGGCGGCTCGCAGTCGCTGGCCATCCATGGTCGAGCCACCTCTTCATGGTTGCTTGCACAGAAATAGAATGAGAAAAGCAGAGATGAATAGAAAGGAACAGGCAAAAAGCTCAGGCGTCGCGCGAGAGTGTTTCGATAATCTCTTAAAAAAAAACTGCCCCCATCCCCTTCATTTCTCCAAATCCCATCCCGTGCTCTCTCTTCTCCGTTCAACACACGCTAAAGACCCCAAATTTGACAATATCATCCTTAAATGATCAACCCAGTAACTTGACATTTCCGGCAAAGTGCAAAGCTGGGTTTTCTCTCGAGTTCATCTTTCACTAAAGATCCACACGATTGTCTATCTCCAGTAAAGAGGTTTTCAGTTCGCTTCACTTTCCAGCAAATTTTCAGCCTTTTTTTAGAGTACTATCTTCTTTGTGGAAAGCTGAGTTGAGCGCTTACGGCCTCCTCCTTGCTTCACGAGGAAGAGAGTTGTTTTATTTCCCTGGTTTATTTTTAGTTTTAATTCTGCAAATAAACTATTTAATTGAATAATATTTATTTGAATCCATGTTATATGCGAATGTTAGCAAACATTGGATTGGATATTTAAAATCCTATCCCATCCTTATCCCATCCGGCATTATCTTATCAGGCAAAAATGTCCAGATGACCAAACGCAATCTAAGATATTAAAGACATAATTGGAAGAAAATAGAAGTTTATAAATGAAAAGAGAAGATCTTTTCACTAGAGATAAGAGAATCTTGTTATTTAAAAAAATCAAATGAACGCCCGTAATTAATACAAATAAGAGTTGACAGCACAAAACTTGTCGGTACATAATAGATAAAAGTTGGTAATTTCTAAAAAGAGTTGGTTAAATTTAATTGGTTGGCAAAGAAAAATTAGAAGTTGGTGTGATTAATTAAAAAAAAATGTTAGCAAGCAACTCGAAAGGGACTTAACAAATCAAATCAGTTGGTAATATAATTGAAGAGAAAACTATATCATACAAATTCACGTAACGATTTATAAAATAAGGTGTTTGTAAATGAGGCAAATGAAAATTAAAAAACGATAATAAAAGTTGATAAACTAGAAGATTGAAATGGAAGGTAACTCAAATGGCAATAGATAATTTGTAACTAATTGTTAAATTAATTGGAAAAGTTGGCACGGTAATCAAATAAAGATCAGTAAACTCATGTAATCGTTGGAATTTGCCCTAGTGGCCACCCTTCTAACATGGAAGAGGGAAGTGAGGGTAGGAGGTGGGGTGAGGTGGGGACGATTTTTAGTTTCAGGGGTAGGTTTCGACTCCCACGCCCTGCAAAGAGACATATCAAAAGTCTGATAGTGAGAGTTAGAATAGGAATAAAATAAAACCGACAAAAAAAAAAAAAAAAACTCATGTAGGGTTGGTAAATTTAAGGCCTTAAAAGAACAATAATTAATGTTAGCAAAAAGATAAGAAAAGTCAATAGTTTGTAAACTTTAAAAAAAGACTTAGTTATTTCATAAAATTTGTATTCATAAGTTACCACGAGTTACAAAAAAAAAAAAAAAGATGATCGACAACTTTTTACCAACGATTTTTTCATACTAACCAACTTTTTCAAAGAGGTATCAAGTTTTGGCTCCATTTTGCCATTTTCAATGGAAACATAAAAAGGGCACAATTGATATTATTATTACGGAAAATCCATAGTCACTCTCAAATCGCATTTATCAAAAAGAAAACCCACCGATAGATACTAGTCTATACACCAACTCCAAGATGCTTGAATTAAAAATTTACCAATATCTAGGTCACAACCAAACCATCACCATCACCAAGGGAAAAGTACCAAAAAAGTCATAAATTTATTGTGTTGGTACCAATTTTATTCATAATTCTTTTAATTGAATCAATTTAGTCTTAAATCTTTTTATATTAGTATTAATTCAGTTTATCAAAAAAAAAAATTATCAGGTCAATTTTGGCTAGCCGGCATTGATGTGAACGCTAGCCGTTCAGCCAATGCTAACATGACAATTTTTAAATAATTTTTTTGAATTTTTATTTATTTTTCTTTTTTCTTTTTTCCTATTCTTCATCCTTGGACCCCTATAGTAGCCGGCGAGTCTCTAGCGAGGAGGCTTCATCTAGGGCCGAGCCTCGTCCCCTAGCCCTAGGTGAGGCCGGTAAGGGCTACGACCCTTCGCCGGCACTGTGAGGATCCAAGGAGGAAGAAGACCAAAAAGAAAAGGAAAGAAAATAATAATACAAAAAAATAAAAATATATATTTAAAAATTGATACATCAACGTTGGTCAGACGGTCGGCATTGACCGGCATCCATGTCAACGTTAATCGATCAAAATTGGTCAGATGAATTTAATTAATATTAATGTGAAAAGATTTAAGACTTAATCAATTCTATTAAAAAATATATAATTGAATTGGTAATATGAATTTAGCATTTTTCGATACTTTTCCCCCATCACCAACCATAGTAGCACGAACTTCTTCCTCCTCATCGTGCCGCTAACTCCAACGCCAATCGCCTCAATCAGTAGCCACCATCGCATTCAAACAATCGACCGATCCCACCAAAATTTGATTCTCACAAGCAACCCCTCTCGCAATTAATCATTCACTATGTCAATCCTTTGTTACACAAATATTAAGGTAGCGCATGACAACGTTTCTGTTCATCAAAATTTCTGTTTTTTTGTTCCACGGAACAAAAAAAGAACATAAATCCATTTGATAACATCAAGTTATTTTTCTGTTCTCGGGAATAGAAAGTTAGCCCGGAATAGATTCCGGAGTAGAAATGAGAAGCAAAAAAAAGTTGATTCTTGTTACTGAGAATAGTTTCTAGAAATAAGCCAATTTTCTTTTTTATTTTTTTTTTTTATTCCTCTCTCTTGGCGTGGCAAACCTCCACCGCGGAGGACCCACCACCCCCGTCGTCGCTTAAGATCCCGTGTGGCCAGCGGGATTTGAACTCATCTCCTCCTCGCAAAGAATCATGGGAGCCTTATCCAACTTGGCCACCGCAGGCGGTGGTCTTTTTTATTTTTCTTTTTTCCTCTCTTTTGCTGCGGCCACCTCCAACCGCCCGGAGCCACCGTTGCCCGCCGCCGCCACCGCTGGTCAGTGATTCGTGAGTAAGAATAAAAAATGAATAAATACAAAAAAGAAACTGTTGCATTACCAAATGCATTTCTATTCTTTTTCTATTCTAAGAGTAGAAATTTTGTGTAGTTACCAAACGGGTTATTTTACTTAGAAATTGTTTCCCGGAATATAAATAAAAAATAACTATTTATAGAAAAAAAAAAAAAATTCTTCCTCAGCTAAGAAGCGTTGTCATGCACAACCTAAGTATTCATTCAAATCGACCGATTAAGTCGCCCCTAAAAGATATACATACAATATCTAACAAAGTTTAGCAAATGCATTATCTAAATTACAACGAGCTCGTTTTCACTAATTGACAATGAAAGTGTCCATGGAAAAAAAAGAGAAGGCATCCAACGACTCTTGTGAAGCTGACAAAGAACAATCAGTACAAAAATAGAATGGACTCTTCGAATGTCATCGGATTCGGATCTCTTCAAACACAACACCATGATAAGGTCATGGGGAAAAGTACTAAAAAAGTCCTAAACCTTTTGTCTCTGTACCGATTTAATCCTAAACATTTTTTTGGTGCTGATTTAGTCCTAAACCTTTTTACGTTGTGCCAATTCAGTCATTTCCGGCCAATTTTGGCCTGATGTTGTTGATTGGACGCCGACCGGCTGACGTGACCTGATCGGCAGTGATGTTGATAACTTTTAATAATATTTTACTATTTTTGAATTTTGAATTTTTTTTCTTCTTCTCTTCTTCCTCCAACTAGTCACCGGACCTCGGCGACCGGCTAGAGGCGACGGCCAGTGGCCTCGCGCCAAGCTGGCGACGGCCGATGGCCTCGCGCCAAGCTGGCGAGGCTCGCCCTTGCCGGTCATGGGCAAGGCTCGACCCTCGCTAGATCCGGCGAGGGCGAGCCTCACTGCCCAAGCCTCAAGGGCGGCTACTGGCGAGGTGGCCAATCGCCGAGGTCCGGCGACCGGCTGGAGGAAGAAGAGGAGAAGAAATAAAGAAAAAAAAATTATTAAAAATTATCCATGTCAGCGCCGATCAATTCACGTCAGCCGGCCGGCGTCTAGTCAGTAAAATCCGGCCAAAATTGGCTGAAAATAATTAAATCGGCACAAATACAAAATGTTTAGGACTTTTTTGGCACTTTTTCCTAAGGTCACGTTACAATATCCTTATCATAGCATTCGTTCTCAATTTATTTCCTCTGTTTTGTAACGAGTTTATTAAACAAGTGAGAGCTGACGTAGAAACAAAGCTAGACCAGGCACTAATGCACATGCAAATCCAGTCAACGACAGAGACAATCGAGTCAACGTTTTGTGTGCGCGTGAGTGTGTTTCGCAAAACAAGCAACTTTTCAAGGCGTGTCATGAGATCTGCTGCACGCGAGGCAAGCTCAATAAATTCTGCAGATCCCGTGCGAGTTTTGTAAGGTTTCTGACCCACCGTGCAAGATCTCTCGTTCATGTCGTATTTTTTATTCCACTTGAAATAATCCCACGTTGAACTTAATATTCGTATCAATTCTCACGAGCTGTACAGCCGGATGAGCATGTACTACAGTACACATCACTGAAAACTTGGCTTTTGCACGAAGTATTCCTGACAAACGATGTTCCCACAATCATTTCTTCCTTGTTTTTCCGTCTTTCGGTCGGCATTGTTTTTCGCTTTGCTTCAGGGACAGCTTGATCAAGCGTTAGGCCCAAAGAAGCCATCGTGTCTTTTAGCTTTTGTTCTCTTCTTTTCGTCACTACCATGTTCGCATCGCTAGCATAACGTAAGATTGCATTGTTATGCCTGTTTTTTACTTAATTTGTAGTCCACTCAAAAATTAGGACAAGAAGAACGAGGCAAGGAGGTGACAAATTTGGGAGAATACAGTAACTCATGGTCCTCAAATTTGATTATTTTAAGGGTTTTCAACACATTCCAAAGGATGGAGAACTTACTCCTCAATCTTTAGTATCTGCATGATTATGTATCCGTGCCTCATATACATACCGAATTAATGAGTGGCGAACTTTTGATAACCTCACATTTATTGGACACGGAACATAAATAACCCCTAGCTAAATTACACGTCTATTTGCAATATTGATGAGGCCGTAACGTCAGGGTTATCGGTTATTACAAACAATCTTATGGAATCATAAAAGCTATTAATACGTCAAATGAAACATGATTTGGATCCATAAAATTGAAGTAAGGTAATCAATTTGATGTAATATGTGATACATGTAATGTCATTACCGAAACAACAAGATCACACGAGACATGTTTTCCACCTATGGTGCGAAGCTCACGATGCATGAACACACAAGAGGACACGTTTCCTTTCTCTAAAAAGAAAAAGGAAAAATGAGAAAAACAGGGAAAATTTAATTTCTTTTAAATGCAAAAATTGCCCATGCCAATGATTTCGGGCCACAATTAGCTGGAAAGACTATAGTGGCAAATCATCAAAAGACTTTTAGGACTGAATTGGTAAAATTAAAAAGTTTAGGATTGAATAAGTTTAAGACTTGTTTAGCAAGCCCTAGCATGCCAATTTCAAACAGTGTCGAATTTTACGGATGGCTCATACTGTGCAATTAAAAGAAAAATCTGCTGATCCGATACCATGAGAGCAGAATTTCAAGAATCGCGACTTTCCAAACTGGGACACTACAAGAGGTAAGTTAATCGGTACACAAAGGTAAGTATGACCGAGATTGATCTCAAGGTGATGAATCCAACCTGTAAATATAAGGCGGACTTATGCAGGCGACATCGTTTCCCAGGCAGGCCATGCATTGCTCTCTCTCTCTCTCTCTCTCCACCGAAACAATCGTCTCTCTCTCTCTCTCTCTCTGTGGTCACAGCTGTGTCTACCTTATTTAATTACCATAATAAAAGCGATATTAATAATAAACCTTGTTCTTACAGTCATGCTACTTGCAGACTTACTGCCGGTTGTGATACTGCGTCTTCCTCATATAGAAATTTGCTCTATGAGTCAACCTTCTAACAATAAATACATTGCGTGCAATGCCGAGCGTCTCCATCCACTCTCTCCTGCTACTTACATATATAAGCAGGTCTCAGGGTTGGGCATGCATCCAGTCTGTTAAGCTGCACTGCTTAGCGCTTAGCATTAGCTGTTCTCGCCTTTCAGGCTCTGTTTCGGGACAGAGGTGTAGTCGCCGGAGAAGATGGAAGGAAAAGACTGTTCCATGTTGCTCTGGTGGTTGGCGCTGGCGCTCATGGCGGTGGCTGTGGCGAGCGGAAGGAACGTGACGTACGATGGGAGGTCACTGATCGTCAACGGTCAGCACAAGATCCTCTTCTCGGGTTCGATTCACTATCCTCGTAGCACTCAGAGGTATGGAACGAGGGCTTCCCGTCGTTTTATTCGGTCTTGTTTGATTATGTTCTCGGGAGTTTTATGGATTCGATGAAATTATTTTTTTCTGGATTTTGATATAAAATAAATGGGAGGAAAAGAGAGAGGAGGAGAGCTACTCTTGAGTAATCAATAAACTTCTTTAACTTCGTCCGGGGTGGGGGGGGGGAACTTCTATAACTTTTTTTTTTTGGTGAAGTTAAGAGAAAACTTCTATAACTTTGGTTAGTAGGAGAAACTACGAAACGAGAATGCAGTGAGGAGGTGATTTTAGGGTCGTTTCAGGATGAAACCTACCTTGTTCGGACCGAACTTGAAACCTATCTTGTGCCTTGGAACCCCTATACCATCTACCTGGCCGCACAGCGGGTTTCCACTTTCTTTGGAACACCAAACCCAGAACACACTCTATTGTCTTTCTTAAACCACTGATCCAAACGACGAGATTATATGCTAAACAAGAGATTCACTGAGCTTCAGATTCGTGAGCATGAGACTGCAATAGAGATAACACAACAATCAACGAGGCAAAAGGCCCATTGTTTTCTCTGTTTTTCTCGTTCCTCGTCAACAAAACATCCCGCAATGTACCCTAGGAATGCCAAGAAGCTCATTTTTGGTTTTTTCTCTTGTTTAGCAATATGCTCTTGTCCTTGACAGGAGAGAAAAATTATTTAGCTAGTTAAGGAGCTATATTAGGCCCCATTGTTTTATATTAGGAAAAGTGTTAGAAAAGTCCTAAATCTATCTTATCAATGCGAATTTAGACCTAAACCTACCTTTTGACCTAATGCCAATTTAGTCTTTTCATTAGCCAGATATTGTTATTTTGGGCTTATTTTGGGCACCGACCGACCTACATGATCACCTACGTGATAATGATAATTTTTAATAATATTTTATCAACTTTTTCATTCTTTTTTTTCCCCCTCCCTCTCTGAATTGTTGTTTGATACTTGATCGACCACCAGCCATGGTCGGGCCAGGCAAAGCTTGCCCTTACCAAATGACGCCTTTGCTCAAGCGATGCCCAACAAGGCCACTCGAGGGTTAGCCTCGTTAGATTTGGATAGCGGAGGCGAGGCCCGGCAAGGTTCAGCCTCACCCAAGCCAAATCTGGCAAGGTCAACTCTTGCCGGCCGTCACCTTCACCGAGGCAACATGAGGGTCGGCCTAGCTAGATTTGACAAGAAGAGCCCTTGTCGGGGCTTGCCCTCTCCCAGGCAAAAGCCAATCATAGGCCATGCCTATGAGTAGTCAGCAACAAAAAGAAGGGAAAAAAAAGAAGATAAAGGAAGACAAAAAGGGAAAATATTAAAATATTAAAAATATTAAAATATTATTAAAATTTATCGATGACTTCGTTAAAGATGACTTCCTTACGTAGGCCGGTTGGCGTCTAAGTCAGCAATATCAGGTAATTAGTCAATGGGATTAAATTGACACCAATAAAAAGTAAACTAAATTGATATTAATGCAATAGATTAAGGACTTTTTCGACACTTTTTCCTATTTTATATTCAAGTTCTTATATAAGCAAAATGATTTTACGGATCGAAGCTGGAAACGGATAGAAATTAAGCATAATTATGCAAAAAGCATGCACTTCAAGTTGTGTAAAGGATCAAGGGAAATTACAATTATACTAATTAGAAAGTTCGACAAAAATCATACAGACGTGGCCATCTCTCATAGCCAAGGCCAAGCAAGGAGGGATTGATGTCATACAAACTTATGTATTCTGGAATCAGCACGAGCCCCATCAAGGACAGGTTAAGAGGACTATCTCTCTCTTTCTACTATGGACTAGATTCATTTTAGACTGAAGCTACTTGACATGTGTTCTTGCAGTATGACTTTAGTGGGAACAAGGATATAGTGAGGTTCATGAAGGAAGTCAAAGCACAGAGACTCTATGCATGCCTAAGGATTGGTCCATACATAGAGAGTGAATGGACTTATGGGTACCCACAATGAAAATTACCATCTTGCACTAACCTCTAAACAAAGTATAAACTCAGCATGAAACTAATTGAAACTACCGACCAAATCTTCTTGCATGGAGTCAACATGAAATCACTCCATCCATTTAGTCTACTCATGATTCTTTATTGAACGACTTGTATCACACCATGCAATTGTCATTTGCAGGGGTCTACCATACTGGCTACATGATATTCCGGGAATAGTATACCGGTCAGACAATGAACCATTCAAGGTGAAGTCAATTGAAATCTCTAAGTGAAACTCGCTTCCAGATCACCCATTTATTGCATCTTGACATCGCTGGCTGCACCTAAATAAACCACCACATGCATATAAGTGACTGACATTATGGAAGCAGGGCCACATATTCCGCAATCGCTAAAGAGTTGTGCTCTTTTTACCACATGGCAGTTTCAAATGCAGAAGTTCACAACAATGATAGTCAACATGATGGAAGCAGAGAAGTTATATGCATCGCAAGGAGGGCCAATCATACTATCACAGGTTATGCCTTCGCTAAAAGCTTTTCATCCGCTAGAGAGCCATAGTGCTGTGCTATTTTCATCACCTAAATGTGATCCTATGAAATGCAGATTGAGAATGAGTATAAAACGGTGGAAGAAGCATACCATGAGAATGGGCCGCCTTATGTACGTTGGGCAGCTCAAATGGCAGTGGGACTCCAAACAGGCGTGCCCTGGGTGATGTGCAAGCAAGATGATGCTCCTGACCCCGTAGTTAGTTTCCTTCTCTCTGTTTACCCTCACAAAACAATGCAATGAACCATGCATGTGAAATGCAAATACATTATAGTCAAGAACCATAGCCTGATATGGAATAAGGATTCATACAGGCAAATTCAAATTACTCAAAATTCACATTTTTTTAAAAAGAATTCCCTCTTGAATAACTTTGATAAGGATGATTAAGACTGATAATCGCAGCCTTATGAACTCCAACAGTTATGGATAGACCTTAATATCCTCAGTTATGCTCTTTGTCTATTTAAATCCATTACTACATTATCCAATAAAGAATCATTCGATCCAATTTACAGATCAACGCATGCAATGGAATGCGATGTGGAGAAACATTTGCAGGACCCAACTCACCAAATAAGCCGTCAATATGGACAGAGAACTGGACAAGTCGGTAAGTTTTATCAAGTACTCGCACATCTAAAATCTTCTGCCATGCAAAATCTAAACAAACTCCTAGGCTTAGCACAAAACAAATAACAAAAGGCATAGCCAGCCAAGAAAAGAGAAACCAATGGATTACCAAGTAAAATCCTCTTGTAAACCCAGAATGAAAAGATACCAAGTATTAGCTGACTTTGTGCGGCAGCACTATAATTATTGGCAATCAGGAAACCATATTATTCTCGAATCAACAACCTTCAAGGTTTTCATCTCGAATATCATGCGCTACTATTTTTTCCATTCATCCAAAAAAAGAGAGATTATCAATTTACTACTGACTATGTATGTTACACTCTACAGGTACCTAGTGTTCGGGGAAGACCAGCGTACCAGATCAGTTGAAGACATTGCATTTCATGTTGCACTATTCATAGCAAAGAAAGGGAGTTATGTCAACTATTACATGGTACGCTACTCATTTCACAGAATCATCATTCCATTTCTCTTTTCTCCATGTATCACTCCAAAAACAGTAGTCACAACAAGACTACTTGGAAGAAACAATAATTACTTTACCAATGAGAAGAAAACATAAGGTTTCAATCAATGCATTTACATTTGGACACATCCAGAAAAAGATAGTTTTACCTCATTCACAGAAATACACTTTTATTTCAGTATCATGGAGGGACAAATTTTGGACGAACAGCTTCTGCATTCGTGACAACAAGTTATTATGATCAAGCTCCTCTTGATGAATATGGTATGTGTATATGTACCACATATTGGCATAAGAGCTGTATGAGCTTCATACTCTATATTGCATGCTTCAATCTAGGTTTGATGAGGCAACCGCAGTGGGGTCATCTCACGGAGTTACATGGCGCAATAAAGTCATGCTCAAAGGCTTTACTCTATGGAACCCCAGTTGATACTAGTTTAGGTCCACTTCAACAAGTACGCACATCATCAGTGATCATGCAGTTTAATTCCATGCTTGGAGTAGCCATTGGCTTTCTCAAAAGTTCCTCTGCTTTGACTTATTCAGGCCATTGTCTTCAGAGGATCACAAGGAATATGTGCAGCATTTCTGATAAACAATGACACAAGAAGTACAAGAATCCTATTTCAAAATATTCCATTTGTATTGCCTCCAAAGTCAATTAGTATTCTGCCAGACTGCAAGACAGCAGTTTTTAACACAGCAGAGGTATGAGATCAACAGAGTATGGAGGACTTCTAATGGCAAAAAACATGTTTAGTTATTGTGCAAAAGGAATATTTAACTTTCAATCGTCTCCTTAATTGAAAACTTTAGATCATTGGTGGGTCCATATTAGAACTCAAGATACATGAAAGTTGATACCGTTTGTACTACATCTGGTCAACAACCTGGATTTTGATGTTCCTTGAAGCACTTATTAATGCTGACTATCACTTTGAACAGACAAGCACAAAAGTTAGTACAAGAACAATGACAATCAACCAGAAGCTTGATTCCAGGGACAAATGGCAAGAGTACCAAGAAGAAATAATTTCGTTTGACATGACTTCCTTCAGAGCAAACACTTTGTTGGATCACATGAACATAAGTAAGGATGCATCCGACTATGTTTGGTACACATTCAGGTGAAGCACAATCAAAGCACTTACCATCATCAGGTTCCAAACTTTTTAAACATGAGATAATATAGATTTCAACCAAGACCTTTTTTGTTTCACATTGGTCAATGCAGGGTTCAGCAAGACTCACCAAATGCTGTAGCTGAACTGGATGTGTTCTCCCATGGGCACACATTACATGTATTTTTGAATGGAGAATATGCAGGCAAGCCTCCTTATTCCCTTCATAGTTTTACCATTACCTAAGATTATAAAAGCACTCGAATGGGATGTTTTCTGTCCTGGACACACATTATGTCAGTGTTTCTCAGTCATCCCAACCCCCCAAGCCCCAAGGAGGCACACCTTAGGCAGAGTAGGTGAAAAGAGGAAGAAAGAGAAACAACACATAAAACATACAAACTTAAAGAAAGAAATCAAATTAATAAGCTAGTTCTTTGCAAGAACATTTTTCTTTCTTGAGAGGACATTCCATATGGGGGGACATTCTATCTTTGATCTAAAATGATCCAAAAACACTAATAAATGGCAAGTTGGAGGACATTCTATCTTTGACCTCTCCAGGTGAAATGTCATTCCTTGGTTCAGTTTGGAGTATGATCTCTCAAGTTCCTACTCCAATGCTAGAAATCTACATTTACAATTAATTCTCCCAAAATGCATATTACAAAATAGTGATCAAAGCCAACCACAATGCACACTGGTCCAACCCAAGTACTTCTTTTAGGCCCTAATATGAACCCCAAAGCTTTTGTGAATGTGATTGGCTAGATTTATAGGATTAAGACCAGGCAAGTGTTTTTTTGAAACTGCTGAAGAGAAAATATAGCGGAGGTCCAGAATGTCAGATTTCTGTCAAACTGAAATATAGTTGCTTGAAACAGTTGAAAAATGAAACTCCCCCAAGGATTGCCACTTCCAGCAATTTATTCACTCAACAAAAGTTGTTTAACACAACACTTAGTGAAGCAGCACTACTCATGGCAAGTACTACGTGATAAATGTAGGGAGAAACATTTTAGATAGAATTTGTGACTGATATCACCTGGTGATCACATCCATGGACTCTAATGTGTTCATAACAAAGAAAATATCAGCAAATCTATGGAGAAATTAATAGCTAAATAATGAGCTACTATTTAGTACCAAAAGTAGAAATAGAGAGTGTCCAGTTAAATAATGAATCATACCGTGTCCAGTTAAATAATGGATCATCTGGTGAAGTAGCCCTTTTCCAATGGCATGCAAGACCATTATTCGAGGATGCTCAATGATTTAATGTTAAATTATGGATGCATGGTTTATTCACAGCCATCATATGCATATCACCTTTTTTATGCATTTTCCATACCAGGATCTGCTCATGGAAGTCACGACAATTCAACATTCAGTCTGCAGCAATCAGTTTTCTTCAATAAGGGGATAAACTATATATCCCTGCTTAGTGTCACAGTAGGATTTCCGGTAATATTCAAAATCATTTCTCATCCTACTGTATTCAAACTTCAAACGTTTGCTTTAGTATTTAAAGTTTTAGGATCTAGATGACAAATATGACTATCACTTCAATTTATGTCACACGTAGTTTCCTTGGGCAATACTATCTATCGTATGAATTTCTAACTTAAATCATTCCGCTGAAAGTTGCTCCCTGTCATGTTAACAACTCTTTGTTCTTTCTCATGTTTATTTTGCTTTATCGAAATAAAAGACGAGCTATGACATCCTCAGTACATTTGGATATTAAGAATTCAGGGGCACATCTTGAGCGGAGAATTGCTGGACCACGTAGATTAAAGATCAACAGGGTGGACTTTACAAACTATGCATGGGGCTACCAGGTATTCTTCTACACAGAAGAAATATGCTTCTCTCAATCCATAAGGTGATACATGATATAGTGAACACTTTCATGTCATAAAAGTTATGGTCACCTCAGAAAGCAAATGAAGTGCATGCAATACGTACAATTTGCTCATTTTTCCCTAGCCCACTAGAAAAATTGACTCTGCACAAAGTGACAATTTTGTCTTTTTTATGATCATTTTTTGTTTTTCAATGTCTAACCAAGCTGATGTCTCCGTGACATAAAACTTCACCTTTCATGACTCTAAATTTGACTCATAGAAACCTCTTTCTTAGCAGTACTTCACTACATTGTTGCTTCAAAAGCAATTTCAAGAAAGAATTAACTGAAAATGATGCATAAAAAGATGTCTAGCATTCAATTGATCTTCTAAATACACGATACACAACGTTGAAACTTAGAAGGTTCATCACATTCTGAACTGATTCAACTGAATGAATGACAAAGGTTGGCCTCTCTGGAGAGAACAAGGGGATCTACACAGACTTTGGCTCAAGCAAAGTGCGATGGAATAAGTATGGTAGCTCAATCAGTAATCGACTCATTTGGTACAAGGTATGAACTTATCTGCCAGAAAAGAAAACTGAGGCTTAAACTAGATCTTTACACCGCATTACGCTGGATTACACTGATTCAATCCCATAAGGTTTGACCGAAAGAAGAGAAAGTTAACAGTTTACAACAATCTGCCATATGGCTTTTTTGCAGACAACATTCGATGCACCAGTTGGAAATGATCCAGTGGCTTTGAACCTAAGTTCAATGGGAAAGGGTGAAGTGTATGTCAACGGGCAAAGCATTGGTCGATATTGGGTTTCATTTCACACTGACTCTGGGGTTCCTTCACAAAAATGGTATCTTATTTGCTCAGAGATCTGGGTTTGGGATTAGTTGGTTACTGGCACCTCCATAAAACATTCACCTTATTCATATCTCATAACTGCTTTAAATTGTCAGACATACAAAGAAGTCAACATCCCCAATGTTATTGAACATCTCAAGTAGAAAATTCATATGTATCAATTAACAATGCTTTTTGATGATAAAGAATAAATAATGGAGATTTTCTTCTCAGGTACCACATTCCTCGATCTTTCCTCAAATCAAAAGGCAACCTGTTAGTCATACTGGAAGAAGAAAGCGGAAACCCCCTCGGGATTACAATAGACACCGTTCAGGCAACAGAACAACAATAGAAAAGGTTAGTGATTCCTGAATTTTTTAGATTACATTTTACTTAGACCATGATTTTAGGAACCATCCATGATGCAGAATCACTACAAGAAGAGCCTCAAAATTGAATCATAGCATGCTACTTTTTCACTTTGTTAACACCGACAATTGTATTTTACATTATCTGTAGGCCTGCAGAGAGCACCATCAGTAAAGCAGTAAGGATATGCTGGTGGATGATCAAATTAGTCATAACAATGGATAACAATTCCTACGGCATCTTCCCCCTTCCACTGAGCTGTTCAACTGTAGATAAATGCTTTTAAAATTCTCTACTGTCCTTAGTCTGTTTCAAATTATTGAGTTGTCACTATACTCAGATTGCATGACAATTCTTTGTCTAAATTTGGATAGCAAAAATCAATATGTGGTCGATTCAATCTCAACATCTTCACAATTAAACAAAGTTTGCAAATGGAGAACTATCTACATATTTCAATCAAGCAGCCATGATTAAGGCCAGAGAATCAAACACACATCATCTTGGACAGATTCAGCAGAAATTCAGATTGCAGGATAAAATTGCTTCAACAGTATTCTTGGAGAAGTAATTGAGTGGCTACGCACAATAACAAAAGTTTGCACTAAAAGGTGTTACATAAAGATATTGAGCAACTCTCTTACCAATGTCTAACCAAATAAAAAGTACAAAGCATCTCAAAAGAATCATGTAACATGAAAAAGAGCATAAAGTTTGCACTAAAAGGTGTTACATAGAGATATTGAGTAACTCCTTTACCAATGTCTAACCCAACTAAAAGTACAAAGCATCACAAAAGAATCATGTAAGATGAAAAAGAGCATATGTGCCTCAATTATGAAATCCATAAATTTTGACATTGAACTTATCCAAGTTACATGCCTAGCACCATGAAGGGGGCCAGGGATTCACAAAGCATCAGATGGATATATCATCTGAATACAAGAATTGAAAGTCGCTTACTCATGAAACCAGGATAGAATCTGCATGTGCATGCACCAGATGTTCAACCAAGCAGTGACAACTGAGAGCAAAGTCTGTCGAAAAGCATTAAGCAGCCACACTTCCACTGGGTTTTCTTGCAGACTTCAAAGCCCAAAGTGTGCATTTGTCTCTGACTCTGCATAGCCATTCTTCATTTGACAAATTGGCAAGCAGAGTAATTATCATGGCCAAACCCAATTTGGGACACAGCCAATAAAACGTCCTTTTCTAGGGAAAGCCTCACTCAGCACTACAAGCTTCTTTATCTATCTTTAGACCGTTTTATCTTTCTGGATAGTGAGACAATGTGATGGTACGATGGCCTTTTGAGAAGGTAACTCAGCAATGAAAAGCATAGTCTGAGCCCAACCGGCATATTTCCCATACTTGCTCACAAAAGCCTCTGCTACTTGGCCAGAGAGCTTGGGTGTCAGTCGTGCACCAGCAAGCTCAGGTAAAAGATACCTGGTAGCAATCTTTTGAACAAACAAGAGAACATATGCAGATTAGAATTTAAAACTGGCAGAACAAAAGGCACACAGAAATTTTTTTTACATTCAATGGGTTAAAAGTTCAAAGGTACATACTAAATATTTCTTTTGTAAAATGAAAAACCTACAAATAAAAGGCTACTAATGGACATGGACAAACAATGCTATTCACTTCCTTAATGTTTAGCTCTATCTGTGTGCTTAAAGTCAACTATCAACATGATCAGCAGAATCATTTGCTTCCACACCAAAATCGCCATGTCTGGTATGGGAAAATGGGTAAACGAATGGTTTACGTAGCTTTCTAGTAAATAAAGAACAACTCTAGAACTACGTTATTTCCACGTGTGAACATACCCATTACCCATCAAACATAATTAGGGAAGAAAGTCTGCATGAATGATGTGCAATGAACCTTTAGGGTGAAACAAAATGCATAAATAACACTAAAGTTAATATCCCATTTTAGACATTCACAATCATGTATTAAAAGTACATATGCGGATCTACTCAATTTTTATATACAATAGCACGCACAGTTAAGTGACAATAATTCGGATAGTAATCGTTCCAATTCTGATAAGTAAGAAACAAAAGAACTTACTTGCCACACATGCGTATCAACCGGAATGGCATGATGTTGATCAAGAGAGAAGAGAGCTACGCACGCTGCGACTTTAGAACCAACTCCAGGTAAAGTACAGAGAGCAGCAATAGCATCCTGTAGATCCAATCCACGCAGGGATGTAAGCCACTCCACACCTCCGCCAGGTTTTGACTGCAAAGCCTTAACAGTGCCCACAATATACTTGGCCCTGCTAAGTCACATTATCATATATTAGGGAAGCATGTAGCAAACCTACCATGACAAGAGAAGAAGGATAAAGTTTGACATAGGTTGGCAGTCAAGGAACCAACAAAACAACAAGTAATTCACAAGATGACTTCCTTAGAGAATCAACATGATTTATGATTCTTTGAGAAGGAGAAGTTTCCTACAACCACATTTGGCAACACATTTAAAAAAAAAAACAGACATACACCAACAGATCTAAGAATTATATCAACAGCTTTTAGATAATCTCTTGAATCACATATAAGGTACTCTGCCACCACTTTATGAACCTACTGATCCATTCTAACAGAAAATTTCTTTGGATGCAATGAAACAAAGGTATTTCCATGTCCTCTACCAATGTGCAGAACTACGCTAACAAAAACCCAATTAAAACCGTATCAACATGTAAAATTGGTAAACGCCAACAGAAAACCATAAGTTGGGCTTACTTATGTCAGTTAGAAATCCACCACAACATACTGTATGCAACAGGTTTCAAAGCACATAGCTATTTTCAGAAAAGCTCGAGAAAATTCGAATGCTACGAAGAGACTCCTACGTTTCAAGTGAGTATAAGAAGAAAAAGTAATCAACCTGTAACCAAAACCAGCCTCCCTGAAATCTTTCTCAGAGACGGCCAAAAGCCGGTCTAGCGACGGGAACTCGTAGAACTCCAAACCCTCCACAGTCCCCAGATGCCTCCCCAGAGACGAAATGAAATCCACCATTTTAGTGATCCTCGCGATGTTGTTATTCGACGAACAGAGAAACTGAACCAAGCACTCCAGAGGATCCTGCCTCAGCACGCGAGCCCCGCGCAGGAGCCTCGCCAGCTCGGCGAACCTCGGATCCGAGGCCGAGAACGCCTCCCAGATCTCACCCAGCCGGATGTCGGCGTTGAGGAAATCCAGCAGCGCCGACCGAGCTCCCGCGCCGTCGGGGCGATCGCCGTGCACGCAGTACGCGACGTCGCCGTCCTGGAGGTGCTTGAGGGAGACGAGGTGAGGGCCGACCGCGCCGGTGAAGCGGACGGGCCCGGTGCGTTTCCACCTGAAGGTCTGGCCGGTGGGGAAGGTGAGGGGCAAGGAGAGCTCGGACTCGGCGAGGTTGAGCGGGACCCACTCTGGGGTTTCGGCGGCGAGCGACTGGCGGACTGAGACGGCTTTTTCGCCGCGGCGGCGGCGGTGATGATGGAGGCGGTGGATCGTTTGAGGGGTCGGAGGAGTGGATGGCGGGGTTCGCCTCGGTCTCTTCATGGTTTGTAGGAGAGAGGAGAGTCTTGCTGGGGAGATGGGGGCTAGGGTTTGGAGTTCCTTCATTGAAGAAGCTCCATGCCTGCAACTGCGAGGGAGAAGCGAGGCAGGAGAAAGAGCGGACGACGACGTCATCGAGCTGCCATGAAGATCACCGATGTCAAATGCCTAACCGATGTCTGGCTAAAAAAAAAAAAACAAAGGATTATTATTTTTCTTTCTGAAAAGCCACAAAAAACCTAAAGTATACCTACTTAATGCATTTACTCTGACTTTTTTTTACGTCAAAAATCTCAAATTATAGGTATTTACCCTAAATTTTTCCATTAACATAAAAAATCCAAAATTATACCTATGACGCATTTTTATCAAATTTTTTTTTTATCAAAATTTTATTAGGTGATTTTTCGATTAAAATAACATCGTCGAGTGGGCGTCATTTATACTCTATTTGCTTTTTGATGTCCATATAAACAAATTTTTTATAGTTCTCTTTGACATAACTTTGATGGAAGGATCTTTACCAAAAAAAAAAAAAAGAAACTTTGATGGAAGGAAAAATTCTAAATAAAAGGCAAGAAGTATTTTCATTTTTTTTCAAATAAATATCTAAAGTGGCCAAATCGTTTCAAATAAAACGTGAAGTGGCCATATCAATTTCAAAAAATGGCATAACATTTAGATCAAAAGGCATTTTTATATTTTTACTTAATTTTTTTGTTTATTTCTTTATTTTTCCCTTCCTCCTTCCCTTTGCCACACTTAGGCAAGGGCAACCCTCACTAGTGTTGAGCAAGGGCTTTCCTTGCCAAATCTGGCGTGGGTGACCCTTGCCCTCGCATGGCCTCACTAGCTCATACGAAGGCGAGGGTTGCCCTTGCCCAACGATGGTGAGGGTAACCCTCATCAAATCCAACGAGGGTGGTCTCGTCCTCGCCTAAGGCGTGCAACCTCTACTAACCATAGACAGCGATGGGGTAGGGTGGGGAAGAGAAAAAAAAAAAAAAAGAAAGGGGCAAGAAAATGAAAAAAAAGGGAAAAAATTCAAAAAAATATAATTATAACTTTTTGACAAAAATACCCTTTCTTCGACAACGGAATAGTTACTGGCCAAAGACCTTTTATTTGAAATGATTTGATTATTTCACACTCTTATTTGAAACAAGAGCTATCTCAAGTTATTATTTGAGAAAAAACGAAAGTATTTCAACCCTTTATTTGGAATTTTACCTTGATATGATTTAGAGTTTTTAGTGATTTTTACCATTTTTCTTTTCATTCTCCTAAAATTATTTTTCCATTTATATCAAGCTTTTTTGGGAAGTTATGCAAAAATTACTTATTATTTCTACTTATGACTTTCACTTAAAAATTAGAAAATGAAAAAAAGTAATTTTGAATTTCCAGACGATTATGAAAAATTATGTACAATTTTACCTATCATCTAACTATTTAAAAAATTTCTCTTGTTACGTAAAATATCCCACTATTTAAAAAATTTCTCTTGTTAAGTAAAATATCATAGCGTAAATACCATAAAATACACAAAAAATGAAAAGTCAAAAGTAGATATCACACTACTACATAAATGCGATGGCCTAATTCCATAGAAGAATCCCAAACTTTAGATTAAGAACATCTTGGACCAAGGCAAATCTGTTGAATTATTTCTGAGCATGCCGAGAATTATAAGGTATTCCTCCAATGAAGCGAGTTGGACTAGACGGGTTGCTTTCCACGGTCACAAATTGCGATATAAATTGCAAGGCCATCACAGTAAAGCCATTAATCCTTCTTCGATTTCAAGCTTGGCTGTAATTGTAGCGATCAGGGTTCGAAGTCTTATATGAACACGAGCCGAGTTTTCTCCCGATTCACCGAATGCCTTCACTTGACCCAAGACAGGGTCCACGAGACGAGCGGGCCCCGATGACCATTTTTCAATGTCCAGTGAGATCTGGATAGATTTGTAAGTCCAGGGGGCACGTTACAATAAACCGAGAAAATGGAACTTTCCCTTTGGTACAAATACAATGGCCTAGATTCATGCCAAACGATTGTCCTGTTTCTCATCGGGGCAGCTGTAGTTGCACCTCCAATATAGCCTAAGAGTCAGAGCACCCTTTTTATTAGTCAGCGACCAAAGTACCCTCCCCTTACCCGCTACGTGTCTTCTTCTCTCTCGTCTCTCTGACGCACTTGTACTCTTTCCTTTTCCCGTTGACTCTTTCTTCGCCTGTCTCAAATTCCCCGCGACTCCTTTCTTTTTCCTTTCCTCTCTTCCTCCGGCCTGTCAACTTGCACAGCCGAGGCATCTCAACACTCGCATTCTTTTACTTGTCCATGAAGGTTCGTTCAGCAATTTAAAGCAAGTAACTTTCGCTCACATTTTTTGGACATATGAAAATATAAAAGGGCATGGAGATCATCTAGTCCAAGAAGAAGAAGAAAAAACATCTACCTGAATTTCACTTAAATTTAATCAGAACAATTATGAAGATACTATTGCTTATTATTTCTAATAATCATTTCTTTCTCCTTCTCCCACGTGGCTATCTTCGTCCCCCGTCAAGTCATTGCCATAGAACATGATGACCTCCTCCACTCCATTATTGTGCACGAGCTCATTCTCACTCGAGTTTAATCCTTGTTTGCTCATTCATTTACCTCACCTATTCCTGGTCTAACTCTCTTAGCTCCATCCCTTTCTTTCCTCAATGTGCGAGCATTGAACTTGACGTCATATGCGACAGAGCTCAATGTCAAGAGTGGAGTTATGTGCTATCAATGACTTGGTTCAAAGAGAAATGAAGCGACGGATTGTGGAGGATGGCTGAGTTAACAATATAAGGGGAGAGGAGAGGGAAATTGGGCAAAGTGATGTGAAGGTAAGTAGTGAGGCGACAACACTAGTATAACAGATCCAAGGGCATAAAGCAAAGGGACTCTCAAGAGAGAAAGAGACATGTAAATGCAAGAGTTAAATCACGATGGAAAAGGACGCATTTTATTAATTGCTCAATAATATAGCCGTTTTTAGCTATATCAAAGGTGGGTAAGTCTCGCCCTTAGAATTTATAAACCTCTTCCATCATAATACGGAACTTAATATATATATATATATTTTTTTTTTACAATTTTGAAGATAAGATTTAGACAGAAGCCATAGACACATTATATAGCTCGTAATAATAAAACGATTGCGAAAAAATCCAAAAGTTAAAAAAAAGAAAAATCGATTTTCCAAAATCCTTGAACTATCTCGTCTCCCGAGAGAGACCGAAAATTTTCCCCCCGGGGTAAGCTGCGCGCACTGCACTCCTCTCGGCTCGTCGGAAGCCAATTTCTCCGGAAGAAAGAAGGAAGAAAGAAGAAAGAAGGAAGGAGCAGCAGCAGCGGCAGCAGCTTAAATCCTGCCAAGAACCAGAGGTCTCCCACCCCAAAATCCCTCTCCCTCTCTCTCTCTCTAGCAATGCCTGCATCTCCCTCTTTTCCTTCAGGTAAAAACTCTCTTTCTCTCTCTCTCTCTCTTCGAACTGCCGCGAATTCGTCGGCTTCCCGATTTCTACCTTCGCCTCGCGCGTCCCGATTCCGCGGTCTCAACGGAAAGCCCTCTCTCTCTCTGTCTCTCTCTGTGTGCAGGAACGCGCGGCAACCGGTGGAAGAGGCGGAAGCGGGAGGCGACGCAGCTCTCCCGCCGGCACAAGGACGCCGTCGAGGACGAGGACGAGGACGAGGAACCCAACGACCTCGACGACGACATCGACCGCGCTGCCGAGGACCCCGACGCCGAGGACGCCAACCCTAGCGCGAGCAACCACAACCACAGCCACGCCGCCGCCGATCCCAGCCCTAGGGAGACCGAGGTCTTGTCGGACGGCGGGGTCCGCATCTGCGACTTCCCTCCCGTGGTCAAGCGCGCCGTGAACCGGCCCCACTCCTCGGTGCTCGGCATCGTGGCCCTTGAGAGGGCGAATTCGGTCGGGGAGGGCAGGGATCAGGTGCAGGGCGGCGGCGTTTGCTTGGAGAATGTCTCGTACGGGCAGCTCCAGGCTCTTTCCGCTGTGCCGGCGGATAGTCCCGGTCTGGCGGATTCGGAGAAGGGCGATGGGGACGCTCCGTCCTTTGTGGCCACGCCGCCCTCCATTATGGAAGGGATGGGCGTGGTGAAGCGGTTTGGGAGTAGGGTTCATGTGGTGCCTATGCATTCAGGTTCTCTCTCTCTCTCTCTCTAATTAACGACGTGTATATGAGTTTGCCATCCACAGCAATCTGTATCGTGTAGTTTGATTTTATTCTTTTGCTTTCCCTGCTTTGCCAACTGCTGAAGTGGTAGTGAAACACGTTTTCTTAGTATATCAGTGTTGCCTTGATTGATAGCTGATATTCCATTAAGGAGATTTGGTCGAAGAATTGATGACGGGGTATCCCTAGCATAGGAAGCTTTTGCCAATTGTTGCCTCTAGTTAAAGGGGTTTTATGTGTTGATGCGAAATGCTTCAGCTTTGTCATTGAAAATGATTGTTGTGATTGTTTATGAGGTGCATTTTATCTAAGCCTATGTATTTTTGAGAATGCACACTTGATTTTTGAGAAGTGAATGTTTTGGAAACCATAGAGCAAAGTTTGGAGAAATATGGGACAACTTCAGCTCAGTAGGGTACTCATTAATTTAGTTGGGTGAAGAAAGTTATGCCAGTATCAATACTTTTTGATTTAAGACCAAGCTCTACAGGATAGCAAGATGTACTTTCATTCAAGTTTCACAGTTTAAGACCATGCTCTATATAATAGGATCATAGAAAGATGTACTTCAATTCCTACTCGAAGTACTTTCTGGCTCCTGTGAGCCTAAAGTTAAATGTGAAGGATATTTTGATTTTCTGTGTAAATATGTCACACGTTTACATCTGAATAACTTCTCATTTCGTACTGGAAACTGTGGTAACTTGCAGATACAAGCAGTTTCTTTTTGTCGTTGATGAGAAGTTTGACTTGACTCTCCGTCAATAAGTTTGTAATGCTTTGTGCTAACTGATCATTCTCATTTTACCATCTATTGGAACCGTTCTGAAATGTAAACTTGCTGAAAGAGTCTTGTTTATACTTCTAGAACATAGACCTGTTACTGTTTCCCACTATAAGGTTCTTTTGGTATTTGCAAGCATGAGTTATGTCCTCGATTTACTGGCACTTCCATTCAATTTTGCTACAAGTCTGGTATTGTGTAGATAAGTCATAACTACATCACCAATCACCTTGTATGCATCTATGATGTTCTGTTAATGGAAAATTTTCCTTTATTGTAATATACTTGGCCCTTGATTGATAAGGAAGTTTAGTGACTGGTTAATGGTTCTTGGTTGACAATAATGTAAGCGAACTTTTTATGGTCATCTTGAGCCCCCAGCACCTGTCTATCCCCTGGGTTATGAGAAGGGGCTGGTAACTGTTCTCACTTCTTGAATATGTGTTATCACATAGTGTAATAGTTTCGCTTTGGTTTCCTTATGTCCAGACTGGTTTTCACCTTCTACGGTGCATCGATTGGAGAGACAAGTGGTGCCACATTTTTTTTCTGGAAAATCGGTAGACCATACACCGGAGAAGTACATGGAGTGTAGGAACTATATAGTTGCCAAATATATGGACAATCCATACAAAAGACTCAGAGTTTCTGATTGCCAGGGATTGGTAATTGGTATTCAAGATGATGATTTAAATCGGATTGTTCGCTTTCTGGACCACTGGGGTATCATTAATTATTGTGCTGCTTCAGCACCTCCTCGTGAATCTTGGAATGGTGGTTCTTATTTAAAGGAGGATCAAACTGGGGCGGTTCATGTGCCATCAGCTGCATTGAAGTCCATTGATAGTTTAATCAAGTTTGAGAAGCCCAAATGTAGGCGAAAAGCAGCTGATCTATATTCATCCTCATCACATAAGGATGACAGGGTTTCTGACTTGGATAACAGAATTCGAGAGCTCCTATCTGGAAATTGTTGTAGTCATTGTTCTCGGTCTCTTTTGGTTGTGTATTATCAGTCGCATAAGGAGGTAACTTCAGATTTTCTTTGTCATATCAGGTTCTTAACATGTATTATTCTTCCTATGATTCATGGTTATGTTAGTGTCCACAAATTGGGAAAAAAGAGACTCATTCTATCTTTTGAACTGTGGATGTACGTCTCCTGATCCCAGTATTCTTGTTGATGAACACTTCTATTTTATCAGGTGGATGTTTATCTTTGCTCTGATTGCTACCATGAAGGAAGATTCGTTATTGGTCATTCAAGTATAGATTTTACAAGGGTAGATTCCACAAAAATTTATGATGATCTAGATGGAGAAAATTGGACAAATCAAGAAACATTGCTGCTGCTAGAGGGGGTGGAACAATATAATGAGAACTGGAATGAAATTGCAGAGTATGTAGGCACCAAGTCTAAAGCGCAATGCATCCTTCATTTTCTCCGGTTGCCTATGGAAAATGGTATACTGGAGAATATTGAGGTTCCAGGTGCATCACTGTCATCCAGTTTATCAAATGGAGATGATCAGTCTCGTCAAAATTCAAACGTCAATGGGGATATAAGAGGTACTTGCTTATATTTGAAGTTCCGTCTACTTGTGCGCTTGCAATATTGTTTGGCTAAAACCCTTCCTCTTTCTTCAGGTTCCTGCCATCAAAATACAAACTCTGAAGACAGGCTTCCTTTTGCCAATTCCGGGAACCCAGTGATGGCTCTGGTGAGTCTTTTGTGCCAATTTTTTTTCCCCATTAGATGATGGTGCTAAACAGTGGAAAACCATTGGAGGGAGGAACATGAGAGAACTTCTGCTAGTGTGAGGCTAAAATACATCTTTATACTTCTATCAATGCTTCACTGCCCAGATCTTAGTACAAAGGATGCTCAGTGTTGAGTCAAAATTTTAGATTTTTCTTTCTCAGGTGGCATATGATCCATCTTCATTGCTTGACCTGGGTGCAGTCATTAGTATAATATCTTTCTATCACAAACGTGGTACTGCATGAGTATTGGCCTTTAGGTGTCTTCTTTTCTTTAGAACTCCTCTTGGGTTTTGTACCACTACCCAGCTAGCAAGAGTTTGGGTACACTTCCCGTGTCTGTGCTAACTTGGTTTGGGTGGGGGGAGGGAGGGAGGGAGGGTTATTTTTTCTATTAACTCCCCACTACTTGGTTCTTGGTGGATCTAATACCAATCAAACTCTAGGTCTCCTTTCTGGCATCTGCTGTAGCACCCAGAGTTGCGGCAGCTTGTGCCCATGCATCCTTGGCAGTGTTGTCTGCTGAAAATGGTGTGGCTGAATCAGGTAACATCATACAGGTGGAGGGATCAGCGCAGGGACATAGGTGAGCAGCTTTCTTTGTTCTGTTCTCATTGTCACTTCAATGTCATTTGTTTCCTTGCTGTTTGGATTTCAGTTTGAATTGATTTTGTGAGCTCTTGCAGAGTACTATGATGATTTTATTATGTTCCCTTTCTAGTTGTGCTTCCTGTTCTGAGTAGGATTTATGTTTCTCATAAGTATTTTCTATTTTAATGCGGTGTAGGGTCTTTATATATCACGCACTCCTTCTGCTTTATTATGATTGATTGAGTTAATGAAAGTTCAGTTTTAGCAATTATTTGCTACCGATTTGTGTGTTGCTTAAGAAGTTTTCAGAGTGATGCCTAAAGATATTTAACATTTTCTTCAGAAATCTGTTTATTCATTCTGAATGTTTTCAGTGGACCTTTTCCCTCAGACCCTCGTCAATTTTTCCATCGTTAAAATGCAGTCTAATCCTTCAAGTTACCATTTGCAGTACTGTCACAGCCACTAAATGTACTCCCAAAATTGAATAGCATCTCACCCGGTCATCCTACATTGATTCCTTCAACTTGTATCCGTTGGATAACAACTCCATTAAGTTCTTTTTTTCCTTTTTGTAAAATGGATTCAAGTAATTGTTATCACTCAATGTGGATCTAAGTAGGTAGAATGCTCGTTGTTTGGTTATGTTTTGGCTAGAAAAGGATGTTGGTTATGTTGGTAGCACTTGTTAGGATTCGCCGCATAATCACAAACAAATTAAAGACTAAAAGTAAGAAAGAGAATTTGAGATGCAAGGTTTTATCCTCATTAACCAACTAGGGCTACGTCCAGCTGAGGAGTCTATCATAATCAACATCTCACACCTCTCTGTTACATCCTTCAATTACAAGAGAGAGAATGAGTGTGTGTGTGTGTGTGTGTGTGTCCAGTAGCTATTCATGAACCCAAGACCAAATTATCAACAAAATGGGCTCAGACTATAAAAGCCCTTTGGGGTCACGGGGGCGCCGCCCCCTACGACCCCTGCTGGAGTGGAACCTTTGTGCCATCTTGTCGATAGTGAATATGAACCACACCGCAATAGAACTTTCAAAGCACAATATCAACTGATCTCCAATAGAAGATATTCCAAAGCTTTCTATTCAGTTATCTGACTTGCTGACCTTGAGCCCATAGTATTGGTCAAGTTTTTCTGGAATGTAAAGTTAATTATATTTTGCTTATGTGAAGGATGAATTTGGAGACATCACAAGCTGGAGATTCAGTCCAACAAGAAGGTTGGTTGGAAATTTTCCAGATTCTGTACATTTTTTATTGTATGCTGAGCTCTAACTTCATCTCACTACGGTTCTAATGCTTGCACTTTATAAGAGATTTGGCTGTGAATTGGTTTAGGTAATCAAGATGAGGCAGATGGTTCATTGCTGTCCCCAGAAAAAGTCCAAGCTGCTGCAAAAGCTGGTCTTGCTGCTGCTGCAACCAAGGCGAAATTATTTGCAGATCATGAAGAACGGGAAATTCAAAGGTTGTCAGCTAATATCATAAATCATCAGGTGAGACTATAATTAGTATTATTGTTTGATATCTTACATTCGACTTCCTTTAGTTAAACTATTGTGCCATTTCTAACTGTAAAAGTAATAGACGATCTTTTGTTAGAGATTTATCTTTTCCAAATTTTCTTATTGCTAAAACTTTCCCAAGTTTTTGACAATTTACTTTTTGGAATGAATATGATTTGTTGTCTCATAGTGGTAAGAATTTATTTTCATGGCGAGTCCAAATTAGTTTCCTAAGGCATGTGAAATAGAACCTCTTTGAAGGATTTTATTTGTAGGAAAGGGAAAAGTTGTATGCTGCAGAACCTTTATGAAGTTTGAAGCTGGCAGGACAGGTCCCATGATGCGTTTAAGGTTCCCTCTGTTTTTGACAGAGGTCAAAATTGTTTCTATTGGAGTTTTTAACTTGTACACACTGATGCTTATGGATGATTCTTCCACATCCCTTCTACCGTGACTTGCACCAATAGAGATAACTCAAAAAAATTGTGTTTTTTACCATGGCATCACTTGTTCTACTTCATAGAGGTTTTACCCTGGCATCACTTATGATTGGAAGGACCGGTCCCATAATGCCATTAAGTTTGTCTGTGTTTGAATAATCAATATATGCTTTGTTATCTGGGATACTTACAAGCTTTCTTAGTATTTTGGACCAGCTGATTTGTCAATAGAGTGATGCTGTATGTGAAGACTGATTTACAAATTTATATATTAGTGGAGTTAGACTCTAAGTGATCATTTAATCATATTTAACTATCCATGAGAATCTATGACATTACTCAGTATACTAATTTTGTAAACCAATCTTTGTGTATGCATTTTTATTCTTGTCAAGATTTGCTTTGCTTAAACAACTTTTAAGTTTACTCTGATGTATATTGGACTGCAAGTGAAACAGCTTTGTGTTAATTTTGACATTGATGTCTTCAGTTATTCTTTGTCTTGGTGGAGACTTACTTAACTATTCTGTGAGAACTCAGCCTCTGGTGAACTGGGATATTTCAGTATCTTGATTTTACTTGCCCAGTCATCCTTGTGGTTACAATTACTGCCCTTGAGTGCGGTGAATCTTTTGGATGGTAAAACTCGAGCTAGCAAATTTGTTGAAGGGTACCTTTTTGTTAGTGCTGTAGCATTGGCTTGTATTGGTGTTATCTTGACGCAGTGTTACTCAATATTACTGTCACTGCACTTGCTCTTAAGAGCACAAGGCAAGTCACAAATTTCGAGCAAGTTTTAGTAGTGGGTTATATCAAGGAGGATCAATCACTTTTGGTGGGATGATTGGACAATGGATATTGTTGTCTGCGTTGCTGAGAGTCTCTTCCAGATAAAACTGGATAAGCTAATTATCCACCTCTTAAAAGAGAACCAACCCCACCCCCACCCCCCCCAAAAAAAAAAAAAAAAAAAAAGAACCCAAAAAAAAGAAGAGGATAAAAATAATTTTGGTTTATCTTGGACCTTGGTTTCTAATAAACTCTATCTACATGTGTAGTTAAAGAGATTGGAGCTGAAACTGAAGCAGTTTGCAGAAGTTGAGACCTTGTTGATGAAAGAATGCGAGCAGGTTGAGAAGACAAGGCAGAGATTGGCTGCTGAACGAATGCGAATTATATCAACCCGCTTTGGAGCCACGGGAGTCACTTCGCATGCAGGCGTAACAGGAGTTGCTTCTCCAATGGCTAACAGCAGCTCTGGCAACCCTAGACAAGCAGGCATCTCAGCATCACCTTCGCAACTGAGCACCCCGGGATATGGCACCAATCAACAGATTCCTCCTCACATGCCATTCATCCAACAACGGCAGGCAGTTTTCCCACTTGGGCCAAGGCTTCCACTTTCAGCGATAAACTCGTCATCAGCACCTTCTTCAAGCACAGCTTTTAATGCTCCCGGCAATTCCCAGCCTAGTCTCAATCATCAAATGCTGAGGTCAGTACCAGGGACTAACTCTAGTTTAGGTTGAAAAGGATAGCAAATGTATCTTAGAGTAGGTGTTCCATTAATTTAACAAATTGGACGTGATTATTATGCTGGGAATTTCCAAGAACCAAGGGAAGTTGTCACTAAGGTATAATGAAAATTGTTCACACACCCTTCTTTGTATGTTGCTGCATTACATTTTTTTCTTTTTACTTTTTGGCTTGGCAATTTCGTCCCTTTCCCCAAACCCCCAAGAGATGAGAGACGAACCTCCAACATGTCGAGATAGATGTGGCTTAGGAATTCATGCGCCGCATTACCGATAGGGGCCGTGCCAGTGGTAATCGATCGAGAATTCAGTGTATTTCTGAACATAGAGAGAATTGACTAGGTGCGGCAGGACTTTAGAGATTAGTATTCTCGTTGGGTTAAGCACACAAAAAAATTGGCCATCTCTGATTCCAAAGGTAGATTGCAAATATTAGGAAAAAAAAACTTCGCACTGAGGAAGACTTTTGGGAAAGTTCTTGAGAAAATGTAAAGGCCCTGAGTTAAAGGAGTTTTTCAAAATGCAAAGTGTGTTTGGTAAATCGTATTTGTGAAAGTCCATTGTGAAGTATTTTTAAGCAAAATAGTATTTGGGTAAATTAAATTTGCAAAAGACTTTTGTTATTAAGAAAAAAGGAAAAAAAGGAGAGTTGGCCGGCCAAGGGCTTCGCCGGTTACCGTCGGTGAAGAGCTAAAAGTTGCCGGTGAAGGGTAGGCGGTCTGGCGAGGGGGAGGCGGCGCGGTGAAGGGCAGCGTTGAAAGATGGTCAATTAGAATTGAATCAATTTACTTTTCCCACGGTATGGATCGGACCACCCCCTTCGCCCATCCAATTTTTCATGGGGAGAGATGGCTAGAGCGAGTTGAAAGGTGGATGAGGACGCTACATAAGACGTGCACAGCGGTACGGGAAAAGAAGTCGATGGTGTTGGAACTGCATGGTTCGAGGGAATCGTATGATTCGAGGTCAACTTTCCAGCGCTGGGCCGAGCGGGCTAGTGAGACGGAAGACATGGCTCGTCGCGCTAACATCGAGGCATGCTGCCCTGGAATGGGTATGGAATATCTGTAGGACTTTCGTCAAGCAAGCTAATACGTTCCAATACTGCCTAATCACTTCACTACCATTAATAAGCGACAACAAAGAAGCACTTAGATTACAGTAGCAAAGCTTGGTGCTTAGAAGTTGAGCCTCTGCTAAGGAAGTTGGCCTTGCGGGACCTCATAAGTCATGACATGACTCACTCAACCACACCAGCACTCGAGCTCTTTGACATCCATGGCCGTTTCGCTTAAGCACATGGTCGATGAAGATGCTCTTCAATCACAACTTCCTATTCAGGCAGAGGGATATCGGCCAAATCTTTTCTGTACGGGATTTCTTCTGCTTCCTCTTCCCCATCAGCATCTTTCAACCCGCTCTCTAGGTTGCCAGATTTCATCAGGTCGTGCTTGGTTGGCTCTACAAAAGTTACAACGGTGTCCCTCCGGAAGGTCAGATAGATTACTGCGAAGATATAGACTGCCATTAAGGGAAAAACAATGATCCCGACAAATACGCTCGCCACTCTTGGTAGACTGTTGTGAATCAACCAACCCACAAAACCTTTGCTCAAGTAATATATGTTGATGGCGATTATTCCGAAGCCAAGAATCCATGAGATGACCATTATCTGCATGAAAATTTCATCAGCACCAGCCTTGTTTATGCTTTAAAGGTCAGCCTTTTGGTCTAACAGTTCTTGTACATAAGGATGAGTTCACTAGGTGCACTTGCAGACAGTGCTTGTGGATGCACGAAGCAAGTGGCGATTGCTTTAAACTGGAAAATATCAACTTACAATGACGGAATTCTTGTGTGGTCCCATCTTGCTGGTGCTGCTACTAAACTTGAGGAGAGGGATGAGAGCGAACGGAAGTTCAAAAGAAAGAATCATCTGCTCAGTTCCACATAAAAAGTTTTGCAATCAGTCAAAAACTGGAAGAGAAACATGGAGAAAGGCATATTTTGGAGGTTCAGGTCGACTAGTTACGAACCGATGCAATGATAATGAGTTGCCCTGCACCAGAAGATCCGCCTATTATTGAGACAATAAGACTAGGTGTGATGGCGATGCACCTTGTCAACAAATTCCTTTTCCACTTCTTCATCTTTAGGTTCAGAAATCCCTGTATGTGATGCATACCCCGTTCAATTGGCAAGCTTAGTTTAAATTAAATAAAGTTGAATTCAGTATTTAGCAGCCTTTTTTTCTCCTGAAGAGACCTCCATTATGTATTGTCCTGCATAGGTGCCTGTGATGGTGGAACTCTGGCCGGACGCCAGCAGTGCGATGGCGTATATGGTCGAGCTTGATCTTCCCAGCACATTCTACATATATTGAGTTAAAGAATTATCAAAGGGAGAACTCTCGGGATAGCAACCGATCCTGTATTCCAAGAAATCACAAATAATCATGCACCTTTAAGAGATCCGATGCATTGTTTAGTGTGAGATTATTGCACGTGTCACTATTGCTATCGGAGAGATTGTTGGCTGAGCAAACGGCACCCGAGACCGAGACAATTGAAATGTTTATCAGAAAGGCTACTAGCAACGCGAAACCGCTTTCTATGAGGAAATATCTGCAGGCATCCTGCGAAGTGAACAGAGTATCAGTCATTGACTGTCATTTCCCGGAAATAACAACAAAAGATTAAAAAAAAAAAAAAGGAGCTCCCATATATTGGCATTGTGGTACTTATATAAACATGCATATGCAGATTCATGTAAATTGTTCCGGTGGATATCGTGCTTACATTGATGTCACGGACAGATCTCGATACTTTCCTGGACAACACCAATGCAGAGTGGAGAAATAGGTTGTGACTGTCATAGAGAAAGAAGAGGACCAGTCAGAACTCAGAAGAGCTGATCCAAAGACAATACGAGAGCATGTCGAAGGTCACTTCATGGTGAGAGGAGATGTTTCTTTTGTACAGGAAGACAGCTTACGGCATGATGAGGGCGCCGAAGAGAGCAACGGCACTGCCAGTGGCTCCTTGACCGCTAAGCTTAGGGATAAACATGCCCTTCAGGACATCGGATGCGGGAGGCTTCACATAACTCATTTCCCCAAAGAAACATGCTGCCATTGTGAACACCAGCAATGCTATCAGCATTTCCAGCTTCCTTACCTGCAACAATTTCACAAGAAACCAGAAAATTCTGAGCAACACTAGTTCGAATTCTGCGTTGAGCCAGTACAGTGAAGGGCTGTAGAAGGATCCTCGTACGGGCCGGGTCAGAGGGGAATTGATGTGGTAGTCCGCGTGCTCCTTTTTCATGAGGCTATTGATAGGCCTTACATGATTCAAGTAATATGCTCGGTCCAGTCTAACACACCGGCAATCCATCAAGATCATGGGAGTATTACATGTATTTGTACAAGACTCTGTTCGTAACAGTCCTTAAGATTAACAGCTCGATTGATAGATTTAGATCCTATTACCGCTCTATTTTCTGGTTAACAATGCCAAGCTACATTAGTAACATTTAGGTAAATATAGAAGGGAAAATTTTAAACTAAAGTCTGAAGTGGCCAACTTAATCCTAAATAAGTTGACCGATTCATTCTTCTTTAATTTGTTTGCATCACAAAGACACTTCTCTGGACTTTGCCATCTAGTTTTATGACTCCCCACCAGATCAGCATCAAGCAAAATTACGCCTCAAGTGCCGGTTTGAGACAGAGAATTTCATCTTTGATTATTATTCATTGCTTGTATAGGACTTAGTTTACAAATTGTTAGGTAGACGCATGACTTGGATCCTTCGAAAGTTAGTTTATCTCTAGAATAAAGATTCAAACTTTTTCAAATTTTGGATGGTATCGTTGCACCTGGAATAAAGCCCATGCAAACTAACAGTCACACAGATTTGAAGTATCAAATGTACGAGTAGAGTATGAAGGACAGAATCAGGCAAGGAAGCGGGTTGGCATACAAAAGGCAACCAAGAGCAATCTATAAAATAAAGAATAACAAGAAGAGCAAAAACAAAACAAATTGCAGGCGTACCCCATATCTTTGTAGGCCAAGAAGCAGGAGTGTACTACAGCCAGTGAGCAGTACCCCAGCAAACAGTGGTATGTGGAACAGAATATTCAATGCAAAGGCTGTCCCAATTACTGCATATCAACGAAATAGAGAAGATATCATTTACTCTATAGTCAGTGGAAATGAACAAGATTATAGATGACTAAAAAACATATGTCCTGACAGAACATGCCTTCAGGTATGTCCGCAGCAATCACAGCAACTTCAGCTAGCAGCCAGAGGCAATACTTCACCGCTATGGGATACTCAGCCTTACATAGCTCTGCTAAGTGTTTCCCTGAAAAGATTTAATTCGAATAATAGAATCGAAAGAAAACCTATGTCATCTTTATTGAAATTTGTAGTGTGTTATGCTCTTTTACCAGTGCTCACACCCAGATTTGCAGCGAGTGACTGGATGATTAGAGCAAACACCATCCCAATTAGTACCACCCACAGAAGCTGGAATCAACAAACGCAAGTGTCAGCGACTTAATTCTCTCTTCCCTTGCTCCTCTTGCAATTTATGTCAATCCTTCATTATAAAATGAGGAGTATAGTAGATCTACTAGGACTAATTTATTTACCTCATATCCATAGGAAGCCCCAGCTTGAAGATCTGTTTCCACTGTAGCACAGAAAACCATAATTGCATCTTTGAGAATCAGGAGGGAAAAAAAAGAAAAAAAAAGAAAAAGAACCAGTGCTATATTATATTCAAACTTGATTTTGACTCGAATAGTCGAAGCTCGATATGCTATCGGTGCTTGGTCAATGGGCTTCATTTTACAAGTTCGAGTTAAACGCAATGAGGTATTCCACGATCTTGAGCTTGGTGCTAAAGTTCTGAAAGTATGATGAAATCCAAAAAGGATGTGCCTATATGGACACAAACAAAGATGTTCAACAACCCGATTAGGATATCGAGCCATCCGGTCAACTATTTCGAATGCTCAACCTTGATCACTTCAACTTTGGATCTCTTCGAACATTAAAGGATTCGAGCCAAACATGAGTAATTTGCAGGTCGAGCTCGAGTAATTCACTTGATACTCGATAGGACTTTCACCCCGAGCACATGACAAGTCCTTAGCCATGTGTCCATGGTTAAGCAAGCAAATGGCAAAATGGTTTTGTTTCTATCCAATCTACAGCAAGTTTTTCCATTCAAAATTTGACACTCGATCTTACAGAGTTGGTGTTTTGAAAATATAAGTACCTTTGCAGTTAAAGTAACTAGTTGATTGATGTTAAGTTTTGGATGAAGGTTTTGTCAAAGTCGAGCAATCTCAAGACCATCGAAACTTTTTTTCTAGCCACGTTACATGTAGAGATAGGGATGGTTTACGGTTTCCGGGGTCGAGGTAAGCCATGGAGACGAGGAAGCCAGGGCCCACGAATGACATGAATTTTCTCCACCCGGCTTTCTGCTCGTCACGAAAAACAACGGAAGCTCGTCAGTCACTCCTCAAAAAGTTTTCTTTCGACGCTGTTAATGAGCACCTACGCGTAACGGAAGTAGGTACGCGACAGCTCTTCGTATGGACGGTAGGAGAGCTTATGATAGAAAGGTACCTGGTGGGGCTGATGATGGTCGTCGTGCTCCTTGTCATGATGCTGATGATGATCCACGCTTTTGTTGTCGTCGGTCGCACGAGGCGGTGGAGGCGGCGGGGTGCTCCTCCCCTCCGAGTCGATGGCCACTATGCGGTTGCTGCCACTGTCACCGCCACCACCGTCGCCGTGACCCGGAACTGCATCACCGATCACCCGCTGGTCCTGCATCACTTGCATGCTCCTCTCTCTCTCTGTCTTTATCTCTAGGTGAATACTTCAATGATGTTCACTATGAGCCAGAATTGGCATTTATACCCCAGACGCAGGGGAGTGAGAGTTAAAAACCATTTAATGCAGATTTGTCTGGACTCCCTTATTAGGACTCCCCCGTTAGGACAGCTTAGGTGTCCCTGGTTTGACACTTGAATGGCTTTCGTTCCCTCATCTACCCTCTCCACACACGCCATGCCATGGGAGGTGAGAGGTCACATCTTCCTGCTGCAAAATTGATTTTACCCAACTCAGCGCCCCTCTTTTCTTTCTCTATTTCCAAAATTAGATCGTGTACCTCTTAAACTTACAAAATGCTAAACTCGATTCTTGGGATGTTCGAATCAAGATGTAGATTAAGTTATCATATAAAAATTGAGAGGACATAAACGTGCACATGACGTAATCGTTGCGAAGATGACATGGAAATTAACGAATTTTGCAAGTCAAGTTAAATGCGGGAAAAGAAAAATACTAGAGAAATCAACGAGAAATGATAGGGAATATAAGATATCTATGTGATTTGATTCTAGTATTGATACCTACCTACCCCTAAATTAAACACATAATAGTTTTTATTTTGCAATCTCTCACAGAAAAAAAATTCACTTGGAAAACGACAAAGAAAAAACCTAATGCTCCATGTGACCCTATTCCCATCAAGTTTTTTAAGTTTAGTTTCATACTTTACTTAATTTTTATTTCAATTCTCTCTCTGCCCATCTCCACAATCAATCCTCTTTGTGAGGTATACCTCATATTTTATGCATTCCTCACAAGGAGCTATTGTGATGTGGCGGAACCATGAAAATTAAAATTGGAATCGACACAATATCTTGAATTATCGGCCATTGCTCAAGGGAGAATTGAGAATTCTTTTAGGAAGAGATGTCTCGTCATGACATTCTCTTGAATTCTTAAAACATCTGGCGCTCCATTCCCATGCCCTATCTCGATTAAGCTAGCGGAGGCTCCGGCTGACTTTTTGATGAATTGTTGTTGCCCGATATACATGGACAGTCCTGTAAAAATGTCACCTCATGCGACGCATGGTAATCGTGTTAGTTTCGTTGAAATATTAATCGATGAAGGGCATAAAGTACCACAAATTTGAATTTTTGATTCGTGAGTGACTGAAACTCAACTTTAAAGAAAATTTCAATATATATTAAATGGGAAAGTGGTACAACTGTTAAAATTTATTGTGTATAATAGAACATAATTTGAAGAATGAATCGTTGATGTCCAATTTTTGGTTCTAACTATCAACTGTTCATAACTTCATATTATGACATGTTGATCAATGTGGTGATAAGTATATATAATTTTATTTAGTGGAAAACTCACGATTTGAAGTATATTCTCCTAAACATAATTGCTTGAATTGCTTAAAAAATATATGAACGAAATTCTCTTTTCATCATTCATGAAAAAATTTAGCTATGAATTATGATTGATAATGGAAATATTTTTTTATTGACCAATTATTCCAAGTGATATAACCAATTATTTTAAAGAATTTTTTTGAATTATTTATTTTTTCACGAAATAAACCGACTTAAATACATAGAAATTTGTTCATAAATTTACCAACTGCGTTTGTCGACTATTTATGTAGGAATTTCAGGAATCATAAGTGAGACAAGATTGATTTGACCTTTTGTCCTAGAATGTAACCTTGTCCTTTCGTAAAGAGTCTTAAATTTTCTTTGACCAGATTCTCCATGGCGCTGCCACGTCACTGGTTGCAGACATAGGGGAGGCGACACGTGTAAACCTACCCATAAACCGGTGGAGTCGCGGAAGATGTCTTAAAATTTCTGAGGATGTGTCCAAACTTATGGAGTGCGAGTTTCGAGATTTTCTATCTAGATGTGTTGCTAGCGTTTAAGTTTCATTTGTGCAAAGATAAATCCAAATACTTCACAATACACAACTTAAAAATAATAATAAAAACTCTTTCATTCGGACATACCCTCCTCCTCCTTCTGCAACATGCATCTAAAGGCACCTCCATCTTTGACTGAATGATTAATCAAACCAGATTGATTCGAATGAAGCTAAACGAGCTGCCTTATAATCTTGGTCAAGCAAGAGTTGCATTATGATATTCCAAGCAGTAAAACTTGACCCGCCATCCCATCCACTTTGCAGAAAATTGCTCCTAATGCTTTTGGAGACCTCTAGAGCGGCTCCTCCGAACTCTTAGAAAGCACATTTTAGTTGAATCTGACAATTTGGAATTTCATGGAGTGGAGACAGCATGAAGCATCGATGGAAAAGGACAAGGAAAGGAATCGACATGTTACATCAATGAACCCAATAAGATCGTAGCTTCTTCTCTCTATCTCTACTAAAATATTGTCTGACGTCTTTGCAAGGAGGCAAAACTGATTCTCTTATATGGCAAGGCCCATGCCACTCTTCGGTCAACTCATGCTGTCCATAAAGTAGGAATGGTCCATGCCTTTCTCACCGTTGTCCTCTTTTAATACGCCTTCTGCTGTATAGAAAAATAAAAGGGACTGAACTTTAAGATACATTGGTGAACCGCAATTTTCTTTTTAAATTTTAATTCGAGAGAATTTTTGATATGCTTTAATGAAATTTGACGGACCTATATCGCCCCCTTAATATGTTGAGAGTGGGATCCTCAGCAAAAGGGGCCGATTCCCTGTCTCAGGAGTTCTAACTCTTGTTGAAAGATCGAAACTTCTATGTCTAGCCATAATTCGCTCATCGAAATAGAGAGGGTTCAACAGTCGCTAGGGCATGGAGGGACAGGCAGGCCTTAGACATGGGTTCAGCCTTTTTGGTTGGGTTTTGGGTATCGGGTGGAGGGAGGATTTTGTAAAACATCTATCACCAATATATACCAAACTTTATGGAAAATCTTTAAGCCCTGTTTGCCACATCAGGTGTAGAAAGGATTTTGTAAAACATATACCACAAAATTTTACCAAACTTTAGAAGAAGACGTCGTTGGTTTCTTTTCTTTTTTCTTTTTTCTAAACTGGCAAATATAAGACAGGACATATACCACCAAATTTTACCAAACATGTACAATTTAAGTCAACTTAGACCTTGCACCTCAAAAGAATTTGAAGTCTCAAATTTAATTCATATTAGACATAATCTCTTCGGTGCGACTCTATTTAAGTATCTCATCCTATACATTAAAAGAATTAGTGAATGATGGCTACACGTATTGCATCATACGTGTCGCTCTATTTAAGTATCTCATATATTAATGATGGCTATACATGTTGCATCATACGTGTTGCTCTATTTAAATATCTCATCCCATGTATTTTTTTTTTTTTGTTGATTTCATCATATATATATATATATATTTTAGGGTTAATACCCTAAAAATTTCAAATTCGTACACATGTGATAAATTTACCAAAAACCAATTTTTTTACTATAAAAACTCTTAAACTGATACACTTATAACAAATTTATCTCAAAATGACCACAAGAATTCCTAAACTAATATACTTGTGACAAATTTATCTCAAACTAATTTGTTCAACCGCCAAAAATCCCAAATGAGTATATTTGTGACAAATTGGATTAATACAATAAATAAACCACAAAAATTGTATAATTATGATAAACGGAGAGTAAAATCACAAACAAGAATAATAGTTAACTGTCACGTGTCATTCAATCTAGTAATTTGACAGTGAAATTTAACGGAAACTAATAGATGATAAATTTATCATAAGTATACCAGTTTGGGGTAAATTTGTCAAATATATACCAGTTTAGGGTTTTTTATGGTAAAAAAACTAGTTTTGAGTAAATTTGTTAAATGTGTACCAGTTTAGGATTTTTGATGGTCAAAAAATTAGTTTGGGGTAAATTTGTCAAATGTGTACCGGTTTGGGATTTTTCAGGATATTAACCACTCTATATTTTATGTTCCAATAAGTGGAGCTGGACCACATTTATGGCATTGATCATCGCATTCCCACTATTAAATTCTGGCAGAACATGTGTTGATTCTTACACATATAAAACATTATCGCTCTTCTTGCTGTCTTTGTCATTACAGTGAGTAATGGGGCAGGCTAATTAAGTCAAATATTACTTTATTGAACAGATATTTCTGCAATGAGTTATAACTTACTAGAATTGTACATATCATTAAGCCTAAGATATTTTTTCAACTACCCTCCATGAATATGATCTAATCCACTTGGACCTACAAAAATTCTCCATTTCCTTTTTTTTTTTTTTTTTGTTAAAAAAGGAAGAGGAGGATGGGCTGCATTTATTTTTGTGTATACATTGTGCAAGGTGGCGAATTGGTTAGTAAAATTTAAATAATTTATAACTTAATCTGCTATGACAAAATTTTATTATTGAAATATATTTTGCTATATGCTAGAATAAATAGTATTGACATATTGTCTATAAGGTGGGTAACCTGTACACATCAAATTTATGTGCGAACAAACTTTGTTGACACCGACACGCTCATGGTGTATTTATTTAAAAAGTACACATCTCATTATTGTATTAAAAGCCCCTTGGAAATTGGAACGATTGCCACGATACTTGCATTGATCATTTTTTTAGGTAATGAAAACATAAATTTCATTCTATTTACCACTTCGTTTGTTTCACGAAAAATAAATTATTTAAAAAATATATATTTAAAAAATGATTAATTATTTTGCTAAAATAATTAGTCAATAAAGATATTTTCATTATCAACAATAATTTATGTCTAAACATTTTTATGAATAATGAGAAAATTTTTGTTCATTCATTTTTGTGAGTGTTATAAGGGATTAATTTTAGAAAAATATTTTCTAAATCATTCATTTTTTGCGAAATAAATAGATCCTAAGTATTGTCATCATATCTATCTATCCAATATTAGTTAAATCCTAACAAAGGGCTTGATGGTCCACTTGGAAATTTAAATCAACATTCTATACTTAATTTGACATTATAAATTTCTATGTAATTGGACAACTTCTCTTGTTGGTAAGATTTATGCAATCAAGCTTTTTTTGCTATTGACACTGTTAATATATTTATGCAATGTGTTGGCGCGGTAAGCTTTTATTTTTAAAAAGGAAAAATAGTTAATTGCACAAAAAATGTCAAGAGGATAAAATTCAAAAGCTAGATAAGTTGTAGGGGTTGAAAGTGAATTAAATCCTAAACCCTCGAATGACATATATTCATGAATCGCGAAGTAAACACCGCTCATTCTACAGAATGAGAAGCAAAGGATCTTCACAAGTACATGAAGTAAAGCAATATATATGTGTGTGTGTTGTAAAAGGATCTTCACCGAGTGAAAGGATGTGTTGCGCAACAATTGTATACGGAGCAATAAGCCAAAAATATGAGACTTTCCAACGTCCAAATCCAAAATTTGTTTGGTTTCGACATTTGGTCGACTCGTTATATCAAGTTAGGCATATGACCAATAAATAATTTTTCTTCTCCTAACGATAACATTAGCATGCACAACTTTTCTTTCTTGTTATTTTAATTCAGTCGAAGAAAGGGTGCATTTGTTTTGCTAAAAACATTTTTTAGGAAAACGTTTTCCTCATTTTCTGGCATTTGGTCATTTTAGGAAAATAAGTTGATGGAAAATATTTTCCTAATCAATGGAAAATGTTTTCCTATCAAAGCTTAAATTTAGGAAAATAATTTTCCCTTTGAAATAACTAGAAAACGTTTTGTGAATATACCAAAACTTAGTTTTCGGGTACTTGGTTAACAAAACGATTGTTTTTATAAAAATATATATTTTAAAAATTCGAATATATTTTATTTTTTCTTTTCCTTTTTCTTTTTTTCCTTTTTTCATTTTGCTTCTTCTCAGCTTGTCACTGACTGCCATGGTCAAAGAGCTCGCGGCCTTTGGGGCAGAGCTGGTGAGGCTTGAGCCTCGTCGGACCGGGCCACCTCGCGGTCTCTAGCAGCAAGGCTCGAGCTTGGCTCTTGTGAGCTAGCTAGGGAGGAACCGCTAGAGGAAGTAGATGGGGATGGTGCGTGAGGAAGCAAAGAGTGGTAGAGAAGGAGAAGGAAAAAACAAAAAGAAAAACATAAAAGAAAAAATAAAAAAGTAATTTAAAAATAAAAATAATTTTATTTTTATTTTTTGTGAGATAAAATTATGAAATTGAAATCATTTTCCAATGAGGTCAGAACATAAAAAAAATGTTTTTGGTCATACGTTACCAAACAAAGGAAAATTAATCATTTTCTTGAAAAATGCTTTTCTAGAAAATATTTTCTTTTTTTATTGAGTTTTTCGCGAAACAAACATACTAATCATTGAATGTACATTGTCCTCTTTGTGAGTGGATTACCCATCACATAACTTTAATATAGTACACTATGAACTACCATGTGTGAAAAATTTAATGTTGAGATCACCCATTACTTTTTGCTCGTGCCTTAGGTGGTCCAGAGGATTATTAGATTACTTCGCGAGCTTATGATTTATTTGTGGCAAAAGCAGATGGTTGGAAGAAATTCGTGTAATCAAATACAAAAAGTTAAAGTATACGCTGCCAGTACAAAAGTGGTCTTTGTTGACCCTTGATTCTATCAGGGTTTTAATTATACATTTTCTCGACAACCACTAAATCAAGGGTGAAGGAGAAGACTGCTTTCAAATAACTTGAACCTCTATTGCACTTTTATACTAGGGATGTTTCCTATAATTACTCATCAAATAATAGTGAAATTCAAACCACAACGACTGTCTTAACATTTAACTCAACGTCCAAAGGTTCTCAAGGGAGAAAGAAATTTCAGAACTGAGATAATAAAAGCGAGAGCTAGAGTCAAACTATGCCTCCTTTCATCCCACTGTTCTTATCTATATAGCACCGACACAGACACGCGACACGCGACACGACAAGACACAACACGCCGACACATTATTTCTTAAAAATAGAGAATTTCGTCATGTTCCGACACGTTATATATTAAATATAATAAATACATAAATAAATAATAAAAATAGCCTAGAATTAATTTACACGAAAAATATTAAATAATATCATTTATTATTTTAATTTGTTACAATAATACATAAAACTTAGAGGAAAAAAACATTGTTTAAAGAAAAATGTTGAAATGATATATTTAAAATTATTTATTTATCATATATAGCATTTTTTTATTACTTCTTTCATAGTAAAAGACTTTTAAAAAAACTAAAACAATTCTAAAAAAACAAAACTGAAAAAAAACAAAATTGACCCGTGCGTGTATATTTATAGCAATTTTATTACTTCTTTTATTACTTATTTTGTGTATATTTATACTTTTTCCCCTCAAGTATTAAAATTTTTTAAAATTGACCCCGTGCGTATCGGAATCGCGTGTCGGAATTCTAGACTCGCGTGTCGGAGAGAGTTGATCACGTGTCGGATTTTTCGACACTCGTTGACTGCGTGTCGGAGCGTGTCGGAACGTGTTAGAGCGTGTCGAACACGTGTCAGAGTGTCGGACACGACACGAAAGTTTCCGGAGAGTGTATGTGCTACATAGGTTCTTATACATATTTATTGCCAGAGCTGTGCTCGAGTATGACATTCGATATAATTTAAGAGCTGTGAAAGCGAAATTACATCAAATATAATTAATTTTTAGAATTCGAAAAAAAGAAGTAATTTTCAAGGTCCTTCTCTTGTTTCCCGTATTCGGTGACATATAATAACAAAAAATATTGAAGCCGGTCACTTGAACTCGGAAGATAATGTTGAATTGACCAACTTCTTTCGAGTCTTTTATCATTATATCTTCTGTCTTTCCTATTTTCCCTTGTGAAAAAACTGCCCTCTTTCTTTTCGTTCTCATTTTTCCCCTCTCGTGAATCATATTTATTGTATATATTTTTAATTTCCCATTTGAAGCGACTTCTGAAATGGAATGGGAAATTCGATGAAATTAAATATTTACGTAAATTTTAATCATAGACATTTGGATTGCATCTTATATTATTAGCCTCCTTTGTCATTTTCTGTTAGGTACAAAGCACAAACATTAAATTGTTCGGATTACAAAAACTAAGGTAATGTCAGAATAGCTCATCTTAAACAAATATTTTTGCTGCCTAAAACTTCGGGGTATGAATACTCAGAAGCAATCTTTGATCGTTTGACCAGTTTTTAGTACAATGGTGTTGTTTAGGACTGCCAAAAGGTCGTGTACTCCCGTCTTTCACACTTGATAATTATATCGCGTTTATATTATAAAGGAAAAGCAAAAGTGTGACATAATCCTAACGTGATGTTTTCGAATTAAAAAGATCAATGTAACGATCTTAATTGGGTAGGATAGGATATGGACGGATCCGTAGCTCACTTTTCAGTGCATCGGCAAGCTACGATTCGTCAAAATCTCGAACATCGAGTGTAGTTAGTAATCAATTGATGAAGACAATCTCATCGAACCAATTGTGTATTGTTTACACATGAATCATCTCTCACGCGTAATTGGCAAGACCCATGCAACTTTTTTCTCAAAATATTCGGCGATTGACTAGTTGATAATTATGCAAAATTTCTTTATTGATCTGATCCATAGTTTACTATGATTTTGCTTTCGTGAACTAGCACCCAACCCCACTTAACAGTTACTAGCTACATACATGCACACATATATTATTTTCCCTGGCGAGACTCCCAAAATATTTGGATCATGCAAAAGAAGAATAATCTAATTCTAGGGATCTCCCAGAGAAAAGAATACATAAATCCGTCCAGTTACCATTTCAATAAGGAAATCCAAACCTCTTATTTCAAAACACATTACGTGGTCTGGCTCATGTTTTTCATTTTTCCATTTTTACCTTATTATTTTTATGCGTCATCTATTCTTTTTGAGTACTGATAAACACACAACAACTACTTATGATAGCTGTTTTCTCCCAGCACTTTGACAAATTAAGCAGAAAGATTATAAGATTCAAGACAGTCATTGTTGCATACACAAAAAATTACTAATCATCGACTCCTTGAGTTGCGTGTGAAGCCAGAGAGAAATCTTAAACTAAATTAAGAATTTTCGGAGCAATGAGATCAACAGAACTCAAAAAAAATCTTGCACTGTGTATAACTGAGTTATTTAACATTTGAGCAAAGTTTATCTATGTGAGCAGTTTGGATTTGGGATCCCACAATTATGAAAATTGTCAAAAAGTTTTAAATCTATTACACTTTTATTAAGTCGGTTCTAAACTTTTTAATTGTACTAATTGCTTTCTAAACATTTTCGCGTTTTGTCCGAAAAGAGCACGTTGAAGGTCACTGTTTCATAGCAAGAGGATACGTTTCTTATGACAGGATATGTTTCTTATGTACAGAAATCCGGAAAAAAAAAAAAATTACATGAACATAAGCAAAGATATTCAACAACCCAATTAGGATATTGGGCCGTCCAGTCAAGTATTTAGAATACTCCACCTTGACTACTCCGACTCTCATCAAGGCCAAAAGTTGCTCGCAGGCTTCGCAAATTTGAGATTGCCCACTACAATAGAGAGTCTAACAAGGTAGTGGATTGGATCACAAAAGCCCAAAGGAACAAGTCCCTTCCACACAATTGGTTATCCAAATCCCTCGAATCCCTTCACACTTTACTTTGTTCCGAATCTAGTTTTTTGTACTCGAATTCTTTGATTTAGCTAGTTGAACGTGTATTTTCTGAAAGGAATTGAGCCGAACTTGAGTAATTTGAAAGTCGAGCTAGAGTGATTCACGAGATACTTGACCGGAGTTGCACGCCGAGCGCTGACTTACCACCTTAATGGTTAATGTTGCCGAGCATATGCCAAGTCCTCACTAGCTTTAATCCGCCATGTGTCCATGGTTAACGAGCAAACGGCAAAATGATTCTAATTCCATATGCTTCATTAAGTTTCTTCATTCATAATTTGACACTTGGTCTTGAAGAGAAGAGTTGGTGTTTTAAAAGTACGGGTGCATTCGGAAAAACTTTTCTAAAACCCCTTGGGCGTCCAATGCCCCATGGGCCAAATAGAGAGTGTTAAGCAAATTTTTTTTTAAAGCAAGACTTAAGAAAGTTGAAAACCCAAGGCAACTGGTTTGCTCGACATGTTGAGCCTTGGGTTAGTAAAAAAAATTCTTCCGAAATTATCCTCGCTAACTTTTTGTTTTTCTGGTTTTGCCCCTAATGATTATTCATCTTCTTCTTCTCTATTGAATAGGACCGGCATGGTTGCACGTGGTCATTGGCAAAGGGTAAGTAATCGCTGGCGAAGTGGAAGTGGTTCGGTGAGGATCGTGTGATTTGATCGCGATCTGGGTCATCGTGACCATTGCGTAGCCCCGGCGACCTCCGTGCAAAGGTTGCGGCGCGGCAAGTTACGCGACTAGATCACGATCTGGGTCGCCGCGACCCTTGTTGGACCGCATGCCCTTCATCGGCGATCGCTTGCTTTTAGCTGGTCAATCCTTTTTTTCTTCTTTTTTAATAGCAAAAGTCTTTTGCAAATATAATTTCTCCAAATATTATTTTACTCAAAAGTACTTCATAATGTACTTTTACAATACAATTTATCAAACACAATTTGTATTTTGAAAAATTCCTTTAACTCAACAGCCTTTACATTTTCCCAAAAACTTTCCCCAATAACCTTCCCAAACGCACCCTATATACTTTTTATGCGGTACTAATTGAGTCATAAATCTAATAATTTGATCAATTTAGTCATAAATATTTTGAAAATTTGTCAATGTAGTTCTTTTGACCAATATTGGCTAGAAATTGTTAACATTGCAATCTAGAATAGGCAAGGGCTAGATCGCCACTCACAAAGGTCGACAAGTGTCTCAGCCCTCACCTATGGCTAGCAACCTTTGCCAATCATCGTCAAGGCTTGGGCACAAACAAAGTGAAATGAAAAAAGAAAGGGAAGGGAAAGAACAAGAAAAAAATTCAATTTTTTTTATAAAAAGTTGCATGAAGTGTTTACGTTGGCGCAACCATACCATGTAAAATGACTGGTGTCTACATCAACAATCACATGATTACATTAATAGATAGTCAAAATATTTAGCACCAAATTAGTTTTTAGACAATTTGTTAATGTAGTTTTTTTGGATCAATTTTGATCGAAAATTGTTGACATGAGAATTTAGAATAAGTGAGAGCTAGATCACTAAAGGTCAACAAGTGTCGCGGCCCTCATCTATGGCCAGCAACCTCTGCTAGCCGTCGCTAAGGCTTGGCAATCGATGGAGTGAGCTACGGAAAAAAAAGAAAAGGGAAGGGAAAGGAAAGAAAAGAGAGGAAAAAATTAAGGTATATTTTTTTATTAAATTACATGAATTGTCCACATTGGTGCTGGTCATATTATGTAAGTCGATTAGCATTTATATTAAAAATTTTCAACTAATATTGAACTAAATGGCTACATTGACAAATAATTAAAATGCTTATAATTAATTTGGTTAAATTGAAAATTTTAGATTTGAATTGACATTTGTATAATAATTTAAGATGTTTTTGGTAAAAGCAACTACTTGATACATAATAACTTTTGAATGGGCTGTTTCGTGAGAATCAAGTAATCTTAAAACTATGAAACATTTTTTTTTTTTTTAAAACATTTTTCGAGATCAAGGTAAGTGAGCGAGACAAGGAAGCCAGGGCGCACAATTGACACGAGTTTAATGAAAAACACATTATTTTATGAGGAAGTCAGTTGATGATTTTACTGATTCATAATTAATAATGAGGTGACAAATTAACATTATAAACTGACTGTGAAAATAGTTTTTAAAATGAATACGTGATTATGGTATAGTAAAAATATAAATACGGTTGCCATCAGATCTTCTTGGAAAATAAATGATTTTATAACCTTATATTTTTGTTGACTATAAATCCTTATTTTATAAATTATTTTAGAAGTGGGCTATGTCTATATCATATAAAATACGAGCATAAGCTAGATAATCGGAACTGAGTTGTAGAACATAAAACGGAAATTCTATTCCTAATTATACATCACGAAATTATACTTTGCCATCTCCAAATTATGATAATTCTTTAATTTATGTAGTTTCCAAAACACAGTTATAAATACAACATAAAAAGGGCTTCATTTTTACTTGGGCATTCTAGGGCCTTCATGGTAATATTCTCTTTTCTTTATTTTTCTTTTTTTGTTCTTTTATTTCCTGGAATAAAAAAAGTAGAAATCTACTTGGTAAAGTTAGTTAATTTTTCTATTTTCTTGGAATAGAAAAGTGGCTAAGGAATAGATTTGGAACAAAAATAAAAGGTAGAAAAAAGTAGTATCTTATTCTTGAAAACAATTTCTAGGAATAAGTCGTTTTCTTTATTTTCTTTTCTTCTTCTTCCTCTTCTAATCCCCTGGTGGAGACTCATCGCCTGCTGTCGCCGATCGCCACTGATTGATCACCATTGTCGGTCTCTAATCACCAGCCATCGTCTTTGCTGATTGCTGGTCACTATTGTCGTTGTTGGCTAGAGGAGGAGAAAGAAGAGGAAAAAAAGAAAAGAGAAAAGGAAAAATCTAAAAAAAAATATTAAAAAATTAAAAGAAATTCCACAACTCAAAAAAAATTATAGGTTGTACCAAACACATTCCTATTTTTTTTCTATTCCGAGAATAGAAATTTTGTATAATTATAAAACACATTATTTTATTTAGAAATTATTCCAGGCAATAAAAATAGATAAAAAATATTTTTGAAAAGAAATTGTTTCGAAATGAAATGTTACCAAACGCATTCTTAATTTTTATCATGATTTACTTCCCATGAAATTCTAGTGAACCAATAAAGACATGCTTTGGAATGAAACAAAGTCATATTTTTGAAATGACTAATTCATCTTGCGTACCGAATAAGACAATATACATTCCATTGTTAACTTAGGGCGCGTTTGACAATCGGCCAAAAAGTAAAAGTTTCTATTTTTTAGTTTAGGGGAATAGATTTGGAACAAAATCAAGGAGTAGAAAAAAAGATGATTCTTTATTCCTAGGAACAATTCCAGAATAAAAGCCAACCCATTTTTTCTCTTCTATTCTTTCTTCTCGTTCTTCTTTCCTCTCTCTCCTTCTTCCACTATTGTTGCCGTCAGCTACCGCTATCGCCATCGTTCACCACTGCTAGTTGCTAGCAATCGGTTGGGTGAGATCCGGCGAGCTCGCTGGAGGCTCGCTTGGCCAGGGTGAGGTTCGCGCGAGCTCGTCCAGCCATTGGTGAGTTTCACCAAGCCGAGCGATGCGTGACCAAGCCATGGTTGGGAGAGGCTGAGCTTGCCTAATTGCCGATAGGGCTCAACCTCGCCAAATCTGGGCGAGGCCGCTAGCCCATCCAAGGCTCGGCCGAGCCTTGCCTAGCTGCCGGTGAGGTTTGGCCGGCGACCTTGTCTAACTAGTTGCTGTTTATCCCCTGGCCGGTGACCAACCAAAGCTTGAAGAAGAAGAAGAAAAAAGAAAAGAAGAAAAAAGTAATAAAATCATTTAAAAATTAAAAGAAAATGATTTGGATTAGAAATCTTGAATAGTACCAAATACAATTCTATCTCGAGTGGAGAAATTTTGGACAGTTACAAAATACCTTAAAATGCTTAAAAATTGTTTTCGGGAACTGAATAAAAAGAATTATTTCTGATCAGAAATTGTTCCTCAGAACAGATAAAAAAGAATAATTTCTTATTAGAAATTGTTTTTGGGAATAGAATGGTTACCAAACGCATCCTTATTAATGGCTTGTTTCCATTTCACAGACCATACTTTATGTATATATTGGGTATAAACAACTGACTGTTTTATTTTTTAAAATAAAAAATAGTATGGAACTTTGGTGAACGATATGAAAGAGAATGTTCGGTTTAAGCAGCGATAGTCCCCACATTTCTGTTAGTTATGCACATATCAGTTAAAATTTATCGTCTCTCTCCCCATCAAGTTTAAGGCAGTGGATTTGCTCACTCATATTGACCAATATGATGATGCAAGTGGAAAGCCCTAAATTAGTGACACGTGTAAGCCTAGACCATCCTTTATAGATCAATTAAGGTTTCTTGAGATCAAGCATAAACTAACAAATTAAACTTTCAAATTGAGCCTTGGACCACTTTACCAACCATCACATTGGTGCATTACTATTTTTATTTTTTTATTTTTTGAAGGTAAGATGCGTTGCTAACCAATGAAACTACGTTTACCATAATTATATTCTCAGAAAATGGTGCCAAGTAAAACCACTAGCTTTCATTAGACGTTGACTACCATAGTGAACAAATTTACCTACTCAAGGTGAGCTTTTGCTGGGTCATGAAAAACATTGTCCAAGCCTATGAAGTTAAAATAAAGTGATAAAGATAATGATTTCCACGCATGTAAGTCATGAGTCGTGTAAGATTAAAATGGAATAATACATAATATGAGTGAAACCTCTTATAAAGTAAGGCGTGAAAAATGATGGTCGATTTTTTCGATACACGAGTATGGGGAAAGAGTAGGTGTCCGTTTGTAAGTGTTCTATTCTATATTTGATGCCTTGCAACTATTTCATGTGAAAGAATCTTGAATCTTTCTTGAGTTGTCAATGTGGACAATACAAGAGGCCTTGTTGAACTCATCCTTGTGATTGGATTCATCAAAAGGTGGCCACGAAGTTCAGGGAAAATTGCAAATCTCGGACAGTGATTTTGTCATGCTATATAAAGTACCCGGTGCCTTGGGAAATTTGCCTGGTGCCTCGCTAAGCTTAAAATCGTGGTAGAAAAAGACAAAGTAGATCATTCAGTGACCGTTTCAAATTCGAATTCAAAAAAGCAGCCCGGCCCGTCAGCGACAGGTCTGTGACCTTGTCTACGGCGACCAACAAATCGCTCTCCCCGAAGCTGGCGAGCCGAAGCCTTCGGGTGCGTTTGGGAAGACTTTTGGGGAAAGTCTTTAGAAAAATGCAAAGACCTTTGAGTTAAAGATGTTTTTCAAAATGCAAATTGTGTTTGGTACATTGTAGTTTGAAAGCTCTTTGTGAAATATGTTTGAGCAAATGCTTTGTTTGGGAGAATTACATTTACAAAGGGCTTTTATAATAAAAAATAAATAAAAAAAATTAACTGAGGCGGCCGCCGGTGATCAAAATTTGTCGCCGGCAGCCGACATCCGACTTAGGTAGCCCCGGAGATGACTAGGGAAGGCCGCCCGGGGTCGAGCGACTCCCGAAGACCACCGGCAAAGGCCGCCTGAGGTCACACGACGCCGCCGCAACCTCCGGCAACCCCGCCGACCCCCGAAGACCGTCGGCAAAGGCCGCCCGAGGTCACACGACGCCGCCTCGACCTCCGGCGACCCCGCCGCGACCTAGATCTAGGGCATCGAGGTCGTGGGAGGACCTCGCCGACGACCGCTCGTGGGCGGTGGTGCCAAGGCGCGGTGGCGTCGGGCCCGGTGAAGGGGGAAAACCGGCGTCACGGCGGAGCGGGGGTCGGCGATCGAGCGAGGACGACGGGCGAGGCGCGACGGAGGCGCGCTGCTGAGGCAGAGGTCCTGCAAATGGCAATTGGAAGCGTCGGCCGGCGCGACGGAGTCAGGTGCTGGGTCACAGGCTGCTGGGCGGCGATAGCATTGGGCGGAGGTGAGCTCAGATCTACAAGTGTCGGGGCACTCAAGCAGCGAGATCGGGACAACAGCAGTTGAGCGGTGAGGGCCTCAGGCGCTGGGTCGCGAGTGCTAGCGCGACGGCGTCGGGCGTAGGGGAGCTCGGATCTGCAGGTGTCAGGGCACTCAAGCAGCGAGATCGAGACAGCAGCAATCGAGCGGTGAGGGCCTCATGCGCTGGGTCGCGAGCTGCTAAGCGATGACGGCGTCGGGCGGAGGTGAGCAGCAGTCAGCGGTGATGCGGTCGTCAAGCGAGATCGGCGCGGCGAGGTTCGCGATCTGCTGCAGGGGCTTCGGTTCGGAAGGGGCAGCGGTCCGCTCGGGTTTAGATCTGGTGGAGGCGCAACGACGGTGGCTGGCGGGGTCGGCGGAACGGTGGTGGAGCAGAGAGGGCTCGCGAGTCGCCAACGCGGGTGGTGCTGGCACGGTCGAGGGCTGCCGGCATAGTGGCCGGTGCGGGCAAGGTTGTATCCGCGAAGAAGATGAACAGTATCCACCCGTGGAAGAAGAAGACGAAGAAGATGGGAACAGTAAAATGAAGGCAAGGCCAAAGCTGAAAGCCCAAGGCACCCTCAGGGGTGCCTTGGGCTTTCAGCCTTCAGGAGGTTGGCTTTAGCTCAATGAGGTTTCAAAATTTTTTCCCAAACAGCTGATACTTGGCCAAAAGGCCTTTAGGTGTCTAAAGCTACTTGGGAAGGCAGTTCCCAAACGCAGCCTTCGACCACCCGAGCTCGACCGGTCCCATTCGTCCGTGACACGAGCGACGCTCAACGCGGGGGGAGAAGGGAAGCACGCGTGGGCCCCACTCCCCGACGCTCCTCCCCAACGATAACCGAGCCCGGATGGACGGCCAGGATGGCCCCCGCAGTTCAAAATCTCCGCGCCTAAGGCGCACGATGGGAATCAATTATTAAAATCACATTTCAATAAGCTCTCTCTCTCGCTCGAATGAAAACCTCAAAAACCCCTTTTTCCAAAATTGCCGAAAAACAGAGAAAAATAGAATCGAGAAAAGTCCCTCTCCCTCTTCCTTCCTCTCCCTCTCTCCTTCCTTTTTGTGAAGAAAGGGTGGGGGGATACATCATCGCCGTTGGGAAACGGAGAGGGGTTACCGGAGAGGGCGGGGGGAGAGAGCGATTCGTGTTGAACTGCTGGTCTCGCTGCCGCTCCTCTGAGATGTCGAACCAGCACCGGCGCTCCTCGTTCTCGTCGTCCATGACGTCGTCCCTCGCCAAGCGCCATGCCTCCTCCTCCTCGTCGGAGAATGCCGGGAAGGCAGCCGCCTCCTCTGACAGTCAATGACCGATGCTCTGTTGACTTCGCAGGATGCCTGCAGATATTTCCTTATAGAAAGCGGTTTCGCGTTGCTAGTAGCCTTTCTGATAAACGTTTCAGTTGTCTCAGTCTCGGGTGCCTGTTTGCTCGGCCAACAATCTCTCCAATAGAAATAGTGACACGTGCAATAATCTCACACCGAACAATGCATCGGGTCTCTTAAAGGTGCATGATTATTTGTGATTTCTGGTATACAGGATCAGTTGCTATCTCGAGAGTTCTCCTTTTGATAATTCTTTAAGTCAATATATGTAGAATGTGCTGGGAAGATCAAACTTGACCATATACGCCATCGCATTGCTGGCGTCCAGCCAGAGTTCCACCATCACAGGCACCTATGCAGGGCAATACATAATGCAGGTCTCTTCAAGAGAAAAAATGCTGCTAGATACTGAATTCAACTTTAAGCTTGCCAATTGAAAGGGGTATGCATCACATACAGGGATTTCTGAACCTAAAGATGAAGAAGTGGATAAGGAATTTGTTGACATGGTGCATGACCATCACGCCTAGTCTTATTGTCTCAATTATAAGCGGATCATCTGGTGCAGGGCAACTCATTATCATTGCATCGGTTTGTAACTAGTCGACCTGAACCTCCAAAATATGCCTTTCTCCATGTTTCTCTTCCAGTTTTTGACTGATTGCAAAACTTTTTATGGGGAACTTAGCAGATGATTCTTTCTTTTGAACTTCCCTTCGCTCTCATCCCTCTCCTCAAGTTTAGTAGCAGCACCAGCAAGATGGGACCACGCAAGAACTCCGTCATTGTAAGTTGATGTTTTCCAGTTTAAAGCAATCGCCACTTTTCGTGCGTCCCCAAGCACTGTCTGCAAGTGCGAACTCATCCTTATGTACAAGAACTGTTAGACAAAAGGCTGACCTTTAAAGCATAAACAATGCTGGTGCTAATGAAATTTTCATGCAGATAATGGTCATCTCATGGATTCTTGGCTTCGGAATAATCGCCATCAACATATATTACTTGAGCAAAGGTTTTGTGGGTTGGCTGATTCACAACAGCCTACCGAGAGTGGCGAACGTATTTGTTGGGATCATTGTTTTTCCCTTAATGGCGGTCTATATCTTCGCGGTAATCTATCTGACCTTCCGGAGGGATGCCATCGTAACTTTCATAGAGCCGATCAAGCACGACCTGACGAAATCTGGCAACATAGAGAGCGGGTTGAAGGATGCTGATGGGGAAGAGAAGGCAGAAGAAATCCCATACAGAAAAGATTTGGCCGATATCCCCTTCCTGAATAGGAAGTTGTGATTGAAGAGCATCTTCATCGACCATGTGCTTAAGCGAAATGGCCATGGATGTCAAATAGCCTGAGTACTGGTGTGGTTGAGTGAGCCATGTTATGACTTATGAGGTCATAAGTTGCTGTATTCTGTGACATGTACGCATCCCGCAAGGCCAACTTCCTTAGCAGAGGCTCAACTGCTAAGCACCAAGCTTTGCTACTGTAATCTAGGTGCGTCTTTATGCTTTCCTTGTCGCTTATTAATGGTAATGAAAGTGATTAGGCAGTATTGGAACGTAATAGCTTGCTTGACGAAAGTCGTACAGAGATTCCATCCCCGTTCCAGGGCAGCATCCCTCGATGTTAGCGCGACGAGCCATGTCTTCCATCTCACTAGCCTGCTGGGCCAGCACCAGATGATCTACCTATAATTGAGACAATAAGACTAGGCGTGATGGCAATGCACCTTGTCAACAAATTCCTTATCCACGTGTTCATCTTTAGGTTCAGAAATCCCTGTATGTGATGCATACCCCTTTCAATTGGCAAGCTTAGTTTAAAGTAAATAAAGTTGAATTCAGTATCTAGCAGCATTTTTTTCTCCTGAAGAGACCTGCATTATGTATTGCCCTGCATAGGTGCCTGTGATGGTGGAACTCTGGCCGGATGCCAGCAGTGCGATGGCGTATATGGTCGAGCTTGATCTTCCCAGCACATTTTATATATATTGACTTAAAGAATTATCAAAGGGAGAACTCTTGGGATAGCAACCGATCCTGTATTCCAAGAAATCACAAATAATCATGCACCTTTAAGAGACATTGTTCAGTGTGAGATTATTGCACGTGTCACTATTTCTATTGGAGAGATTGTTGGCCGAGCAAACGGCACCCGAGACCGAGACAACTGAAACGTTTATCAGAAAGGCTACTAGCAATGTGAAACCACTTTCTGTAAGGAAATATCTGCAGCCATCCTGCCAAGTCAACAAAGCATCGGTCATTGACTGTCATTTCCCGAAAATAACAACAAAAGATTAAAATAAAAAAAAAGGAGCTCCCATATATTGGCATTGTGGTACTTATATAAACATGCATATGCAGATTCATGTAAATTGTTCCAGTGGATATCATGCTTACATTGATGCCACGGACAGATTTCGGTACTTTCCTGGACAACACCAATGCAGAGTGGAGAAATAGGTTGTGACTGTCATAGAGAAAGAAGAGGACCAGTCAGAAGAGCTGATCCAAAGACAATACGAGAGCATGTCGAAGGTCACTTCATGGTGAGAGGAGATGTTTCTTATGTACAGGAAGACTGCTTACGGCATGACGAGGGCGCCCAAGAGGGCAACGGCATTGCCAGTGGCTCCTTGACCGCTAAGCTTAGGGATAAACATGCCCTTCAGGACATCGGATGCGGGAGGCTTCACATAACTCATTTCCCCAAAGAAACATGCTGCCATTGTGAACACCAGCAATGCTATCAGCATTTCCAGCTTCCTTACCTGCAACAATTTCACAAGAAACCAGAAAATTCTGAGCAACACTAGTTCGAATTCTGCGTTGAGCCAGTACAGTGAAGGGCTGTAGAAGGATCCTCGTACGGGCCGGGTCAGAGGGGAATTGATGTGGTAGTCCGCGTGCTCCTTTTTCATGAGGCTATTGATAGGCCTTACATGATTCAAGTAATATGCTCGGTTCGGTCTAACACACCGGCAATCCATCAAGATCATGTGAGTATTAAATGTATTTGTACAAGACTCTTTGTTCGTAACAGTCCCCTTAAGATGTACAGCTCGATTGATAGATTCAGATCCTAGTACGGCTCTAATTTCCGGTTAGCAATGCCAAGCTGCATTAGTAACATTAGGTAAATATAGAAGGGAAAATTTTAAACTAAAGTCTGAAGTGGCCAACTTAATCCTAAATAAGTTGACCGATTCATTCTTCTTTAATTTGTTTGCACCACAAAGACACTTCTCTGGACTTTGCCATCTAGTTTTATGACTCCCCACCAGATCAGCATCAAGCAAAATTACGCCTCAAGTGCCGGTTTGAGACAGAGAATTTCATCTTTGATTATTATTCATTGCTTGTATAGGACTTAGTTTACAAATTGTTAGTTAGACGCATGACTTGGATCCTTGGAAAGTTAGTTTAGCTCTGGAATAAAGATTCAAACTTTTTCAAATTTTGGATGGTATTGTCGCACCTGGAATAAAGCCCGTGCAAACTAACAGTACACAGATTTGAAGAACCAAATATACGAGTAGAGTATGAAGGACAGAATCAGGCAAGGAAGCGGGTTGGCATACAAAAGGCAACCAAGAGCAATCTATCAAATAAAGAATAACAAGAAGAGCAAAACAAAACAAATTGCAGGCGTACTGTTTGGGGTTTCAAGAATCATGTATAGGTAAATTAACAAAAATACTGAAACAAATATAATATATTTCTATATGTGATTCTCCAAAAGTGTTGTTCATGCGTTTTAATCAAAAATCTGAATATAAAAAGTGAGTTAAACGAATTACCTCTCAAAGCATGCTTTAAACGAATTGGTTCGGGTGTTTTTCAATTTGAGTCCCACAAACGTCGGATCTCTAGTTCAGACACACCAACAATGGACGTCGAATGGAAGAGAGAACTTTCGGATAATCACCACTATAATTGTGCTAGCAATCTCGTGGAGACAATCCATCATATCCTTGATATTTTAATCATGGCCCGAACTAGAGAGAATTCCTTTTCTTTTTCGCATCTCTGAGACACAAAACAAAACGCCCACTTTCTCTCTATTTTTGCAACCCTCTGTTATGTCCATAAACTAGCATTTTTAAATAAAAATATAAACCGATCACGATTGTTGATCCCTCGATCAGCAACCGTTGCTGATCGGTTTGCTCATGCACGATCATCGTGCATGAGCTGTTGGTTAGCAATTGCTGACCATTCATGCACAATGCATGAAGTCCCCTTTTAATTTTTTTTTAATTAATAAAAGAAATGCACATGGTGTGTGTTGCACACGGTCAGCAAGAATTGCTGACCGTGTGCATAATTTATTTAATTAAACAATTAATTAATCAATTCCTAAAACAAAAATAAAAAGGAACATAATATTTGTGTGTGCAATTAGGGTACATAAACATGTATCCACTTTGGGTATGTGTGTGCATCATATGCAAGTAGACTCTTGACTATAATACAAATTATTTAATTTCAAATCGACTCAATTCGATTGCAGTAATTATAAACACATTTGCAACAATATTTCTCTTTTGTTCCACGTTATCCTAATTGTTTATGGTGTGTAATATCCTAGGTTCATCACTAAGCTGGTAGTAAAACTTGTACTAACACATTAATACTCCCAAAAGAATTAATTATCCCGATTAATCTTTGGGTCCTACAAGCCATGATTGACATCTAGTAATATGTCATGGCTACCCAGATAGTGTGAATGCTTTAAGAACATAATGAATTTGTCGGTTTTGACTACAGTGTAATTCAATCCATCTGTCTTACTATGTCCCGATCAAACAAAAACCATGGAATATTTGTCAAGTCACCAATTCGATCATATGCACAAATATAATTAACATGCATTTTATTTGAGACATAAACAATTTATTCTCGGTTACAACCTCAGCCGAGGATTTCAATGCATTGTCATAATTAGATCTTATAGGACATCATTATTATACCTTGCATGTAATAAGGAGACGAATTTCATATTGCGCACACGTGCAACTTTGTATATGAACAAAATATGACCATTAGCTACAAGGACGGATCAACGACCCGGTGTACGTGCACCTGTGAATCATAGTTGTTCGACACACAAGTTAACAGTGTGCCTCAGGTCTAAGGATTATTTACACAAGACCAAAGCATGAACAATTAGACATTGAACACGCTAAAAGCTTCCATGTCGTTAATTGTTCCATATACGTCACATTCAGTGAACTTGTCTAATACAAACATTTGTGTTCTTAACTCAGGCATCACAATACCTAATGACTTGTGACTCATCAATGGTGAAGTTATGAATACACTAGTCTCAACAAGATTATTAATATTCACTCAATAATCCATTGACCGGGAACGATTTAAAGATTTAGCCTAACTATGAACTCGTTATATATATTTTTGACGTCTCAAGAATAGGTCTAGTTGCAATTGATCTTATAGAATCATTCATAAATATAAAATAATTGGACAAATGAATGAATACGTCATTGTTATTAATTAAATAATAATGATAGTATAATTGAAATCCCTAATATGTAACTATTACATAGTAGCTTAAGGGCATACATTTAACACGTACCCCATATTTTTGTGGTCCAAGAAGCAGGAGTGTACTACAGCCAGTGAGCAGTACCCCAACAAACAGTGGTATGTGGAACAGAATATTCAATGCAAAAGGCTGTCCCAATTATTGCATATCAACGAAATTCAAAAGATATCATTTACTCTATAGTCGGTGGAAATAAACAAGATTATAAATGACTAAAAGACCGATGTCCTAATAGAACATGCCTTCAGGCATGTCCGCAGCAATCACATCAACTTCAGCTAGCAGAGAGAGGCAATACTTCACCGCTATGGGATACTCAGCCTTACATAGCTCTGCTAAGTGTTTCCCTGAAAAGATTAAATTTGAATAATAAAACCAAAAGAAGCCATGGAACCTATGTCATCTTTATTGAAATTTGCATTGTGTTATTCTCTTTTACCAGTGCTCACACCCAGATTTGCGGCGAGCAACTAGATGATTAGAGCAAACACCATCCCAATTAGCACCACCCACAGAAGCTGGAATCAACAAACGCAAGTGTCAGTGACTTAATTCTCTATCAACAAATGCAAGTATGTCAATCGCTGCTTGCCGCCGCACGACCGTCAACCGTCGCTGCCGACCACCGACCACAGCCCATTGGCCGTCGCCCCCTCCCGCAACCGATGGGTGGCAATCTTGTGGTGGCGGTAGGCGACGATGGTAGGTGGTCGTGCGGCGGTCGTGCGGCGGTCGTGCGGCGGTCTTGCGGCGGTCGTGCGGCGGGCGGTGGTTGGCGGTCCATGAGTAAGAAGAAAAAAACAAACAAATACAAAAATTTATAAATTTTTACCATACACATTTCTTTTTTTTTTTTTATTCTAGGAATAAATTTTTGTATAATTACCATACATCTTATTTTACTCAAAAATTATTCTTGGAGTAGAAATAGAAAAAAACTATTTCTGAAAAAAATAGTTTTCCGGAATAGAAATGTCGCCATGCGCACCCTTAAACGCGGGAAAAGGAAAATACCAGAGAAATCAACGGAAGATGATCTGACTTTTGGGTATGGACAAGAAGCAATAATCTGACTTTTGGGTAGCTTTTAATTTGAGAAACTTATTCCTATTTACATCATATATTTTGCAACTTGGGTTTATAACTTACTAGAATTGTACATATCATTAAGCCTAAGATATTCTTTCAACTACCCTCCGTGAATATGATCTGATCCTCTTGGACCTACAAAAATTCTCCAAAATATATATATATATTTGTTAAATAAGGAAGAGGAGGATAGACTGCATTTATTTTTTGTTTTGTTAAATAAGGAAAAGGAGGATAGACTGCATTTACTAGAATTGTACATATCATTAAGCCTAAGATATTCTTTCTACTTCCCTCCACGAATATGATCTGATCCACTTGGACCTACAAAAATTCTCCAACTTTTTTTTTTTGTTAAATAAGGAAGAGGAGGATAGACTGCATATATTTTTAGTACAATGGTGTTGTTTAGGACACATAAATCCGTCCAATTACCATTTCAATAAGGAAATCCAAACCTCTTATTTCAAAACACATCACGTGATCTGACTCATGTTTTTCATTTTTCTATTTTTATCTTATTATTTTTATGCGTCACCTATTCTTTTTTAGTATTGATAAACACGCAACAACTACTTATGATAGCTGTTTTCTCTAAGCACTTTGACAAATTAAGCAGAAAGATATAAGATTCAAAACAGTCATTGTTGCATACACAAAAATACTAATCATCAACGCCTTGAGTTGCGTGCGAAGCCAGAGAGAAATCTTAAACTAAATTAAGAATTTTTGGAGCGATGAGATCAACAGAAGTCAAAAAAACTCTTGCACAGTGTATAACTGAGTTATTTAACATTTGAGCAAGGTTTATCTATGTGAGCAGTTTTGACGTGGGATCCCACAATTACGAAAATTGTCAAAAAAGTTTTAACTCTATTGCACTTTTGTTAAGTCGGTTCTAAACTTTTTAATTGTACTAATTGCTTTCTAAACATTTTCTCGTTTTGTCCAAAAAGAGCGTGTTGAAGGTCACTTAGGATACGTTTCTTGAGACAGGATATGTTTCTTATGTACAGAAATCCGAAAAAAAAAAAGATTGTGCTTACATGAACATAAGCAAAGATATTCAACAACCCAATTAGGATATTGGGCCATCCAGTCAAGTATTTAGAATACTCCACCTTAACTACTCCGACTCTCATCAAGGCCGAAAGTTGCTCGCAGGCTTCGCAAATTTGAGATTGCCCACTACAATAGAGAGTCTAACAAGGTAGTGGATTGGATCACAAAAGCCCAAAGGAACGAGTCCCTTCCACACAATTGGTTATCCAAATTACTCGAAGCCCTTCACACTTTACTTTGTTCTGAATCTAGTTTTTTTGTACTCGAATTCTTTGATTTAGCTAGTTGAACGTGTATTTTCTTGAAAAAAAAAAAATAGAACTAGAAAGGAATCGAGCCGAACTTGAGTAATTTGAAAGTCGAGCTAGAGTGATTCACGAGATACTTGACCGGAGTTGCACGCCGAGCGCTGACTTACCACCTTAATGGTTAATGTTGCCGAGCATATGCCAAGTCCTCACTAGCTTTAATCCGCCATGTGTCCATGGTTAACGAGCAAACGGAAAAATGATTCTAATTCCATATGCTTCATTAAGTTTCTTCATTCATAATTTGACACTTGGTCTTGAAGAGAAGAGTTGGTGTTTTAAAAGTAAGGGTGCATTCGGAAAAACTTTTCTAAAACCCCTTGGGCGTCCAATGCCCCATGGGCCAAATAGAGAGTGTTAAGCAATTTTTTTTTTTAAACTCTATTTTCCTAAATCAAGACTTCCGAAAGCTAAAGTCCAAGGCAGTTGGTTTTCTCGCCATGCTAAGCCATGGGTTAGTAAAAAAAATTCTTTCGAAATTATCCTCACTAGCTTTTTGTTTTTCTGATTTTGCCCCAAATGACTATTCATCATCTTCTTCTCTATTGAATAGGATTGGCATGGCTACACGTGGTCATCGACGAAGGGTAGGCAGTCGCTGGTGAAGTGCAAGTGGTCCGGTGATGGTTGTGCCGTTTGATCATGATCTGGGTTGTGTAGCCTCGGCGACCTCCATGCGGAGGTTGTGGTGCGGTAGGTCATGCTACTAGATCGCGATCTGGGTAGCCGCAACCTTCATCGGACGACCTGCCCTTCGTCGGTGATCACCTGCTCTTAGCTAGCCGACTCTTCTTTTTTTCTTTTTTAATAACAAAAGTCTTTTGCAAAAATAATTTCTCCAAATACCATTTTGCTTAAAAGTACTTCATAATGAACTTTTACAATACAATTTATTAAACGCAATTTGCATTTTTAAAAATTCCTTTAACCTAACGGCCTTTACGTTTCCCCAAAAAACTTTCCCCGAAAGCCTTCCCAAATGCACCCTATATACTTTTTATGCGGTACTAACTGAGTCATAAATATAATAATGGGTCAATACCCTGAAAAACCTTAAACTAGTACACTTGTGACAAATTTACCCCTAACTATTTTTTTGATCATGAAAAACCCCAAACTGGTATACTTGTGACAAATTTACCTTGACTGACTATAAAAAACCCCAAAATGGTAAATTTGTGACAAATATACCCTATGCTAAATTGGATTAATACCACAAAAAAATCACAAAAATTGTAAACGGTGACAAACGGAGCGTAAAATCCTAAATTAGTATACCGATCAACCTGGGTCACGTGTCATTTAACTTAATAATTTGAGAATAAAATTTAATGAAAACTAACAGAGGGTAAATTTGTCACAAGTGTACCAATTTGGGGTAAATTTGTCAAAGGTATACCAGTTTGGGATTTTTGGTGGTCAAAAAAATAGTTTGGGGATAAATTTGTCACAAGTGTACCAGTTTTGGGTTTTTCAGGGTATTAACCCTATAATAATCTAACCAATTTAATCATAAATATTTTGAAAATTTGTCAATGTAGTTCTTTTGACCAATATTGGCCAAAAATTGTTAACATTGCAATCCAAAATAGGCAAGGGCCAGATCGCCACTAGCCAGAGGTCGACAAGTGTCTCGACCCTCACCTATGGCTAGAAACTATCGCCAACCATCGTCGAGGCTCGACAACAAACAAAGTGAAATGAAAATAGAAAGGGAAGGGAAAGAAAAAGAAAAAAAAATTCAATTTTTTTTATAAAAAGGTTGCATGAATTGTTTACGTCGGCATAGCCATATCATGTAAGATGACTAGTGTCTACATCAGCAATTACATGTCAAAATTGGCCTGAATGATTACATTAATAGATAGTCAAAATGTTTAGCACCAAATTAGTTTTTAGACAATTTGTTAATGTAGTTTTTTGGATAAATTTTGATCGAAAATTACTGATATGACAATTTAGAATAAGTGAGAGATAGATCGCCAAAGGTCACAAGTGTCGCAGCCCTCATCTATGGTCAGCAACCTCTACTAGCTGTCGCTAAGGCTTGGTAACCGATGGAGTGAACTATGGGAAAAAAAATGGAAGGGAAAGGAAAGAAAAGAGAGGAAAAAATTAAGATTTTTTTTTAAAAATTACATAAATTGTCCACATTAGTGCTGGCCATATTACGTAGGTCGATTGGCGTTTATATTAATAATTTTCAACTAATATTGACTAAATGGCTATATTGACAAATAATTACAATGTTTATAATTAATTTGATTAAATTGAAAATTTTAGAGTTGAATTGACATTTGAATAATAATTTAAGATTTTTTGGTAAAAGCAACTAGTTGATACATAATAACTTTTGAATGGGCTGTTTCGTGAGAATTAATCCTAAAACTATGAAACATTTTTTTTTTTTTATAACATTATTCGAGATCGAGGTAAGTGAGCGAGACAAGGAAGCCAGGGCCCACAATTGACACGAATTTAATGAAATCAGTTATATTTAATGAAAAACACATTATTGTATGAGGAAGTCAGTTGATGATTTTACTGATTCATAATTAATAATGAGGTGACAAATTAACATTATAAAATGACTGTGAAATTAGTTTTTAAAATGAATACGTGATTATGGTATAGTAAAAATATAAATACGGTTGCCATCGGATCTTCATGGAAAATATAATGATTTTATAACCTTAGATTTTTGTTGACTATAAATCCTTATTTTACAAATTATTTTAGAAGTGGGCTATGTCTATATCATATCAAATACGAGCATAAGCTAGATAATTGGAATTGAGTTGTAGAACATAAAACGGATTTTCTATTCCTAATTATACATCATGAAATTATACTTTGCCATCTCCAAATTATGATAATTCTTTAATTTATGTAGTTTCCAAGAAAAAGTTATAAATACAACATAAAAAGGGCTTCATTTTTAATTGGGCATTCTAGGGCCTGCATGGTAATATTCTCATTTCTTTATTTTTATTTTTTTTGATTTTTTATTTACCGTAATAGAAAAAAGTAGAAATCCATTTGATAAGTTAGTTAATTTTTCTATTTCTAGAATAGAAAAGTGATAAGTGAATATATTTGGAACATTAATAAAAGGTAGAAAAAATATTCTCTTATTCTTGAAAATAATTTCTAGGAATAAGTCATTTTCTTTATTTTCTTTTATTATTCTTCCTTTTTTCTAATCCCTGGTGGAGACTCACCACCGTTGTGGCCGATCGCCACCGATTGATCACCATTGTCGGTCTTCGATTGCCAGCCATCATCCTTGTTGATCGCTAGTCACCGTTGTCGTTGTTGGCTAGAGGAGGAGAAAGAAGAGGAAAAAAAGAAAAGAGAAAAGGAAAAATCTAAAAAAAAAATTAAAAAATTAAAAGAATTTCCTACAACACAAAAAAAAAAAAATTATAGGTTGTACCAAACATATTCCTATTTTTTATTTATTTCAGGAATAAAAATTTTGTATAATTACAAAACGCGTTATTTTATTTAGAAATTGTTCTATGCAATAAAAATAGAAAAAAAACTATTTTCCGAAAAGAAATTATTTCTTGGAAAGAAATGTTACTAAACGCATCCTTAATTTTTATCATGATTTACTTCCCATGGAATTCTAGTGAACCAATAAAGACATGCTTTGAAATGAAACAAAGTCATATTTTTGGAATGACTAATTCATCTTGCATACCAAATAAGACAATATACATTACATTGTTAACTTATGGCGCATTTGGTAATTGGCCAAATAGTAAAATTTTTTATTCTTTTGCTTTGAGGAATAGATTTGGAATAAAATCAAGAAGTAGCAAAAAGTTGATTCTTTATTCCTGGGAACAATTCCAAAATAAAAGCCAACCCATTTTTTCTCTTCTTCCTTCTTCTTGTTCTTCTTCCCTCTCTCTCCTTCTTCCACTACCATTGCCGTTAGTTGTCGTCGTCGCCGTCGTTCTCCATTGCTGGTTGGGCGAGATTCGAAGAGCCTGCTGGAGGCTCGCCTAGCGGGGCGAGGCGCGATCGAGCCATGGTTGGGAGAGGTCGAGCTCGCTTAGTTGCTAGTAGGGCTCGACCTCGCCAGATTTGGGCGAGGCCATTTGCCCATTCAAGGCTCGACTAAGCCTTGCCTAGTTGTTGGTGAGGCTCGGTCGGCAAGGTCGCCGGCCCTTGTCTAGCTAGTTGCCTATCATCTCCTAGCCAGCGACCGACCAAAGCTTGAAGAATAAGAAGATAAAAAAAGAAAAGAATAAGAGAAGAAAAAGTAATAAAATTATTTAAAAATTAAAAGAAAGTGATTTGGATTAGAAATTTTGAATAATACCAAACACAATTCTATTCGAGTGAGTAGAAATTTTGGATAGTTATTAAATACCTTAAAATACTTAAAAATTGTTATCGGGAACATAATAAAAAGAATAATTTATTATTAGAAATTATTATTAAAAAATAGAATGGGAATAGAATGGTTATCAAACGCATCCTTATTAATGGCTTGTTTCCATTTCACAGACCATACTTTATGTATATATTGGGTATAAACAACCGACTGTTTTTTTTTTCAAATGAAAAACAATATGGAACTTTGGCAAACGATATGAAAGACAATGTTCAGTTTAAACAGTGATAGTCCCCAAATTTCCGTTAGTTATGCACATATTAGTTAAAATTTATCGTCTCTCTCCCAATCAAGTTTAAGGCAATGGATTAGCCCACTCATATTGGGCAAGCCTATCACCTCGCTTCATGATGATGCAAGTGGAAAGCCCTAAATTAGTGACACGTGTAAATCCAGACCATCCTTTATAGATCAATTAAGGTTTCCTGAGATCAAGCATAAATTGATAAATTAAACTTTCAAACTGAGCCTTGGACCACTTTACCAACCACCACATTGGTGCATGACTATTTTTATTTTTTGAAGTTAAGATGCGTTGCTAACCAATGAAACTATGTTTACCATAATAATATTCTTAGAAAATGGTGCCAAGTAAACCACTGGCTTTTGTTAGACGTTGTGACTACCATAGTGAACAAATTTACCTACTCAAGGTGAGCTTTTGCTGGGTCATGAAAAAACAAAGTGATAAAGATAATGATTTCCACGCATGTAAGTCATGAGTCGTGTAAGATTAAAATGGAATAATACATAATATGAGCGAAACCTCTTATAAAGTAAGGCGTGAAAAATGATGGTCGATTTTTTCGATACACGAGTATGAGGAAAGAGTAGGTGTCCGTTTGTAAGTGTTCTATTCTATATTTGATGCCTTGTGACTATTTCATGTGAAAGAATCTTGAATCTTTCTTGAGTTGTCAATGTGGACAATACGAGAGGCCTTGTTGAACTCATCCTTGTGATTGGATTCATCAAAAGGTGGCCACGAAGTTCAGGGAAAATTGCAAATCTCGGACAGTGATTTTGTCATACTATATAAAGTACCCGGTGCCTTGGGAAATTTGCCTGGTGCCTCGCTAAGCTTAAAATCGTGGCAGAAAAAGACAAAGTAGATCGTTCAGTGACCGTTTCAAATTCGAATTCAAAAAAGCAGCCCGGCCCGTCAGCGACAGGTCTGTGACCTTGTCTGCGGCGACCGACAAATCGCGCTCCCCAAAGCTGGCGAGCCGGAGCCTTCGACCACCCGAGCTCGACCGGTCCCATTCGTCCGTGACGCGAGCGACGCTCAACGCCGGGGGAGAAGGGAAGCACGCGTGGGCCCCACTCCGCGACGCTCCTCCCCAACGATAACCGAGCCCGGATGGACGGCCAGGATGGCCTCCGCAGTTCAAAATCTCCGCGCCTAAGGCGCACGATGGGAATCAATTATTAAAATCACATTTCAAAAAGCTCTCTCTCTCTCTCACTCGAATAAAAACCTCAAAAACCCCTTTTTCCAAAATTACCGAAAAACAGAGAAAAATAGAATCGAGAAAAGTCCCTCTCCCTCTTCCTTCCTCTCCCTCTCTCCTTCCTTTTTGTGAAGAAAGGGTGGGGGGATACATCATCGCCGTTGGGAAACGGAGAGGGGTTACCGGAGCGGTCCGGGGGAGAGAGCGATTCGTGTTGAACTGCTGGTCTCGCCGCCGCCGCTCCTCGAGATGTCGAACCAGCACCGGCGCTCCTCCTTCTCGTCCTCCACGACGTCGTCCCTCGCCAAGCGCCACGCCTCCTCCTCCTCCTCGGAGAACGCCGGGAAGGCCTTCGCCGCCGCCGCCGTCCCGTCGCACCTCGCCAAGAAGCGGGCGCCCCTCGGCAACCTGACCAACCTCAAGGCCGGCGATGGCAATTCCCGCAGCTCATCTGCACCATCCACTTTGGTGGGGTTTCGTTCTTTTTTCCGTTTTGTTTTCTGCTTTTGCCTTTTTCATTTAGATGGTTCTGTTGCTGCGTTCTGTTCGGTGCAGAATTGGGATTCCTGTTCTCTCTGCTTCCTCTAATGGACGAGCGACTTTCGTTGCGTTTCATGTTTTTCCTCCGTGTATTTTGACCCTTTTCTTTTTCCTCGTGACGCACTTTTTCTTGTTCGATTTTCTTGGGTGATCGACGGTCGGGTGGTCTAGGGTTGGCGGATCATGCCATGCTCGAAAATGTACGGAAAATCTTGCAAGATTGAGTTTCTTGAAAAGCTTTAGGTTCCATCTCAAGAACGTAAAGCTTGTTCTGAGAACCAACGTTTTGCACCGATGATCCCTGTTGGTTCTCTGATGGACCGGTGCAGTCGCTGTTTCGGTTCTGCTCGTGAGAAGTGATACTTAGCAATGTAACTTTATAGATCTCTAAACTGGTTTGGTGGTTCAGTAATTCTCAAGCAGTTGCATTGCAGATGTTGTCCAATGTTCAAATTGTCGGCGCAATTTACAGGGATACCTTTAATATCTTTTGAGAAAATCCTAGGATGGCCTGAATGCCTAGGAACTATAGAAGTCGTGTGCAATTGCAGTCTCATATGATTGCGTTCGGTATTTGACCGTAGTATGTCTGTTGAATCTGTTCTGACATCTTGTTTATGGAAAAGATGAGCTGAATTTTGAATTTTGAAGGTGGCTAATGCGACGAAACTGGTAAAGGCGAGGAAGGGATCTTCTACTTCCAGCTCGAACATGGGCCTCTCGGGAAGTGCTTTACCGAGATATGCTAGCACGAAACCCAGTGGAGTTCTTCCTAGCGTTAATCCTTCCATTCCGAGAATAGAGATAGCCATTGATCCCATGCCGTGCAGCATGGTTGTTTCGCCCAGTAGATCGGACATGCAATCGGTTTCGCTGGATGAGAGCATGTCCACCTGCGAGTCTTTCAAGAGTCCCGACGTTGAGTATATCGACAATGAGGATGTTTCGGTAGTTGATTCTCTTGACAGGAAGACATTTAGCAATCTTTATATCTCAGATACCACGGCAAAAGCAGGTAATTCTTCAAAACCTAAAATTTAGTGTGCTTTTCATGCGTTGTTCTATGGTTCACAGTGTTTACCAGTCAGACTGACATTAATTCCTTGGCTACCCATGATTGGCCAGCGGTTAACATTTGCGAGAGAGATGTACTCATGGAGATGGAAACAGATGAGAAGATTGTCAATGTTGATGACAACTACTCGGATCCGCAACTCTGTGCAACCATTGCTTGTGACATTTACCAGCACTTACGTGCATCTGAGGTCCAGCCTTTTTTTCTATTCTATTCTAATTTCCTTCTATGAGTTTCACTTCCTAATGTCTGATGGTTTGAGTAATAGGGTTTTCTTTGCATAATCAGAGGAGAAAGCGTGCACTATTAGTTCAGCTCAAGTCAAATTGGTATAGAGTCCAAATTAGAGAGACAGAGTAGGGGGCCTGGGCATTAGTCACTGCTGCTCTCCCCTCAGGAACAAAATCTTGGCAAGGCTGGGAGATCATGCTTACTAAATTAATGTTATGCTACTTTGTAAAGCTAGATGATCTCATTGTACAGTTTGCACTTAGTTGAGTATCGAGGTTTTTGGCAATCCTGATGCTGCTGACGACAAATGAAACAAATTAATGGGATGGGGCATTCTAGATCATTTTTGTTTTGAAATAATGGAATCTGATTTTACTTCTTGCCTTTCCATACTTTTCAAAGTTTCTGATGTAAACGGATGTTTTATGATGACTATTTGACACATCATTTTCGTTAACATAGAAATTCAGAAACAGACATTTGTTTTCACAGGCTACATAACGTACTAAATCACTGTTTGGAAATAAATAGGCAACTGATTGATACCAAACATCATTATGCATGGGCCTATGGCTAAGACAGAATCCTGTTGACTTTGGATTTTGTTTTTCTCGGAGTTGGCTAAGCTTACAAAACTTTTTGAGTTTATATACAAAATCAATGGCATTTTGGGATTCTCTATCATAATATTTGTTCATCTTGGCTATTTTGCAGGCTAAGAAGAGACCTTCCACTGATTTTATAGATAGAGTACAAAAGGACATAACTGCCAGCATGCGTGCCATACTAATTGATTGGCTTGTGGAGGTAACTAAGGCTTTTAATTTATCCAGGGCTGAGAGTAAGTTCCTAGTTGTGATGTTATTTGGAGGCTGAAGTTCCAGGTTGTATTGCAGGTGGCTGAAGAATACAGGCTCGTACCTGATACACTGTACCTGACTGTTAACTACATAGATCGGTATCTTTCAGGAAATGTGATGAATAGACAACGTCTGCAGCTGCTTGGTGTTGCTTGCATGATGATAGCTGCGTAAGAAACAGATTTTTGCATTCCGGGCATTTTTCTTTTCCGAGTGTTGCTGAGGACCTTCTTGTAGAGCCAAAATATTTAAGTACTCATTCTTATTATGGACAGCAAGTACGAGGAGATCTGTGCACCTCAGGTGGAAGAGTTCTGTTATATTACTGACAATACGTACTTCAAGGAGGAGGTTTGCATCTAACATTTTCGTGCAGTAGGCATTTGATTGGATTTTCCCTGTTTCTATTCTTATGACTTTTATTAATGCAGTGGAGCTTGATGTTCATGTAGGTATTGCAAATGGAATCTTCTGTGTTGAATTACTTGAAGTTTGAAATGACTGCTCCCACTGTCAAGTGCTTTTTAAGGTATTTCCGTGCTAATTATTACTTGCCATAGTTTTCTTTTTCACATTGCTTCATGAGGTGGTGACTGTTTATTTGGCAATGCAATGTAGACGATTTGTTCGTGCTGCACAAGGGGTGAATGAGGTATTTATCTTCAGCTTTGCAACCAGCTTTCTACATGAACTTAATCTCACGTCATTTAACTGTATACACTGTTGTGCAATACATTTGCTTCCACAGCTTACTAATTTTGTTATTTTTTTACTTCTGAAAATTTCTAAGAACAAAAATTGTTTTATGAACGAAAAAATCTACACTATAGGGTCTTGCTGGTTGTCATTAGGAATGCATGATCTTAACGCTAATGAGACTCGGTATTTCTGGCTCTGCTATTTTCTATTTCCAGGTTCCATCTTTGCAACTGGAGTGCATGGCCAACTATATTGCAGAACTCTCTCTACTAGAGTACGATATGCTTTGTTATGCTCCATCTCTTGTAGCTGCATCAGCAATATTTCTGGCCAAATTTGTCATCACCCCTTCGAAGAGACCATGGGTATGACCCTAACTATTTGAATAACATCTCTTCATACAGAGAGTATGAAGTTGGCTGAGGTTACTTATGCAATATTGTGCAGGACCCGACATTGCAGCATTACACTCTCTACCAGCCTTCCGATCTGGGAAACTGTGTCAAGGATCTGCATCGGCTGTGTTTTAACAGCCATGGTTCGACCTTACCAGCAATCAGGGAGAAGTACAGCCAGCATAAGGTACTGAGCAAGACTTTCTTGCTATCTCCTTGTTTGGAAAATGTGGATTTTTAAGGTTCTCATGCTAAATGAAAGCATTAGTATGGTTTATGGTTTTTTATACTTATATGTTGGTATCTGTTTTCAGTACAAATACGTGGCCAAGAAGTATTGCCCTCCCTCGATACCTCCGGAGTTTTTCCACAATCTTGTCTATTAGCCGTTGACGACACTCTGCTCCAATGCTCTGTTGGAACCTATCCTCCGTTTGCTCACCAGCAACTCTTACGCGCTTTTGCCCCATAATCCGGTGATTGTCAAAGAGAGTTGATCCGTATTCACCTCGTAAGATTTTAGGATCTCTGTCTCTTTCCCGTCTTCGTTGCTGAAGTGTAAATCCCCTCCTCTCTTTCGAGTTCCGTCATTTTATTTTGCACCGTTGATGATGTTGTGCTCTGGTGCACGGGGTTGATTTTACCCCGGCTGCATGGCCGTACGGAGGATTAGTAGCTTCTTTATGATGAAATATCGTGGCAGATTTCTTTTTTTCTTTCTGTTCTGTTTTGATTGCTCTTTTTTCTTCCATAGAATGAGCTCACTTCTGCGCAGAAGTTGTTGAAGATACCGGTGAGTTGACTGCTAATGTGAAATTTGGGCTCCCAATTTCTGATACAAAAATATTACCCATTCCAAAAGATGGTTTCTTAAGTAAAATTACGTGCTAGGTAACTGTGAATAGCTTAATCCTCTTGATATGATCTGTTCATGCACAAAGAGGAAACTTGATTATGTCAAAACATCTCTCTCAATACTCATTTGTTGCAGAAAAAGCTCTTGGTTATTCAGCTACCTCTCTTAACAGAGTAAAATTAGAGTACCCGATCCGGTCTATAAACTTAGAATTCTATGCGGCGTGATATACTGCAAATTAATATTTGAATAAACAGCTTATACTTGATGTTCAGTGAGATAATTTGTAACTCAATTTACGACCATAATGTGACTCAATTTATGTGGCCTAGTTATATATGGTCTAGTACACATTCAGGAAGTGAACCCAAAATGGTGTAAATGCATCTTATTGTGTTGTGTTGTCACGAATGTCTTTAATTTCTCTGATCATAAGAAAAAAATTAAGACATTACTTCTTTTTTATTTTGCTAAAATTAACATTGTGATTAGCATAAATGAACTTGCTTGTAATGCACACACTGCAAGCGAACCCAATAGATTTTCCAAGTCATAACATCGGATGGGTCACATATGAACAGAAGCTTTGAGTCACCATCCGATGCATGGAATGAAGCAATCTCTTTGAAGGCCATTGGTCTCACTTTTTGAATCATTTCAACTTTAGGTGTTTTGATTACTTCACTAGCATGAAATATTTAATTGGGAAGATAAATAGAGACTCGAAAAGATTTGAATGTGAAAACTCTTGCTTTGATATTATGTGAGATTTTATAACATTGCTATAATAATTATTCTAAAAGTTTAAACTGTTAGATGAATGTATGTTTTAATAGTAAAATATTCTATCACACATGAGAGTAAGATCCCCATAAGTAGATCGAAGCTGATCCATTTAGTCAAAGGAGTAGGACATTTTTTCTATGTTCAGGTCAGAGCATTACGAAACACTCTTCACTCGAAGACAAAAGAGAGGTCCATACAGATGAACATAGCTTGTAAGTTTTACCTATGTTTGGACAACCATGGCAGATTCTTTCAAGGATGTAACATGTTTGAGCACTACCGTTCAGCTCTTATGGCAACGCTGGAAGAGGTCACCTTATAAAGCACCTTTACAGTCTTTGCTTATTTCAAGGAAAAATGATATTATTGATCCCTAAACTTTGACTCAAATTATAATGCTATTTTTATAACTTTAATTTGTTGAATGTGGTTGTGCAATGTCATCTTTTTGTTTGATCAAACAAGTGTGAGAAGTCACTACAAATTTCTAAATCATTACGAACCATGCCAATTAGTTCATAAACTATTTTCAAATATGCAATTTGGTTCATAAACTTTCATATTTTCAATCTAATCTCTTAACTTTAGATAACAAAGTCAAATTAGTCATTTGGTATTATTCACAAATTTTCTCACGATTACACTATTCCCTAGATTTTAAAATGTTTCTTTTTTCATTTCAGTCCGTTTCCTAAGTCCACAAAAATATGATATGTTTTAGTATCCTTTTACCTTTATAGTTTTTATAAATATCAAGACAATGCCGTTTTAATATAAGCTTATAATCTCAAAATGTAGAACCTAAATTAGAGTATAGCGAGTTGATATCTCTTGCTATTTTAAGTCTAGTTGTTCTCTAGGACATCTAGAACCGATAGTTCTTCATTATCGTTCCTAATTTTTATATAAAATTTCGAACTTTTTTATTTCGTTTTTCATAATTAAATTTAGTGAAGTCTTTCGTTTTCAAGCTCTGCAATTAATGACCTAAAATAAAATATTTTCGCAAAAATAAAACACGGATTTACCTTAAATAGAAAATAAGCGCAAACAAGATGTAAATTAATATAAATGAGTTTTTATTGATGACTTTATATTATTTATAGATATCTTTATTGAAATACTTAGAACTAAAATAACAACCAGATACAACTCCGAATGAGAATTTTCTTTTACTATTATAGAGTTTATAAACTAAAATATACTTAAATGAAACTACCATAATTTTCATTGGACCAAAATGACAAAAATTCAAAAACCTCATATTTTTTGTTTTGTATGAAATAGATTGGAATGAAAAAGTATTCCAAAATTTGGCCAATTGAATATCTATGAAAATTTATGATTAAGTCATATGGGTTGATTTAATTTATTATGGGATGTCGAGATAGATTGAACAAATCGAAATTTAGGGATTAGATTTCACATTTAATAATAGTTTAGAAAGTTGTGACTCCTTTTTTTCGTTTTTTCCCATTTCGTGATCAAATTAAAATACAAAATTGAACAATTATGAGAAGTCCACATACCGCAAAGCTGCAAATTTCACACCAAGATCATCGACTAAATACCCAAAGATGAGATTAACATTATTAATGTCATTTTCCCTAAAGGATGCCGCTGCTTTATCTCCGCCTTATATAGCGGCAGGGGCCACTGTTCTGCCATTTGATTCCGCTCTCTCCTCCGCCACACCCGACTTGCCCCCGTCATCTCCTGCTCCGCCATTCTACGCGACGTTGACTTTGGCCGCCGCCTTCGGGGCTGCATTCTTGTCGACTTCATCCGCCTTCTTCTCGCAGTCCTTCAGGAGTTCACTAATCCTCGAGGCCAGGCTCGTCTTAGCTTCAGGAGATACGCCGTGCTTGCCAATCATCGACTCGAATACCGCCTCTGCGAGTTGTCCGTTCTCGATCATCGTGTTCGAGGCTTCGGGCACGGATCCATCTTCAGAGAATGCAATCTGTAACCCAGAGGAGGGAAAAACAGTTGATGTACAAGTTACATTAAGCCTCAAAGAACTACTTTCCTTTTAGATTTGGCAACAATCAAGAAAGGACAGCTGAGCAAATATTGAGCTAACCGTCGACGTACTCAAGACTTTCGTATTCGTAATACTTAATCACTAACCGTCAATGAGCCGTTGGGTGATAGTGTGAATAGAATCGAGGCGCCGGGCGGGAAGGATTGGTCCTTGAAAGCCTCGCGGAATTTCTCAACCGCAACAGCCTCGGCGTCAGTGTAGGTTCCAACAGATTGCCAGTATTTGACGCAGTTCTCCGTGACCTTCTCTGCGTATTGAGCTCCCGTCAATGGCAATATCATGGTCACCCGGGAGAATTTCTCGTATGGACCTGCGGGGATTCGCGACACCGGTTAATCATCCCAGTCCAGACTTTAAAACAATCGATCACGAGAACAGAGCTGAAAACCGTTTCCTAAGTGAAAGCTGTGCAAAGAGGGAAGACACAATCGCAGTAGTCTACTCCATAATAAATCAGATACGAGCCTGAAAGCGAATTCATTGTTAAACGTCGACATCTCTGACTCTACTGAATGATGAAACTGGAACTGATTCTAATCTGCAATTTATATTACAGCATGCGCAACTCCCCTCTGTTTCCCACACGAACAGTTTTCTCATTCTCAGCCTCGTATTTGGGAACTACGGAACTGAAATCAAGGTTAAGGAAAACTAAAACCAAAGCTAGCTTAATGAGACCAAAGTGAGCTATGAAGAACAGAGAGGGCGACCAAAGAGTTAGATATTCATCTTGCAACTGGTTTGGAGGACTGAGTGTTTGTCCCCTACACGACACAAGCATGACAGGTGAAAGAAGAGAAGGTCCTCCTCCTACACCTTGTATCCTCGGCAAGGTTTACATGACGATCATGAGGCCGACAAAGCTTTGCTTGGACGGAATCTTTGGACAATTAACCATCCAGGCGAAAACGATTTAAAGCAAAAGAACCCGTCCGTGCATCAATCACGTAAAGATGGTCTTGTTCAGTCTAGACCAGCATATTGAAATCAGGGTTCGACGGACAACCAACCAACCACCGGGACCAAGATGCGGTTTATGGTCTGGTTCAGTCTACACCAAGAACCAGATCGAGCCGGTAATCGACAGGTCGAGTTTATTCAATTATCATGTTTCTTTACTATCGGTTCTAATTTAATAGATTAAAGATACAAGAAAAATAGATCATGAATGTATATGATCTTTTCAAAGTTTCGTACATGGTAGACATTTCAACGGTAGCTTAGATACTGTTTTAATATTTTTCTATATTAATTGACATACTGTCATTGGGGATTAATTAATGATTGGAAATTCAGAAGAAGAAAGCTGACGTCACGTGAGGTGGCACCAAAGTGCCCCAAGTCAACTGGCCGATCAGGTCTCCACGACCACGGACAATCATCACTTTTATACCGTAGGAAACCTGCTCGTGGGACCCACGAACGTGATGAACGGGCGGATCGGAGCTGGCTCCGACGACGCGAGAGGATCCGGCGCGACGGCCGGCGCGCGTCCGCCGTTCCGAACACGTCCACGAAACGTCGTCGGGAGCCAAAAGAACAGACGCCAAAAGTCTCCAAATTTTACTCCCCCTCAAACCAAAACAGAGGAAGAAATAAAGAATATAAAAAGTCAAAACCCACACTCTGCATCGGCCAATGAGAAACCGCCTCGGACACGGTCTCTCGCGAGTCCCCGTCGCGTCATGATAGGATCGCCCAATAGAAAAAAAAGGACACGGACCTGTGACGACGTCTCGGAAGAACTCGACGGAGTCGGCCAGCTCCTCCGCGCTCTTGCCGCTCCACTTGGCGGCGAGCGACGGCAGCGCCGCGTCCTCCAAGTAGACCCCGATCGCCGTGAACTTGATGAACTTCCCCTGGATGTCCAGGCCTCTCGCCCCTGCACCATCCCCAACAAACCAAAGAGCGAAAAAGAAAAAAAGATATGATTTTTGTTTTACTCCTTATCGAATCTAAGCGAACAGATGACAACGACGGGCGAAAACCAGAAATCCGACGGAGCACCTGCGCCGCCGAGGAAGAGGGTCTTGGCGGAGCCAGGCGGCTTGACGGAGGGCGGGAACTTGACGGACTCGACCTGGACCTCGCTGACGGGGACGGAAGGGGGCGGCGCCATCGTCTGTCGGCTGCTTCTTCGGTGGGGGTCTTGGAATGTCGACGGCAGAGATGTGGGGCGGAACGGAGTGAGTGCGGGGCTTTATGATCGGACGGAGAGGGATGGTAGATGCGGGTCCACGTGCGTCGGTTAGGCTCCCGCCATCCCCATCCACAGCGGCCGCTCCACGCTCCCACGTGTACGGCCGGATCTCGCTTCGCCCGTTGACCATGCGTGTGCACCGTCGGATTAACAAATTTCCATCGGTGGAGCCAATGATTGAACGCCCTCGCCTGACTAGCTCGCGCGCGTTCGGGACGGGCGATGTTACGCTACGGCCCTGTGTTTCCATGTTTTCACCCTAATGGTGCGACCCAATGCCTGTGGGCCGTTGATCCCGACGGATCTTGGCGTGTCCACGTGATCTGACCGCTCGTGTTTATCTTGATTCTTGGGTTGCGCGAGGACGTAAAGAGGTCAACGGCGACTTTCGAGCGGCCTTACCGTGTTGATATCCATAGGAGTTTTTCTAAAGGGTTTGGACAGTTTCATTTAAGTAGATAATAAATTTTCAAATCACCAAAAGGGTAAAAAGATCAGTATCTCCCCAATTCGAGCATAGTTCATGACGGACTAAAGATAGATGAAACGTCGGATGCGGCGAACTCACTATGTTTCACACTCTCCGACCGATATTATTTTGGAAAAATATCATAAGCAATTCTTAAATTTTGACTTAATATGCAATGTGGTTCTTAAACTTATAATTTATTCAATACATGCAATGTAATTTCCGAATTTTTGATACATGTTTAATTTAGTCTTGAATTATATGAAAATATTTAATGTTATTCCTGATTTAGAATTAATGGAATGATCACGTTAATCATTTTCATACAATCTACATTGAACATGTAACAAAAATTCATGAACTATATTAAATATGTACGGAAAGTTATGGGATCACATTGAACAAATTAAAAGTTCATCAATCACATTGAACATTAAGTTGAAATTTATGAACTACATTGAATAAATTAAAATTTCAAGAATCACATTCCATTTGTGTCGTTATCCCTATTATTTTACGGTGGATTGAATTAGGCAACAACCTATTCATATGTACTAAGAGATTTCACAAAAGAAGAGAACTTATTTTTAAACTTCTGATATAATTTTGCACTTTAATTTTGGCCATGGGGACGATCCTTACAATTTATGGAAATAACTACATATAGTCCCGAACCGTCGCGTTAGTAAAGATAGGGGCAGGGACATCAATAATCCTTAGATTTTTGCTCATTCTTTGATGTCATCCTTGAACTTTCTAATTTCTACTTAACCCGATACTTCCACTAAAAATTTTACAAAATTTTGCTAATGTAATCGTTAAAGTTCTTTACTTATCATTTTTAATTCAATTCCATTCTTGAACTCTATTTATTTATTTATTCAATTCCCTCCTTCAATTATAGATTTATCTAGTAACCTTCGCTCGAGCGTGATGAAGCTCGTCCGGTACTTTTCATGGTAAACCTCGATGACCCTCCTAATCTAGGACAACCCGTTGACAGGACATACGCTGCACTTTCGTTTTCGCGATAGACAAGAAACTTCAATGTGAAACGCGTAAAGGAGGATAAACAGAAGAGACGGAGGGAGATGGGGTTAGGTGGTGCGCGCGTGATGGGGGAAGAGGCGAGGGTAGGTTGAAACGTGGATCCAGAAGCACCATGGCCTTCACCGGTCGCTCTTCTCCGCCTGTCTGGCCTCTCCATTTACTTCATCTACCTACTCATCATTCACCATTATACCCTTCAAAGATTCACTGTTCCGCCTATTCTATATGGATGACCAAATGCCCCAAGAAAACTTCTACCCTTCAAACAAATTAAAAAAAAAAAAGACAAAAGAATCAATCTTACTATTGGCATCACAATACCCATTCATTAATTTTTGACCTTCGCGACCCGTGTCGGTCACAATTAAAAGAAAAAAAACAAAAGAAAGAAAAGAGGAAGAACAAAAAAGAAAATAAATAAATTAAAATCGTCCACATTAGTGCCGACCATGACACTTTGTTTTGGCCGGATGGACTTGATTGATAAAATATGAAAATGTTTAGGACTGCATTAGCAAAATTGAAAAATAATATTATTGAATTGGTAAAAGTGCAATATATACGAATGCCAATTTAGTCTTAAAATCATTTCACAATTTTGTTAATGCAATATTTAGGGCGAATTTTGGTTGGAAATTACTAATGTGACAATCTAGTCAGCATTGACTGATCTGGGGATGATCAAGATTGTCTGAATACCTTTTCTATTTTTGCCAATTCAATCTATTTGATCAATTTTGACGTAAAATTTTTTTAATGATTTTATTTTTTTCATATTTTTATTAATTTTTCTTACATTTTCCTCCAGTTGGTTGCTGTCGGCGACTAGCCAAAGGCGAGGGTCGACAAGGCTTGTCCTCATTGGCCGCTAACGAGGCTTAGCCACGCAAACCCTCACCTCTGGCCAGTCGCTATTGGTGATGCCTAGGAGAAGGAAGTAGAAAAAAGAGAAAGAAAAAAGAAAAGGAAAAGAAAATAAAAAATATTAAAAATTGTAAAAAAATATTATTACAAAATTGTCCATGTCAACATTTGCCGGTGGCTTGTGCCAATCGGTGTCCACATTAGTATGAGCCGACTAAATTTTATCAGATGGATTAAATTGATACAGATGCAAAAGACTTTGGACTAAATTGATTAGAAAAAAAAATGTTTATGATTGAATTTGCAATTTTTTTTTTTGTAATTTTTCCCTTTCACTGATGCTATTTGGTAATGTATAGTCATTATTTGACTTATAATAAGTTGTTTTTATTGAAGACTCTTTGGGAAAATTTGATGTTATGAATTTTAGAGACATAATTTGTTAAACTATATTTCTTTGAACCCATGATACTAAGCTTGTCAAATAGATGGGCTGGGTAGAGGCCGGTTGGTTTGGATATGGATTTGTGATCCATTTTGATAGCTATACATATTACATATTGACAAACCCAACCAGTTTGCATATTTATTTTTCTTTCTCTTGGCCATTCAACTAGTATAAGAGGTTTCCCATGAGCAAAGGACCATATTTGATTGAAGAAGACCGTGCAAAGCCGTCTAGGATTTCCAGAACATCCTTAGAGACAGGACAACACGATAAATGTGTAGGGTTCTAGTGCATTCTCAGCATAAATGTTGGAAGTTGGTAAATGGGGAGATAAGATCTTATCCAATAGATCGAATGTCAATTAACGGTTGTAATGGAGGGATTTCTTGTATACATAAGAGATCTCTTCCCTCCTTTTATATCCATCCAAACATTTCAGTAATACAAAGCATTCTCTCCCAAAGATTTTCTTTCTAAAACTTTCTCTCTCTGATTTGGATGAGAATGATATAACTAATTAAATGAAGACTTTAATAAAGTGTTCTAATTAGTCTTTCACCCGTGCTATTTGGTAATGTATGGTCGCTATTTGACTCATAATAGGCATTGTTTTTATTGAAGACTTTTTGGGAAAATTTGATGTTAAGGGTTTTAGAGACATAATTTGTTAAACTATATTTTCTTGGTTCCATGATACTAGGCTTGTCAAATAGACGGTCCGGGTCAGTTTGGGTTCGGATATGGATTTGTGACCTATTTTGATAGCCCTATATAATAGATGCCAACAAACCCAACCGGTCCTACATTTATTTTTCTTTCTCTTGGCCACTTAACCAGTATGAGTAGGCACCAACTACATGCATGGTTGAGACACAGAACTTAATTTTTCTCAGCTACTTGCCAGGCTAGGCCGCCCAATTACGGCAAGCCCTTGACCATGTCTGACCATCTATTTCCCATTCGCGTTCAGATAAGAGCGTGTGCCTTTTTTGGGTGCTGTTAGATAATTGTATCTCGCATTGGCAACGAGAGGAAAGCAACGTCTCTTCGACGTAAACAAGCAAACTGACGTTCGGCCAATAGCTAATTTTGGGCAGTCAATATATTTAGACGAAGGCATATAGGCGCGTGCGAGAAGGTAGTCCTAAATTCTACCAGCCCAAATCCAACCATCGAGCTATCGAAAATTGTGCGTACTTGGACTAAAAGACATCCTTCTGATGATGTTCCATTTGCCAAATCTCATGGTATCATCGTCCAATATAATAATTAGCATCTTTCTCTTTAAAGGAATCCATACTTAAGAATCCTTCTGTTCAAGCACGACACATCAACTATACAAGAGCAATTAAAATTTCTGTCTTGTGTTCTAGTTTGATTAGAGAAGCTAATTAAGTCCTCCTACTTCAGCTCTTCGAGTCGCAATTTTTTCCATGGCTCCAACACAAGTGACGACTTCACGCGCGGACGTCTATTCATCAGCAGACGAGACCCTACGGGGCTGCCAGATGATCGAGAAAACATGCAAAGAGGCGAGCTTTTCAGCAAGTTCACTATGGTTTGTTTCTTGATGCCCGAGTGGGAAAATGTCCGACGTTGCGCTGAGGTGGTCTTTTTGAAGATTCCGAGATGGGTTCTCTTGTTGAGATGGATACAAGCTATGTCGACCGTGTCTTGCTGGAACTAACCATGTACATTCGAGGGGTGCTGGGGAACGACCGCTGTTCTCACCTCCGGAAAATACCAATTTTTGTGAGTTGCGAGCTTGTTCTGGTGCGGAGAGAGCAATTGGAATCGGACACGTGGACAAGTGGACCCCAGGCCCCCAGCAAGTTCCAGCTACGAGAGCTGCCATCGATGCTCTCAATAAGGCGCTCGGTGGTGACGATGACGTATCTGTTGGAAATTTTCTATAATATGGGTTTACATTAATTAATTAATTTTTTATTTTAAATAATCGGATTAATGGATATTCCAATATTTGTTGAACCCGTGATCTTATTAAGTTTGTAATGGAAATGGCCCAGTTGATATGCGTTGTTGATTAGGGTTTCCTAGGTTCCCTCTCTAGTTAATAAAATGGTAGGTTATACTAATTAGTTGCTGAATCCCATTAAAAATTGCTATACTGAAATATGTCATAAATAGAAGATTTGACATTCCTATAGATCTCTGATTATCAGAGCGATCTATTTTTCTTCAAGTGGAGCAATGGCTCAAACATGTACATTTTATTTTGATGTGCTTATTGATCTCGGTGTTTTATAGTCATTTATGGATCTGATTCTTCTTGATTAATAAGTTGTTTATGTGAATAATTTTCTACATGTGGTATCAGAGCCTATTATATATGATTGTAGAACATTTTTTTTTTTATTTATGGAAAAATTCGAAATTTTCCTCTTTAAGCCGAATATGGGCGTTATTTTTTCGTGTGGATTTTTTGCTCAATTGATCCTAAAACCATAGGAATTTTGTTTAACATGTCGAGATATTTCCAACCATATATAATTTGTATAATTTCGTTAAGAATTGAGAGATAATTTTAAATTTGAAATTTTATGGTTTATACATAAAAAAGTTCTAGAATTTTTTGATTGATGTTCGTTGTAAATCATTGCATGGGTGTTATTATATATATGTTTTAGCATCCTTTTGTTGCATTAAGGTAAGTTTTTAGTGCTTAAATTATATATGTTTTAGCATTCCTTTGTTACATTAAGGTAAGTTTTTAGTGCTTAAATTTAAGAAAACTGAATTGCAGCCATGGGAGTGTTAGATGCGAATTTCTTGAAGCTTGAATATGGTTGAATTCTTAGATTGTTCTTAATTAATTAGTTGTTCATGTGATCTCTCTATGCATGCTTGCTATCGTCCACGATCCGTCGGAGTGAATTAGGGCTGCGTCCGTTGGGCTGACCGCTTTCATTGTGCACATGACGATTTGAATGCTAGTCTGTGTTTCTTTCGCTTGCTCTCACGCGTGTATTCTATAGTTCGCGGTGGATTGTTTCCCCGTCGTCCCTCTGGGCAGATTGTGTCCATGGATGGATATAGGAGCGCAATGCTCACGAGCACCCATGTCGGGATTATGAGAATGAACCAATCGAGTTTTTAAGGGGGACGGGTTAAATGGTTGTGCTGGAAACCTTATGGGTATTCCATCATAATAATATAGATGAATGGTTCTTGAAGATGTGGAATGTTAGAGTTAGAAAGATGTCAAATTTCGGGAGGATCGGGGAACGGCAGTTATATTGGTGTATCCAGGACGAGAAAGTGTTGCTGATGTCTTTGATAGAAAGCTGCGATACACAAGAAAACCTTCCTCTGTGGGGGCACTTGGATCGTAGTCGGAGGAATTGCTATCAAATTAAATCTTGAAAGACCGTTTGGTTGTCTTGAATATAATGTGCATTTGAAACTAAATGGAACAATTTGAGCATCGTAAAGTGCTTGAAAGGAGGGAAATACAAGATAGTTGTTAGAGTTGTCTAGGGTGTATGGATGCGCCCACTTGGAAGCAATTCCAATATGTCCTTCTTCAAATACTGTGTCCTGTAATGTAGAGATTGGGGAGCATGGTATGCCAACTGTAGAACTCCCCAACAAATTCGGGAGCAGCTTTCCTCTTTTAATTATCACGTGTCTTCAACATGCTTTTCTGATGTAGCTAACAAGGAGCAAAGGTCTCTATGCTTAAGCTTTGAACGTTTAGGGGCTTCACTATAGGACATTGGGTTTCTCTTTCTAAACATTAATGGGTGTTTATTTTTGAAGTTCCGAGTCATATGACCCGGTTTTGCAGGTAATTAGGGACCCGGCTGGAGGTTGAAGAAGACCTCCAGCCGGGCCTGGGCCTAAATATGGGCTTTCGCCCATATTTTTTTTTAAAATTTCGTGGGCTATTTAAACAGCCCATTTCGTGGGCCAATTTTCAATTAAAAGGGAGATGGGCTCCTGCACACATGGGCCATTCTCAATTAAAAGGAGTGGGCCGTGTGAGGGTTTAGGACTCGTGGGTCTGGCCCGCGGTCCGATTTGGGCTGCTCGCGGGAGTCCGAAATATTAAAATAATATCAAAACAATAAAAATATAAAAAAAAATATTTTAAAAAAATTGTGGCAAAAATTGTTGCTTGAAAAATGCAATATGATCTTGGAAGCACATGTTGTAAAGTGTTTCATATTATTTGATGAATTTTGGGCATAAATTGATGAAGTTCCCTATTGATAAAAATTAGAATATACAATTACTTGTCCAAAGGGGGTTATTGTGTATATTAATTTGGAAAATAACACGAAGATATATGAGATGGGATGTATAATTGAAAAATATATATCTACCCAAAGGGGATAAATGTTTTGAAATTATATGTAATTCCCCTTTATATTGATATTATGGAGATGTATAATTTAAATGATTTGTCTGTCCAAAGGGTATGAATTTTTGACAATTATATGTAATTCTCATTGTTGTTGCTTTACAAACTTCATGTTGTGGAAAATAATTGTACATTATACAGTTTGCCTAAATGGGAGTTTATAATGTATTAATTATTCTTGTTGAATTGCTTATTGCCCATAATTGATCTTATTGCATTATGTGTGACAAACAGTTACCCTTTACTGTAAGCAACAATAATGCCACGATTGAAATGTTAACTAGATTAAATATTATACTGTTAAAGACTTGGTTAAAAAAAAAAAAGACATTGTGATTGATAATATTAAAACTGAGTCCATGTTAGCTGATCATTTAACAAAAGGCTTGTGACCCATTTTTTTAAAGAACATGTAAAGAATATGGACGTTTTATATTCTTTTGATTTCTTTTATTAGTGGAGGTTATATAATTTGTATTTTCTAGATATTATAATTATATGTGAACTGATAATGCTTTTATGATGTCTATTAAAGCATGTATTTTTAATGATCATTATTGTTGATTCTATTATTATCTTTTCTCCTGTTGACTGAGAAATGAAAGTATAAAATAATAAATTTAAATAAATTTGAGTTTAAAGACGACTATATATCACTGATTATGAAATCTCATGTTGGATTGTGACATAGTTGTGCAGTTTCATGTTGTTTAGAAATTGTGTTAATGCAGTTTTATGTCGTTAAGAAATTACATTGAGGATTGATAAGAAATAATGTATACTTTGATCACATGTTGGCACTATTTCTTACTACACTACTTGGCCCATGATCCATGAAAATATAATACTTGTTGTACGTGATTATGGAAGGTCATGTGTTGATCTCCTTAGTTCTATACTGAGGTTATATAGGATTGATTTTGAGATACCGTTATTGGAATATTATTTTTTAAAGTTGTGGTCACATAAAACAAAATTTTTAATTATTAACCTGATAGTGTCATTTTCAATATAAAATCTTTTTCCAAATAAAAATAAGTTAATTAATGTAACCCAAGTGAGAGAATGTTGGAAATTTTCTATAATATGGGTTTACATTAATTAAATAATTTTCTATTTTAAATAATTGGGTTAATGGATATTCCAATATTTGTTGAACCCTACAATAATCTTATTGAATTATGTATTGGCATCTAATGATAACGGGCCTAGTTGAGTAGCAAAATGTAAGCAATTGTGTTTAACTAAAACCTGTAATGGGGAGGGTCCAGTTGACACTCTGTTGATTAGGGTTTGCTAGGTCCCCTTTCTAGCTTATAAAATGGTAAGTTATACCAATTAGTTGCTGAATCCTTTTAAAAGCTGCTATACTAAAATATGTCATAGAAATGAAGATCTAGCTTTCCAATAGATCTCTGATTATCAAAGCGATCTATTTTTCTTCAAGTGGAGCAATGGCTCAAATAGGTACGTTTTATTCCGCTGTGCTTATTGATCTTAATGTTTTATAGTTATAAATGGGTCCGATTCTTCTTGATCAATAAGTTGTTTATGTGAATAATTTTCTACAGTATCATGTGGGATTTGCCTGGAACAACTTGAATGTGATGTGCAAGTTGCGTGCATGTCGTACAACCACGTGTATCACCTTGATTGTATTGTCAGGTGGTCGGAGATGAGCCACTTGTTTTTTTGTGCCGTTTCGCTCTGCTCACGTGTTAAGTCAATATATCCGATGCATGTCTATATATACATATAATGTTGATAAAAAGTAGGATGGTTTAGTGACAACTTTAACATGATTGTTTTATGTGTTTATTGAACTCGACCTTTTATCACTTGAAACCTTTATCCATACGTAAATCCTCCCTAGATCTACTTTGTGCTTCGTATTTGTATATTATCGCCTTATGAATTTGTCAGGTCATATTTGTTCCTGAAAGTTTCTTCTCTATAAGATTAATCACAAAAATGCTACATGCCTAGATAATTATTACAAACATGAATAAAGACCTTAAATAATCACGTTGATCTCTCTCAAATTGCTCAAAACACCTCTCTCTATCCCCCTCTCTCCTCTGCATTGTCACTACTATCTTGAAGCGGCCATGATCTAGTAGATTTGAACTCAATTTATACGCTAATATTAATGGCGAGATTTTACGACCATTGAGGGGATTCGATGGTCCATCTGATCATGATGATGAAGGTGATGTTATGATATTTGAGGTCATAAACACTTTAGTGGGTCGATGGTTCGAATAATGTATACGCAGGCTTTTGGTTAAATATGGATGTAAGGACGATTGTTGGCCTGACCTTCTTCTTAGTATTTGGAAGATATAGGTAAAAGAAAGATGTATATGTATGTTATTTAAACTGTTAAATTTCTATTACTAAATGATGTTATTGCTTTATTATGCTTCCGGGTGTTCAAAAGAATAATAAACAAACTAAGGAAGGATCTCGTGTTCCTTGTGATGTTATGGGTTGCCACGCAAGTGGCTTCGACTCGACCAGCAAGGAACAAGGCTTAACTGTTGGTGACTTGAATGCAAACTTGGGTACTTGGGCACGGTTGTGAGGACCTGGGCACGGACACTAGGTTCTTAAGGCCAGCCTTTGTAGACTTGGGCTTGGCCACTGGTGACATGGGTATGGGAGTCAAATACTCAGGTATGGCTATTAAGGACCTGGGCACAAGCATTGAGGTTCCGAGGACTTGGGCCAAACGTCAATGGACCGGGGCTCGATCTTTGTGGACTTGAGCTTGTCCTTTATAGAATTTAACCTGGCCTTTATTGCCTAAGACCTAAGTATTGGTGATTTGGGCACAAGAATCAAGTACCAGGCCATGGGCGCTAAGGACTAGAATACGGGCACCCAGGTGCTGCCTTGGGCACAAGCACTAGAATCTTGGGCATGGCCGTTAAGGTCTAAGCCCTAAGCATTAGAGTCTGTTATGTGGCCTTCAACTTGGGCATAGCCACTGGACATGGCCATCAGGATCTTGCATAGGCATCAATGTCTGGAGCTCGACCTTTATGGACCAACGTCTTGGCACCTATAATTTGGATGTGAGAGTCAGTACCCGCACACAACTATTGAGGACCTAGGCATGGGCACTGGGGTCTTGAGCCTAGCCTTGAGGGACCTTGCCCCAACCTTGTGGACTCGGGCCTGACCATTGATGAATTGGTGTCGGCCTTGACGGACCTAGGCCCACCAATTAGGTACCTCAGGCATGGTTGCCTACGACCTAAGCACAGGCATTGAGATTGCGGGGATGGCCATTGGGATTTGAGGCCTAGGTGCTCAGGACCTGAGAATGGCCGTCACGGTCCCTACCCAAGCACCAAGGTCTCTGGTTCAAGCATCAATGCCTCATCGTATTTCGAAAAATGAATTCTAACTTTTAAAAATAAAATAAATTTTTTAATTTAAGTGTAATTTTTCCGTTGACTAGAAAAAGTTTTTCTATTGACTCATTTTCTTAAATAATTGAAAAGTCGAAAAATGAGTAAAAAATTTTCTGACAATATATATTTTGTGATAAATATAGCCTAAATTCAAATAGATATTGGTGTCTTACGCGCTAAATATAGATAGACTCAAAAGTGTATACTTACATTTTTTCTACGAAGCCCGTCCGTAGAATGTGTTATTTAACTTATATAAACTTTATTTTTATCACAAAAAGCCCACTTTAGATTTATGGATAAATTTTGGGCACATCAATATCTTGCTAACCTCACATATAGGATTCTACCCATAAAAAAAAAAAAAAAGGTTAATACCATGAAAAAACCAAATTGGTACATCTATGATAGTTTCCTTTAATTTTTACCGTCAAATTGCTGAGTTAAATGACACGTAATAGTTGATGGATGTACTTTTTAGGGTTTTACCCTTCATTGGTCACATGTATATCAGTTTGTGATTTTTTGCAGTATCAATCCAATTTAACGGAAATCAATGAAGGGTAAATTTGTCATAAATGTATCAGTTTGAGGTTTTTGGTGATTAAAAAATTAGTTTGAGATAAATTTTTCATAAGTATATTAATTTGAGGTTTTTAGTGGTAAAAATATTAGTATGAGGATAAATTTGCCACAAATATATTAGTTTAGAGTTTTTGTGGTATTAACCCTAAAAAAAAAAAAAAAACTCATAGACCACATGTTGGTCTAAATTTGAGTAGTTGCCTGATCATGAAATTATTTGGCATTCGATAATGTATGGGATCGAATAAGTAATCCATACACATGTTTTTTGTTCTTTACTACTAAGCCCATCTCATAAGGCTTTATATTACGTGTAAATTCTCAATTCAAATGATACACACAAGTTGATTGCTCTTGAGCTCATGCCCTAATATATACTCATTGAAGAATTTCCTAGGATGCCACCGTGTCAATGATTCAGTAATTGTCAGCCGTCCTATGTAACATCGCCACGTTAGTGATTTTTGGTAAAAAATGACCAAAATGATTATTTTGAAATTTGGCACAAAGGTTTAAACTAAATTGGTAAAATTTAAAAGTGAAGAATTGAATTGACATCTATATGATAAATCTATAGTTGATTAGATAATTTTCCCAAAAATTTCTGCAACTCCTAGATATTCATTGAAAATCCTTCGTTTTTTGTTTTTGTGATATCAACGTGTATGAGATTGATTTTTTCCCCGCTCAACGTGTTGAACATAGTTGGTTGTAAGCAGCCAATTTGTAGGCCGCGTTTGTGTTAGGGAGATTAGGGCATAGTTGAGTAAGTCTCTAGTAATTTCATGGTAATGACCCTTCAACCAAACAACAAAAAGACAAGATAAGAATATCTTCATGTGAACGTCTGAATTATTTACGAAATTTCATCAGTAAAATTTGGTTTAACCAATATTTTTATGCATGCAGTTCTGGTAAGTACTAGTCTGTTTGGTTATAATCTAATATATTCTGATTTTACTTTCTTTGAAGTGCAAAATAAATCTTTCATTTGAAAACAACGTTTGGATGACCATAGGTTCAGAAACAAAAACCAACTCAGCCTGATGATAATTACTATTGTATTTCATAATCAAACTGCCCATTTAAATTAATTTTTTTTATTGGGAAAAGAAACTTGGTGCCAGAAGAATATAATGTATAATCTATTTACAATTTTCATTTCGAATTTAATAATTAAAATCTGCTTGGATTTTGTCATCAATATGCCATTGTCCTGTAATTAAAAAATAAGTAACAAATCAATGTGCTGCTTTTAAATTTTTTTCGTCTTTGCTAGTTTGAACTTCTAACTAGTTGATTTTATATCCGCTGCGTTGAAAGATATGCCTAGTGCAATTGAAAAAAAACAAAGTTAGAATTTACTCATTTATGACATAGTTTGTAACTTTAAATATAGCTACAATCTGGTGTAATGAAGCATTAATTTTCTGAAGAAACGTTTACATAGGTAGATAATAAAGTGATCGTTTTTGCTGATTATTAGCAAATACAAAAATAAGTAAATTCAAACGGCACCTTAAATATCATTACTTTTGACTGAAAAGTAGTATGGAGCAATACGTAGAATCAAAAGTTATAGCTAACATTTACACTTTATAAATGTTGTTGATTGAAATGATCTTGAATAAGCAATTTTCCTGTAGTGTAATTAAACACCATTTTTAATTAAGAAATGCTTAAGCAAGCTAAAACAAATCAATTCATTTTATTTTTTGTATTTAAGGAGAAATCAAGAAAAAAAAAAATCCGAAGGATACCCCACTTACAAAACAATCAGAGTCACAAAAAAAAAAAAAAATGAAAAAAATGCACCCATGCGGCCATATAAGAAATTTTTCTATGGTAGGAGGATGGAAATAAAAGTCTTTTATTTAACCAACAGGGTCCTCGACCTGATTCGAAATGCAGGATATGATTGTACAAGTCCTCGAACTCCTAGTACTATTAGGATAGTAATCCATTGAGAAGTTGAAAAAGGAAAGTAGTTGGAAGCAATCAAAATGTGATCATCAATTCTTAGATTTCCTTTTTTAATAAAAAAAAGAATCAGTAAGAATCTACTCGTTCTCAGATAAAAGCAAATAATATAAGTTTGTGCACATAAGACTCAAGTCCATTCTCGCAGTATCCCTCCAAAATTCCAACACAACCCAAATATCGGAACTCCTCTTGAGTCCCTAACCCTTCCATCATCAAGAACCAAGAAAATCTCTTGAAGTTTCCACCTTATTCATCGATGGCCACAAATATTCGCATCCATGCCCAGATATGTCGTCGGAGGGCAAATGGGGATGCATTACCTAAAGACCACGAGCTCATCCAAAGCAGCGACACTATTGATGAGTTCACCTACATTTGTCATGTCACTCTTGATTGATTCAACTTTCGAATCAACCTCGAACGTCAGATGAAATAAAGATTGCTCCGCCATCATTATCACATCATCTTTGGTGACGGCGAAATAATGTTACCATGGAATGGCGCACCCCGAACCTTCTCGTGCTAAGAATGGCCGTGGAAGCCGAGAGACTGCGGAGTGCAGAGGACCAAGCTCTACTTGCACTTGAGGAAGATACCGGTCCGTATGGTCTTGGAGGTTTATGTCCATCAAAGAGAGCAAAGGGAGATGCAGGCGGCCCCTAGGGAATCGATGGAAGTTTCCAATGCCTTTGAAGCAATCCCGACGAGTTGAGCAGCCATTGACGCGCTTGAGAAAGCAAAGCTCCTCGAGGTTTTGGATTATGGCGATGGATGGGTGCGTAATTTGCACGGAGGAGATTTAGCGTGGCGAAGAAGTTGTGTGCATGCCATGCAAGCATATGTTTCACCATGAATGTGTTGTTCGGTGGTTGAACGAGAGCAATTTGTGTCCACTGTGCCGTTTTCAGATGCCCACGAGATCAGGAGACTTGTGATTGAATTAAATATTTTATTATGTTCACCGTCAATGGTTTACTTTTTCCCCGCGATGGACGACAGTTGCAGTCAATCAACGGGCATAAATAGCATTCATTTTATTGACTACGATACCAGAGCGTATGATTATTCTTTCCCTGTTCGACTTTCAAATCTTAACGTGATTAATTGGTCCTCGATCGTGAGCTACCAATTTATAATTAGCAATATACATTTATGTTTTTCGAAATTAGGGCAAAGTTAGCAATATGAAAATCGGACATAGTAATCGCTATTTGAGCAAATTATTAAAATGGAGCATACGAATTAGATCTATAAGTTTAAAACCTCTTGTGCTCAATAAAAAGGTACAGCTAGCGCTTGGACCTTATTTCTGACGTTTTTTTTTTTGGTAAGTACTAAAAAATATAAGTAATTATTTCTGACATTGTTTGTAATGGGGATCTTCAAAAAGACTATAATTTGGAGTAATCCGATATTACTATTCATTTTGAGGAAACGTTTTAATAAATTAAAAGTTTGATAGCAACTTGTATTTTATTTAAACACCTATTCACCCCCTCTAGATGTTCGTACTAGTTTTATCAATTTACACTTGACAAAGCATTGTTTATTGAAGACGATGTTGAATAAGCATTTTACATTCAGTATATCAGTTTTTAATTAAGATATGTTTTAATAAGGTAAAAGCAAGTGGGTCAACTTCATTCTTGTTAAAGATGAAATCAAATCCATTTTTTATGGTTAAAGTCAGAACTGAGAAAATGTTCTCTCCTATGCTTATCACGTGGCAATTAATTTTGCTTATGTTGTTAGTTTTGCCAAATTGTCCGCCTTCCAGTAATAACATTCGCTTCTTGATTTCTTATCTCCACAAATCTATCTCCTATTTAGTTTATATTCCAAAATGTGAATAAAGAGACAAAAAAATTAAGCTTCTATATTTTTATTAGTTTGAATGTCCCAAAATACATAAAAAGAAGTATTTTCTTCCTCAAAAATAGAAAATTCATCCAATGAAGAAATTTTATTAATTTAAAACTTAGCAATACGCAAGAAACTAATTATACATCTTTTTCGTCAATATATTGTCGTTAATCTAAGGGATAATCTACTTCATTAAGGCATAACGTGTTTACATTATTTGGAGTTTAAAAAAAAATAAATGAAATAATCTAATTTGTAAATTCCTTAAGCTTGACTTTAAAGTTTTTCAAAGATGTCGATAACGATAAACTTCATGAGTTTTAGTTTGTTGGGTTACAGGCTTACAGCGTTCTCCTTCAATTTAACATTTCAAAGATAATTTAAATAAGTAACAAATTTCTATGGCTTTGTGCATTTGCTCCAAAGATACTTTGATTTAACTTGACATTATACGTACATAGAGTGAGGTTTCAGATTAATTCTCTGTTTTCTTCCTTACACGTTATAAAGAGTGTTTCTTTTTTCCCCCTTACTTTCACATAGCTTCCCTGCATAGAGTTAGACTTTCTAACACTAAGATTCAAGGGGTGATTCAATAGGTGAAAGAGGAAAGTAGTTACAGGGTGCGATTTAATAAGGCGGTTTGTACTCTAATTCAAACTAATCTACTTGACATAATCTTGATTCCATCGTAGATCCCTATTTCTTAACTAGGAAAGATAATTAATTCAGTAATTAATTAAGTAATTTGTGTAGAATCATATAAATATACTTTGCTTATTCACTAAAACATTGCGACACCATCGTCTTCAATATCATTCAAGAAACAAGGTACTTCCTAAATCAATCTCTCTCTCTCTCTTCCCTCGTAAATTGTTGTCTCATCAAATCCAGATCAATCATGGCTTGTCAAGTTACGGTATATGTGAACGTGTTTGCATCTCCGATAGAAACAGACATTGTGCCATTCGACGACCAAGAGAACATTCAAAGCAACAACGACTATATTAAGTTCAGTCGAATGTGTTCCTTTGTGGTCGAGCGTGGCAACCATCAGCGTTACGTTGAGGATCTTTGCTCCCTGAAGCATAGGCTCTGTCGGCAAGGCTCGCATCTCGTCACTGACCATGATACGGGTTGCCGTGTCTCGCTCGATCCTCTTCAGATCGAGAGCATCATCCAAACCATATCCGTGCGCGTAGGGAGGATGATGTTGCAAAACTTGCACCGGGAGAAGATGCCCTTTGTCGCGACTTGTGATGTGATTTTGCCGAGGTATGAACAGCCGTGGCAGAGGAAGGCGGCGATGGGGACCGTGGATTTCTCGGAATTTGGAGTTGTTTCGACCATGAAAGCCACCGTTGACTTGATCGAGAAGAGGAAACGCGACAAGGGTTTCGACGATGATAACTTGAAGCTGGGGATGGGGCTCGAGCAATTTGTTAACGGGTGCAAAAGATCGAGGGAATACTAAAAGGAGCGACTAGCGACAAAGTTAAGTCAACGTAAATACGTTGGTCTACTCAGAGACGTATACTGTACGAATGAAAATGTTTTCCCCTGCCTTTTCTGTTTGAAGTTTCTGAATTGAATTTGTTTATATCTATTATCTTCGGATGTGATCCTTCGTCGTAGAATAGCCGCCTTAGTTGCCCGGCTACAATTATAGAAACTGCAACTTTTAAGGGTGCAAAGCAGCAGTAAAATGGCGTTTCACTGTTTTGAAACTGCAGTTAGCAAACTAATATTTTCATTCATCGAAAATTTTTATCTATAGAAAACCCAGAAGCATGTGCAAATTGAACTTTTCAAAGAAAAATTAATAAACTGACAAAGATTTATGGTTTTGATTTAAATTAATTTAGATATAAAGAAAAAGAAACGGACTTTTTTTGTATTTTAGTTATATATATGATATACGAGTAGTTCAATTCGTTGAATAAAAAATAAATAATATTTTCAAAAATCGAAAGTAAGAGTAAAAAAGGCTTGCATATCGCTGTTTAATAAATGTATTCCACTGGATGAGAATTTAAAGCCAAAAATAATCAATAGGGTACTTTTTCTGGGGTAAAAAATCAAAGACAATTTGGAAAAATTCCATAAATTAATGCAGGGGATAATTCTTCAAGTCCTAACACATTAAGAAGGTGAAAAAGGAAAGTAGTTACATGTGCGTCTCCTAGACGAAAATTGATAAGTTTTAGCTTCTTTAATTTTTTTTTCGTTGTGTGCAAGGAAGATAGGATATAGTATGGCGGTTCATACTTTGATTCAAAATAATCTTCTTGACATTATCTTGGATCCATCATAGATCCCATACTTAACTAGGAAACTTTTGTAGAACCATATAAATATAGTTGGCTTGTTCACCACAACATAAAACACCATTCACTTCACTACCCTCTAAGAAAATCTCTCTCTCACGTTCTAAAGTTTCGTATCATCAAGCCCAGATCGATCATGGCTGGTCAAGTTATGTTGTACACGAACGTATTTGCATCTTCTGCAGAAACGGATGCTGTGGCAGTCGATGATCAAGAGTACATTCAAAGCAGCGGCGACTATGTTAAGTTCACTCGGATGTGTTTCTTTGTGGTTGAGCGTGGAAACCATTGGCGTTATGTTGAGGATCTTCTCTCATTGAAGCATAGGCTCTGTCGTCATGGCTCGCATCTCTTCGCGGACCGTGACACGGGTTGCCTTGTCTCGCTTGAGCCACTCCAGATCGAGGACATCATCCAAACCATAGCCAAGCGCGTACAGAGGATGGTGATGCAAAACTCGCACCGCGAGAAGATGCCCTTTGTCGCGACCTGTGACGTGATTCTGCCCAAGTATGGACAGCCAGGGCAGAGGGAGGCGACGGTGGGGTCCGCGAATTTCTCGGACTTTGGAGTTGTTCCGACGACAACAGAAGCGGAGGTTGATCTAATTCAGAAGAGGAAACGCGATGATGGTTTTTACAATGAAAACTTGAAGCTGGAGATGCGGCTCGAGCAGTTCGTGAACGGATGCAAAAGATCGAGGGCATGCTAAAAGGAGCGACAAGCGGCAAGTCGAGTCAACGTATATAGTTCAGTTTACTCAGAGACTACAGACTTAAACTGTACCGATGTAAATAATTTGCCTTGCATTCTTTATTTGAAGTTTCTGAATTGAATTTGATTCCGTCTATTTTTCTTGCTTATGAACTTGTTAAAAATTATCATAGCAAAAGAGTTTTTCTCCAAGGGGCATGGTCGAAGCAGATCTCATTGAGGCCTTCGACTCAACAAATTGGGATTTTCTTCATGTTTATTTTAAGAACTAGGCAGATCCCTGAGGCATTTATAGAACGGATCAAGGATTGCATCACCAAATCCCTACTTCTCTGTAAGCTTCGATGGTGTCTTCCAAAGGCTTTTTCACTGGATCCCCATACCTATTTGTTGTTGTTATTGAATTTGTAACTTGAACGCAGAAAGATGTTGTGCTCGAAAGGAAAATTAAGTACCATATCCATTGTTCTAAGGCTGATCTCACCCATCTTAGTTTCGCCGCTGATTTGATGATCCTCCTTAAAAGAGTGAGGGACACTTGTTGGCTATATTTGATATCTCTGATCAGTTCCATAGTCTTTTTGGGCTAAAACTCAATGCAGACAAAACTGAACGATGTCTGTGTGTGTATGATGGAGCTCATTGTGATGATTTGTTCCGGTTAAGTAGATGTAAGAGGCTAACCTACCTGTGAAAAACCTTGGACTGCCTCTGATCTCGGGTAGATTATCTAACTAGTTTAACCAGTTGTCTCACGCAAATCAAAGAAGCGATTGATCGATTGAAGATTTCGCATAAACGTGTTTTATAGTGAATGTGTAGTCTGGTGGCTAAGCATGAGCCACCTGTGTCTGTTATGCCGTCTTTCTATGCTCACAAAATTTGAAGATCGTGATCAAATTAAGCATTGCACGATTACTTGCCCGTTATGCAAATTATCATATGTATATATAACTCCTAATGTAGCATGAAGTTATTGTAAAAGTCGCACATAATGATTAGTAAAAAATTAGAAGCGCCAAACATTATAGGAAACACGTCATATCGCAAACATTATTCATCTGAATGTATTATGGGGCAAAATAAAATAAAAACAAAAGGTAAACAACATTTACAATTGACGCCAAACACGATTTTCAACTGAGAAATGGTTAAGTAAGCTAAAACAAATCAATTTTTTATTGTTTATTTTTTTTGGTATTTATAATGAAATCAAGAAAAGAAAACCCGAAGGACATCCTACTTACAAAACAACCTTAGTCATAAAACTTCAACAAAAAAAAAAAAAAAAATCATAGATATCGCCATATAATAAATTTTTTTCAACGGTTAGGCAGATGAAAATAAATTTTTTTATTTAAAGCCAAAATAATCAACGGGATCCTCTCTTTTTGGCCCGTAGACAATATTGATTCGAAACATAGGATACTTAGCGGCACATCAGGAAGTTAAAAAAGGAAAGTAGTTAGAAAGTGTGGTCATGGAGTCTTAAATTCTCTTTTTAATTATGGGAAAATAGAGAATTTAGGGAGAATCCTACTCTGCTTCAAACAGGAAACATATAACAGATCCATGTAACACTATAAAATAATATAAGTTGATGCCCGCGAGACTCAACCCTATCTTCGCAAAGACCCTCCAAAACTCCAACACAACTCAAATCCTAGAACTCCTCTTGAGCCCCTAACCCTTTTATAATCAAGAACCAAGAAAATCTCTTGAAGTTTCCACTCCATTCATCGATGGCCACAGATATTCGCGTCCATGCCCAGATATGTCGGCGGAAGGCAAACGAGGACGCATTACCTGAATAGCATGAGCTCATCCAAAGAGGCGACACCGTTGACAAGTTCACCTGAATTTGTCATGTCACTCTTGATCGATTCAACTTCCGAATCAACCTTGAACGTCAGTGGAAACAAAGATTGCTCCGCGGACGTTATCGCATTATCTTTGGTGACGGCAAAACCCGTCATCACGTTACCATAGATCGGCATGCGACAGACCTTCTTGTGCTAAGAGTGGCCGCAGAAGCTGAGAGACTGCGGAGGACCAAGCTTTACTCACACTTGAGGAAAATACCGGTCCGTATGGTCTTGGAGGTTTCCATCCATCGAAGAGAGCAAAGGGAGATGGTGGTGGCCCTTAGGGAATCGATGGAATTTTCCGACGCCTTTGGAGCGGTTACAGCGAGTGGAACGGCCATTGACGTGCTCAAGAAAACAAAGCTCCACGAGGCTTTGGATTGTGGCGATGACGGGTGCGTGATTTGCAAGGATGAGATTTCTCGTGACGAAGAAGTTATGCCCATGCCGTGCAAGCATATTTTTCACCATGAGTGCATCGTCCGGTGGCTGAGCGTGAGCAACTTGTGCCCGCTGTGGCGTTTTCCGATACCCATAAGGTCTGGAGATTGCGATTGATTTATTTTAAATCCATTGTTGGTCATTTATACTTTTATTGGAAATTGGATTTACCCCTGGACTGTGATGCCAAAGTGTATGACTATTCTTTTCATGTTTGACTTTCGTATCTTGCCTGATCAATAGTTACTTGACCGTTAGCAACCAATTTCTAATTAGCCATGTATAAATATGTTTTTCGAGATTAGGCTACAGTTAGCAATATGAAAATCGAAGAAAATTTCCTTCACGGTCATGACCCTTTGAGCAAAATATTAGAACTTAAAATATATATACATATATATCCTGTGATAGAAAACTAAATTATTTAATTTTTTTTATTTACGTTTGGTTGCATTTAATCATTCTATTTTTGAAAATGGGAAAATTATTTTTCCATATGAAAAATACATTTGGATGGCATGAGTAGAATTAGTTATTTACACATAGTAGCTAGCATAACACATTATTTTGAAAACAAAATTTGCAATTTTTTCATAATTAAGTTATTCGTTTGTCTTTAACTTTCATATTATTGGAGGAAAGATTGGCGCCAAGTGAATCTTTGTCTCATCTAGTTAATTTTTAGTAATTAAATTGTTGTATACGTTTAATCAACAATATGCTATGGTCTTGCATTGAAGAAAAGTAAAAAAAGTAAATGTGTTGCTTTAGTTTTATTTTATTTGTTGGGAATGAAGTACCATTTGTTTTTAACAGTTCTAATCCGACCACATTTATCTAAAAATAAGTTCGGAAACTTCTTTTGGCCTCACTCCTTTTCCCTTAAAAAATGAGCCCTCGTAAAATAATAAGAAAGATTTTATAAATAAACTCCATTCATCACCCTCTCTTCTGAGGTGGCGCCCTTACCCACCTTTGCCGGCGGGGAACGACAAACGCCCAGCCACAAGCGACCAAATTTGCATTTATAGCCTGGCTTGTCATGTTAAACAAGCTATGAACAAAAGATAGAATGAAGTATTGATGGTGTATGTTTGCTACCTACTAGTGGAAAAGACCTCCTAAAGATTTTTCACTGTTCTTTTAGTGTATAATTTCAAGGCAAGTCTAGAAAAGAGTCCTGCTTTTGCTGAATCTGAATAAGCAAGCTGAGGATGGCCATTAGCTCTCTTGGTCTCCAGTTCTTGACTGGCAGAAGCTTAAAGATTGGCCCGATAAAACTAGCATGGAATGCCACTATAGATAGTATTTGGAAGGAGAGAAACGGGGTTGTTTGCGAGCAAACCATTCCTCATGTAAACAAGTTGCTGCTGCAATATACTCCTTGGTCAGAACTGCCTTTCAAGCTTCAAATGAGCGATGGAAGAAAAGTGGCGGATGATGTAGCCAAAAACTTATGTTAGTGATAAATGGAGAGTTGAATATTAGACTGAAATCTGATAGGGTTATGGTTTTGTTCATTACCTCAGCCAAAGATACCTTGATTTAGCTTAATTTAGAACTGGAAATGATGGAACAGATTGTTGTGTATCTACTATTACTATGCGCATTCAAGTAATTCAATTCGTTTAATAAATAATAAGTAAAATTACAAGAAATTATAACCTACTATACATACAATTCACTATATTTCCGGTTTTAAACTATAAGGAAATCAAACATAATATATAGAAAATGTTACATTAGAGTGAGAAAAAATAAATATACATTTAAACTTGCAATACATATATCTAACATCTATGTCATAAATTAAATTTTATTTTAGATCATCATATCTACATTTTATCACTATCTAGAACAATAACTAAAATATTATAATTAGAAAATTCACTTAATTTTACATTTTTCCAATATATTGATGAGACCAAGTTTATGTCGTCTTCTGTGCTACAATCTTTTCATTTTACCTCACCGTTCAACTAAATTTCAATAATCGATAAAGATTTATGGTCTTTAAGAAATCCTTTAATGTAACTATTGTTAAACACGGAAGCTTTTAGTATATATCTTAATAGGTCAGTAGGTTTGCTTTTGATTTTCTATCTTTAAAGCGATCCATGCACGCAATAGATCGAAATACAAATCATGAGCAAAATATCCGATGTAAAATCCACAAAATAATGGAAAAGATGTTCTAGAATTGATTTTTTACATCTATCACAGTGTTATTTTCTTTGCATTCTTAGGTAAATATTAAATGGATTTCAAATGGCCCCCAACTTGTTAAACAACCACAGTCACAAAATTTTTTAAAAAATTGCTCAAGTGTCGCCGTTTAAAAATTTCTTTTTTCCCGGATGAAAATAAAAGCCCTTTTGTAAAGCCAAGAACACCTGGGGGCATATACGGGCTGATTTGAAAATTAATGCAGGAGATAATTCTTCAAGTCCCACCGCAGTAAGATTCGACGGCTGACTCATGAAGGCGAAAAAGGAAAGTATTTGAAACCTACAAGCGTGTCTCACAGACGCAATTAAGGCGGTTGATTCTTTTATTCGGGATCATCTTCTTGAATCGTAGAACATAAATATATATGATATGCTTGCTTGCTGAAACATTCACCGTCCACTTCAGTACCATTCAAGAAACAACTTACTTCCTAAAAATTTCTCCCTCCTTATCTCTCTCGTCATCATACAACTTTGTCTAGTCAAATCCAGCCCCAATCATGGCTCGTCAAGTTATGTTATGCGCCAATGTATTTGCATCTCCCAAAGACACGTGCAATGTGTCGTACGACGATCAAGAGTCCGTTCAATGCCGGCGACGGCTATCTGAAGTTCACTCGGATGTGTTTCTTCGTAGTCGAGCAAGGCAACCACCAGCGTTATGTCGAGGATCTTCTCTCGCTGAAGCATAGGCTATGTTGCCAAGGCTTGCATCTCGTCGCCGACTATGATACAGATTGCTATGTCTCGCTCGATCGCCTCCCGATTGAGAACGTCATCCGAACCATAGCCGTGTGCGTGGAGAGGATGATGATGCAAACTCGCACCTGTGAGAAGATACCCTTTGTCGCGACTTGCGAGGTGATGCTGGCGAGGCACGGACAGCCGTGGCTGAAGGAGACGACGACGGGGTCAGCGGTTTTCTCAGACTTCGGAGTTGTTCCCACGACTGAAGCCGCCGTTGATGTGATCAAGAAGAGGAAACGCGATGAGGGTTGGGACGACGATGACTCGAAATCGGAGATGGAGCTCAAGTGATTCATGAGCGGATGCTAAAGATCAAGGGAATGCTAAAAGCATTAATTAGCGACAAGTCGAGTCAACATGTAAAGACAAGTCGATTAGCAATCTTCTTTTCATGCATACGAGATAGTTTGGATGTAAATAATTTCCTTTACTTCCTCAATCTGAAGTTTCTGGATTAAATTGGATTATGTCTATTTTTCGTATGTGGTGCTTCGTTATAAAATTGCTTCCTCTGCTGCCGAATTATACAATATTATGAACTACGACAACTTTAAAGGGTATAAACATGAAGCAAAATAGGCTTTCACTGTTTTAAAACTAGAGTCAGCAAAATAATACTGATATTCATCGAATTTTGTTTTTTAATCGTACTTGGGACGAAAAAAAGAATAAGAAAAAACTAAAGGTTTATGCAAAAAGAATCAATGCAAAGATTTGAAATTGTTTTATTTTCTCCTGGGAGCAATCATACCACAATAGTCCCCCAAGATATATAATGTGTTCCTTAGCAATTACTGTGAAATCACTATTCATCTTTGGGAGAAGAAACTAATCAATTGAGCCCGTCGTCTTACTCAAGTCAAAAAAGTGATTGACCGATTGAATGGAAAGTTGAGTGCTGTTTGGAAGCGATTTCGTGCAAACGTGTTTCACTGCGAGTGTATAGTCCGGTGGCTGGGCACAAGCCACTTGTGTCCGCTATGCCGTTCTTTTATGTTCCCAAAATTTGAAAACCGTGTTCAGATTAAGCACAAGATGATTACTCGCCCATTATGCGAATTATCATGTGAACTTATGACTCGGAACACAGCATGAAATTATTGTAAACTGTGCACATATAATTAAATATATAAAGGGAGGCCTCCTGAGGGTTTTTCATCTGTTCTCGAGAGTTTTTCCCTGATCTGAAACTGATATGAATTGAGGGACTCGGACTGTTGGGTTAAAGGATGGGCCTGCTGGCTCTTGGGCTTTTGAGGGTTATTTGGGCTGACTTTTCTGGCCTTCCATTGGGAAGTTGTCCTTTCCATTCTCTGGGTTTCGTGCAATAACATTATTTTAGGAAAAAGAAGAAGATTTAATTTGAATCCTAGTCGGCCCAGGAAAAGAGTATTCCGAACCGACGTAGGATTATTAGCAATATAAATTTGTGCGTCTAAGTGTTAAATTCATTCTTGTAAATCCATGTGAGATTCAACACAATACCCCAAATATCGGTACCCCCTCCGATTCGCCAAACCCTTGCCATCATCAAGAAATCCGCAGAAAGTTCCTCCTTTTCCGCACGACACCTTCAGGAATACTTGTTCTCATCACGCCATGGATATCTCTCGAGAAGTCGTCGCAACCTTGCGTCATCCACCAGAAGCCACCATCACCATAACCCTTCGAGTGCTTTGTCCGCGAGAGGACTCGAGCACATTGCCGGAGGACCGCGAGAGTTGGCACAGCAACCTTTTCTGTGATAGGTTCACACGAACTCGCTTCTTCATGCTCCAGCGAGGAAATTTGCGGCGCAGCCTGGACGACCTCCTCTTGGTGAAGCAGAAATTGCTCCGAGAGGCCTCTCGTGCGATTGCCGATCGCACAGCCGGCCCCAACATCGCGCTGCGAGGGCCATTCAGGGACCACATCTTCATGGACTCGGCCTTGCACTTGGAAAACGTGTTGAAGACTGAGCGGTACTCGCACCTCCAGAAGATGCCGGTCGAGATGGTCTGCGAAGTTGTCATGCTTAGTAGAGACCGCTTGGAATTGTTACAGGAGGCGGCAATACAAGAGTCGATGGAGTATCCTGGCGACTCCAGGGCGTTCCCTGCGTCTCAAGAGGCCATCGCCTCGCTAGAGATGAAAAAGCTCGACAGCAGTTCGCAAGAGGACCGAGGCAGCGCCGAAGAGCCGTGCGCAATATGCTTGGAAGATTTGAATCTACGTCAAGCGGAGGTTGCTTGCATGCCATGCAAGCACGAGTTCCATCACAGTTGTCTCACTCGATGGCTGAACATGAGCAATTTGTGCCCGTTGTGCCGTTACGCTATGCCGACGAGCTTGAGTGAAGTTGACTAAATCAGTCATGGTCGACATTAGATATTGGAGATAGGATTTGCGAATTCTTTTTTTTTTTAATTTTCATTAGGCTCGTGAATAGTTTCTTTCATTAGATTTACAACTCAACTTTGAATTTCCATTTCATGGCATGCTTATAAGTTTGGATTCCGAATGGTCAAGGTGCTTCAAAATCGAAGAGAACTTTTCTATGTAGGATTTGGTATGCCGCTAAAGCTCAAACACTTTCGTCATAGTGTTTAATTAAGGTTCTAAGACATATACCATCACAAATCGAATTGATATGAGAATGTTTTAAATTTGCAGTTGCTCGCACATAGCTTTGCTAAAAGATGCAAAACCCTTATTATTAGTTAGATAAAAGATGCGAACTTTCGAAATCCTGATTAATCAGCCGCGTAATCTTCTCATGTTCCTTAATCCCCCGCCCACTTAGCCAGTAAAGCAGAAAAACATTGATCTTCATTTTCTCTAATCCTAAAATAATAATGCCTAGAATTTAAAATTTTAAACCACAATAGATAGGGGTCCATCTCTTCCCGTGATAAAAAATTGGTCTTAAATTGACAAAATATTAAGTCAAAATGACTATAGGTGCGTTTGGTTTAGCTTTATAAAGAAGCTTTGAGTGTAATACAAATGCTAAAAACCAAAGCTATTTTAGGAAATATAAATTGTGTTTAGTAAAAACTCTTCACAAGTGAACTTTGAATTCAAGTTGTGTTTGGTTAAAAAAAAAAAAAACTTTTGTAATAGGTTATGGGTATATTTTATTATAGAGCTAATATCCTGAAAAACCCTAAATTGGTGCACGTAACAAATTTATCCCGAACTAATTTTTTGACCATGAAAAAACCCAAAACAGGTATATTTGTGATAAATTTACTCTAACTGACCATAAAAAAACCCCAAACAGATATATTTATGACAAATTTACTCCAAACTAATTTATTCAGCCGCAAAAAACTCTAAATTGGTACATTTGTGACAAATATATCCTCTGTTAAATTGGATTAATACCACAAAAATCACACAAATTGTATAACTGTGACAAATGGAGAGTAAAATCGCAAATTAGTACATCAGTCAACTGTCACATGTCATTCAACTTAGTAATTCGATAGTAAAATTTAACAAAAACTAACATAAGGTAAATTTGTCACAAATATACCGGTTTGGGGTAAATTTTGTCAAAGGTGTACCAGTTTGGGGTTTTTGGTAGTCAAAAAATTAGTTTGGGGTAAATTTGTCATAGGTGTATCAGTTTGGGGTTTTTTAGGATATTAACCATTTTTTATATATGTTTTATTAAAAAAAAAAAAAAAAACCCAAACCATTTGTCGGCCGTTGACGAGCTAGATCTAGCGCCAGGTCGCCCAACTCGGGTAACCTCTAGCGAGGGCCACCTAAGGTCTTATGAATTCGGGTGACCCTCGACACCTTGGTCGCATGACCTCTGGCGACCCTCGCCCAAGGTTGCACGACCTTAGGCAATGGTCATGAGACCTAGGAGAAGGCTCATGCGACCCCAGGTGACCGCCACTTGAGGTCATGAGACCCAGGTGGTGGTCGCCTAGGTGGCATGCCACCTGGGTCAAGCGACCCTCGCCGAGGGTCGCCTAAGGTCGGGTGACTTCAACTAACAATTGTCGACAGCAGATCTAGCTCACCGGCAGCCATCGTCCTTCACTGGACTGGTGAAGGGTTTGGATCATTTTTTTAATTAAAAAAAAATACAACAAGGGACAAAATCAAAAATTTGAATAATTGGTGAAGGTAGTTTTGAAAAAAAAAAAAAAACTAATTTCAGCATTTTATTAAATACTGAAAACCTAATGCTAGTCCCTACTAACATTGAACTTTCAATTTTCCCAAAGCCGGCATTTGGTTGAAAGCCCCTTTGGAAAAATTATTAAATACCCCAACATTCCCCAATGACTTAGGAGGTCGAAAGTCCCTTGAGAAAACTGTGCCAAGCGCACTTATCCAATTTTATGGCATACTTGCAAGATTTTGTTGCCATAATATAATTCTTCTATTTTCGCGAACTGGTTTTTAAGAATAATATGAGAATATCTTGAGAGAATAAATCAAAGATATCATAACTGTCACGTGATACAAAATACATGGCGTAACAAGCCTATACTCTGATGAATTATTAGGCTTCCTAATTTGAGCCAAAGACCACTCATCTGCATCCCTATTTTCATCTCTTTTGTCAATTTCTCGAAAAATAAATTTCTGTTCCTATGGACGTAGCCGTAGAGAAACACGCCGAAAAAGTTTCACCTAGCGATTCGGATGTGAAATTCGAACCGTGGTTTATCGATCTTGAGAAGATAAACTTCAGGAGTAGATTTATCATGCGAAACGACGATGTCATTCTAATCATGCGATACAAAATACAGGGTATTACCACAAGCTTCGTAATTCAGTAGCTGATTACCGGAGAATATTTTAGTCGCCCGAAAAGGTCATCAGTTCGTAGATATTCATGGAAAAACAAAACAGAGACTTCCCAGATTCCACTACTTTCCTACTGGAAAAGGCTTCGAGAAGGCAAATTAAGTAAGAAACCTAGTCGACGTTGTGAGTATAACTACTATAACTTCGTGCATGTCTTACGACAACGCGTCGATTCTCAAAACATTGTCGTGTCCAAAAGAGTTTTCACGTCGAAACTCTTCATCAATTCACCATGGTGCTCGGAGCAGGAAGTGTATATATCCATGCCCATTGTCCGCGAGAGGATGCAGAGGCGGTACCGGATGACTTCGACAAAACAGAAAGGTGCGGTTCCTTCGACCGGCTCACAAGAATTTGCTCCTTCATGCTCGAGCGAGACAACATACCACGCACTGCCCGCAGCCTCGCCTGGCTGAGGCGAAGGCTGTTCCGCGAGGGTTCTTGGATCGCGTCGTATGAGAGCGGTGCATGCATCGGTATGGCTGTGTCGGACATACACATCAGCATTGAGAAGGCGGCCTTCTACCTGCGGCAAGTGTTGGTGAGCGACAAGTATTCTCACCTCACGAAGATACCAATCTGTTTGGGTTTCCAAATTGAGATATGGCGGACTGAGGAGGGGGAATTGGCTGCGGCATTACAAGAGTCGATCAACAGCACCGACTTCAGGGCGATCCCGGCGGCTCAAGAAGCTATCAACATGCTCGAGAAGATGAAACTCGACAAGAGTCCAAGCAAAGGTGAGGTGGCAGAGTCCTGTTCGATATGCTTTGAAGAGATGAAGGTGCTTGAGGTTGAAGTTGTGCGCATGCCATGCGAGCACGTATTTCACTATGACTGTATCGCCCGATGGCTAAACACGAGCCATTCGTGCCCGTTGTGCCGATTTCCTATGCCTACTACTGCTCATGTTAGTCAATCGAAAACGATCTAATTAGATTGGGGATAACGTGGCCTCTTTAAGTTGTCGCGAAAGCATTAGTATTTAGGATATTTTTCCTCTTTGATGAGCTCGAGATTGTTTTAATGCAAATATTAGGATGATCTTCATAATTATCACATTAATCATATGGTGCACGCTTTCTTCTGAGAATATAATCAAAATTAGTGCCACAGTTAAGTGGGAAAAGAAAAGCGTGGTCTTTATGCTTAATTTGGCAGGTTAAAGTTAGCTGACTGCACAAGATGAAGAATTTCCTCATGGTATCGCTCAGATTTTTTCCTTCTTGATGAGCAACTTTTTTAGAACAATTTTTGATCAAAAATGTTTTTTTTTTTTTTTTTTTTTTTTTTTTTTTTTTTTTTTTTTTTTCTGGGAACAATTTCTGAATATAAGAACACGCTTGATAACTGTACAAAATTTTTATTCCTGGAATAGAAATGCATTTGGTAGAATTGTATAATTTTGTTGTTTCTTTTAATTTTTTAATTTTTTTTATACTTTTCTTTTTCTTTTTCTTTTTCTCCTTCTTCCTCCTTTGTGGTCGGCCGTCGGCCATGGCGGCGACCGGCAATCAACTGGACAAGGTCTAGTGAGCTCGCCGGAGCCTCGCTAGGTCAGGGTGAGGGCTGTCAATCTCGTTGGAGGCTCGCTTGGCCACTATGAGGCTTGACCTCACCCTGGCTTGGCGCGCATTGGCCGGTGAGCTTGAGCTCGCCTAAGCTTTGCTAGGCCACCACAAATCAACGCCGGCTAGCGGTGGCCTGGCGAGCTCGGGCCAACGAGCCTCGCCATGGCTTGGTGTTGCCAAGAGCTGGTGACACTCCGGCGAGGTTGCGGCCCTCCTCGATCGATCGCCGGCCATGGTCGAGGTCGACAACTAGCCAAAAGGAAGAAGAATGAAAGGAAAGAGAAGAAGAGAAAAGAGAAGACAAGAGAAGAGAAGAAAAAAGAAGAGAAAAGAAAAAATTGTTCCTAGGAACAAGAAGCTACTTTTTTCTACTTCTTATTTTTGTTCCAAATCTATTCTTAGGATCGAAAAAATAGATTTTTGTTATCGGGAATAAAAATTTTACTAAACACGTTTTTATTCTTTTTCATTCTCTAGAACAAAAGAACAGATTTAATTGTTTCAGGGAATAGAAATTATTTTTACCAAATAGAGTCTTAATAGTTTGTCCTGAATAATTGCTGTGGTGGCTTGATTGTGCTCTTCTCACAAGCACGTCATCTTGAAAGTTGTATAAGTAATATGGAAAAGTTCGTGTAGTAATTGCGTGAACTAGTATTCATTCATTTTTCTATATCTCTATGGAAAAACTAAGGGTAAGCATCAGTCCAAGATCAACGTTGGATTGGCCCAACCCGACCGGTCCTGGTCTAGCTCCTAAGGAGACCCGACTTGAGACCTTAGACCTTGCATTGCGCAGATTGGTCCTCGATCCTAGAACTTTAGGGTTAGTCCAACCCAGACTAAACTTGTATATAATATATTATATATATTTAGGATTGGTCCTCGATCCTATATCATATTATATATATATACTAAACTTGTATATAATATATATATTTTAGTATATATATATATATATATCATATTATATATTATATTTTTTTCTACTCTAAACACTAGCACCATTGCCTCTATTGTTTCTTATGTGTTTCTATTGTGTAAATTAGAAAGTAGAAACCCGGCTCAAATTCGACAAAAAAAAAAAAAAAAAATTAGAAATCCTCTTCGCTCACCTTGCTATGTTTGCTCGCTATTAGCTTCTCTTTGTTGGCCTTGCTCGCCTCATGAACGCAATTCAGCTGGTGAAGTCATTCGCCTCTCTTTGTCTACCTTATGAACGAAGCTCAATAACCGCAAATGGAAATTTTTCTTGTTACCTTATCTTAGATTTATGTTTGATATGCACCGGTGTTTGTAGTTTGGTTACCCAATGTCGCAATGTTGATGGATATGTAATTTGAAAAAGTATGTTTACTTTTTTAAGGAATGCAAAAAATGAAATAAAAAGTAATCAATCGGTCTCGATTGACCTTGGAAATGGACCGGAACCATTGGGTTGGTCCGGTCCTTGGTTCCATGCTCAATAGGGTCGGTTCCAAGTCCCAAAAATTGAGGGACCAATATTGTTCGGGTTATTCCCTAGGTTAATTACTGAACTAGCCCAACTCAAATCATGTTCACTCCTAGGAAAAACTATCCAATCAACCCTATATCTATCGTACGAGTGTCGATTCAATTTTGTCACTTCAGTCAATGTAGCCCTTTTAGTCAATTTTTGCCGAAAATTCCTGACGTGGGGTCCAACTATTGCTAACACACTACGCAAAGGCTCAAGATTGAATCAACAAAATTTGAAAAGTTTAAAACTAAATTGATATTCGTATAATAAATTTATTATTAATTGGATAACTTCTCCTATCTCTAGCATGACTCGGTTTGCTAACATAGTCAGCACTTTAGATAGTTTATCGAACCAAAGGATATGTGTCTATCTGGTAAAGCAATAGATCTTCCGAAATTCAAACCAATTCGACCCGAATTACTTGTATTTGGTTTAATCTCGATCCTTGAAAGCAAATTAAACTAAATTGAATGGAAGTTTGTTTTTCTTCGATCAGCTTCGATATAAATAAGTAGTCATTTATATTTTTCTGAATAACAAATAATTATTATTTGTGAAGTCATGATCAATTGATGTAATACTTAATATTTATTATAAGGTACTGATGGTTAGGCTCTGGACTTGACTATTAATAAACTGGGCCTGCTGTCCATACTTCTTCGTCCATTAAACTGACGATAGGAGCTTGAGACACAAGTAAAAAATTCATATTTATGGTGGTGAAAATAAAAGTAGACCTGCTTAAATAAAATTGTTAGATTAATTGTCTCGCGATGGGCTGGGCCTGATAATGGGCGGCCCAAAAGGTTTTCCCCAATCCAAGTCTATCCATGGCTTAAAATTATCGTCTTGATGAAAATTGCGAGATCTACATTGAATTGTCAAGAGAATTAAATGATCCATTATCGATGTGTCACGTGATTATGTCCATTGTGAAAACGAAAACGCGCCTGCGTGCACAATCACTGCCGCCACTCCCTGTGTGCGGTGCGAGGTCAAACCAAGGTCTTCTCCACCCGTAGCCGCCATTGGGGGGCAGTGGGGCTGGTCCTCGGCCAATATAGTCAACGACAGAGGCGACATGCTTGTGGACTTTGAGGACTAATCGTGTAAAACTTAAGGTCGGAATGTTCCAACGAGACTTTGTTGCATCTGCCGACGTCGGAATCGACATCTGTCTCAGGTATTCTGATAATTTTACATAATTATCAGTTCAGCTCCCTGATTATTTAATTATCTCCATGCACTTTAAGTCATAAAATTATAAGTTTCTCTATCAATAACCACGCACTCATATTTTTATCTCGTGGGATGCAAACGTAATTATGCTATAAACTTGGCGTGCATTTTTGTTGGAAATACGTCTCAAAATTGAGTCAAAAGTAGGTTTCTCCTAGTTGGGATCCAAATACATCATGAAGCAATCTGAGAGTGTTGAAGCCAATTCTTTTTTAGATTGAGAGATTATATCGTGAAAGATTGTAAGAGTTAAACACCGTGTTAGTTATTATGTGTAATTAGAGACTGAGAATACTAATAGGGATTGAGTGACTCGAAAATGGTTTTAATCTTCCACATGTGCTATTCTCCTGTGGAATAGGTCTTATTGGCAGAATTAAGTAAATCCAATATTCGATTTTTTTTCTTGCTATATTTACTTTATTGCTCGTCCTCATTTTCACAATAAACTTTCGAATTGATCCAAAAATAAATGCATATTTGATTTTTATACCATACTTCGTACACCTAATTCTGGAAAAGAAAATTAAAAAAGATATGGCGCTGGAAATAAGGACTTGAAAAAACATCATAAGTCGCACATACTCAACAAGTCTTAACAAGCGCACAGCACATGGGATAAAGTTCACCAATAACACCCCCCACCAGCCCCGCTACCGCTGCCGCCACCGCCACCGCCACCACTAATTCGCCGGGTGAGTCAATGCCGAGTTTGAATTACCTCCGGCCTGCAGCGGACCTCCACACGTGCGACGACTATGTTTTGGAGATGTTGGCAGTGCCCACTTGCAAGTGGGTTTCGCCTTTTGTTGAGAACTAGCGGGTGAGTTTAAAAAGGAAGACAAAGAAATATGTCACTGCGGTCGGCTTGTTATATTACCGACGAGATTATAGAATTAATTATTGCTATTATTAACACATAAATATAATATATGTCGTTCTGCAAAAGTTTTATCTTTTAATTCAATTATCGCGGTACATATCCTGAGAACATTCATTCTTTCTCTGATATTGTAAGAATTAATTTTAGAAGAAATATTTGCCGACATCAACTTTATAATCGCAACGGAGCCAGAAGGCGGCAGGCTCAATTTCTCATGTTCTTTTTCGAGAGTCCATATGGGTTTTTTTTTTTTCCTTCTTTGATGGTGGCTTCGGCCTAAACGTTCCACCTCTCAATTTCTTCCACCTGCATTATCGATTTTCCCTTTCAGACATCACTAGTCTCAATTTTATATTTTTCCGCATGTATCGAGCTTGCAAACCCAAAGTTTTCTCTATTCAATTTAATGACTTTTGGGGTGTTCAAATTTGTAAGAAGAGTTTTCTGGCATTTGCGATGTAAAATGTTAAAAGTCAAATAAATCGATATCAAATTTGTCCTCTTCTATAGGGGCACTTGAAAAAATGATGAACTTACAATTAGTCTACTAAATTATACACAAGGGGAAAATACTTCATGTGACACTAATGAGCAATGGCATGGACTAATATATTATAAGCAAGTGATGCCACGTGGGATTATTTTAGTGAATAATGCGAAATGTAATGAATTTTAATTTTTTTTTCATTTAACTTTTTTTTGGGTGCCAAAACGTGGGAAATCTCTTTTGATTTGGCCAAACTGCCCGATTTGATAAAGGCAAACGCACCGAGGGACGGACAAAGTTGACTCGCGTATCAACGTAATTTTCGGACGGGTGGGGTCAACGCCTGTAGCGTTGACTGCGTCGCCACCGTTCAATGAGGAAGAAAGCTTGACTTGATTTTTTTTTTTTTTTTTTTGGGTAGTGGGACCCAGTGACCATCGGTCGTTTTTCACGGCCTGGCGCAGAGGTAAGCGTTGTTCCCTAAAATATCAACAGGACATTACCTGCCGTTTCCAGGAATAGAAACCAACGTAGGAAGAAAGGTCAAAAGCTAGAAAAATGAAAATTTGCAAAACTTATTTTTTACTCAAAATCTAGTTATACAAGCTCGCACGTGAACTGAAGATTGTGTGTATATAAAGCAAATATGAAATGCGCTTGAATTTTAGAATTCGATAGAAAAGTTTTGCCAAACGCCTTCATTATTGTCGTCGACTAAATCAAATAAATCTTATAAAAAGAGATAAAGATAAATAATATAATGGATGAAGCCGTAACGTTCAATAGCAACTTGTGATCCCGTGACTTTTTTATAATTTTCTAGGCCTTTTATGGCTTCCAATTCTATATGTCGAACATATCATTCCTTTTAAAGTAATTTGAATCTTCAAATCATTTTTCGATCTTAGACACATTGCGATGCTTCTCTGTTTTTCCTGCACCTTCTTGCATTATAAATTAGTTGATGTGCATCGCTCTGTGAAATAAACTAGCAAGGCTCGCCACTGGGGGTCGACTTGGACCTCGCATAGGACGTCACGTGGGGATCGTGAGGACCAACTCTTGCTTATGCATCAACTATAAAATTACTTTATTTTTCTCCTTTGCTATCCAATGCGGTTTATTTCCTGAATATATGCGATCCTTTTATCATATTTTATTCAGAACTAAAGGTATTATTCATAGAAATGAGCAAACTAGTTGGGTACAAATTTATATTCGTTATCGTTTTCAGCAGAAAGACAATGGTGGGACAATCAATAACTAAAAAAGGCCACTGTCATGACTCCAAGACAAGTGAAAGTGCGGAATATATCTACAAATTGAAAAAAATTATATAAAAAATCTGGAAGATAGCCATACCATCATGGTTCAAAGAAAAGTTTCTGATTCCTTCTTGGCCCGACTCTAATTAGGCAAGATGAACGGTTCTCATTCCAAGCGTGCATATCTTCAATTTTCAGACCAAAGAACACATTAAAAAATTCTAAAAAAGGAGTTCACCAACAATCCGTCAAGCCAATGGTTTGCTTTCTGGAAATTTTTATATATTATCTATTCCCACAAATCCATCATGAAACATTTCGCATCTTGAGGTATCATGCGCTTTAGAGGAAATAATGGGCTTAGGGTTTAGGTTTTGAAATTAGTTTGGTGGAGTTGAATCGAAGAAGAAGATTCGTGGATGACAAAATGAGTTCAAATATGTGGACAGTGATACATAGTGTGTCATTTTCAGGTTTAGAAATAGTTAGGTTTATATCTAGGAGTTATAGTCGGCTCCATTCTTTTATATAGCTTGGGAGGAAACAATGTAATATATTATCTCCAATCGATAAGTGTAAAGCTAAAGCAGCAGTATTCTGTTGTTCTGTGCAAAAATAATAATAAAAAATACGCATTTTTTCTATGCTTGTATGTTTTGGTAGGTGTCAAAAAACCATTTGTGAAAAAACTACGGGTGACCTATTTACAGGTAATGTGTTGGTAACTTTCCAATACTTTTAGTAAAATTTACCAGTATAAAATTATCAACCTAAATTACTAATTACTTTTGATTGTCAACGCTCCTTTGTCCTACTTACCAATGTTTAATAGTTTTTTTTGTTTTTTGGTTTTTCCTGATTTACCAACTTTTCTACTAGGTTACTAATTTTTATTTGTCTCGGTTAGCAATCCCTCACATTTACTAGCTCTTTTTAAAAATTGTCGACCTAAATTAGCGTGACTCACCAACGTTTCTCCTATCGAATAACCGCCTAGAATTAGATTATCATTTCTAATTTGAGTTATTTAGTTGACTTTTATTTGGTTTTTGATTTAATTTCCCAATTTTTCTATCATTTTCAGACTTTTATCTGTATTTTTTTTTAACAATGCCTTAAATTTACCAACTTTTCAAAGAAATTATCAACCTTGATTGAAGTGAATTACTAAGTTTTATCTGATTATCTTACCAACTAATCTGGGTTAGCAAATTATCACTTAAGCTAGTTATCAAATCTATTTTTCTTTAGTTACTAAGTTTTCTTATCTTTAACAAATTTGATTTATCTTTTTTAATTACACTTGAATGCTCCGTTCGTTTCGCGAAAAATAACTTCCAGGAAAATATTTTCCGAAATTTCCGGTGTTCGGATGGCGGAAAATACATGGTCAACGGAAAATATTTTCCGGTCAAAGGAAAATCCCTCTTCAAATCGCGGAAAATGATTTCCTCCTTTGAAAAGAGGAAATCATTTTCCGCACCTCTCGCACGAGCTCTCGCGCTCCCGCTGCTTTCTCCTTCCTTCATCAGTTCTTGTTCTCTCTCTCTCTCTCTCTTGCTCTCCCTGCTGCTCTCCCTGCTGCTCTCCCTGCTGCAATGGCTTCGACAACGTCCTTCTCCGGGATCAGCCTCCGCCCTCCCCGGCCGCTCCTGCCCGCCTGCTCCGGCCGAGGCGCCGCCGCGCTCCGCTTCCCCGGTGGCTCGAAGCCGCTCGGGAGGATCCGGCTCAAGAGGGAGCACCGCAGCGGCGCCGGGAGGCTCGCGGGGAGCCCGCCGTCCAGGCCGCTCGTCGTGCGGCCGCGAGCCGTGAGCTCGTCGGATCTGGCGGCGGAGCTCGCGGCTCGCCGGATCTAGCGCCAGAGCTCGGGCTCCCGATCCGGGCGAGCTCGAGCTCTGTCGCCAGATCCGGCGTGCTCGGGTGAGATCGGCCGAGCCTCGAGCTCGCCGGATCTGGCGGTTGAGCTCGCGGCTTGCCGGATCTAGCGGCAGAGCTCGGGCTCCCGATCCGGGCGAGCTCGAGCTCTGTCGCCAGATCCGGCGAGCTCGAGTGAGATCGGCCGAGCCTCGAGCTCGCCGGATCGGCCACCGGGTCTTCGTCGTCGGCCCGGGCGGTGACCATCGTCGGGCGGGAAGGAGGTGGCGGCGGCGGAAGGAGGAGGAAGAAGGAGGAGGAAGGAACGGCGGGAGCCGCTCGGGAGGGAAGGAGGAGGAAGGAGGCGACGGCGGACGAAGCCGCTCGGGAGGAAGAAGGAGGACGAAGGAGGAAGGAAAAGAAAAAGAAATAATAAATAATAAAAATTTCTATTTTTAAAAATATAAATAATTAAAAAATCATTTTTTAAAAAAATATAAATAAATAAAATAAATATTTTGGTCAATTAAAAATATTAAAATTCAATTTTTTATAATTTTTCCGGGAAAATGTTTGAGCTAACGAACAGTGGAAAATATTTTCCACTCAAATTTTAGATTTTGGCCGAACACCGGAAAATAGAGTCATTTTCCTGGAAAATGACTTCCAGGAAAATGTTTTCCGGAAACATGATATTTTCCGCGAAACGAACGGAGCCGAAATTTATCAACTCTTATATGAAAAACAAACTTTAATTTAAATGATTTATCAACTTGTCAATGATTAGTTATTAATTAATATTGAGTTACCAACTTTCATTTGAATTAATTATTGATGTTCATTTGATTTTTTAATTACTTCTTTATTCTATTTTCCAATGAGTTTTTGTTTAATTGGTAAGCAATTCAAATGAAACTTAGTAAATAAAAACTAGTTTGTGACCTAGTGGGAGAGAAAATGGTAACTCAAACAAAAAAGAGGTTGAAAAATTCGGGAGAATTACAAAAAAAAAAGTTATAAACCTATTACAATTGTGCCAAGTCATTCATAAACTTATATTCTTAGTCAATTGAGTTTTAAACTTTTTACAATTGTGCCAATTTAGTCCATTTGGCCAAATTTGGCTAGTCAGCATTGACGTGAATGTTCGCCGATGCGACGTGGATAATTTTTTCGATAATTATTTTTTTTTGGAATAATTTTTATTAATTCTTTGTTTTTCTTTCTTTTTTTTTCCCCTCCTTCCTTCTTCTTCCTCTGGCTAGTCACCGAACTGAGGCAACCTCATCGGCCAGTGGCGAGGCTCGCCTCGTTGTGACTGGGCAAGGGCAAGCTCGCTTAGCCAATGGTAAGCAATTCCCTGTTGGATTTGGCGACGACAATTCAAGCCTCGCTACTAGCTAACAAGGTCACCTCAATTCGACGACCGGCCCTCGCCTTTGGCCAATTGCCTCTGTTAAGCAAATGGCCAGAGGAAGAAGGAGGAAGGTGGAATTAAAAAAAGGGAAAATTTTAAAAAATAAAATTAATAAAAAATTATTCACGTCAGCATTGGCCAGTGTCGGCCAACATCCACGTCGGTGCCGACCAGCCAAATTTGGCCTGATGGATCGAATAGGCATAATCACAAGAGGTTTAGGACTTAATTGGCCAAAAAAATAAGTTTAGAACTAAATTGGCACAATTGTAATAAGTTTAGGACTTATTTGGTAATTTTCCCTGAAAAATTCACAGAAGAGTTGATAAATGTGAGACACATGTAAGAGAGAAAAATAGAAGTTAGTAAATAATAGAAAAAAAAAGGTTGATAAATTAAACAAAATAAACGCTAGTAAGTTCCTCAAATAAGAGTTAGTACCCTAAAACTAGTTAAACAATTTATTGGAAAAGAGTTAGTTGTTAAGTCACTCAAATAAAGATTAGTGAGTTTATATAGAAGTTGGTAAATTTAAGGCGTTAATAAGAAAGACAAATGAAAGTTAATTAAAGATAAGAAATTTCATAATTTGCAAATTGTTAAAATGAAAGTTAATTTGATGATTGGATAATGAGGCAATCGGTAACTTTTCCTTATCAACAGTTTTTTTTTAGACTTACCGACTGCTTGAGAAATCTATCGGCACGGAGAAAATTTGTTTTTCATAGCGGAGCAGTAGAATCTTCTGGCTGAAGCAATGAGCATAATAGAAGTGTGCTGTCATCTGACATAAATCTGGTCACAAAGATCTCGAATTAATTATGCAAATAAACCCAGTCTATTATAAGGTAGAGTTTCTCGTGATCTAAGCAAATACTCGGGGTCATAGATCTACCAATGAACTCAACAACCTGGTGATGTCTCATCTTTGTTTTAATTCCTGTGAATGAATCTAATACCATGAAGTCAGAATTGCTCTGGTACAACCTCAAGTCGAATCCATATTTTTACGTTCTTCTCTCTCTCTCTCTCTCTCTCTCTCTCTCTCTCTCTCTCTCTCTCAATTCCCATTCTTTGTAGCCACATTCTCTCGAGCAAATATTAGATACATCAGGATCATGTCAATTTAGTTGTATCCACCATTATATAAGCAGAACTCATGTGAAAGCCATCTCATCTGATGGTGCATATGAATTGGGCTCACATATACTGGGTGCAGCAAAGATTTTGTCCATTCTCCATCCCTATAAAGTTCATAACGTGATATGCCTCTGAGAAAACTCCCGGAGGAAGGAGATAAGTCCACAATGAGCATTTTGCAGTCCTTTTCTCATGCATCTTTCCTTATTCCTTTTCGGCTTGATCGCATCCCTTATTCCTCATCTTCGAGCGATTAGAGGGAATTTCTTTCTAAGGACATATATCTTCGTCAATTTTCTTTGACAAGCTATCCGATCTAAAGCATCAAAAGTGGTTCCAATTCCTCTTACTTGTTTCTTCTTCGAGCAGAAAGCATAAATGTCATATACTCAGAGAAGGACGTAGCAAGTATCACCCCACGTCCAAAAGATAAAAAGCAACTTTTGCCTCAAGCGGCCTCGCTTTGCGACAGATGGGCTGATCTCTCCCCCGAATTTCGCGTGCAATATGTTTTTTTTTTTTTCAAAAATATTTTTATAATAGTGTTAAAAATTATTCCATACAATGCAAGATGGAGGAGGGTACTCACATTAGCAAATTCTAACCGAAATTGACCGAATGGACTCAATTGACAAAATGAGAAAATATTTGGAACTCAATTGACAAAATTAAAAAAAAATTATGACTAAATTGGTTAAATTACAACAAGTTTAGGATTTTTTGAACAATTTTTCATACATAGTGATTGATGGGCTGATCTCGCCCCTGAACGTTGCATGCAATATGTTGTTTTTCTTTTCTTCCGAAATATATTTCTAGCGGAAATATATGATTGCACCCAATTAAAGGTGAAAGAAATGGTAGGAGTTGATTCATATGCACATTATTCTTCCCATCAGATAAGAGTTTCGAGGGGAATTATTCAAACTTAACCTCCGCGATGGTTCGACCAGTGCTACAAGATGTTCACGGGGAGCGTAAACATTGACAACATCTCCGAAATAAACAAAAGGACCCCAAAAGTGAGCTTTGTATTGACTTGTTGATGGTGCTGTGAAAACCCGTTCGACAATGTTTAAGATTCGTTTGTTTCACAAAAAATGAATAATTTAAAAAATATTTATGTAAAAAATAATTGCTCGTATCATTTAGCACATCTAATAAAAGCATTAAACTTCATTGATGTTAATACACTTAATAAAAACAAGCCACATGACACACACAATTAAAATGTCGAGTCTTGACATGACACAATGTATGTGATAACTTGTTTAAAAATGTATGTTTATGCGTATAACACATTTTTAAAAATATGAGTAATTTTACTTTACATTTTATTTAAATGAACGATGGAATTAAATTTCATTTTTGTGTTAATGATTTTTGTATCCCTAGACATATGTTTTATTCTTTTTGACGTATTGTTAATTTTTTTTTATCTTTTAATGATAAAAAAAAGTTGAATGTGAGTACTAAATGTGTTAAAACGTGTTTAATTATGATGTTTTGAAACAAATGATTTGTTAATACATGTGCTTGATGACTAAACGGGTTAAGCAAAACAATTTATATAGGACATGATTTATCCTACGTACACCAAAATTAAACCTATACATTTGCATGTGTTGTTATGTCACATAAATAGATTGTATCGAAAATTAATGAGCTCACATATGAGGTAATAAATGTCCAAAACATAATTCGATCAAATATTCACTCAAAAGATAGTTCGATCCCGTTTATCATTGTCCTACCACGTTCGATTGAGAGAGTCATAGTTGAATGTCGATGATGGGTTTCAACAAATTAGATATGTTTTTCTTAATTAGGGTAGTGATGAGTTGTCTTCTCTAGGAGTTGCTAGGAGGCTCTTGGGGGGACTGTCTAGATCCATTCATGGGCAAAAAATCGTTTTCTGAAAGAGAGTGGACACCAACTGGTGGGGGGATGGGACTGGGACAAAGTACAAATGCCAAAATGGGGCTTTCCATGATCAGCAGTTGGACTCGTGGAATATCGTTATCTCCATCATTAAAAAATGCGAAATTCGGACATGACTTGTCTGACCAATGTCAAGTCGGCTTGACAATTTGGCTCCTTCTTCCTAATCACATTCATGCACATGCCAGAGCCCCGCCCGCGCCCCCCCGGCCTCTTAAAAAAAAAAAAAAAAAAAAAGGAAGTTTCGAAGCAAAATAGTCTCGGAAGAATTGCAAAATAAAACAAAACCCAAATAACTAAAGAGTGTAACTTACAATTATAAACACGATCTAATCCCAAAAGGCCAAATCTATCATAATATCAAAAAACAATTAGTGATCGATTACCGAATTTGTTAGTGATGGACACATGCGGAGATCTTCTCCTCTAGAAATTATTGCTTAAAAATGCACCCCTTAATTCAGCATCTTCAATACCATCATCATACAAAGACAACACCAGAACCACTACCAATCCCTTATATATAGATTTAAGAAAAGCTCCAAATTGGAAGATGAGAGCTTTCGGTGATTCCAAAAAGGCATAGAATCACGTCTCGACCATCTTATTGGTTAAATTAATGAAGATGTTTTTACAAAATTTTCAGTTACAAATAGATTTATTCACTGCGACGAGTCAAGAAAAGTAACAACAATGAGTGAAAAAAGACGCCAGAAAAAAAGACTCCATATTAAACCGGGAGGGAAAATAGGGAAATCAACGCCTAGAAAGGAAAGGCAGAGCAAAGCAAGCTCCCAGCTGAGAGCCTGCAGGTGAAATTTCTCTGGGGGAGGGTTTTTTGGAAGAGAGAGGATTGCCGATAGAAAATTCAAGTTTTATATTAGTTGACTTCACCAGAGAATAGGTTTATTCGATGGATAATCACGCCGATAATGTAATTAATGAGTTCTCACATCAAATATCTTCTTACTTCCATTCGAGATCTTGGCAATGTGGTACCCATATATTTTACGGTAGAATTCGAGCATATCCAAGGAACCTGCTAAAACGTTTTGTTAGGTTGAGCTATGCTGTCCATTGAACTGATCTCTCTCTTCTCCATGATGCTTGATTGCAGGAATCTTTTCAGGGTGGTGGTCCTCAAACACGCATGAACACCTTAAAATTCCTGGCCTTCGTTCTTTTCTGATTTCACGTAGGGGTCATTAGCTAAATGGAGGAATGGCAACCTGTGTCAAGTGGGGGGTCAAAATTCGGTTCTTCTCTTTTAGGGCCAGTAATCGCGTTGGTCAAAGTTCCAACATTACGTCTTCTTCTTCTCCTTCTGCTGCTATATTCTTCCATGGATCGATGGAGACAGTGACATCGAAAGCACCCCTTCTGTGTTGAGTGCGAGCGAGCACCCAGCAGCATGATATCAACCTTATTCCAGGGATAAACGCAGCACAACTTTTTCGTATTTGAAAATAGGAGGAATGTGCAGGGTTCGACTGAGAATAATACCAATACATATTGTCTTAAACATCTCTATTATTGCCTAATGGGATCTTCAGAGCTTTAGAAAGATAATCATGAACAAGCTCCCGTTGACGGAGAAGGAGATGGCACGAGTATGCTACTGGCTCTTTTAGCAATTCATAACAAAAATTTCACTTAATTACAACTCCGTTTGTTTGGCAAAATATAATTAAGTCGAAAAATATTTTTTTAAAAAATAATCGTTTATGTCGCTTGAAATAATTAGTAAATAAAAAATATTTTCATTAACAATAACAATTTATATCTAAACATTTTCGTGAACGATAATTTTTTTTTCCTTTATTCATATTTGTAAGCGATAAAAGATATTATTTATAAAAATATATTTTTCAAATCATTCATTTTTTGTAAAACAAATGGAAAAAAACAAATGAACAAGTTCCACCCAACTATTGCCGACCTCATTGAACTGTCGTAATATTGAAAAATATTTAAATTTTCATTATTTCGATTTCCTTCCCAGTCTTATTCATAACTATTTCCATCTTTTCAATGATAACTAGTTTTTGAACTTGATCTTGTCTACGATGATTGGGTGCATCACAGGCCTCGCAATATGATCTTCCATATATACATAATGAATTCATGTAGGATAATTATATCATAATATATGACAAATAGCAAGAATTCCAATTCTTTTTCAGACCTGAACTCATAGGGTAGAAAATGGATTGATGGATGGAATCTAATATGCAATATATACTAATAAAAGTATTAAGTTATAGAGGAAAAATCAATATACTTTTAAGGATTGTTTGGCAATTGGCCAAGTCTTGGCTATTTCTGTCTTTTTGTTTCTTGAAAAAAAAAACAAAAAACAAAAATCCGTTTGCTAACATTAGCTAATCAAATGCATATGTTCTTTTTTCTATTTTGGGAATAGAAATTTTGTGCAGTTATTAAACGCTTTCGAATGCTCATAACTTTGTCTAGAAAACAAAATAAAAAAAATTATTTCTAAATAGAAATTATTCTCGGGAACAGAATGGTTACCAAATAGGCCTTTAATATTGAATCAAGATATTGGGTTATTGTTGGTTTCCACTAATCGAGTGAGAAAATAGGTCACATCTAGACTTCTTTAAAATAAAAAATATTTTGGAAACAAAGATAATCAAACAAAGAACAAAGATTCTCTCTCACTCTCACTCTCATAAAGTACCAAATCAAATGCCTTCTATATTCTGACCAAAAAAAAAATGCCTTCTATATTTCCTAATAGGCTGTCTTTTCCTCACCCCTCGGTCGTGGAGGATGTAAAGACGAGAATGAGATGCGGCACGCTGCCCACCTCCCAAATGGAAATGATTTTCTCATTTTAAGCGATCAAATCACCAAGGGAGTTCAATGGTGTTATCATTTATGAGTTTTTTTTTTTTTTGTAATTTGATAAAGCTGGCGATTTCTTGTTGAGGGAAGGAGGGGGGTGGAGGATTAATAATGAAGGGGAACCATATTCGCCCACAACAACAAGGATGGACGAGAGGCAATATGCCGAAATATTTTTTTAAGGCTAAGGTGGTCCTTTAAAGATAGAGATTAGAATATTGTTTCCAGTTCGATCTGCTTCAAGAGAGAATATAGTTTCGTTTCGTTTTCATGTACAAACAACCTCTGATTTTTTTATTTTTTTTTCACTTGCCGATGTTAGATCTACGTAATTTGAAATGCAGCGATTTGATTGTTTTCTCCCTTTTCATTCGTTGCCCCGCAAATTTTTTTCGATGACGAGAAATCCCACCTTGGATGGATAAGGGGCTGCATGATTGTGTTCTTTTTTTTTCTGTTTATAAACAGAAATTTTGTTTTTTTGTTCCCGGGAACAAAAAAAAGAACAGAAACACGTTTGTTTGCGTTTTTGTTCAAAATCAATTTTTTTGTTCCCGGAACGAAAAAAGAACAGAAACGAGAAACAAAAAAAAATTATTTCTTGTTCCAGAAACACTTTTCAAGAAACACTTTTTTTTTGTTTTTCTTCTTTTCTTCTTCTTCTTTTCTTCTTCTTTCTTCTTTGGCCGGTCGCCTAGGGTTAGCCGGTGGCTAATGGGTTGCCGTTCGGAGCTCCGGCGAGGGGGTTGTCACGGGTCGGCATGGGGCTGCGTCGTGGGGGCGGCGTCAGGGCGCTCGGATCACGGGCTTCGGACGGCGGGGCGCTGCAGGGACGCCAGGAGGCAGGGACGACGTCGGATCTGGACCGACTGCTGTGGCGATCTCAGATCTGCAGGTGGCGAGCGGAGGCAGAATCGGGTCTGGCAGAGTGGCTCAGCAGCAGCGGCAGCTTCGCGGATCGGTGCCGCGCTCGCTGGCTGTCGGAGTCGCAGTCGAGGGAACAGATTCGCGAGTAGCAGACGACTAGGCGCGGGCTGCAGGCGAGACGGGCTGCTGGGCACCGGGGACGGGCAGAGGCGCTGCAGGTCGCGGCTGCAGCAAGCGTCGGCGGCCAACGAGGCGGAGCGCAAAGGCGACGACGGCAAACGGACACGAGCAGGGCAGTGACTCGCGAACGACGCCGCGCGGCGACCGGTGCGGCAGAAACCTAGAACGGCTGCTGGGGGGAAACGTCTATAGAGGCAAGGGGAAGAAGATGAACAGAACTTTCAGCTTTTCCCCTTTTTCCTCTCTCCTGTCTTCTCACGTCTACGGAGCTCGAGCTCGCCCAGCGAAGGTCACGGCGACGCTTGGCCTCGCCGGGGGCCGGCGAGCCTCGTCGTGGCTGGGCGAGGCTGCCGGCCCCTTTCGGCCGGTCGCCGGAGGTCGGCGACCGGCCAAAAGAAGAAAAATAAAGAAGGAAAAAAGGAAAAATAAAATAAAAACATTAAAAAATTAAAAAAACAAAAAAAGAATAAAATATACCAAACATATTTCTATTCATTTTTTATTCCCGGAACAAGTTTACCAAACGCATTCTTTTGTTCAAAAACTGTTCCCCGGAACAGAAATAGTTTTTTCTATTTCTGTTCCCTGGAACAATTTTTGAACAGAAACACAAACAAACAGCTCATAAATCTATCGTTGACGTACTAGGGATAAATACAGTAATTGGATTTATTCATTTAATAATCTTTTTTTTTTTTGGTAAGGTTCATTTAATAATCTCGACGCCATGTAAACGCAAGAAAGCAAGATTGGACGATTTATTTTTCTTAACAAAATTTAAATTAGGAATATTTTGGTGAATAAAATAGTCATAGCATTTTAGGTACAGACAAGAAAGCAAGATTGGACGATTTCTATCCAGCGGAATATGCACGTAAAAGTGAGAAAAATAGTTTGTTTGCTGCATATATCCTTACACACAGGAACACTGTTTTTGAAAAGTTCTATTTTACCGGCTCTGCATATTTGTCAAATGTGTTGTAAACGAGCAACAAAAAGTAAAACGTAACTAATATATATATATAATAAAGTGGGGGGATTAAATAGGACATTTTTAAGTTTTTTATATGCTATTATAATGTCAGCCAAACGAAATAATAAGTATTTCATATCACATACGAACTGCTTTCATTGAAATTAATGATATGATATGTTCTCATCTGACTACTTTTTATCTTTTTGGTCAGGCACAGCTCAGATATTAGGTCGGATTCGGGCACGAGTATAAGCCAAGGAAGCCGATCGAAGTAAACGAGTGAAATTTTAGAGAAGTGAGAACGGTTGAAGCAGGAAATGCTCGTGAATTCCAGTCATCGTGGAGGAAGATCCAAGGAAATTATAAATAGAAGAAACGCGGAGGAAGACACGCTGCTCAAACCATGCCGAAACCCTGCCAAATCTTTTTATCGGAACAATGTTTTTCCGGTCCAGTTTAAGTTCTAGAGTTGAGCTTGCAATTAGGAAAGTTCGTTGTGTATACCAGTGTAGTGCTCATTTCGATTTTGAGCATCGAGTATTTGTAACTTTCCTTTCGATATCCCGACGATGCATATGTTCCTGTAATTTCAGTTCCAGTGCTTATGCTTTGATTCCTTTTTAATTTCAGTTCAAGTTAATTTCATTTAATTCTTGGACCGTTCCTTTAATTACCTTTAATCTGCGGTCCTTGCGCTTTACTTTTCAAGGAATTTGTCTTTCTTGTCATTAGGTCGAATAAGCAAATCCATTTCACCCTTTGCTCTTCGGGCTAGCACGCCTTACAAACATGTACAGCGCCGGATCCGTCATTCAAACTTATTTTGGGCATTAGTTTTGATCACTTTGTGGTGGCAAAATTACCAAAAAAGTTCAGACAAATTACATTTGTATCAATTCAGTTATAAATTTTTTAACAATTTATTAATGTAGTCCTTACGATAAATTTTAATCGGGGAACACTGACGCGATAGTCTAATTAGCGCCAACCGTCTTATGTAGTATGGTTAGTGCTAATGTGGATAATATTTTTTTTAAAAAAAATCTATTTTTTTCTTTTTTCATTTTTTCTTTCCTGGCTGCCATTGCTGACCATAGGTGAGGAAGGTGGCCCTTGCTTAGATCTAACAAGGGTTGTGCCCCGCCTGTGGCTGGCGAGGGCTTAGGCAAGGGTCGCAACCCTTGCCAGCCACCGGCAAGGGCTTGTAGGCCCTCACTCAATGGCTGGTGAGGGTCGCTCAAAATAAGAGAAAAAAATAAAAGAAAAATAAGTTTAAATTCAAAAATTCAAAAAAATTAAGTAATTGCAAAATTGTTCACTTCAATGCCGATGGTACTGCATACGATGACCAACGTTTATATCAGCGATTTTCTAGCTAAAATCGATCGAATGGACTACATTGGTAAATTATCAAAAGAATTGGGACTAAATTGGCTAAATTAAAATATTAGGACTAAATTGATACAAGGACAATAAATTTAAAATTTTCTTGACATTATTCCATTGTGGTTGAACTAGAACCAGAGGACAAACTTTTGTGTTTGTTTTTCCAATTGCTTGACTGTCATATTTGCCTAGGTCGATTCAGCTTAGACAATGTGCAACTGATTATGTTATTATGTATAACTATATTATCAATAATAAAACTTAATATCAATTAACAATGTAATTTCATCATTACATACGAGATTGCAAACTTCATATGATTATAACTAATAGCAGTTTAGGTAGTTGATAATTATGTTGGTTAATATAGTGTGAAAGAAGTATTTTTGCATATGGAATTGGAGGCGATCATATTTAATAATCATTTAAGTCACTAAAAGAAGTATAACAAATGTATTACGAAAATAATGATGTTTAGCATTATAAAAAAACATATTCCAGTGGATATTAAACGTTATCATATCGTTATATATTATTATTAACAATTATTCGATATGCTATTAGTATAATACTTACCACAGTTGTATAACATGGAATGGTATCGAGCTCATTATTCTACTATTGCGTCATTAATACTATTATAGTATGTAAAATGAATATTATCTAACGTCAGTAGAGTATAGAGTGAGAGAGAGAAAAAGAAACGGTATTTGGGAATAACAATAACGGTTTTGCTTGTGTAGCTGTTACATAAGGGTCATTTAATAATTATTACAGCTGAATTGTGCCTTGGTAGGAGCTTATGATAAATTACCGTTATAATCATCATTATTATAGAGTAAGTCTCAGTGGTTTTCTAGTTTATTTATTTATTTATTTATGTTAAGTTAATATCATACATCTGTCAATTGGCTTAAACTTCTATTTAGCTTATAGAAATTGATGACGTGGCAGTTTATTTTCTCTCTCATAGGTGGCTTTTTTTTCTTCTTTAAATTCTATTTAAAATAGATAAAAAAAATACAAATTTTATTTGATAAAACAAAATGAGAGAGAGAGAGAGGGGGGGTAAGGGGTTGGTAGCGTATCGTTGCTGCCCTTGTCGGAGGGTAGGATGAGAGGGTGGCTGGCTTGCTAGCCTTAGGTGACGATTGGCGAGGCTTCAGCAAGGGTCACTGAGCCTAGAGATTTTTTTTTTTTTTGGTTAATACTAAACCTGGGGATTGACAAGGCCTTGCCTTAGCCTTATGAGGGTCGTCGCTTGGGGTCGGCGTTGCCCAAATCTAGGCTAGGAGCGAGGTAAACCTCGGCGAGCCTCACCGGCCCTTGCCTAACAAGCTAGTCGCCCTTGCCCAAGGCTAGCGGAGTCGCGGCCCCTTCGAGGAGGGTTTCTAGTGCACACATCCTTTTTTAAGATTAACCTTTGTATCAAAAATTAGATTTAGGCTAAAACAGCATTGTTTTAACTATGCCATCGCCATGAAGTATAAAGAAAATATTTAAAAGAAATCATATCAGCATTTTTCGTTAGCCAAGTTTTATGAAGTTAATGGAAAAATTGATTGCATCAATTTAATAAATTTTATGACTTCATTGCACCTTTTACAAATTTTAAGACTCAATTACACGTAAGAAGACTTGGCGTTTTGGCACGGAGGGATATTTAAATGCCAAAAGTTAGGAAAATGATACTTAAGTGTCAAAATCGGAGAAACATGGATCAAGAACACCGATTTCTGTTTTTTTGTTTCCTGGACAGAAATAGAACAGAAACATGTTTGATAATTTTTTTGATCTCAGAAATAGATTTAAAACAGAAGCAAGAAAAAAAAAAGTCATTTCTTGTTTCCATGAACAACTCAAGAAACAAGTTTTCTTTCTCTTTTTTTTTTTTTTTCTTTTCCTCTCTTCTTCCTAGTTGGTCGTCGGAGCCTTGTTAGCCCCCTGAGCCTTACCGTGGCTACGTGAGGCCCCCCTGAGCCTTGCTGTGGCTAGGGGAGGCTAGGCCATGCCGACCCAAGCGACGTCGACCTAGCGAGGTTAACGTCGCCCGGCCTTGCAGTGGCGGGGCGAGGCTGAGGCTTGGGGGGACCTTGTCGGTGGCCAGCAAGGCTTCCATGAGGCCGGTGACCTCACCAGCCGTCGTCTGGCCAGTCACCAGCCTCTAACCATGGCCAAGACCGGCGACTGGCTAAGAGGAAAGAGAAGAAAAAAAAAAAAAAAAAAAAAAGTCATAAAATTATTAATATATTAAAAGAAATTCTAAGTCACAAAAATATTTGGGATTGTACCAAATTTATTTTTGTTCCCGGAATATAAATTTTTTATAATTATCAAATGCCGTAAAATACTTAGAAACTGTTCCTAAGAACAGAAATTAAAAAAAAAATGTTTCTAAAAAGAAACTATTCCTGAGAATAGAATTGTTACCATATGTACCCTTAAGTGTCAACGATGAGAAAATTCAGCCAAAATGCTAACGTGGCGATTTTCCAGCGAGATAAGTGCAAAATGACGTCGTTTTGCATGCTGATATAACAAGACAAATGCAAAAACGACGTCGTTTTGCTGCTGACGTGGTAAATAATTAATATAAAAATTAATTAAATTAAATTTATTTAAAACATTTAAAATTAAAAAATTGAAAAAGTTTATACAAAAAGGGAGGGAGGAAGAAGGCGGCTGAGGGCTAAGCCTTGCCAGCAACGGTGGGGAGACAGTGGCGACAAGGGCTCAACCCTTAGCCGCCTTCTTCCTCCCTTGTTTATTTATTTATTTATTAATTTTCAATTAATTTTTTATAATTTAATATAATGAATTTTTATATTAAAATTCAAATCCACGCCAAAATGACGTCATTTTTGCGTTTCTTTGCTGAGTCAGCTTTTTGATAAGCCACACAAGTGAGAAAAATAATAAAAAATTACTATGTAGGATTTCCGGCAGGATTCACTAGAGGTGGCACTTAAGTGTCACTTTCCTAACTTTTGGCACTTAATTGTCCATTCGTGCGAAGTTTTGACACTTGAGATGTACTTCTTTCAAATATTAATAACAAAAGTTGCTAATATCATGCCTTCGCCAATTAGCTTAAACTTTTACACATTGTAGATTTAATTAGTCCCCTCTAATAACACAAGCCTTTCCTTTTTCTTTTTCTTTTTCTTTTTTTTTTTGGTAAGGACACATGCCTCTTCTTTTGATTCCTATGTAAATGGAATAAATGCATCAAAAGTCTTAAAAATTGTCACAAAAGTATAATTGTGTCATAAATTTTTTAAAAAGTTCAATCATATCTTAAAAGTTGTTGAATTTGTGCAATTGAGTCTTTTCGGTAATTCCATCCAATTTGGTTAATGGAAAATGTTGATGTACTTTTCTTTTTTAAATCCTATGTGGCAATGAAGTGCCTAAAACATGAAACATAAGACTAAAATGATGTTGTTTTCTCCAAATCTAATTTTTAATACTAATTTTACTTAAATTTGCAAAAAAAAAAAAAAGAAGTTAAATTTAGGCGGGCAAAAGGATATGTTCGACAAAATTTTAGACCTTGCCGTCGTTGCCCACCAACCATCGCCAGAAGGGTCAGTGACCTTTGCCAACCGCAGGCAAGGCCTTACAGGCCCTTACCAACCCTCCCTAAAGGCAAGAGTTGTTGGCCACTAGCTAAGGCACGATGACCCTGGTGGCCATCTCCCGGTCTCACCCAGTTTCTCACACACCTCTTTTTTTTTTTTAATCTTTTATGCTTGAGATAAGTACACTAGTCTAAACATGTCATAAACTTGTAAAATAAGTGCAATCAAGTCATTCCATCAATACCATCAATTTGGCTTATAGGAAATGATGATCTGGCATTTTATTTTCTCTCTCATATGTGGCATTTTTTTTTTTAATTTCATTTAAAATAGATTAAAGATTAAAAAATGCAAATTTTATTTGAAAAACAAAACTGGAGAGAGAGAGAGAATGGCAGGAGGTTGGTTGGGTATTACTATTGCCCATTGCTAGAAGGGACAACGAGAGGGTGGCCGGCTTGCCAGCCTTAGGTGAGGGTTGATGAGGCTCGAGCAAGGGTCACTGAGCCCAAGTGGTGGCTAGCGAGGCTTGCCCAACTGGGGTCAACAAGGCCTCACTCTAACATTATGAGGGTTGTTGCCTAAGGTCGGCGTCGCCCAAATCTAGGCTATGGGGAAGGAAAACTTGGGCAAGCCTTGCTGCTCTTACCTAGGTCTAAAGGCGCGTTTGGTAACGATTCTGTTCCCAAGAACTGATTATAAGTAAAAGAACGCGTTTGGTAACTGTACAAAATTTCTGATTCTAGAATAGAATTGCGTTTGGTGCCGTGTTCATTGATTCTGTTCCAAATCAATTTCTTTTAATTTTTAAATAATTTTTAAATAATTTTTTCCTTTTTTCCTTTCCTTTTCTTTTTTTCTTTTTTCTCTTATTCTTCTTCTTCTTCAAGCCGGTCGCCGGACCGGCAACCGACCAAACGAGGGCCAGCAATCTCACCAAAGCGTCACCGGCCCTCGGCGAGGCTGGCCCTCGTCGGCCGAGCCTCGCCGGTGGCCAGGCTAGCCTCGCCGGGGCTTGGTGAGCCTTGCCGGTGGCCAGGCGGGCCCCGCTGAGGCTGGGCGAGGCCCGCTTGGCCACCAGCGGGGCTGGGCGAGCCTCATCGGGGCTAGGCGAGCCTCATTGGGGCTAGGCGAACCTCACCCTGGCCTAGTGAGCCTCCGGCGATCAGCGGCGGCGGATGACGGCGGGTGGCGGCGGGCGGCAGTTGCGGGATGGTGGTCGATAAAGAAGAAGAAAAAAAGAGAAGAAGAAGAGTTTTTATTCTCAATTCTGATTCTGGAACAAGAATCAAATTTTTTTTTTTTTTATTCTTGATTCTACTCCCAATTTGTTCCCGAGAACAAAAATTTTACCAAACGCAATTCTTGACCCAAATTGATTCTGGGAACAAAAAAATCAGAATTTGGCCATGTTTGGATGGTTACCAAATAGGGCCTAACAAGCTAATCACCCTTCCCTAAGGCTAGCGGAGTTGCTAGCCCTAGTGCACATATATTTTTTTTTTAATTAACTCAAATAAAATTTGAATAAAAAATTAGATTTAGACCACAATGGCATCGTTTTAGTGATGTCATCGCCATGTAGTATAAATAAAATAATTAAAAGAAACCATATCAATATTTTTTTGTCAATCAAGTTTTACGAAGTTAACGGAAAAATTTGATTACATCAATTTAATATATATTATGACTTGGTTACACTCTTTATAAATTTTATGACTTAGTTGCACATAAAAAGTTTTAGGCCATTCACTTTAGCATCTTCGAATATTAATAATAATAAAAATGGGCATTTAGTGGATGGGCGCAAACAATAATTATTGGACTCGGAAATATAAACGGATGCGTCAAGTTTGACCACTCCCACGGTGTCGTGTGAAGGCCTCACTCCCTCAGTGCTGTCCTTTTCTTCCCCTCTCTCTCTCTCTCTCTCTCCCCACTTCCCCTCTGCATCCCCTCTCCCCTATATATAGCCATCATTCCCTCATTCCTCCTTGCATCACTCAATGCATTCTTCTCTTTGCAACTCTTAACGCACGACTCTCTCTTTCTCTCTGTCGTTCCTTCTCAGTTTCCCATATCCAGCTCTCTCTCCTTCCCTCGCTCTCTCGGCTTCTTTCTCTCTCAGCAACACAATTCCCCCATTTGAGAGTCGAAGCGGAAGGAAGAGAGCTACCCATTTCGTTCCGGCGCATAAAGATCGAAGCTTCTCTAATCTTCCAATCAGCTTGAGGAAAAGAACATTCTCTACGCTCTTCTAGCTTTGCTTCGGTTTAATCTCGAAAATGGGTGTGAACTCTGCCGTGAAGAACCAGCACCCCAACAACCAGGTCTTCGATGTCTCCGTTAATATCCCGCCGCAAGGTGGCTCCAAATGCTTCGACGACGACGGTCGTCTCAGACGCACAGGTCCCTGTCTTTTTTCTTCGTTTTTGTTTTCAAGAAACGATTTCCTTCGCCGAAACGAAATAGGAAACGATTTCCTGAGATGTAGATTACCACGACTTCTCACGACTCATTAGGAAAGACGAGGACGAACACCCACAGGGAATCGCCCGTCTTTTAGGAACGTTGCTGTCGCGTCAATGCCGTCACAAAACCAGGGAAAAGAACCACAAACATTAAGAAACTCTTCAAGGAAAGCAGACGAATTCTTTGTTTTTTTTTTCTTTTAATGAAACACCATCAATGAAATTTCGCATCGACGCGTGTTGTGATTTTATAAACGTGGGTGAATTTACAACCTTCTCTTTTCCTTTTTAAGAGACTACTGATAAAAGAGAATTTAGAATATTTTAGTGACAATGTTACTTATGGTGGCTCGTGCGTGAACGAATGCAGGGACGGTATGGACAGCGAGCTCTCACATAATCACGGCAGTGATTGGCTCAGGAGTCCTGTCCCTGGCTTGGGCCACTGCGCAGCTCGGCTGGATTGCTGGTCCCGCTGTCATGCTCCTGTTCGCCTTGGTAACTTACTACACCTCCACCCTCCTCGCCGCCTGTTACCGCTCCGGCGATGGCAGTCGCAACTACACCTACATGGATGCTGTCAGTGCCAATCTCGGTATGTCACATTTGTATCCGTGTTCACGTTCATATTCCAATGCTAATGTCTTGAGTCATGTCCAATCATGTTGTGTTTGATGCTAAACTCTCCTCTTTTGATTAAATTCTCCAGGTGGGTTCAAAGTCAAGCTCTGTGGGCTGGTTCAATACGTGAACCTCTTTGGGGTTGCCATCGGTTACACCATTGCATCTTCCATTAGCATGATGTGCGTAAATTTTCAGTGAAAATTCTCGTGATTGTTTTGCCAGTGTCGAAAGTTATGCGAGTTCGATTGATTTTGTTGGCTTCTATGGTCACTGCAGGGCTATCAGTAGGTCCAATTGCTTCCACAAGAACGGTCAGAAGAGCCCGTGCCATTTCAACAGCACTCCTTACATGATTGCATTCGGCATCATTGAGATCATCTTCTCTCAAATCCCCGATTTCGATCAGCTGTGGTGGCTGTCCATCGTCGCCGCTGTCATGTCCTTTACCTACTCCACCATTGGACTCGGCCTTGGTATTGCCAGAGTTGCAGGTACAAGAAATTTTTCTTGCTAAGCTGCTCCAGTCATCTTTCTAAACCATCCCATTGGGGACAGAACCCGGCAGAAGTATGAGTTCTGATTTAGTATACTGTTCTGAATTGTCTCCTCTTCAGAGACGGGGAATTTCATGGGAAGTCTCACTGGAATTAGCATCGGCACCGTGACCTCCACACAGAAACTATGGAGGAGCTTCCAGGCTCTTGGTGACATTGCCTTTGCCTATTCATACTCCCTTATCCTCATCGAAATTCAGGTGAATAATTTAATTTCCTCTCAAATGCATGACACAAGAAAGTACTAGTGATGGTTACATATTGTAATGAAATTGAAGTCACTTGACACGATAAGTTTGTATATGTTTCAGGACACCATCCGGTCCCCGCCATCCGAATCAAAGACGATGAAGAAGGCGAGTCTAGTCAGCATAGCAGTCACGACCCTTTTCTACATGCTCTGCGGATGCATGGGCTATGCTGCCTTCGGTGACAATGCGCCTGGAAACCTCCTCACTGGGTTCGGCTTCTACAACCCATACTGGATGGTCGACATTGCCAACGCTGCAATCGTGATCCACCTCGTCGGCGCGTACCAAGTCTATTGCCAACCCCTATTCGCCTTCGTCGAGAAGGCTGCGATCAAGAAATTCCCCAACAGCCAGTTCATCAAGAGGGATATCGAAATCCCGACCCTTGGTCTCCGTACTTACAAGCTCAACCTCTTCCGGTTGGTCTGGAGGACGGTCTTTGTGATCACGACCACCGTGATCTCCATGCTCCTTCCATTCTTCAATGACATTGTTGGTCTGCTCGGAGCGCTGGGTTTTTGGCCCCTCACGGTCTATTTCCCGGTCGAGATGTACATTAAGCAGAAGCAAATACCCAAGTGGAGCACCAAGTGGGTGTGCCTTCAGATTCTGAGCATGGCTTGCCTAATCATCACCATTGCTGCTGCTGCTGGCTCTGTCGCTGGTGTTGTTCTCGACCTCAAGTCCTATAAGCCCTTCAACTAGTTAAAGATTATTTGGGCGCTCATGTTCATAACAAGGTTAATCATGGTGGTGGAATTTGCTTTGTGAGAAATTCTAGGCTTAGGTTTCATTTTCACTGTGTAATGTGTTTAGGGAACGGGAAGGGTCATGCTAGTCTCTGCATATCGTGGTCCTCATGATAAGAATGTACCTCTTCTATTATTTGTCGATGCAAATGGAAAGCTTCAAGAAAAAGGAAGTTCAAGGTCTTCTCTCTGCTCATGTAGTTTGATTTTGGGGGCTATACACAAGTAAGTTTGCAAAATAAAAATCCTTCTTATTGTCTTTATCGATCCGCCCATCTATGACAATTTGTAGAAACTTTCTCTTTCTCAACTCTGCATCTTTTAGAGAGCAGCCACTCTTAGGACAGAGAAGGGGGGAAAAAAAGAAGCAACAGATAAACATCGAGGCCTAAAAAATGACTTGTCTCGAGACTCTTGCGGCTAGAGCTACGGCCAAAGTCAATCCAGGACTTTCAACAACGAGAAGTATATGGTCACTGTTGAATGAAAACAATAAGGGGTGAACCACACGCCCATAATCATGACAAGGATCAAACGGAACTTTAATCTTGTCCTTACCACGAAAATGTAGAAAGCCTCTCAAGAAAAGGAAAAAAAAAAGGCAAAATTTTATTTATTTTCTCATGAACCCGACAGTCCGCAAATTCGATAGGGCATGAACTTGGCCTAGTCAGACCACAGAAGCAAAAGAAATGTGTTTTTTGTCATTTGTCTCCAGTATCCGCCCTTAGTTTCCAAACTTGCATAAGGGAAAGACTAGCAATGTGCAAGGGAATCTGTGATTATGCCACAATAGTTTTGTCGCTTCCAGTAATGCATGAAATTTCATCTGCTTTGGCAAAAATTCAAAACCAACATAACAAGAGTTTGAAAAAACATCAAAATCACTAGGTGAGACATTTTTTGATGGTCTTATCAGCTACTCCAACCATCTTTCTTGATTTAAAAAAATCAAAATGAAATAAATGGCTGTTTCAAATTCTTGCTGATTGAGAGCTACTTTAGCAGTAGCAGAGTATCTGCTTTTACACTTGCAGACATGTGTAAACACAACTGTTCAGTGTCAAATCTTCATGAGAGCCATCGAATGTTGCCCACTAATGTGAAACCACAGATCATGCCCGCCACAATGATCTAGGATTACAACCTTTTCCATAGCATTTTGATGTGACCCAAGACAGTCGAAAAGGGATGGCTCATGTTACAAGGTCGACTGAACCGACGGTGGCCAAACCCACAAAGTACAATTTCCTTGTGGTGTGGTGTGCCTTTTTTTCGGTGCTGGTAATCATTGTCAGCTTTGAGATTCCCTTTTGTGAGTGTGGGGTATCAATTAAGCAAAAGTCAAACCAGAAGATGGACAGAGAAGTATGTAGTGAGGAGAGCACAGGCCCGAGAGCTTCTCTAATTTCTTTTTTTCCTCCTCTTCAATGAGAGTTTCTAATGTGGAGTTGTGGAGAATGTCAGGAAGTAGGTCGTGTAAAATCAACGCACGCCGAAGATTTTCTAGCGCACTCTTTCAATGAGAAGTCGAGTGTATTTTACGCCTTGTTATTTCAATTGGAATAATGATTAAAGCGAGCCTAATGACTTTTTAAATTAGGAATCATTGTGAAGCATCAAGTCTAATGGAAATCAAAAAACAAGAAGAAGAAGTTGACAGTTGATAGCTTCCAAACTTTAAACTGATAAGTCATCAAATGACTCTAAGTCACCATGTCACTTATTGTTGGTATTTTTACTTTACCGTATTAATTGCATATGCATTCATTGCGTATCATCTGTTCAATGATACTTAAGAAAATAATGCAAAAAAGTCAAGTTACATTGTTTTTTTTTTATTCTAATAGCTATTTTTTTATCGAGTCGACTATAAATTGTTGAAAATTTTGAGAGACTGTAATTTAGAATGGATTTATAGTTCAAGCACCTTAACATTGGTTGTTAGTAATAGTCATCCCCATATAGTTCATGTAAAATATAATTTGGAGCTCATATTTTTGAAATTTGTCGCCTTAAATTGGTATATTTTATTATGTATATCTAGGAATCAACATCAGTTGTCCTCAATGTTTGTCCTTTTCATCCTATGTGATTTCAATCCTCAGTCAAAATATGCTCTACATTTGGATTATAATAGTCCCATGTTCATAATGGGTCCGTAGGTTATTTTCAAACTCACTTTGTGAATGATCGTGCATATATGTCACCCGTAGTTCTCATAAGTGCAAGAATCGTGATTTATAGTATGACGTAAATCGATGTCGAGACTAAAATTGCACCAAAAACGGAACTGCAAGAAGTAAGGTTTTAGCATTCCCTCATGAAGACTCTCAAAACACAGTCAAAATTTAAAAATTTAAGAGTGTAACTTTCACAGCATATTTTAACCGCCAACAGCAAAGAAATAAGATTCTTCTTTTTTAAAGGGCACATGGTTTAAGATTCTTTTGTCATCAAGTGAGTACAAAGAACTCATTCCGTTGGCACGTTCTGAGGTAGAAAGCCAAAAGATGACAGTGGGGGGTTAGGTGGCGGCTGCGGCGGCCGCCGGAGACTTTCGGCTTTCGGCGGCTAGTGGTATGTGGAATCTCCGAGGAAATTCATCGGGAAGTTATTGCTTAAGATATGAATACTTTTTGGATTCTCTGTCTCTTCTGGTGAATCCTTTTTTTGACCGACAGAAAACGCCGGAGGTAGAATCTGGTAGTTGTGAGGCTTGCGACATGTACTCGAAATCCCACTGAACCTAGGGGAACGAATTAGGACAAGTTACTTGTCGGCTTAAAAAACCAATAATAAGGAGATATGACAAAAAAACAAAGTTGGGTTTGTCTTCTTTGTGTAATTATTTACTTTCTGGGTGAAACTGGAGGGTCCGAAGAAGAATCTCCAACGATCAAGGGATGCACCCAGATTCTTTCACCTAATCGGCACTAGCAATCAAGGTCATGACGACTTCAGCTCTAATGCAACACTAGGAACAATTGATCACGACACTTGGGGCCAATTTGATTGATCACCACCATTACATTTGTGCAATCTCAAGATAGAATAGTTTAATATCGAATTTCTTTGGTGCCAATGAAAGGTGCTTAACTTTTTGCTTTTTCAAAGGACTAGTTGACCTTGTCACCAACCCAAAATAAAATTTTAACCCATAAATTATGATGGAATTTGAATAGTAAACCTTGGCACCATCGGCGTTGGTGTGGAAATTTTTTAAATATATGTTTAAAATTTTTCTATTTTTTTTCCTAATCCTAGGTTTAGAGAAAACATGGAAAAAATAGTAAAAATACATTTAAAATTTATCCACATCAATTCTGACGATGTTACGACCAACATTCATATCAGTAATTTCATACTAAAATCGGTCAAATTGATTCAATTGACAAAATATGAAAAATTTAGGATTTAATTGATAAAATTGAAAATTTTATAATTAAATTAATAAAAATATAATAGATTTAAGACTTATTAAATATTTTTCCCTTCTAGATGAGCACCAAAATAACCGCAGTCTATGTATGCAAATACTAACAAATATAAGATTAATTGATTGATTGATTGATTGGACTATTTCCTATTCCCTAATAGCTTCCTGCCAATCCTCTGCCTTGCAAAGGCTTTGATGCTCACATACTTGATCAAATCGTCTTGAGTACTCACGACGGATATCGTCCTCGAACCATGCCATCTTCGACAGTCTCACGACATCCACTTAGTCTTCTGGTACAGCTCTCGACATAGCTTCCAAATTGCAACTTGCTGAGAAATTTTCCCTCGCAAGCCCTAACCTCCATTGCCAATTTCCTTAGCTCCAATCTCTGTGGGTTTTAAAAACCCAAAGTCTCGCTCGAGCTTCTTAGCCATTTTCTCAATCCCAAGCCCAAGCCCCGGGATTCTTGTGCCTCCATGCTTTGAGGACCTTTGGGATTGGTCCTCCACAGGTGAATAGCCCGCAGAGAAGGCAATGGTTGCCAACACCATAGCTGTAGCAGCCGATAAGGGCTATTTTGTTTGTTTGAACCGGGAATAACACTAGGGAGAGATGTGACTTAGGTTCATTATTGCAGTACCATAAAGAAACACGAGACATAGATGAAAATGATGATGACACAAATTGTCATTGAATTTCGACCCAATGTGCAATAAGACTCTCGAACTTTCAATTTGTTCAATGTAGTCCTTGAACTTTAGTTAAATATGCAATATAGCCCCTGAATTTTTAATTTATTCAATGTGATCATTGGACTTTTCATATATATTCAACTTAATTCTCGAACTATATAAAAATGTTCAATATTGCCATTCCCTTTCATTAATTGAAGTTTAGGGATAACATCAAATTTTTTTTATATATAATTCGAGAAATAAGTTGAATATGTATCAAAAGTCTAGGGATCATATTAAATAAATTAAAATTTTAAGGACTACATTGTACATCGAGCTATAATTCAAGAGTTATATTGAACAAATTAAAAGTTGAGGGACTACATTGCATATTTAATTAAAGTTTAGGGATCATTTGTTTCATTTTTCCTAGATGAAAATAGGGCCGACACACAAGATTTTATGTTGTTTTCCTGACTTGAATGTTGATTCGAGTCAACCCTTGTCAAGTTGCTCTATAGGGTCGGGTGGGTTCCATGTGGGGTTGCGCACATGATGAGCTCGGTCAATAGAATAACGACTTGATTTTAAGCAAAGCCCTTTCCGAATTACTCTTGAGAATTTCTGAGTGGCTCAAACTTCGATCTGTGAGTGGGCTGTCAGATTGGGCCTCTCGTTGTTAGAGAAATTGGGCCTCTCGTTGCGAGAGAACATTGTTAGGTATTTAATTAGAAAGGAACATTGTTTTACATTTCTTTATTTTCTAAAATAAATAATTTTCTTATTAAATTAAGATAGTAAATTTCCTTGTTAAATTAGATTACTACTTTTCCTATGCTCATTATTCGAGTGTAAGTATCCATTGATCATAACACATTATGAAGCCAAGCTAGCAAGTAAAGATGTATCCTTTGAGTATTTTCTCTCTCCCTCTCTCTTAAAAATTTTAAAATATTTCTATGGATTTTTGAAAAGGGCTAACCCTAAAATGCTGGTAAGATTTATAAGGCGAGACTCGCTACCTAACTGATTGATATAGTGCCTAGCATTTCAAGAAGAAATTCATTGGTTAGTTAGGGCCTGTTTGTTAATGGTCTTTGTTTCTGTTTATGAACAAAATTTCTATTTTTTTGTTTCAGGGAACAAAAGAAGAACAGAAACGCATTTGTTTGCGTTTTTGTTCTAAATCTATTTTTTTGTTCCCAGGAACACATTTGGAACAGAAACAAGAAACAAGAAAAACGTGTTTCTTGTTTCTGGAACAATTTTTAAGAACAAATTTTCTCTCTCCTCTCTTTTTCTTCTCTTTTTTTTTTTTCTTCTTTTTTTTTTTTTTTTTTTCTCGGCGGTTGCTAGCCTCGGCCATGGCGGCGGCGGCCGTCAAGGGCCGACGCTATCGAGGGCCGGCGACCTCGCCGAAGCGTCGCCGGCCCCCGGCAAGGCCGAGCGTCGCCAGCCCCTGGCCGGGCCATCACCAGTGGCCGAGCCAAGCCTCTCCAGTGCGGGGCAAGGCTGGGCGAGCTCGAGCTCGCCGGATCTGGGCGAGCCCGAGCTCGCCCAACAAAGGCGAGGCCGAGCCTCGCCCAACCACGGCGAGCCTCACCGTGGCTTGGCGAGGCCGCCGACCCTCGTCGGCCCGGTCGCCGGCCATGGCCAAGGCCGGCGACCGGCCAAAAGAAGAAAAAAAGAAAAAAGAAAAAAGAAAGAAAAAAAGAAAAAAAAATTAAAAATATTAAAAAATTAAAAGAAACAAAAAAAAGAACACAAATTTATCAAACGTGTTTTTATTCATTTTTTATTTCCGGAACAAGTTTACCAAACACGTTTTTATTCAAAAATCGTTCCCGAAGAAACATCAGAAATTTTTTTTTCTATTTCTGTTCCCTGGAACAATTTTTAAACATAAATGTTACCAAACGCGCCCTTAGATGAAAATTATTGAAACTACAAGACTTAAAAAATAAGACCACATCGCCGATCAATGTAGATGAATGAAGACCGCCCGAAGGAAGCCAGTCATAGGCATTTAATGGAATAATGGTGGGACGTTATGCCGAAATAAAGCCTCTGAATTGGTCACATGATATCGCTAAGTACGTCCATAAGGTTTTAGACTCTCTCCCTAATGCCTCAACTTTTAGTGGCGTTATCTTGTTGAACGTAATGGCAATCAGAGTGCTGGAGTTTATCCTAGGGCTTGGCTAGCCTAACGGTGCCGTGAAAATAGGTGCCGTGATTTTCAGTTTCTAACCGTCTAATACCAGCCACGAGTTTTAATGGAGGAAACTAGGACAATGCTTTGACCGGTTTCATTTGTTTGTTTTTATTTTTATTTTTAACTTTCCATCATTTCCTTTTTCTCTTGGCTTAATTTAGGATTTGAGAATTTATAAAGGCCCAAAAAGCGCCAATCTGAAAGGAAAAATCTACATTTCCCAAAAAAATAAGAAATCCTTGAATATATAAAAAAAAAAAATTATATACCACGAAATAAAATTTACAAGTTAAAAAAATTATCACTAAGTAAAAAGAAATCATTAATATCATTAGAAAGATATAGTGCATTTTAAAGATGAATAAACACTTGAAATGTTGGCTTTGCAACTAATGAAAAAATCATTGTGCATTATGACTTTTCACTTTTTTCACTCAAATTAAATTGCCTTAGAATAATTCTCCGATTGCCTTGAAGTTGCTTTCATCACTAGTAACTTAGTATTGCATAGTGTTATGACTCTTTCAGCATTAGCATCTTTGATTGAATTATTCATCTTGTCTTTATCACTAACATTATTTTCATTAATGAAATTGCTTTCAATACAAACTCCATTCATGTGAACAAGATAGAGAAAAACTTAATAACTATATGTCTAATATATATATAACCAATTAAATTAGGCGTCAACAATACCTTTTACTTTTTTGCAATCGGAGAAGGAAAGTCTAATCCTTTCTCCATGGTTAAGTATTAATCAATTACAACCTACATAATTGAAATTTTAAAGTACACTAGATATTCACATTATATTTTGTTTGAGTTCTTGACTTTCTTTTATTTAGGAACAATATCCACCAAATGTTTTCTTTGGCTAAAGAATAATATCTATTATTTTAAAAATTACGATTGGATTCTTCATATATTACATCTTGTTCAAATTTTATCATTTTGATTTGATTTTCACAATAAAATAGAAACATATATCACATCTTGTTCCTTTTTAAAATAGCGAAAACCACACCAAATTCAATGAAACTCTAAATAACACCAACACCAACACAAACATGTGATACACGACACGCAACATGACATGCCGACACGTTATTTTTCAAAAAATAGATAATTCCGACACATTGGGACATATTGTATATTAAATGTATTTTTTTATGTATGCATGATAAATTATTATTTTTATGATTATTTCAATCAAATTAATTTTGATTCAAATTAACAAATAAATAACTAAATAAAAGATCCTAGAATGACTTTACACTAAAAACATTAATACAATTTGTTAATATCAATCATTGTTTTAATTTGACAAATTCAACTATATTCCATTCTAGTAATCCACAAAACTTGAAGGAAAAAAAAATCCATATTCCATTATTAAATTTAACATTTAACAATAAGTTAAAATAAAAAAATTACATTTCACCATCAAATATAAAAAGAAGCTTTTCCCCCATTATTATTTTTTTTTTTTTTTTATATATTTACATTTTGACCTCTTATTTATTGAAAATTTTTAAAATTAATCCCTTGTGTGTCAGAATCTTGTATTGGAATTTTAGACTAGGAGTTAATCACGTGTCAGATTTTTCAAAACCTGTTAACCGAGTGTTGGAACATGTCGGAGCGTGTCAAAGTATATCGGATAGATGTTAGAGTGTCCGACATGACACAAAGTTATCAAAGAGTGTCAGTGCTTCATAGATGAAACTTTCCAATGAAACTTTCCAATTTTGATTTTTCCAAAAAAAAAACCATTAAACAAGTCAACGAATTTCTTTGAGAAAATTTGTGGTGTTACCCACCGTTTGTTATCGAAGACTAACAGTACTATAGGCTTATCATTTTCCTAATATTGTTGTCACTGTTGTTAGTAGTAGTAGTATTTCACATTTTCTTGACATTGTTTCTCAGTTTGCATTTAATAGGCAATATTGTTGGAACCGGACAAGCCGGTCATATGGTTCTAAGCGACGCTTTTGTGGTTAATAATGATCCGTTACACATGCTAAAATTGATGGACCGTTATGTAGGCATTTCCCTTTTCTCACTCCCCAAAAAAGCAAGGGGAGAATAAACGGAAAAACGACTCGATAATCTGATTCACACCTTGTAAATGGCACTTTGATTTCCTTTTGATTTCGTGTTCCTCGCTGTATTTTCAATTAATCGATGCATTGTGCCCTTTATTTCTTTTGATCTCCGGTCCTTACACTTTGCTATTCAAGCAATTTATCTTTCTTGTCATTTAGGTCGATTTAGCAACATCCATTTCATGCCTTGCTCTCTAGGCTCATACGCCTTACACGTACATGCACCGTTCGTAACATCCTTGAAATTTTTTTTTTGTGTGATGTGGTTGAACTCGAACCGGGGAACAAAGTTTTATATTTTTACGATTGTTAGATTTACCTAGGTCAATTTAGCATCGATGAATATGTAATTGATTATGCTATCTTGTACTTCAATGAGGTCTAATTCTAAATAAATCTAAATAGGACCAAATAAAAACCATGACAAACTTAATCAAGAAAAAAGATATAGTATCACTCCTCAAATGAATTTAATATTTGAGTAATTTTTCAAAGTTTAAAAATAGTTCACCTGCACTAATTAGTTCTATGGTTTCATTTCCTTTTTGGAAGAAAGAAATGGTGTCCATATTGAAAACTTCCTAAAATCAGTATCTGGTTGCCAATTGCATGTCCATGGCACTTGGAGGTAAAAAAGGCACCTTCATTCAAAAGGAATGACAATGCCTTTAGCTTAGCAAGGTCATGAAAGGAATAAGCTGAGATGACTGAAAATAAAGGCTAATTGTGGAATCATGGAAACTTTCCATTTGTAGCAATGGAATATTCTCTTAGGCTCCGTTCGTTTCGCAGAAAATAATTTCTGGGAAAACGTTTTCCGGATTTTTCGGCGTTCATTTCATGGAAATTTAATTCCTTAGGGAAAATCTTTTCTATGAAAGGAAAAAAGTTTTCTAAATTTTGGGAAAATATTTTCCACTTTTGAAAAGTGAAAAACATTTTCCTCACTTAGTCTCCCTTATCTCACACTTCTACAAATCCTCACTTCCTCCTCCCCTTTCTTCTTCTTCTTTTTTTCTTTTTTTATTCGAATTATTTTTAATTTTTTAATTTTTTAATTTTTTAATTTTTTTTTTGTTTCCCATCTTCTTCTTTTTTTGGCTAGCCGTCGACTGTCGCTAGGCAAACCTTGAGCTCGTTGATCTCGAGCTCGTGCTTGTCGATTTAGTGAGCCTCGAGCTCGACGCTTGCGCTCGCTAATCTAGAGAGCGGTGAGCCTCGTGCTCATCAGTGAGCTCGAGGCTCGCTAGTGGCCGGTCATTGGCCATCGCCGTGGCCGGCAACTGGCCAAGAAAGAAGGAGATGGAAAACAAAGATTTTCCTTACCGAACAACGAAAAATATTTTCCACTTCATTTTCAGGTTTCATCCGAACACCAGAAAATAATTACATTTTCTTGAAAAATGACTTTCTGGAAGAAATTTTTGAGACAAGAATTAGAAACATATGAAGTAAACCTAGACAAATGACGTGAATAAGCCATATCAAATTGGGTGCAATTGCTGCACGTAACTTCAACAGTGATTTTATTAATTTTTTGGAAACCAAAAAAAAAAATATTTGTTTCCAAAAAAATATTTGTATAATAATGTTAAAAATATTCTTTTTGCAATAGATGGGTGGATCTCTCCCCTGAATTTCTCGTGTAATATGTTGTTTTTCTTTTCTTTCAAAAATATATTTTTTTATGATAATATCAACATTAGTGCTCACCGTACCGTACAAGACAGTTATCGCTCACGTTAGCAAATGCCGAGCAAAATTGGCCACATGAATTCAGTTGACAAAATGTGAAAATGTTTGGGACTTAATTGGAAAAATTGAAAAATTTAGAACTAAATTGGTCAAAGTTTAATAGGTTTAGAACTTTTTTTACAATTTTCCATACTTGGTGACTGAGGGCCTGTTTGTTAAAAAGTGTTTCTGTTCTCCAAAACAAAAATTTATGTTCTTTTGTTCCGAGGAATTTAAAAAGAACAGAAACGTGTTTGGAAAAAAATTTTGTTCCCGGGAACAGATTTGGAATAGAAACAAGAAGTAAAAAAAAGTAACTTCTTCTTCCCAAGAACAATTTCGAGAAACAATTTTTCTCTCTCTTCTTTTTTTTTCCGTCTCTTTTCTTTCATTCTTCTTCCTTTTAGCCGGTTGCCGGCATCGACCATGGCCGGCGATGCCGAGCCTCGCCGGTGGTTGGGCAAGCTCGGCCTTGCCAGATCTGGGCGAGCTCGAGCTTGCCCAACCAAGGCGAGGCGAGCTCGCGTTGCTTGGGCGAGCTCGAGCCTTGCCGGTGGCCTAGCGAGGCTCGCCTAGCCACCGAGGCCACCGGCGAGGCTCGACCTCACCTAGATCTGGCGAGGCTCCGGCGAGGCTCCGGCGAGCTCGCCGGACCTCGCCTAGCCGATCGCCGACTGCCATTGTGGCCGGCAATTAGCCACAAAGGAGGAAGAAGGAAAAAAAGAAGAAAAAAAAAAAATATATAATAAAAATATTGAAAAATTTTAAAAAACAACAAAATTATACAAGTTTACCAAATATATTTCTATTCCTGGAGTAGAAATTTTTTGTTGTTATCAAGCGCGTTCTTATACTAAAAATATTTAAAAATTCTAAAAAAGAAGTTCACCAACAATCCGTCAACAATCCGTCAAGCCAATGGTTTGCTTTCTGGAAATTTTTATATATTATCTTTTCCCACAAATCCATCATGAAACATTTCGCATCTTGAGGTATCATGCTTTAGAGGAAATAATGGGCTTAGGGTTTAGGTTTTGAAATTAGTTTGGTGGAGTTGAATCGAAGTAGAGGATTCGTGGATGACTATGTTTGTGTATATAAATTAGGTTTGGAAATCATCGTTCAATTGACAAAATGAGTTCGAATATGTGGACAGTGATACATAGTGTGTCATTTTCAGGTTTAGAAATAGTTAGGTTTATATCTAGGAGATATAGTCGGCTCCATTCTTTTATATAGCTTGGGAGGAAACAATGTAATATATTGTCTTCAGTGGAAAATTGTAAAGCTAAAGCAGCAGTATTCTGTTGTTCTGAGCAATAAAAAAAAAATACGCATTTTTTCTATGCTGGTATGTTTCGGTAGGTGTCAAAAAACCATTTGTGAAAAAAACTACGGGTGACTTATTTACAGGTAATGCGTTGGTAACTTTCCAATACTTTTAATGAAATTTACCAGTATAAAATTATCAACCTAAATTACTAATTACTTTTGATTGTCAACTCTCCTTTGTCCTACTTACCAATGTTTAATTGTTTTTTTTTCCTGATTTACCAACTTTTCTACTAGGTTACTAATTTTTATTTGTCTCGGTTAGCAATCCCTCACATTTACTAGCTCTTTTTAAAAATTGTCAACCTAAATTAGCATGACTCGCCAATGTTTCTCCTATCAAATAACCACCTAGAATTAGATTATTGTTTCTAATTTGAGTTATTAGAAATTTCTGTTCCAGACCTATTTCTGGAAGAGAAATCCGTTTGATAAACCTATTCAGTTTTTCTATTTCTGGAATAGATTTATATTCCAGAAATAGGTTTGGAAGAGAAATCAGAAGTTAAAATTTTCTACTTCTCTATTTCTGGAATAGAAATCAGAAATAAAAATTCTTCTCATCGTTCGTCAATCGGTCCTTCATTCGTCACCGGCGATTACCGTCCGTCGGTCGCTCGTCGCCGTATTGCCCGTTGCCATCGCCGCCGGCCACCACCGCCCGTCGGCCGCCAATCGGGCCCCGTCGCTAGTCGCCGGCCCCACTACCATCGCCGGTCACCGCCGCCGCCGCTGCCGCCGGTTGCCGGTCGCCCGCGCCGCCGCCGCCGGCCGCCGGCCGTCCATCCCCGCCGATCGCCAGTCCACTACCGTCCGAAAGGAAGAAATTTTGTGTCGTTATCAAACGGTTATTTTTGCTTAGAAACTCTTCTAGAAATAGAAATAGAAAAATCTATTTATGTTCCAGAAACTATTTCTAGAACAGAATGGTTGTCACGCTTTTTCTGGAACAGAATTTCTATTTAAAGTGACTTTTATTTGGTTTTTGATTTAATTTCCTAAATTTTCTATCATTTTCAGACTTTTATCTGTGTGTTTATATATATATTAGCAATGCCTTAAATTTACCAACTTTTCAAAGAAATTATCAACCTTGATTTAAGTGAATTACTAAGTTTTATCTGATTATCTTACCAACTAATTTGGGTTAGCAACTTATCACTTAAGCTGGTTATCAAATCTATTTTTCTTTAGTTACTAAGTTTTCTTATCTTTACCAAATTTGATTTATCTTTTTTAATTGCACTTGAAATTATTAACTCTTATATGAAAAAAAAAACTTTAATTTAAATGATTTATCAACTTGTCAATGATTAGTTATTAATTAATATTGAATTACCAACTTTCATTTGAATTCATTATTGATGTTCATTTGATTTTTTAATTACTTCTTTATTCTATTTTCCAATGAGTTTTTGTTTAATTGGTAAGCAATTCAAATGAAACTTAGTAAATAAAAACTAGTTCGTGACCTAGTGGGAGAGAAAATGGTAACTCAAACAAAAAAGAGGTTGAAAAATTCGGGAGAATTACCAAAAAAAGTCATAAACCTATTACAATTGTGCCAAGTCAATCATAAACTTATATTCTTAGTCAATTGAGTTTTAAAATTTTTACAATTGTGCCAATTTAGTCCATTCGGCCCAATTTGGCTAGTCAGCATTGACGTGAATGTTCGCCGATGCTAATGTGGACAATTTTATCGATAATATTTTATTTTTTCGAATTCTTTTTATTAATTCTTTGTTTTTCTTTCTCTTTTTTTTTTTTTCCTCCTTCATTCTTCTTCCTCTAGCCAGTCACTGAACTAAGGCAACCTCATCAGCCAGTGGCGAGGCTCACCTCATTGTGACTGGGCAAGAGCAAGCTCGCCTAGCCAATGGTAAGCAATTCCCTGTTGGATTTGGCAACGGCAATTCAAGCCTCGCTACTAGCCGACGAGGTCGCCTCAATTCGACGACTGGCCCTCGCCTCTAGCCAATTGCCTCTGTTCAGCGAATGGCTAGAGGAAAAAAGAAGGAAAGAGGAAATAAAAAAGGGAAAAAATTAAAAAATAAAATTAATAAAAAATTTGAAAAAAATATTATCTAAAATTATTCACGTCAGCATTTGCCAGTGTCGGCTAACATCAACATTGGCGCCAACCAGCCAAATTTGGCCTGACGGACGGAATAGGCATAATCGCAAGAAGTTTAGGACTTAATTGGCCAAAAAAATAAACTTAGAACTAAATGAGCACAACTGTAATAAGTTTAAGACTTATTTGGTAATTTTCCCTGAAAAATTCACATAAGAGTTGATAAATGTGAGACACATGTAAGAGAGAAAAATAGAAGTTAGTAAATAATAGAAAAAAAAAGGTTGATAAATTAAACAAAATAAACACTAGTAAGTACCTCAAATAAGAGTTAGTACCCTAAAACTAGTTAAAAAATTTATTGGAAAAGAGTTGTTAAGTCACTCATATAAAGATTAGTAAGTTTATATAGAAGTTGGTAAGTTTAAGGCATTAATAAGAAAGACAAATGAAAGTTAATTAAAGATAAGAAATTTCATAATTTGCAAATTGTTAAAATGATTAATAATTTCATAAAGCTCTTGATAATAACCAACAAGATTATTGGATAATGAGGCAATCGGTAACTTTTCCTTATCAACAGTTTTTTTTAGACTTACTGATTGCTTGAGAAATCTATCGACACGGAGAAAATTTGTTTTTCATAGCGGAGCGGTAAAATCTTCTGGCGGAAGCAATGAGCATAATAGAAGTGTGTTGTCATCTGACATAAATTTGGTCACACAGATCTCAAATTAATTATGCAAATAAACCCAGTCTATTATAAGGTAGAGTTTCTCGTGATCTAAGCAAATACTCGGGGTCATAGATCTACCAATGAACTCAACAACCTGGTGATGTCTCATCTTTGTTTTAATTCCTGTGAATGAATCTAATACCATGAAGTCAGAATTGCTCTGGTACAACCTCAAGTCGAGCTCTCTCTCTCCCTCTCTCTCCCTCACAATTCCCGTTCTTTGTAGCCACATTCTCTCAAGCAAATATTAGATCCCACATGAAAGTCATCTCATCTGATGGTGCATATGAATTGGGCTCACATATACAGGGTGCAGCAAAGATTTTGTCCATTCTCCATCACTATAAAGTTCATAACGCGATACGTCTTTGAGAAAATTCCAGGAGGAAGGAGATAAGTCCACAATGAGCATTTTGCAGTCCTTTTCTCATGCATCATTCCTTATTCCTTTTCAGCTTGATCGCATCCCTTTTTCCTCATCTTCGAGTGACTAGAGGGAATTTCTTTCCAAGGACATATATCTTCGTCAATTTTCTTAGACAAGTTATCCGATCTAAAGCATCAAAAGTGATTCCAATTCCTCTTACTTGTTTCTTCTTCGAGCAGAAAGCATAAATGTCATATACTCACTCTCTCCCCCCAATTCCCATTCTTTGTAGCCACATTCTCTCAAGCAAATAGTATATACATCAGGATCATGTCAATTTAGTTTGTATCTGCCGTTATATAAGTGGATCCCGCATGAAAGGCATCTCATCTGACGGTGCATATGAATTGGGCTCACATATACTTGGTGCAGCAAAGATTTTGTCCATTCTCCATCGCTATAAAGTTCATAACACGATACGTCTTTGAGAAAATTCACGGAGGAAAGGAGATACGTCCACAATGAGCATTTTGCAGTCCTTTTCTCATGCATCTTTCCTTATTCCTTTGAGCGTTTTGCAGTCCTTTTCTCATGCATCTTTCCTTATTCCTTTGAGCATTTTGGGAAATTTGTCCAAAAAGCCCTAAACCTATTGCAGTTTTGCCAATTCAGTCCTAAACCTTTTAACTTTGCCAATTGAATTCTAAACATTTTCACTTCTTGCCGATTCAGTCCATCCGGCCAATTTTGGCCAAAAAATGCTGACGTGGACGCCGGCGGTGCTACGTAGGACCACCGATGCGACGTGGACAATTTTTAATAATATTTTAATAATTATGAATTTTTTTGATTTTCTGTTTTTATTTTTTATTTTTTATTTTTGACTTTTTCCGGTGACCGGCCACTGGCCACAGCCAGCCAGCTGGCCTCGCCCGCCACAGGCGAGGCCTGGCCGAGCGACGGCAACCCCCGGGAGTCTCTGTCGCCCGGCCGAGCCTTGCCTGCGGAAGGCGAGGCCAGCCGATCGGCTGTGGCCGGTGGCCGGCCGTCGCCTGTGGCAGTGGCTGGCCACCGGAAAAGACAAAAATAAAAAAAATAAAAAGGAAAAAAAACATAAAATAAAAAAATTCAAAAAAATTTTAAAATTTTAAAATATTATTAAAAATTATCCACGTCAGCACATCGGCGGTCCTACGTGGCATCGCTAACGTCCATGTCAGCATTTTTCGACCAAAATTGGCTGGATGGACTGAATCGGCAAGAAGTGAAAATGTTTAGGACTCAATTGGCAAAGTTAAAAGGTTTATGACTGAATTAACAAAACTGCAATAGATTTAGGAGTTTTTGGAAAATTTTCCGTGAATTTTCTCAAGTCCTTTTCTCATGCATCCTTCCTTATTCCTTTGAGCGTTTTTCAGTTCTTTTCTCATGCATCTTTCCTTATTCCTCCCTATTCCTTTTCGGCTTGATCGCATCCCTTTTTCCTCATCTTCGAGTGACTAGAGGGAATTTCTTTCCAAGGACAAATATCTTTGTCAATTTTCTTAGACAAGCTATCCGATCTAATCTTACTTGTTTCTTCTTCGAGTAGAAAGCATAAATGTCATATACTCAGATAAGGACGTAGCAAGTATCATCCCATGTCCAAAAGATAAAAAACTACTTTTGCCTCAAGCGGCCTCGCTTTGCGACTGATGGGCTGATCTCTCCCCCGAATTTCGCGTGCAATATGTTGTTTTTCTTTTCTTTTCTTTTTTCAAAAATATTTTTATAATAATGTTAAAGATTATTATTCCATAATGGAGGGAACTCACTTTAGGAAATTTTAACCAAAATTGACCGAATTGACTCAATTGACAAAATGTGAAAATGTTTAAGACTCAATTGACAAAATTAAAAAAAAAACATTGACTAAATTGGTTAAATTGTAAGAGTTTTCCTAATGTGGACTATATTAATTGTTATTGTAATTTACTGTTTTTATGGCTACCGTAAAACATGGCTGGTCTAATGTGAGATAAAATGTTTCTTAATTAATCTAATATGGGGCTGGCTAGTGTGGGCCAAGTTGAGCTTGACCCGTAATGAGGGGGCCTGGCTGGAAACTCTATAAATAGTGCTTAAGTCTCTCCTCTAACCCTAATTCTTACATGTATCCTCACCTAATGGGCGTTTACTTAACGCTACACGTGAGGGGGCCGCCTCATTGAGCCAGTGATATGGAGGGCAATAGAGGAGAATGACTTGCGCGTGGAACATTGTGTTTCCGCTTCCACTTCAAAAACAATGGATCCTAAAACAGGTGCGTTAATCTTTCTACTCAATTATGCATGTTCTTGTTCTACTTATGGAGATCTTGGGGTTACGCAATTTGCGTCCTACATGTGGTATCAGAGCCTCCATAACCCTAGAACACGAACGCAAAGGATTTTGCCCTAATTTGAGATTTTCGAGATTTTTCGTTCAATAAAAATTAAATTAAATTCTATATTCAGACTGGGCTCGACGAGACGAAGAGAACCGTGGGTGGCGCGTCGCCAGAGGAGGCCGCATGCGCCCCCACACACGGCCACGCGCCTCCTGGGCATTGAACACGCGCCCTATGTAGCACCGACACGCGACACGACACGACACGACACGACACGACACGCGATACGTCATTTCTTAAAAAGTAGAGAATTCCGACACGTTATATATTAAATAAATATTTTTATTTTTAATTAATTTGATTCAAATTCACAAATAAATAAATAAGAACTTACAATAAATTTACACTAATAATATTAATAAATCTATTCATAAAAAATTTAAAAATATATTCATAATTAATATGTGTGCATATTTAAAAATGTATTTTTTAATTTAACAAAAATTATTCCCCTCAAACCCTCTCTATCCTCATTTCTCTCTCCTCTTCTCTCACGCCACCACCCCAAAATCTCCTCCCCCTTCGATTTCTGCGGATCTTCCCCTACTCTCTCTCCCCCTCCCCTTCCCCCTACGCCCCCACTTGCTCCCGCACCCCCATCAATCACCCCCAGCCCCCTCGATTTCTTTCCTTCTCTCTCTCTCTCTCTCTCCCCCTCCCTTTCCCCCTACGCCACCACCTGCTCCATGCGCCCCCATCAATCGCCCCCATCCCCATCGGTTTCTTCCCCTCTCTCCTCTCTTCTCTCCCGCTCCCCTTCCCTTTCCCCCACGCCACCACCTGCTCCCCTACGAGGCTGCGCCCCCATCAATCCCCTCCATTCCTGTTCTTCCCCTGCTCTCTCTCCCCCTCCCCTCCCCTCCCCCATGCCACAACCAGCTTCCCCGTCCCCTTAGTTTCTTCCTCACGATCTTCTCAACTCTTTCGGTCGCCTCATCGCTGTCGCCTCCGGCCCATCCTCCTTCGCAGCAGCTGCAACCTCGCCACCGGCCCTCCATCGCAGCCTCGCCTCAATTTATGCTCTTCCTCTTGCTGTCGCGGCCTCATCTCCGCTTCCTCGGCCTCTTCCTCGGCCTCGCCTCTACCCATCATCGTCTTCTTCAACAATCTCTCTCTCGGACACGCGTGTCGAGAAAAGTTGACCACGTGTCGGATTTCTCGACACGCGTTGACCGCGTGTCCGAACGTGTCCGAGCGTGTCCGAGCGTGTCGGACACGACACGAAAGCCTCAGCAACGTGTCCGTGCTTCATAGCACGCACCACACGCCGTGCACTCGGGCGGCGCGTGTGGGCGCGTGGAGTGTCCGTTCGGCACGTGGTTGGTGGCGTTGGATTCGTATTGCCATGTTCTATCTTGTGATGTATTTATTTTATATGTTTGATGATTTTATGAATGTGAAAATACATACAAAACCCTAAATACGTGAATTTTTAGTGTATTTTTGCGTATTTTTCTTGTATTTTCTATGTTTTTGGAAATACATGTATTGGGTTACTGGTATGTTATCACATAAACATTATAAAAGTGTGATTCATTAATAAAAATTAAACTTTATTGTATTTTTATTAATGAATAAGGCAGTGTAATTAGCATGGCATGTGATTTGAGTGATATGATGCCCCTATCACTAAAGTTAAAATCACATATATATGATGTATGTGAGATGCAAAGATTATATCCCTAGTGTGAGAGAGTTTCAAGGATTCAATTGAGTTGTGACCGCCAAAGTGGCACACTTGATTGGGTTTGAGAAATTTCGATCTCATATATTAATTGAGATGTCTCCTGATCTAATGCATAGTCATACTCTCAAAGGAAGTGATTGTGTATTAGTTTATGGAGGGATACATGATAGTGTGGTGGAGGAGTGATTGATCCTAATGGTTCATATGCCCAAATGTGATGAATTCACGAAGATTTGAATATATTCTCATAAATGCTATCATGTGGGGAGTGTACAATTGCATGTCATGTATTATGCCCAAAGGTGATTATGTGATTTTGCATGTAACTCTCTGGATGTGTACTTGTACGTCAAATTACACAATGCTCACATGATGCTAATTATATATACTGCTTGTCTTTCAGTCACATTTTCTGTAAACGGTAACTCCGTCACTATTGAGATTCTTGCTGATTCAAACTTTAAGAAATGGAGAGAAGATTTTCTGTTTGCTATGGAGATGGCAGATGTTCATATGGCTCTTATTGTCGATCGGCCGGCAGATCTTACTGCTGCGAGTACAGAAGCTTAGAAAGCTCATTTTACTGCATGGGAAAAGAGCAATAGAATTTGCTTACTGTCGATGAAGCATTCCATTCAGGAACACTTGAAAAGTGGTTTGCCTGCAGACTGCACTGTTAGGCAGATGATGGAAGCCTTGATGGCTGGAAACCGTGTCTCACCTAATGTTGAGATAGGAACACACATGCAAACACTATTTACTATGAAGTATGATGGTTCTGGTGGAGTTAGAGATTATGTTATGAGAATGGTAGATTTGCAGACAAAACTTGAGGCTCTCAATGTTGTTATTCCCACTACTTGCATTATGCATCAAGCTCTAAGTAATCTTCCTCCTGATTTTGGGATTATCAAGACCAATTATAGTTCCCAAGATGAAACCTAGTCAGTTAATGACCTAATTGCAAGGCTGGTGACAGAGGAAGAAAAATTGAAGAAAGATAAAGGGCACGTTGCCTTTTATGCTTCTAACTATGGCAGTGATAAGGGAAAGAATGTGAAAACTTATACTTATAAGGGCAATTATGAAGTTGCTGGACTTTCCAACAATAAAGGAAATTCTGAAGATGCTGGACCTTCTAACAGTTTGGGTCCCAAGAAAACATTCACCAAGAAGAATGGTGTTTATTGCTACTTTTGTAGGGAGAGAGGACATGTAAAGAAACGTTGCAGCAAGTTTAAGACTTTGTTGTCTAAGAGAACTAAGAGTGAGCCTAAATGTAATGATTCTTTGGCATTTGTTTATGAATCCAATCTATCTGAAGTTCCGACCAATTCCTGGTGACTAGATAGTGGTGCAACTAATCATGTTGCATTTACCATACAGGGGTTCATAAACCGAAGGACGCCAAATCAAGATGAATCAAAGCTCACTGTTGGAAACAGTGTTGGAGTTGACGTCGAGTTTGTGAGAGATGTTATTTTGATTTTAGATTTTGGTTTTCGGATGGTATTAAGAAACACTTTTTACATACCTTCTTTTAGGCGGAATTTAGTTTCTGTGTCTTGTTTGGACATGTGTAGATACTCTTTTGAAATAAAGAGTAATACTATTTCCATGTTTTATGATTCAAATAAGATTGGGTGTTGCAATTTATCCGATGAATTATATCGATTGAGTTTATCTCCCAACGACATGTACGTTGCTTATTCAGTTGAAAAAGTTGTTTCCAAAAGGCCTCTCCCTAAGGAACAGTCTTATGCATTGTGGCATAAACGTCTTGGTCACATCTCTAAAGAAAGAGTAGAAAGGCTCATAAATGCTGATATATTGTCTACTCTTAAAGGTGATCTAGAGACTTGCATAGACTGTTGTAGAGGTAAGATGACTAAGATAAAGAAGAAATCTGCCATACGAAGTTCAGATTTATTAGAGGTTATTCACATTGATATTAGTGGACCATACACGGCTACTTTGTGCAGAAATTTGTATTTCATCACATTTATTGATGACTATTCCCGATATGGATACTTATACTTGATTAAAGAAAAGTCCGAGTCTCTTGATAAATTTAAGATTTTTCGGACTGAAGTGGAGAAATAGTTGGGAAAAGTTATTAAGATTGTCAGATCTGATCATGGTGGTGAGTATTTTGGTAGGCACGGAGATGCTGGACAACTTAAAGGGCAATTTGCTAGATACCTAGAGGATTCTGGGATAATAGGTCAGTTTATTATGCCCGGAAGTCTTGAACAAAATGGTGTAACTAAAAGGCGCAATCGTACTCTTATGGACATGATGAGAAGTATGATTAGTAGGACCAATTTACTTAATTTTCTGTGGGGTGAAGCTTTGAAAACAGCTCTTTATGTTCTAAATCGCGTTCCTACTAAAGCGGTTCCATTGACTCCTTTTGAGTTGTGGACTGGACGTAAACCTAGCTTGAATCATCTTAAAGTTTGGGGATGTCCAGCAGAAGTGAAGTTATATAATCCAACATTGAGTAAGCTGGATTCCAAAACTACTCGGTGTTACTTCGTGTCTTACCCAGATCATTCAAAGGGGTATCGGTTTTATAACCCTAATGGAGGTACAAGAATTATGGAATCTCAGACTATAAAATTTCTGGAATTTGATGTAGTTGAAAAGGGTAGCTACTCAGAAGCTATCGAAGATGATAGTATGGTGGGGATTATTGGATCCCTGTCTCATCCTGTGCAGACAATTATGGAGCCTCTTGCGCCACAAACTGAGCCTATTGTGGCTCAGGATCCTATTATAGAGATAGTTCCTGATGAAATTCCTCAAGCTCATCAAATTTAGAATGAGGTTGAAGTAGCTCCACTCAGAAGATCAACTAGGGAAATACGTTCAGCTATACCACCAAACTATGTTGTCTACCTAGGAGAACATGATTATGATATTGGTTGTGTTATTGATCCGGTAACTTATACGGATTCCATCTCATGTCCTCAATCAGATTTGTGGCTAGATGCGATGAAAGATGAGATGCAATCTATGAAACATAATGATGTTTGGGAGATTGTTGAATTGCCTGAAGGTTGTAAACCTATTGGCTGCAAATGGCTATTCAAGACTAAAAGGGATACCAAAGGAAAGATTGAAAAGTTTAAAGCCAGACTGGTAGCTAAGGGTTTCACTCAAAGAGAAAAAATAGATTATGAAGCAACATTTTCTCCAGTTTCTTCTAAAGATTCCTTTAGAGTGATATTGGCATTGGTAGCTCATTTTGATATGGAGTTACACCAGATGGATGTTAAGACTGCTTTTCTAAATGGAGACCTTGATGAGGAGGTTTATAAGGTGCAGCCTGAAGGTTTTGCAGCAGATGACTCAGGTAAGCTTGTTTGTAGATTGAAAAAGTCTATTTATGGCCTTAAGCAAGCTTCTAGACAGTGGTATTTCAAGTTTCATAGTGTTGTTACTTCATTCGGATTTATTGAGAATAAAGTAGATCAGTGTATATACACCAAGGTCAGTGGGAGGAAATATATTTTTATCATACTTTATGTAGATGATATATTGCTTGCTAGTAGTGACATTAGTTTACTGCATGAGACAAAGCGGATGTTATCGAAAAATTTTGACATGAAAGACCTTGGTGATGCGTCTTTTGTTCTTGGCATTGAGATCCATAAGGATCACTCACGCAGTTCATTGGGTTTGTCTCAGAGAGCGTATATTGATCGCATTTTAGAAAGATTCAATATGCAGGATTGCAAACCAGGAATTGCTCCTGTTGTTAAGGGTGATAAATTGAGTCTTTCACAATGCCCTAATTCAGATTTTGAGAAAGCTCAAATGAGTGATGTATCTTATGCTAGTGTGCTTGGAAGTATCATGTATCTCAAGTTTGCACTAGACCAGATATTGCTTTTGCAACAGGGCTTCTAGGCAGATATTAGTCAAATTCAGGACGCGATCACTGGGTTGCTACCAAGAAGGTTTTAAGGTACTTAAAAAGAACAAGGGATTATATGTTGATTTATAGACTTGTTCTAGACTTGCAACTAGCAGGGTATTTAGATGCAGATTTTGCTGGTTGTCAAGATGATAAGAAGTCAACGACATGATACATATTTATGTTGGCAGGAGGTGCAGTATCATGGAAGAGCAAAAAACAGAAATCCATATCTTCTTCTACCATGCAAGCGGAGTTTGTAGCATGTTTTTCAGCTGCTACTCAAGCTATTTGGCTCCGGAATCTCATTAGGGAGTTATCAGTTTTTGATTTTGTGGATAGACCCATACAATTATATTGTGACAATAACTCTGCAGTGTTGTTTATTAATAACAACAGAAGTCTAAAGGAGTCTAAACACATGGAGGTCAAGTTTTTTACTATAAAAGAATCGGTACAGAATGGTGACGTCGGAGTAGATTATATTCATACAGATGATATGGTTGCAGATCCACTAACTGAAGGCCTACGCTCGTGTGTATTTGATCGACATGTCATTAGTATGGGCCTAGGAGCATCTTGGGATGCTATTATTTAGTGGGAGCTGTGTTTTATTTTTCTTTGAATAAAGTTTACATCTGTTTTGTTACAATTTAGTAACACTTTGATATATATATATATATATGTCAACTTTTGCATTCAATAAATATTTTTTGAATGGATTGTTGTTATGTTGAATATATATATATTGTTAAAAGTCTCAAGGTATTGCTTAAACCTTGAGTGAAGGCTAGGGGCATCCGGGCATCCAGTTATTAGCATTGTGCATATGTCTTGTGATACATAAAGAAAGGTTAACCGGAAGGACAAGACATATGTGAGTTCATTGAAACCATAAAGCATTCTCTAGTGGCACAAGTTTGTTTTTGTGTCGCCTAAGGTAAGAGAATGGTAACTGACAAATGGGATCTTTTTATGAGATATGTTATCCATTTGCCACACTACCATATTGAATCCATATCAATAAAGTTGAGAGCACTCGTGACCATGGAAAGCTTTGTGTGTATACATGCAGTTATCGCCATGATTCGGTGTTTAAGACTTTATGGGATAGGATTGACTATTAAGAATTATCTTTGGACTAATGTGCGCACATAAGGTACGATTTCAATTAATATAGTTCAAGTGGGAGAATGTAAGAGTTTTCATAATGTTGACTATATTAATTGTTATTGTAATTTACTGTTTTTACGGCTACCGTAAAACATGGCTGGTCTAATGTGAGATAGAAGGTTTCTTAATTAGTCTAATATGGGGCTGGCTAATGTGGGCCGAGTTGAGCCTGGCCCGTAATGAGGGGGCCTGGCTGGAAACTCTATAAATAGTGCTCAAGTCTCTCCTCTGACCCTAATTCTTACATGTATCCTCACTTAAGGGGCGTTTACCTAACGTTACACGTGAGGGGGCCGCCTCATTGAGCCAGTAATACGGAGGACAATAGAGAAGAAGGACTTGCGCGTGAAACATTGTGTTTCCACTTCCGCTTCAAGAACAATGGATCCCAAAACAGGTACGTTAATATTTCTACTCAATTATGCATGTTCTTGTTCTAGTTATGGAGATCTTGGGGTTACGCAATTTGCGTCCTACATAAATTGCAATAAATTTCGGATTTTTTTAACAATTTTTCATACATGGTGATTGATGGGCTGATCTCGCCCGTAAACGTTGTGTGCAATATGTTGTTTTTCTTTTCTTCCGAAATATATTTCTAGCGGAAATATATGATTACACCCAATTAAAGGTGAACGAAATGGTAGGAGTTGATATATGTGAACATTATTCTTCCCATCAGATAAGAGTTTCTAGGGGAATCATTCAAACTTAGCCTCCGCGATGGTTCGACCAGTGCTACAAGATGTTTACGGGGAGCGTAAACATTGAAAACATATCCGAAAGAAACAAAAGGACCCCAAAAGTGAGCTTTGTATTGACTTGCTGATGGTGCTGTGAAAACACATTCGACAATGTTTATGATTCGTTTGTTTCATAAAAAATGAATGATTTGAAAAATATTTATTTAAAAAATAATCGCTTGTATGGTTTAGCACATCTAATAAAAGCGTTAAACTTCATTGATGTGAATACACTTAATAAAACAAGCCACATGACACACAATTAAAATGTCGGGTCTTGACATGACACAATGTATGTGATAACTTGTTTTAAAATGTATGTTTATGTTGTTTAAAAATGTATGTTTATGCGGATAACACATTTTTAAAAATATGAGTAATTTTACTTTACATTTTATTTAAAATGAACGATGGAATAAAATTTCATTTTTGTGTTAATGATTTTTGTATCCCTAGACACATGTTTTATTCTTTCTGACATATTGTTAATTTTTTATCTTTTAATGATAAAAAAAGGTGAATGTGAGTACTAAATGTGTTAAAACGTGTTTAATTATGATGTTTTGAAACAAATGATTTGTCAATACATGTACTTGACGACTAAACGGGTTAAGCAAAACAATTTATATAGGACATGATTTACCATACGTATGCCAAAATTAAACCTATACATTTGCATGTGTTGTTATGTCACATAAATAGATTGTATCGTAAATTGATGAGCTCACATACGAGATAATGAATGTCCAAAACATAAGCCGATCAAATATTCACTCAAAAGATAGTTCGATCCCGTTTATCATTGTCCTACCACGTTGGATTGAGAGAGTCATAGTTGAATGTCGATGATGGGGTTCAACAAATTAGATATGTTTTTCTTAATTAGGGTAGTGATGAGTTGTCTTCACTAGGAGTTGGTAGGAGGCTCTTGGGGGGACTGTCTAGATCCATTCATGGGCAAAAAATTGTTTTCTGAAAGAGAGTGGACACCAACTGGTGGGGGGACGGGAGTGGGACAAAGTACAAATATGCCAAAACGGGGCTTTCCAGATCAGCAGTTGGACTCGTGGAATACCGTCATCTCCATCATTAAAAAGTGCGAAATTCGGACATGACTTGTCTGACCAATGTCAAGTTCGGTTTGACAATTTGGCTCCTTCCTTCCTACTCACATTCTTGCACATGCCTGAGCCGCAAAAAAAGAAAAAAGACCCACAAGCAAAGCAATATACGATCAGATTACGCCTTCTTCTTTTCCTTCTGCTGCTATATTCTTCCATGGATCGATGGAGACAGCGACATCAAAAGCACCCCTTCTGTGTTGAGTGCGAGCGAGCACCCAGCAGCATGATATCAACCTTATTCCAGGGATAGACGCAGCACAACCTTTTCGTATTTGAAAATAGGAGGAATGTGCAGGATTCGACTGGGAATAATACCAATACATATTGTCTTAAACATCTCTATTATTGCCTAATGGGATCTTCAGAGCTTTAGAAAGATAATCATGAACAAGCTCCCGTCGACGGAGAAGGAGATGGTACGACTATGCTACTGGCTCTTTTAGCACTTCATAACGAAAATTTCACCTAACTATCCCTTTTTGTTCATTAAACGTATCTGTCAAGTTGTTTCAAGATGTCTGACCCAAAAAAAAAGTTGTTTCAAGATGCAAAATTGTCAATCAAGTTTTATCAGCGATTCTTCGTGTTGATAGAGTTGCGTAATCCATAAACGTTTTGTTAGGTTGAGCTAAGCCGTCCATTGGACTGATCTCTCTTCTCCATGATGCTTAATTGCAGGAATCTTTTCCGGGTGGTGGTCCTCAAACACGCATGAACACCTTAAAATTCGTGGCCTCCGTTCTTTTCTGATTTCACGTAGTGGTCATTAGCAACATTGAGGACTGGCAACCTGTGTCAAGCGGGTGGTCAAAATTCGGTTCTTCTCTTTTAGGGCCAGTAAAATCGCGTTGGTCAAAGTTCCAACATTACGTCTTCTTCTTCTCCTTCTGCTGCTATATTCTTCCATGGATCGATGGAGACAGCGACATCAAAAGCACCCCTTCTGTGTTGAGTGCGAGCGAGCACCCAGCAGCATGATATCAACCTTAGTCCAGGGATAGACGCAGCACAACTTTTTCGTATTTGAAAATAGGAGGAATGTGCAGGATTCGACTGGGAATAATACCAATACATATTGTCTTAAACATCTCTAGTATTGCCTAATGGGATCTTCAGAGCTTTAGAAAGATAATCATGAACAAGCTCCCGTCGACGGAGAAGGAGATGGCACGAGTATGCTACTGGCTCTTTTAGCACTTCATAACGAAAATTTCACCTAATTACAACTCCGTTTGTTTGGCGAAATATAAATAAGTCGAAAAATATTTTTTTAAATAATTGTTTATGTCGCTTGAATTAATTAGTAAATAAAAAATATTTTCATTATCAATAACAATTTATATCTAAACATATGATAATTTTTTTTTCCTTTATCCATATTTGTAAGCGATAAAAGAAATTATTTTTAAGAAAATATTTTTCAAATCATTCATTTTTTGTAAAACAAATGATCAAGTTCCACCCAACTATTGCCGACCTAATTGAACTGTTGTAATATTGAAAAATATTTAAATTTTCATTATTTCGATTTCCTTCCCAGTCTTATTCATAACTATTTCCATCTTTTCAATGATAACTAGTTTTTGAACTCAACCTTGTCTACGACGATTGGGTGCATCACGAGCCTCGCAATATGATCTTCCATAATATATGACAAACAACAATAATTCCGATTCTTTTTCAGACTTGAACTCATAGGGTAGAAAATCGATTTATGGATGGAATCAAATATGCAATATATACTAATAAAAGTATTCGGTTATAGAGGAAAAATCAATATACTTTTAAGGACTGTTTGACAACCGGCTAATTCTTGGCTATTTATGTTTTTTTGTTCCTTGGAAAAAAAAAACAAAAATCTGTTTGCTAGCATCAGCTAATCAAATGCATTTATGTTCTTTTTCTATTTTGGGAATAAAAATTTTGTGTAGTTACTAAACACTTTTGAATGCTCAAAAACTTGTTCAAGAAACAAAATAAAATAAAATAAATTATTTCTAAGCAGAAATTATTCTTGAAAATAGAATGGTTACCAAACGGGCAATCAAGATATTGGATTATTGTCGGTTTCCACTAATTGAGTGAGAAAATAGGTCACATCTAGACTTCTTTAAAATAAAAAATATTTTGGAAATAAAGTAAATCAAACAAAGAACAAAGATTCTCTCTCACTCTCACTCTCATAAAGTATCAAATCAAATGCCTTCTATATTTCCTAATAGGCTGTCTTTTCCTCACCCCTCGGTCGTGGAGGATGTAAAGACGAGAATGAGATGCGGCACGCTTTCCACCAATGTTCAATGGTGTTATCATTTATGAGTTTTTTTTTTTTTTTTGTAATTTGATAAAGCTGGCGATTGCTTGTTGAGGGAAGAAAGGGGGGAGAGGGAATGGATGCGGCAGGTTTGACCACTCCCACGGTGTCGTGTGAAGGCCTCACTCCCTCAGTGCTGTCCTTTTCTTAACATCTCTCTCTTCCTCTCTCTCTCTCTCTCTCCCCTTTGCATCCCCTCTCCTCTATATATAGCCACCATTCCCTCATTCCTCCTTGCATCACTCAATGCATTCTTCTCTTTGTAACTCTTAACGCACGACTCTCTCTCTTTCTCTCTGTCGTTCCTTCTCAGTTTCCCTTATCCAGCTCTGTCTTCTTCCCTCGCTCTCTCGGCTTCTTTCTCTCTCAGCAACACAATTCCCCCATTTGAGAGTCGAAGCGGAAGGAAGAGAGCTACCCATTTCGTTCCGGCGCATAAAGATCGAAGCTTCTCTAATCTTCCAATCAGCTTGAGGAAAAGAACATTCTCTTCGCTCTTCTAGCTTTATTTCGGTTTAATCTCAAAAATGGGTGTGAACTCTGCCGTGAAGAATCAGCACCCCAACAACCAGGTCTTCGATGTCCCCATTAATATCCCGCCGCAAGGTGGCTCCACATGCTTCGACGACGACGGTCGTCTCAGACGCACAGGTCCCTGTCTTTTTTCTTCGTTTTTGTTTTCAAGAAACGATTTCCTTCGGCCGAAACGAAATAGGAAAGGATTTCCTGAGATGTAGATTACCACGACTTCTCACGACTCATTAGGAAAGACGAGGACGAACACCCACAGGGAATCGCCCGTCTTTTAGGAACGTTGCTGTCGCGTCAATGCCGTCACAAAACCAGGGAAAAGAACCACAAACATTAAGAAACTCTTCAAGGAAAGCAGACGAATTCTTTGTTTTTTTTTTTCTTTTAATGAAACACCATCAATGAAATTTCGCATCGACGTGTGTTGTGATTTTATAAACGTGGGTGAATTTACAACCTTCTCTTTTCCTTTTTAAGAGACTACTGATAAAAGAGAATTTAGAATATTTTAGTGACAATGTTACTTATGGTGGCTCGTGCGTGAACGAATGCAGGGACGGTATGGACAGCGAGCTCTCACATAATCACGGCAGTGATTGGCTCAGGAGTCCTGTCCCTGGCTTGGGCCACTGCGCAGCTCGGCTGGATTGCTGGTCCCGCTGTCATGCTCCTGTTCGCCTTGGTCACTTACTACACCTCCACCCTCCTTGCCGCCTGTTACCGCTCCGGCGATGGCAGTCGCAACTACACCTACATGGATGCTGTCAGCGCCAATCTCGGTATGTCACATTTGTATCCGTGTTCACGTTCATATTCCAATGCTAATGTCTGAGTCATGTCCAATCATGTTGTGTTTGATGCTAAACTCTCCTCTTTTGATTAAATTCTCCAGGTGGGTTCAAAGTCAAGCTCTGTGGGCTGGTTCAATACGTGAACCTCTTTGGGGTTGCCATCGGTTACACCATTGCATCTTCCATTAGCATGATGTGCGTAAATTTTCAGTGAAAATTCTCGTGATTGTTTTGCCAGTGTCGAAAGATATGCGAGTTCGATTGATTTTGTTTGGCTTCTATGGTCACTGCAGGGCTATCAGTAGGTCCAATTGCTTCCACAAGAACGGTGAGAAGAGCCCGTGCCATGTCAACAGCACTCCTTACATGATTGCATTCGGCATCATTGAGATCATCTTCTCTCAAATCCCCGATTTCGATCAGCTGTGGTGGCTGTCCATCGTCGCCGCTGTCATGTCCTTCACCTACTCCACCATCGGACTCGGCCTTGGTATTGCCAGAGTTGCAGGTACAAGAAATTTTTTCTTGCTAAGCTGCTCCAGTCATCTTTCTAAACCATCCCATTGGGGACAGAACCCGGTAGAAGTATGAGTTCTGATTTAGTATTCTGTTCTGAATTGTCTCCTCTTCAGAGACGGGGAATTTCATGGGAAGTCTCACTGGAATTAGCATCGGCACCGTGACCTCCACACAGAAACTATGGAGGAGCTTCCAGGCTCTTGGTGACATCGCCTTTGCCTATTCATACTCCCTTATCCTCATCGAAATTCAGGTGAATAATTTAATTTCCTCTCAAATGCATGACCCAAGAAAGTACTAGTGGTGGTTAAATAATTGTAATGAAATTGAAGTCACTTGACACGATGAGTTTGTAATGAAATTCAGGACACCATCCGGTGCCCGCCATCCGAATCAAAGACGATGAAGAAGGCGAGTCTAGTCAGCATAGCAGTCACGTCCCTTTTCTACATGCTCTGCGGATGCATGGGCTATGCTGCCTTCGGTGACAATGCGCCTGGAAACCTCCTCACTGGGTTCGGCTTCTACAACCCATACTGGATGGTTGACATTGCCAACACTGCGGTTGTGATCCACCTCGTCGGCGCATACCAAGTCTATTGCCAACCCCTATTCGCCTTCATCGAGAAGACCGCGGCCAAGAAGTTCCCCAACAGCCAGTTCATCAAGGGGGAGATCGAAATCCCCATCCCCGGGCTCAGCCCTACAAGCTCAACCTCTTCCGGTTGGTCTGGAGGACGGCCTTCGTGATCGCGACCACCATGATCTCCATGCTCCTCCCATTCATCAATCACATTGTTAGGCTACCAAGACTGCTGGGTTTTTGGCGCCTCACGGTTTATTTCCCGATCGAGATGTACATTGAGCAGCAGAAAATACCCAGGTGGAGCACCAAGTGGGTGTGCCTCCAGATATTAAACGTGGCTTGCCGCATCATCGCCATCGCTTCTGCCGCCGGCTCTGTGGCAGGAGTTGTTCTCAACCTCAAATCCTACGAGCCATAGCGAAGGAGAGAGGGATTGTTTTCGTGCTCATGTTATAACAACGTAAATAATTTCGTTACCGTGTGATACTTCTCTTTGGCTCGATGATAAAGAATCCACATTTCCAAGCATACGCCCCTTGTAATATGATAAAGAATTTACCGTAAATAAGAAGTTGTAATATTTATGATTTTTACCAGGTTAAAAGGTAGCACACGCTGATGTGATGCTCCCAGATCACTCAATATTTTCTCCAAAAGTACCCTGCCTCTTTACGTGGCACCAATTTTTAAGTTAATTTTATGGAACATAGGTCAATACTATAGCATGTAGTTCATCCTTTGTTCACTTTAACTTTTTGTATATTTATTTATTTCTCATTTTTTAAATATTTTTGAGTTAATATTATAAAAAACTTCATATCGATACATTTATGATAATTTTTTTATTACAAATAAACTCAAACTGATACTTATGACAAATTTATTTTAAACTAATTTTTTATCTAATAAAAATCTCAAACTAATATATTTGTGAGAAATTTATTCTCCATTAATTTTACCATGAAAAACACAAATTGATACGTCCGTCAATTGTCAATGTTATCAAACTCAGTAATTTGATAATAAAATTTAATTTAAATTAACGGAGTATAAATTTACTACGAATGTATTAATTAAAAAATTTTAGTTAAAAATTAATTTAAAATTAATTTATTATTAATGTGTTAATTTGAGTTTTTTCATGATATTAATTATTTTCTTTTTATATAAAGAAGAGGCATGTACTCCGGAGGTGCTGCCCTACTTCCAACCATCTATTTTCAGCTGGTGGTCGGAATTTTCGGATTCCGAATCTAAAGCCATCTCCGGCCGTCCGTTGCCCACGCGCATCAGATTGAGATAAGATACACTGCGCCGCTCATTCATAAGTTCCGGAATGATACTAAAAAGGCTTTTTTGGTCTCTTGTTTAGTGTGAATATGAGTAGGCCGCACACCAGGGGAGTTAAATAATATTCTTCTTTTAGATGATCATGAGATGCGACAATCGACCGCGTGGGAGAATCTTGCCTTAAATAAGGGGAGCGACTCCTTTACGGAGATGACGAATAAATCGAATCGCGGATGCCATCGTCTGGTAACATTCTTTTCTATCTACACTATAAAGTTTATATAGCCATTTTATACATACGCGGTCTCATTTTAATTAAAAGCTTGAGTTTGTTGATGAGACATTTCTAACGGTAAATACGTATTTTTTCATTCTCTCTCGCAAGTTATACTAGGGCATCTCGTCGAAATTTTATAAATATTTCATGAAATTAACTTTTATAGGTACCAAAAGATCTGCTATTATTCAAAAGTGTTAAAGCTTTGAACATAGGTCAAAGCGTGCTTATTTCATTCAAATCCAAGTAATTACCAAAGAGTTCTCCAAGTCAATAAAATCGAGTGACGCATTCCTTCTTTCCTGCTTTATCTATGTTGAGTCCTCTAATTCAAGTATCGTGTTCTCAAGGAAATATATATATATCGTCCACTTCTTAAGACACTAAAATTGATAAGAACCAAGATCACAATTTATATATGAGACATTTATGTTTAGGAATAGCATTTTCACATCAAATGAAGCAGGGATTGGCTTCGCTTCGAGCTCCAGTTGACTGAATGTAGTATGCCTGCTCAAAGGACTCGTTGACCTTATAGTTGAACACGAAAATTATGATGGAATTCGAATATGTCATTCAAATTTTGTTATTATATCGTGTGTTATGTTTTACTGAGTATTGTCAAGTCAATCATGTCTCTCAATTTTACTGGCTTCAATTAAGTTTTCCATTTTCAAATTCAGAAAGTTATGATCACAACTTGCTCATACTTGATTTCATCAACGATATGAAAATAGAAGTTAAAGTTGATGAAACGAGATAAAAATCCTCCACGCAGGGTCTTTGTTACCTTAGGTCAAAAAATATGTTTCCAGATGAGCACTAAATCAACCATAGCCTACGCATGTCAACACCAACAAAATATGAGATTGATTGATTTGATCGAACTATTTCCTGTTCCCTAACAGCTTGGTGCCGATCCTCTGTGCAGATTCGACACTTGCATACTCGATCGAGTCATCTGTGTACTCACAACAGATATCATCCTTGAATCATGCCATCTTCTTCCATGGTCTCAAGACGTCCGCTTCGCCTTCTAGTACCGCTCTGGTCATGGCTTTCAAATTGCACCTGCCGAAATCTTTTCCCTCGCAAGCCCTGCCCTCCATTGCCGATATCCTTAGCTTCACTCTCTGTGGTATCCAAAACCCGCAGTCTCTCTCGAGCTTCTCCGCCATGTGCCTCCACAGAGGAACTCTTTGAGGACCTTTGGAATTGGTCCTCCACAGGTGAATAGCCCCAACCGAAGGCAATGGTTGCCAACACAAAGCTGTAGCAACCGATAAGGGCTATTTTCTTAATCTGGCATGTACAGTCACAAAATTTCCGATTTCCAGTCTCTAATTTCTATTCCTCCTTATACCACGCAATGCTTCGACGAGGAGGTCATGAATTCCTGTGATGAACTTAGACAGACTGATTTGCCAGATCTTTAGTATAGTGTAAATTCGCAGACTTTGTGCATAAGAATTACGAAACCATTCACCTTTTTTCTCCAATTAACCGTTCAATGCTGTCACTGGCCGAGAGACCCACCAAAATCTGCTGCATGTCTCTTCTTGTTGCCATATATCTTCTGGACACCTCCGATTCATTCTCTAATGACGAGTTCACTAAGCTTGTAATCTTGGACTCTCACAATCATCATCGTCGGGAATATCTTCTCTGACTCTAATCTTGTAATGATCCCTGAACTTTACAGTGCTTCATTTGGTGACCTCCATTGACCTTCTTCCTATGGTACAATGAGATCTGCAGCCTATAATAATTTATGAACAAAAAAGAAAATGATGCTCACCTGCAGTGACAGCCGAACATCTTAACCAAACAGAGCACTGCTGTCAAACTGAATATTATGTTTTAATGACTGAATCTAACAAATATCAGGGTCATAACTTGTAGCAGAAAGCTCCTTAGTCCTTATGCATAGCTTCAATCACAAAATGGCTCTTTAACCAAAAGGTTCATTTTCTCTTGAAGAAATTTCAACACATCCTCTCTTCCTTCCTTTATAAGCAATTGTCTTACCCTCCCAAAAGTCATACGTGATGGGCGGATCCCTTTCTCCATCATCTCTTCCAATAAGACACAAGCCCTTGGTGAATTACCCTTCTCGCATAAGCCATTTATGAGTGCTGAGTAAGTGTGCATACTAGGTATGAATCGCTTTGAGTTCATATACTTCCACACCTTGAGAGCCATCTCCAGCTCATCCCTCTGGCAGAACATCTTTATCATCATTGTATATGTATCTGCATCAGGCTCACAAACCTTGATCAATCTCTGGAAGAAGCTGTAAGCTTCATCGGTTTCCCCATTATTTATCAAATTAGTCAAAATAATATTGCAGGTCCTTGAGTTGGGATTAACTCGCCTGCTCTCCATCTCACTCAAAATCCTTTTCACGTTCTTAAATTTGTTAACTTTGCAAAATGCGCTAATCAGGGAATTATATGCTACCACGTCAGCCTCAATTCCATTCCTTTCCATTTCTAGGAATGTCTCCACAGCATCTTCAATCTGTTTTGCTATCCCATAGGTATGTACAAGAACACTACAAATGAAGATGTTGGCCGACAGGCAGTGGAATCCGTTTCCTTGACATTTCCAAGAGCCTTATCAATCTGCGAGGCTGCCCTCACCAGTGGCGATCCACCGTCTCTATCAATCTCAATGGCATGACTGTGAACTGAGATCGGAATCCATTCCAGGAAGACTTCTCATTTTCTGGTCACCCAAACTACACATTGCATTGGGTTTACGTTAAAGTCCACGACTCACGATCCATCCAACTCAACAACAGACTGTCGCAGGTGGGCATTTGGGTTCCTAGCTTTGCAGATGCTTCTGTTGCCCTCTTTCATGGGGTGAAACAACTTTATACGTTCTTTCAAATTCCTTTCTTAACAGGATCGCACCCTTTCATGCAGCATGGATTGGTCATAAATCTGTAGTTTCCTCGTTGGTTGCGTCCAGAGGAGTCCTTTACAGTAGCAGTTCGGATGGAACCGTCAGGTTGAGGTGCCTGTTACTGGGCACCTCGTCGTGGTGCTGGACTGATGAAATGGATGAACTATAGTCTGTCTGAAGATTTTTGTTTCATTTGGTTTCCAAAAAAACAAAAACAAATCACTGTCGAAGTTTCCCACGGCAATTGTACCTAATTCGACATGGCTTATCCCGTCATTTGGTTAAGTCTACTTCAGATGTTTCTAATCCCCGTCTGAAATTTCTTCCTTCTAATTTTGTTTGGAGATTATTCTGGAGCCTGTGGCATCGTTGATGCATTCATGTTCATGGTTCGAATGAAATTGCTACTATTCATTTCCCGAAATTTATCATCAACCAATGTTATGATTACTAACTCATTTATCAGCCTACCAACTGATCGTGGCATTTCTGAAAATTACTATATAGAAACTTGAAATTTGGAGACACGTCTAAGGGAAGATTTCAAAATATCTAAGAGTCTTGATGTTTATAACATGAACCACTGAATTGGGATTCCATTCTCCATCGCAACAAGTTCATTAGGTTGATGCCACGGGAGAAGATTCTAAAGAAAGAAGATTTAAGTCCACGATTAGCATTTAGTAGTCATTTACTCGTCTACCTTTTTTCTCATTCCTTTCAGGCTTCATTGCCATACTTTTTCTCGTCTTGGAGCGATTGGAGACATATATGGTCGTCCAATTGTTTCTTCTTCGAACGGCGAGCATGTGTGTCATACTCAGATATCGACATCGAAGTTAGAGCAATTTTAAACCCACAGCAAACTGAATTCGTTCTACAAAGCACAACGAAATTACGGGGATGAAATTCTGCAAATCCTTATAATTGCTGCACCATAGAGAAGAATGGCCGAGTGCGCATCCATTGTTTTTGGGCTGACCCCTAACTATCATGGAAGAACGTGGCGTGCGAATGGCTCTAGTGCCGCTAGTCGTATTTTCAGGAGGAAGATATGCTCACTTCAGTTCAACTTGAGTTCGTTTTTCGGAATTTTATATTGAGTTGGTGCTTGGAGAGGGATTGGTTGGTGCTATCATTTTTTTATTGGGATGTGTTTCATAATTCTCATCAATAGGATAGCACGGGAGTCCATCTCCCCAATGAGTGGGTGGGATCATAGGGCAATGCCCCGATGATGCCAACAACATGAGAGAGCTTTTATAGTTTAACTCTATATTTTATAAGTAATTTGGACTTGTGCCCATAAATATATATTCTCTTTGACTTTTAACTAAAGGATATAATAGAGACGTGTAAGGTGTTAATTAAAATAAAATTTCCAATTTGACGTAACTCTAGTTTAAAGGTGAATTGGAATAAAATTTTACATTTAAAATTCTCATTCTCGCTTTTACTCTTTATTTTCATTGTAAAATGTGGTTGTGTGGGAATCCTAATATTTTCACCCATATGCTTATATTCACCATGTCGCCTTCTGTTTGCAATCCTTGTGCCTTCCTTTGTAACATCCGCATCAGATACCACCGAAACACATTGCCTTCCTTTCTTCTTCCTCGCTCCTCGGTCATGGGGCAAATAAAGACAGAATGGGATCCGGCTCGTTGACTGCCTCCCCACAAGTGGAGACGATTCCTCAATTCACGATTCCCCAATTCCTCATTTTATGTTCACTAAATTTTTGAGGATCCCCCTTTTTTGGGGGTGCTAAAGAATAAATAAGCAAGCCTCGCAAGAATGGGATGGGACTTATTTACAGCTTTCCACCAATAACCATAGAGTCATGTACTTTATCTGTACCTAACATTATAACACGTTTCGTACATTTATATCTGGAGGAAAAGAATATTAGAAAAATTATGGCGGCTAGAGATAAAGTCTTCAAAATGATATCATGAGTTGCACTCACATGTCTACTGTCAACTCAGGGTACCATAAATTAAAATACATAATTAAGGGTTGACTCGTATAAATACCAACTTTCAATTCTTTCTTCAACACAATATAGGAGGGATGACCGCATGAAAATCAATTACTTTGGCTGCATTTGGTTCAACATTTGAGAAAAGATTTTGAGTAAATGCAAAAATACTTTAGTGTAAAGGATTTTCATGAAAAGCAATAACTTTTTTTTTGGTCGGTTCAATAACTATTTAATAAGGGGAAATATACCAAAAAAATCCTAAACCTATTACATTTGTATTAATTCAGTTTTAAATTTTTCAATTGAATTAATTCAGTCTGACCTTTTAATATTAGTATCAATTCAATCTATTCAGCCAATTTTGGCCAGCCGGCGCTGATGTGGACGCCGTTCGTGATTGAACGTTAACGTGACAATTTTTAATATATATATCGAATTTTTTTATTAATTTTTTCTTTTCTTTTTCTTTTTTTTTTCCTTTTCTTTTCTCCCTTCTTCCTCCTTGGACTATCCTTACGGTGGGCAATAGGCCTCTGACGAGGTTCTACCTGGATATGAGAATATCTTCGTTGAAACATGTTCCTTATTTCTGAAACTTGAAACTTATTCTACATATCTTATAACTTGGAACATACTCTATTATAGATTCCAATGTCAGTTCAAAGGTTTACCTACGTTTCACATTGTTGACACCTAATTTTGGCAACTCTAAGGAAATAAAAGATAAAAATTGCATTAGAACAAATAAAAAGAAAAAATGGAGAAAATCAATCTGATTGATTATACATGGAAGTTGGAAATTTCAAATCTTGGTAAATGCAGAAGCAGTTCGCAATTGAGAATCAAGATTTAGGGAATTAGGTAAATAAAGAGCAAGAATTTTGATAAAATGAAAAGAATTGAAGAAAAATCAAACTGATCGCAAAATCACATTCCGATTTGCAGTTATGAATTAATACAACAAAAGATGGAAACTTGAAAATTGTCATGGAAAGCGACCGTCTGGAATCACTATAAAAGAGAGCCACAATTTTCTGATGGGGGGACCGAATTCGGGGAGCAAAAAATTTTCGAGAGAAAATTCGTGCAAAAAATTCTTGAAGAAAAAGGGGGCTTTTCTCGATTTTGAAGAGAAAAATTCAAACACAAAAGGAGAAAACCTTTCCTTTTTTTTGTTTTTGTTCTGAAAGAAGGGTCAAAGTCAGCAAAAGGCTTTGTCCTTTTTGCTGAAGCAACACAGAGGAGGCCGGAGGGACGTGCGAGTGGACAGGTGAGAGAGAGAGAGAGAGAGAGAGAAAAAGGAAAAAAGAATAAAAAGGCAACTGTTGGTCTTCTTCTTCGCGGACTCGCCCCGCCGGCTTCCGCTGCTGCCGTCCTCCGCACTTCCGCGCCACACCACCCCCACCGCTAGTGTCCGTCCGGCCGCCCTCAGCGACGCCCGCGCCCGACCTCCGCCGTTAACCCGCAGCACCGCCACCGCGCCGCTGCCGACGCTCGTGCCCGACGCTTCTCCCCGCATCCGCCGTCGCCGTGCCCGCCGTCGCTGAGGCGCTCGCCCGCGCCTGTGCCACCCTCTGACTGCACCTCCGCCGACGCTCGCCCGCAGCCACGCCTGCCAGCCTCTGCTCGACGACCGCACCACTGCTGCTGCCCTCTGTCCTCCGAGCGACACCTGCGCCACAGCCGCGAGCGCCACCGTCTCTGCCCGCTGCGCTCCGCCTGTCGCCGACGCCGCAGCAACCTGCACCGCCGCGCCTGGACTCGCCACCACTGCTCTCCGTCCGCGTCCCCTGTCCTCGTGACGTCGCTGCCCCTGACGCCAGCAGATCCCGAGCCGGCTCGCCGCACCTCCTCCCGAGCCCCAGCGCCGCCCCCACTGGTCGCCGCGTCTCCGCGCCACCCTGCCGTCGCCGCCCGCCAGCCGTCGCCGGAGCTCCGAGCGTCGCTGTTCCCGCTGCCCAACGCCCGCGCACCGGCCCCGTTTTTTTAAAAAAAAATATAAAAGTCAAAGTAGTTTATTTTTATTATTATTTTTTTTATATTTTTTTTATCAGGTTTAGTTGTTATTGCTCAAATTGAAACATGGGGACGTCAATGCTAATTATTTGAATAGTTTAGGCATTATCCTCAAGGTTTTGCCCAAGATTTTTGTAATTATTAATTTGATCCCGTCAAATCATCTTTTAATTATATTGATCATCTTTTAATTATATTGATTTTTGGGGCATTTTTTTTTTTTTGTAAGGATTTTTGGGGCATTTTGATAGTATTTTAATTTTTAAATCATTATAATTATTAGTTTGACTATAAGACTTCGGATCAAATTTTTAATTATTTTGAACTTTCTTAGTAATTTTTAGAGTCAAGATAATTGTTAATTTAACTTGTGAGACAACATATTATTTTTTCGATTATTTTAATCATTTATTTGATGAATATCTTGATTAGTTTAGATATAATGTTTATCTGATAATTGTTTGTCTTGAAAAACACTAAAAAAATAAAAAAAAATCTTGCATCGGAGTGTGTTGGTTTAGTAAATTAGGATTACATTTTTAGGATTGCTTTTTTGGATAATTTTTGAAATAGATTAGGATTGAATTTTTTTTATAGATAGACTCTTAAATAACGTTTGCACATTTTGATAATCTCATTTAAAAAAAAAATAGTTTTCTAAGATAGGATAGGGTTTAAGTCAAATTAATCTCTAAAATAAATTAGAAAATTATTCATTTTAGATGGTTTAATTAGGTTTCCTTTTTATTACGAATTTTAATAAAAAAAAATATTATGTGCATATCAATTAGTTTGCATGTTAGGTTCATTTAGGTAGAAGTTGCCTATTAGTATAATTAAGTCATATAGTTAAAGTGCATGTTATATAGCGAATTCTAATTTCAAGATAAAAGAAAAAAATTGCTTGCTTTGTGTGTTTAATTCTTTTGATGCAATTTGTTTAATTCATTGAGTGTTTAATAATGATTGAGTAGCCATGTAATTACCATTTTGCATAATAGTAATTTAGGTTAAAATTAAACCAAACTACTTGCAAAAACATTTTTGAAAATAAAAAGAAATGGTATCAAAATGGTATTAGAGAAATATAATGTAACCAAATCCCGGTACCCAAAGTCTTTGATTCGTAGGAGTAAAATAATTCTCCCATTATTTTACTTAGGTGTTTAATCGACTTACCATAAACTGATTAGTGACGACTCTTAGATAAAATCCATTTACATGTTAAAAACTTGAAATTAAGCCGCGAATTGGTATGGGCTTGGGAGAGCCCGAGCTAAGTTTAGACTTAGTAATCTATTAGACTAATCCTAAGTGGTGCACCCGAAATTTAGGTCGCGACACACATTTATTATTAATTGAACGATTATAGCAAATTATCACATTTAATAATCACAATTTACTGACTATAACTAATAATTAAGTACATGAAAAATATGAAATATTAATGAAGTAAAAGTTTTAGTCATAAAAGGAAAACTTAAATCGGTAGTTCTAGATTATACATTCAGCATCAAACGCCATGAATATTGTAGAATCGCGTGAAGACATAGATCAAGAAAAATACAAAAACTTATTCTAAGTTCTAGGTTACAGATTTCAGGTTCCGAGTAGGGGTGTGCAATAGGAACCGCTTGAACAAGGAGTTGCCCGGACCGGACTAGGCTGATCGATTCTAGGCAGTTTTGAGGGACGCCAGTTCGGTTCTCGATTCCATAAAATTGGAACTGGTAACGGGCGGTTCGGCGGACCGATTTCCTCATAAGGAAAAGAGAACTTTCTTCTGTTGGTCTGGCTTTTGGGAATTGAACAAACCGACTTCTGTTAGTCCTTTGCTTTTAAGTTCATTTAGGGTGGTTGTGGTAATTAAGTCTAAGTAGTTAAACCTACAACCTAGACAACCCTACGTATTTGACAAAATCGTGTGAAATGGTTTTTGTGAGTCCCTAACCACAAATCCCTAAAGCCACATGTGGCGAGCATTTAGCCAAAATGATATAAGGGTCTACATGATAACATTTCAATTTCTCTCAATTTCTGTTCTTTTATTCCTCTGAACAAAAACAGAACAGAAATCCATTTGGTAAAACTTTTGTTCCCGGGAACAATTTCTTTATTTTTTTGTTTCTGGGAACATTTTTGGAATAGAAACAAGAAATAAAAAAGAGTAGCTTCTTGTTTTCGGGAAAATTTTTTAAAAATAAGCCAATTTTCTTTTTTTCTTTTTCTTTTGTTCCTCTCTCTTGCCGCGGCCACCTCCAATCGCCCGGAGCCACCGCTGACCGCCGCTAACCGTTGCCGCCGCCGCCGCCGCCGACCACCGGCCGGCGATCGGCGGTCAACGATCAGTAAACAAGAATAAAAAACGAATAAATATAAAAAAGAAACTGTTTCGTACCAAACGTATTTCTATTCTTTTTCTATTTCTGGAGTAGAAATTTTGTGTAGTTATCAAATACCTTATTTTACTCAGAAATTGTTTCTCGGAATAGAAATAAAAAAGAACTATTTCTAAAAAAAAAACTTTTCTCCAGCCAAGAAACGTTGTCATGCGCAGCCTAAATGACTCCACGCCAATTGCCAAGAAATAAGATGATGACAAAACTGAAAAGAAAAAGAATAAAATAAGAAGAGGAAAAATGAAAGCACTGCTAATTGTTCACCATTTTCCTCTATGAAACTAAGAGTTTCAAGTGCGCAAATCCCTTGGATTTCTTCGCTCCGTTTCTCTTCAGAAAAATCCTTTGAAGCATCGGTTTGTGGCGAGATCAAATCTGAGATTTCCGATGGTTGCGCCATGTGTGTGCTCGTGTGTATATGAAGATACAATGCAATGTGTGCGAAGTGGCGAAGGCGAGCGTCCTTTACTATGTCGACAAGGCGGCCTTGCGCTGGTTCCCATCATCTCCATCCTTTCCAGCCTCTACCTCCCCCTCACCCGATGGTTGGCCTCCTACCTCAACCCTCCCACGGTCATCCTCTCTGGCTTCTTTCTCGTCTGGACCCTTGGACTTGGTTGACAAACTCGACATCCATTGGTTTTGTTGGACCGCTCAAGAACCGGACTAGACCAATCAATCTGTCCGATCCGGTTCCAAGACTAGGTGGTCTGGTTCCCAATTTCGGAAACTGGGAACTGATTTCAAAGTAAAATCAGACCATATCCGGAACTAATAACTGCTAGTTTCTGGTTTCATGTTCTACCAATCTAAAACCTAGAACCTACTCGTCGAAATAAATTCTTCAATTTTTGGAATTTAGAACCTATCCTGCGCACCTTGAAACTTGGAATCGAACATATTCCCATCAGTTTGGTTTTTAGGTTCCAAGTTTTACTATGAAACCATGCTCACCCTTAATGTAAAATAACATTATGAACAATAAAAATTTGTAATTTCATCATTATATACAAAATTGCATCTTTAATTATAAATAGCTATAATTGAGATAATTAATAATTATTTTAGTTATTCTATTGTGAAGAAAACATATTTCCACCTGAAAGTTGTGATAATTGTAGAATTCTCAAAATCTCTTCTCAGAGTTTGAAGGCGAATAGTGCGTACCTTTTCTGATCCTTAGAACTCTTCTCATAGTATTTCTCAAGCCCCTTTTGTAGTCTTCACTCCAATTATTCTTGGAAATACCGTTTCCGAGTGTGCTTGCTGAATAAAGTATAGTGCCCTTGCATCCTTTTGTAGTTGATCCTTTGGAACACTCCTCGTACCATTTTTCCACGATGTCCCATAAGTCTTGGGCCATCAAGAATGTAGTCATTTTTATGCTCCAAAAGTCATGGTTGTTCCCATCAAAAATGGGAATGGGAAATGAGGATGAAGTAGAGTTGGCCATAGTTTAGTCGTTTGGTTATTTGGAAATGATAGTTTTAGGAATGGGTAGGTAGGACAAATGCCCAATACCAACCAAAGATGTGGCTCTATACCACTAAAGGTTTGTGGAAGCTAATAGTGATAGTTTCAGGTGAGAATGTGAGATTTTACTTAGCAAGGGAACAACAAAAGGGTGGGTAAATGAAAGTGGACTTTCACGGTTAGGGAAGCAGAGGGAGAAAGGGAAGGCTTTTATTATTTGATGAGAATTACAGAGGGAAGGAGAAGGAGCTGAGGTTGTTGAAATGCGGCTCAAAATGCGCGACCACAAGCCTATTTATAGGCTTATTTCACCAACATACTCAAGAAAATCTTCTGCACTTGTCAAAGATTTTGCATTTTCCTTCTTCTCCTAGAAACTTCTACAATTGTGCTTTCCAGACTTTTCATTGCCACCTAAGCTAGATTTCTTTTCTAGGATTTTTCTTGACTTCTCTAGCTAATGTCTATCTTGAAGTTTCTAGAAATTGGATCAATAATTTAACAGACAAAGACTGATTTGCCGGATCTTTAGTATAATGTAAATAAGCAGACTTTGTACGTAAGAATTACGAAACCATTCACCTTTTTTCTCCAAGTAACCGTTTGCACAGTCAATGCCGTCACTGGCCGAGAGACCCACCAAAATCTGCTGCGTGTTTCTCTTCTTGTTGCCATATATCCTCTGGACACCTGTGATCCATTCTCCAACGACAAGTTCGCTAAGCTTGTAATCTTGGTCTCTCACAATCATCGTCGTCGTCAAGAAAATCTTCTCTCCGACTCTAATATCGTAATGATCCCTGAACTTTGTAGTGCTTTGTTTGGTGACCTCCATTGGCCTTCTTCCAATGTTACGATGAGATCTGCAGCCTATAATTTATGAACAAAGAAGAATAATTTTAAGAAAAATATTGTGAAATGACATGTGTTTTGCATTATGAACTAGTTTATGCAATGGGTCATGATTTGAGAAACATTTTATAAAAGGCGTTTCAAAATGTCAAGGGTTTATGAAATGGATTTCGAAATGTTATGAGAAATGTCTTATGAAGTGTATTTTATTTGATGAACTAAGTTACGAAAAGTTATATGATTGGTTTATGAAATGAATTGTGGATGAGATTGATCGTGGATTGAATTTCTGTATATTGGAGGATGTGTGTTTAGTACTCAATAATTGCTGTGAGCCCATGGAAATGCTAGTGGGTATGCATACCCGGTTTAGGATATTCTTCTAGACTAAGCCACCAGCTTTGTAGGTGGAGACTTTGCCAAGAAGAGAATTTTGGTCATCCTGTCTTAGGCATTTTGTCGTGATCATGATTTAATATTGAGTAAAAGATTGGTCAATCCACGGATCATTAACATGTAATATGAGGTGGATCAATGGAATAGACCATTAATGTATTGCATGAGATTAACCAACGGAATAGACCATTGGTGTGTTTATTGATGAGATTGATTAATGAATTAAACCATTAATATTTGTTATAATATTATTGATTTAAGCATTTTATTATATGTATATAGTTATGTTAATGCGATATAATTAATTTATAATTTATATGTGTATTATATACTGAAATTGAGATAAATAAGTTTTGAAATTGCTTTGTAAAGTGCGTAATGAGTGATCGATCTACTTGAAGAGATACGCACTACTTACTGAGCTATAGTTGTCCACTCCTTTCTTTCCCAACTTTTTTTGGTTCTTTAGTTAGTAGCTAGTAGAACAAAAGTGCTATCAATGGGAACTTTTGAAAGTGGGCTTTGGGTATGGTTTGAGACCGCGTGACGGTCGTGTCATCCTCATCCCTATAGGATTCGGGGTGTGACACCCATGAGCGAAATGGGAATTTAAATGTGCATAAAATTACTTTAGATGCATGAAACTACTCTAGATAATTTTAATCTATGCAAAGTGGATTTTTTTTTCACAAAAATGATTATAAAATACCAAAATAACATTAAATTAGAAAAATGACTTTATAAAATTAGGAAATTCTTATAAATGTCATCTTTTCCCTAATTTGATAATATCCAACATCTTCTTCTTCTTCTTCTTCAGATTTTTCTTCTTCTTCTTGATGAACATGGAACTCGAATATCATTGAGCTAAAAAGTAAGATCGATTCAATAAACGGCTCGATTGTAAGATCGAAGCTTAGTTTGGGCAATTCATCAAGCATTTGGTGTGTATCAAACTACCCCAAACAACTTCCTCGAGCCATATTTATGTCCTTCAATCTCAACTCATATGCAATATTAAGTGGAACCAAAGCATCTGAGTTATACCACTACATGCAAAGAATGATATTAGTTAGAATTTGAAGCCTAAAACACGACTAAAATTAGCCTCAAATATGTGGGTTTGTCTTATTTTTGCAAAGCTAGGTTTGAACCCAAGTCAAGCAAACCTGTTGCATGTCCAGATTCAAACCCCAACATTCATCACATGCGAGATCTATGGGAAAATCACTTAATTCAAATGAAAATAGGTTACATGTACTTTCAAATGCAACAAACATCACAGAGGATGATTGGCCGAACACATCAAAACGACCTCTCTAAGAAGCATACACGCATGGTCCACAATGACCAGCCATGAATCAATGTCGATCGGTTTAGTTTTTGGCTGAAATTCCAAGCATTCTTGGAGTTTACACAGACATTTAAAGACCAAACCAAGTTGATGTAAACATCACTTGTACTCCCATTTAATATCCATCAAGCTCACGAAGACAAGTAATGCATGAAAAGGGGCATAGCAAGTCAAACATTCAAGACTCTTGAAGAGGCTTCAATGCCTAGAAAAATTCTAGCCTCAGAAATCAATTTATAGGCTAGTTTTCCTCTTGATTTTTCATGATCTAAACATATTCAAACTTGAACAAAAATGCATCTATGATTCTTATCTTGCTTCCTAGTTTCCTTTGCAAGTGACTCTTAGCAGAGAAAATCAAGAAATTATCCTTTGGAGACGCATGGAATTTGGCTCCTTTAAACTGGAAAATGAGGTCTGTAAAGAAAGAACTGACAACGAAGGCTTTGGTTGGTCTCCAAAATTAGACTACAGGACCCCTTTTTCAACTAATTGGACAAAATACCCAACAAGATGTATTCTAATTTAGGCTAAAAGTCATTATTTTCCTCATCTGTCCTTCATTTTTCTCAAGACCGCTCACTTTGCCTCACCGTGACCAATTGGACTCAACACTCTAGTTGAGGTTTTGGCTGCCAAGAGGGTATTTTTCATGGGGGATTTAGGAGGCTTTCCCGATCTCAATTTGGGATGTTTGACATATGGTTGGAAAGATCTTTGAGTGAATTTTCATTCTCTAGTTGAAGGTTTTGGTTAGTTTTAAATGGAAGTTTATGAAAATTTCATTTGTCTCTTCAAGGATTAGTCTGCAATTTCTGAGTTGAGGTTTTTCCTACTTGCTCGTGAGTGTCTTTTGAGAACAATCGTGAGCTCCCCTTAGTGCCCCTTGTCTCTGATCCTTTATGCCCCAAAAGAGCCTGCTACAAAGATCTTATCTACTGAATAAACAATCTTTTGATCGGTCATTGCCCACCTACCAAGCCTGCTAACTGAGCTACTTCACCAACTTTCTGACTTGGCCTAAATTTTTTACTTTTACAATTGTTGAGTGTGTGGATTTTTCTATGATTTTCACGTGCTTTCAGCAACTTATCCCTAGCCAATTTTCACTTGTACCCCTAATTATGGTCTTTCATTTCGAGCAGAGATCAGGATGATCAGGTGGCTGAGTAGGACATGATGGGGCCACAAATTTGCTTACTCGACAGCTTTGAATTGAGACCAAATTTTGAATTGTGTTTTGATAGCTGGTTTAAGTACTTTAATCCTTCGATTTGGCTGTGATTTTTCATCAATTAGTGAGTTTATGTTTACTCAACCATGCCACCCATGAGCACACTTCGCTCATAGCGGCTCATCTATGGCTAGATCTAGAGCCATGAGCACACAAAGCAAGAACAACATGAGCAAGGAAAGCATGGGCAAGGTAGGATTTCCCTTTGGAACCCATACATCCTGTGGGAGGGGATTCTCTCTAGACAGAGCATGTAACGACCCAATTCTACAAGAGATGGGTCAAGAGCATGCCTCGTGAGGATGGCGATGGGGGCAGGAATAAACTAAATCCCACATCACATGAAGAAGGTGAGGTGATATGCCTTATAAAGCATGGCACCAGTCTTAACCTAAGTAGCACTAACACCAACACGAGACACGCAACATGACTAACACAATATGCCAGTACGTCGTTTCTCAAAAAATAAAGAATTCTGATACGTTAGGATACGCTGTATATTAAATGTATATTTATATATATATATGATAAATTATCATTTTTATGATTATTCTAATCAAATTAATTTGATTCGAATTCAAAAATAAATAAATAATAATAAAAGAGCATACAATGAATTTACACTAAAAACATCAATTCATCATTTATTAATATCATTCATTGTTTTAATTTGGTAAATTTAACATTATTTTAATAATCCATAAAACTTGGAGGAAAGAGAAAAATAAGTAATCCGTATTCCGGATTTGCGTGTCAAAATATGTCGGAAGAGAAGAGGAAAAAACAAACCTAAAGGTGGAAATCTGGGTGCTCACGGCCAAGGCTTCATCGTCTGCATCATCTAAACCCCTCCATCGAGCTTTGGCCGTGAGCGACAAACATGAAGAGGATGCTTTACTCTCGACAGATCAGGAAATCTGGACGAAACTAACGAGGACAACGAGATGGTGGGGGCTTGAATGCGTGGCTGAGGATAGAGGAAAGCTGGCCGGCGGTCCACGGTGGCTTTGAATGGAGGAGATGGGGAAGAGAGAGAAAAATTCCAGCTAGTTATTTTTTGTATTTGTCCAGGTCATCTACTCGTGTCCAGCTATAATTGGGCTTCAATAAAAAAAATACGTGCCACATCAGCCTATGACGTGGCAGTAAGTGACCACTTAATACTTTCTCAAAATGAAGTGACATGGATCTTTAATTTCCAATTTAACTGTCATATCATCCATCATAGTGTATGGCTTTCTTGTTCTCTTTATTTCAATTTTCTTCTGGCTCTTACGCATAACTATTTCCATCCTTTTGATGATAATTAGTTTTTGACCTTGTCTCTACAAATAAGAGCACCACAGTTGCGAAAATAGGTCACCTAAAAGATCTAGACTTTTATATCATTTTGGAAAGAAACGAAAAAGAGAGATTCTCTCTCCTCATAGAATTACAATTAACACTGAACTCTCTTTTTCTCGCTCCCCAATCAAGCAAGGGGAGAATAAAGGGGAAATGCGGCTCGGCAACGTGATTCACACCTTCTAAATGGCAAAGCTTTCTTACTCTATAATCATAGCTGGAGTACAAGAAGCTTGGGTTTTTTTTTTTTTTTTTTTTGGGGTCAGAATAACAATATACATTCCATCCTTAAGTCTTAGCTTGTGAATACAACGACATAGCATCAAAACAAAGAAGACTCCAAAGATTAGGAGGGGGATGAAGGGTCCAATTCTGAGGCAGGGAATTTTTCTTTGGGCCTTAGCTACCCAGTCTATCCTATTATGATAGGCCAATTTCAAATTGAAAAAGTTTTTCGAAAGATCTTGAGCTTTCAAGATAAGCACACGTATATCCCATTTGAAATGATTAGCACTTGTGATAGCTCTTACCATGTCTAAACAATCTGACTCTAATTGAAGACAATCCATAGCATGATCAGTACAAGAAGCTTGGTTGAGAAGCAAAGCTAGTGTTTGGCACTTTGATTCCCTTTTGATTTTGTGTTCCTCGCTGTAATTTCATTTAATCGATGCATTGTTCCTTTGCTTTCTTTTAAATCTCCGGTCCTTACACTTTACTAATCAAGCTATTTATCTTTCTTGTAATTTAGGTCTTTTTAGCAACATCCATTTCGCACCCTGCTCTCCGGTCCTTACATGTACGTGCACTGTTTGATCCATCTTTAAAAACCTTATTTTGTGCGATGTTCAATCACTTCATGGTCGAGCTAGAACCAGAGAAAAAAAGTTTTATGGTTTTAATTTCTTTCTAATCGCTCAACTATCACATATACCTAGGTCAATTTAGCACCGATGAATATGTAATTACTACCGTGTATAATAACATAATCAACAATAAAACTTTAAGGTTTATTAACAATATAATTTCATCATTATATACAAATTGCATCTTTAATCACAAATAGCAGTAATTGAGTTTATTAATAATTATGTTAATTATTCTATTGTGAAGAAAACATATTTGCACATGAAATTTGTGATAATTATATATTACATTCATTTAAGTCATAAAAAGAATTCCAACTATTGTACTGTGAACAATATTAGAATTTGTATTATACAAAGTGTATATTATTAATATGAATAATAATAGTATTAACAAAATATTGAAATATTATGATTAAGAATAATATTAACCACAATTGTATAATATCAAACTAATCATTCTATCATTACGTCATTAATACTATTCTAATGATTAATATGAATGTTACCTAACATGAGAGAGAGAGAGAGTCTCGGGAGGGAGGGAGGGAGGGAGGGAGGGTACTTGGGAAAGACGATAATTGGATTGTATAGCTATTATATAAAGTCATGTAACAACTACTACAGTAGAAACTATGAAAAGGATTATAAGCACAATCTGTAATAAGCAATGAATTTGTGATTGGCCTATAATTTGATAATCATTGACACAAATCAAATGTGTTAAAAGTTACATGACAAGATGAAAAGCTAACTTTTACCTTCATCAACAAGCTTCAACTTTCATGTATAAATAATACTTTTCTTTTGGGAAAGGGTCAAATGGGCACTACTATCGATCGAGATCAATGGTAGACTTGGGGCTTGTTTGATAACATGTCAAACAATACCTGATTTTATTCTTTTGCTCCCTAAGATTAAAAAAAAAAAAAAAAAAAAAAAAAAGAGTAGAAATTCATTTGATAACTTTTTTGTTTTTGGAAATAGATTTGGAATAAAATTTAAGAAATAAAATAAAAAAATTTATTTCTTTCTTCCTAGAAACAACTCCATAATCAAGTCTTTTTTTTTCTTGTCTTCTTTTCCTTTTTTCTTCCTCTTCTTCTTCTTCCCTTTGCCCAACCAACTGCAAGCCTCCAGCAAGATTGTCGGCCATGGCCAAGGCCGGCGACCAGCAAGAGAAAGAAGAAGGGAAAAAATAAGAGAAAAGAAAAATGTAATAAAATTATTTAAAAATTATAAGAAATTATAAGTCACAAAAAGAATAAAAATTTTGTACATTTACCAAACATTTTCGAATGCTCAAAAACTCTTCTAAGAAACAAAATAAGAAAAAATTATTTTTAAACAGAAATTGTTCTCATGAATAGAATGATTACCAAATACATCCTAAGTATCCAAATAATTGTTTATTACACCAATGGACGCTGTAAGTTACTGTTTCTCTCTCTCTCTCCTCCCAGTATATGTCCCCTCATTCCTCATTATTCTCTTGGCAACTCTTTATGCACTCATTCCGTCTTCTCAGTTTCCCATATCCACCTCTCTCTTCCCTCGCTCTCTCGGCTTATTTTGCATAAAGATTGCCAAAAAAAGAAAAGAAAAGAAAAGAAAACCTTCTTTACATTCTTCTAGTCTGTGCTTCGCTTTTATCCTGCCATGACGTCCGCGCCAAACAACCGTGAAAGGGATAATGTTGCCTTACAAGATGGCTCCCAACACGGAGGGACAGTATGGACAACGAGTATTCACATGATCACATCGGTGATCGGTGTTGGAGTCCTGTCCCTGGCTTGGGCCACCGCACAGCTCGGCTGGATTGCCAGCCCCATCATCATGCTCCTGCTCTCCTTTGTCACTTTTTACACCTCCCAAATCCTCGCCGCCTGTTTCGGCCACGACAACAACACCTACTTAGATGTCGTCGCTGCCAATCTTGGTATGCCAATACTGTATTGGTGTTCATCTTCAAATTCACATACTAATGTCTCTTTCATGACCAATCAAGGTGCGTTGGCGCTAAATCTTCTCTTTGAATAAATTCTCCAGGTGGGTTCAAAGTCAAGCTTTGTGGGCTGGTTGAGTCCGTGACCATCTTTGGGGCCGCCGTCAGTTACACCATTGCATCTTCCATTTGCCTGGCGTGAGTGTATTTTCAGTGAAAATTCTTGTGATTGTTATTTCACCTGTGTCGAAAGTTATGCGAGTTTAATTGAATTTGTTGGCTCCTGAGGTCACTGCAGGAATATCGAGAGGTCCGTTTGCTTCCACAAGCACGGTGTCGAGCACCCATGCCATATCAAAAGGAATCGTTACACGATTGCATTCGGCATCATTGAGATCCTCCTCTCTCACATCCTCCCTTCAGAGCATCCAGAGCATCTGGAGCGGATATCTATCGTCGCCACTGTCATGTTCCTTTGCCACTCCAGCATTGAAGTTTCCCTTGGTATTGCCAAAATTAAAGGTACTTGAATTATTTTATTGCTAAACTGCTATAATTATCTTTCTGAACTATCTCCATCGGTGATAGAGCCTATGGTCTCATTTGGTCTTCTGTTCTGGTTCGTTAAATCTTCAGCGACGGGGAAAATCAGGGGAAGTCTCGCTGGAATCGGCACCAGCACCATGACCTCAACACAGAAGCTATGGGGGTGGTTTCAGGCAGTTGGTGTCATGGCCTTTGCCTATGAATACTACCTCTTCTTCCCTGAAATTCTGGTGAGTAAGTGAATGTCCTCTCACATGCATGATAGAAGAAAGTACTAGTGATGGTTAATAATGTAATGAAATTAAAATCGTTGATATGATGAGTTCGTATATGCTCCAGGGCACGATCCGGTCCAATCAATCCACATTAAAGACGATAAAGAAGGCAAGTCTAGTCAGCATACCAATCGCAACCCTGGTCTACATGTTATCTGGGTGCATAGGCTTCGCCGTCTCCGGCAACACGGTGCCCAGAAACCTCCTCACCGAGTTTGGCTTCTACAAACCATATTGGTTGACCAGCATCGCCAATGGCACACTCGTGATCCACCTCATCGGTGCGTTCCAAGTGTATTGCCAACCCCTATTCACCTTCGTCGAGAAGAAGGCGAAGGAGGCATTTGGGCTCAGCCCATACAAGCTCTTCTTCTTCAAGTTGGTCTGGAGGGCAATCTTCGTGACTGTGACCACCGTGACCGCCATGCTCCTGCCATTCTTCATCGAAATTATCGGGCTGCTCGGAGCGCTGAATTTTTGGCTCCCCACGGTCTATTTCCCGGTTGAGATGTACATTAGGCATAAGATTATACCCAAGTGGAGCACCAAATGGGTGCTCCTCCAGATTCTAAGCGTGGTTTGCCTTATCGTTTCTGTCGCTGCCGCCGCTGGCTCTGTTGCTGGATTTGTTCACGACCTCAAGTCCTACAAGCCATTCAGTTCGGGCTTTTAAATGTCATGCTACTAATGTTCACGACAAGGTTAACTATGTTATTGAGTTTGCTGTGTGGGTAATTCCAGGTTAAGGTTTCAGTTTTCACCGTGTGATGTATTTAGGGAACGGGAAGGGCCTTTTTTTTATTTATTTCCTTTTTTGTGTGTGGTCGGTAGGGATGGGCCTTGCCCTGCATATTGTGATGATAGCCATCGTAAATAAAATGTCAACTCTTGTGTTTTTGTCACTGTAAATTAGAAATCTTCAAGAAAAAAGGAAGTGGAGACGATCATTTGGTAGGCTCGAATAGAGCCGGAGCTTTCTCACCAAATGCCTTTCTCGAAGCTGCCCGTCATGCCCCCATGACTTGGGAATATTCGCCAAAATGTCTGTGTGATGTCCGAATCTCGGACAGCCTTATTCGTATCGGCCAGCCATCGACTAGACAGAAAGATCAGTCAAACGATGCATTTGCCAATCAGGAAAACCCCCAAATACCCCAAATAGAGAGCATCCTAAGGCTTTGTTTGATAACTTGTCAAATAGTAACAATTTATGTTCTTTTATTATCGGGAGCATATTTAGAATAGAAATTCATTTGGTAAAATTTTTATTCTAGGAAAAAAATTTCTATTTTTTTTATTCCCTAAAGTAGATTTGGAATAGAATCGAGAAGTAAAAAAAAAAATTAATTCTTTACCAATCAATTTTTTCTATTTTCTCTTCTTTCTTCTTATTCTTCTTCCCTCTCTCTTCTTCTTCAATTGCCGCCGTTGTCCACTGCCTCGGTCGCAAAGACAACCAATCCGGTGAGACTTGGCCGAGCTCGCCCAACCATCGGTGAGCCTCAACCTCATTGGGCCACCGCGAGGTCGGCCTCAAGGCGAGGCCGACAAGGTCGAGGCTCACCGACAGCTGGGTGAGCTCGGCCTCACCAGATTTGGGCGGGGCCGCTCGCCCAGCCAAGGCTTAGCCAAGCCTTGCCCAGCTACCGGTGAGGCTTAGTCGACGGTGCTCTAGCGATGTCGCTAGCCCTCGTTTGGCCGATCGCCGGTCATTCCAAGGTCGGTGACCGGCAACCCTTGAAGAAGAAGAAAGAAACAAAAGAAAAAAAAAAAAAAAGTAATAAAATTATTAAAAAATTAAAAAAAATAATTTTGATTAAAATTTTAAAATGGCATCAATTCTTCTCCGAGAATAAAAATTTTGGACAGTTACCAAATTACTTGAAATGCTTAAAAATTATTTCGGAACATAATAAAAAAGAATTATTTTTATCAAAAATTATTCTAGGGAATAGAATGATTATCAAATGCATCCTAAGTTTCGGAATTTGATCGTCCCCTTCCTCAGCCAAGCAAAAAGCTGCACGAGCACTAGCCTACGCTCAACTCACGCATAACCTCAAAAAAAAAAAAACACGAGAATCCTGACACAACGACCCTCGTCGCGCATCGCTGTAAAAACCAAAACAAAACCCAATCCACAGTCACGGCGTCTTCTCTTTGGATGCGGACTTTCGTGGAAGGAACCGAAGCAATGGCAGAGTCGGCCATTGAGCGGATCTCGAGGCGAGGAGTCGAGCGCGGAGAGAGGAAGGACGACGTGGTCGTGACCGGTGAGCGTGCAATCTGGGAGGAGATTGAGCGACTGCCGAACGAGGGCGCGGTAACGGAACAGAGGAGAAGAAAGATTAGGGTTTCTTTAGTGGCGATTTAGAGAGGAGCCAGAGGGAAGAGAGGGAGCAGTTATTTTTTCATTTTCTGAATTAAAAATATCCTAAATTTTAGTTCGGTTTCGATTTAATTTCGGTTCCGACACCCTAAACAACGGGCATGTCGCAAGTAAGGAAAGCACCAAGCAAAGGCGAGAGAGATCGTTTTCGTGCTTGTGTTCATAACAAGGTTAATTATGTTCATGACATTTGCTATGCGATAAATTATACATTCAGATTTCGGTCTCACTTATGATGTATATTGGGATCGGAAAGGGCTAAAGCCACAATGCCACTTTTATTTATTTATTTTTTTATCGTTGTTGTAATTACCTTAGCGATTCCATTCTCTGTGTTCCATTTGTTCGATGATGTGAAATGAATAAAAGGAAAAAGTTGAGTTATATTATGTTTTGAATTCCGACACCTATCATTAATTGAGAAAGCTATGAGTGTGAAAAGATTTGGTAGGGTTTTCATTTAGAATGAATGCCGGAGTTTGACACCTCTACATTGCTAGTCAATTGTAATCATCCAAATAAAGTTGGTGCAATATAAAATTTTCGAGCTCAAACATTTGTCACCCCGAATTAGTACAAAGCCGTAATCACAATTTGGTCTATGTTCTAACGATTATATGGGACCCAAACTAGAATGAGAATCATGGGTGACTTTTGATTAGGTTCTATACAATCTAAAGATAGACTTAGTTTAATATCAAACTTTTTTAGTGCTTAACTTTTCCTTTAATACGGTTATATATGTCGAAACATGGTTGGCTTTTGATCTGATTTTGTGCAATCTAAAGATAGAATTAGTTTAATATTGAATTTCTTTAGTGCTTATATGACTTAAACTAGAATGAGAATCATGGTTGAAGATGAGAATCGTGGTTGAAGATGAGAATCATGAGTGACTTTTCATTTTGTTTTGTGCAATCTAAAGATAGAATTAGTTTAATAACAATTTTTTTTAGTGCTATATGACCTAAATTAGAATGAGAATCATGGATTTTGATTTCGTTTTGTGCAATCTAAAGATAGAATTAGTTTAATAAGGAATTTCCTTTGTGCTAAACTTTTTCTTTAATAATATTTATATATGACCTAAATTAAAATGAAAACCATGGGTGACTTTCAATCTGGTTTCCTAAATAATCATGCAATTGTTTCGTGGGCCAATTTGATCACCGCCATGACATTTATGCAATCTAAAGATGGAAGTAGTTTTAAATAGCGGATTTCAAGGAGGGGCTTCCAGTTGAGTGATTGTAGTATGCCCGCTCAAAGGACTCGTTGACCTTGTAGTTGAACACAAAAATTATGATGGAATTCGAATTTGTCATTCAAATTTTGTTATTATGTCATGTGTTATGATTTACTAAGTGTAGCAGGAAAAGCTTCTATAGTGGGCAGCACAAGGTTTTCCTTACAGCCCATAGATTTGAGTGGGAACGGTTATTAAAAACCAGGAGAGTTTTCCTAGGGTAAAGCTACTTGATTGTACCGGAGGGGGGTAGTCAACTACCGTTCACTATTTTTTCACGATTGTCGGCAGACATAAAATAAAGTAAAAAGTGGGGACATTCGACAAACGAACGGGCATCGAGGTGCCAAACGTCATCAAATTTACTGGCTTCAATTAAGTTTTCGATTTTCAAATTCGGAAAGTTACGATCACAACTTGCTCGTACTTGATTTCATCGACGATACGAAATAGAAGTTAAAGTTGATGAAACAAGATAAAAATCCTCCACACAGGATCTTTGTTACCTTAGATAAAAAAAAATATGTTTCCAAATGAGTACTAAATCAACCATAGTCTACATATGTGAACACCGACAAAATATGAGATTGATTGATTTGATCAAACTCTTTCCTGTTCCCCTAACAGCTTGGTGCCGATCCTCTGCAGATTCGACGCTTGCGTACTTGACGAGTCATCTGAGTACTCACAAAAGATATCATCCTTAAATCATGCCATCTTCTTCGATGGTCTCACGACGTCCACTTCGCCTTCTAGTACCGCTCTGGTCATGGCTTCCAAATTGCACCTGCTGAGATCTTTTCCCTCGTGCCCTGCCCTCCAGTGCCAATATCCTGAGCTCCACTCTCTGTGGTATCAAAAACCCGCAGTCTCTCTCGAGCTTCTCTGCCATTTTGTCGATCCCAAGCCCGACGACTCTTGTGCCTCCACAGAGGAACTCTTTGAGGACCTTTGGGATTGGTCCTCCATAGGTGAATAGCCCCAGAAGAAGGCAATGGTTGCCAACAAAAAGCTGTAGCAGCCGATAAGGGCCATTTTCTTGATCTGGCATGTACAGTCACAATAATTTCCAATTTCCACAGTCTAGTTTCTATTCCTCCTTATTCCACGCAACGCTTCGACAATGAGATCATGAATTCCTGTGATGAAGTTAGATAAAGACTAATTTGCCGGATCTTTAGTATAGTGTAAATTCAAAGACTTTGTGCATAAGAAATACGAAACCATTCACCTTTTTTCTCCAAGTAACCTTTTGCACAGCCAATGCTGTCACTGGCCGAGAGACCCACCAAATCTGCTGCGTGTTTCTCTTCTTGTTGCCATATCTCCTCCGGACACCTCTGATCCATTCTCTAACGGCGAGTTTGCTAAGCTTGCAATCTTGGTCTAGGTGTCGTCAAGAAAATCTTCTCTCCGACTCTAATCTCATAATGATCCCTGAATTTTGCAGTGCTTTGTTTGGTGACCTCCATTGGCCTTCTTCCAATGGTACGATGAGATCTGCAGCCTATAATTTATGAACAAACAAGAAAATGATGCTCACCCGCAGTGACATCCCTATAACTTAACCAAACAGAGCACTGCTGCCAAACTGAATATTATGTCCTAATGCCTGAATCTAACAAAATCAGGGTCATAACTTGTAGCAGAAAGCTCCTCAGTCCTTATGCATAACTTCAATCACATAATGGCTCTTTAACCAAAAGGTTCATTTTCTCTTGAAGAAATTTCAACACATCCTCTCTTCCTTCCTTTATAAGCAATTGCCTTACCCTCTCAAAAGTCATACGTGGTGGGCGGATCCCTTTCTCCATCAACTCTTCTAATAAGACACAAGCCCTTGGCGAATTACCCTTCTCGCACAAGCCATTTATGAGTGCTGAGTAAGTGTGCATACTTGGTATGAATCGCTTCAAGTTCATATACTTCCACACCTTAAGAGCCATCTCCAGCTCATCCCTCTGGCAGAACATCTTTATCATCATTGTATATGTATCTGCATCAGGCTCACAAATCTTAATCAATCTCCGGAAGAAGCTGTAAGCTTCATCGGTTTCCCCACTATTAATCAAATTTGTTAAAATAATATTACAGGTCCTTGCGTTGGGATTAACTCCCCTGCTCTCCATCTCACTCAAGACCCTTTTCACGTTTTTAAATTTGTTAACTTTGCAAAAGGCGCTAATCAGGGAATTATATGCTACCACGTCAGCCTCAATTCCATTCCTTTCCATTTCTAGGAATGTCTTGACAGCATCTTCAATCCGATTTTCTATCCCATAGGTATGTACAAGAACACTATAAATGAAAGATGTTGGTTGACAGGCATTGGAATCCATTTCCTTGACAATTCCAACAGCCTCGTCGACTCTCCCAGCCTTGCAAAGTATGTCAACCATAATTCCATAAGTCACTATATCAGGGTTGCAACCTGCGCTAACCATTTCACGGAAGGTCTCTCTCGCCTTGGGCAGATTTGGAGCCTTTCCCCATCCTTCTAGCAATATACTGTATGTCTTCGAGTCTGGAGCATATTGCTGTTTCATACTATCAAAAATCTCTTGAGCCTTCCTCACATTCTTGGCCTTACACAAAGCACTTAGGAGGCCATTGAATGCCTGCTAGATTTGGGGGCATGTCATACTTTTCCATGACATTAAATGTATATATCGCCTCATCCACTTTCTGGGCCCTGGCGTATTTTCGCATGATGATGCAAAACGTCTCGACATTCAACATGCTCTTGTTCCTCATGGCATTCACAACATCCCACACAATTTGATACTGCCTGATCTTCGCCAGAGACTTGATCATGATATGGTAAGCCCTAACACTGTGTGAGTAATTTCGTTGCTCCCCAGCCCATTCAAAGAATCTATAAGCCAACATACCTGCATTTTCGAATCTCTTAAGGACATCCTCCACTATATCCGGGGACACCCTGATGCCACTTTGGTCGAGGGCAGTATCAAGGGCCAACGCTGGTGTGGACATCATAATTTTACTTATCTTTCTCAATGATTCTGAAATGTCTCTAACTGATTCACTTGAACTGTACATTCTTCCCCACACTTTCCATCTCAAGGAAAACCCAGTGTTGATTCTTGGCATGTTATCAGCCGAACTGAGAATTCACAATCCACCTGAGCCAGTCAGTTAAATCAGTCTTAACTGCACGTTGGAGAGCAGCCTTGGAATTGAGTCCTGCAGCAGTAACGTTTAAACTATATAAACAAACAATGCTGGCTCAGCGAACCTACCATCTTCCGGAACAATTCAACAGTTCAATTCATCCCAACTAAACGGCTCTCACCATAACAACTCCACCAACAACCCTCTAGACAAAAATTTCACCTCGCACCTTCAACAGTTCGATTCGTCCCGACTAAATGATACTCTAAACCAAACTAATCCCGCCGGGACAAGTCGCTCAACAAAATTCAACTCACGCCATCCTGCTACGCTGCTATGACCACCAGCAATCCACCGCTTCTATCAATTCTCAATCGCATACTCCAAAGTGAGACCAAATCTATTCCAGGAAGACTTATCATTTTCTGGTCTCACCCAAACTACACATTGCATTGAGTCCATCCAACTCAGCAGCAGACAGTCACAACCACAACATGAACAAAAACCAGTACAACGTAATGCCAGAGAAGAAACAAACAGTATTATGATAGAGTTTTTCACCAGTCGACTGACGATGAAGATGGAGATGCAGCTGGATCCACCACCAAAAAGTGCTCTTCTTCGTCCGGCTCTGATCTTCTGACGATGGAGTTCGTTCACGGCCGTTCCACGAAACACGCGTTGCCCTAATTCTGCAACTGAGGCCGATGAACAAGTCGACATGAAAATGGGTTTTGGGCTTTGGTGAACTTCGGCCCAATTTTCTCCCCTCCTTTTTCGCGGGTAACGAAACGGAACACGATTCCGCACGCCCGAAGAAGCCATTTCCGTCGCTTCCGCGACCTCAGCGATGGAGCCGCCGGAGTGCCCCGTCTGCCTCGCCGCGTACGACGGCGACGAGGCGGTCCCTCGCGTGCTCGCGTGCGGCCACAGCGCGTGCGAGGCCTGCCTCGCGCGCCTCCCCCGGCCCCTCCCGCAGGCCGTCCGATGCCCCGCCTGCACTCAGCTCGTCAAGTTCCCGCCTCAGGGCCCCGCTTCTCTCCCCAAGAACATCGACCTACTCCGCCTGTGTAACCCCGAGCCTGATCGCGCCGGCCGCGACCGATCGCGTCGAGAATCGTCGGACGATGATCGCTGGGTCATTCGGGGGCTGTTCGTCGGCAAGACGTGGTCCGACCAGTTCTACGCCACGTGGAAGGAGTGGATACTCCCGTGCGACGCTGTCTCGGTTGAAGAAGATCGCGGGGGCGATCAGCGTGACTTTTGTTACAAGTTAGTAGGGAGAATTGGTCGTGTTGATTCTGGTTTGTTGTCCATGCGGTGTCGCGAGAAGCAGGAAATTAGTCTTGTTCCGATGGTGTCGTTGTCGAATGGGAGTGAGGACGGTTCGGGATTTAGGTTCGATTATGTTGCGAGGGTTTTGACTTGTTTGAGTAGTATTGGGGAGGAAGCATTGAATGAATTGGCCTTAATTTTGAGGGCGTCGTTGAGAAGACAGTGTAGAGTGTGTCAAGTTTATGGCTTGTGGGGTAATCTTAAGGATGAAGTTCTGTATTTAGTATGTGAGAGGCTCAATGGACAGGTTTTACGGGTTTTTGACGAGGTGCCGCGGTTTGATGGGGTCAATGGAAACGATGTGAATAAGGATTGGGTGTCCAATTTTGCCATTACAGGCATGGAGATTTGCGAGGGGGTAGTCAGCTTGCATAAGCAAGGGCTTATAGCTGGCTGTTTGGGTCTTTCATGTATGAAGATAGATGAATTTGGACATGTGTATATTGACTTGAATGAGGTCTTGGTGCTGGAAAGGAAGGTCACGAGGGTTGCTGGTAAATATGTTTCTGATGGAAAAAGAATTGATAACAAAGAGCTGCATAAAATCTTTTACGAGTTACTGGAAAGTGATTCTCTCTTGAGCCCTGAGGTACTTTTTGAGCTATTGAGGAGATGGGATGCTAAATTAGATGACTCTGGCAGCTCGTATTTTATTGGGTATGGATCAGATGTCTGGGTATTGGGCTGTATGCTCATTAGGCTTCTTCTGGGTGCTGCATTCCCTGGAGACACCTGGAACGTGAGAGAAGAAGATGATTCGGATTTTCCAGTTTTGTACAATAATTGGTTGGAAAATGTTGGTTCTTTATTGGAGAAAAAAGTGACCTCGAATTTTGTGTCGTTGAGGCTGGTGCTCCTTGAATGTTTTAACTTGGATCCACAAACACGACCGCTTATAACTGATGTGAGAAAATGCATTAGGGAACTGATTGTGGGATATCAATGTTGCAATGGGGCTATTGAGGAGGAAGTAGTTAGAGAAGATCCTGAGTTTCATTGCTTGACTTTTGGGAAATTATGTTGGATGGCATGGAAAAGTTCAGATACATGGAGAAAAGATTTGCATGGGAGCGAGCATGCTGGTGGAGCAGATATTCAAAGTGGTAAGGTTGGAGTGGATAAAGAGTTAGTTGAGGGTCTCTCTGAGCAAAGTGTTAGATGCAAAGATCTGCAGGGTCATCTTGACTGTATTACGGGTTTCGCCATTGGAGGTATGGGGGCCATTCTCCATGCTTGCGTTGCTGAAATCTTTATATTAATTCTCATTTTTAATGTTCTTCATCAATGTGTTTACTTGATCCATGTTCTTTCTGCACGGTGCCACTGCCCTCTAAAAGCATTGAATCAGTTGACTTCAAATTCCTTCTAGTAAAGAAGTATTCTTTTCATTTATTTGCTTTTCTTTTTTTAATGAAGCACTATGCCACTTTAGCTTTCTTGTCCATGGCATTGTGTTGCTCTCAAGTGTACTGGGCTTTCTCTCATGTTGTGGATCATCATTTCAGTGAGAGTAGAACTTGTGCTTAACTTTGTATACTTACATCAGAACAGGCTTTGATTGAGTGATGTTGACTTGGACATTGAAGGACAGATTCGCATGAACCTGCTCTGACAACATTTCTGTATGCATAAGAGATACATAACCTGCAAATTTACTCTTGACCAATTTCTTTTTCAGTTCTTTAAAAGGTTACTTGGTAAGTTTTTTTGTTGTTGCTTCAAACTACTACTGGCTTTGGAATGGGGTACAAAGTTGGAATAGTAAGGTTCTGATGCTTAGGTTATTGACGAATTTTGTTGAGCCCAGATGCTTAGGTTATTTAGCAAGCTCAATGAGTTCCAGCTAGTTTGATACTATAACTGCATTCTAAAGTTTGTTTTTGCTCTTGTAGGAGGATTTCTCTTTAGCTCCTCTTTTGATAAAACGGTCCAGGTGTGGTCTTTGCAGGTATGCATGCTAAGCAAAAGAGATTACACTGCAATCTATCAACTCACATCTTTGATTCCCAATGTTCTGCTTTTAGTGTTAAAAGTTTGAATGTGTTATCAATAATTGTCTTAGGCTGACTTACTAATTTCCATTATATTATTCGTCAAACCTCATTATCATAGACTTCAATCTGATTATGGGAGCATCCCATGACTCTAAGTGAAAAGCAATTCTGACTAATGGTCTAAGCTGATGTTTGAAACAAACTTGTGAGTGATTTAGGGAAATTTTTTTGAAAAGATCACATATCACGTAATCTGTGGCCTTGTAGCTGTTGAAAGTGTTCAACAGAAGCTTACAGTTACAGTAATGATTTACCTCTCGACAAGTCTTTTTAATCTATTGAGTTGATCTTTTGAAGGCAAAACTTGGAAGAGGCTAGTTGCCATTGAGGCCCTAAGCTTAAATTCTATGGCAACTTTTGGAGTTTGAGAGAGTTCTCCGTTTTGGGTCAGAGAATTTGAGAGAACTGTTTTCGTGACTAAATGGAATACTTGAAAATACAATGCTTTTAAGGTAATACCTTGAATAAGATTATGATCGCCATCAATGTAAAAGCCTGGCCCAATCTGTTGGGATCGATGAATAGATGAACCCAACAGGTGCCATAACTCTCAGGCTCACCTAGAGTTTCAGGAAGCCACAGTCGAAAAGCATGGTTCCCTGACCTTCATACAGAAAATTAATACAAGCTTCTTTTTTCCTTTTTTCCATCTTTTTCCAGGATTTCTCTCATATACACTCATTTAGGGGTCATGAACACAAGGTCACAGCTGTAATCTATGCTGATTGGGAACAACAATTATGTGTCAGTGCTGACAGTGGAAGTGGCATTTGTGTCTGGAAAATACATTCCCCTATGATGGAAGAGCCATTAAAAAAATGGTATGAGCAAAAGGATTGGCGGTACAGTGGTATACATGCATTGGCCTACTCGAGAAATGGGTACCTCTATACTGGAAGTGGAGACAAATTGATAAAAGCATGGTCATTGCAGGTGGGCACTTGTGCTCCTAGCTTTATGGATGCTGCTGTTTTGCTTATTTTAAAGGGGGATACAATTTTTTACAATCTTTGAGTTTCTTTTTTAACAGGATTGCACCCTTTCATGCAGCATGGATGGTCATAAATCTGTAGTTTCCACATTGGTTACATTTGATGGGGTCCTTTACAGTGGCAGTTGGGATGGAACTGTCAGATTATGGAGCCTTAGTGATCATAGTCCCCTGGCAGTATTGGGGGAAGATATACCTGGAAATATGTCACCAGTCCTATCTGTTACAGGGGAGAGGCATTTTCTGGTTGCAGTTCATGAAAATGGAAGTATAAAGGTATTATCATCTTTCAGTCTTTCTTAATCTTTTCGGGGCTTTCTATCATTTGTATTGGGTCTTTGTACATGATAGAGGTTAAAGACAGCTTTCTCATCGTAATATGAGTCAATGACTATATGTTGTCTCAAACCAAAATAATAGCAAGAATTAGTTCTTGACTTTACTTGGTGACATTTCCTACTCAGTCTCATGCTGAGAATGGTTATTGGGCAACTCATGGTGCTGTATTGATGAAATTGATGAATTGTAGTCTGTTCGGTTTCTTTAGTTCCCAGAAAGACAGATAATAAAAGCACTGTTGAGATTTTCTGGAGAAGGGAAAGAAGAATTGTTAAACTTTGTTCTCTATGGAATCACTGAAAAAACTGTTCATTTGTGGATTCTTGGAAATGGCAGTCTTTTGGATTCTGAAGCTTATAAGGGAGGGGACTAGCTAGCCAGCATTTTTCATGTGGAGTGCCATTTCTAATAGGATGAAACTTTGCCATGGGATGTCCCTATCACTGAAAATTGATTTTGCTCCATTCTGTTTTGTAGGTCTGGAAAAATGATCTGTTCATAAAATCTGCAAAAGTGCATGATAGTGCTATTTTTGCAGTAAGCTTAGAAGGCAAATGGCTGATAACTGGAGGCCGGGAAAAAACCATCAATATACTGGTAAAGAGTCATTGACTTCTTGCTGTATATATTTTCTCAGATAGAAATATATGCTGTGGTTAATTTGCACTTATTGCTACCGGTAAGTTTTTATTGGCCCTATTCCTTTAAAAAGCACCAATTTTTAACTCGAGTCTCAATTCTGGTCAGAATTTTCTTTTTCCCTCATTAAAAAGCACCAACTTTAGCTCTGGTTCCCATTTTGGCCCATACTTACTTTGTCTTGTAAAAAAACTCCAACTTTAGCTGGAATCCCAATTCTGACTTTAACTTCTTATTGTCTTGTAAAAAAGTACCAATTTTCAGTTGGTACCTAAATCCAGTCCCTGTCAAGTTTCCGCCGAATACGCATTGAATAACAAGTTGAATCTTGAACATCATCATTGGCCGGAAACCTAACGGGCGCTAGATTTGGAAACCAACTAAAAGTCTGTGCTTTTTAATAAGACAAAAAAAAAAAGGTTGGGCCAATATTAAGACGAGACCTAAAGTTGGTGTTTTTCATGAGATAAACAAAACTTGGGCTAGGATTGAGACATGAGCTAAAATAGATGCTCTTTTATGAAAAAAAAAAAAAAAATTGGGCCTAAATTGTAACCTGAACAAAAGTCAGTGTTTTAAGAGAATTGGGCCATTTTTTATTATTGTTCTCTGCTGAGAATATTTTTTTTTTCTTGCATCTTATCTACACAACAATCTGCAGGAATTATCAGATGATGAGCTTCAGGTAGACATAAGACCGGTTGGTTCAATACCTTGTGGTTCTGTTGTAACAGCTCTCTTAAGCTGGCAGGGAAAAATTTTTGCCGGATGTGCTAATAGGTCTGCAAAGGTACTCCGCCGAATTAATGATTCTCTTGTCATGTTATTAAGAATCAAGATTGCTGGCTTCCTGTATTGCTTTTGCCAGCTTAATGTCATATTGCATGATTGGGTCGAATATTTTTCTTTGACACTGGCAAAAAAAAATAAAAAATTGTGATATATCTATTTACATGGCGCCATACTTTTTGAGTTAATTTTATGGAGCAAATGCATGCCTTTGGTCATTTGGTTGCTCTATTATTATTGACACATTTATTTACAATCCTAGAAGGTTATACCTGTTCAATCAATAATTGCGCTGGTTCACAATGCTTGTAAAATCTTTGCATGTAAACCTATTTGAGTTCTTGTCCTAATGTTCCCAATCTCTCTCTTGTGTTTGTTACATTATCACTGTAAGGAGAAACAGTGAACTGCGAGTATGTCATACGAACTACATATCTTTTGCTGAGTCATCCACTTGAACAATCTATTGCCTCCAGATTCAGATTTGTCAACTGTATCATCCTCTATTTATTTTTTTCCCAAGCAACCTGGGAAAATATAGAAACTGCACCGTGTTGATCTATATAGTTTAGGCTGGAGCTTCCTTTAGAACGAAAATATCATCTGCCACCCCAAAAGTTCTGATTAATCTTTGTATTACTCTCTTCAACTTCTCCCAACATAGTCAAAATCTCTCACACATCATTTTGTTCTTGTGTACTTTCTACGATGATTAGCTAATCTAAGTGAACGAATTCAAATGTGCAGGTTTATTATTCCGGAATGTGATTATCTTCTATCTCAATGCATCATTTTGTTCTTGTGTACTTTTTACAGATGATAAGCTGATCTCAGTGGTCATGTTCCAATATGCAGGTTTATTATTCCGGCAAGTGATTATCTTAGCCAGTGAGTTTTTCTAGGAAGAGATCATCGATTTTCTGACGATAGAGATAAACTTTTTCATCTAAAGGTGCTTCCTTAAGTTTGGTGTTGCGTCTTTACTTTGGAGCAACAAATCCTCATTGGATATTGAGTTAAATATCTGATTCGATGTATATAATGGCCACTCAGATCCCTAGTAAACCCAAAAGGATAGCTGGATCTATTTGTTACTGGTGGTTTCTTCAACTGCTGGGAGAGTTGAAGGTGACAGGGTTGATGCAAGCAGTTGTTACTCTTGTATGTAAAGAAGCTATTTCTGTATGACATGTATATAACACAAGTTACCTCCAATAAAGACGATGTCTGGAGTAAATGATCTATGTTAATACTCTGACAAAGAATAGTATAAAACGAAAGGTATTTTTTTCCCTTTTTCCTTCAATTCTTACCCGGCTATGAGCTTCACTTCGCTTCTGAGACTTAACTGGCACAAACCCCCAACCCCACTCCATGCGGCTGTAGGTATGCCCAGACATTAGTTACTATGTTTGGTTGTTTACATTTCTGAGCATGCCGTATCCGCTTGTGAATGGATTTCTATAAGACGTGTTGATTCGAATAGGTATAATCTACACTACCAGCTTCTCAGTTTGTATGATGAAAGTGTAATGGTGCATGAAATGTTTCCCTGATCAGGCACTACTTGTTCTCTTTCAGAAATTTGGCAGTCAGAGGTCATTGATGTTTCTCTATGTCTGTGAATCACACTCCTGACCATCTTCCATTGGTTTCAGCAAGTCTAGCAGCATTATACAATACACAGAACCGATATTACAGTGTTATATGACCTCATGTGGCATTTGCAGGGGAAGGTTTGTGCGTTTTGTCGAATAGACAAATTACAGACACATTTAAATGCCTGGTCTTTTGTCCAATGTCGCCGGAGCTCGCCCACCGAAAATTGTTATGAGATATTCTCGGTAGACGAAGTCCAAAATTAAAGTTACGCATGACGATTCGACCCGATTTGATATGGCTTATCCCATTCATTGGTTAGTCCACTTCGGAGGTTTCTAATCCATGTTAGGGAAATCTCTTCCTCCTAATTTTGTTAGGACTAATCTTGGGCCCGCAACATTATTATTAATGGATTCGAATTCATGGTCTAAATGAAAGTGCTACTATTAATTTTCCAAAATTTATCATCAGCCAATATTATGATTACTGATTTGTCGACCCACCAATTGATCATGTTACTTTTCAAAACTGAAGTTATTGTAGAAACTTAAAATCTAGTTATACTTCCAAGGGAAAATGAATTAGCAGGTAACGGCATGGGCTAACGACTAGGTTGCATATTTCTAGCTTTACGTTACCAAAGTGCATGTTTCAGGAAGAAGCCGTATGCAGAGTTCTGAATAACTTTTTTCTAATTTTAGAAAAGAAGTCACTTTTATGTAAAAGCGAATAGGTTGCATATTTCCAGCTTTATGTGCGTGGAAATGCAAACCAGTATTCTATCAACAGTTATTTGATTTTTTAAATTATCAATAATTTTATCAATCACCAATATCTACTTGCATAGTGTACGAAAATTACTGTCTCTTATTTGAGTCTACTTTACTAACTTTTATTTGCTTATTTCAAAATAACTAATTGCTTCAAGAACTTGCCCATATTTGTATGCTAAGATAAATATAAGTCACTAGCTCTTATATCAAAAGCGATATTGACTTGAGTGTTTACCGTTTATTCACGGGTTTAATTTATTGTCCAAATAACTTTACTGACTCTTAATTGATTGAGTTAGGGCGCGTTTGGTAACGTTTCTGTTTCAGAGAATAATTTTTAAACAGAAATAATTTTTTTGTTTTTGTTCAAGGAACAATTTCTAAGTATAAGAACGTGCTTGATAACTGTAAAAAATTTCTACTCTATGAATAGAAATACATTTGGTAAACTTGTATAATTTTTTTTTATTTAATTTTTCAATATTTTTATTTTTATTTTTTTCTTCCTTTTGGCCGGTTGCCGGCCCCCAGTGAGGTTGAGCTCACCCAGCCAAGGCAAGGCCGAGCCTTGCCGGGGGCTGGCAACACTCCGACAAGGTTGCCAACCCTCGACGACCAGTCGTTGGCCATGGCCGAGGCCGGCAACCGGCCAAAAGGAAGAAGAAGGAAAGAAAAAAGAATAAGAAAAAAAAAGAAGAAAAAAGAAGTGTTTCTCGGAATTGTTATCGGAACAAGAAACAAGTTTTTTCTACTATTCTAAATCTGTTCTCGGGAACAAAAGTGTAAATAAACACGTTTCTATTCTTTTTTTGTTCCTCGGAACAACAAAACAGAAATTTTTGTTTTTGGGAACAAAAACAAAAACAAACAAACAAGCCCTTAATCTATTTAATTGTTTAGAACTGGCCACCTGTTTTTAGTAATTTTGTATAACTTCAACAAATATATGTTAGATAATTATAAGAACGTTGGCGATTTACAAAAACATCTAATAAACGTTTCAAGTAAATGTTAGTAAATTATTTAAACAATTGGTAGTTTCCAAACTATCAAACAAATTCTGATTGTGACTTAAATAAAAATTGATAATTTTTATAAGAGCTAGTAACAAATAAACGTTAGTAAACTGTGAAATTGATTAGCATTTTCACCTACACAAAATAAATATAGATAAAAGGACTAAAACAAGAGTTTATAATTTCCTTAGAGTGTAGTAAATTAAACATATCGGTAAGCTCTGTAAATAAATTTTAAAACTGTTGAAAATTTCGAAACAATTGAATGAGTGTTAGCAACTTGCTCGAATAAAGTTAGTAGAATTAAACTAGTTGGTAACTTGACTAATGAAAAGTTGGTAGAGAAACTTAATCAAAGTGTGAGAATTTCTTATAAGAGTTAGTAAGCCTAACACATTAATAACTTCAACAAATAAATGTCGATAGTTTAGAGGAACGGTAGGCAATTTCAAATCAATACAATAAACTTTAGTAAGTAGGCTCAAATAAGAGTTGATAATTTTCCATAAAAGTTAGTATCTTTTTCATATTGGTAAGTTGCGTATATAAAGTTTGTGGAATAATGAAACAGTTTGCTGTAATCTAAAACAGTCCAATAAATATTGTTGCTTTTTCACATAAGTGTTTTATGGATAGAATTTTATGTGTAAGTTTAAGATACGGGTAAGTTCCAATTTTTGCCTTACAGAACAGTATAATAGCATAGATAGAATTTTACATGTAAAATTAATGAAGAGGGTTGATATCTTCAAAACCTCAAATTGGTGCACATATAATAAATTTACCATAAACTAAATTTTTAATTATCAAAAACTCTAAATTGATACCTCCATGATAAATTTACTTTCCACTAAATTTTACAAATCAAATTACTGAGTTTGATGATACATAGTAATTCATAAATATACTAATTTGGGATTTTACCTTATATTTATCATAGGTGTATTAATTTATAGTTTTTGGTAATATTAATCTAATTTAAGAGAAACTAAAGAAAAGTAATTTGTCTCAAATGTACCGGTTTGGATTGGTTAAGATAAAAAAATTAGTTTTGATTAAATTTGTCACAAATATATTAGTTCGGAATTTTTCATGATATTAACTTTTAAATTAATGGAAGATTAGATTAAATCAGAAATTAATCATCAGATGCCTATATAGATTAGCCATTTTTTTTTCCTTCTCTCTTTCGCGGTATGCATTTTGCAGTGGCAGTCAAAATACAAAAGCTTAGCAGAGGACAAGACGAGCAGGTGCTGAAGCTCCATTTTTGCTTTGCTGAGCTTGGCATGAATTCTCTCTCTCTCTCTCTCTCTCTCTTCCTCCCCCGCATCACATGGCAACCGTGCCTGCTCTTGTTCAGCTCCACACCGTCAGCTCAAACCCACCTCCACCTCAACAACACCCACGTCATTTCTTGAAACCCACATCATCTTTCCCATGCTCGGCATCTCCTTCCCGCTCGCTTCCTTCGTCGCACGACCTCCGGCGGCGTCGCCTGACTCGGGTCTCTGCGGTCGCGGCTGTGAAGGTTTTGAATTTGTGGCTCGGCGCGTGTTTTTTTTTTTTTGGCTATCGCACGCCACCTGCTCGATGGTATGCTCCTTTTAAAGGTTGCTCATTTTTTTTTTTTTTTTTTTCTGTTTTCTTGGTTTCCCGTTAGGAGAATAATGGACGTGTCGCTAGGACGTGGAGGGATTTCGCGAGCTTGAATTACTGGGTTGTGCGGGATTATTATCGACTTGTGGAGGCAGTCAATTATCTTGAGCCACAGATGCAGAGGCTCACTGATGATCAGGTTGGTATAATTTAAAATTCCTTTTATTAAGCCTATGTGCTAAGCTTTTCAGTCTAAATAACTGGGTACTTTTTTTCTGCAAATGTCCTTGTGGTGTGCTTGATAGTTGGCTGCGAAGACACTGGAATTTAGACGGAGGCTGGGGCAGGGCGAAACACTGGCTGATATTCAAAGTGGTGGGAGCTTTGCTATTCATTTTATGGGTCTTGAATTTTATGTCTTTGTATTTTCAACCCTTTTGAGGCAGTCATTCTGCTTCGGTTATCTTATTTGCAGAGGCATTTGCCGTGGTACGCGAAGCTGCAAAGAGAAAGCTTGGAATGCGCCACTTTGATGTACAGGTTTGTCTTTTGACCATCTTCTTTAGTTCCATCTCTTTGTAAGCCATCACATTATTCCAATATTTTAGTCTAGATTATTGGTGGCGCTGTGCTTCATGACGGATCCATTGCGGAGATGAAAACGGGGGAAGGAAAGACATTGGTATCTACTCTGGCGGCATATCTTAATGCTTTGACTGGTGAAGGTGTACATGGTATGTTAATGTATAGAAGGATTTGTTGCCATCCAACTGCATGCAGCTAATGAGTCATTCTTCAACAGTAATCTTTTGAATCGTGGAAATTAGTAGCTTAACAGTGCTTTACAATTTTTCCTACAAACTTTGCACTTAAAGAAAAGCTGTAATAGTGATAGTTCTTTTGCATGTCTAACTTGCTCAACAACTTAAGGAGCTTACCGTCATAATGTCCCTTAATAGCATATTGAAGGAAGTCATGTTCCTTCCATCTTTTCCTCCAACAAAATACCATTCAAAACTGCCATCTTCCTATGTACTTTCTGATTCATCTTTTGGAACAGAAAATATTGTCGAAATTGAATATGTTTGACATATTATCCTCAAGCATAAAGAAATTTATTCGTGTTTGACACAGTGCGTATTGTATATATTTTACATATGTCAACAGTCTGTCATTTCACCTAGAAATGCTTGTCACTCACTTATCTGTCCATACCTCTACCAATATTCAGAGTTGTTTCTCTAATCTTTCTGTTGCTTGTTCAAGAGGATATTTAACCTTTGTTATACAAGATTAATTGGTCATTTCATTACCGATTTCGTGATGTTATTATCCTTTCCCTTGACAGTGGTAACGGTGAATGATTATCTAGCTCAACGTGATGCTGAGTGGATGGGGCGTGTTCATCGCTTCTTGGGCCTCTCAGTGGGTTTAATACAGGTTACTTATTAACAAAGCTCTTTGCAAAGAGTCATCTGTTATTCTCGCAGTGCCATATACTGCTTTAAAAAATCCAATTGGGAAAGAAAAGGGGCTCAATCAGAATTTGATTTGATTTTGTGTTTAGCTGTGAAAACCTTACCAATATTTGTGTGGGAAGATGCGAAAAATGCTAAAACTTCAGTCTTCAACTTGCTTATCTTCTGTCTTTTTATGTGCTTGCATCTACAGAAGGGAATGAAATCAGCGGAAAGGAGACGCAACTACCAATGCGATATAACCTACACTAATAATTCTGTTGGTGATCTCTTTCCCTTGGCAGTTTACTTTGGATTTTGTTGCTCATATTTATAGATTCAAATTTATCAATTGATTGGCAATCTATTCACTGTGACTTAAAGTAGGGTGCTTTTTCTTTGTCATCCTTGCATTTATGCACTTGTGCACTTGCAAGATCCGTGTTTTAGAACAGTCATTACCCTTATAGCTCCCTTGGATGCTAGAGTAGTGAATGTTCTGCTTGAGAAATTTCATAAACTGTCACCACCCTTTTGATGACATGTACTCTTGGTTGCTTATGTTTAATTCAAATAATGTTTTCAGGAACTTGGCTTTGATTATTTGAGGGATAATCTAGCAGGCAATAGCGAGCACCTTGTTATGAGATGGTAAACTCACAATTCTACTTGAAGTACGTGCTCCGATCTTATAATCCTGATTAGATATAGTTTTGTGTAGGCCAAAGCCCTTTCATTTTACGATTGTTGACGAAGTTGATTCTGTTCTTATCGATGAAGGAAGAAATCCTTTATTAATCAGTGGTGAGGTAATGTCTGCTAATTTTCATGTGCCTGCTTTTGAAGTGTCAAATTGGAATTTCTTACAAGTATGTACCATGAAACAGACACATATTTCAATTTGATGTGTGATAAAAACAATCTAGTTCTATGTGCAATTCAGGCTAGTGAAGATGCCGCACGCTATCCCGTTGCTGCAAAGGTGGCTGACTTGCTCGTGCAGGGGGTTGTAAGTTCTTTTACGTTTCATTTATTCAAAGGCATGAAGGATTTTTCATCAGGTATGTTTGGGGGACGGATAGATTTATGAATCATTATTGACAGCACTACAAAGTGGAGCTTAAAGATAACTCTGTGGAGTTGACCGAGGAAGGGATAGAGCTTGCGGAGTTGGCTCTTGAAACAAATGACTTATGGGATGAGAGGGATCCCTGGGCTAGGTTAAAATTTGACTCTTTGTTTTAAATATGTACTTAAAAAAAAAAAAATGAAGTCCATGCTTATAAGTGTCGTTTTGTAGTTTGCTTAGAAGGGTTTTTCATCTTACTTTCTCCAATGACTTCTGTGGAACTTTCCTTTATAAATTTGCTCAATTTTGATCTAGTTCAGCTTCTTTATTTTCATTGACTCTTATTTCTTTCAATGTAGCTCTTAATTTTACATGGGTACATTAATCCTTTTGTATAGAGGTTGTGCTGTTGCATGATGTATCAGGAGCAATTTTTTTTTATCTTCTTACTAATATCTGCCCCCTTTTTTTTTTTTAATAGATTTGTGATGAATGCTTTAAAGGCCAAAGAATTCTACCGACGGGATGTCCAATACATAGTTAGAAATGGAAAGGCTTTGATTATCAATGAGGTACATGGATACACTGTTGTATGTCCATGGTTGGCCGTTGGTTCATCTTTTCCTTCCTTCTTAATTTACATACTTTCCATAATTTTGGTGTTATTGATATGTCTTTCTGAAAAGAAGTATATTTATTTGGAGAGCATGTGGTCATTGAAGCACTAATCACTCATACAAGAAAGTAAAGAAAAAAGCCTCAGGATGCTTGTTTAGTGATACATACTTCTATCTTTGGGTTTTCTGCTTGTCAAGGAAGTAAAAGGAAAAAGTCTATATTGCGTTTTTCAATATCTTGCTTCAGTTGCAAGGTTATTTGTCATGATGTAAGGTGTGAACAGTATATATGATTTCATTTATCTGGAAGGAAAAAGTAGCTATGATGATATGCTGATCTATATTGCAGCTGACAGGGAGAGTTGAAGAAAAGAGGAGATGGTCTGAAGGGATACACCAGGCAGTAGAAGCAAAAGAAGGCTTGAAGATTCAGGTTCATCTTTGTCGGTTCTCTCATATTTTAATGTCCATGACATTTGTATTGATTTATGAAATAATTGTGATTAAACAAATGTTAGGCTGATTCAGTTGTTGTGGCACAAATCACGTACCAATCATTGTTTAAGCTCTATCCTAAGCTTTCTGGAATGACTGGGACTGCAAAAACTGAAGTATGGATGCCCTATTTTTGAACCTCTCTAGCATTCCTGCTTTAGGTTAACTTGCCTATAATACTGACTACTCACATCAAATGTCACTGCAGGAGAAAGAATTCCTGAAAATGTTCCATACGCCAGTCGTAGAAGTTCCAACAAATCTACCAAATATCCGCAATGATTTACCCATCCAAGCTTTTGCTGTAGGAGAACAACATCTGTGATCTACATTTTTATTCATTGTCTTATATTTAGCAATCATCTTATATTTAGCAACCATAACTCTTTCTTCTTATGCCTTTGGTTCTACTTATAGACTGCTCGTGGAAAGTGGCAATATGTTCGTGAAGAAGTTGAGTACATGTTTAGACATGGACGCCCTGTTTTGGTGGGCACGACCAGGTGAACAGCTTCAGTTTTTCTCCTTACTAGACAAAAATCTGACCACCAAATCTGTGTCTTTGCTATGAAGAGAAGGTCTAACACTTATGTGCAGCTCATAACAATATCACCATCCCAACCACATTCAAATGATTTTGCTTAGTTTCCTCATCTATAGGCCTCAAAGAAGAGGGCACTAATATGTTGTGAAGATTTGTGGAACCATAGCCAACTGTTCTAAAAGCTGGCATGGTTTAATATTTATATATTCGGACACTCCCCCTCGTGCTTAGTGTGGTCTTTTCGCCAAGCACCAAGCGGGGAAATTTAATTAGGGAGGCAAAGAGACCTGAAAAGATTCGAACTCAAGATCTCCAGCTCTGATATCATTTGAAGATTTTGTAGGACCACAACCAATTGTTCTAAAAGCTTAAGCTTTTAGATGAAGGTGTGGTTTAATGTTTATTTATTCTAACATATGTGAAGTCAAGAACTTGGTGAGGAGCACCTTGATTAGGGAAAAATGTAAAGACACTAAGGATGGCCCCTTTCAAAGAACATTTGGGGGAAGACGTGGTTGAAAAACTTAATCTACTAGGTCTAACCTAGACAATAACTGAATTAAATGCGACACATGCATATAAACACAGATATGTAGTGAGAGAAGGTTCATGTTCCGTATGAGCTGTGTTCTTGGATAGAATGAGAGTTGCTTGTATCATGTGATAATCAATGGAGTAGAATAGAACTTAAAAATATTCACCATGGCAGTTGTTCAGAGTGTTTATTGGGTGAATATTGTGAATAACTGAGACATCGGACATTGAGTGGTGTGTCAGATATAGATTTTTTGGCTGGACATAGTCCTGGAACTGGAAATTATGTAAATTAACAAACCTATATGAAGCCATGTGGGTTGGGCTCTAAAAGGGGTATTCTGTGGGACAATTGAGGGTTATGTTAAAATCTTTGAAGAGTGAGGATGGAGATTTGACTTATCTCATTTATTGCATGTCCATAGTGGTCCTCACATAGGTTTCTGAGGGTACTGAATCTTGATGTCATATTTTAATCTCACGCATTATTTTATTTAATTGCTCATGTAATTTGCAGGTATCTTCTTATTGTAGCTTTATCAATGAGTATCCAGAATTAAAAACCATTTGATGAAAGCATTATCTTCTTAATGCAGTGTAAAGAACTCCGAGCATTTGTCTGATCTGCTGAAGGAATGGAAGATTCCTCACAATGTCTTGAATGCCCGACCTAAGGTCAATTCAAATATGTTCTTCAAAGTGTTAGCTAGATGAGGTATTGTAAGGCACCCGTATTTTTCATTCAACGTTATGTTCGTTTCATCAGTATGCTGCAAGGGAGGCGGAGATCGTTGCTCAAGCTGGGAGAAAGTATGCTGTTACAATTTCTACAAATATGGCTGGGAGGGGCACGGACATAATCCTTGGAGGAAACCCAAAAGTATGTGATGCTTTAATCATTAGTTTTATTAATTTTAGTTTTGCGTGACTTGTCCTAGGAAAGTCTAAATCTTAAAATATCTCTAAATGGCATTTGATCTATTTCTCTGGCATCTGAATGTGTCATAGCATTGTTTCTTCTGATCTTCTTGGGTAAGTACTAAAGGTAGTATCCACTTTTCTCTTTGTTGTGAAATTCAAGATGTTAGCAAAAGAAATCGTAGAAGACAGTTTACTCTCATTTCTCACCCAAGAAGTATCAGAATTAGAGGCTGATGGAGAAATGCTTCCAGAAAAGGTACGGCCTTTAGCAGAAAATGAATTGATTTGACTGGTAGTTATAAATTCAATATATCCAGTTGGACATTTATTTGTGGTTTCAATTGATTTTATTTTGTAGGTTCTTTCAAAAATAAAGGTGGGACCGTCGTCGTTAGCTCTGCTAGCAAAGACAGCATTAATGGGTTTGTGAACCTTCTCTGATAGTTGTCATTAGTGCCATTTTCATTGTCACATATATTATACATTAGTACGCTAAAGGAGCACTTGCTTACATATATTTTGCTAACATGTGTAAGTTTCAAATGTAAACAACCAGCCAAATATGTTCGCAAGAGTGAGGGCAAATACTGGACGTTAAAGGAGGCCAGATCCATTATCTCAGAATCTGTCGAAATAAGTCAATCAACTGATATAAAGGAATTACACAGGCTTGTCAATGAGCAGGCTGAGATGTACCCACTGGGTCCTACCATAGCAATAGCTTATCTGGAAGTTTTAAAGGATTGTGAAGTACACTCTTTGAATGAAGGAGCTGAAGTTAAAAGGCTCGGGGGGCTTCATGTAATTGGAACTTCCTTGCATGAGTCTCGCAGAATTGACAACCAGGCAAGTTTTGATTTACAATTATTTCCTGGACTGAGCTGTCTGATGCTCAGTGATCTACCAAAATAAGTTGTTGCCCAATTTAGATGCACTCCATGCTCAATGACAAGTCATAGTTGCTTGATACATGCTTTTTCAGCTTAAAATTCTTGTGCTCCCCTTGTTATTTGGGTCACACAATGTTTTGTATGTTCGACATGTTCTGGTATCTTTCGACTCTAGCATTTAATTAATTAGTGGATAAGTTGAGTGCCTTCCTCTTTTGCAATATCTTTTGACTATTTTCTGAGTGGCCTTATTTCTCATTTAGATTCCTCAGCCTTTTCTTTTTAATTATGTTTTGATTTAAATTGGGAAGACAAACAGAATCTCTAAGTTTGGGGCGTTCCCTGTTCATTAATCTTTCTTAAGGTCTGTGTGCTTTCTTCTATTGCTATGCATTGCTGCAGTTCTTCACACTTTTTATCATATGGATTTCAGATTATTATTTTTCAAATTGTATGCCTTATCTGTCACTTATATTGTTCTACTGGTCACTGAAAATTCTGATCTTATCATGTTTCATGTCCATTTCCTATCTTGATTTGCCCCCTCTTTGCTCGTGTAGCTTCGTGGCAGAGCAGGAAGGCAGGGGGATCCTGGATCAACACGATTTATGGTCAGGTAGATTGCTGCGTGATAATATGTGACCCAGCCATAAGCTTTAGATCATATGAATTTATCTAGAGGTGGTGGGGGGGTGGAATTTTTGTTTCGTTCAGTTGTTTGTGAATAAGGATATTGGAGACCTTTCTTAGTCATGACATCATTTTATTTGTGTCATCATGTGAGAACTTTCAGCTTGGAGGCCTCTCTTGTAGTTTTTTTTTCAGGAATACCAGTGGCACTTTTATGTTTTGTCCAATAAGCAATAACATTTGACTCCTAGTATGTTCTTGGTAAAGAAAAACGAAAACTATAAAATGTTTTCGGATCCATAAATGTCTATTATCAGGTGATTTTTTGAGTTTCCTTCATCCATCCTGTTTCTAGATTAATTAATTTTCTCCTTTGCGAATAGGGTCAGTAGGTCCATGATGACACATGCGGGAATTTTTAATTCTCAAAAAAAGTGACCCTAGCCTGAAAATTTGCATTGAAAATTTGCATTGGGCCAATGTGACAGAGAGTTACATCAACTTCTGGATGCACTGAGGAAATCTCCCATTTTCTTATGCTTTATCAAGATGAAATTGCTATACCAGATGGCGAGGTGACGAAAGAAAAAATGTTCTGGCTGCAAATATTCTAATGCAGCCAGCCCCTGGAATCAAACATAGCTTATTGTTTGTAATGATATATCTTGTTTAGTTAAAAATCTGATTCCATGCTCATAATTAGTTGATAACTCAAATAGCAGATTACCTATGTACTTTTGTGTTGCTGTTCATTCTTTGGCCTGAAATCAGGTTTTCGGATTTACCTCAAATTTGGATTGAAGAAATTTGCTGCTATTGATCGCATTGAATTTACTAAATCAGGATTTCTGTCTTAAGCCATCTGGTGCTCCTTTTGCAACAGCTTGCAGGATGAGATGTTTCAAAAGTTCAATTTTGACACGGAGTGGGCTGTTAGGCTGATATCAAAAATTACAAACGATGAGGACATACCCATTGAAGGCGATGCAATTGTAAAACAGGTCCCGTGCTACCATTTCCTTCATAAACATCCTTATCCACTGTGAAGTACTTTTCCATCTTCCCTCATTTTCTCCATTTTTTGACTTGATGTGTTTGCTTTTAGCTCTTGGCACTGCAAATAAATGCAGAAAAGTACTTCTTCGGCATAAGAAAGAGCCTGGTCGAATTTGATGAAGTATTAGAGGTGCGTGTCATACATAGACTGCTTGACTGGGCCTTGATAAAATTTGGTCCAGCATACTGCAATCATCTTTCTGCCTCAGAATTGCACATGCTGCACAAAATCTGCAGCTTTTTTAACACAACTCTATTGAAGTTCTTGTCAGTATTTGACAATTTTATAGTTCCAGGATTTTACCTCCGTGTCTAATGGAACTAGAGAAGTGCATGTCCTTTTCAACTAAAAGAACAAATTTTTACTGTCGATAAGGAACAAGAAATCCCTAATATGATTTGATTTTTTTATTTATTTTAGGTACAAAGAAAGCATGTGTATGATCTTCGGCAGCTGATGCTAATGGGTGATAGCGAAAGTTGCTCCCAGCACATATACCAGTCAGTGCCTCTACCTTTCAGTAATGTCATTTATGTGCTGCTATAAAGTTCCTGTGGAAGCAATGGCATCCTTATGTTCTGTGGGCACTTTAAGTTTGTTGCTTTTGCAGACATTTATCTATGGTTTTTCATAGCAGGAAAGACATTCTGTTTACATCATTTTCTCACACAAAGCTGTCTCAAGGATCCTTATGCACGAAAGCTGTGTACATATGGATGTGTTAATGTGAAATATGTGGAGACATTTTTCATAATGATATGAATGTTGTGCATAAAATATCCGTTGGCCTTATGGTACTTGACTAGTTGTTTCTCTAGCTATAGCAGAACTTATAGTACTCTTTATTAGATAAAGCATGTCTAGCTTTCATGATGCGGTTCTTATGTCTAAGAATAGGCATGAAGTTATAGGCACATAGGTTGAGAACCAGACCAATTAAGGAGTATCGAGCATTTTTCATCCCAAAACTGACAGGTTCATGCATATCTCATCATGACCTAGACGAGGATACTAATTTTAGCTCTATATGACTACACTTCTAGTAGCATCTGAAAAGATGTTTCTTGCAGGTACATGCAAGCGGTAGTTGATGAAATAGTAATATCAAATGTTAATCCGGCAAAGGTATTTGCAGTTTATAATAGAATTTGCTATTACATTGGCCATTTTTGCCTCTTTCATGAATTTATTCATTTTCTTTTGATAGCATCCAAGCACCTGGAGCTTGAATAAGCTGTTGGAAGAGTTGTTTTCCATTTCTGGGAAGTTATTGGATGGTGAGGGCCTTGCTGATGATTCTCTGTTTTGATTTGCCCTGGCCTACTTCTGTCATAGTCTATTCATAGTTAAACTTGCAGGCTTATTTTCAGGAATCACTGAGGAAGCTTTACTAGAGCCACTTACTCATCTTGATGACATAAACTCTGTAGATATTAACAACTTTAACCTTCCAAACTTGCCAAAACCTCCAAATACTTTTAGAGGAATTCACATGAAGAGTGCTTCATTGAAACGTTGGCTTGTCATATGCTCTGATGATATGGCCAAGTGAGTACAATCTTTGTATCAACTCCGTGGAGTGGATTGTTATTTCTTGGTAATGTCTAGCAGGATAATATCCAATTCATGCAATGGATTTATGTCATGCAGGAATGGAAGGTATCGGTCTGCCATTTGTTTACTTAGGAAGTACCTTGGAGATCTCTTGATTGCTTCATACTTGGATGCCGTACAAGAGTCGGGATATGATTATGCTTATGTGAAGGAAATTGAGGTAAAGTTTTCATAGCTCTTGTTGCTATTATTATTGCATAGAGAATACTTGGTCAATAGATTGCTCGCAAAAGATCTTGACAAGTGTGTCCAGTTAGCGGAGTAATAAGTGAATTTGAAATTTCACTTTGAAACTTTCTTTATCAAGAAAAGGAGTATTAATTTTATTTTTGAAGCCCTTAATGAGTTCTGGAAACTATTCGAGTAAGGAAAAGAATGAAAAATTTGAGGTTTCTGTGATTAAAGATGCAAAGTCAGGAAATCTGATGACTTGTAAATGATGAGATATTCAGAATTTAGCTGGCCAAAATAGGTGACAGATGATATCTGGTTTGATTAAAGTTTATCACTGTGGTGAATTGTTTTTAGTTGCTAATTGCTGTAAGGGGGGAAAAATCATCTTCTTTCCACAGGCACATAGCATAAATGAATTACACAAAATTAAACAACAAATTTGCTTGACGTGTCATTTTCTATGTTTCTAAAGCTAAATCCCGGATAGGTCAGGTTTTAATTTTACCTTGTTAGCAGGGTACACGAATGGCGAATTACCTCGGTTCATAATTCATATTGCTTGTTGCTAAATGTACTTGAACTAATGTAAATGATGATATCATAAAACAGAGAGCAGTTCTTGTGAAGACCCTAGATTGCTTCTGGAGAGACCATCTTGTGAACATGAACCGGCTCAGTTCTGCGGTACTTCAGCTTCTTCTCCTGGTTTCTTCTCTTTGGCTTTCGACCAAGTACCTGACTTATATGCGCATCTTGACAGGTAAACGTGCGAAGTTTCGGGCATAGGAATCCTCTTGAAGAATACAAAATTGATGGTTGCAGGTTCTTCATCTCAATGCTCAGCGCCACAAGAAGGCTGACGGTAGAATCACTGACTCGTTACTGGTCATCACCATTGGAGACAGAGGAAATATACATGTCATGACACCTAAAGAAATTTCTGTTGAGAGGTACTTTTCTTGTCTGAGAACTACAGTGTTTCATTTTCATCCAGAGTTTAGTACTGTGTGTAATAAGATTATTCGCTTTGGTGATCTTTGATAGGGTTAATAACTTCTGTCATTTATCTTCTTTATTTATTTTCTCGTGTCTTTAAATTTGCCGTCTCGATTATTCTTGAGCTCACTGGATTGGAAGTCTTAAGTTGTTGCAACATAAAGGCTTTTGGTTTTCAGGAATATTTTCTCCAAATCAATGCCCAATTGCTGTTCTGGAGATGTTGCTCTTGCATGGCATTAGTTGTTTATTAAGGAATACTGTCGGTCCCTGCAAACTTACTGGTTTTCAAAGTGAATGACATCCAGACTAATCTCATTCTATAGATTTGCTCAAGGAACCTGCAGCAATATCTGGGTATAGAAGTTGAAATTCTCTCTATAACAATAACAAGTTTTTGCAATTTTGTCAAGATATCTATTTGCTGCTGGAAGGACTGACATTGGAGTATGATAGCTTGCAGTATGGTTTTTACTCGAGTTTCGATCGGATATTCGAGATATGGGAGTGCACAGACAATTCTTCCGAAGAGTACGTAGCAGCTGTAGGGCACAGATATTGTTTTTTCATTACACATACAATTCAAAATGCATACCACCTAGATTAAGTGACTGAAATAGGAACCCGCATTTTCTCCCTTTTTTGGGGGCTGGGATGGGGGGTTCAACTGTATTGTAACGGAACCCTGTTATGCTCAAGAGAGAGAGAGAGAGAGACCTAGAATACAAATTTGCAATAGCTTTTGTATATTCGTGTAAAGCAGCTGGGGATGTTGAGAACATGAGAATGCCAATTTGTCATCATTTCGATCCAATTGAATAATTATTTAAGTTTTGTACTACTGCGTAAGTTGTAAGTATGCTATTATGCTTGAGAGTTTCTGTATCTCGAAGGCATTCGGAGGCATTACGATAGAAGAGAGGGAGAGATGATGACGACGATGACAATGGAATCAGGAAAAAGTGCAATGAGTACCACAGGATTCAACTGAGTTATAAACGTCTGATGTTTACTCTTGGGGAAAGAATTGACAAAGTTTAGTCCAGCATATGGCATCACACAATGGAAGAGCAATTTTCACCCCCCGCCTTTTGTTATCTTTCCGTTGCAACAGAAATCCTTCACGCTCCATTTTGTTCATCGATGTTCCTTACCGGCCCCTTGAACCATTTCCTAGCATCCAACAACCACCACAGCATTACTAGTGTCAAGACAACACCTAATGCGATGGGTGCATAGTTGAAATTTTTCCACTGAATTGGGTACGTAGTCGGGAGTAGGAACGCTGAACAAGTATAACATATCCACAGGAAAGCCACTAAGCAGATTGGCCTTCTTGCTCTGCCCAAATAGAACGGTCCCGGTTTGAAATCCTCCTCAGCCATCACGAGCCTCGCGAAAATCGGAATTGCGTATCCGCCCACCCAACCAATGGTACTGATGGAAATGATGGCTGTGAAAACCACGTTCACTTTCAGTATGGGAAGCCCTAGAAGTATACTAATCGATGCACAGAGCCATACAGCATTGGATGGGACTTTGTGCTTTGGATGGATTCGTCTCCAGATTGGTGAGAATGGGATTCCATTGTCTCTGGAGAGTGCATAAACCTAAAGGAGAAGCAAAAGCTTGTCAATCTAGCGCAAATGCGCGAATGAGCACACAGAGAGAGAGAGAGAGAGAGAGAGAGAGAGAGAGAGAGAGAGAGAGAGAGAGAGAGACTCACTACTCTAGCAGCACTTGTAGTCACCGCAAGTCCACAAAAGAAGAAGGATCCCCAGATGATACAGAGAAATATGACAGCTCCGGTTGAGCTGTGAAACCTCTGGTGGAATGCGTCGTAAATGATCTGCGCAGGAACAAGTGCTCCTGCTGTCTCATTGTTTAAATCATATAAGTAGTTTGGATCCTGCATTTGAATCGTTCCCTTGTCAAACCTCCCTCCCCATTTCCTTTCCTTTTTAGTTCATTCTAGTCAGTGCCAAAATTGCATACTTGGGGGTAAAAGGAATCCCATATTTACCTTGATGCTGAAGGTGAGAGCAAGATTATACGCCCATCCAAAGAACGTTATGATGCCGATGCTAGAAAGAATGGCGGTAGGGCCAGTTCTGTCAGCTCCTTTGGTTTCCTCAGTGAGATGAGCAGCTGTGTCGTAGCCATATAAACAGTAGTTGCTGAGAAGCACAGATAAAATCACTGCATATGGTTTGCTGCTAATGCCAGTTGATTCCGGTGACAATTCAAAGTGAGTGAAGACATAGGAAGCTGATTGCGTCGGACTCGCCACCAGAGGAAGCCCGATAATCACTACCACACCACCCAAAACCTGCAACCATTTGTGACAACACATAGCACTGTGAAAGGCCTTTCATTTCAAAACGATCGGTTCCTAGTTTCCGAATCATATAGAAAGCTGTAAACATTGAACAGAGGAATTCTCGCCTGCCACCAGATTGAAATGATGCCCAGATAAGCAATGACTTTGAGTGCAAAAGTGTTGAGAACAGCCCATACTAGGGCGAAGCCAATGTACATGCACAGGAATACACTTCTAGAAGCAAAGTAGCCTCCTCCTTTGTTTGTTCCAGTCGACAGCAAAATGATCATCTGTAGTGCCTGTGCTGCTGAATATGCCTAGCAAAATCAAAAAGCCATCCTTTCATGAAAACACAATTTAGTAATGTGAATCAAGTCATATGGACTGAACTAATGCGAACAGTTACATCATGCAAGAACTAAGGTATGAGAGAAGTCATCACTCAAATACCTGAGCACCTATCCCCGAAACTAGACCAATGGTTTCGAGCCATGCGCAGCACCACGATGCAAATGGTCCCCATCTCGGTCCGGCCATATGGGCCGCCCAGAAATAAAGTGAACCAGTGGTCTGTTCAATTATACCGCTGACCATTAGCATAGTTCACTCAGCTAGCAAATAAATTAGCTACAATGGAGTCAATCAAGTAAGTCTGTAATTATCAATCAAATGAATGAGTTTGCTTCGCAAAGTTAAGTCCATTATTATCTAATAATCTCTTGAGAAAAGTGAAAGGCCAAAAGAGAACTGAACATACAGGGAAGGAGGAGCAGATCTCAGCCATGGCAAGCCCTACAAACCAAGTGAAGAACGAGACCACGACCCAACCCCATATTAAGCTCGCTGGTCCCGCATATAGCAGGCTCGCCCCGTACAGCGGCGTCCCCGTGAACACAGCCATGCTCGAGAACGTTAGTGCAAGTGTCTTGAACATTGTCTGCAATATAGCAAAAAATTCATCAGCATATACATGTTTGGTTCATTAACTTTACACATATCTCCTCGCATCATATGAATATGAAGGTCAACTAAGGGAAACGAGCATTCAAAGAAGAAAAGGATGGGTTTAGTGATGCGTAGAACCATCTCTCTTCTGAGTTCTTGCTTGTATCCGAGCTCGTTGAGACGCTTTTCGCCGGAATCCATCACGGAGAACGCAGATAGAGCTCTTCCCCCTCACCGGTGCTGGCCAATATGAACTCAGAAGCTTGTGCTTAGTTTGTAGCGCTTATCAAAATTTCATCAGAGACATGATGTTGATATATACACACATCCGCGTGGGGAAAAAGAGATATCAAGTATACAACTTGTTGACTTGATGGACAACACTCATTGCATTACATGAGCCATCATAAAATAATTGATTCGCGAATTTAATATAGATGTCACGTTGAGTCTTAACACGTGATTGGCCGATCTATTAGAACGAGTTTAGATCAACATATGTAAATACATAAAATGTGCCATTGAATGACGAAAGGCACACGATTGATTGTTATGAATTGGTCTCTAGATAGGATGAACGAACAACCCTGTTAGCAAAACGGAAAGTAAACCGGGATGTTGATGATGGACAGTAGCTTGGACAAATGGGCCAGTTTTTCAACGATTTATAACTTTTTCTGGCAGGTAATTTGCTAGATCTACGAAAGTGTAAGTCAATTGGAAATAGAATAGTGTACTCTCTCCAAAACAACTGGTGCGGGTTGGTCAATATCGCGATATCCTCTGGGGGTAAAGTATGCTGGCAATTTTGACTTTCTTGTCCTAAAGTAGGCTTGCAATTTTGACTTTCTTGTCCCAAGGCAACCGGTAGCATTTGTCTGTGCTCCGGGATCGCGGTCGAAGGGATGGTCAGCAAAAACGACAATGCGCATTATTGAAGTCCGTCGGCATCTTTGAATATTCCAACTTCTTAGAAAAAACAAAACAAACCAAAAAAAGAAAAAAAAAATTACGAAGGAATCTGCGAATGATTCGATTCAACCCTCAATGTGGATCTCTCTCGTACTGAATTTTCACGTGGAACCGTATGCTGTGGAAGTTGACCTTCGGAATCCAACGGTCGACGTGTTATAATGGTTTTTCCGGTTTTTTAATTTTAATTTTTTACAACCAAATAATCTAATTATCTTTGATAATTTAAGTCCTTTCTTTAATGGTCATTAATGACTCCGTCGATTTACTAATGGCATGATGCCAAGAGGTTGAATGTCCCAATTTTTCTCTAATTACAAAACTGTGTGGGTAATTTACAAAACAGGTTTGCCACTTTTTTCAAATTGAATTTTTACTTATAAATACTTTGAAAATCACAAAAAAAAAAAAACAAACCTCGTACTGAACTTTCACGTGGATCCGTATGCTGTGGAAGTTGACCTTCGGAATCCAACGGTCGACGTGTTATAATGGTTTTTCCGGTTTTCTAATTTTAATTTTTTACAAACAAATAATCTAATTATCTTTGATAATTTAAGTCCTTTCTTTAATGGTCATTAATGACTCCGTCGATTTACTAATGGCATGATGCCAAGAGGTTGAATGTCCCAATTTTTCTCTAATTACAAAACTGTGTGGGTAATTTACAAAACAGGTTTGCCACTTTTTTTCAAATTGAATTTTTACTTATAAATACTTTGAAAATCACAAAAAAAAAACAAACCTCGTACTAAACTTTCACGTGGATCCGTATGCTGTGGAAGTTGACCTTGAATCCAACGGTCGACGTGTTATAATGGTTTTTCCGGTTTTTTAATTTTAATTTTTTACAACCAAATAATCTAATTATCTTTGATAATTTAAGTCCTTTCTTTAATGGTCATTAATGACTCCGTCGATTTACTAATGGCATGATGCCAAGAGGTTGAATGTCCCAATTTTTCTCTAATTACAAAACTGTGTGGGTAATTTACAAAACAGGTTTGCCACTTTTTTCAAATTGAGTTTTTCCTTATAAATACTTTGAAAATCAAAAAAAAAAAAAAAAAAGGTTGCAAATTCGACTTTTCCGTCCAATAATGTCCGATCCGAGCATAAAGAGTTGCTCGATTAATGTGAATTCTCAAATCCCATCAAAAACTACGAAGAAACAAGTGGTAAATATTAAGTTGCAAAAGTTATCATAGAAAACATTGAAAGTATCATATTCCAGCTCTAAGCTATGTTGGATGATTAAAGTAATCGGGTTGATCAAAATAAATAATAATAAATTGTTTTGAAAATTAAAAATGTTTTCAATAAATAAAGTTGTGTTGTGACCAAAATTTCAGGTGCATCGCCTAAAATTAAGCTGATGGACTATTAGGTCTAACTTAGCTCGAACTCTTCCAAGCCCATACCAATTTGCAACTTAGATTCAAATATTTAGCATACAAAATGGAGTCACCATTAATCAGTTTACGGTAGGTCGATTAGATACCTAAGTAAAATAATGAGAGAATTATTTTACCTCTATAAACTAAAGACTTTGGGTATGGGGACTTGATTATACTAGACTTTTCTAATGCTCTTTCGATACATTTCTCTTTTTATTTCAAAAAAATGTTTTGCAGGCAGCATAAATTGATTTTAATTTACCTCCCTAACATGTGAGGTGATCATGCGAGTGCGCAAACACCAATTTAACACCCGGATAAAATAGGAAATAAATTGCAAGACTTACCTCATAACAACGAAAGCATCTGCGTTATTAGATCAGAATTCACATCAACAGTCTTAAATATGATTTCTGATTAACACGCAATTACTCAATTTTAATCTATATGCAATGCATGATATGGCATGGCAATATGACCTAAGCTATATGACATAAGTAAACTAATTTCCAAAGAAATGCAATAATTAAATGTGCAATCTAAATTAACCAAATGACCTAATTCTAATGACAAACAATTTCTAATTTAATAAACCTAGCAACAATCACTAAATGACGTACGTTTCATGAATCTAATCCTACGTGACAATGCACATGATTTTTTTTTATTTTTTTTTATGAAAATTTGTAATTAAAATCACTAAAAAAATAAAAATCTAACTAAAGTGAGATATTATCTATTTTAAGTTAGGAATAGACTAATCTGAATACTAACTTAACTTAGAAAATTATCTCGACATGCAATTTAATTCAAAGATATTATCTAATCTAGATATCATCTAAACAGGAATTTTAAAAAAATTAACTATTCTATCATGCAATTTTATCTAGGAAATCAATTCTAATCTACATGAAATGCAAATGCAATTTTTTTGTATTTTGGGATAAACAAAACAATTAAAAGATAAGCACCAAATCATTCACGGTCATCAAAGATATTATCTATCGTTAGAATTTGGAAACGATATCTAATCAACTTGATTATTTCGCTAATAAAATCGATAAATTGATCTTAAGCCTTAAAGATCAAGATATCAATTTTATTCTCGCGTGATTATTCCATCTAAAGTCTTATCGATGGAATAAAAAATTGACGTGTGGTTGCGGATTAGGCAATAAATCCTAATTGACATTATGCCTATTACTCAAAAAGATTAAATTAGATATCAATCTCATCAACCTAGGCAATATGATATCTAAATCAAATTTGGATGGGATTTTTGACCTAATTTGCAGATATAATTCAAAATTGAAATTTGTCGATGGATGGCTCGCAAATGGCGGCCGATGGTGCATCTGACGGTGGTGACTTGAGTGGCAGTGGGTCACGTGGTGGTTCATAGTGATGCTGGCCGATGGGTCTCTCGGTGGTGCTTACGATCAACAAACCTACAAAACAGAAACTTCACGGGATGCTTGGTTCAGGGATGAGCTCAACGGGACAGCAGCTTGTCTTGACGTCGGGCCAAAGGATGGTGTCGGAGCAGCTCACGTTGAGGCTTCACAGCTCAGCATGGCAGGGCAACAGCGAGTCAAAGAACTCGCCAGGGACTCCACGACTAATGATATTAAAGGAACGCCGGCATGAAATATGATAAAGAATGCCTTGGTTAATTCCTGCTTTTCGTCTGTTCCCAAAAGAAGGTCAATGTGGGATTTTTCGTTTCTCGTTCTTTGCTGAATGCCTCCACTAAAGACTTTGACCGAGCAACCCTCTTAGGCCACTTCTATACATAAAAAGAAATAAGAAAGTGGCATCTTTTACGTGTAACGGGTGATGAAACCGTGCCAAAAAAATCTGCAGTAAAAATAAAGAATAGAACTTTGCAGAATCGGTCTCGGTTGTATGGAACCAGACACGTTCCTGCAGCTTGATGTGGCCCGACCAAGGTTACTCGTCGTGGGAAACTCGCTGGAAAGACTTGCAGAAGACACGCTGGGCCGAGATCTCGCTTGGAATTGTTGGGACTTAGAGCGTCGAAATAGGTTCAGCGGTGGCTCGAACTCGTGACCTTCATGATTGTCACAACCAAACGTGGGGCCATGGAAGAGTTTGGCTTGACCCAGGGTGCTTCTCGGCGAGACTCGCAGATCCAAGTTGGCTTTAGCTTGGATTAGTGATCGAAGACAAGCTTCTGAGGACCTGCGAAACAGAACACAGCGATGCTTGGCTGGGTTTCTTGGCGCTGTTCGTGGGTCATGGTGCTGCAGGGGACAATTATTTGATTAGTCAAAGTCAGGTGCCCTGATATTTAATGAAGACCATTGATACTTGATATTTGATGGTGATTTAAAGACCAGCTTTGGCAACAATGGTCTACAGATTAGTGCAATCTGGACAGGTACGTCGCCTAGCATGACAGTGAGAATTAACAGCTTATCCATTGGTATCGCCAAGCAAAAGAATTAACTGGAGATGGAGCGATTGGCTCAGGCACTTTTGCCCAATTTAGGAAGGCGAAACCACCCACTTTTGATGGGAAAGCTGATCCTTTTGCGGCTGAGCGTTGGATTAAAAAGATTGATGGGATCTTTGAAGCTAAAGAGGTTCCTGAGGAGCGGAAAGTTAAATTTGCTACCCAATACTTGGAAGGTGAAGCGAGTTTTGGTGGGATGGAATGAAGCCAAGTCTTGGAGGTAGGGATGTTATTATATCCCGGGAGGACTTTAAAAAGGCGTTCAATGCTCAATTCTTCCCAAAGTCATTCCAGGCAAAGATGAAGGGTGATTTTGTACATATATCTCAAGGTGACTCCACGGTTTTAGAGTATTCAGTCCGCTTTAATCAATTGAGTAGATTTGCAGAGCACTTGGTAGCAAATGAGGAAGATAAGGCCGACCATTTCCTAGGAGGGCTCCAACCTGAAATTAATTCTGCACTTGCACCTCTTGTGTTAACAACCTATAAGGATGTGCTAGAGCGAGCAATCAAGGTGGAGCAAAGCATTCGAAGCACGGCACACAAAGAGCGCCTCAGCCCAAAAGGTTTAAGCCCAAAAATGTACAAGGTAGCCATACCGATGGTAGTGGAAGGCGAAGAGGTTTCGATCGGCCGGGGACAGTTCAGAAATCTGAGTAACCAAGGCCCCTGCAATACATGTGGAAGTTATCATCGTGGTGAGTGTCATCGGAAAACTGGAGTATGCTTCTTATGTGGGAAAGCGGGACACATGCGGCGAGATTGTCCTACACAAGGGAATCCTCCTTTTGAAAAGAGATCATGTTATCTATGTGGACGTCAAGGACACCTATCACACCATTGTTCCATGCGGAGGAATACCCCTTTGGTTGGTAGGCCCCAAGAGAACCAACAAAGACAAAGTACAAGTGGAAAAGTTTTTGCCATGACGAAGGAGGATGTGGCAGCATCTAACGCAGTTGTTGCAGGTAATATTTTTATTGCCTCACAATGTGCTTATGTGTTATTTGATCCTGGTGCTACGCACTCATTCATTTCAACTGAATTTGCAAAGAAGCTTGATGTGTTGCCTGACCCTCTTGAATGTGAATTGCGTGTTGATACTCCTACTAGCGATTTCTTAGTTGCTCATCATGTGTTCAAGAGATGTTTGATTCGGATTAATGATGTTGAAATGCTTGTGGATCTAGTGGAGTTAAATATTCGAGATTTCGATGTTATTATAGGGATGGATTGGTTATCTACCTATCGTGCTACCGTTGATTGTTTTTCAAAGAAAGTGATATTTAGACTTCCAAATCAACCCGAATTCTCTTTTCGGGAAGTTGTCAAAACACTTTTCCAAGGTTGATCTCAGCTTTGCAAGCGAGGAAACTTTTGAGAAATGGTTGTTGTGGTTATTTAGCTTGTGTAAAAGACATAAATATGGCGGCAGTGAAGTTGGAAGATGTTCCTATTGTTAGAGAGTTTCCAAGTGTGTTTCCTGAAGATTTACCAGGCTTGCCTCTTGATAGAGAAATCGAGTTTTGTATTGAATTGATACCCAGTACAGCATTGATCTCTAAGGCACCATATCGGATGGCACCCGCTGAATTGAAAGAATTGAAAACACAACTGCAAGAGCTTTTGGATAAGGGTTTCATCAGACCCAGTGTTTCACCTTGGGGAGCTCTGTTCTATTTGTGAAAAAGAAGGATGGTAGTATGCGGCTTTGCATAGATTATCGAGAGCTTAACAAGGTAACGGTCAAAAACAAATATCCTTTACCTTGGATTGATGATTTATTTGATCAACTTCGGGGAGCTCAAGTATTTTCCAAGATCGACCTTCATTCTAGGTATCATCGTTGAAGATAAAGATAGATGATGTGCCTAAAACCGCTTTCGTAACAAGGTATGGCCATTATGAATTTCTCGTCATGCCTTTTGGATTAACAAATGCGCTCGCGGCCTTCATGGACTTGATGAACAGGGTGTTCAGGGAATATCTAGACAAATTTATTGTGGTGTTTATTGATGACATCCTAGTGTATTCAAAGAGTTTAGAAGAACACGAACAACACTTGAGGTTTGTCTTGCAGACTTTGCATGAAAAGAAGTTGTATGCCAAATTTAGCAAGTGTGATTTCGGCTTGATCATATAGAATTCTTGGGTCATGTGATCTCGAAGGATGGCATATTAGTGGATCCAAAGAAGGTTGAAGCGGTTGTTAAGTGGAATCGTCCGACTAATGTTACGAAGTGAGAAGTTTTCTTGGGCTAGCTGGCTACTATAGGCGATTTGTAGAGGGATTCTCAAAGATTGCTGGTCCACTTACCCGACTAACTCAGAAGAAAGTTAAATTTGAATGGTCAGACCAATGTGAGCGCAGTTTTCAAGAGTTGAAGAGACGGCTAGTTTCGGCTCCTATTCTAACTCTACCTTCTGAAAGTGGCGGCTTCGTAATCTACTGTGATGCATCCAAAGAAGGTTTGGGTTGTGTTCTTATGCAAAATAGCAAAGTTATTGCCTACGCTTCTAGACAATTGAAATTACATGAGAAGAACTACCCCACTCATGATTTGGAGTTAGCGGCAGTTGTATTTGCCTTGAAGATATGGCGGCACTATTTGTATGGTGAAAATGTGAAGTCTTTACCGATCACAAGAGTCTAAAGTATATCTTTACTCGAAAGAACTGAACATGAGGCAAAGAAGATGGCTAGAACTTTTGAAGGATTATGATTTGTCCATTAATTACCATCCAGGTAAGGCTAATGTGGTAGCAGATGCTTTGAGTCGTAAATCCTTTGGAAATATGGCAACTTTGCTCACTTCTCAGACGCCCATTCTTGAAGATATGAGGAAGTTAGACTTGGAGGTATTGGTGCATCAGCTTGGTGCTCAGTTAGCTAACCTTCAAGTACAACCTACGTTGATTGACAGAATTAAGGCTAAACAGAATGAAGATCCACAATTACAAAAATTTAGAGAAGGTGTGGAAGATGGAAGACAAGCGGATTTCAGTTTACATGTAGATGGATCCTTGAGGTTTCGTGGTCGACTATGTGTGCCTAAGGACTCAAAGCTGAAAAAGGAGATCTTGCAAGAAGCTCACAGCACTAGATTTTCAATTCATCCGGGAAGCACTAAAATGTATAGGGACTTGAGAGAAAACTTTTGGTGGATCAACATGAAAAGGGATATTACAAAATTTGTCGATCAATGTTTAGTTTGCCAGCAAGTGAAAATTGAGCATCGAAACCAGGTGGACAGTTGCAACCTCTAGAGATACCTAAATGGAAGTGGGAGCATATTACCATGGACTTTGTAGTTGGCCTACCAAGGACACCAAGTGGTAAGAATGCTATATGGGTGATTGTTGATCGATTAACTAAGTCCGCTCACTTTTTGTCATATTGATTTGGCCTTTCAATGGAAGATATGGCAAAGCGATATGTTAATGAGATAGTGAAGCTTCATGGAGTTCCAGTAACCATTGTTTCTGATAGGGATCCCAGGTTTGTGTCTAATTTTTGGAAGAGTCTGCAAGGAGCATTGGGCACTAAACTCAACTTGAGTACATCTTTTCATCCACAAACAGATGGACAGTCAGAGAGAACGATCCAGACATTAGAGGATATGTTGAGATCATGCATCATTGACTTCGGCGGTTCTTGGGATGAACATCTACATTTGGCAGAATTTTCTTATAACAACAGTTATCACTCCAGCATTAAGATGGCACCCTTTGAAGCTTTATATGGCCGAAAATGCAGAAGTCCTATTTGTTGGGATGACGTTGGTGAGAAAAGACTAAATGGCCCCGAGTTCATTCAACACTCAGAAGAGAAAGTTAGGCTGGTTCGAGAACGTCTCAAAACGGCTCAAAGTCATCAGAAAAGTTATGCAGATCTGAAAAGACGCAAGTTAGAATTTAGTGTGGGGGATCACGTATTCTTAAAAGTTTCTCCTACGAAGGGTGTAATGAGATTTGACACACGTGGTAAGTTAAGTCCAAGGTACGTGGGACCATTCTTGATCTTAGAGAAAATTGGTGAAGTCGCTTATAAATTGGCTCGCCACCGGCGCTATCAGTGTCCATGATGTGTTCCATGTTTCTTTGTTGCGGAAATATGTGCCAAATCCTGAACATGTGCTAGACTTTACTCCATTGAGATTACGGGAGAACTTGACATATGAGGAGCAGCCTATTCGCATTGTCGATAAGAAGGATCAGGTGTTGCGGCGACGAACTATTCCTTATGTAAAAATACAATGGCAAAACCACACCGAAAGAGAGGCTACTTGGGAACTCGAGGAGGAGGCAAGACACAAATACCCTCACTTGTCATGATTGAAGTACATGCAAATTTCGAGGACGAAATTTTTTAAGAAGGGTAGAATGTAAAAGATGGGTTTTGACCTAGTCAAAGAAAAGAAAAAGAAAAGGTAGAAGCTACAGCAGAGAGAGAGAGAGAGAAATCGAGAGTTTTCGGGAGAGAGGGAAAGAGAGAGAGAGAGAGAGAGGAAGAACATAAAGAAAGAAAAAGAAAACAGAAAAAGGGGAAGAGATAAAAAGGAAAGAAAGCCCACGTTCGGGCACCAAAAAGAAAAGAAAGAAGAAGAAGAAGAAGAAGAAGAAGAAGAAGAAGAAGAAGAAGACGAGGTGAGTGGTACTATATCTTCTTTGGTTTTGAAAAAAAATTCATGTCTTGAAGTATATATGTATATACATGAATTGAGGAGAACATTTTTATGCATAAAAGCCAGATCGAGTAATTGCTACTATTTGGTTGATTTTGAATGTTTAAAAAGCGTGTTATACAAAGTAAGTGGAGAAATATATATATGCTTTGTGATTGATTTATGGAAAAGTTTATAATGATTTGAGAAATTGATATGAAATGGATGATGGGTTATGCTGCAAATGTTATTTGTTTAGTTTAAGATATTGATTTCTGAATTGGATTTCTGGTATTGGAGGATCGTTATTTATGCTCAATATGTTGTGAACCCAGGTGAATGGTTTTGGGGTATGCATACTAGGTTTAGGATATCCTTCGGGGCCCAGCCATCGGCTTTGTAGGTGGAGACCTTGCCAAGGGGAAAAGCTTGGTCGCCTTGTCACAAGGCGTTGTGTCGTGATCATGGTGGAATATTGAGCAATAGATTAATCAATGGATAGACCATTGAGATGTGATATTTAATGGAGAGATTATTCAATGGGCTTGACCATTGATACTTGATATTTGATGGTGATTTAAATGATTTTTCCATATTAGTATAAAGCTTTGATGATATCAAATAACTCTTATATGATTTGGTATGTATTTTATATATTGAGTTGGCATTATAAAATTCGGTATTGCTTTGTATACATGCATAGTGGTTGTTCGATCTGCTTAGAAGATATGTACTACTCACTGAGCTGTTGTTGCTCATTCCACTCCTTCTTTAATCTTTTCAGGTTCCTCGGTTAGCGGCGAATAGAGCGAGTGCGACGTCGGTGGGAAACTTTTTGGGGAGTTATATTTTTGGGTATGGCCAAAGGAAGTGGTGCACTTTCCTTGCTAGTGGTTGGATTGTCTCGAGTTCTAATTATATATTTCTTTTTGGTGGATTATAGAAACTACGATATTGCAACCAATCATTGGTCTATCCGATATGTATATATGGTTTGATATATATATATATAAGTCGATATCAGGTTGTTGGTTGTATTTGAGGCTGCGTCCTTCGTGTGGAAGGACGGCCGTGTCATCCCCATTCTTTGTGATTTTGGGGTGTGACAATAGGAATCTCGTTCGGATGTGATCGGATATTAAGCTGCGGCCGTCACTCGGCTTGCTACAAAGACACTAGGAAGCGTGGTGAGGGGGTGCCGTGGCTGGACGTTGCTGAAAAACTCGTCAGTGGTGGCCCTGGTCGCTGACGGAGAGCCTCCAAGAAGGCTGTAGTGGCTGGTGAACTGGTTTGAAGCGTCGATGAAGAGCTTGGCACGATTGGATTGCCGTGAGGCATGATAAGAACGCAATAGCGGGGCTCGCTGGACTGGACTTGCTGGCGTCACTGGATGACCACTGGACTGAAGATCATTGGAATTGCTGTGGGGTCTTGCTTGGAGGCTGCGAAGGTCGTCGAAGACTGATGTGTCACTGAAGCGGACAATTGGCAGCAAGGTCAGCGTCGAGGGGCAGCCACGAACTCAGCAAAAGTCACGGCCGTGAAGGGGTCTCGACCGTGACTCCTTCAGCTCCCTCTCTTTCACGTATGTTTTCTCTCTATATTGTGGCCGTATATTCAATGTGTGGCCCCCAAAACTCTACGCGAACAACCTTTTTATATAAGTCAAGGATTAGGGTTTCGATTTCCTTTTCAAATCAATATCCGCGAAGATTTCTTTTCCACATGCAATATTACTTTTTATTTTCCACATTTCTTCTAGATTTCCTTTGCAAAAAATGAATATTTTCTGCCGATTTTTTCAAAATTGCAATAGGATTTTCTTTCAAATTTGAAATATCACAAATATGAATCCATAAAATCTTCTCGAGGATACGGACTTGGGCCAATTTACTTTCTTCGTGGGCTTAGTTCCAACTTACTAAATTAAAGTTCAGAACCATCCAATCCAACCTATTTGCCACCAGCTCAATGCAAATGCAATAAAAATAAATAAATGCACCTAAAATTATATACTATGCAACTTAATTTTATTTTTTTAAAGGGTTAAAAATTAATCCCTAATTTTTTAATGCAATAAATAAATGACTAGATCGCCAAAATTTAAGTGTCAACAAGTTAGAATCGGTGAAAGGAAAATAACATAAATGATCTCTGAACTTTGACTCGATGTGTAATATGGTCCATAAATTTTTAATTTATTTAATATAATGCCCAAAATTTGGGTATAAGACTATCCCTCACATTAAATTAATAGAATGATTACATTGAATATTTTCTTATAGTTCAAAAACTACACCGACATGTATAAAAAATCTAGGGATTACATTGAATATTAGACTAAAATTCAGGGATCATATTGAACAAATTAAAATTTTAGAAACTACATTATAAATTGGGTTAAAATTGATGAACAATTTGTGGCATTATCCCATTGGTGAACAAAAGATTTTCGACCAAAAAAAAGAAAAACACAAAAGATTGGATCGGACGACGGGCCTCGTGATCAAAATTCAATGGGCCGGCTTTCGGACAACGACTTGGACTTCAACGAGCGTCCGCCAAGTACGAGGACGGCCGTCCGGCGATCGCATTCTCGACCTCCTTCCCTCCCGCCAAATCTCCGGCGACAAAAGGCGTCGAACGTCGCTTTCGCTCACGCCTCCACCTTCATTGTCCTCCCTCCATTTCGAACTCATGAACTTGGAAGGCCTCGGCTCACTCTTGCACCAGTGCTCCAAGATCAAAGCCTATCGCCGCGGGACGTGCCTTCACGGCCTCGCCATCACATCAGGCATGCACCCCGACACCGTCGTCTCCAACCACGTCCTCAACATGTACGCCAAGTGCGGCGACATCTCGCTTGCACGTCGGGTGTTCGACGGAATGCCCGAGAGAAGCCTCGTCTCTTATTCCGCCATGATCTCTGGCTGCAGCCAGGCTGGGGACCACGGGATGGCGCTTGGGCTGTTCTCCCGAATGGGTGTTGCCCCGAACGAGTATGTTTACGCCAGTGCCGTCAGTTCGTGCGCCGCGCTCGAGGTGTTGCTGCAAGGCCAGCAAATTCACGCCCATTCGCTGAAGTCTGGTTACGCACCCGTTTCTTTCGTTGCCAACTCCCTGATTTCGTTGTACATGAAACTGGGTCGTTGTGATGATGCCGAGTCGGTGTATGATTGTGTTGCCGAACCGAATACCGTTACTTATAATACGTTAATTGCTGGTTTTGTAGAAAATCGTCAGACTGGAAAGGGATTAGAAGTCTTTAAGCTAATGCGTGAACAGGGTCTTCTTCCGGACAGGTTCACATTTGTCGTGTTATCAGGCATTCCCCTTGAGTCAAAAAATCTACAGAAGGGAATGGCTTATCATTGTCTAGCAATCAAGCTTAAACTTGACTCCTGTGCTTTCGTTGGCAACTTGATAATGACAATGTATTCCAAGTTCAATTTGTGTGATTCAGTGGAGAGGGCTTTTAGAGTGATTGAAGATAAAGACTCCATTTCCTGGAACGCGTTAATGACTGCTTGTAATCAATGCCTTGATTATACAAAGAGTTTGAGAATTTTCAAGCAGCTGAAAGTAGAGTGCACTGCACTGCCTGATGACTTCAGTTACACCAGCACGATTGCCGCTTGTGCAGAGCTTGCTTCACTTCATCATGGCAAACAGATTCATGCTCATCTGATTAGAACAAAGCTGTCATGGGATGTTGGAGTTGGTAATGCCCTTGTCAATCTGTACGCTAAATGTGGTTCTCTGGAATATGCTTGTAGGGTATTTTGGAGGATGCTCTCCCGGAATCTTGTTTCATGGAATACCATGATTGCTGTATATGGAAACCATGGGCTCGGAGGGAGAGCCATTGAAATATTTGAGCAGATGCTTGCAATGGGAGTAAGACCAGATTCTATAACATTTGTAGGACTCTTGATAGCTTGCAACCATGCTGGGCTAGTGGACAAAGGGTTAACTTACTTTAACATTATGATACAGCAGTATGGAATTTCCCCTGATTTAGAACATTTCTCTTGCCTCATTGACATGTTGGGCCGGGCTGGGAGATTACTTGAGGCAGAAGAGCTAATCAGTGAATATGATTTTAGGCATGATCCGGTCATATCAGGAAGCTTGCTTTCCGCATGTCGGCTGCATGGGAATGTTGATATTGCGGAACGTCTAGCAAAAAGGCTTTTGAAACTCCAGCCTCTGTCAACCTCACCATATGTACTGTTGTCAAACTTGTATGCTTCAGGTAGGGCATGGGGTGATGTTGCCGAAGCAAGGAAGTTGTTGAAAGTCAGTGGACTGAAGAAAGAGCCGGGCCATAGTTTGATTGAGGCTAATGGGACACTGAGAAAATTTACTAAGGGAAATTTTTCTCATGCACAGGAAGATGAGATGAAGGACCTACTACAAAACTTAGATTGGGCAATGGGCGACATTTATTCATGCCAAACCAACATATTGGTCTCATGAGGTGCATCTATTCCTTTTGTTTTTGCATCTGTACCATAGCACTGAGAGTTGCCTCCTCAATATTCCTCTGGGTGCGAATTTTGAGGGAGCCTTTTGGAGCACTTGGATTATCATTGGAAATTAATGGTTCTAGCAGTCTTCAGAAATTTGGAATAACGGCCTTAGGAAACAAGTGATAAGTCTGGTGGCATTGGTGAAGAACAAGATGAAGAGAAGGGAGAGGATGGGGGATTGACAGGCCTCTGGATTTGTGGATTTAGACTTCTGCTTCTTCAGGTGCTTATCTTAATCTAGTGTGCATGTATAACAATGGGTCTGGTTTATGCTTATCTTTGTTTTACCTTTCCATGGACTTGTTGTGAATGTTCATCCTGTGGTTGTTGCATTCACGACGGTACAACATTACCTTGTTTTAACCAGAATTCTTTCTTCCATGGTTTTTAACTGTAACTTGTGAAAGTTAAGTTCACAAAGCACCTCGAGAAGTACTGGAGAAAGCAACCACAAAGTTCTCTTCTTGTGTGGAGTATATATAGGAACTCTGTTTTTGCATTATGCTCTAAGAAATGTCGGTGGATCAATTCATTTCAGAGGTTCTTGTCTGCCCAATGTCATTTCTCAACTAGATATTCATGTTTGGAACTTTTGATGTTTGGTTTTCCTTGGTTGTTCAGAGCCGATTTTTGGAAAATTACTCATTTTCATTAGCCATTTAGCTAGTTGTCCATCCGATTCATGTTCACACTTTTTCAGGTGGAGCACCTGAAAGTTCTGGGTTTTTGTGTATTGCAGCAAAGGAATGAGTATCAATATACTGAGATATTTACATAGCCCTTAACAGGTATTGTGGAGTTGTCCTTTCCCACGTAGAGTAGTAGGTCATTCTTCTATGTTGTTCTTACTGTTTTATTGCCACCATTCTACTTCGGGATTTTGGTATGCTTTGTCTTCCCTGATATTGCAAAGTTAGACAACTTAATGAGCACCGTCATCATCTACCTGAAAAATTTGCGTTGACAACTTCAAGTTTTCAGAGGCATTGGTGACTGTTGATCAATTTGGGATTATTTATGCATCCTTGGATTACTGTGTCATCCTTTACAACTCGGATGGCCTTTCATACCTTTTCTGATCTTCTAGATGTTGCTTGTGGTGATTGGTTATTTAGTGACCCAATTTTGATGTAACTTACTGCATGACAATGTTGAAAAGCTCCACCAGATGGGGTTATGGGCAATAATCAACACATTGGTTCTGGCTTTAACCAAGTAGTTGTAGTAGGCTAAGGTTCAATCATCTTTGTTTGGTTCTGGAATCACCCAATGCAGATGGAGCTTTTGCATATTTCACTGATAATCAGGAACTGCTTTTCATGGTTCGTTGTTGTTTTTCATGGAAGCAGACCACTAATCAGGAAAGAATTGCTGGTCAAGGTACTCCTTCACAATCGGTGGCTTCTATCTGTAAGTTTGACTTTTGACCTTGCATAAGGCGTAACATCATTGAGATGAGAGTCCATTTAAAGTTGAAGTATCAGTCTCTCTTATAACTTGAACCGGAGTTAGAGATTTTTTTTACTTGGTGTAGGTTTCAGTTGCAACATTTGAAGAATTTACTCAAAATCATTAGAAAACAGGCATGTAAAACCTCCATAGGCTACTAGGGTTTGTTGGTAGTCTTCAGCATCCCTTGGAACTAGAAATGGCACCCATTGTTATTGATTTTGTGCGTGCTTTGCTTTTCGGTTTTCCTGATTTTACAGTTCTCCCTTTTCCCTGTTTAGTTATGAGGAGAGCGTGCACAGCTTCAGAGATATTTTTTAAGCGCCACTGGGTGAAGTCTTTGGATCGAAAGTGAAGCTGGTGAGGAATCTCCTCTGTAACATGGGTCATCAAGGCAGCCATCTTTTTTGTATGGTCCCATAAGTGCATTGTGTTATGTCAATTGATTATACATTTCCATTTGTGTCTGCGATTTCAAATAGAAGTGTCGTCCTATTCACCACTGGTTAACAGAATATCTGACTCCAAGCTGTGGAATACATGTGTAGAGGGTGTCCTGTTGCATTACATATATTGTTATTGGACGGGGAGGATGTACATATAATGGCATCAGTCAGTTCAAGCTTTGAACCTATATCTTGACTATGACATGAATACATTCTGAAGAACATCATGTTTTGGTGTCTGGAAGGTGAAGAACATATGGTAAAGAGTACCCTATCAAAGGAGTTGTTTGGAAATGAGATGTGGGGAAGAAATTCCTCACAACCGATAATCACGATTTGTACAGTCAAAAGGATGATGAAAAACCTACTCTTCTTTTACCAATTTCTGCAACTGCATGACATGGAAAAACTGCAACAGACAAATTAACAGTATGTTGATTGGGCATCCTTCATGGATCAATTTATGGAGTTCTTTTGCTTAATTCACCCCAATGTAGCTTCTAATCTAAAGCAATGAACTGTAAAAAAGGTTAAAATTGTTCTTTCATCCATGGCCGATGAGATTTAAGGGGTGCTTTTTGAAGTGTCTTCTACAAAGGCTTCAATTCAAGCAGAAGTACGCTTCAAGTGCCAAAAGTTGGCACAAATAGACAGTTAAGTGCTAGAAATTACGGAAGTGACATTTAAGTGCCAAAATCGGATAAAAATTGATCATTTAAGTGCCAATCCGGCCAAAATTTGGCCAAAATACTGACGTGCGCAATTTCCGGTGAAGTAAATGTAAAACGGCGTCGTTTTGCACGTTAACATGGCCAAACAATACAAAAACGACGTCGTTTTGGTGCTGACGTGATAAAAAACTAATATAAAAATTAATTTAATTTAATTTTAAAAAAAAAAGCCCCCAACCGCCTTCTTTTTTTAATTTTTGTTTTTATTTTTATTTCTAAATGTTTTAAATAATTTTAATTTTATTAATTTTTATATTAATTTTTTACCACGTCGTACCAAAACGACGTCATTTTGCACTTGTTTCGTCGGAAAATTAACACGTCAGCGTTTTGGTCCGATTTTAGTCGAATTGGCACTTAAGTAATTTATTTTGCTCCGATTTTGACACTTAAGTATCCTTTTGTGCCAATTTTTGGCACTCTAGGGGTCCGGGTGTCGATTTATGATTTTCATTAGGCCCCTGAGGGAGATGTTCCAGTTTAGATGTGGTTAACAGGGTTCAAAGCTTTTTCACTGTATAGCTTCTCGAAGCAATTGAACCATACAAGCATTCCTAAGCTTACCCTGTTGGGCATGCCGGACCTAAATCTTTGTACAATGTGAGTTGTAATATTTTCTTCTTTTTGGCCATGAAGTTATAAATTTATTCCGAACATAATGGAAGAAACGTTAAAAACATATGTCATTGTAACATAAAATAAGATTACTTTGCAAATTAAGCCCTCTTCTTGCCATTATATTTTTAAATAACCCGGTAACCTGGAACGACTTTTCAAGCCCAAGACTCAAATGTGCCTGCCTGTTGGGCCCCATGTTCTTTCCTTGTTCAGGCCCATTTGGGTTTTGGGCTTCTAAAACCGAAGCCCAAAATTTCCCAGACCGGCTCATGACCTCATGTAAAATGAAAGCTAGAAATCAATCGGCCTTGACCCTCGCCCTGTCTTACTCAGGGCGCGCATGACAAAATTTATGTTTCTCTATTTCTCTGTTTTTTTGTTCTCTATAACAGGTTTGGAACAGAAATCCGTTTGGTAACGCAATTTCATTTTTCTATTTCTAGAACAGATTTCTATTCCAGAAATAGATTTGGAGCAAAAATCATAAGTTAAAATTTTTAGCTTTTCGATTTCTTGAACGGAAATGAGAAATCAAAATTTTTTTTATCATTCACTCTCGTCACTGCCCATTGCCCACTTGCCGCCCGTGGGATGCCGGACACCGGCCACTAGTTGCCGCCCGCCCCCCATCGACCCCACCAACCGCCAACTGCCGGCCACCGAACATTGGCCGCCAACCACCGCACTTCGGCCGCCCGTCACCAACCGCCGGTCGTTGGATGCCCATCGCCAATCATTAGATGCCGGAGGCTCATCACCAACCACTGGATGTTTGCTAGCGATCGTCCGGCACTCGCCATCGACCGCCGGATATCGACCACCCGCCACCCACCACCGGACTCTAGCCATTGGCCACCTGCCGCCAACCTCCTGTCACCGAACTCCGGATATCAGACATTAGACGTCGAACTCCGGACGTTGGACGCCGGTTACCGATCACCGGACTCCGATGTTGGACTCTGGACTTTGGCTGCCCACTGCCGGTCACCGAACTTGGTGCCAGATGCCGAACGTCAGACTTCGGACTTCGGCCGCCTGCTGCCGGTCACTAGACGCCGAACGCCGGTTGCTGAACGTCAGACTCCGGCCACCGGACGCCAGTTGTTGCCGCTCCTAGAAATAAAAATTTTATTCTATTAACAAACAAACTTTTATTTCAGAAATAAAAATTTTGAATTGTTATCAAACGTGTTTCTTTACTCAGAAATTCGTCCATGGAATAGAAATTAAGAAATCAATTTTTGGCCAAAAATTAATTTATGTTTCAGAAATTTTGTCATATGCATCCTCAGCTTATTGTGTTTCTATTGACCTTAAGTTAATTCGAGTAACTTTTGATGCATACATATAGTCCCAATTGCCACCATAGCATACCAAAAACACGAATGGTTAATGTTTAGTTCAACAAATAAGATTAGTTGATTGAGGATGTTAAGGGCACGCATGACAAAATTTCTAGAATAGAAATCAATTTCTGGTCAGAAATTAATTTCTCAACTTCTATTCCATGAATGAGTTTCTCAACAAAGAAACGCATTTGATAGCGATTCATAATTTCTATTTCTAGAGTAAAAATTCGTTTGATAAGAGAATAAAATTTCTATTTCTAGGAGCGGCAACGGTTGACATTCGGTGGCTGGATCTAACGTCAAGTGATCAACGTCTAGCGTTCGGCAATCGACGGCGGGTGGTCGAAGTCCGGCATCAGGCGTCCGACGTCTGGAGGTTGGCGTCAGGCATGTGATGTCCGGAGGCCGGCAATCGGTAGCTAGCGGTAGGTGGCCAATGGCTAAAGTCTAATGGCTGATAGCAGGTGGCCAAGCCGAAGTCCGACGGCCGGCGGCAAGGGGCCAACAGCCGGAGTTTGGCGACCGGTGACCGGCGGTTGGCGGCAGGTGGCCAATAGTCAAAGTCCAACGGTTGACATCCGACGGCCGGTGGTGACTAACGGCGGTCGGCGAGGGATGTTCGGTGGTCACGTAGGTCCCCGGTGTCCGATGGTTGGTGATGAGCAGCCAACGATCAACAGGCGTCCAACATCTAACGCCGACGGTCGGTGACGAGCGGCTAGAGTCCGATGGATGACGGCTAGCGTTCAGTGGCCGACGGTCAGTGGCGAGCAACTGATGGCCGGGGCCGGTGGCCGGCAGCCAACAACCGGCGGCGGGTGTTCGGCATCCCACGGGCGGCGAGTGGGGGACGGGCGATGACGGGAGTGAACGATGAATAAAGTTTTGATTTCTCATTTCTATTCTAGAAATAAAAAAGCTAAAAATTTTAATTTCTTATTTCTATTTCAAATCTATTTCTGGAATAGAAATTTGTTCCAGAAATAGAAAAATGAAATTGCATTACCAAACGGATTTTTGTTGCAAATCTATTTCGAGGAATAAAAAATAGAGAAATAGAAACGTTATCATGCGCGTCATAACTAATCGTAGGTGGGAAAAAAGAAAAGAAAAGAATGACGAGTGTTATGTCTAAATGTGGCAAATCATGATGGCGTTTGCAGATTGTCACATCATTGAGGTCAATGAATTTCTAAAGTAAGAATATGTGCGGGTACCGTAAAAACAAATATTGGGTTGACCCGAGATTAATGTGTATTTCCGAATATACTAAACTAGGGACTAACGTGGAGGAAGCAGCTTCTTAGGGTGGAAGGAATTTGAACAAGAATTTTGATGATGGGAGCGGTGAGGTGTCAAGAAGGCTATTCAAATGAAGGTTGTTAAGTGGGAATTATCTTCTTCTGCAGAGTGTTCGCAGCTCATTAGTTGATTGGGGAGAAAAATAATCCTTTTTCCTTATATTTAACCCCCTTGCTACCCTCCAATTTCCAGTTTAATGACAATTAGGTACAGAGAAAAAGACAATAAAAATAGTTTGTTAAAAAAAAAATGGTTTACAGCAGCAATCGGGGGAAATCTCAGTTTGGATTCTTTACCTATAAAGGAAATTAATATAAAGTAATCTATTCACGCATGTTTTCATGAAACGTTGATTTTCGTACATTTGAATCTTCGAATAGAAAATTGATTCTATCTCTCCAAATAACTTTTAATAACCATATTATGGTCATCCAAAACCAGTTTGAATATATTAATCCCTTTCTTGAGTGCCATTAATTGAGAACCTCAACGCATCGCTTTATGGGGGGAAGAGAGCAGTTGAGGTAGTTATCTAACTAAACAAGTTGAGTGGACTTTGTTCATTTACTGCTTCACTAATGACGAGCTTTGGAATGGCTGCAGAACGAAATTGAACTTGAGTCTCAAGTTACTAGAAATGATTACTCAAAGGTTATTTTCAGACAATAATACACCCCTATCACCTTGTTCATGAAGAAAGTGGACAAAAACAGACTACTTTATTCATATAAAATCTTAAACCTAAATCCTCCCGACCTATTTAATTGAAGTGAACGAGAAGTACCGGACGCAGCGAAGCCGACCACGGCAATGACTTTGCTTGGCGTACTCTACGTGTCCAGCAATTTTTTTTAGTTGCACCCATTCGAGGCTTCTTGCAAGATGTATGATCTACTGCAATAACATATGATAAGGATTGATTAAAAAAGTTGCGGTCAGACAGAGAAATCTAAAACCAAATCTATGTGCAGAGACTCTAGACCGTTTTTGAGTGCCTTGCGTGAGACATTAGTTCAGCATCATGTGGCATTAATCCTTATACATGAACAATCTCTTTAATCGCTTCACTCGTTTCAAGACTAAAACTTCGTCGTTTCTTTCTTCTTTTTTTCATTTCTTCTACTCAATGGATTGTCTTGGGGGAATGAATGGAGTTCCTCTCTTGCATTCTCTCACGCTAATTAGGGTTTCTTTCCTTTCACTTGTAACTGCATACTCGATACGTACAATTATCAAGAACATTTTGAGCTCTATAGTCAGTGTGTAATGGAGTTCCCCATTCTTTTTGCCTCCATAATCGGTAAAACTTCAAGGATACAAATTTTGAACTCCACGCTTGCATAAGGATGGATCTATAAAAGATCAAGAACATTTCAGTAAATTGTGATCGATAACCTTTGACATTTTTTTCTTCACCAAACTAGGGTTTTATCAGGGGCAAGCGTGGAGTTCAAAATCTGTATCCTTGAATTTTTACCAATTATGGAGGCAAAAAGAAAAGGGAACTCCGTTCATTCCCTCAAGACAAAAGTTGCCCCAGATAAAATCTACAGATTCACTTTTTTAAAAATCATAGTTGCCCCAGATAAAATCTGTAAATTCACCAAGTCATAAGAGAAATTTCCTTTTGAACTTCTTTTGACTTTCTTGAAATGTTGAAGATGAGAGAAAGTTTGGAAATTGGTGAAGAGCGATTGGGCAAAAAGAAAAGGGAACTTCTTTTGACTTTCTATCCCATGTAAGTGTTACCCATGAGTGAAGAAAACCAACTTTTCACTCAAAGAAACAATTTCAAATGGGATCCGATGGTTTATTATTGTCGGAGATGAATCTCGAACATCCGGGTATTATTTTTGATGTCAAAATGCGCAAAGACCACTAAGCACTTTGTTCATATTCGAATTCATTAGCATTAACGATCTACACGAATTCGTACATCTTATGTCTTTCTTTGTATTCAGTGTGTTTTCATTAGCCAATATGTTGATTTGGTGGCTATACACATTTTCCTTTTCTTCCATCGACCTAACATTACATGAATAGGAAATCCTCCATGTATTTGTGTATATGCAAACTAATGAGATTTCGTGAGTCAATATTCCAATTTTGTAGCCAGAGTTAACACTTATTTTTCGTTGGCAAGTTGCGTTGACATCTGACCAGTAGGCCTGTTATATTTATTTTTTTTTTCATGACAAGGTTGAATTTCCCTTTTCGGTTTTTTAAATATGTGTTCCTTGCGGCTGTAGCTCTTCATTTAATTGATCCTTGTATACTCCTAATGGCCGGCTCTCGGTCCCCGTCCAAACCACTTATTGAACTCTTTCTTATCGATTTGAAGTTTTGACAAATCTATTTTGTGGCCCGCCCATGTTAAGATCCAACCGGGTGTTCTATGAGGTTCAATTTGTGTATGAGTGAATTTCAATTGCACGCATGGTCAGATCTTGAGACTGTGTATGATAATTATCTTTTCCAATTCGATAACGATAAAAAAGGATAATCATTTTTACAATGGAGATTAACTAATCGGTAGCTTTAATACTAAATTAGGGTACTTACCACAATAATGATGTGGATGGCAATCAGTCAACGAATTTAATCATGGTCGACGTCATCTCCACATCACTGTCATCTAATAAATTTTCTTGAAACGTCAATGACTTGCCAGGGGAAAAACGGCCTCAGACATGGATTATCGAACTAATCCTTCCTAAAAGTTTTTACAAGAGAGAATGTGGAATACAATTATTTATTATCTGAATATGACATCCACCAATCTTTTAGTCTCCTTATGTAAAAAATATCAAACTCTAGCTTTCAGGGTATAGTAAGCCCTTGCATCGTCACATTGATAGTCCAATTACTTTTCTTGATTTTGCCCAGAAGTAACCACAATCGATTGGAACATTAATTAGGGATTTATAAAATGTTCTAACATTAATAATCTGGAGGGTTTGATTAGACTTTAGTCAACGAATTGGTAATCATGTAATCAATTAATTTTTTGTGCTAGTAAAAAATAAACAGGGAAAATAGAAACCTCTGATGATATGGATGGAACTCCCTGGCAAAATAAAGGGGACAATGGTTGTGGAAGGACCACAAGCACAGCAAGGCATTCCTTCGTCAGACAAGGCCATAATCATCCGGTCCCTCGAACCGTGCCCCAAATTTCGGACGGTAATCAGAATCAAATCAAAAGTGGAATAATTATTCAGTCAAGTATACCCAAAGACACCCGGGAAGGCAAATGGAGTTACAGGTCATTCCCTAATAGAGGAGTAATATATTAATCTTTTTCCTCACTTTGAGAAAAAACTACTATACGTTCGTACCAAAATAAAGTGACGATAGATTGTCGATATCAGCTGACATGATATAGCGACAACCATGGCCAATAGACACCCAACATCTTCAGATGAAATAACAATTTAATGATGAAGAGACACATATGTACTAGTAGATTAGACACACGATACCTAGTGGATTCTTATGTTACCAAACGTAGGAATTGCATGCTCAAACTACCTACTCGAATTTCGACTTATATCTTATGCCATATCCATTATTGATATCCGTGTTCATTAACGACCTTCTCTACCATTGGCTGTAGTTATTCAACATCAAGCTTTATATTGGTGTCATATCGAATAAAAAAAATTGATCATTTTTGGGTGTCTAACATGCATGATCTTGATGCTATGTGAGGTCAATAGACACCAACAACTAAAAAAAAGAATAATAAACTCATAAAATTGGCTTAATGATGAAGAGACACGTATGTATTAATAGATTAGACCCACGATACGCGGTTGATTTTCTTATTATTAAGCACTAGAAAATGCATGTTTTAACTACTTAATTGAGCTTCGACTTACATCTTTTGAATTAATATAGTTAACAACATAAAGTGAACTTTCTCGTCATAGTTTAAAAAATGGGAAGTTGACAAGAGTAATTGACAAGATTATAATCGGTGAAGTCCCTTTCTATTGAAGTCACCAACTGCTGCCTTTCTTTAGCCCACGAGCCATGCCTACAAATCAGCGTATCCCGTTTAGTAATACGCGGCGCGTACCGCACCTTTCGAGGAAAGCCAGCCCGATCGATCATTCTCGGTCAAAGGCTTGGGTTGGGGGGGTACCAGATGTTGCCACGTCAGCTTGATGAACGGTAGTCGGCAGAGGTTTGAATTGCAAGTGGTACGACACACAACCACATCACATTCATACAAAAGTATAATAAAGTGAAAGGATGTGGTTCCCAATTGGGTGTGTTCTTGACTTTAATCATAGCGAGTATAGTTTAATAGAAGCAGCAGCTACTTAACAATTTTTGCCATGCACTGACTAGATTAAAAATTAGAAACCTATTTAAAAAGGGCAAGATAAGAAAAGTTTGCAATACTTAACTCTGAGGGAGTTATATATAGAAAATTTTAATGAAATTCGATAGATTATAACCCATATTGCATGAGAATTGTCCCGAAAAAACAATTAGCTGTTGGCTAGATGGGTGATGAGCCTCGCCAGCTCCTTGATCCATTATTATGAGAGTGGTGTAATAGTCATTGAATCGAGGCTGTTTAAGGTATTAGCTAAGGTATGTACTGTTCAAAGTAATAAAAGTTCCATCAAATGATGGCTTTGATGTTAATCTTGATCTACCACTATAAAGACAATGTTAAAATTAGTGGAGGTTTGCTGTTTTTGAACACACTAAAGTTGTTGATCATCGCACCATTAGAGCCCTCTAGATCGAAGTTTCATTGAGGGGTTTAACTAGATAAGGCGCTTGAGTTAGGAGTTTCCTCCAATGGAATACAAAAGTATCTGCATGACAAGCATACCCTTGGTTTAGGTTTATCTGCTGAAGACAAAGCTACATCTAAAAGTAGAAAATGGAAATATAAAACTAAAAATAAAACGAAAAAACTAGGCTAAAGGGTCCCCGGTGGCAGCAGGGCACCGGCAATGTCGTTGAATTGACAGTTATTAGTGCTTGTATTGTGGGCTACCAGTTTTAAAGAGCCCCACCTTGGAAGCATTGACTTTTGGGTGATTAAAATAAAGGGTCACCGTCCCACACCTCACCCCTGATCCAACGGCTGCCTCTTGACAAAGAATTTTTATGTCTCTAAAATAAAAAAAGAATAAACAAATATTGTGTAGAGTTGACAATTCAGATCGATCCAAGATGGCGGGAGTGCAGTATAAATAGAGGCGTGCACATCTCTGTTTGCTGCATCAGAAACCAGTTTAGTTGCAACATAAAGAAGCAAGTAGCTTGAGTGATCCTCTCAGAGTTCTCTGTTACTTATTTTCATTCACATATAAACTTCAAGAAGTATTTACACGTCAAATGGCGATTCCGGTGATCGATTTCTCAAAGCTCAGCGGCGAGGAGAGGCCCAAGACGATGGCTCAGATTGGCAATGGCTGTGACGAATGGGGTTTCTTCCAGGTACAACATTCTATCCTGTATTCATCTACTCTTGAGATCTTGGTTGAGGGAGAGAAACTCTTGAGTTTAATTATCTTTTTGTCGTATGTATGTGTCCGCGAGTATATCTTTTTGGCTCAAGTTCAAGAGTGTTCACCCAGATCTTTGTAATATAGGAAATGTTAAGTGTCTCTGAATTATGAATATGCCCTGATTTAATGGTTTCGCAATCAGTGAAGGAAATGCTTTGTTCTCACTTTTTCGAACTACAACTTTATCGTTATTTTCTTGTTCCCAGTTCCAACAGGGAAAATTCTTCCCCTCTAAATCCATGAAATTTAAACTGCGAGATACGTCGTCTATCTGAGTACCTATGCGCTCAATGCATATCAACACTGAATGCTAATTTCATGCGCAACCCACACGATCTAGTGGCTCCTGTAAAAGATACATGCATTACTTTATGCTAAAAATATCTAGAGCTAATTATTCTGATGACCTGAATTGATGATTATGTCGATGATGAATACGTGATGATGAATGCAGCTGGTGAACCATGGGATACCAGAGGAGCTGCTGGAGAGAGTGAAGAGAGTGTGTAATGAGTTCTACAAGTTGGAGAGGGAAGAGAACTTCCAAAAGTCGACCCCCGTGAAGCTGTTGAACGAGAGTCGTGGTGGAAAAATAGAGAGCGTGGACTGGGAGGATGTTATCACTCTCCTTGATGACAATGAATGGCCTTCCAACACTCCCGGTTTCAAGTAATTTTCCATCTCTCTCTCTCTCTCTCTCTCTCTCTAAATATATATATATATATATAAAGAGTAACTAATCCTTCCATCGCAAAACTACAGAGGTCAGAATATATTTGTAAAGTGTAAAAGAGTAATGCAAATTGTCACCAACTGTTTTTACTAAGCTCACTTTATACAAAATATCAGGTCTTGATATTCCTATGTTACGTACATGCATTTTAATCCAAAGATAGTAATATCTTTTTGTCTGGTGGATATTAAAAGAATTAAACGTGATCATAGTCGTAAACCGACACATTAGAAGTTTGTCTTTTACAAAAAGTTCCTCGCTTTTAATGTTCTTGTTAGGTTAATGTATTTTATAAAAGGATTTGTTAATAATTTGCATGAGTGACTTAATAGGGAAACCATGGCGGAGTACCGCGCAGAAGTGGAGAAGCTCGCCGAGAAGGTCATGGAAGTCATGGACGAGAATTTGTGCTTGCCAAAGGGCTATATCAAAAACGCCTTCAACAGTGGCGGTGACGAGGACAACAACAATAAGGCCTTCTTCGGGACTAAAGTGAGCCACTACCCGCCCTGCCCGCAACCTGAGCTGGTCAACGGCCTCCGAGCCCACACCGATGCGGGCGGCGTGATCCTTCTCTTCCAGGATGACGCCGTTGGGGGCCTCCAGATACTCAAGGGAGGTGAGTGGATCGATGTGCAGCCGCTCCCCAATGCCATCGTCATCAACACAGGGGACCAGATCGAGGTCCTGAGCAACGGCAAGTACAAGAGCGTCTGGCACCGTGTCCTTGCCTTCCCAGATGGCAACCGGCGCTCCATCGCCTCATTCTACAACCCGTCCCTCACTGCCACCATCGCCCCTGCACCGCAGCTGGTGGAGCAGGCTCGGGGTTACCCTAAGTTTGTGTTTGGGGATTACATGTCGGTCTATGCTGAACAGAAGTTCCTCCCCAAAGAGCCTAGGTTCGAAGCTGTGAACGCCATGTAATAATGTATGAAAATATATTTCTTCGTGAATTATTAGAAGAGAAAAGCATAATTATCTGCCTTTTTTAGGGTTATGCATAACTATGGCCTTTTTCTTCTCTCAACTGCTGCTTGTGTGGAGGAGATGTATATGCAAGTTGTTATTGGAACTTTGAAGTCTGCGCGCTTTAGGTTTGTAATAATACGCGAGCATGAGGTGCTATTAAATGCACCTTGGTCTTTGCTTTATCATGTAATATTATTTGCACGTGTCTTCAGTCTCTTGTCTGTTTTGCGCCTTTTCCCCTTAGATGTGACTTCTCATTTCCCGCTGAAAGTTGTGGAACTTACCTAGTCTACTAATAAGGGAAAAATTCGAGCTTCCATCTATGTCGAACGTTGAGGTTTTGTAGTACTACGTTTTTGAAAGTGAGGTTTGGTGACATGGAAACACTGGACTTCTCCAAGGGTAGATTGTTTGTAAGTTTTCCTAAAGTTTTGGAAACAATTTGAATTTGTAATAGGAGTAGTGGCATCAAATTCCATTTAGCTTCGATCACCGTTTGAGTTTTAATCTCAAGCTAAATGACTACTTTGTCAATCCCAATTCTTGAAGAAATATAAAGGAAGAAGCATGTTTCCAAATTAAGTGAGTTCAATCATCTTGGAAATTTATGTAGCAGCGTACACTTTGATTGAAGTTTGAGGTGTTTAGACCTAGTAGAGGATGGAGGAAACGAGATGCCAGCATCACCGTCAAGCGTTTTGAGCGAAACTGTCGATGAGTTTCTGAAGGGTTGTGGCACAATGCAAGGGACCCTCTTGTGAGTGACAAGTTGTGTGATAACCCATTTTGATTCCCTAACCCCATGAAAGTACTCTTGTTCACCGTTCTACAATCTCAAAAAGATAGTTCAAAGACACCTTATTGATATATGTACCATTATCATGTTAGAGTCGTGTTAGCAAGTGCGCTTTAAGGGTATTTCTTAAGTGGATTAGAGATATGGAAAGGGTTTCGCTTTTCAGAGAACAAGAACGCATTTCACAAAACAAATCTAGTAAATTGAGAAATGAAGTCGAATTCTATGACCTGTTTAACTAATATCCTGTGCAGTTGTGTACGTTAACCAGACTCAATGGGTTTTGAATGTAGTAACTTTCTCCTTGCTTTCCAATAATTCAAGGTGCTTCAATCATGCCTCTCATTCCAATTCAAGCATCATATTGAGCTACGGAACCAGTCGCCGGTCTGGTCACACTTGTTGACCGCCGGGAGCAGATGCTGGCTTATAGATATCTGACCGCAGTCTCCTCTCGAGGGCTGCTGCCTTCTCTTCCCATAGAAAGAAACCCATGCATTGCTTTAAGCGTCCTCCGGAATCTGTTTGTTAACCAAAACGTTGTATATACTGGAAAAAAAATGCTCTATTTTGTGATATGATTATGCATGTAGAGAGCGACTTAGAAAATGCTCTATTTTGTCATATGATTATGCATGTAAATGGCTACTTCTATTTTGCAAGAACTAAAGAATTGAAGTAATCCTGATGAGTTGAAGCGTACCAATGCACTAGATTCAGAACATGGCAGCATGAAACTAGTAAATGGATATGCACGCAGATGAATGTATTTCCGGCAATATCAAATCTGTGAATAAACAAAATTGAGGTTTAAGCTTAATTCCTTATGCATACAACATCCACGATGCACGATGTATCTAATATGCAAACTCAAAACGAAAGTTACCATAGAACCTTCTGCAGCAATTGAACAAGCTGTACTTCCTGTGGGTGTGGCTACAACGACTCCTCCTTGCCCCTATATGACAAGGTTTTATTTGTATGTGATGGAACATAGAAATCAGTTCACTGCCTAACGAGTTCCCCGTTCCATTTTCTCCTGTTGAGAAGCACAAAATTTCCAGTTCCATTTTGACACGAAGACTGCTTCATGTTTTTACATGACATTTACCATACGTATTAGTGCTCAGAATTTTCGAGTAAGATAAATCAACTCTTGTCAGCGGGAAGAAAATGTGACTAGACATGTTGCCCAAGTTAAGACCAAGATTATAGTATCTTTTCTCCCTCCTTTTTTTTCTTTCAGAGAATGAGTTCACTGAGTCACCTTTGTAATAAGCTGATCGTGTTCATAGCATTCTGTCTTTGAAATGCATGGATTAGAACCCCAATTGACAAAAACCTCATCGATTACTTTGCCAGGCATGGCTTAACCATTTTGGAAGATTTCACATTGCAGACGCATTCTAAGAGTTATATTAAACACCATCAAATGTATTATTCCCATGAATGACCTGCCTCAAACCCTGTCTATAATCACCAAACCGAGTCAAAAGAGAATAATCTGCTAAAATAAAAAGAAAAATCGAATTACATAAGTCAAATTTATGGTGGAAAGTATCGAAGGGCTGCGTGAAAGTTCTTCCACTGCAACAGCTACTACCTGGTATCTTGACTACAAAATGTTTGAATAAACCCAAAACCCAGGATTCTAGCAAATGCGTTGTGCACGTCATGTTCAACGCAAACATTCATCTTCTCTTGGTAATAAAAGAAAGATGCAACTCATATATGAGGTAACAAATGGTGAAAATTTGACTCTGCGCGGTAATATAACAATACCGCAGCTATTATGATAAGTACATATTCCCCAGATTACACTGATACCCTAACAGACCAAAAATCGCATTAGGCAGAATGACAGCAGCAACTAATGAGCCGCTTCCAATCAAATGACACAGCTTCTATGAGAGCTCTTAAGCTGTTGTGGCGTCCTAGCTCAATATCCTCTTTGGTGTCAACGGACTTGAAATCCTCATCAAGCCATTATGATTGCGTCAGCAAATTCGTGTCTCAAGTTGCAAGCACTCTATTTATGTCCAGACAAGATCTTGCTTTTTACTTGAATCATAAAGTGCGGATGGGAAAAAAACTAAGGCGCACACTAGATGCTAAATAGCTAGTCCCAGTTGTTACTAGATTTCTGAAAAAATATAAATCTGCTTCCACACAAAGTTTCGTGCCTGTGAATGAAAACGATGCTCATGCAGATGCTAAGAGAACTGTTAATTAACATGCTTGTTCCTTGGTCTTAGCCCGGAAGAGTATTATCAATGCTGGCAAATCTGGCATAGCATTTCTCAAACAGTGAAGCTGTATTATTATGTCAAGAAATATCAACCTCTTTAGCTACTTCCATGAGTTCTGGCCCCATCCTTTTCAGTAATAGAACAGTTTTTGGGGGAGTTTTTAGCCAACGAAGATTCAGTAACTCTCTTTGGTACAAGAGAAACCATCTGTACGAACTAAAAACATCTGCGCTTTCTTTCTTGACTGCACCCGTACAACACCAGTGGCCGAAGCACAAAAATTTTCTCTCAACTTCCGTATCCTCATCACCATTAACTAAGTTCGATTCAGCATTTCTTTTCCGGCCCTCCACAGTAGTTTCTGGTTTAAGGACAATCAGGTACAGGGAAAATGAGAACACAAATAGTTTGTGAAGGATTTTATGGCAGCAATCAAGGAACATGAATCTTTGTACATGTTTTCATGGAACTTGAATCTTTAAACGTATGAATCTACAAGATAGAAAATTGATTCTATCTTTCAAAAATTAACTTTCGATAAACACATGACACTCATCACAACCAGTTAAATATGCTAATCTCTATCTTGTGCGCCATTAATTAAGAACCCCACCTCATCACTTGATGGGGGAAGAGAACGGTTGAGGTAGTTTTCTAAGTAAACAAGAAAAGTTGGTCTTTGATCATTAATTATTTACTAATCATGAGCTTTGGACCATTCAAACTTGGACACGGTCATCACATCTAATGTCTGCAAAGTGAAATGAACTTGTGTTTCAATTCAGAGAAATGATTATTCAAAGGTTCCGGTCAGAAAATTATAGGGAAAAAAATACACTTAATTCGAACAAAATCTTCCCCTAAATCCTCCCGACCTATTTAATTGAAGTGAACCAGGAGTACCGCAGGCAGCGAAGCCGACCATGGCAATGACTTTGCTTGGCGTACTCTGCATGTCCAGCAAATTCTCTTTTATTGAAGCCATCCAAGGCTTCCTATAACAAGATGTATGATGGACTGCAATAACACATGATAAGGATTGATTAAAAAAGTTGCGTTGAGACAGAGAAACCTAAAGCCAAATATATGTACAGACGCTCTAGACCGTTTCTGAGTGCTTTGCGTGAGACATAGCAGTTCAGCATCATGTGGCATTGATCCTCATGCATGAACAATTCCTTCAATCGTTTCACTTGTCTGAAGACTAAAACTTCGTTGTTTTTTATAATTTCTCCTACTCGACAGATTGTCTTGGGGGAATGAATGGAGTTCCTCTCTTGCATTCCCTCGTGCTAATTAGTGTTTCTTTCCTTTTCTTTTGTTTACTCGTAACTGTATACTCTGTACGTACAATTATCTTTCCCTTTTCTTTTTGCCTCCATAATTGGTAAAACTTTAAGTATCCAGGTTTTGAACACCTCACTTGTACAAGGATGGATCTATATAAGATCAAGAACATTACGTGGCTGGATCAATAACCTTTGTCAGTTTTTCTTCACCAAACTAGGGTTTTACTGAAGTTGAAAGAAAGAATTCGGGTACCTAAACTTGCGCGTGTACAAGGAGTAAGAGTAGAGAGGACTGTAATCGGGGGGAAAAAAAGGTATCTTGTAATGAAAAAATAACCAACTGATACTCAACAAACTATAGAAAAGTTTAAGTCAGCCCTCACAATACATCGATATACAAGCTGATAAATAAATAACAAACAAGTTGAATAGAGTTATTGTTGGGAAACCGAAAGATGAGTTTGGGAGTGAATAAAATCGGATGTGTGACTTCGAGATGCGTAGAGCTTCTTGAAAAATCATAGTTGCCCAAACGAAATATACAAATTTATCAGGTCATAAGAGAAACCAAACACTTGTGATTTCTTTTGAACTTCTCTTAATTTCCGTGAAAGGTTGAAGATGAAAGAAGTTTGGAAATTGGTGAAGAGCGATCGATCAAGTGTTAAAACACTTATTTATTTCTCACATAGTGATTCTATTTCACATAAGATTATCGATGAGTGAAGCAGACCATTTTTTCACTTTGTTTCGCCAGAAAGTTACGACAAAAGATATGAAAGGTCCTTTGCTCAAATTGGACCAGAAAGTAAATGAAGTAAATTTAAAGGTACAAAGAGTTGAGGCAATCACGGCCAATAGGGGTATGCAAAAAAACCAAGAAGCACCCGGACTGCTTGGACTTGGACCATACTGGTCTAGAATCAGCACTTCTCTTGGGGATTGGTCTGATTCTCAATTTCAATTTACTAGAACTAGTGAGTATAGGTCAAATTCCTAGTTCTATGTGTGGAACTGCCAACTTAGGCTGGATTGAACTGGTACATATATATCATTTTTTTTTTTTAAATTAAGTTTTAACTTTTCATATTATAACTAGTTTCCTATTCGTCTCTCTTTATCTCTCGTCTCACTCATCTCAGGCCTTGCCTCCCTATCTCGCTCTTGCTCTTGGTGGCCTCCGACCTTGTCGATCCCTCTTTCACTTTCATTCTAGATTGTCTCGAGCCTCGTCACTCTTCAGTCACTCTTGTTCTCAGTTGCCTCACACCTCTACCCTCATCTCTCACTCTCAAGCTTCACACCTCTTTCGAAATGGGGATATTTCGATTGGTTCCATAGATCCAGCCAAGAAGTGGATAGAATGATCCAGTTCCGAGTGTGTCCATGGAACCAATTGGTGGTTTCCGATTCCATTTTTTCAGAACCAATCATTAGTGAGTGATTCCCGATCCCAAGGTGGAAACCCCGCACCTGGACACCTTGGAACCGATCACCCCTAGCAATTGAACATTAAAATTGTGGAAAAGTAAAGATAAAGATAAATTTGCAAACAATGATTGGTGTTTTACAAATAATATGATATGGCTATTTAGAGCCTACAATTGATTGTTATAAACGATTATTGATTTTATAAAGATGACTTCCTAATCCTTTCTTCAAATCAAATAGCTTCCTAATTATATCTACGGTCATAAAAAAAATTACAACAACACTTATCCACAAGAAATTACAAAAATCCTAAAATAGAGGCATTAAACATAAACCCAGTAGTTACTTATTATCTAACAACACTCATTTAAAAGAAGTTACATATCCGTTCAGCTGCAATATGTCAATGTTGATGACTTCATTCCCAATGAAGGTTCTTATCGATAATTGATGATTTCTATAGATAACTTCCTTGGCGAGTTGTTGATGCTCTTCAAGTTGTTGACCGTTCTTTTCAACAATGACTTTTGTCTTTCACCGGACTCTGTTATTATCGACTAAGTCTGTCAATTGTCAATTATAACTAAAAGTTCATCATTTTAAGAGCCAACACACTCTATTAGAGTTATATTTAGGAGATTTTGTATATTTCCCTTAATTAATCATGATTGATAGTACTTAATATTTTGCAACTTTAGATTATTTTCCTATTAAGCTAATGTACTCTCCATTTGGTAATGTACAAAATATTACACTTTCTTTTTCATTTAAATTTTCAATATGGTATCAGAGTCATCATTATCACTTGATGACCACATCGAGTCTATTTCATAACAACGCCAACCAATCAGTGGCGCTTCTCCATAGTGGCTATTACAACGCCAACCGCAAAGGCCGCGTCACTCCCGTTTCTCCGCCAAGTCCACAACTTCAATTGTTATTCGAGACTCTCTCGCTACTCATTTCAAAGAACAAACACTACCACCAAACTCACCTCCCTTAGACAAGCCACATCCCAAAATTTCTTTGACAATGACCTCCAGCTCGACAATAGCCTCCTATCATGTAGCTTACACAATGTCCACATAAGCAGTGACATCAATGTTAGCTGGTTTGCTCTCCAGCACATTAAACTGCTTCGGAGATCTACCGTGAAATTTTTGTATTATATACATATCTAGCATCTAGCGTCCTTCCAACAAGGTTAGTCGATTACAATGAGTATTATATGGCCTGAAATAGGCTTATTGTGCATGCATTTCAAGTTTAGCTCAACCATGGAATCTCTTGCCTTCAGATCTAGTACCTATGACCATGTTCTTGTTGTTCGACACATATTTCACGTATATATTCTGCTACCCTATATGTAGACAATTACTAGCAATGATCATATTAGCATTCCAAATCTCAAGCAATATCTCAGTCAACAGTTTGAAATGAAAGATCTTGGGTGATTCAGTTACTTTCTAAGCTTGGAGGTTAATTTGGATTCCTTTGATCATTATCTTTCACAAGAAAAATGTGCAACATATCTAATTTCTCAAGTCAAACTCACTGACAACAATGTCAGTACAACTCATATTGAGACCAAGGCCAAAGTATATGTCAAAGATGGAACTCCTCTTTGAACCCTACACTCTATCGACACTAGTTGACGGTCATACATATTGTGTCGGTATTCGACCTAACATCGCCCATTTATTCACATTGTTAGTCAATACATGACCATGCCCCATACGACTCTTTTTCCTAAAGTCCTTCAAATTTGTCATTATCTCAAGGGTACATTATTTCATGGTCTTCAATTTTCTATTCATTCTACTTTAGAGTTAACAACTTATTCCAACGCTAATTAGGCTGGTGACCCTCAAGATTGTCTCTCTACTAGGGGATACTATTTCTTGTTGGCCACTTCATTCCTCTCATGGCATAGTACGAAACAAATCATTGTCAATTGCTTTAATACAAAAGCAGAGTATTGAGCTCTTGTTGATATAGCATCAGAGTAATTATGGTTGCAATGGCTACTAGAAGACATGGGAGTGTGTCATCATATCAAAACAAACATTCATTGCAACAACCAAAGTATCTAAATAGTATGTAATGGTGTTTTCTGTGATGTACGAAATACATTGTAATAAATTGTCATTTCATCCTATATCATGTTCTTCGTCATACTGTTTGACTTGTCTCTACTTCATTTGCTAAATAAATTGCTAATGTCTTTATCAAGGCATATCCACCAATAAATTTTCGGGATCTTTCTCTAAACTCAAGTTGACCTCCTGCAAATCAACTCGAGTTGAGGGGATGTTAAAGTTATATATTCTAATTGATTTGTAATTGATATTTTGCTACTTTAGATTGTCATCCTGTAAAACCTATAAATATGTCCATATACTCTTCATTTGGTAATGTACAAACTATTACGCTCTCTTTTGTATGTCAATTCTCAACTCACTCAAAGAAACCTCTTTGAATGAGATTCGATGGTTTATTTTCGTCGAAGTTGGATATTGAACATCCGACTATTATTTTTTACGTGTGAAATGTGCAGTGACCACTACTTACTTTGTTCATATTCGAATTCATCAGCATTAACGATCTACCTTAACAGCCATCGACGAATCCGTACATCTTATGTCTTTCTTTGTATTCGGCGTGTTTTCATTAGCCAATCTGTTGATGTGGTGGCCATGCACATTTTCCTTCTCTTCAGTCAACCTGATATTACGTAAATAGGAAAGTCTCCATGTTTATGTGTATATAAAAGACAATGAGATCTCGTGCCTATATATTATAATTTTGTGGCCGGTTAACACTTATCTTTTGCTGGCAAGTTGCGTTGACATTTGACCAATGGACCTGTATTTTTAAATGAAAAGTTTGACTTTCCTTTTTTTAAGTATGTGTTCCTTGTGGCTACAGCTCTTCATCTACTTGACCCTAGAATACTCCTAATGGGTGGCATTCGCTCCACGTCCAAAACACTTATTCAACTCTCAAGTTATTGATATGAACCTTTAGCACATTTATTTCGTTCACCGCCCATGTTGAGATCTAACCGTGTGTTCATATGAGATCTGATTAGCATATGAATGAAATCCAATCGTACGCATACTTGAATCTTGAGACCGCATATGTGAAAATCATCTTTCCCAATACGAGAGTGAATAAAAATGAATGCTGATCAGTATATTTACAATGGAGTTATCTAATCGGTTGTTTTAACGCAAAATCAGCCTAATTAGGGCGCTGACCAAAATAATGATGTAGATGGTAACTAGTCAACGAATTTAATGATGGTCAACATCATCTTACCATCACTGTCATCTATTGAGTTTTCATAGAACGTCAATGGCTTGCAAGGGAAGAAAAAAAAGGTATCAGACATGGTTAATGGAATTAATCCTGTCTTAAAGTTTTTACAAGAGAGAATGTGGAAAATAGTTATTAATTTTCTGAATACGACATGTAAAAATCTTTTTGGCTCTGCATGCAAAAAAAAAAATGAAACTCTAGCTTTCGGGGTTATGCTAAAATAACTTATATGGGAAGCACTTGCATCATCACATTGATGGTCCAATTACTTTGGTTGATTGTGCCCAGAAGTTATCACAGTTGATCGGAACGTTAACTAGGGATTATAAAATTCTAAACACGGAATGATCTGGACAGTTGGATTAGACTTTGGTCAACGAATTGGCAATCGTGTAATTAATTTTATTTGATTTTTTTGCTTGTAGAAAATAAACAAAATTATGGGGGCAATGGTGGTGGAAGTACCACAAGTCAGCAAGTCATTCCTTGGTGAGACAAGGCCATAATCATCTGTGCCCCAAATTTTGGACAGGAATCAGAATCAAATCAAAAGCCACCTAGGAGGGCAAATGGTGTTACAGGTCATACCCATATGGGGTAACGAATCATTGTCAAATCAGCTGACATCTTATGGAAATTCTCCAATGCCTCCTAACATTGATCTGGTTTTAATGAGAAGTGTCCTAAATCAATGACACTGTTTTGTTGATAATGGCTTCACGCAACGATATACCTTTCATCGAAGGTTAAATCTTTGATTTTTATTTCAAATGAGGTTATATGACAGTTTGAACAAAAAGTGTTAAGCATAACCAAAAATAAGAAATAGAACTAATTACTCTAAAGAAGTATATGTAGGAACTCAAAATAAATTGAAAGATACATTGTTTGTGTTCATGATCAAGGGTTCTTCTCCACAACAATTCAACATGGCTCATATAGCCTATCAAAAAAGTAATCATTTTTTAGTGGTTAATATTGAAATTAGAAGTTACAACCACATCAACTTCATGATCACACCCCATATAATTGCATGTTCATCTTATCAACAAGCGGTTACGAATCTTCAGTTATCATCGAGCTCAACTGCATATTTCCTTTACAAGCTCCATGGTTGCTCTCCACGATTGCACATCAATCTTCTCAACAAACCAGTTATAATGCCTCAATTGGCATCTTTATCATTTTCAGTTGTGCCTTCAACACTTAGATAAATCTATTCTAAGTGCCAGGCATTGACCAGTCGTCACCATACGTTAATAATAGCACTTGGTCATCAATATTCATAATTATTGACAAGCTCCTCCTACCATTTATATCCTATTGATAGTCTAATAGCTCGACACCAACCTTTTATATAAGTGCCATATCCATTATTGGTATCCGTGTTCATTGACAAGCTTTTTTACTATTCAACATCAAGCTCTATATTGGTGTCACATCAATTAAAAAAAATTGATCATTTTTGGGTGTCAATAGACACCATTCTAACGTTTTGCGAGGCCAATAGACACCAACATCTAGAAAAGAAATAATAAACTCATAAAATTGGCTTAATGATGAAGAGATACATATGTATTAATCGATTAAACTCACGATGCACGGTCAATTTTCATGTTATCAAATGCTAGAAAATGCATGTTTGAACTACTCAATCGAGCTTCGACTTACATCGCACATTATATAGTTAACAACATAAAGTCAACTTCCTCGTCATTGTTTCTTTGAAAAAAAAAAATGGGGAGTTGACGAAGTAAATGACAAGATTATAATGGGTGATGTCCCTTTCTACTGAAGTCACCAACTCCCGCCTTGCTCCACGAATCATGCCTCCAGATCAGTGTATCCCGTTTCTGATACGCAACACATACCGAGCCTTTCACGGAAAAGCCTGCCCGATTGTTCATTCTTGGTCAAAGGCTTGGGTTGGGGGAGCTACAGATGTTGGCACGTCATCTTGATGAAGAGTAGTCGGCAGAGGTTTGAATCGCAAGTAATACAACACACAATCACATCGATTTCATGCCAAAGAATGATGAAAAAGGGAAAGATGGGATTGCCAATTGGGGGTGTACTTGACTTTAATCATAGCAAGCATAGTTTATAGAAGCAGCAGCTATTTTAACAACTTTCGCACGCACTGATTGGATTAAATATCAGAAACCTAACTCAAAGAGGGTAGGATAAGAAAAAAATTGCAATACTTAGCTCAGCGAGGGCGTTAAATATAGAAATTTTATATGATATTTGATAGATTACGACACATATTGCATCAGAATTGCACCGAAACACCAATTAGCTAGGTGGGTGATGAGCCTCGCGGGGCCCCATTCGATCCATCGCTACGAGAGTCTTCTACAATCATTGGATGAATGCTATTTAAGGTATTAGCTAAGGCAAGTTATGTTTCCTTTTTATTTTTTTATCGATAAGGTACATACTGTTGAAAGTAATAAAAATTCCATCAAATGACGGCTTTGATGTTAATCTTGATTTATTACTTAAATAACAATGTTAAAATTAGTGGGGTTTTGCTGTTTTTGAACACACTAATGTTGTTGGTCATCAAACCATTAGAGCTGTATAGATCGAAGTTTCATTGAGGGGTTTAACTAGATAAGGCGCTTGAGTTAGGAGTTTCCTCCTTTGGAATACAAAAAGGGTCTGCATGATAAGCATACCCTCGGTTTAGGTTTATCTGGGGAAGACAAAGCTAAATCTAAAAGTAGAAAATGGGAATATGAAAATAAAAATAAAACGAAAAAACTAGGCTAAAGGGTCCCCGGTGGCAGCAGGGCACAGGTAATACCGTTGAATTGAAAGACACAAAATAAGTGCTTGTGTTATGGGCTACCAGTTTTAAAGACCCCCATCTTGCAAGCATTGACTATTGGGTGGTTAAAATAAAGGGTCACCGTCCCACACCTTACCCCTGATCCAACGGCTGCCTTTTGACAGAGAACTTTCTTACTTATAGAATAAAAAAGAATAAACAAATATTGTGTAGAGTTGACAATTCAGATCGATCCAAGACGGCAGGAGCGCAATATAAATAGAGGCGTGCACATCTCTGTTTGCTGCATCAGAAACAAGTTTAGTTTCAACATAAAGAAGCAAGTAGCTTGAGTGATCCTCTCAGAGTTCTCTGTTACTTATTTTCATTCACATATAAACTTCAAGAAGCATTTACACGTCAAATGGCGATTCCAGTGATCGATTTCTCGAAGCTCAGCGGGGAGGAGAGGGCCAAGACGATGGCTCAGATTGCCAATGGCTGTGAGGAATGGGGTTTCTTCCAGGTACAACATTCTATCCTGTATTCATCTTCTCTTGAGACTTTGGTTGAGGGAGAGAGAGTCTTGAGTTCGATCTTCTTTCCGAGTGCATGTAGGCGCGCGGCTAATCATCTTTTTGGGTTAAGCTTAGTAGTGTTCACCCAGATCGTGGTAACTTAGGAATATTTAAGTGTGTCTCTGAATAATGAAAATCCCCTGATTGGAATGGTTTCTCAATCATTGATGGGAATGTTTTGTTCTCGCTTTTTCCAAATTTTCTACATCTTTATCATTATTTTATAGTCCCATTTCCAGAAAAGGAGAACTATTTAATAGAGTAATCCCTCTATATCCATGAAATTTCAACATATCTAGACTAATGGTTCTCTGTCAACAGTCCAAAAACGAGGCGATTATGACATAACACTTTAGGTAAATACAAATCCCGGTGCAACAATATTATTAGAAGATACTAGGTGGGTTCATTAGAGAAAAAAACTATAAGATTCATCGTCTGAGTACATGTGCACTCAATGCATATCATCACAAAGATGTAATGGAGTAACTTCATGCACAACCCACACGATCAAGTGGCTCCCTACATGCATCACTTTACTCTAAAAAATATCTAGAGCTAATTATTCTGATCACCTGAATCGATGAATATGTGATGATGAATGCAGCTGGAGAACCATGGGATACCAGAGGAGCTGCTGGAGAGAGTGAAGAGAGTGTGTAATGAGTTCTACAAGTTGGAGAGGGAAGAGAACTTCAAAAAGTCAACCCCTGTGAAGCTGTTGAACGAGAGTGACGGTGGAAAAATAGAGAACGTGGACTGGGAGGACGTTATCACTCTCCTTGATGACAATGAATGGCCTTCCAACACTCCCGATTTCAAGTAATTTTCCATCTCTCTCTCTCTCTCTCTCTCTCTCTCTCTCTCTGAAGTTTGAGTGATTTCATCATATATTGCTGAGTAAAACATTATAGTTTTTTTGCATAAAACAGAAAAAATAACACCCATATTTATAAGGAGTAATCTCTCCTGTTTTATTGCAAAACTTCAGCAATGAATACATTTGTAATGTCCAAAAGAGAAATGCGAGATGTGACTAATAGCTTTTGTTAAATACACACCATATGCATTTCTTTTTTTATATTGCTACTTTTTCTTTTTGCCATGTATAACATTATATGCATGCGCTCTATGGTAGACCAGTTTAATTCAAACATATTGATGATTTTCGTTTTGCGGATATTTAAACTCGGTCATACGCTCATCCATTAGAAGTTTGGTTTTGATAAATTTGTCATTTTTCTATGTTCTCATTAATCTAATTAAGTGCAACCACATACAAATACTTCTCAAATTAAGTACCCAATTTTGATAAAAGGATTTGTTAACAATTTGCACGCTTGACGCAACAGGGAAACCATGGCTGAATACCGCGCAGAAGTGAAGAAGCTCACGGAGAAGGTCATGGAAGTCATGGATGAGAACTTGGGCTTGCCAAAGGGCTATATCAAAAGCGCCTTCAACAGCAGCAACAACGGCAACAACAACAAGGCCTTCTTCGGGACTAAAGTGAGCCACTACCCACCCTGCCCGCAACCCGAGCGGGTCAACGCCCTCCGGGCCCACACCGATGCAGGCGGCGTGGTCCTACTCTTCCAGGACGATGTCGTCAGGGGCCTCCAGATACTCAAGGGCAGTGAATGGATCGATGTGCAGCCGCTCCCCAACACCATCGTTATCAACACAGGGGACCAGATCGAGGTCCTTAGCAACGGCAAGTACAAGAGTGTCTGGCACCGCGTCCTCGCCACCCCGGATGGCAACCGGCGCTCCATCGCCTCGTTCTACAATCCATCCCTCGCTGCCACCATTGCCCCCGCACCGCAGCTGGCGGAGCAAGCTGGTGCTTACCCCAAGTTTGTGTTTGGGGATTACATGTCGGTCTACGCGGAGCAGAAGTTCCGCCCCAAAGAGCCCAGGTTCCAAGCTGTGAAGTCCATGTAATAATGCACGAAAAGAAATTTCTGATGTGAATTACTACAAGAGAATAGCATAATTATCTCTCTTCTTTAAACAACTGTGTCTTTGTCATCTCTCAACTGCTGCTTGTGTGGACGAGATGGGAGTGCAAGTTGTTTTTGAACTCTGGATTGTGTGAACTTTAGGTTTGTGATGATTTGTGACCGACCACGAGATGCTATGAAATGCACCCTGGTCTTTGTTTTATGTTGTAATAGTGTTTGCACTTGTATACAGTCTTTCATTTTTGTTTTTTTCTTCTTATTCTCCTTGGATGTAACCGCTCATTTCCCGCTCTCAGATGTGGAACTTACCTAGTTTTACTAATAAGAGAAAAGTTCGAGCTTCCATCTAGGTCGAATGTTAAGGTTTTGTTTGTAGTACTACAATCTCTAAAGGGAGGGTGGGTGACATGGAAACACCGGACTTCCTCCAAGGGTTGATAGTTGGTAAGTTTTCCTCCGTTTTAGGAAACTATAGGAAACGTGCAATACGTGTGGTGGCATCAGATTTCATGTCGGTTTGATCGATGCTTGACTATCAACCTCAAGCCGATTCACATTTGTCTAGCCCAGTGACTACTTTGTGGATCGCAATCCAAATTGGAATCCGAACCGTTTCCCCTCTAGGAGGACATAAGGGAAGAAACATGTTTCCTCATTGAGTTCGACTGTCTTGGGAGTTTTTCTTGCAGGAGCTTAAACTTTTATTTACAATTTGAGGTGTTTGAGCCTAATAGGAGATGGCAAGCATCACCGTCTAGCGTGCTTAGAAAAATCCTTAAGATTTTCCAAGTGGTTGTGACAGAATGCAAGGGCCTTTTTTGTGAGCGATAAAAATTGTGTGATAGAAAACCCATTTTTATGAGCATTACTCTCGGTCACCGTTCGACAATCACAAAAATATAATTTTAAGACAGGTCATCAATCAACGTAATTTTACTTTGTTAAAGAGTCATGTTGGAGTGCGCTCTAAAGATATTTCTTAGGTGGATTAGATGGATAGAAAAGGGTTCGATTTCTAGAGAATAAGAACGCGTTTCACAAAATGTCTGGTGAATTAAGCAATGAAATCTAATTGGAATGACGACCCCAACAGCTGTCCAAGGACTCCTGAAGTTAGGAGAGTCTGAGAAAATGAAATGAAAAATATCCGATATCCCGGCTAGAAGAAGCCAGCGGGTTAGACCTTCATTCCCTCAAAAATAATTTTTCTATACACCAAATCAATTCCCATAAAAAAATTAAAAAGGGAAATGAGGAAAAGAGAATGGAGAATGGCACCCCTGTTCCATGGGCAGCCCATATGGTGTGAATTAATAATAGTATGCAGCTTTGGTAAGTGGGATTTTGTATTACCTGTTGGACTTATATACTGTACAGATATGTACATTAACCAGACTCGATGGGTCTTGAATGTAGCAACTTTCTCCTGGCTCATAGAGCTTTTGATCAAGCCTCTCATTCCAATTCAAGCATCTTATTAAGCTACGGAACCAGTCACCGGTCTGGTCGCACTTGTTGACCGTCGGGAGCGGATGCTGGCTCATAGATATTCGAACGGAGTCTCCTCTCGAGAGTTGCTGCCTTCTCTTCCCATCAAAAGAAACCCATGCATTGCTTCGCGCATCTTCAGGAATCTGTTTGTTCCCCAGAATGTTTTAAATACTTGAGAATAAGCTCTATTTCGTAATACGACTATGCATGTAAAGAGCTACCTAGAAAATGCTCCACGTTGTAATATGATTATGCACGTAAAGAGCAACTTCTATGATGGACAAATCCTCAAGATGACACCATGACAAGACATGCCCTATTGTTTTCTTGTTGACTACTTAGAGTCATACATGAGTCCAGTCGAGCGAAAGATACGGTTCAATGTGGAAAGAAACTTCAAATTCTTCTTGGACATACGGCCCCAAATATACCAAATTCAACAAATTAATCATCCTTTCAGGGCTATAGTTTTTACCAGGCATTTTCCCACTCCGTCGCACACAAGCACTTCATTTTGCAGGAACTTAAGAACTGAAGTAAGCCCCTACAAGCTGAAGAGCGCAGTCACACTGACGCAGTAGACACAGAACATGGCAGCATGAAAGACACTTATATTGAAAAGAGTTTTTTCACTCTCCATTATGCACCAAAAAATGCACCATATACTGCGTCAATCAACATATATCTAAATCTGCAAAGGCGACGCTAGTAAAGCAATTGAAGCAAAAGTTGCACCTAGATTTTAGCCACGAGGCACATAAAATGAGGAATAATATTGTTAAAATTTCAACAGCTATAGTGAATTTCACCTTTAACTCAAGCCTAGCAGAGTCAGGAAGTATGACAGGCCTGAAAGAAAGAGAGTGTGGGCAGATTGGAGTAAACAACATGCAAGGAACACTTGGATGCACCTGCAGTGAGGAGATGTCACAATTAGAAAACCAGTAAAAGTAGAAAGGTAACAACGTCTAATTCTTTTGGCAGACTTTTTTATGTTTTGGTTGAAATTTTGGCAGACTTCTCTTGGCATTTTTCTAATTAAAATACCATATTTATACAAAACCTGGGTTAACATGCACATGCATGCATGCGTGTTTGCGCGCACGCACGTGAAGGGCGCAGAGGAGAGGGGGGGGGGGAGAGAGAGAGAGAGAGAGAGAGTAAAACAAGTGCAGATCTCCACCAGCTTGTGTGTTTGAAGCAAATATGATATCATTTTGGTCCAGTGAGTGTATGGGTGGTTTTATTTCCAGGGGGCAAACAAAGAAACAAGTAAATGTATATGCCTGCAAATGCATGTATTTCTGGCAACATCAAATCTGTAAATGAGGACCAATTATAGAGTTTTAAGCTTTATTCCTTATGCATAATACATCCACAATTGACAAGGAAAATGTACCACACAAGCTCGAAAAAAAATTACCATAGAACCTCCCGCAGCAGTTGAATAAGCTGTACTTCCTGTGGGTGTGGCTACAATGACACCATCTCCTTGCACCTATATGACAAGGTTTTACTTGTAATTTGATGCAACAAAGAAATCAGTTCACTGCATAACAAGTTTGGAGTTTCATTTTTTTCCTGCTGAGAAGCACAAAATAGTGTTCCATTTTGATATGAAGACTGCTTCATGTATGACATGTATTAGTGCTCAAAAAGCTTTGACTAAGAAAAATAGACTCTTGTCAGCAGGAGGAAAATATGACTAGATATGTTGCCCCATTTAAGAGCAAAATTTTAATATCTTTTCTCCAACCTTTTTTCTTCGGGAGAATCAGTTCACTGACTCACCTTTGTAATAAGCCGATCATGTTCATAACATTCTATCTTTGAAAGGTATGGATTAGAACCCCGATCAACAACAACCTCATTTAGAACATCAAATACTTTGCCAGGCATGGCTTTCCCGTTTCGGAAGATTTCACAGCGCAGACGCATTCTAAGAGTTATATAAACACCATCAACTGTATTATTCCCATGTATGAGCTGCCTCATATCCTGTCTATAATCATCAAACTGCACCAAAAGAGAAGTAATGAGTTAAAATCAAAAGAGAAATCCTACTGAAACAATGAGAGGAAAATTGAATTGCAGAGCCTACCTTGTGGGATGTGAGAAATCCAAGAGACCCAAGATTGAAGGATACGACAGGGGGGACAGCATCCCTGAATAAGTTTGATGCATGTAATATTACTCCATCTCCTCCCAAGCAAGCCACAAAATCAACCCTCTCATGCAGATCACTTGATAAAAACACCACAGGGTGATCAAATTGCAGTCAAATTACAGTGGAATTTATTGAAATTCTGCCTGAAAGTTCTTTCAATGCAACTGCGACTACCTGGTATCTTGACTATAAAATGTCTGAACAAACCCAAAACCCGGGATTCTAGCAAATACGTCGTGCACATCAGGTTCAACGAGGACATTCATCTTCTCTTGGTAATACAAGAAGGATGCGACCTGTATATGAGGTAACAAATCCTGAGCACTTGACTATGCACGGTACTACAACAATACAGCAGCTATTATGACAATTACATATTCCCTAGATTACACCGGTACCCTAACATACCAAAATTGGCATTACGCAGAAAAACAGCAGCAACTAATGAGTCACTTCCTATCAAATGATACAGATTCTACTTGCTCAATATCCTTCTTTGGTGTCAATGGCCTTGGAATCCTTTATATAAACGTTCACATCAAGCCATTGTGCTTGCATCAGCAATTTGCGTCTCAAGTTGCAGGCACTTTCAAGATCTTGCTTTTGTACTTCATGAAAAAGTGCAGGTGGGAAAATTAAAGGCGCACTAAATAGCTAGTTCCAATTGATACTAGATTTCTAAATAAAAAATATAAATCTACTTCCACACAGTTATGTGCATGTGAACGAAGACGATGCCCATGCTGAGGCTAAGAGAAATGTTAATTAACATGCCCTTTCCTTGGTCCTAGCCCAACAGAGTAGAATCAATGCTGGCAGATGTGACATATAATTTCTCAAACAGCGAAGCTCTATTATCATGTGTAGGAAATATCTACCTCTTTAGCTTCTTCCATGAGCTCTGGCCCCAGCTTTTTCAGTAACAGAACAGTTTTTGGGTTAGTTTTCCACATGAGCATCTGTTGCTGCGTACTAGGGTGAGTAAATGCCAACGAAGATTCAGTAACTTTCTCTCTGGCACAAGAGAAACCATCTGTACGAACTAAAAACATCTCCGCTTTCTTTCTTGACTGCACCCGTACAACACCAGTGGCCGAAGCACACATATTTCCCTCAACTTCCGTGCCATTATCACCATTAATTGAGGATGATTCAGCATTTCTTTTACAATCCTTCACAATAGTTTCAGTCATAAGATTCTCGTCTACATTATTTTTCACACCAACAGTGGTATACACAAAAGACGGACCAGTAGAGTCTAAATCATCGTCTATGGGACTCATCCTGTCATAAGCTGGTGCTTTCTGGGGCTTTTGGGAGGGGCTCTTGCCATTAAGGGAACCATTGGGACTTCCTGAATTTGCAAAACTCGACACTGGACTTCCCCTAGCATATTGGTCTTTCTGGGCTCTCTGATCAAGTGCTTCACTCAAAGCTGGGGTTGTTATCAACTTCTTCGGCTGATTAATGAAATAAGTAGGAGGTGAGATCCTTTTGCTATTGAGGAACCTCGACATCTCTGGTTTAGAGAATATGTTGGAAGGAGGGAATTGAGACTTAAGAGGATTGATGTTAATGAATGAGTTGTTAGAAGATTCTGCCCGTTTAATGTCTGTGTCTAATGATTTCACAGTGTCGCTAGAACAGAGGGGACCATATGTCCCATTGATGTCCTCTTTACTACTATCCTCGTTTGGAGGGAGTTTCCCATGAGAAGCTCCATTGGAACTGTATGCCATTTCCAAGCTTTTCCTCAATGATTTATCTTCATTTCCAACGAATATTCCTTCTTCACCCACGAGAGATTCATGATAATCTGCAATGCCGTCTGTTGCTTCTGAAGCCACATCCTTAGCAGAGGCGAAATTGGCCTCAAATCGGCTCATGTACTGTCTCCATCTAGAAATCATAGCAGAAGTTCTCCGAACCCCTTCTTTACTGTGGAGATAAATAGGCCTTTTGCTGCAATCTGATAGCACTGATGCAAATTTTTCCACCTGATCCATCGTAGGTGCAGTGCCTACCTCAACTGGAATTTTGATCAGTTCGATGTTCCCAGACGAAATAGCCTCATCTAAGGCCAATTGATAAAGGTTATCCTTAATCGTCTCTGCCCTTAGATCAACAATAGTTTTAAATCCATTCTCAATTAACCATTTTAGACCCTCATCAGTCACCTGACCGCCCTTCCAAAATGCAACCTCAGAATCTAGGTCCTCTCTGGAAGGGGACAGATAAACAGGATTCCAGTTAGCAAACAGCAGATGAGAAGGATCACCATCCCCACGAGGAAAGCCCGAGTCGTAACAGACATTTTTCAGCCTTTGTAATTTCCTCCAGACATCCAGGCTTCTGTCATCATCCGGTGTCACGAACTTTTCAAGAGCAACGTGGAGACTCTCGCAACATCGCTTCATCTCACTTCTGAACATGGCGAGGGGAGGAAGCTGATCATCCTCCATCGTGCTTACATCCTGAAATGAGTTCATGATCGAAGACCTTCCGGAAAGAACATCCTCTCTCCCCTTGTTCAAGAGAGATAACACACAACCTAGGACAGAGACAATTTTATCTTCCAAAAGCGGTTTTTCCTCCACCGCGAAATCATAAGGAACGACACATTCTCCGGTCAACGGATTGCACAGCGTGTCCATCAGCGCAGCATGGAGGCCCTCGGCAGCTCTGAAGATTCTGCAGTACGCTTCGATTTCTGCAATATCCCCAGGAACAGGACCTACCCATGCCAACTGCGACGTGTCTGGAGAGTAGCCAATTTTCTGCCAAAGAAACAAAATCAGTCTATTGTGCACCCAGACACCGACTCAGCATCATCGATTTAGTACTACTTCCAATCATGTTCAAAAAAGGCAGCACTTTGCTAGAGGCCGAGCACAAGCAAACCTTTCTATTCTCCAACACAAGGGTGATAAGAACTTCAAAAGCTAAAGCACTACATCACGCCAAGCCAGAACCATCCTTCACTACGTACAGATGCCCTCTATGAGTACTCACAGAGATAACTCATTCGCTAGGATTCAAAGCAATCACTGCGATTTCTCATGCCATGAAATGCGAATTGAAACCTCCAAAAAGAAAAGGAAGAAAAAATCGCAACTTTCTCGGACATATCGACTAGCGCCGAACTCGTCTTCCCCAAGGAATCGCCACTCACCTGCGAGTCGAACCCCACACCGGGCGAGAAGGCGCTCCGAATCTCGCCGCAGACGCAGAACCCGAAACGCCGCCGGAGCCCGGCCTTCCCCCCCAACATCCCGGAGCTCCGATTGCCCAGCGCCGCCCGGCAGGGGCTCAGCTTCAGCTTCAGGGGCCAGAGGTGGAGCAGCTGGAGGGGCGAGGGTGGAGCTCCGGCGCCGCCGAGCGGAGGGGAGAGGCGCGCCTCGACGGCGGCGGCGGCGGCCAGGTGGCACGCGTGGGGGCAACGCGCCATGGAGGGGACGGAGGAGGGAGGTCCAGGGCGGGAGGCTCCGGACGAATCGCGCGGAATGAGGAGAGGAGATCGATGGCGTTGTTGAGGTGGCGATGTAGATTGTGGATAAATATCGTTGGCGGGTGGCAGAGGCAATTTGGGTGGCTTCCGTTGCTCCTCCGTTAGTCGTTGCTTCTCGTTTTTCTCTTCTATTTTGCTTTTTGGCTCTTGCCGTGGAACAGTAGACAGTTCGATGCGGACAGGTAGTTTTCGTTTGATCTTCCGATGGTGATGTCTTCCTTTTTAGTATGTGTTTTTTTTTTTTTTTTTTTTTTTTTTGGGGGGTGGGGATGGGTCGCGGGACATGTTTAACCCCCCTCGCTTTTATTTATGTATTTTCCCCTTTTTTTTCCATTATTTTCCTTTTTCTCATTTTGTAACGGAAAGCGTTGGAAAAACACTCGCCTCAGGCTTGATTCACTTGGACTCCAGTCGCGGTGGGTCCCACGTGGGGACCGACATGGGACCCACGCTACGAACTTCTATTGAAACGACAATTTCGAGCTAGAGGTAGGCAACGCATTAAATCTATTTTCCGATGGTTTCGCAGCTAGTTAGTGAACTTTCCAACACTCATCAATTAATAAATTGTTGAACATAATATTCATATAGATTTTTCGTACATAGCATCTGTCTAACCCTTCCAAGGGTTCTCTCCTTGCCCTGTCCTAACTTTCTTCTTCAACATCGACGAAGTAGAAGGTTTGAGCAAGATCTCTCCCTCCTTTCCTTCTCTCTTTTTTCTTTTTCAATTTATTTGGTTCTTTATTTTCTTTTTTCTTTTTTTTTCCCATTTTGAGGAATTTTTATAATTTAAATGTAGGAATTTCTTATCTCTCGTTTCGAAGAAATTTCTATCCCAATCTAGTCTAGATTTAGAATTTTTTGCGTATGTGATTTTGGGGTTTCACTTTTCTTAAGTTTTGTTAGTATACAAAATCAATTCAAATAAGTTAAGAGGAGTTTAATGAAATTTTACTTTCGCATATATTAGATATTTACGTGCTCAATTTTGTTACTATGAACACCAACAGAGGCGAAATCGTAGTAACAGATATAAATCTCAATGTGTGCGTATTAATAAAAATGAATTCGATAATTGACCGCTAATTTTGGTTGGAAGAAGTCATGGATTTGCTCTTTGAGTGCATAATGCCTAATATTGTTCTAATTATTCATTTTCTTATCTCAAGCTTGTATCATGGCATTTCTTTATTGTGTAATGAAATGTTTCTTTGACAAAAAAAAAAAAAAAAAAAAAAAAAACGCCTTTTTATCATTTTTTATATAAAAAAGCCACTGAATTTTTCATGCTTATAAAAGTACTCTCCAGTCTCCACTATGAATAACTACTAACCCCTGGTCGAGTCACTTTCTTTTGACTTTAGAAAGTTACCAACCTCCTTTCTATTCGGAGGCAATGGAGAGGGACAATTTTTTCCAAGAAAATTATGTTGTTTAGTATAAGTAATGAAGATCGAATATAGACGGAAATAAGAAAATATTTAGCTTAAAATTCATGTTGGCAAAACAAAAAATACAGAGACAACAGCAAGAAATTAGAGAAGAGTATGTAAACAAACAATTCATGTCTTTATCGAAGAGACTGCCATATCTTGTTTTTCTTAGATCTCCTCGAACTCGTGCTAATTCTCAAGAATTTGGAGGGGTTTGAATTTATTATGACAGCTGCAAAAACATCGCCATCTTTCTCTCGTTGATGCCCCTTAGTTTGCCTATAAAATAAGAATTAGATTCCTCTTCATTATTTTCTCTTCCCTAACCAAACTTGAAAGAAACAAAATCCCTTCTTTTCCTGTTTTATCTTCTCTTTATGTCATTCATCAGAATCCTTATCATTCCCCTACAGTCAATTGATGCAAACGCACTTGTGAATGTCACGATTGGCTGTACATTTCATCCACAGGTGACTAAGCCTTGGCCTGAAAATCATTATTTTAGTAACACAATATCTTACTGAGGATGTCCTTTTGAAATTAAGGTTACAAGATCCAGGGAACAAAACTTTGAACAACCCACAACACCAAATTTGCCTGCCTGGCAAGATTGCAGCAAAAGTATTCCACAGAAAACACGAGTTTCTCGCAAATCAGACAGTCTTTCGATGGTTGTACCGAAATGCTGGTCTTCATCTACGCCATAGCCTAGAATGGTTACATGATGTGGCGTAATATACAGTTGATCTCTGTTAGAAAAAAAGGCTTCCGTGTCTAGTGCATACAGATCGTTTATTTTACAAATATATTAGGCACTAATAGGTTATTACAAAAGCATCTATGTGTGAAAGTTAGATGTCTCATTTTTCTATATAGGGGCAGCCCGCCATCCACATCTCATGATCTGCTCATCTCTCCAGGACAATCACCGTGCATAAGAGTATCCTGACCTCGCCATGTATGGCCTCGGTTTAGTATAGCCTTGTCCTTTCACCATATCAACTATCACCTCTTAAATTGATCTATTGCACAAATTCAGCCAGGCTTAGCTCATGCTGCTTTGTGTTCGAACTCGATCTATAATCATTTGCCGACCTGACAAATCTTCCTCATAACCAACTACCTGCATTTCATCATCAAGCTCGAATATAATCACCATAAAGCTAATGATGCAGAAATAGATTTGGCAATGATGACCAATGGCTTTCAATAAAAAGTAAATAAAACGTTCCTAAAGAGAAATAACCGCATCAGAATGAGTTGAGAGGAAACCTGAGAATCAGTTTGTGTCTCACTAAAACCATCAAGGGCGTTTGCATTAACAGAAGGGTTGCAGATATTCTCTTTCTTCTGGCTCCTGAAAAGATCACAAGCTCACAGCTAAAACGAAGACAAGACACAAGATGCGCATGTACATTTGCTCTCATTCTGGAACTCGCTTTCCATTTATAGACGAAAATAAAGTTGGCCTTTTAATGGCTGCCTCTGCACAATCTAGTAGGCTTGAAATATTCCAGGATAAAGGAAAAATAATTATGGCTCTAGTTAATGATGATCCAAGACAATCCTTTTGTAACTACCAAAATGTTGCTGTTCTCATGGTAATGTGAAAACACATGAAGATGAACTGAAAACTGGACCGCATCACCTTGTTATTCATGCATAAGCAACTTCCAATTAGAAAAGAAAAAGAAAGGGTCATACTAATAGTCATTATTTGAGCATCAAAACCAAGAGCGACAAGTTTTAAAATAAGGTCCTTGCGTCATGTTCATTTACCTGTCATTAGCCAACCTTAAACTTATTAAACTTCATTTTTTATGTTAATATGCCGATCTACAATTTGCACTTTGCAGAATTCAGCCTTGAAATTAGAGGATGCAATGAAAAATTGAAGCCATAAACCAAGCGAGAAACGCACTAGTCCACCACTGTCTAACCAATAGACTGCATTTATACCCTAAACTTTCTTCTCGACTCGACTCAAATAGAGAAGAGAAAATTACTTTTCTTCAAAACGTTAATAACAATATTAACTCAAAAATAATATGGATACACAATATGAGCATATGATTCAGTCATTTTTGCAGGCATATATTTCAAAAAAAAAAAAAAAAAATATATATATATATATATATATGAAAAATGCAGGAAAAACAAAATCTCAGTGCAGATGCATTACAAAGTTCACCTGTTTATCCATTGCTTGGACAATCCAACTACTGTAGGAGGCCCTGAATGCTCTTGGCCTAGCAATGGACAATGAGATAAGAAAAGTTGTTCCATAGTCAAGGATCCATACTAACAGAAAAGTTTCCTATGTAGAGCTATAGAAAGACCTGATAGAAAGGAGACACTTCTATCACACGCAATCCTCACTGGAGACTTCAGATCATGAATCTTGCAAAAAAAGGTGATTAGTTCAACAAATGAACAGTCATGTGCAAATGATCTTAAGAATGAATATACTCTCTTACCTTGCTTGTCTGCTCCAGCAAATCCTCAATAGCTGCAGCAACATCAGGAACAGCATCTGCAGCTTCCCCAGAATTATTCAATTTCTCTCCTTTACTGCAATCACTATTGCTAGTAGGGTAACTAAGATGTTCTCTAAATGAGCACAAATCTTTGGGGGCATTGTCTGGAGTGACTCTTGCCTTTTTACTAGAACTTGAGTTGTCAATTTCTTCCCAAGAGAACCTGTGTATGTTCTGATTCCGGGTAATTCTCGTGTCTTGAGATTGACTTGGAAACTGTGATGGATGATCTCCAGATATTGTTTGGACAATCTGTGAAGGAAACTGGGTCATAGCACATAATCCTGCTTCTTGTTCAGAAACTTCTTTCGGGCAAAATTGCTCAGAAGGTATAAGCTTGTTCTGCTAAGAAACAGATTTTATTAGGACCTTTCATAATTTATCATAGTTTGCATTTACACAAACATGAGACAGTACCAGACGTACCTGCCTGACACACTCATATATCCAATCACATGTAACTGACTTTATACCCCATTTACACGCTGCCTCATACTTTGGCCCATTTCTGAACTTGCACAATAGATGCGTAACTTTTCTAGTCAGCTTTAACACAAACTTAGCTCCCAAAGTAAAACACAAATTTCTTAGTAAAAGTCGATCCTTCTCTTCATACTGGGAAACACAAAAGCGGAGACTCTCGAACCCTGGAAGAGGAACCCGACAGGGAAGTGGAGAATAGAGGACATGACTATCAACATCCAGCAAATATCCATCCTTCAAAGACAAGATTCACTTGCATTAGCATTCAGTGTGAAAGGCATGATAACAAGTATCTCTATGTAAAATTGGCTGATTCTAGACAAAGCGCTGAAAATGAAAGAAATTAAGAGACAACCAAATATTCAATCAACTGCAGGTCAACAACTAATATAAAATTCTCCAAGGAACAATACTGAATCTGACAAGAACATGATACGTATAATTAGGAAATTTCCTTAATGGGTAAAGATCGGTTCTAGATTGTGAATATATGATACCATATAAACAAAATCAAAGGAGGAATAATGAACTTCACTGGGTTTTAATTCCTTCCTTCTTCCTTTCCGTTTCCCGTATGAGGAAGCTATGCTATGACAAAAGAATTGAGCTCAATCCATGAACTTGTGTCCTCCATTGGGGTGGAGAGAGAGAGAGAGAGAGAGAGAGAGAGAGAGAGAGGGGAATAATATTGCATGGCCTCAGAACGGAATAGCTAGTGCTGCATTCAAGTGCATCACCGTTAAAAGTTACTGCCATGAACCATATTCACCTAATTTTACGATCATCTTTCGACCAATTAGGGTGCTCAATATCTGTTGTCTTTCCATGTCTGCTTGAGCCATGGTTATATGTCACAAGCCTGATGGCCTAGATAACATCGCTCCAAGTTAAAGTTTTATACTTCTCATCCATCCCCAAAACAAAACAGACAAAATAGTAAAACACAGACTTTGTTAACTGTTCAATGGATGCATGATAGATTTGAAGATGCTCACAAGAAAGCCCTCTTCTTTCCTCTGTTTAACGAACTAACAAAGGTAGAATTTAAAGAACTCTTAATTCAACTGTCTCAACATCAAATAACCCATGTCATGAAGAATGATAGGGGCTACACCATTACAGGTTCAAAAATTTGAATTCATGAATATAAGCCAGTAAAGTATATAACTTCTTTCATTGCAAATATATGATAATGACACAAGAGATAGGAAAAAAAGAAGAAACTCCATGCTGAAAATTAACAGAAGAAAAGCTACACAAACCAAATTGTCAAGCATACCTCTAAAGAACACCGAATCCAGTGGCTGGACACACAAATAGTTCCAGTGATATGGTCTTTGGGCTTTACACCATGACACTCAATCATGAAATGAACATTCTGTGTTTCGTGATCACCCACGACCACACCTCCTCCTTGATTTACCCATTCAATAATTTCATCACGCTGAATACAGAAAGCAATCCAAGATTTACAACAGTAGGAAAAATGTAGACATAAAAACAGAAGGCGCAATCAGTGTCAAATTGATGGGAAAAATTAGACAGGCGACTTGAAAGGAGTGCTCAATCGAAGGAAAAAAAATAAAATACTGCTAAATAGACGTGGAGAAAGAAAATCCAAGGAATTAATAGTTAGATCAAGGTGACTAATCCAAAAAGGAGGGGCTGTAAATTGATCTTATTACGCATGATATAAGACTAATGACAGTGGCGGGGTCATCTCTGTAACAGGCAAGACCAAATATAGATAACTAGTCTAGATTAGTAACTAACTGAAAAGCAACCCAATGGCACAAAATGCGCATGTATCATACAGTTAGAGAAATTTGTAAACAATATATGATAGAAATTGATGCTTCAGTAAGCTTTGAATATAAACTTAGACATTAAGAAGTAGGACTGCTCAACTTAGGGATATGCATCAAGGCCCATGGACCACAAAGAATATATCTAACCATGCAGCCTTTCACGGTTCCTTCATACAGAAAATTCAAAACTCAAAACCAAATGCTTATGAATTCACATGTCAGTTATACATAAACCAACAATGTTAAAGGCTCCCTGCAGAGAGGTGCTACTTAGATCACTTATGTGAAGAAGATAATCCAGGTCTGAAAGGTTTCTGAACTCCTTTCAGGGGCCAATATGTAGACCAAATCAAAGGGGAAAGCAGCCAGATGCAGTAATAATCTCCTCTAGGGTATGAAAATTTAGTTCCATACTTTAGCCATGTTGGAAAACTATGTTGAATATTCATATGCTCCAACTGGCACTTCGGAGAAAGTTGGACCACTTTAATTTTATGCTTAATAATTTAAGAAAAGTCCAGCTCTGTAACTTACCCTATCTTCAGGAAAGGTGTTGGAGAAATGAAAAGTTCTCCCCTTAAACACACCAGATGCCTTCCCATCCTGAGTAATACAGTTACTCCACGTCTTCTTAAGGACTTTATCCTCGTTACTTATGGGATGAGAAACGTTTAGCTCTGATGGTTTTGCTACTCCTTCAAGACTGGTTCTGCCGTTGGTAATTCGCTCCTGCTCACGTTTATCAAATGATACTCTAACTTCCCCATTAGAATTACTCAACAGCTGATCAGCAGGAATTTTAGGTGGAGCACAGTTACTGCTTCCCTGGTTCATGCTAATTGCATTGATGGCAGGTCCCTTGCTGAAGCATATGGATCCTGTGAATTGAGGTGTGTTGGAAATAAGTTATCGAGTGCAAATCAACACTCCTTTACAATTCTCGGAACTAGCAGAAAATAACTCCAACGTATAATTAAAAACAATTAGCAAACCTTTTGGGACAAGTAGATCAAGGGCAATGTGCTTCTGCAGGACAGGGACTTCCTTCTTTTCACGGTCACAATCTTCAAGCCAGCCTCTTCGCACCACATTTATAAGACCCATTGAGGCAATGCTTCTTACCTCCTTTTTCTCACTAGAGAAATCATAAGAGCAAAATACACAAAGCTTCAGCACAAAAAGCAATTAAGAAATCACAAGTAAGAGGCCCAGCAAAGGTGCATCAAGTACTAGTGACCTCAAGCTGACATAGCCGGACATTTTGCACTCTTAACATGCAAAGCACATTAAAAAGCCAACTCAAACTGAGTGTCAAAAAATCCAGAGTTTGTTTTCTTAATGGATACTACAAAATTCCAAAACTCACCTTTCTGAAGGTAATCCAACTACAACGTGCGTCAATCTTTCGTTTAGAGTTGTATATCGAGAGGCTCCTCCTCTCCGCACCATATTGACTAGATTACGCAATTCAGAAGACTCAAAACCAACTAGCGTTAACCTACATTCTGACAAATACAGGTCATTGTCTTCATTTTCAGAGTCTGCAGCAACACAACCATCATGATTCACTTCACCATTGGATTGTACAGCTGGCACTTCACCACTATCCTCTTTTCCAAGGACATGGGGATCCACAAACATTGAAGACACATTCTGTGAGAGAGTAGTTTCTAAATCTGGATCGGCATGGTCAGTAGTTGAAATGGAATGGAAGTCCCGATCTCCAACTGTTGAAGAGGGGAGAGACTGTGAACTTCCAATAACTCTGTCCTGATTTTGCTGACTACTTGCAGTTTTCACTGAAGACATGGAACTACCCTGAACAGGATAGGACTCCTCATTAAGACATGCTAGTCAGCAAAAGCAGACAAAATTAGAGTCAGACAACTAGATGGCCCAAAAAGAACATAATGTTCCTATAGTTGACAGCAACAAGGTATTTTAGTAACAGAAATATCACCTTTCCTGGAAGTTGATTGATCAAACCATTTGCGATTCACAATATGAATGTGACCCCATCTTTTAGCAACCTTGTACTTATCACCTTCTGGAGCTTACAGCCAGTCAAGGGCACAACACAATCTAAAGAATTTAGAATCACCATAGTGGGACTCACAGTGCTCAAGGCATCATATATGAGGCCAATACAATCATTCAATGGTAATAACATTGCTAAGCAATGTGCTTTGAGAAGCCAACAGGCAGTCCTAACTCACACTGGAAAAGCAAGAACTTGTAACAGAAACCGAAGAAATTGATGATCTTTTAACAATTGGCGGTTCAAATTGTATGTCATTTAAAACCTTGGATCCTTGAAACACAGAACACAACTCTTAAGGAATGACTTAGAAGTCAAAGTCCATGATAATCTCATGCCAGGAAGTTTCACTGTTTCTCATCTGAGTAATCAAATTCCCAAGTTAAAGGATATTACCAAAACCAGGATAAAATCAAGTATAGCTATTTCCCATTTCAAACTTCAATAGTCACTAAACCTTGAAATGATACAGATTTTCTTTTCAAAATCTTAAATAGCATTTTCATAAGCGAAGACAAGATAAAGATATGTGCATTTCACATGCCAATCAGATATCAAAGGGAAAATATGCAAGCTAATCACTGGACCTTAATCTTGAAGAAGAAAAGGATATTTCTGCAATTAAATGAGTGCACTTCCTGGTCAATTCTGCAGAATATTTCCCACCATTTTGTGTGATAGACTTCTGAATCTCCTTCCGCGCATCTGAGATAATGAAGGACATAAAAATTGAAGAACTGGATGACAACCAACAGCAGCAACTATATCAAATAATCAGTACCTGCAGGAATTCCAGTGACGGATATCGTCAATCCAGAAAATGGAAGAACTTTGTAAGACTCCTGAGGTACCACACGGTGCTCATTACGGCATTGGTGTAACCAATTAATGGTGACGACAGGTTTCTTCAGAACATTTAAAGCCCACTGCACAATGACAACATTAATTGATAAATACAATTCATCTCTCAAGGATGGGATTCTTAAAAAAAATTTCACAGGGTATATTCAAAAAAATATGGAGGAAACCCTTCCTTATTCAGCCAACTTAACCAGAGTACTACCCAGGATGCTTCCCATACTTAATGAAAAAGCATAATGAATCTCATTTAAAGTGATTTAACCCTATATGACAAATTTGATACTCCTAAACTAAATTTATTAAAAAAAAAAAAAGACTAAATTCAAAGTAACAACTCCAAGGCTTAAACCTTGTATTTTGCAGCCAAGACATTCTTCGCAATTACGAAGCTAACATCGGCCGAAGTTTTAGTCTGTAGAACTCCCCCCATTGAAGTTACCAATTTCTCAATCTCAGCCTGCAGATTCATGGAAATGGCGAAACAATTAGAGAGACGACAAGCTGCCGCCATATTTGTTCAGACAAAAGCATGTCTGAAGCCAAAAGAATCAAAGGGTCACCAAGGAGGATACATGGATAAGGATAACCGACGCACCGCACTGAATTTGAGAGACGAACAACAACAAAGATTACACCCTAAAGGATCATACAAGGCCAGGCTTATCTACGAACAGCTATACCTTCTCGTCCACCTCAAACCCAGAAGCAAGGACTTTGACACCATCCATCGCAAGACAACAAGTATACCCCTTTTGAGGCAGAGGTCTCCGTTCTTTCGCACACGAAACCACACACTGCGGACCTGCCAAGAAGCCGAAACATCCTCCATAAAAATTGGACATTTTCCCCCAAAGCCAGAAGAACTCTTACTCTCCACTTGCTTGTCCATCACATTGACCCCCAATGCTCCCGTTCTCATTTCTCGACCACAAGTCGCGGCTTAGCATTGAGCAGCCTCAAATGAAAACCAGAAACTAAATAAAAACAAGGACGAGAACGAGAACTTTACCGACTAGCTTACACCCCTTCGCCTGAAGATCCTCGAACTTCTCCTGCGAAAAAAAAACAACAAAACAACCTTCAGACACCACCTCGATTCCTCGAAACGAAACCCGAACAGCCGTAGCGCCCGACCCCGATGCCCGAACTCACGTGATCGGGGGAGGAGATGACGTGGAAATCGGAGGGACCGTTCCTGGACGGATCGCAGCAGAGGAAGACGTCGGCTCCGTTGAGCTTGAGCGCGTCGTGGAGGGTGTCGAACAGCTCGGGCGGGACCAGGTTCCTCGACATGAACACGCTCGCCCCCTGGAACGGCTTCGTCTTCATCATTTTTCTTCTCCTCTTCCTTCTCGGCAGCAGCGGCGGCGGATTTCCTTCAGCGGACGATCGGGCTCATCGCTGAGGATTCTGCGGAATCCGAATGCGTGCGCAAAGACGAATCGGAACTTGGAAGAGGATGGAGCATGGAGGATGGAGGAGGGAATTTGGGGGAGAAAATTGAGTGGGAGTGAGCTTGTTCTGAATTGTTCCCCCAAATTGGGATGAATTAGGGCGTGAGAAAGCGCGGGAAGGGCTCTTCTTAGGTCCTTTTTCGGATTTTTCCTTTTTAATTCCCCCTCTTTCGCTATTGATTTTGTGGATAATTTGTCCCAAAAACCCCCGACTTTCACACCGTTGCATGCTTGCTGGCGAACATGGAAAAGCTATATACTATACCGGCGGCGCCGTAAAAGAGAAAATAAAATAAAAAATAAAAGAAAATTTTCAGAATTATAAAATTTGTCCAAATTTGGTTAAGATGTCAAACATTTAAGTCAGTGACTTCTAATCAAAATAGGCCATAATGATTATATTGGCAATTTGTTAAAAGATTTATGATTAAATTTGTTAAATTAAAAAGTTTATAATTTGATTGATATCTATATAATAAATTTATAATTATTTATGATTGTTTTATTAATTTTTTCTAAGAAGATAGTTAAATGTCTTGATCGAATGTTCACATGAAGTTTTTATTGTGTACCCATAATGTAGAAAAATTAACCACCTAATGTATAAAAATTACTTGGATCGTGGATAACACTTTGGATCATGTTTCGAGAGAAACCAAATATTAGGGCTTCTTAGCGATAAATCTTTTTATAGAGTTCATCAGTAGACCATATGACCAACCAAAATATCTTTAGAGATATCTACAGAGCAAGTCCTTATGTTAATCATGCTAATAAACGTGAGTCAAAACATTAATTTTGTCCATTTAAATCTCAAAAGTTATAACTCTGATATATTTAGTCATTTTGTTAATTTCATCAATCAATGGTTACTACCAACCACTTGGTGTTTTCCGTCCACTAAAACTAAAGGAACTAATGAATGACTAATGCTGACAAATACAATAAATTGAGAGCTTAGATACACAAAATGAAAGTTTTAAGACCCAAAGGCATTATCACAACAATTTTTAGGTTGACTTACAAATTCATCAATGGAGAAACACATATCCCACACCAGCAAAACATACGATCGATCCCTATGAACTCAACTTTGGAAATACACTTGTTATGTTTTTACATATAATCTTGGGACAAATGCAACAACTATGAAAATCAAATAAATCAGTACATGGCATCTCGGATCGCACATGAGTGTCGCGAAACAGTAAGGGTAGTGGTAAAGGTAGACATACAATAAGGTCCAATATATTCTTTGGGACTTCGGAACCTATAAAGGAGTATTTGGAACACCTAAATAAAGACAATTAGGAATTTTCTAAATGTAATTGAGTTTCCATACTTTACATTAATATTAGGAAAAGTCGTCTTTGCCTCGCTATTCAATTCCAGTCTTTACATCACATCCTAAGGATTTAAAAAAAAAAAAAAAAAACCCTAAACTAATACATCTATGATAAATTTACCTCAAATTATTTTTTATCATAAAAATCCTAAACTAATATATTTGTGACCAATTTACTCCCCAATAGTTTCCATTAAATTGGATTAATATTATGAAAAATCACAAATCGGTACATTTGTGACAAACTGAGGGTAAAACTCTAGATCGAACATCTGTCAACTACTGCTATCTTTTAACTTAACAATCATAAACAATCACAAATCGATACATCCATCAACTATTGATATGTTTTTCTTCTTTCTTTTCCATAAAATCTTCAACATTGCGATGATGGGATGATAGGAACCATATTCAAAATTGCTAGTTGTGCTTATTCTAAACATGCCGCGTCAAACACACCTAATTTTCTCCTTGTCTAAACCAACTCCAGAAAGTGGAACTCCCAACCACTTATTATACAAGATGTAGAATTGTAGATTAATATGTCATATGACCCGTGTATATTGATGCAAGCAAAATTACAGAATAATCGAATTGCTTTAAGACAATGGCATGTCAATAAGAAAACTGAATTTAACAATTAATATAGAGCATTCATGGTATAAAATTGTCAATGTAGTGTAAGAAATCTTCCGGAAGAGACTTTTTTCATCCTTGATTTGATGGTTGGCGAGAGAGTAAGAAGTTAAACCCTTCAAACCAATAATAGATCAAAACTATTTGTGTTTTAGTGAGAAGTTAGACAACAGGAAGCAAATCTACCTTAAGAAAAAAAATAGATTTACAATAGATCAATCGACGAGAAGAAGCAATATCTTTCTGTTTGGTAATAGACAAAGAGCAATCGGTGCTTGATACATTAAGTCCAAAAGCAAAGGTACTCTCTCATGTTCACTTGGGGCTGGAGCAAAGGTGTTCTCTCACTTACGGTGGACCTCTACAACATTTCATTTCTCATCCCTTTTGTAGGATTGCCTTCGGTATTTTGTGGAATGTTGTTGTATCATCTCCTCTTGGGATTTTCCAATATTACAAATGCCAGGTTGCATTTCACGCTCAGAGATCATAATGGTGATTTTAGTTTTGACCCATCAACAAAGAATCACATGCACGGAATGAGCATGATTCACATTTATAAGAATAGACAGTTGACAGTAGGCAACTATGAGTCTCTCTAGGATCGTACGTGGTTGCAGAAAACTACAGAGGAATTTCCCACTTTATGTGATGCAATTGTTAGATTATACATATAATACTTTGATGCGGAAACTCATAATAAACAGTGATCTTTTGATCTTCATGATTTTCACAAATAGATTAAGACATACCTTTATCCATAGCGTTGCACTTGATGATGATCGTTGAAGAAAACCAAAGAACTCGAACCAAAAGAAGAAATCCGATTTCTCTCCATTAACCCACTATACTTTAATATATTCTATCGATGGATGAGAGAATACCCAATTCATTTATGTTATTGTTGTTCATTGTGGGTGGAGAGAGGACCGGACTCTATTTATACGTTCGATGAAAAGGTGCCTTCCATCAAAGCGATATACATTTTCATCTTATTAGAGTCGCAACTTCTCGTAACCAATATTTATTATTCTTATAGCATAATAATAATTATTAAACCATATAATAAATCATATCATGTGGGCCACAATAATTCTTACATTCTCCCACTTGGCCCATACGATATTCCTTTCATGGTTTAATAAAGACTGTAATGTGCACAATAATATTATGCTATAAAAAATTTCATTAAATTGGCAATCACATAATAATCACAATTAAGTAAAGAAAACTAATATGAGTCATAGCGGTTGTATGTCATTAATCGACATAGTCCCTTCTATGTACTACAACTATAGCACTTTACTTAACATGATCCATAAATGAGAAGTACAAAGTAATAGTCCAACCATAATGTTTCTTTAGAAACTATCCTGTTTAACATTAATCTATTTCCATAATGTATACTAAATAGAAAACAGGAAATATCATAAACACGTAAGTGAGCTCAAAGTGTCAAATACATAAACTCAATACAATCATAATACAAACATTAATGACGTCCAAAAATGTCCATCTTTTCAACATGCTCATTAAATGTTTTGGGCGGCAGTTCTTTTGTTAAGGGATCTGCTATCATAAGTTTGGTGCTAATGTGCTCAATTGACACTCTTCGTTTCTGAACTTCTTTTTTAACAGACAAGTATTTGATCTCCATATACTTAGCACCCTTAGAATACTTGTCGTTCTTAGAGAAGAAAATTACTGCAGAGTTATCACAATAAATTTTCAGCGGCTTGGCAATACTGTCGACAATCACAAGCCCTGAAATAAAATTCCGTAGCCATAATCCATAAATAGTGGCCTCAAAGCATGCCATAAATTCAGCTTCCATAGTAGATGCAGCAATAATTGATTGCTTCGCACTCTTCCATGAAATTGCCCCTCCAGCTAGAAGAAACAAGTAACCAAACGTTGATTTTCTTGTATCGGCACATCCGGCTAAGTCTGAATCCGAATATCCAATTACCTCGAGACGATCAGATCTTTTATAAGTGAGCATATGATTCTTCGTTCCTTGCAAGTATCTAAGAACTTTCTTTGCAGCTTTCCAATGATCCATTCTAGGATTACTTTGATACTTGCCCAAAGATTCCGACAAGCAAAACCGATGTCCGGGTCCGGTGCAAGTTTGCATACATTAAGCTCCCCACAACATATGTATAAGGAATATTTTTCATTTGTTCTCGTTCCAATTCATTTTTCGGACATTGCATAAGGCTAAATTTGTCACCTTTCTGAATTGGAACTATTCTTGCTTAGTATTTACTCATATTAAATCTCTCTAAAATTTTCTCAATGTAGGCTTTCTGAGACAATCCGAACAATTCTTGTGATTTATCACGGAATATTTCTATTCCCATCACATACGTTGCCTCTCCCATATCCTTAATTTCAAAATTCTTAGAGAGAAATTTCTTGGTTTCATGTAACAAACCAAGATCATTAGCAGCAAGCAAAATATCATCAACATACAAAACTAGAAAAATAAACTTGCTCCCACTAATCTTCATATATATACACCGATCAACGGTGTTTTCCTTAAATCCAAATGAAGTTATGGTATCGTTAAACTTAAGATACCATTGTCGGGAAGCTTGTTTAAGTCCATATATTGACTTCTTTAATTTACATACCATGTGTTCATTTCCTTTAACTGAAAAGCCTTCAAGTTGATTTATATAAACCTCTTCTTCTAAATTCCCATTAAGAAATGCGGTTTTTACATCAATTTAGTGTAACTCCAAGTCATAATGAGCCACCAAAGCCATAATAATTCTAAGTGAATCCTTCTTAGAGACTGGTGAAAATGTCTCTTTATAGTCAATGCCTTCTTTCTAAGTAAAATCCTTTACAACAAGTCTATCCTTTACAACAAGTCTAGCTTTATGTCATTCAATATTGCCTTTTGAATCACGCTTGGTCTTAAAGACCCATTTACACCCGACCTTTTTACATCTTTTAGGCAATTCAACAATATCCCATACTTGATTTTGATGCATGGATTTTAACTCTTCTTCCATGGCATTAAACCATTCATTAGAATTTTCACATTTCATGGCTTGGGAATATGAATCTGGATTATTTCCAATTCCTAGGTCAATTTCTGACTCTTGTAGATAAACCATATAGTCATCAGAAATGGCAACCTCTTTTCTCTTTGAGATATTCTTAATGCTATTTCTTGTGACTCAGCTATTGGAGGTTCAATGTTGACATCTTCATTATGGAGTGTTTGTTCATTAATTTATTGTTATTGATTATTATCAGGTTGTACTATAATATCATGAACAACAACTTTAGAAACTTTGGGTATAGGAACTTCTACCCTTATTTCTTGAATGCAAGCATCACGCATTCTATCACTCCCACTGATGTCACCATTCTCAATGAACCTAACATTTCCAGATTCAACAATTCTTGTACTATGATTAGGACAATAAAATTTATATCATTTGGATTTCTCTGTATAACCAATGAAATAACCACCAGTTGTTCTTGAATCCAATTTCATTTCATGTGGATTGTAAATTCTTACTTCTGCTAGACAACCCCAAACATGCATGTGTCGTAAACTAGGTTTCCTTCCCGTCCATAGTTCAAAGGGAGTCTTTGGAACTACTTTACTAAAAACCCTGTTTAATAAATACATAGAAGTCTTTAAAGCATACATCCACAAAGATAAGGGTAAAGATGAATGACTCATCATACTCCTAACAATTTCCATTAAAGTACGGTTACGTCTTTCTGCTACACCAATTTGTTGTGGTGTATCTGGCATTGTGTATTGAGCACAAATGCCATGTCTTTCAAGGAATTTAGCAAATGGACCTAGACATTGTCCCGATTCATCATACTTTTCATAATATTCACTGCCTCTATCCGATATTACTATTTTCACATTTCTATCTAATTGCCTCTCAACCTCTTTAATATACACTTCAAGTGCATTCACTGATTGAGACTTATTATGCAATAAATAAATGTAGCCATAACGTGAAAAATCATTAATAAAGGTGATGAAGTAACTTTCCTTACCAAAAGATGGAACATCAAATGGACCACATATGTCGGTATGTATAATTTCAAGAAGCTCTATGCTTCTTGTGGCACATTTCTTAGTGTGTTTTATTTGTTTACCTTTAATACAATCAATACACACTCTAAGGTCAGTAAAATCCAAATTTGGAAGAATTTCATTCTTCACTAATATTTGCATTCTTTCTTTGGATATATGACCCAAACGTTTATGCCACAAGTAAGTAGAATTTTCATCCACCAAACTCCGTTTAGTGCCAACATTATGATGCAATGTCATTAATGTCTCAACAAAAAAATAATCAAGTCTAAATTTGTAGAGACCATCACATAAAATTCCAGTTCCAATAAGAGTATCACTCTTAAATAGACTGAAAGATTCAGATCCAAACTTATAATAAAATCCCGCTACATCAAGTCTTGGCAAAGAAACTAAATTGCAAGAAAAATGTAGGTACATAAAGGGTTCGAAACAAATCCAAATAATGCCCAGTATCTAAGATCAAACGATAAGTGCCAATGCATTCAATTGGAGCTTTATTTCCATTCCCTGTAATCACATAACTTTCATTTGGCTTTATGGTTTGGATCGTAAGAAATCCCTGCATCGTATTTGACACATGAGTGGTGGCACCAAAATCAATCCACCAAGTATTATGAGGAACTTCAGTAAAGTTTGATTCAAAATATACTAAAGCACAAGGCTTACCTTTCTTTTCGAACCAAGCCTTACATTTCAGACAATCTTTCTTCAAGTGTCCAATTTTGTTGCAAAAATGACACTTAATAAGATTGTGTTCCTTATTGTGGATTTGAGAAGCCTTTTAAGAGTCATTCAGGACGTGTAGTCCTTTCTTCTTGCTCCTTCCACCTTTCCTCTTGAAATTCTTTCGAATTTCTTGATGACTTGAGAGATGAACAGAATGAGCCTTTTGATTCTTTATCTTTGTTTCCTCTTGAACTAGCATACTAGCCAATTCATTTACATTCCACTTATCATTTATAGTGTTGTAATTCATTTGAAATGGCCCATATTGCTCATGAGGTAAGGAATTAAGTATAAATTGTACTAAAAAATACTCATCCACATTCATTCCTAAAGTCCTTAACTTTGCTGCTAAATTCGTCATCTTAAGTATATGCTCATGGTACGCGAACCATCATATTTTATGGTGGTTAGTGTGCTCATGAATGTACCAGCAAGTGACTTATCAACAGTTTGAGAACGCTCTTCCACAAATTTCATAAATTTCTTAGCATTATTAGTCTTGGGAAGAGAAATCTTTAAGTTGTTTGCAACTATCATTCGAATGAACATTAAGCTCGCCCGTTCGATCTTTCCCAAGCTTTATGGAAAGACTTTTCTTCATCGCTACTTTCATCGTAATAGCAGCTGGTTTCTCAGCTTGGAGCGCTAAATCAAGATCCAGGACACCTAAGTGAAACCGGACTTATTCACTCCAATCAGGAAAATTTATCCCATTGAATAAGGGGAACAGATGAGGCGTGCGAATGGAATGAAACGGATACAGATACTGCAAATGTGTAAGAAAATACACATACATTAATGATTTGAGAATATCACCTAATCAGATTCAAACTAAACGACGCATGTACATCATAGTTCTCCTTTGGGCAATCCTATGATATACAAAATATATATATACCATAATGATGCTAATAGCTTTTATTTGATAATTGTAAATATATCTTATTAAAATTTATTTGCTATCTTTGGATATACAAACAAATTTAACAAGTCATATTAATTATCAACCATCATGTTCATGAATTATAAGAAAATAATTAACCTTTGGGTTAATCCCTAAGTTCTTATAATAAATGAACTTCAATATACCCATAACTCCAATAATGATATAAAATATATCAATTTCATATATAGCATCAATTAATCATGGGTAATTGAATAAAACAATTTACAATATCAAAAATTCAAAAGACTTTAAGGTTTGGCCACTTTGGTGACTAACAAACCATTCATAATATGAATTTTTTTAATATTGTAAAATACAAATATTTACCAAATTGCACACAAGGATAAAATTGTAATCAAAGCATAAGGGCAGAATCGTAAAATCATAATTCCATAAGGGCATAATCATAAATTTATAACCCAGGGGCAAAATGGTAAATAATCATCAATGGCATAATCGTAATTACAAATTAAACAAGGGCATAACTGTAAATAACCATCAAAAGAAGGGCAAAATGGTAATTAGGAGCCGCGGGAGGGGCAAAAGCGTAAAAGTCCGCGCGGGGACCTAAGGCGCCTTCGTCCTCGGTGGGCGCGTGCCCCGCACGCGCGCGTTCGGCGCGCAGGCGCGTGCTCGGCAATCGGCAAATGCCGCGGGTGTGTGCCCCGCACGTGCCTGCCAACCGCCGCGCCGTTCCGCGCGCGTGGGCTCCACGCGCGCAGCGATTTCGCATGCTTGACTGCGCAGGCGCGTGGGATCCATGCGCCTGCAACCACAGCGCACGCGTGGACTCACGCGCCTTCTTCCCCGCGCGACAGAACGCGTCTCTTCTCCGTTTTTCGCCATTCCGCCGCGGTTTCGTCGGCCGTTTCTTCTCCGGCAGCCCATCCCAGACACAAATAAACAATGGGTTTTGAAGAGCATGTCGGCACGACCACATGGGTTCAAGTTTCAACGAAAATGACCAAGAAATTGGCCTCAAATCAAACGAAAATTTCCCAAAATTTAAACCCTAAACCACCGCGACTTCCGCCGCCTGATTAGCCTCCGGTGAACACCAATATACCGGAAAAACTCATGGCTAATGTTCCTCATGGCAGTGCGACCGTATGGGTCCAAAACCAAGTGGTGGGTCGCTGGATTTTGCCCAAAATCGGAGAGTTTCTATCTTGTCCTTAAAATTCCGAATTCCTCCATTTTTGTCCTTAAAATTCCGAATTACTCCATTTTCATCCTTTTCTCCATAAAAACATTCCATCATTTGGATTTTCTTTAATAAAACCCTCCGAAAACATTTTAACAATAACAAATAGTACGAACAGGATCATTCAACGAATCATCATACATAAATCATAATATTTCTTTAAATGGAAAAATCATGATATCATAAACCACGCTCTGATACCAACTGTTAGATTATACATACAATACTCTAATGCAGAAACTCATAATAAACAGTGATCTTTTGATCTTCATGATTTTCACAAATAGATTAAGACATACATTTATCCATAGCGTTGCACTTGATGATGATCGTTGAAGAAAACCGAAGAACTCGAACCAAAAGAAGAAATCCGATTTCTCTCCCTTAACCCACTATACTTTAATGTATTCTATCGATGGATGAGAGAATACCCAATTCCTTTCTGTTATTGTTGTTCATTGTGGGTGGAGAGAGAACCGGACTCTATTTATACGTTCGATGAAAATGTGCCTTCCATCAAAGCAATATATCATTTCATCTTATTAGAGTCGCAACTTCTCGTAACCAATATTTATTATTCTTATAGCATAACAATAATTATTAAACCATATAATAAATCATATCATGTGGGCCACAATAATTCTTACAACAATGTCTCGCAGGAGTAATGTAAAATCTTAAACAAAGACCTGGTAGTCCATGAATAATCTCCCAAATTTTAATGGGCCGCTTCAACAACGGTAATTTATGCATTTATATAAGCCAACTCTGCCAAATGTTGATATCACAGCCAGCTAATGCACTTCACCCTTTAAATAAAAAATGGAACGCTTGGTAGGATCCCGTCTGAGTATCCTATATCTGTTCTCATTCCTCATTGGAATACGAGCCCCCCAACTCATCCTTTTTCTCTCCTTCCTCTCCAAGGGCAGCAGTGCCCTGTCGTCCTGATCAGAAGTCTGACCTGCTCAGTTCATGAACGCAATGATGCCAAATAATTCGACATCCTTCTTTTGTCAAATGGACGGCATTTGGCTCAGTGAAACAAAGATGCTTTCCTAGAACGCTGACACGAATTGTTGCTCGTGGGACGGAGTCATGAGCAATCATATGACAGGTCATGTGATTCGCCTTGAACTTGGCTGCAAACCCCCGAACCCGACCTGCTACTCTTCTACAGGGTCTTCAAACAGCACTGAACTATCTACATTGGGTTCCCTCAATCTTCTCCTCACAAAGCAAAAAGGCCATCAGGGTCAACTTCGGATATGCTGCTTCAAAACCTGACCAAGTTAAGAGTCCTCATTCTCGATGGGTTAAACATGTCTGGCATTGACGTGAGTTGCTTAATGAATCTCTCTCCATCTCTCTGGAAGTCCTCAGCCTCAGTTCCAGTAAATTGCGTGGCATGCTAGCAGCAAACATTTTCCTTTTGCCAAAGCTGACGTGTCTCAATCTATCAGACAACAAGGAACTTGCGGGTTACCTACCCGAGTCAACTTGGAATAGCTTTTTGAAGGTTTTGGACTTGTCCCCGACAGGCTTCTCTGGAGCATTACCAGAGTCCATTGGCGACCTGCATTCTCTGGAGATACTCTGGCTATACCAGTGTAATTTCAATGGCTCTATTCCATCATCACTCGGTAACCTAACTCGACTCACTGGATTGGAATTCTCAATCAATGAGCTTAGTGGTCAGGTTCCTCCAGCTCTGTCCAACCTGGATCGGCTCACTCTGCTCGATCTTACCTCCAACAATTTCGTAGGTCCAATACTCGATGTCTTCAGCAACAAGACACGACTTCAACAACTGTTTTTCTCACATAACCACTGCGGGCCCTATTCATCCGAGCACAAAAAATCTTTCCGATCTAGCCCAACTTGACATGTCAAATAACCTCATTCGGGGGTCTATACCATCATCACTGTTCTTCTCTCTTCCATCCTTGACGAACCTAGACCTCAGTAACAATGGGCTCAGTGGTCATATCGACGAGTTCCTTGCTGCACCCTCATTAGACCATGTTGACCTGAGTGGTAATCAGCTGCGTGGCTCAATCCCGAGCTCGATTTTTCAGCTTTGGGAACCTCACCTACTTGAGTATCTCAGGAAATAACCTGACCAGTGTTTTAGACCTACAATTGCTCTCGAGACTCAAAATTCTAACAGATCTCGATCTTTCGGACAACATTTTGTCATTGAGCAATAGCAAAAATGTCGATCATTGTCTTGCCGAACCTTTCAAAAGTCAGTCTTTCTGGGTGTAACATTACTGTAATCCCTGCATTCTTGAGAAATTTAACCACCGTGGAGTATATAGACCTGTCACGCGACATAATCCACAATGATATCCCGCCATGGATGTGGGATGTTGGGACTGAGTCATTGTCTTATCTCAATATATCTCACAACTTTTCACTAGCTTCGAACAAGTTCCATGGGAAAATCTTGTAGTCCTTGACCTGGATTCGAACTTGATCCAGGGTTGTTTCTACCTCAATCACTCCCAAACTCGGTTCTCATCTTCTTGCTGGCTAGAAATCAAGTGACTGGCCATAACCCTGGCTATATTTGTGAAATGAAGGGCCTACAAATTCTCGACTTCTCTCACAACAATTTCGCTGGAACAATCCCTCATTGTCTAGGGAACCTCAGCGACAGCCTTTTAGTGTTGGACCAGCAAGAAAATGGATTTTCCGGCAGGGTCTCACTCACATTCGGCAAAGATTCTGCTCTGAAAAGTCTTCACCTCAATGAAAAAAAATTTGAAGGCCTGTTGCCGCGCTCTGTGATCAATTGCAAGCAACTTGAAGCGCTGGATCTCAGTGGAAACAAGTTGAACGACACTTTCCCAAAATGGTTGGAAATACTTCCTAGCCTGCGGGTCTTGGTCTTGCGATCGAACAGACTTCGCGGCTCCATAGGCAACACTAGAACTGAATTTCCCTTTCCGTAGCTGTGCATTCTCGACGTTTCCTCCAATGAGCTCACCGGTCCTTTGCCCAGCGCCTACTTTGTAAATCTGAAAGCGATGATGTCGACTGATCAGGATGGATCAGAGTTGCCATACATGGTCCAGGGTTACAGCCAGGATTCCATGAGTGCAATAATGAAAGGACTTGACACGTATCTCCCTAAAATCCTACTGATCCGGACGACTATTGATCAATCAAGCAACAAGTTCCAAGGAATGATTACGGATGTAATAGGAGAGCTAAGATTACTCAAGGGGCTCGACCTTTCTCATAATAATCTCAAAGGCCATACACCATCATCTTTGGGAAACCTTTCCGAGCTTGAATGGTTGGATCTTTCTTCAAATGAGCTTAGTGGAACGATACCAACCGAATTGACAAAACTCACATCTCTGGAGGTCCTAAATGTCTCTTCCAATCAACTAACAGGACCGATTCTTCCAGGGAAACCATTCAGCACATTTCAAGCCGAATCCTATCTTGGGAACCCAGGATTGTGCAGGTTTCCATTGTCCAAATCTTGCACTGATTCTAGGGCGATGGGGAAGCTTCCTGTCCTGCCTGAAGGCGGGATTCACTGGTTCTTTGCGGATTTTGTCAAACCAGAGGCCGTGAAAATAGTATTATTATGTGGCGTAGTGCTCGGACTAGTCATGAGTAACTTGCGATATCTTAGATCCTTTTGGCGAGCAAAGAGGGAAGTCAGAAAGATAGCTAGGAAGCATATTTCTCCATTGAGGCCTTGAAACGGCACAACATAAAAGCCATGGTAGCCGATTAGTGTTGCCGTAAGAAAGATTATGAATGCAAAACAGTGATGCCAATCGTGTGAATCGTTCATGCGAATCGTGAAACTTAAGACTTTATAAAAAGTTGTGGAATAACTCCAAAAAGTAAAATTCCATAAAAATAAAAAAAAAGTTCGTTAAATGTTGCAAAAACACATAAAAAGATGATAATTGTAAACCCCATCTAAGCTGTGACGAGGAGCCTTCATCATCGTCGTTCACTAGAAAAATTGACACCGGCAACTCGGTCGCAAGCCAAAGAGCAACGTTGGAGACGTTAATAGGTTTTGTCATAAAAAATAATTCAAATCACAAGTTAAGAGAAAATGCTATTGGGAAAATATGAATGATTAGGAAGAACAATGAAGTCAGACTTTAATGCGTTATATTACTTTATTTAAGGAATTATTTGCCCACAAAGTTACTAGTAGTCATTGGCAAATTTTCTCCAAAATACAACAAGGTCTCGATTGAGAATACTCGATGGCAATTCTAGTGTTTGTCTAAGATCTCTCAAGAAAACAATTGAAATAATGACTGTATTTTTTAAAAGAAAAACTCAAAAAAACTTGATTCTCATTTCATTCCAAAATTAACATACTTATTATAGTCTTAATGAATAGAGACAACCTTGGGGAAATGTTGTAAAATGAAATGGTTTTTTCAATGATTACTTTCAAAGGACATATAAAAATTTCGGAATAAAATAATAATAATTAATAATTTTTTTTTAATAATTCCGAATTTCATAATTTTTTAATATACCGATTGAACAAATACAACCTTTCAACTAATTAAGATTATCAAGATAGCAGTAGGAAATAAAAAAGAAAAAGAAAAATAATAAATGAGGATTAGCGGTAATTATCTCTCGCGGAGGTCACCATAGGATTAGTTGTATTTTTGACCCAGTCATGTTTGGTTAATCGTCACCAGGAGCTGCATCCTCGTGAAACACCTACTTTACATGCAACGGAGGGTCTTTGGATGTCTTTGTCATGCCAGTAATGTCACACCACAATTCACAAGAAGGAGGGGCATGACACGGCCGTCCTTTTTCCAAAGGACGCAGCCTCAACGTAACCAAAATTTCAACCCGATATCAACATATATACATCCACATATATATTTGACAAAAATGGGCAATTGATTACAATATCAGAGTATATATATAATCCACAAAAATCAAAACATAAACCTTCTACAAAGACTAGCTTATAAACCTATTAACTATGTATAAGTCATACCCAAAAATTTCCACCACAAAAGTCCTTCCCGAACGAACGCTCACGCCTATTCGCGACTCGCTGAAGAACCTGAAAAACAAGTAAATGAGAGGAGTGAGCTATCACGGCTCAGTGAGTAACACATTTCTTCTAAGCGGATCGAGAAATCACTATGCACATTTTAAAACACAAACATAACTCATTTTATCATAATACCAAATCATAACTCAAATACCGAAAGTACCGATGGTCGAGTCCATTAGTCAATCTCGTAAAACATACATCAATGGTTTATTCCATTGATTAATCTCATCAAATCACATCGATGGTCCATTCCATCGACCAAACTCAAATCACACGTCAATGGTCCACTCCATTGACCAATTCATGCTCAAATGTCTAACTATGGTCACGCGTAACGCCCGTGACAAAACGACCAAGATCCCCATTGGCAAGGTCTCCACCTATTATTAGCCGGTTATGTAGCACCGACACGGATACGCAACACGCAACACGACACGACACGACACGACACACCGGCACGTCATTTCTTAAAATAGAGAATTTCGACACGTTCCGACACGTTATTTATTAAATATATTTTTATATATAAATACATAAATAAATAATAATAATAATAGCCTAGAATTAATTTACAAGAAAAATATTAAATAATATCATTCATTATTTTAATTTGTTACAATAATAAATAAAACTTAGAGGAAAAAAACATTGTTTAAAGAAAAATGCTGAAATGATAATTTTAAATTTATTTATTTATCATATATAGCATTTTTTTATTACCTCTTTTATAGTAAAAGACTTTTAAAAAAACTAAAACAATTCTAAAAAAACAAAACTGAAAAAAATAAAATTGACCCGTGCGTGTATATTTATAGCAATTTTATTACTTCTTTTATTACTTCTTTTATTACTTCTTTTGTGTATATTTATATTTTTACCCCTCAAGTATTAGAAAATTTTAAAATTGATCCCGTGCGTGTCCGAATCGCGTGTCGGAATTCTGGACTCGCGTGTCGAAGCGTGTCGGAAAGAGTTGACCACGTGTCGGATTTTTCGACACTCGTTGACCGCGTGTCGGAGCGTGTCGGACATATGTCGGAGTGTCGGACACGACATGAATGCTTCCGGAGAGTGTCCGTGCTACATAGTTAGCCGGTGACTTGACCCACAAGGATATCCTAGAATAGTATGCGCATACCCACACACCCCTCAGGAGCCACAGAGACATTGAGCACCAACTACCAATCACAATATTCAGTAATCCAACATCAGAAATGAAGTCATATCACAACTCAAAATTTGATATATAAATATCAAAGCATTCTCCAAAACATTTCAAGATTCTTTAACAAAAAATTTCACAAATCCTTTTTCAAACAACCATTCAAATCGAAATCGGGATATAATTCCCTTCGAACAACAAAAATGGCAGTAATAACTCGATCCTGTTTTATGCAACAAAATATGCTTTTTATCAACTCATGGAATATATAATCCACCACGTTTCTCAAAACATGAGTTTAAAATACAAAGAAGAAATAATGTCACTCACCTGGGAAAAGCCAAAAATACGCTCATGCGAACCAACGCATTCGGATTCCTAACAATTAACGGAAAAATAATATTAAAAGGCCGAGTAAAAAGGATATTCTTATAACGACTCGCATATATTAGGCCTATTAGTTGATAAAACGACATCTACACGCCCCAAAAGCTCACAATTTAGCATAAACCCATCATTTTCAGCTAGGCGCGGCCCATGCGCCAACTTCGTCATCGCCATAACTCCCTCCACAAAATTCCGTTTCAAGCTGTCTTATAGTCTTTAGAAAGCTCTCTTAACATACAACAACAACCCCAAGTCAGCCGCTCCAAAACAGTATTGAAAACAACATCAACAAAAAAGAGACTCGAAGCCACTGATCGTACCATATTGCACCCCCAACTTCAAAATTTCGTTCCGAACAAACCGCAAGCTCAAAACACGATCCGTAAAATGCTATAGCTTCACAACATCCCAAAGTACCATTTCTAAAAAATATACAGTTTAACGACTCAAAAATCGGGCTTCGCCACACAAATACCCAAGAAATCCGAATTTCGAAACCTAATTGCGGCGATTGCTTCAAGTAAGTGATTAAAGGCTTCAATTTCTTACCGGCCTTGCAAAACACACTTGAGTTGGCTTAATGAGGCGTCCGGATCACGAGCGCGCCAAAATTTTTCCCTTTTTCCCTTTTTTCTTTCTCTTCTTTCTCTCTTCTCCCTTGTTTCGCGTTTTCCCCTTCTTCTGCCGGTATTCTTCTCTTTCTCTCCCTCTTTCTCTCTTTTTATAACCTAGCCGAAGGTTCCACAATTCTCTTCAGCCTCTCTTTTTGACTTTTCAAACTCTTTCTTTTTTTTTTTTTTTTTTCCTTTTTCTTTTTTTTTTTATTAAAGAGCCCATATATTACAAGTAACACCTCACCGTCTAAACATTAGTTTTTCGTCCATTACTCGTCAATCTACTTTCACTTGTCATCCTTCAGGGCGTGGGGCTCTTATCGTTTGGATCATCTTCATACTCACCAAGCGTTCACTTTCCTAATCAAGAAATTGCGTCGACATCTTCATCTTCCATTCTACCTTTACCAATCGGTGAACATGTTCCCGATTCCACACCGATTTCAAAGAATGCCGTTCCGGACCCCTCATCTTCTTGATGATGCTCACGTCCCTCCTAATGGCGCTTCTTGTGATGAATCCCCCAATTTCCACCTCCTGAAGCATATCCATTTGATCCTCAGCCACGACATTCTCGACGTCCCCTTATATCCAAAATTTTCATTGCTCCTTAGTGCAGTCTTCTACTTCCAATGCGTCTGCTTCTACCGCGTCAATGGAATTAACTCGTTTTCCATCGTCCAATTTTACTTCTTACGAAATTCTTTCTTCGTATCCTGTACACTGTGTCTCCAAGATCCCTTCTGTAGGAGAGCCAAGTTCCTTTTCCCGGGCGGTGCAGGACCTTCTTTGGCGTGCTGCCATGGCTGCCAAAGTTCAAGATACAGAATCGTGACATTCAAATTTGCTCTTGCATCTTAAAGGTTTTGAGTATTCAATTAAAAGGATATGTTAACTTTGAAAGTGTTGGACAAATTGTAGCAGAAATAAGTTCCTGGTCAGCTGCTAAATATATAGATCTTTCAAGATTGTAAATGGGGAAAATAGCATGTTACATTGTAGCCAACTCAATAAGACAATGATCCAAGCATAGCAGAGCAATTGAGTTCCAAGTTTGTTATATTCTTGTTTGTTTTACCATGGAATACCCAAAAAATCTTGAACGTGTTGCACTTATACCGATTCAGTCCTAAAACCTTTAAATTTGGCCAATTTAATCCTAAACATTTTGACAGTTTGCCAATTCGGCACTAAACCTATTGTACTTGTGAATTTGCTCTTTAGATTGTGCTGATTTAATAACATCTTGACATTTTGCTAATTGGGTCAATCCAACCAATTTATGTTGGAAATTATTAAAGTGAACATTGGTCATCCAAAGTGGCATGGATGGTGCTGACGTGGACATTTTTTATTTATAATTTATAATATATTTTATAATTTATATTTTCTTTCATTTTCTTTATTTATTTATTTTTATTGAGGACTAGCTAGGGTCGTTGGCAGACCCTCAGCGGCCATAGGGGAGCGCAAGTACACCTTCCTCGGCATTGGGTGAGGGACCGCGCACCCTCACTTTGGCCGACAAAGGCATCGAGGTCCTCACCCACGTCCTCACCAACCATGGCAAGGGTGTTGTGGCCCTTGCCCAATCTAGGCGGGGGCATTAATTTTTCCATAATTTATGACCGAAACCCATTATCTAGTAATTTGGAGATAGGGAAATCCTATATTTAATGAGTTAAAACGAAAGGGTGTTTAATTAAGTGCGCATCATTAATGCTCAAAAACCCTCCTTTAAGGAAAATATTTATGATAACAAGGATACTATTTGAAAAATGGAATATCTATCTTCTGGGCTATTGGGCGAGCAATGATCTTTGATCCCCCAGCGTGACGCAACTTTTGTTTGGCACGGCTGCTCCTATTAATCAGGCTCCGTCTGTGACCCCATTTGATTCAACTTTGGAGAAATGGCTTTCCATTTCCTCAAATATCTTTAGAAGAATGGGCATTTGATGAATGCTAAAAGGTTTGGGTACTCTCATTTTGGTGTATTTTGCAAAGTAGCTTTGAGGAGAAAAGAAAAAAAAAAAAAAAAAAAAAGGAAAAAAGAGGAGGAGATGCTGAAGCAGAGGGGAATGATCAGGAGCAGCCGAAGCTGGTGGTTGTGGTGGGGGAGGTGGCTGGTGGCAATGGTGGTGGGGAGGTGGTGAGGAGGCGATGGGTCGCACGACCCATGCAACGGCGGTCGCGTGGGTTGCGCGACTCGGGCGACGCCACTCGAGGCCACAACCCACGCAATGCTGGTGTGTGGGTGACCAGATCTGGCCGGCTGAGCTCCACCGGCTCAGCTTCACTCTTGAAGGAACAAGTCCAACGAGGAAGACGATGAACAACAATTTTTTAGGGTAAAATAGGAAAACACAATTATCAGTGAGAATAATATTGGAAAAAAAAATCATTAAAGCCCTCTTCAGCATTTCAAAAGCAAGCATTTGGGGAAGGGGAGCTCCAAATGTTGAACCAAACACCATAAATTTTTCCCAATAGGCTTTGGGGGCCTAAAGCCCATTGGGAAAATTGAACCAAACGGGGCCATATATCATTGAAAGAAGAGCCTTCAAAGTCATACCGATCATATAAGGGATGAGATTCTCGACAAGATGAGGATCATGCCCTTGCTTTTTCCCAATTTCCAATAGGAGACAAGAGTAGTCCATCCGTCCCTAAAAATGTGCTCGGGTCGATTCCATAACACCTCTTCTATACTTCTAGATCACTTGAAATAGCCAAAACTTAAGTGGTTTCTCTGGTCTCTGCTCTTAGTTGCGAGTGATCTTAGCATCCATTTTCAGACCCCCAAAAAAAAAAATCTTAGCATCCATTTTAGTTCCTATATTCCCCAGATTCTGTAAGGAAAAGAAAACATATCAACAATTGTGCGAGGGGCAACCCAACTAAAATTCTTTCAATTAGGTCTCATACATTCCTTGCTTCATCAGATTCTACGACGACAAGTACTTTTTCCCATGCAAACGTGTTATTTTGGTGTAGATGACACATATGTAGAAAAATAACAGGAGCAAATAAACAAGAAGAGTTGAAAACAACATCAACCTTCACGGAAGATTCATGTAATCATGCAAAAAAGAGAATCGAGAACGAGAGAGAGAGAGAGAAAGTGGTGAAGGGCGATATTGTGTTATGAGATACCTCAAGCTTAACTATGGCCAATTAAACTATGTGAAACTTTCCTACAATTGTAGAAATCTTTCACCATGGCGAGTAATGAGAAGATGGGTCTGTTGTATATCAAATCCTAGTTGGTTTGTGGAAAATATCTCAGAATGTTCGTCATTGCCACGGCATACCTATGAATGGTATCTTCTGAAAGGTAGGTTTGCAGTTTGGTTTGAATTAATAGTTCTAGGTGGTCTAAGTTTTTTAATGGGTGCTTGTGAACTTCGGCAACATTCCGACGAAAAAGAACAAAAAAAACTTCGGCAACAAATTAATTGGCGCAGTCTTTTTGATGCAATAGTTTCTCTCTCGATCTCATGTAAAAATAATAATGCAGCCGCCACAGAATTGTAAAGGCTGTAGAAGAAAAGAACAAGATACGCACGCGGTGGTGTTTTTAACTTTTAAGGGCTTAGGCACTGCTTTATAAATTAGATTAATTAAGGATTAGTTGGTTATGCTGAAAAAGGTAACATTTGACTGATCTGGGACGACTCCTGATTTATGCGGCCGCATGAATTTGTTTATTGCTTCATTTTGTTCCCACGTTATTCACTCGATGTCATCACACACTTTCTGTTTTCACCATAAACGCCTGATGATGATCCAACGACGCGAGAGACCACTGGACGGCATCACTTGTTGGTGATCATGATGATTATTGATGAGCATGATATATAGTTGCCGACGTAGGCTGGCAATTGTTGACGATTATTACTTAGTGTTGGACACGAAATGAAAGGAGACAAGTGAGGAGGCCAATTGAAGAAGAATACATGATTGGTAGTTAATTCTAGTGATATTTAAGGAGTTGTAATCGCTTGTGAATATAGTAAAGAGCAATCATGGGACATAAAGTTTAATGATTGCAACTGTAACTGTTTTTAACCACATAAAAAATATTAGGGGCTGCATGTTTATGTTCTTTTTTTTTTTGTTTATGAACAGAAATTTTGTTTTTTTGTTCCCGGGAACAAAAAAAAAAACAGAAACGCGTTTGTTTGCGTTTTTGTTCAAAATCTATTTTTTTGTTCTTGGAACGAAAAAAAGAACGGAAATGAGAAAAAAAAAATTGTTTCTTGTTCCAAAAACACTTTTGAAGAAACACTTCTCTTCTCTTTTCTTCTTCTTTTCTTCTTTTCTTCTTCTTTCTTCTTTGGCCGGTCGTCAGCCTCAGCCATAGCCGGCGACTGGCCGTCGAGGGCCGGCGATGCCGTCGAGGGTCAGCGACCTTGCCGGAGCGTCGCCGGCCCCCGACGAGGCCAAGCTTGCCCAGCCAAGGCGAGGCTCGGCCTCACCCACGCCGGCCGAGGCTCGGCCTCGCCTTGGCTGGGCGAGCTCGGGCTCGCCCAAATCCGGCGACACTCGGCCTCGCCGGCGCGGGCGAGCCCAAGCCTCGCCATGGCTGGGCGAGCTCGAGCTCGCCCAGATCCGGCGAGGTCGAGCCTCGCCAGGGGCCGATGAGGCTCGGCCTCGCCGAACCGGGCGAGGCCAAGCTCGCCCGGCCAAGGCGAGGCCAAGCGTCGCCGGCCCCGGCGAGGCTTGGCCTCTCGTGGCTGGGCGAGGTTGCCGGCCCCGTCGCCCGGTCGCCGGCGGCGGCGACCGGCCAAAAGAAGAAAAAAAAAGAAAAAGCAAGGAAAAAGGAAAAATAAAATAAAAACATTAAAAAATTAAAAGAAACAAAAAAAAAGAATAAAAATATACCAAACATGTTTCTATTCATTTTTTATTCCCGGAACAAGTTTACCAAACGCGTTCTTTTGTTCAAAAACTGTTCCCCGGAACAGAAATAATTTTTTTTATTTCTGTTCCCTGAAACAATTTTTGAACAGAAACACAAACAAATAGCCCCTTAGCTGCTTATTAGCAGTTGCGCGGCTTAGACTATAAAAGTTAGTGCGTGGGCATTGTAGAGCATTCACTATCGTCAACAAAAATTTATGTATTTCTCAGTTTCAGTTATCAATTTATCCAAAATTTTAGTATTTGCATTTATTTTCCTTTATTATTCTTGATTATCGTTACGCAATTCAATTCGTGTTAGAATTATCATTGAACTCAATTCACAAAAAAACTAAAGATCAACTTGTGGGGAAAGGTATTTTATTAATTTCCACAGAAAAAGTCGGTAATAAAAAAGTTCGAACTCCATGAAAAAGAAATTTCAACCGCATGAATTATTGAAAAATGAAAAACAAATTTTCAATGCCCATGAATTATTGGAGCTGGGTGCCTTTGAAACCAAAACCCAGATCTTGAGCTTGGGCTCGACTTGCCGGCGGAGCTCAAGGTCGTCCAACGTGGCCTACATCTCAGGATCACCTGGCTCCACGGCAAATAGAGGAGGGTGGAGCGAATGTGTGACGGCAAAGAAGAAGAGCAGTCAATGGTGCACTTCAGTTCATCACTAGGAGATTATGAAAAGTTATAAATAAAAAAGAAAGAAAGAAATGCATCATATCATCGGCCGTGTCACATAGGACCGGCAATGCTAACCAATCCTCAACGTAAAAAAATTTTGCCAGATAAATTATGTTTGAAAATCATCAAAATAGGGCTACATTAACTAAATCAGAAAGTTAAAATTGAATAGTGATCCGTGTAATATGTTTAGAACTTTAGGTAATTTTTTCTATAAAATATCATAGTTAAATTTATCTATTGGCTATGACCAAAGAATTAAGAAAACACGCAGAATTTTTTTAATGGCCACCGAATTACCAAGACTCTTTTTTCCTGGTTGAATTTATTAATGGACCCTGATTTACCGCATGGAAGTTGGCTAAAAGAAAGCATTAAGCAAAGACCTTTTTTGGTCCAATACGTCTTGGAAGTAGCTAAAAGAAATCATTAAACAAAGACTTCAAATTGTCAAGTCGTTGGAGCCGGTCATTCCCAACTTTAGTACCAATTCTGCAATATGCTTTTCTTCTTTCTTTCCGATGATAGGAAGATAAGAACCACGCTCAAAATTGGTCAAGTCGTTGGAGCCGGTCAAGTCTTCAGCATTGCGATGCCAGGATGCTAAGAACCATGTTATAAATTTCTAGTTGTGTTCATACTGAATGTACTGCGTCAAACCTACCTAATTTTCTCCTTGTCTGGACCAACTCCAAAGATTCATTTCCTTCTTTTCCGACAATATTAAAATTTATTTACTTAGAAAGTAGAACTCCCAATGACTTGTTATAAATGATGTGGAATTGTAGATTATTATGTTATATGTGTTGTCCTTTCTTAGTCTATGATTTTTCTAAAGCAAGCACGTCATAGCAGAAAAACTAGAGGGACTACTTAAGGACGCGGATCTAACATTTCGTGATTAAAAGATTGAACAGTAATTTTGGCATATAAATTGTCCCGTGTATATGGGTGCAAGCAAAACTGCAAACTAATCGAACTGCTTTAAGATGATGGCGTGTCATGCAGTGAAAAACTGAATTTTACAATTAAAATAGAGTATTTATAGCAGGCCTAATGCCCTAACAACCCCCCTCCCATTTTTAGCTTAGTTACAATCTACCCTAAACTTCTTTTTTTTTGGTAAAATACCCTAAACTTTTTTTTCGTTTCATAAAAAACCTTAAACTTTTGATATCGTCCCAATTCTACTATAATTTTTTTTCTTGATCTTATAAAAAAACCAAAAGTTTTAGATCAAGTCTCAATTCTACTTTCAACTTTTTTTTTCTAACTTTTACTTGAGTTCCATATTAGTTCCCGTTAACATCGCATTCGAAATCGCTTTTAGTTATGTGGCATTTTCATATTATTACTCTAGGTTTTCCCCTAAACTATATCCAAGCAAGTGTCTGTTGGAGATGAATTTCTATGTAAGCCCAAATGACATCTTATTGGATAAAAAAATTGAGTTAAAATTAGAGCAATTAGGATTTGCTTTATTCAAAAGCTCTTACTTTTAAGAAAGTCTTCCTTCTATCTTGCTCAGGGATTTTTGATTTTGCACTCAATCTTCAATCTCTTGTGGTTGAAGAGCTTGCACTCAAGACACTCAGCTTGAGATGCTCCAATAGCTTGCTTGGGAGTTTTCCATCTCTCGATGTCAAGAGAAATTTTGAACAGAGAGTCAACGGAGGTAGCTAAGGGACTTAAGTAAAAATTGGTGGTTTTTATGAGACAAAAAAAAATTGGGGTAGAATTGAGACAAAACCAAAAGTTTGTGATTTTTTTTGAGAAAAAGAATTTAGGGTAGAATTGAGACTACCCCTAAAGTTGGAGTTTTTTATGAGATTAAGAAAAAAGCTTAGAATTGAAATTGGACCTAAAGTTGAAGGTTTTATGGGGTATTAGGCCATTTATAGCAAAAATTGTCAATGTTGTAATAATTCTTCTTAAACAACTTTCTTACCCTTGATTTGATAGTTGGTAAGAGATTAAGAAGTTAAACCCTTTGAACTAATAATAGATAAGATTGCTAATGTAATTTTTTTTCACTAACTACGTATGCTCTAATTTTCTTTCAAATGCTATTAGGATAGTCAATATTATTAGAAAAGAAAAATATATGGGATCTAATAATGGATGACGGACCATTAAAGAACCTTATATTAGGGTTCCATCAAAACGCATTAGCAATTCATATAGGTTTGCGCTTTTTCCATCAATTTTTTGGCTTTTGACATCCATACCACCTTGAATTAATCTAATTATCCATTGTGGGTTCCACTATTCATTTAAGATTATTTACCTTTATTCTTTCATTTCTTTTCTTTCAAATTTACTAAGAATTTACGAAGAGACAAATCTGCTATGTTCAACTCAAACGATAGAGATTAAGGTTGAACGTAGGGTTTACTTTTGATTTAAGATTATTTTTTACCTTTTTTTTCCTTCTTTTTTGGTCTTCTCTTTTTTCTTTTGCTCCCATCTGGGACAAAATTAGTGTCCCTCTTTTCCAAAAGAATAGTTCATTTGGCAGATAACTAGCAAGTTATTGTGTTAATGAGCTGTATAGTTCTTTTCTTTTGCTTGGAAACCATTAGTTTAAAGGGCTAATACAATGAAAAATCCCAAGCCAATCCACCTATGATCAATTTGTCCTAAATTAATTTTTAGACCATCAAAAATCCCAAATTGATACATTTGTGACAAATTTACTCTATAATATTTTTTGTTAAATTTTACTATCAAATTGCTAAGTTGGATGACACATAACAATTGACTAGTGTACTAGTTTTGGATCATAATCTCCATTTGTCACAGTTATATAAGTTTTGTGGTTTTTTATGGTATTAATCAAATTTAACGAAGGGTATATCTATCACAAATATACCAGTTTGGGGGGTTTTTTGCAGTAAAAATAATTAACTTTGGATAAATTTATCACAAGTGTATCAATTTGGAGTTGTTGTGATCATTTGGAATAAATTTATCAATGATGTACCTATTTGGGACTTTTCGTGATCAAAAAATTATTTTAGAGTAAATTTGTTACAAATAGAGCACTTTATGATTTTTCGTAATATTAACCCAAGTTCACAAATAAACAAAAAGTACAAGTAAAAGTGAAAAGAATCATCCACTAGTTTAATTAATGCATTCGGTTTAATTATAACTTTAACATGTATGATTATGTTATAATTTGTGTTTTTTAAGTACTCGAATTTTGTTTTATGCGATGAATCTAATATTTCAACTTTTATTTATTTTTCATGCCATCACTGCACGGTTTTTTGTAAAGATTTTCAAACAAATTTAAGAATATGACAAAATTAACTACACTCAAAATTTTAAGCATCCCTTATTATCATGCAAATTCAAAAGTTAATGCTCCTTAAAACATTATATGGAATATTATCTTTGCCTCGATTAAATGGAATAATTAGCTATTGACAAGACAATTATGATAATTGTAATTGCATTGTAAGACGCTCCATTCAAACCATTTGCGGATACATAGTCCTTGTCGATCCTAAATGCATCGAAATTTCCAAAGAAAGAGAAGAGAAAAATGATAAGAAATAATCTTAAATTTGGAGCCTACAAGATCGATTTAAGGTGATAGAGAGTGTCAAAAGTCACAAAAGAAGTGGAAAAAATGAGTCATATATAACCCGTCTCATATTCTGAACCCAAAGTCTAAGTAGCGTGCTGCTGAAGTAGCTGCGAGGTGTTTTGGAAGTCATATTTGTTTTGAAAGTCTTCCCAAGTCAGATTTATTATTATTTCATTTCTTTATCAAAAACAGAAAAAGAAGACAAATACTATTTGATTTAATATGCCATGCCTTCATGTCTTACATCATACATAGGGACAATTATTTTAAAAAGTCTTAAATTTATTATATATATGTCAATTTAATCATAATTTTATTAATTTTATTAATTTTATTTTAAATCTTCGATGTGTTAATATAATCATTTTAACTAATTTTGACCAGAAATTCCTAACATGAACGTTTGCGGTCTCACGTGTTATGTTTAGTATACCAGCATTGACATGGATAATTTATATATTTTTTTAATAACTTTTCTGATTATTTTTCTTTTTGGTTGAATTAAATTGGCTCGTCATTCACGTTTAGTCGACTCAAGTGGGGCAGGTTGATTTCTAGGAACAGAGTAGGTCCTTTCAGTGTGAACGGTTGGGTTGATTTTCGGGAACCGAACGGTCCTTTCAATGTGCATTTGTCTAGTCAAGTCGAGTGGCGTCGGGTTAACTGTCAGGAACGGAGCAGGTCGTTTGACTTTGAATTTGTCACTTTCAATGTTTAATTAAAGTTGCACGAAATATCTTCTGATTTTCTTGGTTTTTACCAATGTCTTTCTTCTTTGAAAAATGAGAAATTTTTGTTCCAAATGAGTTAGTCTAGTCAAGATAAAAATATTGAAAATTAAGGATCCGATTATTTCCCAAAATTAAATGATTTAAACAACATTTTTCTAAAAACAGTTGCTTTTATTACTGGAAAAATCAATGAGTTGAAAATATATTCATTGTGCACGAAAATATTTAGATATAAATTGCATTGGTGATAAACATAATTTTTTATTAACTAATTATTTTAAATGATACAAACAATTGTTTTTGATTTGACCCCTTTGCTTTGACCCCTTTGCTGTAATGCACCATTGGGTTGTTGTTGCATATTCATCTCCTGTCGTAACTGCTATTGTCGTTTTCTTTCCCTGTTTAAAAAATTATCTAATCCCCAAGAAAAAATGGCAGGAGGTAACACACACGTATATGAGGATTTTGTAAACCAGCCATTATTATATTTGTTATGTAACTAACTTGAAAATTGTAGGATCTGTATGTTTAGGATTAAGTAGAAACAAAAAGTTTTTTTCTTTTTGCTTTTCCCGAATACGTCCTTATCTAGTATTTTGACACTCCTTAATATAACCCAAATTGTAATAATGCCATATTTATTATAATTGAGATTTACAATATGAAAATACTCAGTAATGTGATATATTTTTATTAGTATTATATATAACTCACACAATTTACTTCTCTTACTATTTATCATGCCTCTAAATTTTCAAAGGGTCAATATGGATAGAGTATTGCTTCTTACTTTCTTTTAAGAGAATTGCTTTATAGATCACATCGCTTTAATTGTTTTTTATGATTCCGAGACACTCGAAACTTTCGCAAAATAAAAATATCGATGCCCAAATCCACATATAATTTTCAACAATTTTTTTAAATTTGAATATTATTGTAAATGTTAAATGGAATATAAAATAAAATTTTACCTCCAATTAACGTAAAACAAATAGTTCCTAAGTCAACGCAGATCAACCAAAAGAATCTTCTCCCTATTTTTTTGGACGGAAAAAGAATATTCTCTTTGGGAGGAAAGAACATGGATGCTCCTACAAGGCGTCAAATGCACGGTTTATATAAGGGGGAAGTGGACCTGAATATATTCTTAAACTATTCCTGCCACCCTGAGAGTAGTTTCCGGGGGAAAATAACCCCTAAGGAGAGGTGGGAAAGGGTGACTCCAAGGAAAGACTTGGTAGAGTCAGGGTAGGGGATTAATAAAGATTCATCCCCCAGTGGGGTACCGTCCAAGCCCCTTGTGGGTAAGGTCCCCAAACTTGATGGACGCGACGTCGGCCTGGGGTCCATGCTTAGCATTCCCCGGAAGGGTCAATATGGATAGATTACTTTTTTTAAGAAATACTTAGCAATTCTCACACTTTAATTATTTTTTATGAGTTCAAAATACTCGAAACTTTCACAAAAGGAAAATATTGATACTTAAATTCACATATAATTTTCTACAATTTTTTTTAAAATTCAATATTATTGTAACTGTCAAATGGAATTTCAATTAATTTTTTTTATCTTTAATTAAGCTAAAACAAATAGGTCCTAAGTCAACGCTAATTGACCAAAAGAATCTTCCCTTTGGGAGGGAAAGAATGTGGATTCCTTTGGAAGACATCCAGTCTGCAGTCAATGATTTTATAAGAGTTTCTAGGAAAAGCTCCGAATGACCTTGCAAAAAATGAATTATTTGAAAATAATAATTGTTTATATTGTTTGAAATAATTAGTTAATAAAAAATATTTTCATTATTAATAACAATTTATATTTAAACAATTTATTGAATAATGAAAATATTTTTCGTTTATTCATTTTTGTAAAAGATACAAGCGACTGTTTTTAGAAAAAAAATTCAAATCATTCATTTTCTACGGAAAAAAAAACCCCCTCAATTGATAAACAAACATCAATGCCAAAAAAATTTCAGTTGGGTTAATTTGTCACGGCATCATAAAAACAAATAACTGCATGTAACAAAAGCAACAGAAGTAATTTGGTCCATGCGTGCTCACGGACCTTTGGTCGATGCACCTCACGGCATTGAGAAGTTGTAAATGAGGGATCATGAAAGGAAAAAGTGCACCGAGTGGACTATGATAAACTTTGAGCGGGTAACGAGTTCAAGCACTCTCTCATCAAGCATTTTCATTTTTTTCTTCTGATTCTGTTTTTGTAATTCAGGAGTATAACGTAGAGATTTGATTATTTAAAAGCACACAGAATACCTTGTACAGCCCAAGAACCATGTTTGCTGATACATAAGATTATAAGATTACCGTTGCTTGTTTTGGCTATGGAGGTGTTGCAGTTGCGAGACGCTTGGAAACACCTTATAAGCGATGCGCTGTCCCTATTCAAAGCTAAATTTGTTATGAGAAAGTTGTACCAAATAGACACATATGGCAGTGTCGGAGAAAATCGATCTGCCAGCATGCCGAAGAGATTGACGAAAATGGACGTAAGCCGAGGCGATATGGAAATTCAGTTGATTAAAGAGCGCAATGGTTCCTACTTAAGCATGAAATGCGGAATGGAGTTTACAGAGAGTGTGAATCCTACGGATCTAAGTGCAACACAAAATAAAGTCAGCTGGGAATAAGATTACAAGGAATTGAGTGCAAGGAATTAAAAGATCCAAGGAAATGAAAGGTACAAGTATCATATACTTGCTGGCCATGAAGATTTGAGGATCTGCTTTGTGACGTGGATAATTACCAAAAAAGTCTTAAATTCAATTTGATCAATTGAGCCCTAGATATTTTAACGATTTGTCAATAGAGTTAATTTAGAGCATTCTGACCGGCAATTGCTAAGGTCTAGGCTCGCCTTGACCAGCTATGTACTACAACAAATGCTTTTCTAGCTCAAATGCACCGAAGCAGCGGAGAACCACAAGACGTCCTTTGGGTGGAGGCCCATTTAGACTAATCATCGTCAACATCATTTTGTTGACTCATACTTTAATGACCCATCTCCCTATTGGCTGAAATTTGGGGGCCCTGCCCCTTAAAAGGCCCGAGAAAGAAGAAATAAGGGGAGAAAACCCCCTTCTCATTTAAAATCCTCCTCATCGTCAACGTCCTTCTGTTGACGCTTACATTTTTTTCTCATCCCGTTTGTAGAATTACCTTCGGTATTCTGTGGACTGTTGGATCATCTCCTCTTGCGATTTTCTGATATTATGGACAAATGCCAGGTCGCATTTCACACTCGAAAATCTCGATGGTGATATAATTTTGACTCATCGACGAAGAATCACATGCTCGGAACGTGAAACGAAGAGTAAACGGCTGATAGAGGACAGATATCGGTCTCTCCAAGATTGTAGGTGGTTGTAGAAAATTACGGAGGAATTTCCCAGTTTATGGGGTCCAGTGCCTCAAGAAATAATGTAAAATCTTAAACAAAGACCTCGTAGTCCATGAATAATCTCTAAAATTTTGTTGATGCGTGCTTTCTTTTTTTGTCATAGTTGACGCATATTTAAACCACCCGAAAGTTGGATTTATGTGCTGAGTCTATGGTCTAGTCAGGCGTCATTTCGCATGCGTTCGAGTGGCTCTGAGATGTCAGGATAACAACGTAAGCATTTGTGGAACCCCAAGTCATTAAATAAAGCCTAGTTCCGGCCAAAATTTTTTTTTAATAAAGCCCTCGTTGCTAGCAACTCGCAAGAACTTAAATAAAAATGCACCTCTCTCTCTCTCTCTCTCTCTTCGACCCTCCTCCAAAACAGGAAGCAAATCTACCTCACAAGAAAAATAAATGTTCCCTCGAATCACCAACGACTTAAATCTTTTCGAACGAGATCTCCATCAACGAGAAGAAAGCATTCTCTTCCCGTTTGGTAATTCACAAAAAAGCGGGGTACGAGAACTAGCCTATTGGTTTAGTAATAGTGTTGAAAGGCATGCTAACCTTGCAATGGGCCTTTCAAGCGCGGGATGCTACTATATTTACCTACGTCAGGACTTTTATTATGACGTAATGTCTATCTTCATCATTATAAGGCTCTCAAATTTCATGTCTATCTTTATCTTCCCGACAGAATGGGAATATATGAGCGATATTGCGGGATCTCCCACCCCAGAGCGAATCTCCTGCCTGCTTCTTCCTCTTGAGCCTTTTAAAGACTTGCTCAAGTCCAATTTCTTCTTATTTGGTAATACACAAAAAAGCAATCTATATCTATTCTCAAGGTTAACTCCCAAAGCAAAGCACCGTCCACTGTTCGTTTGGGGTTGGAGCAAAGGTGTTCTTTTTTACTTACCAGTGACCTCTTCAAAAAATTTAATTTGTCAGCCCTTTCGTAGGATTTACCTTCGGTATTCTGTGGACCATCAGATCATCTCCTCTTGCGATTTTCTGATATTATGGACAGATGCCAGGTCGCATTTCACGCTTGAAGATCCCGATGGTGGTATAATTTTGGCTTATCGACGAAGAATCACATGCCCGGAATGAGCACGTTTCACGTGTACAAAAGTAAACAGCTGATAGAGGGTAGATGTCAATCTCTCCAAGATCGTAGGTGGTTGTGGAAAATTGCAGAGAAATTTCCTAGTTTATAGGGTCCAATGCCTCAAAAAATAATGTGAAATCTTAAACAAAGATCTGATATTTCATGAATAATCTCAAATTTTAATGGGACGCTTTCCACAATAGTAACCAACACATCTATATAAGCCAACTCTGCCAAATGTTGATATCACGGCCAACTTTTGCAGTTACTTTCCACATAAAAAATGGATCGATCGGTAGGATCCTGTCTGATTATCCTGTTTCTGTTCTCATTCCTCATTGGAATACAAGCCCTTAGCTCATCATTTTTCTCTCCTCCCTCTCTAGGGGCAGCAGCGCCCTGTCGTCCTGATCAGAAGTCTGACCTGCTTCAGTTCATAAAAGCGATGATGCCCAATTCAACATCCTTCTTCTGTCAAACGGACGGCTTTTGGGCCACGACACCAAAGATGCTTTCCTGGAATGCCGACAAGGATTGTTGCTCATGGGAGGGAGTCACGTGCGATCAGATGACAGGTCATGTGATTCGCCTTGAACTTGGCTGCCACCCCCCAAACCCGACCTGCTACTCTTTTGCAGCGTCTTCAAACAGCACTAAACTATCTTCATTGGGTTCCCTCAATCTTTCTTCTCCTCACAAAGCAGAAAGGCCATCAGGGTCAAATTCCGATATGCTGCTTCAAAACCTGACCATGTTAAGAATCCTCATTCTCGATGGGTTAAACATGTCTGGTATTGACGTGAGTCGCTTAATGAATCTCCCTCCATCTCTGGAAGTCCTCAGCCTCAGTTCCTGTGAATTGCGCGGCAGGTTATCAGCAAACATTTTCCTTTTGCCAAAGCTGACATGTCTCAATTTATCAGGCAACAAGGAGCTTTTGGGTTACTTACCTGAATCAACTTGGAACAGCTCTTTGAAGGTTTTGGACTTGTCCTCCACAGGCTTCTCTGGAGCATTACCAGAGTCCATCGGTGACCTGCATTCTCTGGAGACACTCTTGCTACAGCAGTGTAATTTCATTGGCTCTATTCCATTGTCACTTGGTAACCTAACACGACTCACCAGATTGGAATTCTCATTGAATAAGCTTAGTGGTCAGGTTCCTCCAACTCTGTCAAACCTTGATCGGCTCACTCTGCTCGATCTTTCCTCCAACAATTTCATAGGTCCAATACCCAATGTCTTCGACAACAAGACACAACTTCAAAAACTGCTTTTCTCACATAACCACTTCGAGGGCCCTATTCCTCCGAGCATAAAAAATCTTTCCAATCTAGCCCTACTCGAGATTTCAAATAACTTCATTTCGGGGTCTATACCATCATCACTGTTCTCTCTTCCATCCTTGACGGGGCTAGACCTCAGTAACAATAGGCTCAGTGGTCACATCGACGAGTTCCTTGCTGCACCCTTATTAGACCATGTCGACCTAAGTGGTAATCAGTTGCGTGGCTCAATCCCAAACTCGATTTTTCAGCTTGGGAACCTCACCTACTTGAGTATCTCAGGAAATAACCTGACCAGTGTTTTAGACCTACGATTGCTCTCGAGACTAAAAAATCTAAAAGATCTCGATCTTTCGGACAACATTTTGTCCCTGAGCAATAGCATAACTATCGATCATGTCTTGCCGAAACTTTCAAAAGTCAGTCTTTCTGGGTGCAACATTACTGTAATGCCTGCATTCTTGAGAAATTCAACCAGCGTGGAGTATATAGACCTGTCGCGCAACAAAATCCACGGTGATATCCCGCCATGGATGTGGGATGTTGGGACCAGGTCATTGTCTTATCTCAATATATCTCACAACTTACTCACTAGCTTTGAACAAGTTCCATGGGAAAATCTTATAGTCCTTGACCTGTATTCGAACTTGATCCAAGGGCCGTTTCTACCTCTATCACTCCCGAATTCGGTTCGCGTCTTCTCACTGGCTAAAAATCAAGTGACGGGCTATATCCCTGGCTCTATTTGTGAAATGAAGGGCCTACAAATTCTTGACCTCTCTCGTAACAATTTCACTGGAACAATTCCTCACTGTCTAGGGAACATCAGCGACAGCCTTGTAGTGTTGGATCTGCAAGAAAATGGACTTTCCGGCACTATCTCCCTCACATTCGGCGAAAATGCTGTCCTGAGAAGTCTTCACCTCAATGGAAACAAATTTGAAGGCCTGTTGCCACGCTCTGTAATCAATTGCAAGCAACTTGAAGCCCTGGATCTCAGTGGTAACAAGTTGAACGATACTTTCCCAAGATGGTTGGAAATACTTCCTAGCCTGCGAGTCTTGTTCTTGCGATCAAACAGACTTCGCGGCTCCATAGCCAACCCCAGAACTGAATTTCCCTTTCCGCAGTTGCGCATTCTCGACCTTTCCTTCAATGAGTTCACCGGTCCTTTGCCCAGCACCTACTTTGCAAAGCTGAAAGCGATAATGTCGACTGATCAGGATGGATCCGAGTTGCGATACATGGACCAAGGTTACTACCAGGATTCCGTGACTGAGATTATTAAAGGAATTGAAGTGCATCTCCCTAAAATCCTAGTGACCCGGACGACTATTGATCTATCAAGCAACAAGTTCCAGGGAATGATTCCGGATGTAATAGGAGAGCTAGGATCACTCAAGGGGCTCAACCTTTCTCATAATAATCTCGACGGCCATATACCATCATCTTTGGGGGACCTTTCCAAGCTTGAGTGGTTGGATCTTTCTTCAAATGAGCTTAGCGGGATGTTACCAACCGAATTGACAAATCTCACGTTTCTGGCGGTCCTAAATGTCTCTTCCAATCAACTTACAGGACCAATTCCTCGAGGGAACCAATTCAACACATTTCAAGCCGAATCCTATCGTGGGAACCTAGGATTGTGCGGGTTTCCATTGTCCAAATCTTGTGCTGATTCCAGGGCGCCGGGGAAGCTTCCTGTCCTGCCTGAAGGCGGGGTTCACTTGGTCTTTGCAAATTTTGTCGAACCAGAGGCCGTGGAAATAGGATTATTATGTGGCATAGTGCTCGGACTAGTCATGAGTAACTTGCGATATCTTAGTTCCTTTTGGCGAGCAAAGAGAGAAGTTAGAAAGATTGCTAGGAAACATATTTCTCCAGTGGGGCCTTGAAACTGATAAGGTTAATAACATTATTGGTGAACCATCGGAAGATTAGATTAGAATAGAAGATATGATTTGATTCTGCCATAGGAAGATTAGATTAGAGTAAGAGATATGATTTGATTTTGATTATTCTAATTGCGAGTTATTTGATCCGATCAATCCGTAAGATTAGATATTTGAAATATAGAATAGGAAATCTGGTTGTCTTCTTAATATAAATAGCAGTATGTACCGTAGAAGCAAAATGTGTATTATGGCTTTCGGTAAAGAACATTCTTCTCTTGGAAAATTGGCCTTTGAATCATTGCTTTCTTAATTCCTCTGATTTTCTTCTTGGTATCAGAGCCTTATACTAAGAGCCAATTTTATTGTCACGCCTCGATCCTCTGAGTGCGTGCCCATCCCTAACTGGTTGATTAAATAACGACGTCCTAGGATGTGTCGCCAACCCATTCATTTTAATGCGCATGCGAAAGCAATTAATTAAATCCCCAGACAACAACAAGATGTGATAGAAAAGCAGGGCCACAAATTTTCTTGAAAACCAAACCACACTTGTATACACATATCAAGCTATGTCATATACATTTCTGCAAAACAAGGGGGGCTAGAGGCTACAGGTCTTTAGGCGTTCGAGTCTTCCTCAAAATACATCGGGGTACCTGGGTCCAATAGATACGAATCCACCACTGATCTCTTCGGAGGATCTGCTGTGCCTTTCATAAGGGCAACTTCTAGCCCATACAAAGGGACTTCAGACTCAGGTATAGGACCCTCTCTCTGTCCATTCTGCTCTTGACGATACCATGATCAGTATTTGTGGGATACCTAATGGGGTAAGGCCTCATCAACCCAGACCACGGATCTCGCCAACTCATAGACCCATCCTCTTGGGTTCCCATGCAGTGGGATAAAACACTTTTGCTCAGTGACTTTCTTTGGTTGCCCAAAACGTTCAGGAGGGGCGGCCATCTAATTATCTAAAAATGTTATCCCACAACAGGGTGAGACGACGTCTCAGCAAGTTCACCCCCTAAGTCCCGACTATGAAGAAAATATGCCCTAATGGCTGCCTAAACATAAGCACACGCTAGAGGACTTACCTTTGCCTCGATTCCTTTATGCAAGTCAGCACAATTCACAAATTCAACAAATCACATCAACAAATCAAATCATCACATCGGATCGAATTATCGATTAATCGACCCAGTTGATTCTATGTCATCAAGACCATTTCCCGGTCAATCCATTCAATACTATCTATAAAGTCCGATCATATCAAGGACTGCTCACTCTAAGCTGAAAATAGATAGTATAGCTCGCACTAAGCTGATAAATAGTATATTACTCTCGTTAAGCTGACATATCAAGCCATTGGGCTGATATAATATACTAATAATGCTCACCAGAAGCTGCCAAGGTATACTGCTCTCGCTAAGTTGATATATCCAAGCCTGTAGGCTGATATAGTACACCAGTATACTGCTCTCACTAAGCTGACATATCAAGCCATTGGGCTGATATAGTATATCCATGATGCTCACTTTAAGCTGATAAAATATATTGCCGCGCTAAGCTGACATATCAAAACCCGTAAGCTGATATAGTATACTCTTCTCACCATATGAGAATGCCACAATTTTTATCATTCCCGATAAAAATAATCATGTGTGCGTACACGGTTGACTTTAGCCAAAATACAATATTTTTTTTTTCATAAACTTCACCATTTAATATGGTCCACCAAAATATATTTGGCATTGTAAACTGACGCTCGGTTATTTTCTTATTAAATACTAAAAATAATAAATTTTGGGGTAATTACCCCAAAATTGCAATCAACACTCAAATTGCACCAAATAACAGTCAAATAAATAAATCAATCACACCATTAGAATCAGCACGAAATTTTGATCATCGACTATTCCAATCTAATTTCCGGAAAATAATAATTAATTAAATAATTACGGAATTTAATTATTAAATACCAATAATACACACTTAGGCCATAAAAGCCTAATTAAATACCGATTCGGGTTCATAAAATTCCCAAACCTCACTAGATAAATACTATAGCTTATCTAGTTGCTAATTACACTAATCTAACCACCTAACATGCATTAACGATCAACTAATTCACTAATCCATTATAACTAACCACTTAATCCAAGCATAACTTAAACTAATCAATCCTTAAGCATCATTAGCTCCCTAAGCGAGGATTAGTGAGTAAACTCACTTGATTAACGAATGACTTGAATCACAACGACAGCGAGGAGGAGACGGTCCACAAATCCCAAAGCGAGAATGCCTTTTGGGGTTCAGAAGGGCACCAAAATGGGCCAAACAGTGAGCTACAAACCCAGACTTCTCGATTTGTTCGGTGCGCCAAAGAAGCTGCTCTGGTGATCAGTTGAGCTAGAAACAGGCAGGGACGGGCGGAGGGGTTGTTGCGGGTTCAGTCGGTGGCTCAGGCGACCACCACAACAACCAGGGGCTTCAGGGAACGCTGCTGGACGCGAGAGGAAGTGCGGAACAGTGGGATGAGCAGGTGAGGCTCGTGGGGGCTCGCGGCTGGGCGCGACGGCGAGTGACGGTGCTGGATGGCTCGGACGGGGCTGGCGATAGCTTGGGAAAGGTTGCTGGTTAGTTTCTAGGTTTTTGGAGACTTCAAGGGGCTGGAAATGGGAGGGGTCGACGGCAGCAAGGAGAAGAAGGGGGAGGGGACAGCTTTGGCTCATGAGGGGGCCACCTTGGTCTTCTTTTATCTCTTTGGTCCCCTTGACTTGGCCCCACTTGCTAGCTGGCTTCCTCGGTCAATTTTTCAGCCTCAATCTTCCTCTAGAAGCTAATGAAGAGGTCTAAAGGTGGTGTCCAAGGGGGGGCTACGAATTTTGAAGACATTTGACTCAATTCCATCTCAATTCCTTTTTGAATCAACTCAATTCGTCTCCTATAAATTCCACCAACGTGTCCTCGATCAAATTAACATTTTTCCTCGCCAATAGAACCTATTTTCTTCCCAATTTAGAGATCAGAAACGGTCCTCTGAATTTCCCGGTCGAAAACGGCCATATCTTGACTTTTCGCCAAAAATCTCGGTTTACAGAAAAAATTTTCGGAGATCGAGTCGATGTTTCTAAAATAACTTATGACACAATAAAACTTTCAATTTCTGAAATTGGATTCAAATTCGCGGTTAATTTTAATCTGGGGCGATTTTAGCATGACCTAGGCTATTGGGTAGTTTTCAGAAATTTTTAGTGCAAATGACCCGTGGTCGATTTTCTTCGAGCCACAATGAATCTCTTCGACACATTGATGACCCTCGGTGGTCGTGAAAATCTCGAAATTTCAAATACGGACACAGGGTACCAAAACGATAGGAAAATCAGTCTAGTGTTGATTGATGAAAATTTTGCAATTTAGTGGAATCACTCACATTTAGCCACATATCTCAGTCGAACCGACCTATTTTTGATCTCTAATTGATCTTTACTATGCCGAAATGATCTCTGTAGATGAGCACGATTGAGTAGTCGATTCCTGATCGAATTCCCAAGTCTATTGCATTAAAATCCCTTATTGACTTCCCTAGATAGTCTCGTTATCCCCAGAGTGATCAGCTTTGAGAATAGCACTATAGGCGCGTCGATGAAATGCCTGATTTATTCAATTGAAAACAGAGCTGAAATTCCAGGATGTCACATTTATCATATTTGTTTTCATCCTTTTCCTTGAGTTCTTCTCTTCTTCATCTACACAATCATGACGAAAAACCCAAATCTAAGATACCCATACCCTATACGCGCAAACCTTTCAAACTTTGTGACTATCAAACTTTTCGAAGGAAATTTCAATCTATGGTAGACACAATTTCTTCACTTCATTAGAAGCTAGGACCTGTTGGGTCTCATCAATGGTCAAATTCAAACTCCACCACTCAGAATATCATGCACAGAAAGGGAAAATTCTGAAGATGTCCTTAATCCAAAGTATCAGCAATGGTATTGTGTTGACCAACTTGTGTAAACATGGATCATTGGATCCTTGTCTGAGGATGTGCTGGGACTCATAATCGGTCTTGAATTGGCTTATAAGGTGTGTAATACATTGTGTTGTCGTTTTACTCAGAGATCTATGGCTAAAGAATTCGAATTAAGGGGTAAGCTTCAATCCTGTCAAAAGCGCAATAGGCCCTTAACCGAGTATTTGCGTGAGCTTGAATTGATTTGTGACCAGTTAAACACAATCAAGAAACCGATTAATGAAATCACAAAGGTCTTTGGTGTTTTAGAGGGTCTCGGAAGTGACTATGAGACGTTTAAGACAACTATGTATTGTCTCAAATATGAGCCGAGCTATGAAGACGTTATTGCTTAGCTCAAGAGGTATAAAGTGCAGCACAAAAATTATTTGTCGAATCAAATAAACCCTAATTTGGCATCTACTGGTGAAAAGGTTGACTAAGCAGTGAGATTGATTCAGGTTCATTTAATTCAACATTTGTTTTTGCTGGCCAAAGAAATTTTAACAGAGGTTTTGAAGGAAATAATGACAGGTTTGACAATAGAGGAAGAGACCACGGTTTTCGTGGAAGGAGATTTAGAAATTATGCCAGATTCTATAACTATGGACCCTCAGGAACTTTCAATGATTCGCCTAGTGGTTATTAGACTGGTGGTTATCAATTTGGTGGAAATTATAGACCAAATCACCTTCTCAGAATGAAGGCTTCGATCATATACAAACACTCCGACTAAGATTGCTAATTCAAAGGAATATCCACTGTGGGTGGTAATTCTGCTTCGAACAGATAGTTTTATGTGGATAATACGAACCTTCGATGTCAGATATGCAAGAGGCCGAGACATGACACTCTATATTATTGGTACCACTTTCTTATCAAAGCGAGCTGATACCAAATGCCTTAGCTACTCTTCACTTGGAGGATAATCAAGGAGGAGATTGGTTCCCGGATTCTAGGGTAACAACTCATATCACGTCATCAACTGGTAACCTCAATTCTTTATCTCCTTACCATGGTTCAAGCAAAGTAATGGTGGGGAATGGAGTTTAAATCGAAAAACCTGTCATTATGCATTTGACTCCGCTACTTATGAGCGTGCTTGTAGTGATAAATATGATCAAGTATCGAGGACGCATGTTGCTATTTTATGGCATAAACTATCCACTTTTGGCTCATAGTCACATTTGTGGTATGTTAAAAAGCTGATGTACATGCATGCAAGTTGGCCAAAATGTCACAACCCATTCGGGCCGATTAAATGGATCCTACTGCTGCTTTCAGTAAGTGACTTATCAACTCCTTTTTTAATATAATGCGGAAACCTCTAATATGTAACCGTGAGGAATTTGATCTCCAGAAAATATACTTTTTTTCTGCAATTTATTTCGTATACCCTCTGTCCAACTGATCTGTTTTTCCTAGTCAAAATCTGTTTATGATTAAGCAAGTTACAACCCACTGACCAAGATATCTTTATTCGTAGATTAAGAAGGCGCTTGCCCCCGCCTCCGCCTCCAGAGCTCCATCAGCAGCATTGAACATGGATTTTATCAAGATTATTGCTGTACTCTCTGTTTTAAAGGCATCAGTCAATTAATTCGCATGTGTAAGATTATCTGATAGTTGAATAAGAGGAAATCTTGAACTCATATTATGTGAAAGATATTTGCGCTCTCAAGAAATGGACGAGATGTTAGTTTGCTTGTAAGAATCCTGCGTCAAATACTTTTTGTTCTTTGCTTGTAGGATGAAATTGCTCTTCTAGTACATGCAACCTGTGATTTGAAAAAAATGATTTTGAGTTTATAGTAAGAATGTTTTGTGCAAACGAAGTAAAAGTATATCATAAATATGTGTAATTATGAAAAGTATTTTTTCAACTCATCTAATCATTAAAAAAAATGAAAGGTTTGAAGTTAGATGTGATTGTCTTGCTTATATCAGATTTAAGGTTGAGAATAGCGTAAATGATGTCATAAATTAAAAAAAGTCATTATCTATTTAGGGGGTCCGGGTTGGCCGACCCAACACCTAATCTAGGGATCAACCCATACAGTATTGGTTCCCAATTTTTGAAATCGAGAACCGACCCTATTGAGGTTCGAACCGAAGATTAGACTGACCCTATGGGTCCGGTTCCAATTCCAAGGTCAAACTGATTATTTTATTGTTTTATTTTTTCCATTCCCTAAAATGACAAACATATTATTTCAAATTACATATCAATCAACAATGTGATATTGAGTAACTAAACTATAAACACAATACATATCAAACATAAATATAAGATAAGATAACAACAACAAAAATATACACTTTCTAAAAACAATAAACCATAAAAACAAACACGCGAAATGATGGAACAAAGGCAGGCGGCAAGGCGAGTGAACAGAGGGAGTGAGGCAAGTGAACAAAGGCAAGTAGCGAGTTGAGCGGTGAATAAGGTGAGCAAGGCCAAGGTGAGTGAAGATTTTTTTTTTTTTGGTCGAATTAGGGCTAGATTGCTTTTTACTATCTAATTTACATGGAGGAGGTGCTAAAATTTAGAGTAAACAAAAGTATATATATTATATAATACATGGTTGGTCCGAGTTCGACCAATTCTAAACTTTCAGGATAGAGGACCAACATGTATAGTGCATGATCCAAAGGTCCCAGGACTAAGGACCAACCCAGTCCTCTTAGGAATCAAACCAAGATGAGCAGGGTTAGGTTGGTCTAAGGTTGATCCAAGGTGGACCGTGGACTAATGCTCACCCCTAACTCTATTCCATTCATTGCTTCATTCATGACATTTTCATGCAAATGAATGTTGGAAACATTCAACATAAGAGAGAGAGATAGGGGGGAGTAGCTGAGCCGACTTTGGTTGGTGGCAAGGTGATGAAGAGAATGAATGGAAATCAAGAGAAAGATTAGTCCATAAAATTGATTTTAGAGGCTGGAATTTTTTCAAGTGTTGAAGCCTATTCAAGGGGGATAGCAAGCATGTTGGACTTGCTATCCCCCTTTGGATGCATTATTAGTCTTCGTGAGCTTGATGAATATGAGAGAACAAGTGATGTTTAGGTCAACTTGATTTGGTCTTTAATTCCCCATGTGAACCATGAGATCGCTTAAAACTCGAGCCAAAAGTTGAGCCAATCCACACTTGTGCATGGCTGGCTAGTGAGGATCACGCATGAAGGTTACTTTGAGAGGTTGTTTGATGTGTTTAGTTATTCATTCTCCGAGATGTTCGCCACATTTTAAATTTTACATCACCACTTGAATTCGAATCCAATGGATTTTCCCATATGTCTTACATGTGATAAGTGTCGGGGCTTGAATCTATATATGCAACCTATTTGCTTGACTTGGGTTCAAATCCAATTATACAGAAACATATCGACCCTATAACTTTGAGGCTAATATCATTATTATTAGGATGATATTTCTTGTCTTTTTTTTTTTTTTTTTTGCATATGCTAGTATAATCTTGATGCTTTATTTTTGCTTAAGATTGTCTATAGTTTAAGATTGAAAGCCATGAACATGGCCCGAGGTAACTGATGTAGGTGGTGTGGTGCGCATCAATTATTTGACGAAATGTCCAAATCGAGTTTCAATCTTGAAAAGGTTGATTCGAGCTTGATTATTGCGATATTCATGTTCTGAGGGTCCATGTTCATGGAAATCAAACATAGATCGGGTTGATGAATTAATTTTTTTATAAAGATAAAAATAAAAATAAAAAATGAAAAATCAGGAAATTTTCCCCAAAAAAATAAAATAAAATAAGGGTTAATATCCTGAAAAATCCAAAACTAATATATTTGTGAAAAATTTACCCCAAACTAATTTTTAACCACAAAAACTCCAAACCGGTACACCTTTGACAAATTTACGCCAAATTATTATAGTTGTGACAAATTTACCCTCTACTAGTTTCCGTTAAATTTTACTATCAAATTACTAAATTGAATGGCATGTGACAGTTGACTGGTATACTAGCTTGAGATTTTATTCTTCATTTGTTATAGTTATACAATTTTTCTGATTTTTCATGTTATTAATTTAGTCTAATGGATGGTATATTTATCACAAATATACCAGTTTGGAATTTTTAACGGTTGAATAAATTAGTTTTGGGTAAATATTTCAGAAGTGTAGTAATTTATGGTTTTTTATGATCGGTTGGGGTAAATTTGTCACGAATGTACCAGTTTAGGGTTTTTCATGATTAAAATATTAGTTTGAGGTAAATTTGTCACGAGTGTATCACTTTAAGGTTTTTAAGGATATTAACCCTAAAAAAAATAGATTAATGCTAAATTAGGGCAGAAATGAATTTTTTTGAATTTTCCTAATTTTCCAAAGCTTGCTTCGATTCTCAGTTAATCCGTGTCTATGAACTGCAGACCTCCTTAACCAGACCTGTAATGGTGCTTTGATCGGATCAGCAACATTCACGATTAACATATAACTCAAAGGAACGTGAAGGGATGCTTTGAGAGATGTAAGAGCCATGAAGGAATTCATTCACATGAGAAGGAAAATTTTTAATGAGTAACTTGATGATGAGAGAGTTTTTGAATGAATTCAATGTGTGATTTGTTCTTTTGTGGGTCGATCAAGCACCTTTGCCCACGGAGATGTGCACTATTAGTCATTGACCTGAATTACACTTATTAATTTATCCATAATCTATGACCAAACCCATTATCTAGTAATTTGGAGATAGGGAAATCCTATGTTTAATGAGCTAAAACAAACGGTTTATTAATCTGGCGCGCATAATTAATGCTCAAAAACCCTCTTTAAAAGAAAATATTTATGATAACAAGGAGACTATATATCTATATTTTTGGCTATTTGGCGAGCAATGCTCTTTGATCCCCCAGCGTGAAGCATCTTTTGTTCGGCAAATTGCTCCTATCAATCAAGCTCCCTCTCTATCATTGAGAGAGGAACCTTTAAAGTCATAACAATCATATAAGGATGAGAATCTCGACAAGATGAGTATCACGCCCTTGCTTTTTTCCGAGTTCCAATAGGAGACGAGAGTAGTCCATCCGTCCTTAAGGATGTGCTGGGCTCGATTCCTAAACACCTCTTCTATACTTCTAGATCACTCTAAATAGTCAAACCTTAGTCTCTGTGGTTCCTCTCTTAGTTACAAGTGATCTTAGCACCCACTTAAGTTCCTATCTTCCTCAGATTCTATAAGGAAAAGAAAACATATCAACAATTGTGTGAGGGGCCATCCAATTAAAATTCTTTGAATTTGGTCTCGTACATTCCTTGCTTCATCAGATTCTATGAGGAAAAGTGCTTCTTCCCATGCACAAGTGTTATTTTGGTGCAAATGACTCATATGAAGAAAAATAAAAGAGAAAACTAAACAAGAAGACTTGAAAACAGCATCAGCCTTCACGGAAGATGCATGTAAATCATGCAAACAAGAGAAATCAAGAACGTGATAGAGAGAGAAAAGTGTTGAAGGGCGAGATTGTGTTATGAGATACCTTAAGCTTAACCTTGGCCAATTAAGCTATGTGAAACTTTCTTACAATTGTAGAATTCTTTCATCTTGGAGAGGAATGAGATGGGTTTGTTGTATATCAAATCCTAGTTGGATTACGGAAAATGTCCCAGAATGCTCGTCATTGCCAATTTGCCACGGCATGCTTATGAATAGTATCTTCTGATTGGTAGGTTTGCAATTTGGTTTGGGTTAGTAGTTCCCGGCTGTCTAAGTTTTTAAGGGGGTGCTTGTGAACTTCGGCAACATTTCGGCAAAAAAAAAAAACTTCGGCAACATATTTAAATGGCGCAGTCTTTTTGATGCAATAGTCTCTCTCTCTCTCTCTCTCTCTCTCTCTCTCATGTCAAAATAATAATGCAGCCGCCACAGAATTGTAAAGGCTGTTGAAGAAAAGGACAACGTACGCACGCGGTGGTGTTTTAACTTCTAAGGGCTTAGGCACTGCTTTATAAATTAGATTAATTATGGATTAGTTGGTTATTGTATACATATGGTAACACCTCTTAATGCTCCAATTTTTATGGACTTGAACGGTGCCCCTCAAGAGCCTCAAGTAGCCTTTCTCATAGCATAGGCTCAAGTGGATTCTAGGCTATAAAACTCAACATCACTCTCCATTGCCATTGAGGAAAGGGCTGAACCGAATCAGGATATCTTATTTCTTATCCCTATTCCAAATCAATTCCCTGACCACTAGTCAAATAGATTTCTAATCTTTTTATTTTTATTCGGGAAACAAACATTAAAATAGAATAATGTGATGATTACTAAACAGGCTCTGATGGGCTCGGTTTACATGAGCTCATTACCCTCAATTCGAGCAATGATCCCACATAGTGAAACTCTGCATTCATGATTTCAGATTGGGAATCTAGTTGTTCTTTTTTGTACATGTTTTTCAGCAAGAGATACATTCAGCTGCTGGCCTAAAGAAATTAAAGAAATGGGTGGCAATTGCACCAGATTTTCAACATTTCCAGCTAACTGGATGAGTCAACTGCAAATGAATCAGGACCAAATAATCATTGTCAAATGCCGTCCGACCTTTATATCTTCAATGGAGTTTCTCCGCAATATCACCGAGTCTTCCTCTGCTTCGCGGGAAAATTGAGTCGGGCTCTTAGAGGGGGCCAATGGCACTGTGTTGCCTGCACATTTACAGAAGGACGGCTAACAGAGCTTGGAAGATTGATTTAGGGCCTCTCCACTTAGATAATTACCAGAGGCATCTCCTTGGATAAAATGTGGTATCTGAACTCAGCAGCAAGGTCTAACAAGGGATTTGGACCACTAACAAAGCAACGAATGTGCAGACACATCTCCTTGTTGACTTGCAGACACTTCTCCCTGTTGACTGACTTCCACTCAGCAACACATCATCCTTTTCATACCATCGTCTTAACTGGCATCAAGGCAAGCCAAATCGAGCTCATAGAAATGCAATTCAGTAACCAGCTAAAGTTTCCAATAGACATTGAAAATGTCTATTCTATGTGTCACATTCAACTAAACTTCTGATGATAATCCTCTATGTTTATTCTGTTGCTGAAACTGGAAAGGAAAGAATATATTTGCAAAGGGAAAGCCTTGCTAACTGTGGGGGTAACGAGGAGAAAATTCCAGCACGGTTAGCACTGTGTTTCTGTACTTCTGGAAATAAGCAACTAAAGCCTCAAGAGAAAGCGATGAGTGTGACATTAATGCCTAAACAAAAGTTAAGTTCGAGAACATGCCCGACGAGGATGGCTCAAGCATCACATGTCTCGAGCAGAGCAAAGCATCTCCCCGGGAAGAAACATATCCAGACGCAGAACAGGCATTTACTCAAGAACTGAAGTGCTAGAAAAATACTTCCCCAACAGCGCATGACGAGTGTTGCGTGTGTACACGCACACGCGCACACACAAATCAATGTATTTCAAGTTTAAAAGCGAAGAACAACCCGAGGAATCATTCCAAGTAGCTTACTCAACCGATTACGCTAATCACCTACTCAACCAAACCACAAGCAAGCATTCAAAAACAACTATTCCGTGGACATCCACACACTCAATCCTACGAAGACACAGTAATGACAGCGATGCCAATCTCGTAGAGCGAAGTAGCTTTTCCTTACACGACAATGCGGGCATCCCTCAGAGACGAGCCTGACCCGCCCCCATACACGACAAATTCCTCTTCAAGAATTGTTTACAAGGGTCGGCGCATGGAAACTCTAATTATTTTTAAGGAATTAATCAACTCTAATTATTTGTAAGGTATTAATCATTCTCCCTTTTTTTCTTGTCCAAAATCTTTCTCCCTTTTTTTCTTGTCCAAAATCATTCTCCTTTCTTTTCTTTTTTTGATCCAAAGAAAGATTCCATTCATTTCTCAAAATAACGACCGAGAGTTACATAAAAAGCTGTCAAACTTAGTAAATCCTTTTTATAAGTGCCTTTTATTATGCTCTATATTCATTTTGCCTCGTTCGATACTGTGAGTTTTTGCTAAATAACAGAAGACACAAGTTTTAATTTGCTCTATCGCTGCAAATTAACAATTATCAAAAATTGCTGCATATTTTGTAACTCTTCTTATCGAAACATTTATTAAGAGTACTTTTATCGTTTTTATTGGCGTTATGGTAATGATGTTGAGAAACTTATTTCGTGTATTGGATTTCACTTGACTGTCTACGGCTCCATTGCGTGTGCTCGGGGTAGAAGTTTTGTATAAATGTATCACCGTGCTATTAATATTAAGTATTTTGATTTAAGTTCTTTTCTTTCTAAGAGGTGGAATAGAATAACCCGGTTGAAGCGTAATGATCATACGTTTGTAATGCATTGTATGTCCCAAAATAGGTCCCATTCTTCTACCCTTTCCCGGGAGTCGATGACTATTCATAGTTTTTACCTTGACACCAAAGAAGAGTTCGACCCAATGCTTTATTTCTGTCCTAGTTGATCCTGATTCGACATTAAAAGTATATTGATTTTTCCCCAATAACTGAATACTTTTGTCTGTAAATACTGCATATTTGATTCCATCCATAAATCGATTTTCTTCCCTATGAGTTTGAGTCTTTTTCCTGATGTCTTGTCTTGTTTAATCACAAGAACTCCTCGATAGGAATATTGGAACACCAATTTGTAGCCCGAAGTTTTGTTCTCTATTATTTTTTCCCCCTCTTTTTGTTACTATATCCAGGTTTTTGATTTTAATATGAAAAGGGGCAAAGCCTAATTATTACATTAGGAAAAAAGTTTCTCAATGTTGAATAATCCAATGCGCCCTCATAAAAAGAAGATTTTGAATAAGCCATCAAGACGCATATAAGCAATTTCCATAGATGTACAATGGGTTATATGGTATGCATTCATTTAATTAACCCTGCAGCTAAATCCACGTTGAGTTTATGACACCATTCTTATGGAAGTACCTTATGATAAGTTTACTGTTTATCAGAAAAATGTCTTGAGCTCAGTTGCTAAACAAGTTTGTATTGAGGATTCTCAAGCAAGACTGCTAGACTAATTCATGGGTATCGCCCACCCACAGTCAACCTTAATACAGAAGCTGGACCAAACTCATCTCTAATCCAATGCAATCAACTGGACTCTGCACGATCAGACACGCAAACACTGAAAAGTTCCGAGAAATCTCGATTTGTTTGCCTTGATGCTTCATTACAGAATGGCCAAGAGTACCTTGTCCATCAAGAGAAAAACCAACTGATAACTGCCGGTCTGTATTGATGACAGAGAAGATGAGCTTCGACAAAAACTGACAAAAAGGCAACTAATTTTAAGGCAAATAGGAATTTACAGCTCTTGCCCCGGAGAAATAACTGCTAGAGATATGAGGCATCCCACACTGCCAATTAACTACAAAGGTGGTGACGACCAGTCAATCCAATGAATTCAAATTGCTATTGAAAAGATCAGCAAAAAGTTGCAAGGGGCATCTTAAAAGGTGTATGCTATATAATTCTCGCTATGTAGCATTAACTCAACCGTTCAAAACTCAGTGCTGTAGTTGGTTTAAGGTTTATCTTAGGGGAGAGAGTGGGATTATGTTTGGTAGATATGAGTCTTTAGTCTCCGAACTTCTCTGAATGGAAAGGCATTTCATTCAAATCCACCTCCCGTTTTCTCTTAACCTTTCTCTTACGCAATATGGCCTCTCCCTCTTCCACATCTTCCGAGAAGTTGCTCGAACTTACCTTGGTTTCTTCTTGCTTAATTCTATCTGAGAAAACATTTGCTCAAGGACTGGGAACCCTAGCAGTTGCTGCCGTTGGGCAATGAATAGGTCTGCTAGCAGAAGTTGAACCATGAATACCTAAATCACTAGACAATCTCTCTGGCGGTTGTTGCGGCTGAGCAACTGAAAGACCGTCCACTCGAACAGCCTCCTCTGTTTTAGTTGCCAAAATCTTTTTCCACTTCATTTTCTCTTGATCATCATATAAACAGATGATAAGGACGGCAAAAGCTACCATTTAGTGGCCTACGTCCGCTTATACACCGCACTTGGAAATTATTCACATACAGCAGCAAAGAAGAAATATGCTCCTCTAAATTCTCATGAACAGAGAGATTGCAGATACGTCTACCACTGGGAGGTCACCAACTTCATAAATCATCACTGCTCAAGGCACATACATTAATTATACCGCAAATTTCTAACCTATCCCCAAAAGCAGACAACCAATTTTATTTTTTGCAAGTCAGGAAACACCGTTTCCTCCATTTACATGAAGAAACATAAAAGCCATAAAATGTAGCAGTTACACATAATGACTGGAATAAGCAAAGACGATATAATAATCACTTTGAGGAAAACTATGTCAAGTCATCTGGCGGCCAGATAAATCACAAAAGATTGGCGTTTCCCCTTTCCACCAAGCAGTACATGTTCTCTCTTTCACTCCATGGAAAAGTAAGTCAGCAGAAGAAATTAGAGATCATCATACCTTGTGTCTGCCGTGGAGTGCCTTTTGCCTCTTTTTGGTTCTACAAATTGCACAGTTAATACCATGGTTGTCCATCGAACCTTTTGGCCACGACTCCACAAGCCATATCAAGTCTCCCAAACATCAAGACATTAAACTGACAAAAGCATCAAGGACCAACTGGTGGATGCAGGTAAAAACAAACCTAAGGCAAGACTTAGGGCCATATACACATTCCACCTCCTCAGTGTCTGCTGTGCTATGTAAGGGAAGAATAAGCAGTTTTGAGATTGAAAATTTTCAGATATTATTTGCATATTACACTGTTGACAATCCAAATTAGAACTGTGCCTCTATCTCAAATTCTTGATCTGACACAGTTCATCAGGAGGCATGTCAAGCATAAAGAATTATGACCATTCAATGAATACAATTTCAAATCATCAGTCCTCTGCAATAGTGTAAAAAAATTACAAAACATAAGAAATTTCCCTGCTACAATCCTCACTCTACAACTAATTATTTGTTAAAAATTTTGGATGTGTGCGCTGCGGAAGCATGATTTTGGTATTGATTATAGTTTTTGTTAGTGACATGTGCAAGTGTATGGTATATTTTGTAGTGTATGAATAAGGGATATGATAGGATAATTGAAGGATATAGGTCACATATATGGGGGAAAATAATTTCATTAGTTGAATAAACTAATTTGATGGAGATACAGTAGAGATCTAACGGTGGAGGGTTTACCTCACCCAAGCAAATGAATGAACTATAAGCTTATTTATTTACAGGCGTGAGTTACCACCTTACTCTACCGACTTAAGAGTACAGAAAATAATATAAAATTTCAGCTTGCTTCTTTGTCTCCTACTTGTTGCGGCTTCTCCCGGATCTTCACGTTGCTTCTCCATTTTTCTATTCTCTGCAGCTCCCTGCCACTTTTGTTGACTTAATTCAGCCAACTTCCAGTTTTCCAACATATGAGAGTCTTCAACTTTGACTTAGACTTTGCCTTTTCTTGCATGCACGTGCACTGTTGCCAACTTGTTCCTTCTTCATTGAGTTATAGTTTCTAGATAGTTTTTAAAAATGGATCACAATTTCCAACACTCCCCCTTGATCTATTTTCGAGATAATCCGAACTTGTGTTGTAAAGTCTTTGTTATACCTTGAAATTTTTCTTGTAATTTGTCCCACCCTTAATCCATTTTCGGGATAATCTGGACTTGTGTTGTAAAGTCTTTGACATACTTTGAAATTTTTCTTGTAATTTGTCTCATGTCTTTTATGTCGTCTTTGTTCCACGATCCCTTGCATTCTCTTGTCGAACCACTTGCACTTGCCTTTGAACATGCATGACTTCTCTTCAAAATGCTCTTCATTTGTGTGTGAGGTTTAGACCTCCATCGTGTGTGGAGGAGTAGAGTTAAGATGGTTTCTATGTCATGAAATACTCTTCCATTAACAAAATATCTTGTACTATCCATTTTCATCAATTAGATAAATTATATCCAAAAAAAAAAAAAAAAAGCCTATGAGAGCCAGAGCCTGAGCCCGAGCTAACAACTACAATTAAGAGTATTTTGATGCCCCGAGACATATGGGACATCATTGAAGAAAAGTCATGCATGTTCAAAGGCAAGTGCAAGTGGTTCGACAAAGGCAAGTGGTTCAACAAGAGAATGCAAGAGATCGTGAAACGAAGACGACATAAAAGACATGGGACAAATTACAAGAAAAATTTCAAGGTTTGTCAAAGAATTTCCAACACTCCCCCTTGATCCATTTTCGGGATAATCCAGACTTGTGTGGTAAAGTCTTTGACATATCTTGAAATTTTTCTTGTAATTTGTCCCATGTCTTTTATGTCGTATTCGTTCCACGATCCATTGCATTCTCGAACCAGCACCGGCTCGAGCTCTGGTCTTTTTAGTTGAGGATGGTGAGGACAAACGCCCATAACCACTGGTCTTTTTAGTTGAGGATGGTGAGGACAAACGCCCATAACCATCCGATATGGCTTCATGGTCCCTTATTAAAAATTTTGGATGTATGTGCTGCGGAAGCATTATTTTAGTATTGATTATAGTTTTTAGTTAGTGACGTGCAAGTGTATGATATATTTTGTAGTGTATGGATAAAAAATAGGATAGAATAATTGAAGGATATAGGTCACATATATGAGGAAAAATAATTTCATTAATTGAATAAACTAATTTGATGGAGATACAGTGGAGGTCTAACGGTGGAGGGTACCCAAGCAAATGAATGAACTACAAGCCTATTTATAGGCGTGAGTTACCGCCTTACTCTACCAACTTAAGAGTATAGAAAATAATATAAAATTTCAGCTTGCTTCTTTGTCTCCCGCTTGTTGCGGCTTCTTCCGGATTCTCGTTGCTGCAGCTGCCACTTTTGTTGACTTAATGTACCAGAAAATTCTCCAAAGTCTTCAACTTTGACTTGGACTCGCCTTTTCTTGCATGCACATGCACTGTTGCCGACTTGTTCCTTCTTCATTGAGTAAGTAGTTTATAGATAGTTTTAGAAAATGGATCACGATTTCCAACATTATTCCTTCGGTGGAGAAATGACCGTGATCTTCATAATTCTGTTATCAAAGCAACTGGTGCCTGTCAAAGGTGGAGAATAAAAGCTAGGTGCAGTAGCATCGTCTTGGCAGGAGGGTACGCCAATCCCCGCCCTGCAAGCCACCGGTGATCCCGACTCTTTCAATATGGTTGAAGATGGGCACTTGTTCAGAGGCATAATACAGCTAATGGAGGAGCAATCACAATCACACTGAAATTCTCCACGGAGACCAAAGTTGTAGCCACGCGTCGTGCTGATGGTCAAACTGCCGTTGATATAATAAATCACGGTGGCAGCATCTGGGGGATGCTCCGCAGTGCAAACACTCCCAGGGCAATTCCCGCTGTGACAATCCTTTAGACCATCCTTGTCCTCGGAGCAGCCAGTGGCAAAAAATAGAGCATAATTCTCGCCTTGTTTAAAGGAAATGTACCTGCTGCCGTTCGGTCGTATGGCATAGTCCATGCTTCCGGAGCTGGAACTTTTCTCAACCACCCTTGTGTAAATCTTTTCTTTGTTGGGGTTATAGACTTCGACAGTTGCATCGCCGGGCAAAGCAGCAGCGGCCTTTCCAACATCTGCGTCATAAGCAGCACCTTAGTTACTTCGGGTCAAAGTTCAAATTCTAATGACAAAAAGCTTTTAATTCTTGACATGTGCAAAAATCTATTTCCTTTGTTATCTAGAAGGGGTCTCCAAATCCATTTATAAATGATTCGGGTTGAACTAACACTAAAGAATAATCTTGTGATCATTTATAAATCCATTACCAGATGGTTTCAAAGCCAGTTAATCATGCAGTAAACCCAACGCACAACAACAAGCAGCATAATTCAAGAAAATTTTTCAGTACTGACAATCTGCGTCGCCAGCGGCCGGGAGTTGTGCAAAAGAACCAAAACCCGCCTGGAACTCCCAGACCAGAACCGAACCCTGCCCTGCCCAAAACTAGGACCGATTGGATTACCCACTCCAAGCCCACCCCAACCAGACCACCCAACCAGACCGGTATATATAAAGTTTTAACTTTTGAGATCGAAACCCTAGTTTCCTCTTCGTCTCTCCTCGCTCATCTCACAGCCTTGCCTCCCTCTCTCACCTTCGCTCTCGATCCCTCCCACTCAGGCCGTTCCCAGTTCCAAAATTTTCAGAACCGATCCCTCCCGGTCCCCGGGCGAGACCGAATCGATCACCCCTACTGGCAGCAAACACTATCTAATCGACGACAAAAAAGAAGAATTGAGAAGCATAACAAAATGTACTTACAACATAAACCGAGAACGGCTAGTAGTGAGAAAGCATATATCGTCGTCCTCTTTGGTCGGGGTTGCTCCATCGTGATAGCGCGAAGGATTTAGAGGGGACCTTCTCTAGGGTTTATGGAGGGAGACGGCGGGGGTAGCATGCACAAGAGGCACCTCCATCGGGTTTTATAGCATATAAGGCGTGCGCTTATTCAGTATTAACCAATTAAAAATTGCGCACAGCATTAAAGAAATAAATTAAAAACCCCTTAATCCACTTAGATTTTTCTTTTCCTCCTCTTCCATCTCAACGCACGAGGCCAACCTCCGCCCCTCGTTTCGGCATAACTACCGGCGGAGTCGGAATTGCCGGCGCCGCAGCAAACTAATTTGACCATCTCCTCCGTCCAATTAAAAAATTACCACGTGGCATCAAATCCCTTAATCCACGAGCCCAACCTCCCTCGTTTCGCCGCCCCCACAGGCGGAGTCGGAATTGCCGGCGCCTCAGCAAACTAATTTGACCGTCTCCTCCGTCCAATTAAAGGGGCCAACCTCCGCCCCTCGTTTCGGCATAACCACCGGCGGAGTCGGAATTGCCGGCGCCGCAGCAAACTAATTTGACCATCTCCTCCGTCCAATTAAAAAATTACCACGTGGCATCAAATCCCTTAATCCACGAGCCCAACCTCCCTCGTTTCGCCGCCCCCACAGGCGGAGTCGGAATTGCCGGCGCCTCAGCAAACTAATTTGACCGTCTCCTCCGTCCAATTAAAAATTACCACGTGGCATCAAAGAAATAAATTAAAGATACCTTAATCCACTTAGATTTTTCCTTTCCCTCTCCTTCCATCTGTACGCACGAGCCCAACCTCCGCCCCTCCTTTAGCTATCGCCACCGGCGGAGTCGGAGTTGCCGGCGCCACAGCAAACTAGTTTGGCCGTCTCCTCCGTCCGTGCCTCAGTTCCAAATCCAGCGAGACGACGACGGAGAGGGTGGACGCAGAGGTCATCTCCCGATCTGGTTTGCTGCTCCAGATCTTGGCTCGTCCATGACTGCCGGCGAAGAGCTCAACAGCTTTGCCGCAGACCGACAAGCCGTCCATGGCTGAGCACTCTGCATCTCCAGATCTGGTTTGCTGCTCAAAAGCTTTGAGCTCGAATCTTGGCCCGTCCATGACTGCTGGCGACGAGCTCAACAGCTTTGTCGCAGACCGTGGCGGCCGCAGTGGGGCGGTGGTTTAGGTATGGTGGCAACGAGCTCCACATGTCAAAATCTAATTGAGTATCAGTGAATAAGCGCACGTCACGTTTCATTGAATGGCGCTTGCAAACCCACTGAATATTTTCTCCACGTCAGGACTCACTACCTCGATTCTCATCGCGGGCCATGGCCATCTTCCATCGTTGGTCATCTCTCGGCCGGCCGGTGTTTCAATAGAGTCCATCACGGGGTTCATTGTCCGCGAGCAAGGTGGGTTCGGCCAGATAGAAGATCGGCCATGGCCCGTGGCGGGAGTCGAAGACTCGAAGGGGACTGGGACCAATTGGGCCTTTGGAAGAGCAAAGATCGGTGTGGGCTCTCGAGCCCACAAAGATAGAAGATCGGCCATGGCCCGTGGTGGGAGTTGAAGCGGACCGGGACTAATTGGGCCTCCGGAAGAGCAAAGTTTGGTGTGGCCTCTCGAGCCCACAAAGATAGAAGATCGGCCATGGCCCGCACTGGGAACAATTGGGCCTTTGGAAGAGCAAGGTTAGGTGTGGGCTCGAGCCCACAGAGATAGAAGGTGGCCTTAGTTTAAGCACCAATGCCTGTGGGATTCTCCAAAAAAAAAAAGGTAAATTCTATGTATTTTTTTTTTTTTTTTTTGGCCTGAAAGTAAATTCTATGAAGTAAAAAAAGAGGATCCATGGAAAAATGGAGTTACCGGCTTATAGTTCCTCAAAACGTCCATCAAAGAGCCGGAGTTGAAGCATAGATGTTCCCAGCTATAGTGCTGGCCTTTCTAGTTTGGCTCTCGAACCTGTAAGAGAAAACGCAAACATGGATGAATATACCGTGCAACCAGGAACATAAAAAAAATAGCCTTTCTCCCGAGGAGATATAACCGATGCTGTCTTGTATTCTTGTAGATCCTTTTCAAGTTTAAATTTGTTCTTTTGAAAAACTCGGCAAAATAGTCCCATAGTTTCGAGAGAAGGGATGCCTCCTCACGAAGGTGGCTTACAGTGACGCTTTTTGTCGGGATTTATTTGAATTTAACTAGATCTCGATGACCGCTCTTAAACACCTTATTTAAACCAAAAGCAAAAACAAATAAAAGTACCGCCGATGATCCGAAATCGATCTATTGCGCCATATTAATGTTAATTTTTGGCGAGATTAACCGAAGGAAGAAAACAAAAACACGGTGAGGTGCAAGCAGACAAGACGCTCAGCTGATTAAACTTGAAACGAATAACATGGTCCAGTTCTCTCTCTCTCTCTCTCTCTCTCTCTTTTTCCCTTAACATGCTCCTATCCTCTTACCTTCACCTGCAGGATTTGTATGGATGGCGAGTGGTGGCGCTGGGTCTTCCCTTTGCCCGTTTTCGGTCGCCGGAGGGTCACGTATCTGGGGTTTCTGGAATCCTCCGCTGCCGCCGCTTGCTCTTCCCTCCTCCGACGGTATTCCTCCCATCCCTATCTCGAATCTCCGCTCTGGTTTGCTGCTCTTTCGCACGGAGGGGAGACGCTAGAAACGAAGATGCAGAAGGAAGAGGAGACGAACGAACCCCGGTGCTTCCTCCTCCCTGTGGGCCTTACGAAAATGCAAAAAATGAGGACGTCCCGGTGGAACAAAAGTCGATGTAATAAAAATGACACCTCCGGATGGAGTCGTTGGAAAAAAAACGGGACGTCCCGATGGAACAAAAGTCGACAAAAGTCGACAAAAGTCGATGCGGAAAGCACGCTATTGGTGGGCCCCAAAGACGAATCTTATGCAGCAAGACATGATTCAAAGAGGCGTTGGGAACGTTTTAGGCCTGTTTGGTAACGTGCCAAACAGTCTAATTCTGATTTTTATTTCTAGAATCAGTTTAGGATGAGAATCGCGTTTGATAAAATTTTTGTTAGAACAGACTGGGAATAGAATTGAGAATCAAAAAAAATTTGATTCTTCGTCTAAGAATCAAAAAAAGAATCAAAAGAGTAAAACTCTCATTCTTCCCTTCCGTCATCCGGCGATTGCCGTCCGCCGCCCACCGCCACCGTCCGTCACCGGTCACGGAGGCAAGCCCGGCCACCGGCAAGGCTCGCTTAGCCACCGGCGAGGCCGGGCGAGCTTCGCCCGGTGCCCGCCGAGGCTCGGGCGACGAGGGTTGACCTCGCCGAGGGGCGGCGATGCTTCGATGAGCGTCGCCGCCCTCGCCCGGCCGATCGCCGGGACCGGCGACCGGCCACACATGAAGAAAAAGAAGAATAGGAAAAAATGGAAAAAAAAAAAGTAAAAAAAGTATTTAAAATTTATTTAAAAATCAAAAGAAATTAATTTGGAACAAAATCAATTGAAGACGGTATCAAACGCAATTTATTCCAAAATAAAAAAATTTTGGACAATTACCAAACGTTTTTTTTACTCAAAATCAATTCCAGGAATAGAATAAAAATAATCATTTCTCGAATCGCTCAGGAAGTAATCGTTATCAAACGCGCCTTAAGAAACGTTGGGAACGTTTTAGCAAAAGGAGAGGTACGCTACCCGTCCTTTTCCTTTTGCTAACGATGACCCATTTTAAGATTTTTATTAATTTCCTTCGGTCTATTCCTATCGCTGTCTGTCGAGCCGTTTCGAATTTGGCTTTCTTTCATTTCTTTTTTAAAGGTCGGAATCCATTTCAAAATTTCAAGACACGTTAATTTGCAAGGCATCAAGCACAACGAACTTTCCCCGCCTTTAATTCATTTATTTGCTGAGCCCCGGAAAAAAACGTACCCTATGGCCAGGGGGGCCTAACCTTGCATCATTGAAGTTGTTCACAGGTAAAACCTCGTCGAGAGGGTTGTTGCCGAATCTACACGGGTCCGCCTGTCTTGGCACTGTCGGCAATTGCCAGACTGCCCTTCTTATTCAGATGTTTCTTTTTCTTCCCAAAATAAGGGAATGCCTCTGGATGCTTTACATCCTTATAATCCTGAAGTTCGAACGGAGTCAGGACGAAAACTTTTTTAAGGACTTGTACAAGAAGCCAAGGGGATTGAATGACGACTACTTCGTTACGCATCTCCATCCGATCAAAAAGTAAAAAGTAAAGATGCGATGCCTATCTCTAGAAAAATTATAGTGGGGTGGGGACGGTGGATCATTTAAGGAACCTGATGCAGTTCTGCCAATCAATAACGCCTTTCACAAGCGACGCCACATGTCTTGTATCCGCTTTTACTGCTGGGTAAATCTCAAATCAGTACATCTATAATAAATTTACTTTAAATTATTTTTTTGATTACTAAAAAATTCAAATTAATATACTTTTGATAAATTTATTTCAAACTAGTATATTTTTAACTAATTTATTTTAATAATTAACGCATGACAATTGACTTAAAATATCAATTTAAGATTTTACTTTCCGTTTACCACAGTTTCCAATTTTTGTAATTTTTTTATAATATTAATCTAATTTAGTTGATGATATATTTGTCACAAATTTATTAATTTTGGATTTTTTGCGGTCGAATAAATTAGTTTAGGGTAAATTTATGTAAATACACCAATTTAAGATTTTTTTTATAATTAGTCGGGATAAATTTTTTCAGAGGTGTATCAATTTGAAATAGTCAAAAAAATAATTTGAGATGAATTTACCATAAATATATTTTTGAGGTTTTTCAATCCTAAATTATTTTCCTGACGTAATAATAAATCAAAAGATCTTTGCACTAACTACTACTGACAAACCTTCGTCGATTGTCCCCACGTGTCGAAATCTTAAAGCGATGAACTGACTCAAACGCGAGTGGCTCCCAACCAAATTCAAAACGACGTCCCATTTCTTTGATCGAAATTAGTCAAAGCCGTTCACAATTATTTAAAAAGCCACCTAACGATGGCGACATCCCACCAACCCAAATTCAAAACGACGTCTCGGACGTCCCGTTTCTTTGGTCAATGAAAGAAAAAAAAACGTATGGGTGGACCAAGACTTAAATTTGGTGTAAGTCGTTGCGCCGGTCTTTACTTATTAGAAAGTGGAATACGCAAACGTTCGTCACACGCGATGCAAAATTGCAGATTATTATTTGTTTGGATTAATATCACAAAAAATTTCAAATTAATATACTTATGGTGAATTCATTTTTAAATTAAATTTTTTATTATCAAAAATCTCAGATCGGTATACATTTGACAAATTTACCCTAAACTAGTACATTTTTGACAAATTTATTATTTGTTAGTTTTTATCAAATTATATTATCAAATTATTAAATTTGATGACACACGATAGTTTTTTTTTTTTTTTTTTGTCAGTTCATGATAGTTGACTAATATGGTAGTTTGAGATTTACTCTTCATTTGTCATAATTGTACCAATTTTATGATTTTTGTAGCATTAATCCAATTAAATGTTTAAGGTTGTTTGTGATTATTTGAGGTAAATTTGTTATGAGTGCAACATCTAATATCATCCTGGAAAAGCCAACAAGGTTGCGAATGGACTAAGCCGAAAGTCATCAATTGTATAGATAATGATTCAAGAGTGGATTCTACTCAAAGGAGTTCAAGATTTGGATTTTAAGTTGGAGGTACGTCACATTTCAAGTCTCATGGCTATCCTCGGAATTAAATCGGAAGTGCAAGTGAAGATTAACACGCTATAGTGGACAGACCCTGAAATCAAGAGGATGTGGAAAAGAAAAACTGATTTTCAAGTTATGGATGACAGATTATTAAATTTCATGAACGATTGTGCGTGCCCAACAATGTGGAGCTTAAGGAATAAATTTTGTCAGAAACCCATCTTAATAGTTATAGTATTTATCCATGCAGCACAAAGATGTATTAGAATCTGCGCCAATATTATTGGTGGAATTGTATGAATGCAGATATCGCCAAGTATGTTACAAAGTGTTTGACATGCCAACAAGTGAAGGTACAACATTACAAACCTAGTGGATTTTTGTAACCTTTCGAGATTTCCGAGTGGAAATGGGAACATATCATAATGAATTTTGTGATGAGATTGCCAAGAAGTCAGTGAGGTAACGATTCCACTTGGGTCGTGGTTGACAAGTTAACGAAGTTTGCGCTCTTCATCGCCATATGAAATGACTTTGCATTAGACAGATATGCTGAATTGTACGTGCGACAGATAGTTCGTCTCCATAGAGTGCTAGTGACAATCATGTCAAATTGAGACCCAAAGTTTACGACAGCTTTTTGGAAAAATTTACAAATTGCCTTGGGAACAAAGTTGCAGTATAGCACAGCCTACCATCCATAGACGGATGACCAATCTTAAAAGACTATTCATATGCTTGAGGATATGCGAGCTTGTGTAATAGACTTCAAAGGAAGTTGAGAGAAACAATTTCATCTGGTTGAGTTCGCCTATAACAACAACTATCAGCAGAGCATCAAGATGGCACTATTTGAAGCGTTGTATGGCGGAGCCTGTATAACTCCTGTTTGTTGGGACGAAGTTGGAGAGGGCAAGATTACGAGCCCTAAGTTGGTTCAGCAGTCAGTGGACGCCGTCAAAGTCATTCGAGAAAAGCTCAAGACCGCCCAAAGCCGTTAGAAGAGCTATGCAGATAAACGACGTTAGCCCTTGAAGTTTCAAGTAGGTGAACATATATTCCTCAAAGTGTCATCGATGAGAGGTATTTCGTATTTTGGCAAAAAAGGGAAATTGAGCCCAAGGTACTTAGCCCCTTTGAGATTTTGGAGCGGATTGGGACTTTGGCATATCGTCTTGCGTTACTACTAAGACTTGCTTAAGTGCATGACGTCTTTCACATGTCGATGCTGATGAATTCGAACTTGATTCGACCTAGGTGCTGAATTTCGAGGAAATAGCTATGGATGAGAGGATGTTGTACGTGAAGAGACCGGTTCGGATAGTAGACCGAAATGAGTAAGTGCTACGTAACAAGACAATTCCCTTAGTCAAAGTAGCCTAACAACACCATGGAACGGAAGGAGCCACGTGAGAAAGTGAAGAGTCGATGAGATGTCAATATTCTCACATTTTTCTTAAAGAGTTGTAATTATTCAAATTTCGATGACGAAATTTTTGTAATAAAGGAAGAGTTGTGATAACTTGAAATTTGGCCATATTTCGAAATATATAAAATAGTTATTTCATCGACGCACTTCTAGTTATTTTACTCTGAACTAATCACTTATGAGTTAACTAATTCATTAGATGAGGCCGTAAAAAGTTAAAACGCGAAAGACCAGAGAATTCGATCAAAAATCAACCGCTCGACTATAAAGATTGACAATGATTGATACTACGCTATTATAAATCAATTAGCGAACGGATATAAATCGATTTGACGGAAGTACGTAATCGGTTCGTGAGTGATTCCGCACGATTACGATATTCACGTCAAGCGACAATAAACCGATTTTCTATTGATCTTATATTTCATGGTACGTAATTGAACCATCGCAATTACATGATAATCGAGGATCGTCCACGATTCAAAGAGGCACAAACGTAGATTGAAAATTATTGATGACAGGTCAACCACGCGAAAACCCCTAGAAGCCACATAATAGATTATATCGTACTAAAGTCGCGTTCGATCGATTTTTAATCACGAAATTTAATTTGATTTCCAATATCGAATTTTCGAGAATTTCGAAATTAAATTATTGGACATCACCTCATCGTCCGTCAAATTATCGGCAAATCCTAAATTTTCGGAAAAGAAATTATCAAATGAAAAATCAGAGACTGAAAAAAAAAAAAAAAGAAATTCTCTCAATCTTTTTTCTCTCTCCTCATCCTTCTCCTCCCCCCTCGCGCCAACCCCTCCTTCTACCGAAATTTCCCCCTTTTTCTCCTCTTTCTTCTCTCTCTCTCTCTCTCTCTCTCCCCCACTTTTCCTCCCCTTCACGCCACCTTCTGCCACCCCCTTTTCTTTTTCATTTTCCTTTTCTTTTTCCCTCTTTCTTCTCCCTCTTTTCTCTTTCTCTCTTCTTCTCCTCTCCCCCCGGGGCCACGCCGTTCCTTTTCCCTTCTTGCTGCAGCCGATGGTTCCTCCCTCCATCTCCTCGCTTTTCTCTTCCACTCTTCCTCCTCCTTCATTTCTTCTTCGTCCCACCTCATTTTCTTTTTCACCCCTTCCATCAACGCCATCTCCCACCACCGTACACCTCCATACACCACCGCCATTCACCACCACACATCACTGCCGTCTCCACCACCGCTGATTGCCGCCGTCGAGTTCCCAATCGAGTCACGAGCCTCATGTTTTCGTCGCTGTCACCGTGAGCTTGCCATTGCCGGAACCGTGAGTTAGCTTCCAAATGGTGGATTAAGGTGTTAATTATGTATAGGGGTGGTTAGTTTAATATTAATGATAGTTAGTATTTATTAATTTTAGTTTAGCTTTAATTGCAATTAAGGGTGGTTTAGATTTAATTTAAGTGTGATTAGTTTAAATAATTATGATTAGATTAATTAATCGTGATTTATTTATTTATTTAATCGTACTTATTTTAGTTAATTTCAATTAAGTTTTAATTGATTATAGTTATGTAATAAATTGAGTTTAGTTTAATTAATCGTGATTAGCCTAATTAATCACGATTAGCTTAATAATCACGATTAGCGTAATTAATGACGGATTAGTTATTAAGTAAAATTTTATACTTGTTTTACTGGATGAATTTACACTTAATTCTAATCGTTTGAGCATGTAATACCATGATATTTGATTACCCATATCATGTATTTTAAATGCTATTTCTCAAAGATGGTTTATTGGTAAGAAAATAGCAAACTTTGAGGTATTGTGTTTTTTTTTTTTTGAACAAATTGAGGTATTGTGTTTGGACGCCATATTTTACGTGATAAAAGGGGCAATGATGTTTTAAAATGAAAGTGTGCAAAATTTGATAGATTGATTTTAAATATGGGATCATGTGCAATTATTTTATCAAAATTTTAAATGTAAAGATTTTCCGAGATTTGTTATTTAAACACGAACTATTTTACACGGGCAATTGACAGAAGATAAAAATTGGGTTGAATGTTGGCGTGCTTGTGTGGTTATTTAATTGAACCCGTTACCCAACAAGAGTTTGGGGACGATGCCCGATGTTTATCGGATGCCTGGCGAGGGTCCGGATGCCAAGTCACGGTTGAGGCTGAACCGATACTCCTTCATGAAATGCTATCTAGGTGGGGTTTTAGACGATACCGTACCCGATGAGGCGGGATGATGCCTGGTCATGCCGGACCGGCAACTCGTGTGTTGGCCATGGCCCGATAAGTCGTAATAATCGGAACACGTGTAAATGGTTGTAATACATTACGCTTGATTATGAGGTAAAACTGTTAGGCATGGTATGGGACGTGTTAAAACGAGTTTTACCTTATAATCGGGACCTGTGTAGATATTTGGCGCATGAGAGTTATGTGTTCTGATTATTGATTATGCTTATTATATTTATAATGGCATATGTGATACTAATATACAAGGGTGTGCCAAGGCGAGGTAAAATTGTATGCCATTGCATGATTAGGCTACCTCCGAGACGAATTTACGTTATAATCGAAGCTTAGGAAGTTGACTCACCCTATTGTTGTTAACCATTTTCAGGGCCGTAACGTGGAGAACTGCCAAGTGCGGTTGTGATGAGCGCGAGATGCGACACCTTTTTGGTTGGCCCTGCAGTTAGTGAAGTTTAGGTTAACTCTAATTTCTGAAGGTTTTTGAGAGAGTTGATAGGAATTGGTTGTGGAAAGGCTTGTAATTATTAAATTTCCTAGGGATAACAGCAGATAAATAAATATGTTGTTTTTGGCAATATATGCTAGTTTTACTATCCGTGTTGTTTGTTTATTGACTAGGTGTTTATTTTAATTGCTTCCACATGCATTTAATCGAAAAATAAAAAGAATGGGTCGGCGATGCATCCTAGGACGTCACAATTTATTCGACCGTCAAGGGATGTTCGCTCGTTTGAAGTTCGGGGCATGACATATAAACTCAAAAATTGAAGTACACTTTCCAAATATATAACATGGGGCGCCTGCCGTTCATTAAATTTCGCTTGGTGGTATATATAGCGGTTGAGGTATTGATTCTCTTGTATCATATGTTGAATACTACTCCGTTGTATTGGTCTGTCTTTCTCAAACTACACTTCGGACTTACCTGAGGACCATACTTAAAAATCCCATATCAGCTCTCTCTCTCTTTCTCTCTCTCAAATATTTAAACTTAAATTGATGGCATTAATAAACATTTTTCATTGATTAATTATTTCAACTAATAAATATGATCATGTTTAGAAAAAGATTTTACATATAATTTATTTTTCACTTAACAAACAGAACCTAAATGTTTCAAAATCAAAATGCTTATTTGAACAAATGAGATGCATACTCCACTTTTCAGTTTGCAGCATGGTGAGTTGCATCCAGTGCGATTTACTTGAATATCAAGCTAACAACCTCCTCAGTACAGTGAGTGGGGCAGGCTTTGGTGATTACTTAATATTTGGATATTATTAGGTGTCGGTTGCTTCGGCTTTAAATTGAATTGGTCGATGTCATCAACGTTCGATCAGCTCAAGTCGGTTCAGGTTGATTTTCAGGGACAAAGCGGTTTCTTTGATTATGGGTTTGCCGCCTCTGATCTTAAAATAGAATTACACACCACATCATGTGACTTACTTGGCTCTTGCAATGTCTTTTCTCTTTGATAGGATTATCAATTGTAAATTATTTTTTAATGAGAAAATTTTGTTTCAAGCGAGTTAGTTGAGTCAAAGAGGAAACATTGAGAATTAAGTTATCATTTTTTTTGTCAAAATTTCTTTTCATCTCCCTTCTGAATTGACTCATTTCCTGTTATTCTTTTTAACAACAGAGGGGATGAGATGAGTTTCGCACAAAAGTAAAGATATATTCGAAAAGAATATGCATAACGTCTGATCGCAATAAATATATTTCATTTCCTTTTTTCTTTAACTATAATTAATACCGTCATTTTGCAATAATAACAGAAGAAAGATTTTAACAAATTTCAAAAGATCGGGCGGCACACTGCAAAACATCAGGGGAGAATTTGTTACATATGGAAAATTTAGGGGTCATACTTATCGAAATTTTGGTAATTTCCTTTAGCTTTTCCAGGTGCAACTTTTCCTAATTGAGGTGCACTTTTATTCCCCAATAGACCGCTAGCTGCTGGGCATACGTGTCTTCCATTTTATTTGAAGAATTTTTCATCTTTTGATCGACAGTGGGTCCTGAATTTTTTGTATCACTTTACTTAGCCGACATATTGCCATGCCTTTACTTATTTCACCATTTTTCCTGAAAAAAAAAAAAGAAGAAAAACTCTTTTTGTGGAACGGTTCCCGTTTTGTGTGTATACACGTGCTTAAAAAGAAAAGCATATAAGCATTTGATCTATTACTTTAGGCCCACCAGTATTCGTATTAACCGGAACTTCTCGATAAGAATTTTACTATTTCATGAACATGCATAACATGCTAATCATGATCATTTATGCATGTTTTTCTACTGTAATGGTGCGGATAGTCATTTCATATCTTTCATTGCTCTTTATGTCTATTCAATCATAGTTGTCAGTTTTTTCGACCCAAAAAAAAAAAAATCATAGCTCTCAGTCATGGCTTTTTTTTTTTTTAATATTTTTTTATTGCACAAAGACACAAAAAGCAATCAGAAATGCGAGGAGCGCATGCGTGAGGACCAAAAGCTAATGAAGTTAAAAAATATAGATGATTCAAGGTTGATGAAGTTCAGAAAATTCAGGAGATACTTTGGTCAAGAAACAGTAGTTAATCCATTTTCATGTGAAGCTTAATGAGGATAGATACCAAAATGCTAAGGGAAAATTGTCCAAAAATCATAAATTTATTGCTCATTTACCAGTTTGATTCTAAACTTTTAGTTTTGTCAATTCAATCATAAACATTTTCATATTTTACCAATTGAGTCAATTCCATCAATTTTAATCGAAATTTACTAACATGAACTAATGTGGACATCGAGCCATATCGAGGAGGTGGTGCTAGGGACCCATTGTCTATTCATACTTGGTTTGATTACTCGAGCGCGAGGCCAAGCAATTCGGGCAAATTTGTTGGCGTCATGATTCGTGATCTTCGGCATGGAGATGACCTTGGATCAAATCTTGAAGAATCTTGGAAATCTTAGCGCAATTTGATTATATGAACACCAAATACCAAGTCATATATATATATTCTCGTTTAGGAATATTCTAAAATATGATGCATTATATTTCTCGGGTTGGTTTTAGGGTTTGTTTGGCGGCTAGAAGGCCTATATTAAAGACTGACTGAATTTCTTTGGGGGAGATAATTTATTTTTGAGGAAAAGTTGAGAGGTTCTCTTTTACTGTTCTTTTGAAGACTTGACTTTATCAAGATTCTCTTGTGGCGGTCGATTCAACTTATCAAGCGAGATAGCGAATTCTTTCGCTCGTGGCGTCTATAACGTTGGTTGGTTGACACGCGTTTGTCAACAGGTCACGTTCATACTGAGGTTGCCAATCACAGGTTTAATTGGAGGTCGAGATTCGCAATTCGCACCATCCGACCTTCGTAGAACGATCTTTCCGCAACGATTCATATCATGAACGCTAATCATTTTACATAGCACGGTTGGCACGACGTTGATAATTTTTAATAATATTTTAATATTTTTGAATTTATTTATTTATTTTTTTCTTCTTCTTTTTATCGGTGGCTAACCACTAGCTAGGCGAGGTTAAGCCTTGGCAATGGGAGCTTGCCCAAGTCAAGGCGACCTCACCAAATCAAAGGAGGGGAGCCGCTGTCGGGGCTCACCCTAACTTAAGCGAGACTTGGCGAGAGTCGACCTCACCCAATGTTGGCTTGGCCCAACTAATGCCTAGCTAGGTTGCCTTAGCTTGGGTGAGGGCAATCTTGTCGAGTCTCACTTGGGTGAAGGCAACCCTAGCGAGGGCCATTAGCCATGGCCAAGCAAGTGGGCTAGCCTCGCCGACCACAAGCAAGGTCTAGCTCACCTTGCCAACTCTTGCCTGGGTGAGGGTGACCACGACCCAACTACTAGCCATTGCTGGATGGGTGGGCGAGCCTTGCCTTCCACAAGCGAGGACAAGCCCTAGCGAGGGGAGCCCTCACCTAGGCTAGGGTGACCTAGCTAGATCTGGTAGGCTCACCCTCTCTAGGCTCACCCTAGCCTAGGTGAGACCTAGCGAGGGTCCTCACCTTGGCCCAACCGACACTCGGCTAGGCTGCCTTGGCCTAGGCAAGGTTGACCCTCTCTAGATCTCGCCTAGGCAAGGGCAACCCCGCTTAGCCATGGCTGGCTATCGACAAAAAGAAGAAGAAAGAAAAAATAATAATTCAAAAAATATTAAAATATTATTAAAAATTATCCACTTCAAAGCTGGTCATCTTGCATGGCACTACAGTATCTATGTTGGCAAATTTCAGTCAAAATTAGTCACATTGACTTAATTAACAAAAAGTGAAAATATTTAAGATTGAATTGGCAAAATTGAAAATTTTAGAATTAAATTTACAAAATTGAAAAATTTAGGATTAAATTGACAAAAATATAATAGATTTAGGATAGTTTTCCCAAAATGCTAGAGACCAAGAAAAATCAAAGTTCAGCAGGGTAATTTGTAACTTTTCAAATTCTGAGGGTTGCTGTGAAATGATATCAAAGTTGAGGGGGTGATTTATAACTTTTCAAAATTTAGGGGCAATTGTTCAACAATGTCAAAGCTCAGAAGGAATTCCAGCAATTAAACCTATTCTTTCTCCAGAATAATTTGTAAAAACAGTTTTGAAGTCCGGCCCTTTCTACTTTGTAAATTTTAATGTTTGCTTCATTTGTATTTTTGAACTTAGAAAATCTTAGAGTGCCGTGCCATCATAACGAGCCTGAATCAGTCGGATCAATTTGTGTGCTAAATCACGTTGAGGTTATGACACTTCCCTTCTTGAAGTACCTCATAATAAGTTTAGTATTCATCAGAAATATGTCTTGACCTCAGTTACTAAACAAGTTTGTGTTAAGGATTCTCGAGCGGGGCTGCTTGACTAATTCATCGGTATGCCCACGGTCAGCCTTGATGCAGGAGCTGGACCAAACTCAATCTCTAATCCAATGCAATCAACTAGACTCTGCGTGATCAAACAGTGAAACACTGAAAAGTTATGGGAAATCTCATTCCATTTGCCTTGCTACTCCCTACTTATCTACCTAGTAAGATACTTCATTATAGAAAGACCAAGAGTACCTCGTCCATCAAGAGAAAAATTGATTGGCAACTGCCGCTCTATATCGATGACATAGAAGACGATCTACGAAATAAACTCGAAAAAAGGCAACTAATTTTAAGGCAAATAGGAATTTACAGCTCTTGCCCCAGAGAAATCACTGCTAGAGATATGAGGCATCCCACAATGCCAGTTAACTACAAAGGCAGTGATAACCAGTCAATCAAATGAATTCAAATAACTATTGAAAAGATCAGCAAGAGGAAATGAACTTATGTTGCAAGGGACATCTGTATGCTTTCTAATTCTCACTATGTAGCGTTAACTCGACTGTTCAAAACTCAGCGCTGCAGTTGGTTGAAGGTTTATTTTAAGGGGGAAGAGAGGGATTGGGTTTGGAAGATACGAGTCTTTCCTCTCCGAACTTCTCTGAATGGAAAGGCATTTCATTCAAATCCACCTCCGGTTTTCTCTTAACCTTTTTCTTAGGCACTATGGCCTCTCCCTGTCTCGCATCTTCCGAGAAGTTGCTTGAGTTACCTTGGTTTTCTCTTGCTTAATTCTATCTGAGGAGACATTTGCTGAAGGACTGGGAAGCCTAGCGGTTGCTGCTGTTGGGCTGTGAATAGGCCTGCTAGCAGAAGTTGAACCATGAATGCCTGAATCAATAGACAATCTCTCTGGCGAGGGTTGTGGCTAAGCAACTGAAAGACCCTCAACTCGAACCGACTCCTCTGTTTTAGGCTCCGACATCTTTTTTCGCCTCATTTTCTCTTGATCCTCCTACAAACAGATGATAAGAACGGCATAAGCTGCCATTTAGTTGCATATATCTGCTTACGCGTCACACTTGGAAGAAGAAATTCACATACAGGAGTAAAAAAGAAAGATGCTACTCTACATTCTCATGGAAAGCGAAACTGCAGATACTTTTACCACTATGAGGTCTCCAAATTCATAAATTACACCGCTCAAGGCACATACATTAATTATATCAATGTAATCTATTCTATAAAGTAGACAACCAATTTAATTTACTTTAGGACTCGGGAATCACCGTTCCTTCCATCCACATGAAGAAACATAAAAGCCATATTACGTAAAATTGCCCATAAAACATGTCAAGGCAATCGGTGGAATAGGCAAGGACAATATAATAATCACTTCGACGGAAAACCATGTTAAGTCAGAACACAAAAAATCGGCGTTCTCCCTTTTCACCAAGCACTACATATTCTCTTTGAGTCCATGGAAAAGAAAGTCGGTGAAAGAATGTAGAAATAATCATACCTTGTGTCTGCTGTAAAGCGCCCTTCGCGTTTCTTTGGCCCTACAAATTGCACGCTTAATACCATGGTTGTTCATAAAACCATTTGGCCACAACTCTGCAAGCTGTAACCAGACTCCAAAAAGTCAAGACATTACTCTGACAAAAGCCTCAGAACCAGTGGATGCAGGTAAAAACCAACTGAGGTGATAAATAAACGGAGACCATATAAAATAACAAGTCAAGCCAACCAATTTAGTGGGTTCCCCATGTTTCATTATGCATGCTATCATGATTATCATAAAAATGTTTACTTGAAACGAATTCACAGATGCCCCAAGTTGAGAACTGCAGCCATTTCAAATAGCGGGTTGCACCATCCACTCTTTGCATTAGATATTAATTCAGAACCAGGGCAAAGGCAGGTTTGGTGCTTGCATAATTTCATATAAATACGTGAATAAATCATAAATTAACACTGCATGTGAAACCCACATCAGAAAAATCATCACCATGTTTGACAACTATATGAACATGCTTGCAACTGTGACCATACTACATCTTGAATATCAGCACTGTATATGCAGTTGATCCCACATCCAGCTATTATTTCCTGCAAAACTATGGCAATATACACAATCCTTCACAAAGATGAACCGTCAAAACAAGATTGCAACAAGTCTATAGCAGCTAGACAGCAATATGAATAGTAATTTTTAGTTTTTTGGGGCCAGTGGTACCTCAGCATATAATTTTCTGACTTGTGGACTGGTGTCCTCATCAAGACCTTGAAAGCATGAAATCAAATAGACAACCACGTTTAAAAGTAGCTTTCTAAAGCATGTTTCCACTCATAAAGGGCAGTATAAAAAATGCAGATGAATTATGTACGTCGACAAAAAGGTCATAGAGATCACAAATCTTGTCCTCCATAGCTGCATCCATATCATATTGTTTTTTAGGGATTGTTTTTTCTTCTGATTCCTGAAAATCATCCGATAATCCAGATTGATGCTGTAGAGCTTGAATATTTGGCGGAGAATGATAACCTTGGTAAGCAATGCAATAACATAAATTATAATTAAGGAACCAACAAAAAGCAAATTCTTCTGAACCCTCGGCATCAAACATTAATAATAACTGGCAAAAAAAGCCATTCAAAAGTCAGTCACGTCGCACAAAGAAACCATTAAAGATGACAAATCATTCAATTTTGCCAAGTCATGTGCACCAGTAGTAAAAGCTATGAAAAGAAGAGGGCAGTGAAATAACTCTGAGCTTCATAGCTGATAAGATTCAAAGAAATCATATGATACAGTGTCGCTCTCCTCCCATCAACCGAACCCAATGAAAAAAAAAAAGACAATAATAATGGAAGGAAATGGAGAGAAAAGAAGCAAGAAAACAAAGGGAAGTGCTCAGATTAATGCTTCATAAGAGAGCCTAGCAACAAGGTAGAATACAGCATATCATGTTGAAACAAACTATATGTGAAATTCAAATCCAAAAATATAAATGTGACTTTTAGAAAATACAATTGTTGAAATAGCTGTGTGTTAAGGAAAAGTCTAAGATACTATACGACCGATGAGGCCGTTTAACTATGCCAAGTTATGAAGAAAATTATGTGACACGACCGATGAGGCCCTTCAATTGTCGAAGGCTAAAACATGTTAAGTTCCATTTTCTTTCGCGTGGCGCATGTGTCTGATTATATGGTGGTGGAGTGGGTGCGCGTGCATTGGGGGTTTAGTGGAGGAAACATGAAGCAAAAAGGTTCAAAACAATGTGAACCTTAAAAGCCTAGCCCCTATAACCCAGTGGTATCAGCAAGAAAAATTCTGCAGCCTTAACCCCCTTGAGTCTATCCCAAGCAAAGGTGGCAAAATGGGTCAAAGATCCACTTTTTAACTCATACTTAGCTGACTGGGTATTATCTGTGTTGGTTCGAATTTAAAGAACATATTGTTATGGCTCTAGAGCAGCAAAGCCCAACCAGATATGGGTTTTAACGGGTCTAACAAACCCATTTTCAACCCACACTCGCTCCGCGTCAAACGAGCTATCCACGCTCTTCATCATGGCCCAATCTCCTGCTTCCTCGTGATGACTGATGAGAGAGACATATAATTGTTAACAAGTTTTTCATTCCATGCTAAAATTTATTGATCCGTTTTGCGTTCATTAATTGGGTTTTAATATGGTCCTGTGATCCTTACTAAATATGCTTGAAAAGTAATTAACTCAATATATAAAATTCCCCCACACTACTTCATTAATCCTTGTTTGAAAAAATTGCGAACACATTGGGATTATTATCAACTAATGAGGACAAGCCCCCACCCCAGTAATTTGGGCCAATCCTATATGCAACTAATGAGGAAAGAAACAGGTGGAGGGACCTGTCCTGGGGTGGGAGTCCTTGCGTGTCTGTCTTCCGTAAAGGCAGGGTTAGGCCTTGAAAAATATTCTAACCCCACTGCTGGACCGGCCACAATCCCTTTAAGGGAAAACGACCATCTCGCTTGATCCCCGTGAAGCCTTCCCCAGGTAACCAATCCGTGAGCGTAGTTCAGGGAAATGATGATGCCAGGATAAAACCTGGGTGGCCGTTTTCCCTTAAAGGGAAAATCCTATATGCAACTAATGGAACATCCTTCCCTCGTGATTCTCAAGAGTTCGTAATTGACGAGTTCCATCATTTCCACGATTGTAGTTCTTTTTTTACAGACTATTGCACAATCATTCCTCAATTAGAAAGTTTTCTTTTTCTATATAATTGATTTAAGGTATGTTTAGATTTTCCAAAATACAAAATTTTAAAATATCCGCATTAATATAAAAGATTAAAAAAAGGGTTAGTTTCAAACTTCTAGCACCAGGAAAAATAAAAAAAAAAGAGATGTGTTTTAGCATCTTGAATTTTCAATTAATTCAGTAATTCCTCATTTTTTTTATTCTTTTCACATGTAATTTGTTTTTAATTGGTTGGTTTCTTTTAGTATGCTCTTTTCCATATTTGAGGGGGAAATTTGCTAAAAATTGGAGCCAGGATTGGGTTGTGAATGGGCGCAGTCCAGTGATTTCAAGTACAGGTTGCTAAAATTATATTTCATAGAATATTCAGTATGGGTCGGACCCATTTTTGACCCACTAAAACCCATCAAACTAACGTGTATGACATGGTCTAATCACAAGAGAATCACAACTCTTTAAAGGTAAAACCCCCAAAAAGTTTTTTTTTTTTTCAAATGCTACTTAAACTCAAAGTTCGTTTACAAAGAGTTTTTACCAAACATAATATGCGTTCCCTAGAGGGTGTTGGCTTTTAGCATTTGCATTACACTCAAAGCCCATTTGCAAAGCTGAACCAAACCCATCTTAAGATAATGAACACCATTAATAGGAAATGGGCCAACAAAATCTTCACGGGCCTACTCTGCCCAACCCACATGAACATGCCTGGTGATCATGGACTGCCAAGCTAATGGCTATACAAGTTGGAGGCGCAGAAATGATTGGGGACCTACTCAGTGATGGAGCCGGTCTAGGTTGAGGAAGGGCGAAATTCATCAATGGAACATGAAGTCAAAAATATATTTGCCAAAAATTTGAATAAGCTCACGCATGATCAAGTGTATTGTAGCCCTTATGAGTTTAAAAACTACAATATCTCAAATTTTGTAGTGACTTTTCTCTGAGAACTTAACTGACTATTTGAGCAAGGATTTTTTTGTCTTGATGACTACAGATCATAGTTACGTGTAACTTTGATATTCAACTAATGATGGCTTTATCAGTATACAAATAATCCTTTTTCCTTACCAAAAGTAAAAAAATAAATCCTTTTTCAAGAACGGAAAAGTTCACCTGAAAGAAATAAGGTCTCTCTGTGTCCAAAGGCGTACACCTAACGAGGAGACAGCAACGTAAGGTACTGGATAAAATATTCTGATCACATCAACCAATGGTTTTTTAGGCCAATATAGACGGCTGAGAAAGAGAAAAACGGAGTAGTTTTGCTCATTTTTCATGGCCCCCTATCTCTTAGTCCCTTCAAAACAATAACCATCCAATTCTTAGAAAAGTAGGATTCGTTTCCTGATGTTATTCTATTGATATTTATCAACTTCATGAAATCTAAGATTTTGTGAAATTGCTGTCAACTGTTTAACAAATAGTATCGGTCTTGAGTTGAAATATTTCCAGACCTCTATTTGCCTCCCCGGTTAATTATTTTCACGCTTGGTACTAAACAAAAAAGGATTAGATTAAATGTAAAGGGGTGATGGAATATTTAAATATTAAACCGTGCATTTATTTAATAGCTTAAATTTTTAAAACAATTGGTAGTAATCTTACAAAATCCTACATGAGAAAGTATATTTTAGAAGAATATATAGTGTGTTACCAATCATATTATTTAAGATTTCTTTTTAAAAAGAATAGTAAGGAATTAATTGGTTTTACCGTATTGGCAACAGAGTCTTTGTATATTAAGATGTTTTCTCACAATTTATGAATCCGCATTTCCTTGTCGCTACATTGACAAATATTCTTGGAGGGCTATGATTATACGCATTATATGTGAGTTCCAAACTTTCAAAGTATTAATAAGATAGACTCATAATCTACATTAATCACTTTCCCTTAACGCTTAAAATATGGGAAACAAAATATTGGACACATCAATTGTACAAGACTAGTCATTGCCAATGTAGGACTAATTCCTATGGCAACGGACAGGATTATTTGTCACAAGTTAAACTTGTCCTTAAAAATTTGGGAAGTTGGCGAAAAACTCATGCGGACTTGGGCAGTAGATATTGTAGGAAGAAGTAAAAATCTCCAGCTTCGTCAGTGGTTAAAGCAAGATCGCCTAGACGCCAAAAAAATAAAAATAAATAAAAGAGCAAGATCGCCTTGACTTGAGTGTTGTACTTGTGGCAATTGATGATCTTTTATATCTTTTTTCATCTTCATCTAGTCATAGAGGCTATTCATTATCTCGAAATTATAACAAAAAAAAAGCTTATTTTTGTAATGGAGTTAATTTATATATTCGCAAATAACACCATGTGATGTTGTCTTCTTTGCATCATATCGATTACTATCTTTCTCCTTTTTTAAGCGAAAAAGGAATTCCCAACAAATGCATTGAGATTCATTGTTACTCGTTAGTTTATACCTGAACGAGGCTATCTTATATGTAAATGAATGCAAGCGATGATTTCTAGATCGAGAACATTGATTGGAAATTAATTAGACATCTAATCGATTCACAGTACAAAATAAACTATAAATGAAAAAAATCATTTAAAGAACACACGGATTGATGCGTTAGCATATGGTCCACGAGTAATAGGAGTGCATTTGCTAATCATGGGGTGTTCTTTTTGATTTTTTTTTTGTTTTTTTCTCCTTTCACGTGCATGCGTACAATTAAGAGACCGAATTGATTATAGTTACAATTAGTAGGTATGCATCTTCTTCATGAATAATGGCGGATATGAATGAGACGTCTCCTCATAAAAGGAATGAAATGATAGATTAAAATAGATCTAACAACACTTAGCTCCAAACACTTCTATTAGTTCGCCATTGTTTAACCCAAGATCAAAGTAAAGACAACGGTAAAAAAGGAGAGGATGAATTGTCCCTAATTGACATCTCTTTGATGTTCGCACAAAATGGAAAATCCACCTCCACCTTGTATAAGTATGCATGATTCCATTAATAGAAACCCTTTTAGCTTCAAATTTTTATCACATGATACTCGTATAATGAAAGCGTAACTATTCCCTATTTATTATTCCATATGTATCTGTAAAAAAAAAGGACATATGGGCTAAGAACAGTTTACAATCATTTCCATATTTATTGAATTATTGGCTTCAAGGTTACGTGACGGCTAAAGCCTACAGTCTTCCGTGCATTCACATGGCCTTAAAGAATTGCCAAGAGAGGAAGTTTGGCGGAGAAAGCTCACGTGAGTTACTTGCAAGCGGTTAGAAAATTATCCATTTTCAAGAATTTGATGGTAAGAAAAAGATAACGTGTAGAATTGAGCAGCACTCATCACACGAAGAAGGAAAAATCTCCAGTTTCGTCAGCAGTCAAAGCAACATCGCCACGACCAATGTACATTTGTACTCGTGGCAATTGACCTTTATGTCCATTTTCATCTTTATGGTATACCAGAGGCCGCTAACTGTCTGGCAATTATAACGAACTTATTCTTGCTGTGGAGTTCAATTTATATATGCACAAATCTACCGCTTGATATTGACTTTTTACGCATTAGTTCATTTACTTTCTTTTTCCCATTTTAAGGTGAAATTTTTTTTTTATAAAAGCAATAAGATTCATTTTAACTTGTTAGTATCACAAGTAGGATGCCCAGCAGACGTACGTCATATTCCTCCATACGCCGTGAAAACCACATAAAAAAGGCCAACCCGAATTGATTAATTTGAGAATGCAAGTGTCTACAAATTCAGCATCGGCAAGGAATGGAATGAAAAAAGCCAGCATCAATTTCAAACATCCACCTAGCATTAGCATTAGAAGAACATACCAACATAACCACCATCTACAGCTATGTACCTCTTGAATTGTTCTATATTGAAACAGAGTATGCATAACATTAGACAAGACCCCGATTAATTTGAGAATGCAAGTGTTACAAAAATTCAGCATCGGCAAGGAACGGAATGAAAAAAGCTAGCATCAATTCCAAGATCCATTTAGCATTAGAAGAACATACCGACATAACCACCATCTACAGCTAGCTATATAACTCTTCAATTGTTCTATATTGAAACAGAGTATGCATAACATGAAACAAGACCCCCAATTAATTTGAGAATGCAAGTGTCTGCAAATTCAGCATCGGCAAGGAATGGAATGAAAAAAGCCAGCATCAATTTCAAACATCCACCTAGCATTAGAAGAACATACCAACATAACCACCATCTAAAGCTATGTACCTCTTGAATTGTTCTATATTGAAACAGAGTGTGCATAACATGAGACAAGACCCCCGATTAATTTGAGAATGCAAGTGTTACAAAAATTCAGCATCAGCAAGGAACGGAATGAAAAAAGCTAGCATCAATTCCAAGATCCACTTAGCATTAGAAGAACATACCGACATAACCACCATCTACAGCTAGCTATATAACTCTTCAATTGTTCTATATTAAAACAGAGTATGCATAACATGAAACAAGACCCCCAATTAATTCGAGAATGCAAATGTCTCCAAATTAAGCATTGGCAAGGAATGGAATGAAAAAAGCCAGCATCAACCTCAAACATCCACCTAGCATTAGAAGAACATACCAACATAACCACCATCTAAAGCTATGTACCTCTTGAATTGTTCTATATTGAAGCAGAGTATGCATAACATGAGACAAGACCCCCGATTAATTTGAGAATGCAAGTGTTACAAAAATTCAGCATCGGCAAGGAACAGAATGAAAAAAACTAGCATCAATTCCAAGATCCATTTAGCATTAGAAGAACATACCGACATAACCACCATCTACAGCTAGCTATATAACTCTTCAATTGTTCTATATTGAAACAGAGTATGCATAACATGAAACAAGACCCCCAATTAATTTGAGAATGCAAGTGTCTCCAAATTCAGCATCAGCAAGGAATGGAATGAAAAAAGCCAGCATCAACCTCAATCATCCACCTAGCATTAGAAGAACATACCAACATAACCACCATCTACAGCTATGTACCTCTTGAATTGTTCTATATTGAAGCAGAGTATGCATAACATGAGACAAGACCCCCGATTAATTTGAGAATGCAAGTGTTACAAAAATTTAGCATCGGCAAGGAACGGAATGAAAAAAGCTAGCATCAATTCCAAGATCCACTTAGCATTAGAAGAACATACCGACATAACCACCATCTACAGCTAGCTATATAACTCTTCAATTGTTCTATATTGAAACAGAGTATGCATAACATGAAACAAGACCCCCAATTAATTTGAGAATGCAAGTGTCTGCAAATTCAGCATCGGCAAGGAATGGAATGAAAAAAGCCAGCATCAACTTCAAACATCCACCTAGCATTAGAAGAACATACCAGCATAACCACCATCTACAGCTATGTACCTCTTCAATTGTTCTATGTTGAAACGGAGTATGCATAGCATGAGACAAGACCCCCGATTAATTTGAGAATGCAAGTGTTACAAATTCAGCATCGGCAAGGAATGGAATGAAAAAAACTAGCATCAATTTCAAAGATCCACTTAGCATTAGAAGAATATACCAACATAACCACCATCTACAGCTACGTACCTCCTCTTCAATTGTTATATATTGAAACAGGGTATGCACAACATGAAACAAGACTCCTGATTAATTTGAGAATGCAAGTGTCTACAAATTCAGGATCGGCAAGGAATGGAATGAAAAAAGCTAGCATCAATTTCAAAAATCCACCTAGCATTAGAAGAACATACCAATATAACCACCATCTACAGCTATGTACCTCTTCAATTGTTCTATGTTGAAACGGAGTATGCTTAACATGAAACAAGACTCCTGATTAATTTGTGCCGGGCGCACTCTCCCCCCTCCCCCCTAGGTGGATAGCAAGTTGCACTGCCATTGATAAACTGTACTGTATTTACAAGCATGAATGGTAGATGACCCAACAGAATGAGTAACCAGCATTACAAACTGTACACAACGCACATGTAGTTCGACTTTCTATCAGGAGTGTTCCTGTAGATCTTTTTTTTTTTTTTCCTCCCTATATATCAACAGAGAACTTTTGACCCTGCCCAAATCCGAGACAACCCATCCTCAACAAGAACAGACAGAAAAAAGTGAAAAACAAAGCGTGGAGTTCAGAACTCCAAAGAAGAAACAGGGTACAAACAAAGCATAAGAAATGGAAGACGATACAGAAACAAGACACAAGCAAAACATAAAACCTTTACCCCCTTCTCATGTACACTATTCACTCCCCTCTCATGAACTAAACTGTCACCGTCACAACTAAGCTTTCCAACCGTGGTCATCTGACTATGACTTGCCAAATCCCATTCTTGAATTCGCAACGGGTCCCTGCCGTTGGAGGATAATCATAAGAGCCAGGCATGGCGCAATCTTGGCCAGGCGGAAGTGAAAGGCCAGTCACATTCTTGCACGCCATGAGCATTCGCTGCTGTCCCATCTCTTCAGGTCCTTGCCAAATCTTATGAGGCTCCAGACATTTGTCCAGGGGTAAGACGCAACTGATGGATGAGCAATTACATCCGGAACCCTGGAAAACCAATTTTACGCCGACATTATAGCCATGAAGCGCACTAATGGTCAGAGTGCCTTTGTTATATTCAATCGCGGTGACGTCTATCGGACGTTCCTTGACACAATCATCTTGAGGACAGTCTCCACTGATGCACTTAACTTGACCATTGATCTTGGAACACCCAATGCGAAATAACAGAACCGAATGACTGTCGTGTCCCACGGAAATGTCAATTGTGCCGTTCGATGGAACTGGTGGATAATCAATTATTTGAAGGCCTGAACTCCTAGCAACCATCAACCTCGGGAAAATCTCATCGCTTCTGGAGTTTTTTACAGCAAAAGTGATATTATCAGCTGAAGCCTTGCCGAGATCTGCAAAAGTAAAGCTTCGATTACTTTTTCGTTTTTTTAATCCAAAGCCAGACGATTTCAAACCCGGCAAATTGGTGCAGTAAAGCCAAACGGGGCAAGAGCAAAGCAGAATGATTGGAAAAGCTAACACACGATACGAAGATCATCTCTTCTTCAGTAATTTCATTTTCGCGTTGCTCCGCCCAGGCGACACACGATGAAATCGACAACGGGGAAGAAAAGAGTTAAGAAGGATAACAAAAGTAGACAAACCGCTGCAGAGAACCAGCAGTAGCGGCAGCACAAGCATCGCCTCCTTCGGTAGGCCCATGATCGCCTCGAAGATTGGGGCCATGATCGCCGCGAAGATTGGGGCTTAGGGTTTTGGACAGGGGAATTAGGTGCTTCGATAGGGTTTTTGTCGCGGTGGTTTTGAGCGCGCGCATATAGACAGATAGAAAATGGTAATGGCTGGACAGCGGCTACCGGGGAGCGAAGATGGAGTCTCGCCGATGAGGAATTGCGATATCGGGGAAGACGAAGAGGAAGAGGAAGAAGAAGAGAAGGAGGGAAAGGGAATTTAATTCCGACTGAAAAATAAATGCGTTCAACATGGGATTTTATTTCTAAAATAGGGTTGATACCTAAAAACCTCAGGGTATATATATATATATGATAAATTTATCTCAAATCTCAAATTAGTACACTTATGATAAATTTACCCAGATTGACCCTAAAAAAACCTAAAATTTATATACTTGTGATAAATTTACCCCAAACTAATTTATACGATAGCCAAAAACCCTAAATTGATATATTTTGACAAATATAATCTCCATTAAATTGGATTGATACCACAAAAAATCACAAAAATTGTATAACTATGACAAACGGAGAGTAAAATCTCAAATTGATACACTAGTTAACTGTCACATGTCATTCAACAATAAAACTTAACAAGAACTAACAGAGGATAAATTTGTCACAGATGTACTAGTTTTGGGTAAATTGTTTTAGTGATCAAAAAATTAGTTTTAGGTAAATTTATACCAATTTAGGGTTTTTCAGGATATTAACCTTATAAAATATCTTCCACTCTAGCTTTATAGTCGAAGCACCAACGCTTGTGGGATTTTAGATAAAGTAAATTCTATGAAGTTTAAAGAGAGGATGGCAAAATGGAGTTACCTAAGTATATTGTTCCTCAAAGCGTCCACCAAAGAACGGAGTTGAAGTGTAGAGATGTTCCCAAGCAATGCCATTGGCCTTGTCTAAATTCGGTTCCCAAAACCCGTAAGGTTGCATTTAATAGTCAATATAAAATTTAAAGTAAGATGAAATTTATTATATCATGTATTTGGTACTTGCTTAAAACCTGGATAAAGTCGGATATAAAGATGATATAGACCAAATAAAATTATCCCATGAAGGAGATAGAATAAATATAGATAGGATTTCTAGCATCCATAATAGAAAAAATCATTTTTCTTGAATAACAAATTTCTTAAATTAACAGAATTAAAATTATATTTTAATATAAATAATATTTGAATTCTAATATAAGAAATTGAAAATAACAAGTAACAATATAATTATTTTATTTATACATTCAAATTTATTTATATTTTATAGTATAAATTCAATATATAACTATATTTATATTTATTACATATTTTAGGTATTTCATGTGCATTTGTACAGTTTACTATTTGATGAAATTTTATTATAAAATGATCCAAGGGGAAGAATGAAACAAAGAATTAAAAAAAGAGGAAAATAAAGTAAAATAAGTGAATAAAAATAAAATAGATAAGAGTGTCGCAAGAAATTTTTACCATTTCCGTTTGTAAAATTTTTTGCTCATTTATATTAATATGTCATATATATCAAATAATGTATACAATATGATGTGAATATATTCAATTTTATTATTGTAATAATCAAATAATAGATAGAATATAGCAAAATCCATTAATTTCATATCATATCTTTTCCAAACCTATCCTAATTATAAATCTGAACAATCGAAATGCGACTATCTATGAATCACTACCATCCAACCCAAGAACGTAAAATAGCCTTTGTCCGAAGGACATAAGCAATGCCGTCTTCTATTAATATGACCGAATATATAGCTACATACAAATTGACAAGTGTAGAAATTAGGATGTTTTATAATATCAAGAATAAAGTCATTTATAGTTATGAAACCTTAAATAATGATAATGATGTTCAGCAATTAGTGCAATGCTAATTATTATTTTGCGGACCTTTTATTTAAACAAAAACATGGGGGGCAATGCCGCTATTTATCCCAAACCGATAAGCACGTGCTCAAAATTAATTTTCATATCATAAAAAATCATAAACCGATAAATCTGTTATTTTCTTATCACAAATTCCAAATTAGTACACTCTGACATATTTACAATTTCGTTACTTTTCATCTAATATCCTTGATGACTGACAATGCAGAAACACATGAGGCAAACTGCTAGAATGACCAACATACTACGTGCATCCCACTTGAAAATTCAACATAAATGGATTCCTAGACGACGTTGTCTCGAAGAAGTCAAGTCAAGAAAAAAAAAAAGAATTGAAATTGGAATATATCACAATTTTGCCCGAAGAGGGCCCTTACGTTTCAAAAATCTGTAAAATCCCTAATTTTGCCTCAATTTTGCACTATGGTTTTGGTAGACTTATCATGATGTAACCATTTAAATTTTTTGTTATACGAAAATTAATTAACTATAAATGCGACATAGATGCATAGTCGTATAAACCTCGAATCTAAAGAAAATGAACTAAGATTGGAAAGTTTGCTAAGATCAGCTTTGGAGCAAATTGGCTTTGGTGATATTAACCGAAAGATACAAGGTGAGACACACCTATTGAGAATTGAACCCACGACCTCTAACATAAGTTCCACGAATTCCAAACTTATCTAAAATTTGTTAGTTTCCGTCTAGGGGGGAAAAAAGAGGATTGAAATTGGAAAATCTTCTAATTTTGCCCTAAAAGGGCCCTTAGGTATCAAAAATCTGTCAAAATCCCTAATCTTGCCTCAATTTTGCACTAAAATTTTGGTAGATTTGTCACGGGCATAACCGTTTAGATATTTTATGAAACGAAAATTAATTGAGGATAAGTGGCACACAAATATATAGCGGTATTAACGTTGGATCTGAAGAAAATGAACGAAGATCGGAAAATTTGCTAAAATCACCTTTGGAGAAAATTGGCTTTGGCGATATTTACCCAAAAATACACTGTGAGACGCGCCTATGGAAAATTGAACCCACGACCTCTAACATAAAGCGAGCACACAGGACGCTCGGCTGATAAAGACTTGCTGTTCTATTATCTACACCTGCACGGCAGAGGTGCCGGTGCTCGGTCTCACGTCGCCGTTTCCGGTCGTGGCATCGCGTTTCTGGCGGTGCTGGAATCTGCTTCTGCTGCTGCTGCCGCTAACTCTTCCTCCTCCAACGGTTTTACCTTCCATCTCTATCTTGAAATCTTCGGTTCGACGTGCTCTTTCCCACATGATTTCACGATGGAGGAGAGATGTTAAGTATGAAAGATGTGAGGTGCGTTTACCTGGGTTTCAGGGAGACAAGAAGCTGGATGGTTGGGCAGGACCATGTACCGAGGCACTCCATGCCCTCTGTCGTCCGAACGAGCTCTTGAAGGCACCGATTCGCTGGAACCGTCTCTTCTTCTTGCTGTTCCTAATGGCCTGGAGAAGGTCAGTGCCGATCTTCTCACCATCGTCTCTGAACACACGGATTCCAGCATCGTGGAGGCGATCCGTCACGGTTTTTTTTTGCGAGCATCCTTGCCACCGAAACTCAAGAACACACACCATAGTTGCTGATCGTATGCTTTTTCGACGATTGCTCCTTCTGTTGCTCTGGACAAACTTGGATGAACGAGTCTCTCTGTTACTACGAATTGCGTTGCCATAGGAAGATGACCGCGCAGAGGGGGAGCCCTCGGCAATTCCCTTCAGGATGTACATCGCGTGTGAAAAGGACGGCTGAACAAAAATCGACTCGCAGCCCTGCGTACCAATCGGGCCCTCTCTTTTGTAAAGAGGGCAAATGATTCTTCTTTTCTTAAAGTTAACGCAAGCTTCCGAACGCCATGCGCCGAGCGGCGTGCTGGTGGTGACTCTTGGCCATCTTCTGAGGCACGATTTCAAAAGAAAACTCGAGAGATCCTCCGCGTGCGATACCTTCGATGCCTCCGCCAGCTCCTGGACGAACCTTGGAGACGATATTGTCTTCGTCGTCCTGAAAACTCTACATCCGTAGCTGTTGCTAGTCAGGACTTCAGGACTTCTAGGAAACTCCGAGCGATTAAATTGGCTCGAACGTAATTGGAGGGAAATTTAAAAAAAACGGGACGTTTTTCTTCGGTCGAGTAGGTCAAGAGCACGTTCGACATTTATCTACTTCAGTGGGCCCCATCAAAAAGTTATATAAATAGACCAAGACTTTTAAGATGCACCGAGTCAAGATATTCGTTTTCCTCGGGGTCCCAATATATTAATATGGTAACCAGCAACGACGAAATTTCTTTACCCCAAAGTCCAACGGGGGTTGCGTCAGAAAGTGGAACGCCTATGACTTGTGCGGGTAGTCTTCCGTTTGTCGCGCAATGAATGAATAATTTAAGAATTTTTTTCCTGAAAATGATTTGTTAACCAATGAATAGTGTTCAAGTTTTCTACAATAACCCATATCTAAATATTTAAGTGCGCGATGAAAATATGTCTGATTTAAAGTTGAACTTCACAAACTTATGCTAAAGAGAGAACTTCATAAAATTTTGGGTCCTTTTGGGTCAGATTAACCGGTCCGATTTCTGGTTCCCTTTGCAAAACCAGGCCAGATCGAAATATTATTTTGCTCATAGATCATAGAAGGAGACAGAGGGGAGAGAGAGATAGAGAGAGACGGTGGCCGTAAAGAGAGCCGTGGATGTGGAGATGGAAAAGATGAGCGTGGTGAAACTCGAGGCGACCAAGGAGCATATAGCCTCCTCCAGGCCAGCCTCCCCAACGCCGGCACCGGCCGTTTCTCCGCCGTGGCTGCAGAGATGGAGAAGGAGAGAGTGATCCGCACAGACGAATCAAGAGATCGAGGAGCAATGGGTTGACTTCTTTTGAGATAAGCGTGATCAAGGGATGGAAGGTGACTGAGATAAGGAAATTAAAACCCTCCCCGCACACTTGCCAGGAGAAATGTTTTTTTTTTTTATGTTACTAATAGATGAAGATTTAAAAGGAAGTATGGTGCGTCAGTTCCCAGCTTTTTTTAATAAATTAATAGAACATTTAAAGAAGAAATAGAAAAGGATGCCCCGGTTTTAGGCCGAGGACCGGTTCACTCAAAAATCGATTATCCTAATTCTTGAAATTCCCAATTCATTTAATTTTCTTATACTATATTCATTTATGTGCTGTTTGGTTACGTTCTAGGGAACACCCGTTTCTGTTCTTTTGTTCCCCGAAACAGAAACGTGTTTGGTAATTTTTTTATTTCTGGGAATAGATTTATAACAGAAACAAAAAACAAAAACAAAAAAATTATTTCTTGTTCATGAGAACAACTCAAGAAACATGTTTTTTTCCTTTTCTTTTCCTCTCTTCTTCCTAGCCGGTCGCCAACCTTGGCGATGGCCAGAGATTGGCCGAACGAGAGCCGACGACCTTGCCGAAGCCTCGCTGGTGGCCGAGCGAGGCTCGGCCTAGCTAGATCTAGGCGAGGCCGAGCCTCGCCAAGCCATGGCGAGGCTCGGGGACAAGAAAAAGAAAAAAAGTAAAAAGTAAAAAGTAATAGAATTATTAATATATTAAAAGAAATTCTAAGTCACAAAAACATTTGAAATTGTACCAAATGTATTTTTGTTCACGGAACAAAATTTTTTATAGTTACCAAACGTCTTAAAATGCTCAAAAATTGTTCGCAAAAATAGAAATTAAAAAAAAACGTTTTTGAAAATAAACTGCTCCCGGAAAACGTTACCATATGCACCCTTAAATGTTATTAGTACTTAAGAAAGTTTAGAGTACAAGTCAAGAGCCACAACCTCATTTTATTCTAATTAGAATATTTAGTCAACGAATGATATTCTTGTTATTGATAATAATTTATGTTTAAATATTTTTGTGGATGATGGAAATATTTTTCAATCATTTATTTTAATAAGCGACCATTTTTACGAAAGTAATTTTCGAATTATTTATTTTTTATGAAACAATGGAGCCTTAAAATATTTGAGAATTGTGAATGGTGCTGAAAAAATAAACCATATCAAACAATAATTTTCTTCAATGACTATCTCGCAACAGTAACTTTCGCGACATGATAATATATCAAAGATAACCCCTGTTGTTAATATATCAAACATAACCCCTATTGTTGAGATAATGACTTTTATTAACTTAATAGTTTGGAAGGCCGGCCATTAAAATTGCGATAGGTCAATTTAACCTCAACGTCATCCTATTAATTTATTTCATTTTTTAGATTCAAATTAGTCTATTTTCCTGTAAGAATAAAATTCATCCTCTAAAATATCGATATGGTAAAATTTGACATGGCCCTCTACACAATTCGAGATAAAAAAACGAATTGCCCAGAGAAAATACGTTGGCCGGAATTTCAAACAAGTTCGTTGAGTCACAGAGGAAACAAAACTGGAAGCTCTACAGTCAAGAGTGGCTACAACAATGAGTGATCCAAGTCTCTCAAGGCAGCGACAATCACAGCATTAACCTCATTCCAGCCACCGAGACAACTATGGACGAAAGTATGGAATATCCGAGCTCCCCCCAAAATACGAATCTTCCTATGGAGCATATGTCAAGACACCCTACCAACACGTGAAAAACTTTACAAGAGAAGAGTCTTATTCAATATGCCCACTCTGTTTAAAGTACGCTGAAACGATCTAACACTTGCTCTTCTCATGCGGGTGGACAAGAGCAATATGGTCGGACCAAGCTTTGAAGAGATTCAACAGCTTGCAAAACGTCTCCACAATAGATAAGTGGTTAATGGATCACTTCGAGGACAGCAGCCGAAACTCAACTAAAGCAAAGGAAGTCGCAACAATCCTCTGGTTCATGTGGAAGGCGAGGAACAATGCGGTATTCCGAGAATAGTAGCCAAACCCCACAGCCATACTTGAAGAGGCGAGAGCTCAAGCCATCACCTACCTCTGATGGAACCCACATAACAGTAGATCAAAAACCAGACCTAGAAAGGAAGAAACAAAGTGGACCCCCTCAACACACTCAAACCTCAAGCTAAACGTGGACACGTCTTGGGCGGGGAGCGAAATATCGAGCAAGACTGCTAGACTAATTCATCGGTACGCCTACGGTCAGCCTTAATACAAGAGCTGGACCAAACTCATCTCTAATCCAATGCAATCAACAGGACTCTGCATGATCAGACAATGAAACACCAAAAAGTCCTAGGAAATCTCGATTTGTTTGCCTTGCCACTCCCAACTTATTTACCTAGTAAGGTACTTCTTTACAGAAAGACCAAGAGTACCTTGTCCATCAAGAGAAGAACTAATTGTTTAACTGCCACTCTATATTGATGACAAAGAAGACGATCTCCGAAATGAACTCAAAAAAAGGCAACTAATTTTAAGGCAAATAGGAATTTACAGCTCTTGCCCCGGAGAAATCACTGCTAGAGATATGAGGCATCCCACAATGCCAGTTAACTACAAAGGCGGTGACAACCAGTCAGTCAAATGAATTCAAATAGCTATTGAAAAGATCAGCAAAAGGAAATGAACTTATGTTGCAAGGGACATCTCAAAGGTGTATGCTTTCTAATTCTCACTATGTAGCATTAACTCGACTGTTCAAAACTCGGTGCTGCAGTTGGTTGAAGGTTTATTTTAGGGGGAAGAGAGGGATTGGGTTTGGAAGATACAAGTCTTTCCTCTCCGAACTTCTCTGAATGGAAAGGCATTTCATTCAAATCCACCTCTGGTTTTCTCTTAACCTTTTTCTTAGGCACTATGGCCTCTCCGTGTCTCGCATCTTCCGAGAAGTTGCTTGAAGTTACCTTGGTTTTCTCTTGCTTAATTCTATCGGAGGAGACATTTGCTGAAGGACTGGGAATCCTAGCAGTTGCTGCTGTTGGGCTGTGAATAGGCCTGCTAGCAGAAGTTGAACCATGAATGCCTGAATCAATAGACAATCTCTCAGGCAGGGGTTGTGGCTGAGCAACTGAAACACCCTCAACTCGAACCGACTCCTCAATTTTAGGCGCCAACATCTTTTTCCGCCTCATTTTCTCCTGATCCTCCTATAAACAGATCATAAGAATGACATAAGCTAGCATTTAGTGGCATATATCTGCTTATGTGTCACACATGGAAGAGATTCACATACAGGAGTAAAGAAGAAAGATGCTACTCTACGTTCTCGTGGAAAGTGAGACTGCAGATACTTCTGCCACTATGACGTCTCCAAATTCATAAATTACACCGCTCAAGGCACAAATATTAATTATACTATCAATGTCTAATCTATTCTATAAAGCAGACAACCAATTTAATTTCTTTGCGACTTGGGAATCACCGTTTCTTCCATCCACATGAAGAAACATAAAAGCCATATCACATACAATTACCCATAAAACATGTCAAAGCAATCGGTGGAATAAGCAAGGACAATATAATAATCACTTTGAAGGAAAACTATGTTAAGTCATGTGGCGGGCGGGAAAAGCACAAAAAATTGGCGTTCTCCCTTTTCACCAAGCACTACATATTCTCTTTCAGTCCATGGAAAAGAAAAGTGGAAGAATGTAGAAATGATCATACCTTGTGTCTGCTGTAAAGTGCCCTTCGCCTCTCTTTGGCCTTACAAATTGCACGCTTAATACCATGGTTGTCCATAAAACCATTTGGCCACAACTCTGCAAGCTGTACCCAGTCTCCAAAAAGTCAAGACATTACTCTGACAAAAGCCTCAGAACCAGTGGATGCAGGTAAAAACCAACCGAGGTGATAAATAAACAGAGACCATATAAAATAACAAGTCAAGCCAGCCAATTTAGTGGGTTCCCCATGTTTCATTATGCATGCTATCAAAATTATCATAAAAATGTTTACTTGAAACGACTTCACAGATGCCCAAAGTTAAGAACTGCAGCCATTTCAAAAAGCAGGTAGCACTGTCCACTCTTTGCATTAGTTATTAATTCAGAACAAGGGCAAAGGCAGGTTTGGTGCTTGCATAATTTCATATAAACACAAATAAATCATAAACCAACACTACATGTAAAACCCACATCAGGAAAATCATCACCATGTTTGACAACTATATGAACATGCTTGCAACTGTGACCATTCTATATCTTAAATATCAGCACTGTAAATGCAGTGGATCCCGCATCCAGCTATTATTTCCTGCAAACTATGGCAATATACACAATCATGATAGTTTTGTGAACACTTCACAAAGATGAACCGTCAAAACAAGATTGCAACAAGTCTGTAACAGCTAGACAGCAATACAAATAGTAATTTTTAGTTTTTTGGGGCTAGTGGTACCTCAGCATATAATTTTCTGACTTGTGGACCAGTGTCCTCATCAAGACCCTGAAAGCATGAAATCAAATAGACAACCACGTTTAAAAGTAGCTTTCTAAAGCATGTTTCAACTCAAAAAATGCAGTATAAAAAATGCAGACGAATTATGTACATCAACAAAAAGGTCATAGAGATCACAAATCTTGTCCTCCATTGCAGCATCCATATCATATTGTTTTTTAGGGATTGGTTTTTCTTCTGATTCCTGAAAATCATCCGATGCTCCAGATTGATGCTGTAGAGCCTGAATATTTGGCGGAGAATGATAACCTTGGTAAGCAATGCAATAACATAAATTAAAGGAACCAACAAAAAGCAAATTCTTCTGAACCCTTGGCATCACAGTCACGTTGCACAAAGAAACCGTTAAAGATGACAAATCATTCTATTTTGCCTAGTCATGTGCACCAGCAGTGAAAGCCATGAAAGAGAGAACAGTGAAATACTCTGAGCTTCATAGCTGATAAGATTCAAAGAAATCATATGATACACTGTCACTCTCCTCCCATCAATGAACCCAATGAAAAAAAAACAGAGACAATAAAACGGAAGGAATTGGAGAGAAAAGAAGCAAGAAAACAAAGGGAAGTGCTCAGATTAATGCTTCATAAGAGACCCTGGCAACAAGATAGAATACAGCATATCATGTTGAAACAAAGTATATGTGAAATTCAAATCCAAGATCTAAATGTGACTTTTAGAAAATACGATTGCTGAAATAGTTATGTGTTAGGGAAAAGTCTAAGATGCGACACGAACAATGAGGCCCTTCAAATATGCCAAGTTATGAAGAAAATTATGTGACACAACCAATGAGGCCCTTCAATTGTCGAAGGCTAAAACACGTTAAGTTCCATTTTCTTTTGTCTGGCGCATGTGTCTGATTATATGGTGGAGGAGTGGGTGGGCGTGCATGGGGGGTTTGGTGGAGGAAACATGAAGCAAAAAGGTTCAAAACAATGTGAACCTCAAAAGCCTAGCCCCTATAACCCAGTGGTATCAGCAAGAAAAATTCTGCAACCTTAACCCCCCTTGAGTCTATCCCAAGCAAAGATGGCATAATGAGTCAAAGACCCGCTTTTTAATTCATACTTAGCTGGCTGGGTATTATCTGTGTTGGTTCGAATTTAAGAACAGGTTGTTATGGCTTTAGAGTAGCAAAGCCCAACCAGATATGGGTTTTAATGGGTCTGACAAACCCATTTTCAACCCATACTCCACACTCGGGCGGTTGCTCCGCGTCAAACGAGCCGTCCACGCTCTTCATCATGGCCCAATCTCCTGCTTCCTCGTAATGACTGACGAGAGAGACGTATAATTGTTGACAAGTTTTTCATTCCATGTTAAAATTTATTGATCCATTTTGCATTCATTAATTGGGTTTTAATATGGTCCTTTGATCCTTACTAGAAATGCTTGAAAAGTTATTAACTCAATATATAAAATGTCCCCACACTACTTTATTAATCCTTGTTTGAAAAAATTACGAACTCATTGGGATTATTATCAAGTCTTAATAACAATAGGACTTTCGATGAACATAAAAAGTCCCCACCCCAGCAATTTGGGCCAATTCTATATACAAATGATGGAACATCTGTTCCTTGTGATGCTCAAGAGTTCGTAATTGACGAGTTTCATCATTTCCATGATTGTAGTTCTTTTTTTACAGACTATTGCAAATCATTCCTCAATTAGAAAGTTTTCTTTTTCTATATAAGTGATGCACATTGATTTCAGCTATGTTTAGATTTTCCAAAATACAAATCTTCAAAATACTCACATTAATATAAAAGATAAAAAAAAGGTTAATTTCAAACTTCTAGCACCAGGAGAAATAAAAAGAGGTGTTTTAGCAGCTTGATTTTTCAATTAATTCAGTAATTTCTCATTTGTTAATTCTTTTCATACGTAATTTGTTTTTAATTGGTTAGTTTCTTTTAGTATGCTCTTTTCCATATTTGAGGGGGGATATTTGCTAAGAATTGGAGCCAGGATTGAATGAAAGACGTTTACATGTTCAACCTTTACATTCACTGAAGCATTCAAAGTCAATGGCACTCCTCTAAGGTATGCACCTTGTGCATGCAAGCACATCAGAGAGAGAGAGAGAGACTCAACCAAAGCATACCTTAGTTTCCAAAGAGGGAATACGCATGCGAACCATATCAGCAACTTCCTTCTTAATCTGCTGGAACCTGTTCTCTTTATCCTGCTTTGCTGACAAACCCATACTGACCATGACTTTCAAGTTTCTCTGAACCAACAAAATGCATCAGCAGCAGAGAACATAATATACATATATCTAGGAAACAGTAAATGCGCCATAAAAATCAAAATATTGAAGCAATGAGATGACAATTTAAGTATTCACTGACAGCTGGCAACAAAATATATGATAGAATATGAAGCCAATCACCTCCTTTTGAAGCAAATTCCAGCAGAATACTATCAAATTAATGAACATAATATTAATAGTGGCAACATCAGTATAATGTTCCTTAGATGAAAGAGATGATACTCAATATAGAGACATACGATGTCAGAAGTGGTGAACAAACCAGTCAAGGGACAGTTGGCAATTTAAGCAGCTCAACCAATTTAATTGCCAAATCTTCCATGGTTGGTAAATGAAAACGATCTTGACCTGAGCGGTGCGACTGATAATTATCTTCTTTGACCAGTGGTTTTCAGCTTGGACTTATTTGGTTCTGAATAACATGTACAACCAAAACAAGTTTCCCTTCCCACGAAATTATCACACAACAAGTTTCCCTTTCCCTTTCTCTCTGATCAAAGCTTCAAAGTCCCAGGAATCCTCTCTGTGAGTGTGTGCCGTGCGTGCTCGCAGGAATATCTCCCTTTTCTCTTCTTTTCTTTCCTTCTCTACCATCTCTCTCCTCTTTCCTTTCCTTCTCTACCGTCTCTCTAGTGAAAATCATACAGACAAAACCAACTGCCTCTCAATTTTCTCTTTCATTCAATTAACTAATTTTGAAGGTTTGGTATTGGATTTGATTAATTCTAGTCACTGCTGAACTGAAGATGGAGATGAAGAACGCAACTAGGGATGCTCACATTGCAAGATTATTTTGGGTTGTCCCAGGATAGGCCATTTGGTGTGGTTGAGAAAAGGTGCGGGATACTTGCCATCCAGTTGTTGATCAGCTAGGTTAGGACAGATACAGTGCAGACATCAAAAACATCCATTTGAACCAACCGATATTGGATTTCCAAAATGGTAGAGACCCATACATGCTCAAGGCCATAACACCAAAAAATTTGCATCTTGAATTGAAATTGTCCCCATATCAAGAATCAGGGCCAATTAAACAATAAGATTCATTGAGTAGAAGCAACGAAATATTGTAAATCAAACTACTGGACAACAAAAGGTTCGTCCTAAAAGGAACTCGAGAGAGTTTCATGTGATTATATAAATGACATAGTATTTAATATGATATTCTCTTTGAACTATGACTACAATGAAAGAGCTAAACCCATACTTTATTGCCCTGTGACATATAATAGCACTGTGAAACATACAACCATACAATGGTATACTTCCTGATAATTCATGCATCGTGGATTGACAAATTGATTTTTGGATTATAATTACTACTACGATTTCTATTTTGTCCTGCAATGGTGCTGTTATGTGATGCAAGGGTCTCATTCCAAAGACTGGACAATATTACAGAATCAATAAAGCTTCTTCAAAGGGTAAGAGTCAAGAATTTCAACTAATAATTGCAAGGAAAATGAGAAAGCACCCATGTCAATAATTCGAATGTTACATGAGACAGAGACCAGTTTCTCTCAAAAGGTTCAAACTTTGTAGCAAACAGATGTCCGAATTACCAAGAAGGAGCAAAAAATGGAGAAACATGAGATTATCTACCTTTAGTGTTCTAAGCTGTACCAAATGACCAAGAATGCTCATTAGGCGATTTATTAGCTCCTTGGATATTTTTCCATGACTTGACTGCTGCGATAATGAAAATTGATGGCATCATTTCATAGTCAAATTAAAAAGTCAACAAGAAGTCTATGCAACTTCACTTGTCAGTGGGGTGCACAAAGGAAATAGAAAAGGATCCATGTCATGAAGGTTTTTGTTTGTACCGCCAGCCTAGCAACTTTAGCAAGTTTCAGCTTTACGTCAGATGGTAATCTCCTCTTCACAGCCTGGGATGAATTATCAGCATCCTGATTCTCTGCAGTAGGTGGCCTAGCTGTATTGTTAAAACAAAGGAGGTGCTTAATTGAGCAAATAAAATGAAATCTTCAAAATAGAGAAATCAATTCAAGTTTTCAATGCTTACATTCTGCAACTATCTTCTCCAAATCCCTAATGGCTTTCTCAAGCATTGTGCTTTTTGGCCTAAAACTGGAACCATCCTTCCTGTGTGAGTGTGAAGGCTTCTGCCGAATAGGACATACAGAATCAGGCAACTTAAAAATAGTATATCAAGCACCTTGACTATATTTAAGAAATGCAAAAGCTGTTTCGTAAACTGCGCTTTGAGAAGTAACTTTGAGAAAAATGCCGTTTGATAGAAAACACATTTAAAAAGCCCTTTGGGTGATTAATATTTTTTTTTTTTATTTGTTTAAAATTGAAAAAAATCAAATATATACTTTAAAAAAAAAAAAAGACCAAACCCTACGCCGGTTTAGCGAAGGGCTACGGTCGCTAGCAAGCCAGATTTGGTGTTGGCGGCCGTCAGGCGACCTCTGGCGAGGGTCGGGCGACCCAGGCAACCATTACCTAGGTCTCGTGGCCTCAGGCGGCCCTTGCCTGGGTCTCACGATGGTCGCGCAACCAACGGCCACCGTCGCGCGACCCTCGTGAGACCCGGGCAAGGATTGCCTAAGACCGCGATACCCAAGCAACGGCCACCTGGGTTGCATGCCGCCTTGCAACCTCCAACAGCCCTCGCCAAAGTCACACGACCCTCGCCGGAGGTTGCCCGACCTCGACCAACAGCCACTAGCGCCAGATCTAGCTCGCCGGTAGCCGTGCCCTTCGCCGGGCCAGCAAAAGGTTTGGTCCTTTTTTAATTAAAAATAATAAGGATAGACAAATTTGAAAATTTGAAGAATTGGTAAGGATAGTTTTGGAAGGAAAAAAATGAATTTCAGCATTTGGTTAAATGCTGAAGCTTAATGCTAGTCCCTACTAGTATTGGGACTAGCATTGGGACTTCAACCTTCCCAGTGCTGGCTTTCACTAAAGCTCCTTCAAAACTAGTTGCCAAATGGTCCAACATTTCCTCAAGGGGGTTTGGAGACCGAAAACCCCTTGGAAATGCTGAACCAAACGCACTCTAAGATATATTTACGTATCTATTTTGAATAAAACTTAATCCACAATTTTCGTACTTTGAACACTCAAAGAAAACAACGGAAAGAGTAAAGAACTTACTGATATTTCAATAGCATGTCTGCCATCAGGCATATTTAAGTCGGGCACTTCACGAACATTGCTCTTTTCCTTAGGCCTATTTGATGCTTCTGGGTCATCGACATTTTTCAATTGTCTTCCAGATTGCTGCAAAAATCCACTTTTGTCATGGTGTCTATGATGCAAAACATTTGATGGTCCGCTGGGATCTTTCAACTTGCCACTATGGTTCTTAGACTGGAGGTTTACCATATTGTGCTTGTCAATATCCTTGGTATCTGTTAGAGATGCTAAGGCGTCACCATTCACAACTTTTGCAGATGGAGCCGGATCTACTATCACCTTAGAGTCAACCGATTTCTTCCTCGAACCGCTTCCAGATAAATACTGGTTTTGTGATTTCAGATTCTCATTAGGCTCAGTGGCCAAACTTTGGGAAGGATTGGAAGAATGCTTCCCAGCCAATGTAGCAGCTTTTGCAGGACCGGGCTTGTCCACTTTAACATGTTTATTTGGTACAAAACCATCACCTTTCTCTCCATTAATCTTTGCAAAATCTCTTCTTCGCCTTTTCTTTGGTTGCTGATTAGGTGGTACGGTGGGTTTGTTTCTGGTAAAACAGAAGGCCAAAAGAAAGTGAAGCAAGTTTTTTCAAGCTCTTTATGTGGTGTTCAGCAATAGCATAGGTACATTTGATATTCAATCCCACAATAAAATCTAAATGACATCATAAATAACGGCTGAATGTGTAAAAGCAGAACCTTAATTCCTCATGCAAGAAACCAAAATCTAATGATTCCAAACTTCAGAGAAGCAAAACACATTGTCCTCTAAATTCAGAAATTTAACATATACAGGACTGCCGCATCAATTTGAAGTAATTAGAAAGGAAAATTTTGGCAAACAGGTATTAGAATAAAGTGATTCCAAACAAGCACAGTGATTTCTAAGGCAAGAGTCAGGGACATGTACACATTCCACCTTCTCAGTGTCTGATATGCTTTGTTCGGAAAATAAGCAGGTTCAAAATTGAATTTTTTTTCAGAATGTCGGCATATTTCATTGTTGACCGTCAAAACTAGAACTATTCTTCTATCTCAAGTTCTTGATTGACAGTTTTCATCAGAAGGCATATCAGATGTGAAGAGTTATGACCATTGACCAAAAACAAATTCAATTTCAATTATTAAATAACATCTCAACAAAAAACGGACAAAAAAAAAAGTGAAAGGCAAGCTTAAGCTAAAGGGAAAAAAGCATATCAATACCAGGGGAACAAGAAAACTCACATGCATTCCAACTTCCCTCTATTGACGAAAAAACCATCGTACTTTATATCTGCATTTTCTACTTCAAAATATTCATCCTGAAGAGATAAAAGTTATTTGCTCATGCTATTAACAAGAAGATTTCAAGAAAAAGAAAGCAACGTCCAAGGTAAACTATTCAAAACCAACCAATTCAGCATCATCAATAAAAGAATCCTCTGTGTCATATTGGTCCTCATCAGGAATATCATTTAAATCTTCATCATCACTGCTGTCTTTACCCTGAAATGAACCATTCTAGTATCAGCATGTACATCAATTTGGCAGGACAAAGTCCCCTTCAAGCAATTTGATTAAATGCAATGGAAAGTGCCCATTCCAGTATTAGCATGGTTTGCCCTACTATTTACAAGAGAGGGCAAGAACACTACATACCATGTAAAGCCGCTCTATCTTTTCAATTACAGCACTGAAACTATTTAATGGGGCAGCTTCTTTTGTTTCACGTTCCAATGGCTGTCCCTGTAGACATTAAAAATCCAATTTGTACCGGACAACATGTTAATAGTGCTATTTCATGTAAAGTGCATGCTAACAATAGATTCATAAGCCAATCGATCAAGACAAAGTTGTGGAGCTACAAGTTGGAATCAGAACATAGAACTTAACTCAAATCACCTTATTTAGATTAAACATATATACCAGGTGAAAGCATTTCCCACTTAACCAAGCCAAAAATTCTAGGGTTACTTGTTGCAAAGCACTGTCAAAAACTAACTGTATAGATTTTGTCAAAAAGTAATCATCCCACCAAAAAGTCATTCAGGTTAGCAGATCTCCTGATAAAGAAGCATGCAACAAAGTGTGTTGACCACATATGCTCCATATGCAGATGCTATAGCTATTCACAAAAACATAGCTATTGGAGCTCAGACAACTATCATCCATGAGAATCTTAGTCGATTCAGCCAATAAGTCACTGGAATGACTTAGTATTTATCTGTGTTGCCATTTGCCGTGTCGGGCCATTGACCTCATAGATATAGATAACTTCTGGTCTAAGTTAACATATCCATGAGGGTCAATCAACGCAACCCATCGCAGAATGCAGACAATGCGGCACTAGAAGACCTACAAAGCAGTGAGTAGGCAACAAGTGAGTGCTCCAAGTAGCAGGACTTTTCCCTTAAGCTCATGGACCAGCACGAGCCATGCATTCTGCCAGGGCTACTTGTTGAGGCCTATCCACAGCTATCCATCCAAAAATCCGCACCTAATTCTTACTCCGAATTCAGTACCAGTTTCTACCTGCTAAAAAACCAGTTAACTGTACACTGCGACCAAAAGACTTCTGCTTACCCAGAGCATCTAAACCTCAAACTTTCAGTCTACGTACGCACTGCAAATATAGAAGTATGTCATTCCTGTTGGACGCTGCCAAATTGGAGCAAAAGCAAAATGAGCACCATTCTACAAACAAAACAACTCCGACTCGAACGCAGGCTCAATTGAGACAATCCCACGCACCCCTACTCAGAATACACTCGCAGCACCTAAAGACAGGAACCCCAAACACGTCCTCCCCCAAGCCACCCCAATCGAATTGCACCCGAAACGTGAGGGACACAAAAGGTAAGAAGGTTACCGGGATGACGCGAGGCTCGAGAGCCGCGTGGGGAGCCGCGGAGGAAGGAGCCGCGACGGTGGCAACGGCGGCCTCGGCCGCCGCCGCGGCCGAGGAGGATCCGCCGTCGGGCTTATTGGCGTCCTTGACGAGCTTCTTCCAGGACACAATCGTGGTCTCGCCGGGCCGGAGCTCCACCGAGAACACCTGCCGGTCGCCGGCCTTGACGAACGACGACAGAACCCTAGGATTGGAATCGCCGCCTCCGCCGCCGGCGCCGCCGCCGGAGGCGGCATCGGCCTTCTGATGGACGTCCATGGAATTTTCCGCGATGGAGGTCCGATACGGAATTGAAGGGAGGGAGGGGGGCGAGGGTTCGGCCGAGAATCAAAGGCGCATCGAGGGAGGGACGGAGTGGGTTGCGCGGGATGCAACCGGTGACCGGTGATTTTGGGTTTATTCGGGCCCGAAGAATTTAGGGAAAACCAAAAAACCTGCCAAATCTTCGGGGGGGAGCTTCGAGCCGGTACGGTTCGGCTCCGCTCGGCTCGGCGAGCCCGACCCGATGGGCTCCGACCCGGCTCGAGAAATCGAAAATCGCAAGAAACAAAAGCAACCGTGAACTGCGTAAAAGATGACTTCACTTGTCCCCAAATTTTACTGTTTGTGTCTGAATTCTTTATGGCTGATAATGCATATAGCATTCATTCTGTGTAATCTGTATGTGTGCGTGTCCTCGATTCCACTTCGACATTTAATAATTGAAAGAAACTGAACAGTTAAATTGCTCCCTATCCAACTCCAACTACGACTTTGTAGACATCAATCTAAAAATGTTGAGTGGAGGCATTTGCGACACGTTATGGCAGCCCATTAAAATCAATGCAAGACACGAAATTTCAAAAATGGGTACTCTCGAGTCGTCTCTCCTATACGTGCCATCTAAACCTAATCAAGGGGTGAACCCAATGGACGGGCTTTGATAGAAGCCCAAAGGTCTTCCCTTAGGTTTGACCAACGTTATATTGTCTATATCAAATGTTTAGGGTTCTAGCAGCTTGATAAGCATAAGAGGTGAACTCAACCATGGGAGGGAGTGTAATTACAGAGACCCACCAAAACTTTGCTTTAAGCTTAAATGGGATTGAGGACTGTCAAATCCATGATCAAGTCTAATGCTTAGACCTAATCACGGGCCCCCACGATCGTGAGCATTGCCTAGACCTTGCTCGAGCCACATCGGCATCAAAGGCATGACTCTTTCTCTTTTTTTTTTTTCTTTTTTTTTCTGGACTTGGATAAGCGCAAACAATGTGAAAGTCCAGCCTAATGTAGGTGGGCTTGAGCCATATAAATCTTGCGAAAAGATTTACGCATCATAAATTATTACGAGGGAGCTAGGATAAAAATTTAGGCTCCACCCATGTTGCCTTCACTATTTTCACCCAACTTACAATGGCCCATGAAAGATGAAAACTGTAGAGGACAAGCACACTAAAAAAAAAAATTGTCGCGAATATTAAAATTTTCAAAAATATAATTAAGTCATTTCGTTAACACCATCCAGTTTGGCTAATGGAAAATATTGACACGGCATTTTTTTTAAATAATTCTCTTTATTATACGTGATGCTAATGTGGCTAAAACAACGTCATTCTTTTTTTTTTTTTTACAAAATCTATTTTTTACGCAAATTTTGTTTAAGTTATATTAAAAAATAAACAAACTTAAAAACTACGAAAAATGGAAAAAGCAGATCGCTAGAAAGGCCCGGCCACCATCGCAAGCCTACGTATGAGTTTTCCCTTTTTTACAATTTTTTTAAGTTTGTTTATTTTTTTATAATATTTAACTAAAAATTTATTAAAAATATCATATTTGAACCAACGTAACGTCATTTGAGTCTTGTATTTCATATTTCAACCATGTCATCATCACATAAGAGAGAGAGACAATAACAAGAATAGCCATGCTAACATTTTTCATTAGTCAAGTAAGATGGAATTTTGCATAATGACATTTTACCAATTTGACAAATTTTATGATTTAATTATATTTTTTTTAAGTTTTAAGACTTAGTTACGTTTTCATAACAAATTTTAAAACTTCTAATGCACTTATCATGAGTAATAATGTACCGGTCTTACTTCATCTTGTAATTATCCTTCATCGTCATGATATAATAATCACCCAAAAAGCATTATATATGTTCCACATCCAGTACAATTTGCTTTTTTTGGAAAGTTTTGGGGCACTCCTAAATTTGTTTATGCATGGCACTATAAAAATCACATGTAATCTTTCATTTATCAACTTTTGTAAATTGCAATCACATTGAATTGATTATATTATCTCTTACATATCCTATTATTGATTTAAGATAATTCCATACCTTTTTTTTTTCTTATTTCTCGTTTGTTGCAATTTTATTATAGAGGAAATTACCCATGCTCATCTCAAATAATATTTATTATCATCTCAAACAATATTAAAAAAGGTTAAATGTGGAGATCGCTGTTGATTTAATATTGTTTCTCGCATTTTTTTCTTTTTTTCTTTTTATTTTTCCCTTTACTTTCTCCATTTGGAACATAATTTGTGTCCCTCTTTTCCGAAAAATAATTTAGTTGGTAGATAGCTAAATAAATAATGTTTTTTTTTTTTTGGTCAGGAACTAAATATTGTGATAATGAGTTTACTAGAAAACCATCATCGAAAAAATAACTTACGCACGAGTAAAGTGAAAAGACTCAGTCTACCAATTTCAATATATGTTTTGTTTAATTATAACTTTGATATATTTAATTATAACTCTGATATATGTCATCACATTATAGCCTGTACTTTTAATTGCCCAACTTTCATTTTATTCAGTGAATCTAATAATCCACTTTTTTTATTATATTTCATGCGATCATTGTATGATGTTTTAAATATACTTTCGAAAAAATTAAAAATATGACAAAGTTCAATACATAAAAAAATTCCAAACATCCGTCATCATGCAAATGCAAAAGAAAATACTCCCTGATACATTATTATATAGAATACTATTATTATCTTTATTTATAATTAGCCATTGACAAGAAACTATGGCAATGGTAATGGTATTATAAGACAACTCATTCAAACCATTTGCAAATACATTTTTTTTTGTCAATTCTAAATGCATCGCAATTAAAAAAAATGATTAATGAAAACAAAATTATCCACCGCAATAATGAAAAGTTGCATATACAACTTAACAAAAGATATTGTTTGTTGAAGTGCTTGGCTCTCTTTAAAAAGGTTACTCTCTTGAAAAAAAAATATTTTACTTAAACATATAATAAAATTTTTAAATTACATCAATAAAAGAGTCATTATTCACTTAAAATGCATATATATAGATAAAATATATATCAAGGAATAAGCATCAATGCTTAGCGTGAGAGGCTCTAAATGAACTTGTTGACATGATTGAGTAATGTTCCCCATTCACAATTGCATCTTCAATAGACACATTCAAGCAATTTGCGTCCTATTTAATACCGTGTTCCATAATGATTGCAATAAAAAATATATATACAATGAAAGATGAGTAAATTGTGTATAATGTATTCATCAACCACAGTATTTAATCTTTTAGTACATTCTCATGAATTCATTCTTAAAATCGAAGTCAACAAATTCATGATTACGAGGATTATGGCCTCGTTTGGTTCGCCTTTTTGGGAATGTATTTACAAAAATGCAAATACTTTGGGTGAAAGGGGTTTTTCAAAATGCAAATAGCGTTTAGTGAATTGTAATTCTAATGTGTATTGAGAAATAACTTTGGCCAAAATACTGTTTGATAAAATTTGCATTTATAAATGACTTTTATTAAATTAAAAAAAAATTTGTAATTTTTTTTTAAAGTTTGGCCAACGACTAGCCAGATCTGGCTGCCGGATCGTCGGATCTGGCGGTCAAACAGCTAGATCTGGCCCCTGGACACCGTCGCCTAAGGTCGCACAACCCCAGGTGTCGACCGCTTGGGTTTACGCGGCTGCTTGGGGTCGCATGACCTCAAGCGGTGGTTGCCTGGGGTAGCCTGACCCTGGTGACTATCGCCTAAGGTCACGCGACCTAAGGCGGCTGCCTGGGTTGCGCAATTCAGGCCATCAGTCGCCTGAGGTTCGGCGACGGTCACTGGAGTCGGGCGACCCTCAGGTGGCCGTCGCTGGCGCGCGCGATCCCTTGGCCGGCAGTCATCGGCCTCTAATCGGCTTTTCTTGGAGAAGATGAATAGTAACCATAACTTGCATTCTGAAAATGCAAGTTCCCAAATGAACTCCAGACCTGCTTTGGACTAAGGGTCTTTAAAGTTATTTGAATATGCAATTGTATTTTCCCAAAGCTGAGCAAAAACACGAATCAAACGTGTTTGCATTTGGTCAAAGAACTTTAGAGTCCCAAAACCCATTTCAAAAGCCGAACTAAACGGGGCCTATCTAAAGAAATAAAAGTTAATAAATGGCGAAATAAGTTTAGAATAAGAGATATGTGGAAGGAAATGTTGAACTGAAATGGGTGTGGAAGATGTGGCTAGAGTGAACAAAAATTGTTTGAAATGGATATAAAATTGAAATAAGAAAAAAAAATGTAAAAAATCTTAAATCCAATGTGGGATTGTGAGGAATAATGTAGTTAATTCAATGTGATAAGAGGATGTTAAAGACTAATAAATGGGTGGAAAGCCAAAAAAAAAAAAATCCTCCTATTAATTCTTCTGTCGTCTACTACTGAACTACGAGCTTGCTTTTAATGCTTGCCAAATACCAAATTTATGATTTGGTGAACCGAGAAATTCTCTAGGAAGTTGTTTTGACATATACAATGAGTATCATTTTCAAATAAGATAGAATTAAGTGACAATTGTGGTCTAATCACTGTATGTTTTTAAGAGTCTCGACAAGGCATGCATATAGTTGTGAGGCTAAATGGGATTCTGGGCCATATAGTTTTAGCGAGTACGTGTTTTGGTCGACAAAATTTTATTTTGTTCACTCGAATTTTTTTAACTTTCTTGGTTTGTCCTATTCAATTCTTTATGCACTTATGCTAGTTTTGATAATTAGGATAAAATTTATCCTATCATATATTTGATATGATGAGGATATACCTTGGATTAAAAAATCCAATGAGGGGTGGGATTAAAAATGAACATGATTTGTTATATTCGTGATATAAAAATTATCTTTTTTGAATGACAAACTTCTTAGTTTAATAAATTTAAAATAATATTTAAATTCTAATACGAAAAAGAAAATTTAAAACTAGCAATAATTTTCATTGTTATTTATATATTTGCATTTTTCTACTCTATAATAAATATAGTGTGTGCTTGTGTGCCTGAGCATATATATCGGTATCTATATTTATTACATATCTTAGGCATATTATTATAGTTTATTTTTTTAAAAAGTATTAAGGATTGATGGAAGTGAATAAAAAGGAAATAAAAAATGAGATAAAAAATAAAAAATAACTAATAAATTCGAAGTGGGAAAATCTGATTTTAAATGAACAAATTCAAAATTGAAAAGGAATTTTCTAAATTTGATGAATGAAGAGCAATGAAATTTCTAAAAAACTACCTTCCATCTCCGTTTCCTTTTATTCCATAATATTCCGTATTTCTAGTTCACATTAACTCTTCACGACTCCTCCATGGTTCTTTAGTCACGTCAAAACTCCACCAACATGGCAAGAGAGTAAATGCGCTAATGTGCTCCCATGTTGTTTAAAATCTAGATATTGCAACAGTCATAAATTGATCAATGGAGATCATCACCGTTTATACATTTGTAGATTCTCCAGAGGTGAACCACGAGAGATTTTTACAATATTTATTTGTATATTTTTAAATTTATTTGTATCGATATGCAATTTATACTAAAATACGAATAAGATATGATATGAAAATATTCGACTTTATTATCACCACTTATTAAATAATGAATAAGATATAGTATATTATACTTTTAATGTTATCCCGACTAGAAATTCAGGAGGCCAAATGCAGCCACAAATCCTCAAACTTTTTCGATTCCCTAAATAGTCAAATTTACAAACGACGCGACGGGCGCTCGTTCCAATTCATCCGTCAGCGGCCAACTGGCGGGTCAACCATCCGGCTTTTATCATCGGCCCAGTGAAAGACCATGGGCTTTTTACTGGGCCCGAGTTCAAAAGCCCAGGCCACACGAGACCGGCGGCATCGCCGCTTTCCACGTTACCTCCTTCCTCGTTCTATTGAATCGTATTCTCGTGCTCTAGTCTGCCAAAGAGGAAGGAAGGAAAGGAAGGAAGCAAGGAGGGAAGGAAGGACAGGAAAAAAAATAAAAAAATAAAAAACTCGCCCCCCCACCCCCTCGCGGTCTAGGGTTTGCAGACGCGCACGCACGACTTTCTTCTCCCTCTCGTTTGATGGCCATTGAAGATTCCGGGCGCATTTCGGAGTTCGCGACCAGCATAGCCGTGCCGCGATTGACCGCCGGTTTCCCCCCCTTTCGCTCTCCGTTTTCGCCGGTCGGTCCGGACGCTTGAGCTCGCGTTCCAGATCGCCGGCGACCCCGCCGATCTGGAACGTCCGGTCTCCGGCGGCGCGGCGCGGGGGCGGGGGCGGTGCGGTATCGGTGACGCGGCGAGGCCTCCGCGTATGACGCTGGGCGAGGTACGCGTGGTCGGTCCCGGTGGCGGCATGGCGGACGAGGCGAGAGGCGATTGTACGGATTCGGTCAATTGCGTCGTCGCGGGGAAGGACGCGGACGCGGGCTTTGCGGACGACGGTTTGACCGGCGCGGGTGCCGATTCGGGCGGCGGTTTGTCGGTCTCGCAGGGCGGCGGAAGCGGCGTCGGTTCGTTTCGTGAAGCTATGGCGACGGGTTGTTCTTACGTAGAGAACGGAGAGGTGGATGGTGATAATGTGGCCGGTCTTCGGGATGAAAGGGTCAACGGCTTGAGGGAAGTGAAGCGGAGTACGGACGACGGCATGGATCCGTCGACGCTGGGAGGAGAAGATGGGAGTTGCGACGTAAACGTATCGTCGATGGGTTGTAAAACGGCGTCGGAAGGGGTCGCTGGAACCGTGGATATCACCACGATGCCGGACGAGAGCGGTGCCTTCCCTCTATCGGAGAAGTGGACGGTCTCCATGGTCGACGAAGATGGCAATTCAGTTATAGCGGAGGATTATACGCTTGGCAGAATCTCGTTATGCTCGGAAGCTGGTGTGATGCCTTCTGCCAACGAGGCCGGTTCATTGGATGATTTGGACCTGAAGGATGGCCAAGGCGTGAACGGTAATGCTGCTGTTCTCTGGAGTGAAATAAGGGATGCTGCTGCCCCTGCCTGCACCCAGCTATCGCCTTCAAAAAGTTTCCATGAAACGTTGGAACCCTCGTGTTCTGATGATTTTCCGAGTAGTCTTCTTGCGGAGCATTACACTCCCTGGCCTTGTCAGGGAAGGAGTGAGGATAGGGATATGGACGTTATTGGTGGTCCTGAACCATTTTATTCTTCAAGCATGGAAATACCTGATCTAGGCATCGCTTTTGCGGCAGATGATGCAGAGCTCACAGAAGAGAAACTTGTGGTTTCACGTGAATGTGATGGACAATTGGACGAAAGTGCTGGCAGCAGTTCAGGGAAAGGGGCATCGGAATTTGCTTCTCAGCTCACTGTTGCGGATTCGTATCTTCTGCCGTCATATCTGCCATCTTCGACATTCACAAACTGCTCTTTGAAGCTGAAAAATGTGCCAGAGGTTTCAAATGGTGTCATCATTCCAAACTCTAAGGTTGACAATTTTAAGGATGGCACAGATGATGGAAAATGTTCTACTCAGTCTGATCACAGCTCTGAGACCACAGGCCCCAAAATTGTATCATCCTCCTCCCAGAAGAGTGGCCGGATAAGTAAATCAGGCAGGAAGACTCAGGTAAAAAGGGCTGCGAGGAACTCGAGGAATGCAAGCAAAGTAGTATGCCTTCTTGAAACTCGAGAATTTGTCACTGAGGCTTCCAAAAAGAAGAGGACCTCACTCGCCAAAACAGCCCGTTCTTCCCCCTGGGGTGCACTTCAAAATGTTTCTCAACTGTTTGAGCAGGTGAATGGGCTGGGATTCACGCAAGTGAAAAGCCAAAGACGAAGTAAAGCTAGGACTGGCAGAGGAAGTGATAAAAAGAAAAAGGATCAGCAAGTTAGTAACCCAAACTTGTCCAATGGAACAAGTTGTGGTTCATCCACACGTATCAGGTTGAAGGTAAAACTGGGCAAAGGACCCATTCTGGGTAGTTCAAATGTAATAGAGGTTGTTGAATCTGCCCGATCTGTAAGCATTGTTGCCAATACTGGTGCAACGACATCGTTCAAGGGAACCTGTGCCGAGGTTCCCCAAATGGACGACGGTGAATACAAATCACGGGTAGAGGGATGTCTAGACAATATCATTTCAAAGGAAAAACTTGTTTCTGCTGATCCTCGCCTAAGTTCAGGTTTGGAAACTGGAAACTCAGACACTGGTATCATTTTAGAAAAGTCCACTGGAAATGCTAGAGAAGATTGTCTTGGCATTCCTGATTGTGCAGAGATTGAAACAGCAGGAGGAACTGCTGATGGCAGTTATTTGGATCCTGAAACTTCTCCTGATTCAGAAGTAATTAATTTAGTTCCAGAAGCCCAAGATGGTGAAGGGTTTAGGGAAGACATTGATGAAGCTGTTTTACGCCGTGCCCAAGAATTAGCCACTTGCGAAAATGTTGATGGCTCCAAAAGAGGAAAAAAGAAAATTAAGGTGCCTCGTCGAGGTAATCATGCTATGAAAGATGGTTTGTCTGGTTCAACACGCCCACTCAAGGATAAATCTTCAAAGAAACGTGGTGGCAGACAAAATCCGAGTGACTGCCATTTATCTAAAGAGGACTTTACTGTATCAACCATGACTAATGCTTCCATTGATTGCTTGAGCCATAGTGAATTGTTAACTTCACCAGTGGAGGCTGGGTGTGCAGTGGCTAGAGCTTTTCAGGAAGTGGATAATGTTGATAGGACATTCCCTGAGGAAGATGGAAGTCTTGGACTATCTGAATCTGAAAATACCAGTATATTAAATTGCTCCACCAAGAGTTCGGGACGTAAACTTTCTCAAAATGCAAAATCTAGCAGAGTGTATAAGCGGGGCTCTAAAAGCTCCAATACTACAAAGAGCAGGAAGGAAAACGGGCTAAGCCCCTTGGGAAAGAACAAGGTAAAGGCTGAAGACATTGATAATCAGGCCCCGTCTCAAGTGAAAAGTCCCATGAAAGCAGGTATTTAGCTTTTAATAGTTGTAGCTTTCGTCCTCCTATTGTCTTGATTAGAGGAAAATCTAGCATTTTTGTAATGTTGAATGAAAATCTTTTGGTAGCCTTGATAGATGAAGTAGGCCACTCAAGAGATTTGAATTTCTGATTCTTTAAAATTGGCATTGTAGACTGTGATATAGCCGGTGACCAGGGTAACAAAATTGACTCTAATGCTGATGCTGGATTAGTCCCTATAAGTACCCCTGGATCAGGGACAATTTCAGGAGATTCAGGGGACCGACATTTACTGTTGCGTAATGCTTGGGTTCGTTGTGACGATTGCTACAAATGGAGAAGGATACCGGCTGCACTTGCAGATTCTATTGAAGATACAAATAGCAATTGGTACACTACAGTTCTTTCTTTTGTTCATCATATTTACAATGGTCTGGCTTTAGAATTGTTATAGCTTCAGATTTTGCAAAATCTTCTAGCATTGCATGGTCTAATTTTAGGGAGAAGCCTATATGTATGCTTCGCCTCTAGAAATGCCTCCAGTGAAAAGGATCAAGTTTTATCCATATTGGCTCTGCTTTTGTTCTTGTCATATTTGCGGCAGCTGTACAGGCCTCACTAATATATATTTAACTTTTGAAGCTGAAGATAAACTCAATAGAAATTTTGTTACAGCCATTAGTTGCTTTTTGTAGGACATGAAGGTAACACCGCCATCGTTTAGTGTTTGTGAGATTGCTTTGGTGATAAATTGATGCCTTTGAAGAACTTTATGTTTGCTTCAGTTTTTGGCCTTTTGAGGTCTAATTTCATAATGATTTGTGAGTTGAAACTACCATAGAATTAATTTTTTGCCTCTTGCATGGAACATATGTTTCTAAATGTCTACTTTGCCTAGATTTTTCTTAACTCAGGGAAGCAGCCGAATGTTTTGCCTGATTGGTCTCCGTAGACTACTATGGTTTCTATGTCATTGCTTAGTAGCTCACTGATTCTTTTTGTAGGACCTGTAAAGACAACACGGATGTAGCTTTTGCCGACTGTTCAATCCCTCAAGAGAAGTCTAATGCAGATATAAACGCTGAGTTGGACATATCAGATGCTTCTTGTGAAGAAGACGAGGGCACTGCTCGTCCCAATTATAAAGAATTGGGTTTGAGCCGCTTAACAGGTTTTCTTAATGTTGTTACTAGATATATAAGATAATTTTACTGGATAGGTCTGCATTTTCTCTTTTAGCTTCTTGCTGATCACCCCTTCATTTTAGTGGAATCCCTAAGTCATTAAATCAGGCTTGCAAAGCCTCGTCTTTTCCCCCTGATGGCAGTAATTTATAAAATTACATAGGTGAGATTAGAAAGGCCGCTTGTTGAAGAGTCGACATAAACACGATACTGACAATCTGACAAATCAGAGTTTGTGAGAGAGAATAAACTTGCAAGCTAATCAATCTGCATGGTTTATTGCTTTCAAGTTATGTACGTGGTCCACAGTACATCATTGACCCAAAAAAAAAAAAAGTATTTGATGCATATGAAATTTGCTGAGGAGGTGAGGCTTTTCTTGGGGGTGGGGGGCAGTCCAAGTTTGAGTTGATTATAGTTTTGTCTGTGTAGGGCATGTGGTTGCATTTTCACTTTAAATTGAGAGTGGATTTTTGCTCTCTGATTCTCTGTACTTGACTCTATGTATCTACATTGCAGTCCCTCAGAAATCATCTTTTGTTCGGATAGAATCAAATAAGTTTCTCCACCGGAGCAGGAGAACTCAAACAATTGATGAGGTCGACATCTGATTCTTGGCATTTGAGTGTGAACTTTGGTTGCTTGAGTTGATATATTATTCTCCTGGTTTTGGCGTTGAGCTAGCTGCGCCTTCATGACAGCGCCTTCATGATTGATGTCTTGTATCCTGAACCTTTTTGAATACCTTACATGTCAGGGCTGTGAAATTATTTACCAGTGGTTCTGACTTGCCAATGCTTGGCTACTGCTTCTGATCAATTCTGCCTTTTACCTTTATCATGTGTAGCATTTGTTTCTCTTCAAACTTGATTAAATACTCTGAATTCAGTCCTGGAGGGAATATGTGGCTGATTAAATCTCTCTCTTGGCCAGTTGCCTGGTTTTGATTGATTTATAGTGCTCAGCTTTATATACTTTCTGCTTTGAGGCACATGAAGTTCGTGGTCGTTCATGTCATCTTGATTTGTCATCGTCATTGTGCTTGTTTCCAGATAATGGTTTGCCATTGCAAACCACCTTCAAATGGTAAGTCAGGATGTGGAGATGAATGCCTGAATCGAATGCTGAACATTGAATGTGTTCAAGGTACCTGCCCTTGTGGGGACCTCTGTTCAAATCAACAGGTATTGTACTTTGCCAAGGAAGGGACACTGCATCTTGCTATTTTTTTATTTTCAGAGTTATATCTGAAATTATGGATTTATCCACAGTTCCAGAAACGCAAGTATGCCAAAATGCAATGGCTTCGATGTGGAAAGAAGGGTTATGGGCTACAGGTGCTAGAGGATGTATCCAAGGGGGGATTTATAATTGAATACGTAGGAGAGGTAATGTTCGAGTTTGTAATGCACATGAGTTTTATGTTTGTTCTGCTGCCTGATTTTATTAGGCTTGTACTTGCGAGACTTTATTTTTGACTGTCTGCCAGTAAGATTTTTTTGAATAAATTGAATTTGCCTACTTATGCATTCTATTGGGGGAAAGTATCTTTGGGAGTTTAACTCACGCTGGTAACTGAGGTGATCCTGTTGACTTTATTTTGCAAAATCTGATTGGAAGAACTTTTTCTGCCTTAGGTAGTCATGTCCTCCTTTAAAAGGGCACGGTGTTTGGCCAATGTTGTTTCTTCTTTTGGCCGAATGAAGTTTTTACACAGTTTCCTCTACTTATTGATTTTCCCCCCGAAATTCAATGACTAAAGTTTAAGATCAGGATTGGATTCTTGGATCTATTCTATGGAAAATTTGGCCTTTCATTTCCACCAACTGTTGTTGTTGATTGTTTGAGAAAAGTGTTTGTTGTTTGCCACAGAGAGAATTTTGTTGAAATGGCACTTTTATTAATAAGTTTTATGTTTTTGAAGTGCCAATTTAGTTTGATGTTTTACATGCCTTGATCTTTTCTATTTTGCTTTTTTGTTTTGGCGTACTTGTAACGATGTTTCAGCTTTATACTCACAAGAATAAAAAGTTCTTGCTTAATGTTTAATTTCTTTCAGAACAAGCAAAATGTTTTAGGTTCTTTTGTTAGTTCTCTTGCACCTGCTATCCATCTGTTGCTGACTTTTCTATTTGTGATACATCCAGGTGCTTGATATGCCTGCATATAAGGCACGGCAAAGGGAGTATGCTTCCCAGGGTCATAAGCATTTCTATTTTATGACACTGAACGGTAGCGAGGTATGCATCTATCCCATTTTCACTGTATATTAGCACTGGGTTGTTCTTAGTAATATGAATTTTGAAGTCTGATTGATTTTATCTATAATTTGAGTAGATTGTGCATTGTGGGGTTGCTCTCCTTTCAGGTGGCATAAATTGATCGAATAGGATTATGGCTCTCAAGTTAATTATTACTTTTGAAAAGTGAAATCTAATATTTTCCCTATTTTGGTGGATGTTTCTCAAATCGTCAGTCTAGATAGGCTTTTCAAAGAAAACTACTTCAATGACAATGCTGCAAACGTTTCTCCAAAAATGTGACAGAAGTATCTTCGATGATATTAACTGTTTTGAGAACTGAGTATATGTGCTTGTTTGCTTTAATAGAAACAGAAACCCTTCGCTCACTTCTTAAGTTTCTCCCTGCACTGAGGAGGCTTCCCCTTGTGCCTTATTTATTGGACCTTTTTCTGCTGGTCCACCCACCCAAAAAAAGTTTCGAGTACATTCCCACTGGGATGAGATAGATCAATATAATGAAAAAAATTAATTTCCAAGATATTTTGTTGGATTTTTAGAGTTATGCATTGTTCTTGGAAGTATTTTATCCTCTGGATACATCAAGTTGATCTTTTCATCTTGTTATTCCTCACTTGTACTTCAAAATCACAAAGTTGAGCATGAGTTGTCTTTGGTTCCCACCGCTCTTTGAGACTTTAAAATGAGAATCTCATTCAGAATAAAAAATGGTTCCTGCTTCATAGGCGTACTACCATGCTTCTGCATTTGGCTTCTCCATGATGGAACCCTTGCCATTTTTTTTTTTAACTAGATGAATTTTTCATCGACTTTGAAGTTCTGTTTCTTTAAGCACTTGCGAAGATTGGTGTTTGTGTTTCTTTCTCCATTATCATTCCTGTGACTTTTTACTTCAAAGCAAGATGTCTTCAGTAATGATTGGTCTATCTTTTGTTACAGTTACGTCTTTAAGGTAACTTAATGCTTTGCCTTTCTGTTTACCTTTCCTGACGTTCTCTTTTGATCCATGACTCCTTTCCACCCTTTAGGTTATTGATGCGTGTGCCAAAGGGAACTTGGGGCGGTTCATCAACCATAGCTGTGATCCCAATTGCCGAACAGAGAAGGTGACCTATCAATCCACCTCAAGTGCCTTTTCTGTACTTGTTAATTTGTAAACATTGTCTTGGCCCTGCATACTTTTTTATCGGTGTCTTTAAATGATCTGCCTTCTTTATCCCCTACCGCGGCCCCCCCGAAAAAAAAAAAACCCCCCCATGGGGGGCCGGTTCATACAAATTACCTAGAAGTGCAAGTTCATCAGTTTCAGTTTCAGTGATGTATCCGTGAGTATTTTTCTCTTATATAAGTACCATGGAGTTGTTGTTAGAATATTGAACTGCACATTTATGTAGGCCTTTTTATTTACTGGGACTTCGGCATCTTTTAGAGGTTTTCATGACCAGAGTACTTTCTTATGTAGGCCATTAAGCAAAGGAAAAAATTCTCTTTGATGTCTCAACCTTTCTGAGATGAGATATTGATGAGATAGGTTTAGTTTCTTTGTCAGAAATTTAATCAAAGTGTTGTTGTCATAGCTTATAGCTATTCGACCTGTTCATATTGTGTATTTCCTATCTTTTGGGTAGCTAAATTTTTTTTCTTTCTGGATTCTTACAAACAGCTTGTTGGCTTCTTTTTCTGGTTGTGATTCACTCGTTGAACTTTCTTTTCTTTCTGTTCTCAACATTGGGAACTGATTTCTGAGTGATGGCTTGTGATTCTGGAGGTGGTCCCACCAATGGTGCTGCTAACATGAGTTCACTATAAAGTTAGCCCAAAAGTATACTTTTTGGGTGTTCACGCCTCGTGCATATATCTGTGGTAGATGCTTGGCTGAAAAGTTTAAGAAATTTTCAGAAAGATACTAGGCTATAAGTAATTAATTATTGTTTGGGTGATGCTGAGCAATATCTGCTTTCTGTCCCAAAAAGGGCTGGAATCAATTTGCTGAGTTGGCCTCATGCTCCTGGATTGCTCTGTTTCTTTCTGTTAAAGGTTGCTTTTTGGCAACTTCTCCATTATGTCTTGTTCTTTTCTGCTGAGAGTTACTTTGATAGTTGGTTTTTGCATTCTTTATTTGCAGAATAGTCTCGTATTCACTGGACAGCTCTGTCCATGAACTGTTCTTATGAATCTAGTGTTTGACTTGTAAATCTTTTGAAACAGTGGATGGTGAATGGAGAAATTTGCATTGGATTGTTTGCAATAAGGAATATAAAGAAGGTAAGAAGTGCTGTTGATATTGTTGCTTGCACTACTAAAAATTTCATGAGAGCACAATTATTGTGTTTGACTTGCTAGTATTTATGGATGTCCACCTCTGTTCTTTGCAATTGGTGGACATTATGAATGCTGATGAGTTCCCACTGGGGATAATTTCTTCTACGTTGATGTATTAATGCTTTTATTCTTTAGAAATTTTTGAAAAAATCAGTTTAATCAAGATAGTTTTTATATTCTCATTAACATGCTGAAGCTTGAAATTCATATGCTTGAAGTACTACAGTGCCTTTGACAACCATTCTGCACATAGAACTTTGTCAACCAACTTCAGCTGTTAAGTCACTTTTAATTTCATCACTATGGATCCCATTTTTCTAAAGTTGGCTAGGAAGCAAAGAAACGAAAATAAATGAGAGGCTATTGAAGAAAAACTCTCAAAGAAAGGTCAAAGAGGATAGAAATGAAGTGTTGCTTTTTTTTTTTACCAAGGAGGAAGAAAAGGTGTTGCTTATCTATGTCACCTGTGTCTGCGGGCTGGATGTTGTCACTTCTGCAACTACAATTCCCTGCCTATCAATACATTGTTTTTTCCGTTTTGCAGGGTGAAGAGGTTACATTTGATTACAACTATGTAAGGGTGTTTGGTGCTGCAGCTAAAAAATGCGTTTGTGGTTCACCACAATGTCGAGGTTACATAGGTGGCGATCCACTTAATACTGATGTAATTGTTCATGGTGATTCGGATGATGAATATCCAGAACCCATTATGCTTTTCGAGGATGGTAGCACAGTTCATCCATTGAATCAATTGGGTGCGCAAATCACCTCAGGGTATGAGAATTCAATGGATCAGTCTGCTGCTGTTATTGGGAAGTCACGAACATCAGAAGATAATGGGGATCCAAATACAAAGCTCACTTCTTCCGATCTGCCTGTTGATATTATTCTACAAACAAATAATGATGCAAGTATATCTGTGTCTGAAACTCCGCAAGAAATTGTTGCCAAGGAGGTTCTGAATGCTAGTGAGAAATCTGAAATCTCTTCTACTAGTAAGCCGCTTAGCAAATTACATCACGATGACGCAAGCAGGACCAGGACAAAGAAGTCCAATACAATTGATAAACGGTTACATCCTCTTGTGAAACAATCCATATCATCAGGCTCTATCAAGAAAAGTAAAGACAGTGGTAGTTCAATTAACATGGACAAAGTTCAGGGGATCGCCCACAAGTCCCAGATGGTTTTCAGCAAACCCAGAAAAGCAGTTGAAGGATCTTCTGGTGGCCGGTTTGAGGCAGGTCGGAGGATTTCTAATTTGCCACTCATGTCAAAGCTTATTCTTGGGTGGAGGAATCTAACATTATCTGCTTTTGTTGCTTGCAGTTGAAGAGAAACTTAATGAGTTGTTGGATTCTGATGGTGGGATTAGCAAAAGGAAAGTAAGTACCAAGTAGCTTTAGAGCCTATTTGCCTGAACTTTTTGAAAGTATTCATTAATTTTCTGCCAAAGAAAAAATTGAAAAATTAGAAAAATTTCACGGGACTTCAAACGAATATATTAGCTTTAAATTTTTGATCTTTTTTTTCTTTTTTTTTTCTTTTTTAGCTTTAATAATTTCGATATGTATAAGTTTAAAATGATATATACTTGCTGCAAATGCCACACTCCATAGCCTACTGAATTAGTACTTAATGCCATTTCCGAATGTTGTGATTAATGTCCATCCTAGAACCTTCTACCATTGTCGGTCCTGATGGTCGCCTGCTGGCACTTTATGCCTTGTAGATGTCTTATTGTCATTTCTGTTCATCTGGAGTTATGTATCTGATTTTTTGTGTCGGGATGCTGTTTTGATTTCAGCTGTTGATATTTTTCTTTTCTCATCATATATACTGCTGCTAAGAACAATTTTGGATTTGGCTTCTGTTTTCTTGTTATGACAGGATGCTCCTAAGGGTTACTTGAAGCTCCTATTTCTCACTGCAGCTTCAGGTGATAGAGGCAACGAAGCAATCCAGAGGTCTGCTTTTCTTGATGTGATTATTTTTATTGATATTTCTTTTATTCTTTTATCATTTTTTTGAGGAGTTATTGGCTATAATTTCTCCTTTTTTTTTCAGCAACCGAGATCTTTCAATGATCCTTGATGCACTTCTGAAAACAAGATCCCGAGTTGTACTAGTTGATATTATAAGCAAAAATGGTACTTGTTCCCTTTCCTTTTGTTGCATATTTTTAAGTATTTATAGATCTCATTGGGGTATGAGGACTCTCTGTGAATGGATGCTCACATGTTGGGCAGGTTTCTTTATAGTGAGTGCAGTTTGTCTGTATGTGCATGGTGCATCATGTCCTAATCAAGTCTTAGAATTAGCTTTAGACTGCATCAGCCTTACTTTAGTCTTTAAAAAAAATCCTTATTTGTCATTTCAGGTTTGCAGATGCTTCACAACATTATGAAACAATACAGGAGGGATTTTAAGAAGATCCCTATACTTCGAAAGCTTCTCAAGGTGCTCACATCACTGAGCTTTGTATTTTTGGGTTATTATATTGTTTGATTGATCTAATCGCTGCTGAATTCGCGGGAGCGTCCAAAAGTCATTGTTTCACCTGTCTAAACCATTTTGTTGTTAATTTATCCTCAATTAGTCCCATATGAACTTTTCCTCAGGTATGTCCATTTCAAGTCCTATCTTTCCTGGTGTTCAAGACACCTAGAAAATTCGTTCTTAGAAGAACTTAAGTTGAAGTGTAAATTTTGCAACTGCAAAGATGGAATCCCTGGTTTAGTGAAGAGTACGAAGTTTAAAATTTAATTAGACGAAAATCATTAGACAGTATGTTTCTATTTGCATTTTATCTTCCCTTCTATTGAAAGAAGACAGATAAGGATGCTGAGCAAGCTTTCAAATGATCTTTGCAGGTTCTGGAGTATTTAGCAGTGAGGGAGGTCCTTACATTGGAGCACATTGCTAGTGGCCCTCCTTGTCCTGGAATGGAGAGGTTAGACGCTTCTAACGTTATTCTTGTGTTCCCATCTAGTTTTGCTTGATCAGGCGAGACAAGAATCTTGTCCCCCCTCTTCTTATTATATGATGTATCTTTTGCTGTCATGTGAACTTTAATGATATGAACATTTGCTAATTGATCTTTTGGCTGGAAATTGAAATCAATCTTTTGGTGATATGGAAGCTAAGTTTCTGCTGACTCATTTTATTGGTAAGTACTAAGATTCTGCTGCTAGCTATGGAGAAAAGGAACAAAGAGAAATTAATGAGGAGAAGGACAGCTTTAGTTAGGCTGTTACCAATGTTATGACTATGAGTACGGTTATTTGTTGAACACATAGTCCATACCTCATCCAATCATAGACCACTTTTTTTTCTTTATCCTAATTAAATGCTCTGCATATAAAGTTCTATGGACCTGTCAACTGATTGGCTTGCAATTCTAGTGTTTCAATTATCCATTTTAATTTATTTCTGTAATTTTTGCCATTTTGAGGCAGAAGTTTACCTCTTGGTTAATGGTGGGTGACATGATTTGGCTGCTCTAGCATATTGGTTCTAGCCTCCAGGTTTTACTTTTCTCTGCACAGAAGCTGTTTGATGATTTTTCCCCCAAGTAAAGTACCCTGCAATTTTTCTGTTTGTGGAGTTCAACTGGGGATTGAACCTAACACCTAGGACAAAACAACTCCACCCCCTTCACAGAAGAAAAGGGAATCCTTTGCCACCAGGCTGAGCACCAGATGGTGTAACAGTGCCCTTGCATTTAGTAATTTTGACTTTGGCAGATGAAAAATAGTAGTCGACTTGCTTGTCATCAGAAAAATGAGAGTTGGGAAAGTTAACCATAATAACAAGAGGAGAGTGCAAGTTATTAAAGGGGGAGCGCTGCTGAATTTACCAGATCAAGATTTTGCTAGCACCCATTGAGTAAATATCAAATACCTTTTTTATCAAGAAAGGAGGAAAGGAATCATGAACATGATTTCATCTAGTGGTGGAATGGCATTTCAATGTGGACCAACGAAATCCGGCATTAATGTACAAACAAATGTGTGGTGATGATGTTGAAGTGTCATTCATATTTCTGCTGCTTCAGCTTTTAACTTCTACCTGAACTTGTAAGTGAAGAGTTTGAGGAAACAGTCAGCTGCCTAAGTTAACAACTGCATTGGTATTTCGTAATTTGTTTTCGAGTTGTTTACCTTGACGATCCATAAAGTTTTCGGAGGTTTTAACAATTTGGAACTACATTTTTAATACATGATATCAGCAGTTAGTTTTCAGTTTGTTTGTGAAGAGATGAACGTATGGAGCCTTTTTATGAAAGCGGTGCATCTTTAATTGGTTTAACATAAATTGATATTACAAGTTCCTCTGTGTGGATTATGATGTTATTGAATGCCCTGAGGACACTGGTTTGCCTCCATTGTGTTCGGGATAAAAAGGCTTTCAAGTTTCATTGTACTGTGATGCTTAGAATTTCTGCAGTTTTCTCATCTTTTTGTCTCGACAACATAAAAATTTAAATTAATAGAGCTCAACAAATGCCTTTAGACTCCTCAGTTTGCCAAGCCCCTCATTAGATTGTTTTGAAGCCGGTTGTCTTCTTTCTGGCTGTTTTATATGCTCATACATTCTTGGAAAGACCAGGATGGTTGTTGTTTATAATCTGTAAGGCATTTTTTTCATTATATTTGTTTGCTGTTATTTTCCTTCTCTTGTATGATACTGAAAGTATGTGTGCTTGTCTTTTGCTGCAGCTTTAGGGAGTCTATTTTATCACTGACAGAACATGATGACAAGCAGGTATACTTTATATGTTTCCTTTCCATGAACTACAAATGAATAAAATTAGTTAACATGCGTAGTTCCTTATCCTTCTTCTCATAAGGAGCTCTTATTAGATCTCTTACTGTTCGCTTCCTGCTATTTTAAAATGTTGCACTGAATTTCTACATGGGAAAGTTGTTTTAGTTTTTCTTCTCTTTATGTAGGTTCATCAGATTGCAAGGAATTTTAGGGATAAATGGATTCCCAAACCTATCAGGAAATTTGGCTTTGCTGACAGGGCTTCGGCATCACATAATGACTGGCGCGATCAGGGCGGGAGACCTACAGAAGCAATTGATTCCTTTAGGCAACCAATGCTTGCAACAGCTACGGTTGTCACTGTTAGTCAGGATAGTGGCAGAGCATCATGTGCTGAAGACAGCTCGGTTAATGGTAAAAGGATCCGCAAGCGCAAGAGCCGCTGGGATCAGGATGCGGAGCCAATTACACATCCAAGGATCTCACAGCATGAGGAACAAGTCTCTGAAGAAAAAAGAGATTGTACTGGGTCTGTCAGCCTCGAGTCTTCTCTCGGGGAAACTGTTGTGGCTGATGGAAGTCATCAGAACAGCTGTGAAGATGTTCCTCCAGGATTTTCATCTCCCCCTGACACATCTAGATTTTCTTCTAATGCTTCATCAATGGCGATGGATGTCTCTCTCGACAATGTTTCCCACTTGCACTGCCCTTTCAATGTGGTCCCGGGGAATCCACAGGGGAAGTTCGTTTCCCGTTTGCCTGTCTCATATGGAATTCCCTTATATTTTCTGCAGCATTTGGGTAAACCTCAGGCTGAAAGTATGGAGAATTGGATTGTTGCTCCTGGCATTCCCTTCCATCCTTTTCCTCCATTGCCCCAACTTCCTCGGGAGCAGAAGCGTCAGTCACCTGCACAAAATGTTGATTCTCAGAATGCTGGCCACTCTGCTGACACAGCACAGGTGGATGAGTGCAGTCAAGCTAGTTTCATTGATGAAAGCAGCACTGGGACAAGCAACTCTAACCTAGTAGATTCAGAGATTACATGTGCCAATAGCCAGCAAATGTTTAAGCGAGTGAAGATTTCCTCTCAGGATTTGGGTAGGAGGTACTTCAGGCAACAGAAATGGAACAATACAAAAGTTCCCCCTTGGCTTCGGAAAAGAAACTGCTGGGGATACTCTGTAAACAACTCAAAAGCTGGAATGTGCAGCATAGGTTTAGGAAATGGTGTGAACGGGCAGAAGAATTGGGACTTTTCGGATGATGTAAATTGTAAAGTGCGGAGGGATGATGGGAATTACCGCTAGCATCTGCAGCACCAAAATCACTATCGATTTATTGGAAATATCTTAAGCTCTTATTTTTTTTTTCTTTTTTTGTATACTTTGATGTATCTCAATTCTTTTACTTGTGGATTTCACTAAGTGAAAATCTGATTCAGCTTTTAGAGTTTACAGCCCCTTCATCAGTTGAGTCTCACGATTTCTTTGGATATGTGGCTTATTCTGCAGCAAAGAAGGTAAGCTTATTACAATTCTTTTACAGTGAAAATCAGGAGCCTCGTGAATGGCTTACACTTATTCACGTTGTGATTTTCGTGTGTTTGCTGTAAGCCTCTATGACCTATCAATGATTTTGGGAAAGTTATTACTTATATCACGTCTCTTGAGCATTTCACTTTCCTGATCGGTTTCTTAAATTATGATTTCTAATTGGGGTATACTTTTATGGAAGGTGTAAGGAAACCCGTGGAATTGACATGTCATGGTAGGTTCATAGAATACTAGAGAGAGCAAGGTTCCAGGTCTAACTTTCAATTGGAATGATAGGGTAGGTCCTATAGTGTGAATTCATTCCTAGCTGTTGTACCAACCCGGTACCCTTTAACTTGATTAATATACATGGTCACCTGTGGGAACAATTACTGATACATAAAATAGAAAAAATAAAATAAACATTCTATGCACTCATGGGAAATCTGATAGTTAAATTAGATATTTTCTTTTGATCTTATGTCCCATGGAAGTTATCTTCTGGTGAATTGTGTTTGCTTTAATGACTTTGTATCCTTTTTACCGATTTTTTTTTTTAATAATTTAGTTTGCTTTTTCTTTCTCTTGGAGATCACATATGTTAGAAGCCGGTCTCTGCAGTACAACATTTTATCCCCTGATAGATGAAAAGAAATGGGGAAAAGGTTGTGGTGCCATCCCACTTGTATCCTACCCACTCCAGATTTTGCAATCCCCTGCATAGCATATTGCGTACGGAAGCAATGTCTTGTTGTGAAGTTTCTGAAAGACTTATGATCCGAAAGATTCGTTATTATTTACTTAAAGAAGAATAACGTAGTTGAGTCCACTTTGCTAGCCGCATTTTCCTTTAATCTTGCAAGTGTACGGTTGCCTAATTGTGCTGCAACTCTGCAACCACCCTTTGTTGTGGAATACCTTTGCGACTAATTTCTGGCAGTGACAATAATGAAAGGTTGATCAATCTTAAGGGTTTTTCCTGAAGAGCAATGTTTGATCTATGCGTTAATTTGGAAGGTCTGGGGTCTTGAATTCGATCCATGCCTCGTATCTCCGGAGCCACCTTTATAGGGTGAGACCCACTGCAAAATTGCAGTGTGGGGGACATTGGTGACCTTGAGATTAGTTTGAATGCTCAAGACTTTGAATTGCCCTTGTCATGAAGATGGATTAATCTAGTAATTCTGGAATACGTAATGTTTTTAAAAATTACACATATTTTAGCTCTAATTGCTATCCAATTTGGAGGTATTAAATGCATTCCTATGTGTATTTGCAGTTTCTTTTTTATTTAGAATGATTTGTTGGAGGTATTATGACACTGGAGGGCATTACAGTCACGGCAAACCGTAACTCTAGTCCTCTTTGCATAGCTATACTAGGATCATAGCCGTACTTGTGTTGCTGATATTATCACCTAATTGGTTGGTCTTCTTCTTCTTCTTCTTCTTTTTTTTTAGTGACGATATGTTCGTCAGACATGCTTCTGCTTTTTGAATATATAATGAGCACGCCACCTCAGTTTATAAAACTGGAATTTGAAACATATTTTTTTGGTGCTCTTCGTATATTGGGGGGTGGGGGGTGTGGAGTGTCTGTGCGGGTTTGTAGGCTTGCCTTTGTTTTTTTGGGGTGGGAGTGTTAATGATTTGCTGAGGCTCTTTGCTTTTGATTATTCCTCAATTGTGCACTGCATGAGTGAGGATATTCTTTTGCATGGACTCAGTGTCTCGGACTAATTTCGCACAAGAAAAGCTTTCCCCTCGGTGCACATTTGCTGAATTTTTTTCTCGTACACTCCTAGTACTTGGTTATTTGCATAGAGTTGGAGCTTAGTCTGAACGTCATGCTTGCTGAGTAGGTCGTTTCTGGGACCAAACTAATGATTTGAAAGCTCGGTAAGATGCCATCTTGGATATCTATAGAATGAAATTTATGACGCCATGTCAAGGCTGGCAATAAGACAACATAAAGCCCGTGAAATTACCTTATTTTATCATTGAATGGACTTGATCCAGCTTTGTAGCGGGTAAATGGGGATTGTTGATAGGAATATAGCTGAAGTTTCTGGACGACTGAAGGTTGTGCAGCGTTCCATCTGCACCATAAGTATCTCATGCTAATCCTCCATTTGTTGTTATTCTGAGAGGAAGATGAAATTCCGGTTGCAGTCCCTACTTGCTTCGGTTGAAGAGGAAATGTAGATTTTGCTTAGAAATGAAGGAACAAGATGCGACTGATCCGAAAGCTTTTGCTCTCACAAGTGACTGAACGTAGATAACTTGATTTCCATGTTCAGATGTCCTGTTGGAATGGGAATCGATGTATTGTATTGTGTCTTAATTTAAGAGACTAAATGACATGTGGATCTGGATGTGTTGATCCGTTACGACTCCGTTCAAATGGGAAAAGAACAGCGCAATCTGCTTACTTAGATCATACCATATTTTAGTGGTGTTCATATGATACTGTGGCGAGTGGAAGGAGGATAATCTTGGAGTATCCGATGATCACCATCATCACCTGAAGTCAAGATAAAAACGGCATTCTTTTTTGTGCCATGTACGAAAGAGGTTTTAATTTGTGCAATTCTTCGTGTCGACTGTGCCTTCAGTTTTAAGAGTCTAGGAATCTGCAATTAAATTTTTGTTCGGTTGTTATTGCGTTTTTGTTGTTTAATATGTCGGTCATTCGTTGAATCCATTAAAGTGATTATTATTAGGTGAAAGCCGTGATAATGAGGTTACGCAGCTAAGAAGCTTTGTAGCGGTGAGCTAGTGGATGGTAGCTGCTGTTGGTAATTCGCTCATATCGATTTCTGTGGATCCAGTGATTTTTCCACTGCTTGTAAATTGAAGAGAACTACCACAAACACCAAGAGATTACCACGTTATTTACCGACCACGCTCTTTGTCTAAATCAAGGAATTTCGTTCATGGCAAACGTCTGACTTGGAAATAGAACTTGTGATGATTCAAGGAAAGCTGCTTCTGAAGTATGTTTCTGATGCTAAATCAATGGTGCAGAGAATGAAAAGAAGTTCAAGTTCCCGGCGTATGCATTTCTACAACAGATGAATGACATTAGTTCAATTTTATTTCGAACTATGTTCTCTGGTAGCAGACATCAAAAGGGCATTTCACTGCAAGACCGCGGTCTCTCAAGTGTTCCTTTTTTCTTTTGTTTTTCTCTAATAAGAAAATCTTTTTTTTTTTTTTTTTTTTTTCTGTTTTTCCCCTCTGAAATTGTCTTAACCACAAACCGGGCACGCACATCCCCGCCATTTGCGAGAAACCTTATCCACAAGAGTAATGGATCACCAATTCTCATTGAGCCTTGCCAGTGCAATGCCTCCAAACACTCCCACAATCCTACTTTTCGTGCAAAATACAGTAAAACTTGTTGCCAAAAGAAAGGAAAAAAAAAAGAGAAAGAAACTCAAGTACCCAGAAATACTGTTCCTTGAAGAGCAACAATTCAAAGAATGGCAGCATCATCCTCTTACATGGCATCCACCAAGTTCTCCATGTTAGGCTGGCTCGGAAAAGGCAATAAATTCAGCAAAAGCAACAGCAACAGCAGTCCATTCACCATTTCAGCTCAGCAGCAAGCACAAGTCCAAGAACAAGAAGACATGAAGGCACAAGAAGCAGCCGCCCCGGGACAGGAGAAGGCGAAGCAGCCGGAAGGGACGAGACTGAGGCCGGTCGAGCCGCAGGTGAACGTCAAGAGCAAGAACATGAGCCGCGAGTACGGGGGGCAGTGGCTGAGCAGCGCGACGCGGCACGTGAGGATTTACGCCGCGTACATCGACCCGGTCACCTGCGAGTTCGACCAGAGCCAGATGGACAAGCTCACCCTCATCCTAGACCCGACCAATGAGTTCGTGTGGACCTCGGAGACCTGCAACAAGGTCTACGCCTGCTTCCAGGAGCTCGTTGATCACTACGAGGTATCGTACCCCCTTTTCGATGAATGAAGCATTGCTTTTGCCTATGGGAGTGAGGAATCTTCAATTTTCAATGAGATGGTTTCTTGTGTTTTCTCATCGTCATGCATAGTCACATGAAATGGTATCGAGAAAGCATATATGGGGTCTTTCCTTGCGTGTGCATCGCTTTGCAGTTCGTAGTATCGCTTGCACAACCGCTATGACCGGTCGTTTATAATCTCATTTTTTATGATTTTACGGGGAGAGTAAAGGATGGTCCTGTTCATGTTGTATGGCGGCAGATACCATACTACTGCTAGTACTCAATACATCATGCTACATTACAATCAGTAAGCACTTTTGACGAATTATAAACTGATGAAATTGCCGGGATTCCCGATGCTAGGGTGCGCCACTGACGGAGTATACTCTTCGGCTGATCGGGTCAGACGTAGAGCACTACATAAGGAAGCTGTTGTACGACGGAGAGATCAAGTACAACATGAATGCCAGAGTGCTCAATTTCAGTATGGGAAAGCCCAGGATTATGTTCAACAATAACAACCTTGACGGCCAAGTTCCTGATGCACAATGAGAAGCACGCGTGAGCGCGCACACACGCTTACCTAAATTGCCTTTCCTCAATCTTCCACGAAATTAAGATCTTTGTATAATTAGGCATTTCATTGTAGCAAATGATAAGGTTGTCTCTGGAGTTTTCGCATTTTCTCTGCTCCAAAACCTTTGTGAATGATCATTGAATAGAGGAGAACGGACATAAAATAATTTCCTCAGAAATTTTTCGAGCAATGAATCAACTATTAGAAGCTATGGAAGATGAGTAATGCGACTGCGAATCTCTGAACTATATATTGTTGGGATTTCAAATCGATCCCTGAATTGTAATCGCTTTGGATCAACAAGCCCTTGAACTTTTCGAATAATATCGTCCTTCTGGTAAACTAATATATCTCTCGGTCAGCTTTTGCTGATGAGGACAACCAGAATGCACAGTTGAACATCAGGGTTTTAATTGGTGTAGCTGAGTCGCATGGATGATATCATGAGAAAAAAGGAAAGGACATTTGGTTTCATGGAAGCGAAAAGACGAGAGACAACAAGAGCATATGAAAAGCCTTTAATTGTATTCGCTGAGCATCTTCAGAAGGTACAAAATTTTCCTGGAACAGACTACAAATTATATATTGGGTGATATGACAATCTATGATTAGATAATTTTGTAATCAGATCAAATCCAAACGTCCAAAAAAAATTGCTCTTAAATTGATTTAGAATATCAATCACTGTAATTTCAATGTTGTCCTTTCGCTAATTCGTTGTGCTTGAATCAATTTATGAAAATAAGAAAAGCAGATTATAGATAGCCTGTGTCTACGTGCATGGCATCTTCGAAGTTTCACAAAGTCGTCGTCGTGCTGTTTCTTCAGCCTCTCCCTGTTCTCAACTTCCAGCAATCTCACGGACTCTCTCTCTCTCTCTCTCTCTCTCTCTCTCTGCACAGACATTCAGTTTGGCTCCGCTAACCCTTTACTATTCTGCCATTTCACTCTCACATTCCAACAATCTTGGGTTGTTTGCTTCTTCTGTATCGGGTTCTCTCTCTCTCTCTCCCCCTCCCCCTCCCTAGCACTGGTGCGCGCCACTTTTACGCTGCCCCATCATAGGGTCCTTCATGTGTTTATTCTTTTATTCAGCCCTGTTCTTTTTCCAGGAGCAGTTTCTTTGGACTTCGAATCGAAACTAGATAAACAATCGCTTCCATCACGTGTTTCCATTGCAGTACGATGATCTTGCCGTATGGTTTATGTCTCTCCTTAATGTGATATCTTGTCGATGATGCAGAAGAAAATGTCTGTTTTGCTCTTGCAGTCGTCTGAAGTGAGTAAAGAACGGATAAGAGATATGTCTAACAAGGTCGAGCTCTCTATCTCTTCGTATGACACTGCTTGGGTGGCTATGGTCCCTTCCCCTGGTTCTCCAAAGAGCCACCGTTTTCCAAGGTCTTTGAGTTGGCTACTAAATAATTAATTACGTAACAGTTCTTGGGGTCTCCCTGACCATCATCCGTAACCGTCATCTGTTGTTGATCAAGGACACTTTGTTATCGACCATAGCATGTGTCCTTGCACTTGAGCAATGGGGTGCTGGGGAAAGGCAGATAAACTGCGGTAGGTTTATTAGATTTTTCTTGCCGGTTAATCTTTCTTTTCACAAGCACCCTTTCATAAGGATGCGCATTGTGATCTCAGGCCTTGAGTACATTGCTTCAAGTTCTGCTTCTTTAGCCGATGAAAGGCCACACCGATCAGATTTAATATTTTGCTCTCTGGTATGATTGAGCAGGCCGGTTGCCTAAATTTGAACCTTCCCCTGAGATCTGCAAATTTGGATTCTGTGTCTTACGAGAGAAATTTGGAATTGAAAAGGTAATTAGAAAGTGTCAAACTTCCCTGCTTCAGTTCTCTTTTGATTGAGCAATGCGGCAAAAAAATAATGATAAGTAGCTTTTGCTGGGATGGATTATTGCCTATTTACTATTTAATTGCACAAAACTGTAAGCTACAGTGCGTTTTTGCTGTTCTTAGAGGCTTCTCAGAGGGAAGCAGAATCTATTTGTCTCATGTTTCGGAAGGAATGGGGAGTCTATCTGACTGGGAAATGATTATGAAGCATCAAGCATCAATGGAAAAATGGGTCGCTGTTCAATTTGCCATTGACCAGTGCTGCTGCTCTAACTCACCTTCAGAATGCTGGTTGCCTACGTTACCTCAAATTGGTACTAGAGAAATTTGGTGATGCAGGTTACTCCTTTGCTGAAGTCTCAAATGATTGTGTACTATGGATAATTTATTTACATTAGCGTATCTTCTTATGGTCAGCTCCAACGATCTATTCTTTGGGAATATATGCTCGTCTATGTATGACAGAGAATTTGGAAAGATTGGGCATCAATTGTCATTTCAGAAAGGAAATAATTGACACATTGGATGACACGTGCAGGTACTGTTCTTTCCAAGTGAAAACCCACTCGGTGTGGTTTATTTGCAAATAGTTCCCAGGATCAATTTCAGTCTTTGTATTTTATCTTTTTATCTGCCAAATAAACAAAGCGTTAGCTTATGATCTTATGACATCAAACAGATGCTGCCTGCCAGGCGAGGAAGAGATATTTCTGGATGTTGCCACCTCTGCAATGGCATTTAGGATACTAAGATCCCATGGATATGATGTCTCTTCAGGTATGATGCTATGCTGGCCTTTAGATAATTAGCTATGTTGTGGATCGATGAAATGCTAATTTTTCTTTTACATGTGTTGTAGATACATAAGTCAATTTGCTGAAGAGGATCAATTTTACAATACACCTGAAGGACACGAGAAGGATGCTGGCTGTATCTGGAACTGTATAGGGCTTCACAGCTGATCATCCATGATGATGAACTTATTCTGGATAAAATCAACTCTTGGACCAGTGATTTTCTTAGAGAGGGTTTACGCACTGGTGAAATGCATGCCAGTAGACTTTAGAGTTACATGCGTTGAGATGAGAGGCAGTTTCTCTCCCGAGGTTGCGCGATTAACTTGCAAATGAAAATGCGATGTCACTTTCTTCCTGCTGCTATTTTCATAGTTATTAGTTCCCTTGGAGTAATTACTAATTATTAGTAAACATTTCAGGTGGATGATGCTCTTAGATTTCCTCTGCATGCAAACATGGAAAGGGTTGCGAAGAGGAGAAATATAGAGAACTACAACATAGACAGCACGAGAGTTCTAAAATGTGGTCTCCGCTCAGCCTTACAAATGCCAACTTTGCCTTAATGGGACTTCCAAAATTTTTCCCAAACACCTTTATTTTGGCCCAAGGGGCTTTTGATGCCCAAAGCCACTTGGAAAAGCTTCTCCCAAACGCACCCTTAATAGGTTTTATCTGTTTTAGTTTGTCAACGTTCCACTATCTTCCATACTTGATTGATATGATACTTTTCTCCTATGCTAGGTCCTATAATTTTTGCAACAAAGATTTCCTGAATCTGGCAGTGATTGACTTCAACAACTGTTGAGCAATATGACGAGAAGAATTCAAATATCTAAAAAGGTGTACATCTCTGAAACCATTATGGTGGATAGATTCAGTTACAGCCTTTTAATGGTTTTCTGGTGTGATTTTGCAGTGACTGATTCTCGTGGCAAAACTTGATCTGGATCTGAGTTTCAAATACAATGTGAAAGTTAGCTACCTGTTCATGTTTGATAAGGCTTTCAACATCACCATAACTGCTAACTGTATGCTGTTTAAATTGTGTATAGTCTAACATTATGTTTGGTAGGGGTGGTTATAAGGAAAAGAAGAGATTTTAGTAATTATGCGGGAAAAGAAGAGTGGATTTGAAAGAATTGAGTTACTATATTATTCGGATGCTAGTTATGGAAAAGAAAGGACAAGAATGCATCATGACATAAACATACATTTGCTTCTGTATTTTATATATAGACGTAAAGTAGGGGTATGAGTAAGAAAGAAGAATGTTCACTGATATATGATAGTTCCTCCAGATTTGAAGAGATTCGGAGGAATTTGAAATGTCCATAAAAGTGAACTGACCAATCCCTCCTAATCCTTTCCTCCATTTTCTTCCTTCCATCCAAATACCATTATGTTTTTTTGCATCCTTTCTCTTCCCTCCCAAACCCTCCTAACAAACATAGTGGAAATCTCCTAACATATTTTTTCAGTATTTTGTAGTATTATAAGTTTCTTTTCCTTTCTGACGGATGGGTTAAAGAGAAAAAGTTAGATTAACTGAAACTTGCCCGACAGAAGCTGGCATATTGTTACTTCTCTGCTGCTGAAACATTTTTGGCCCGCCAACTATTGGATACCCACATTTCTTGGGCCAAAAATAGTGTTGTCGTAACAGTGGCTGATTACCTCTTTGATGTTAGTGGCTCTGCAGAGGGGTATGAAGATCTTATACGGTTGCTTAGAAAGTAAGTTTGGTTCTATCCATCTCTTTCCATGTGCATGTGCGCAACTATTTCACTAGCTGCATGGAAATGGTTTAATTCAGGTGGAATGTAAACTTGAGTGCTGACGGCTGTTCTGAGCAAGTTCAAATCATATTTTCAGCACTTTACTATTTCTGAGACAGGAGACAAAGCAGTTACATGGCATGGAAGAAACTTGACAGTTCATGTGGCTCAAATTGTGAGTGGACTTCCCGATCATCTCTACTTTTATCATGTTTATACCACGATGTCTTACATTTTTCCTGAAAATCTGCATGAGAAGAGTTGATTTCAATTTAACATCATGTGACATTATGAATGTCAACTTCATTATCCTTTTATGCTCTTTTTGTCTCCCAGTAAGCACCCTTTTCTATGTTCACCCTAGTTTTTCTCTGCAGTGGTTAGAGACGCTTGAGTCTATGTTGACCGAGGCTGAGAGGGCGAGAAAGAAGACAGTGCCAACAATGGATGAATACATTGCTAATGCATCTGTCTCATTTGGTTTGGGGCCTATAGTTCTCCCGGCTCTCTACCTTGTTGGTCCTAAACTTTCAGAGAAGCAGGTTGAAAGCCCTGAGTACCACAACTTATTCAGGTTGAAAGCCCTGAGTACCTCGAAAATCTTTTACGGTTGTTTAAAAAGTAAGCCCAGCTTTCTTTGCGATTGAGCGACCGAGTGAGAGAGCAGGCATATGTCGACCTATTTGCTGTCTGGATATGGTTTGATGAAGGTGGGGCGGAGACGTGAGTGCTGACTGCTGTTCTGAGGAAGTTCAAATCATATTTTCAGCACTTCACTACTTCAGAGACCGGCTGCAAATTGATCGCACGGCAAGGAAGAGACGTGACGGGTCATGTGATTCAAATAATGAGATCACCTCTCTTGATCATCTTTGCCTTATTATTGTTGTCCTAAGATGTCTTATATGCGCGATCCGAACGAACCTGCATTTAACCAGGTGAAATGCCACTCGCTTCTCCTTTCTGGATATATCAAAAGTCTCCAGCTTAATCTTCATTGCAGTGGTCAGATTTGCTCGAGTCAATGTGGACCTACGAGAAGTAGAGAAGAACCAAAGCAGTGCCCAAGATGGATGAGTACATGGCGCATCCGTCTCATTTGGTTTGGGCCCTATCCTTCTCCTGGCTTGCCGGTCCTAGACTTTCGTAGAAGCTGATCGAAAGCCTTGAGTTCCACTACTTTTTCGGGGCAGTGAGTACCTTCGGGCATCTTCGGAACAACACATGGGGTGCCGAGGGGAGACAGGAATTAGCAGCCTCTTTCGATTTAACTTAACTGGCTTTTCGATATGTTTCAAAAGTTCTCTTTTATGGGGGTTCCCGTTTGCTTTGCGGAGGGAATCCAAGGAAGGGAAGCCGACTGCCGTGATGGTGCAGATGCTTGATGGGAGCAGCACCAGTCAAGAAGAGGCCATCCAGAGGATCAGCCAGATGGCCGTCGATGAGACGAGAAAGCTTTTAAAGTTGGTTTTGCAAGAGAAGGAGAGCATAATTCCAAGACCTTGCAAGGACTTGTTTTGGAACTTGATCGCCGTGTTGCATTTTTTTTACCGGCAGGACGACGGTTTCAGTTCACCTTAGGATGTCCAACGGAGCTTGTTTTGTGTATTCCATTGCTGACCTTTTAGAGATTCTAGGGAAGAATACTTAAAATGCAAAATAACTTGCTTTGTTACACAAAAAAGCGGAGTTACCGGTTACGTTTTCTGAGTAACTTGACTAACTTCTGATAGGTTTCAAGCTTACTTTCTGGAGATTGGACAAATTACCCAAGAACATGATGAATTGCTGACCAACTAAACATTGATTCTAGAAAACTCACTCTGTTACCGAAGAAAATACTTCTTTTCTCTTGGATGTTGTCGGATTTTTTTAACAATTTCAGATGCAGAGAGGGTGCATATGCATTCATGGGGTGCAATTCCATCTTTTCCTACTCCCTCCCAAGTCTCTCAATATTGAAGGAAACCGGTGCAGTTAAACGGAAGCAGACAAGAAGAGCACAAAATGAAAGCATGTGATATCACTGGGTGAGCATCTTTGTAATTTATTATGCACAAAATGCTCCAGGCATCTGAGAAACAGATTCTTAGACATTTTCCTTGGATACACCCCAAAAGTCTTTCAGCCAACCAACGCAGTTGTCTGCTGCTGATATTTGTTTAGTACACATTCCTTTTGGCGGGCGCTTGTGTTTGGGCAATGGAAATGGCTGCGGAATTAAAAAAATCGACAGATGAAGGTGAGTTCCAAATTGACATGATACCATAATGAATGGATATTGAAGAGACCGAGCTTCACCAAGACTAAATCCGTTGCTCTTGGAAAAGAAAGAGAAAGGATGCTTAAAGAAACCGCTGAACAGATTGTTTCGACATTAGCATCGTGAACATGTTCGATCGATCTTATTTGGTGCAGACAATCGCCGGTGAAAATATGGTGAAAATTGAAATTTTCAGGGCAAAGTCCTTCAGTGTGTTTGATGACTTTTAAGTACACATAGAATAATTAATCTGGACCGTGAACGATGGTGGAGGTGACGGTAATGATGGTTTTTGAAATGTTGGTGTTGCAAATTAGGTGCTGATGAAAGTGAAATTGAGTGCGACATATAGTCATCTTTCATATAATTACTGTTTCGAACGCCCAAAAAGTACTTTCAATAATTGAATTGATATTTTTAGGATGGACAACATCGAAAGAAATTTGTTCTCTTTACAAGGTTAGGTTGTGATCATGACGTGTTTTCACGAGGAAAAATGATATAAATACTTCATGAACTTTAGTTGAATATATAATGTCATCTTTGAACTGTAATATAATGTGTAATGTCATTCCTAAACTTTTAATTTATTCAATATGGATCTTGAATTTCGATTTAATGTTTAATAGGTCTCTAAACTTTTAAATATATGCATATAGTTTAAAAAATACATTGAATATTTATCAATATTTTATGAATAACATGAATAATGAAAAATAATTTTGAGATAATATTGTATGTTGAGCCAAAGTTAAGAGATCACGCAACATTACACATTGAACAATAGTATAGTAATCGTTTGTGTCGTTTTTCTCTTTTTTGCTATCATAATAAGAAGAATAAATGGGGAGGTTTTGGGCTGGAACTTTGACTATTCGTAATACAAAATACCTTTCTTTTGAGTGTCACCTAAAAATGCTGAAATTTAAAACTCTTTAGTATTTTAAATTTTAATGGAAAAACGACAAAAAGAAAGTACTATTTTCGCATTCGCTCAGGGGTCCACATCTCTAGAACTTTTTTTTATCACTTTAATTTCCAACATTTTAAAAGACTATAAAATTCACCGCGCGTGATGATACTAATTCTATTTTTTTTTGGGTCAGAGTGATGATACTAATCAAAAATGCAAAAAAGATAGAACTTCGAAGTAAGCGTGATCGTCATATTGTTCCTCTCTCTGTTCTCACCTCGGCTCTTACAAATTCCAGCAGTCTCACAGGTTCTCTGTCTCTGTTTCTGTCTCCGTCTCTCCGTCTCTCCGTCTCGTGTGAACATCTTGTTCATTGAAATGCTTCACCCACATGTGATTCCCCCCCGCGAGTGGTTCCTCGTGCAGAAATGATGTATATACATCGGACGGCCAAAAGGGTCTGCAAATTTTAACCGCCCCTGAAATATGGGATGCATTTCCTGGGGATGTGAGAGCATATGGAAGCTTCACTAGATGGAACTCAGCTGCAAAAGAATGAAAGATTCCCCTTGAACATCAAGGTTTGTCATCGAGCTCTTTGTTGCTTATGCCCAGATAGTATAATACATATTTCTTTTGACTCTCTATTGCCTACCGCTATATAACTGCTGGGCTGGCCTAATGAGTTGATATTGCAGCATTCGAGTGGCATGGTTGATCGTCCGTCTTCTCCTCAGTCATGTGCTTTGGTATGTCCATTTGTTCTTTTTGTATGGTGTTTAGTGGCTTGACATTGCGGTCCAAGTTATGAGTCACTGCTGTACGTGGCTCTAGTACAAGGAGATTTAGGTCTTCTTCTTTTTGCTTCCTGATTGCAGATTGTCATTGTAAACTACCTTTTTCCCTGATTCTAATTGTTAGCATTGTCCTTGTTGTCCCTGTCCCTAGCAGAGATTAACTCGCATTCGAGTTGGAGCTGAGGAGAAACTAGCGGATAAAGCTGGTGAGTTCTTCAATTGTTATGCCTACAGAGTTTTCTAGCTTCTTAAATCCAATTTTTTACGATGTGCATCTTGCAGTTGCTGTGCTGTATCGAATTACAGCTTCAAAAGGCATTTGGTGTCTCATTGTCTTTAATATTTGTTTGATAATCTCTCTCTCTCTCTGTGCGCGCGTGTAAAACACTTTTATGAACAAATTGATGTAGTCTCTATAATGGATGACAAACTTCATCTTCATACAGGTGCTGCTAATTATTCTCATACTGTTCTACCATGACACACTCACATTTCTCTAGTCGTGGGTTGTCTGCTCCTATATCAGGTTCTCTCTCTCTCTCTCTCTCTCTCTCTCTCTGTCTCTCTCTCAGTCACACACACACACACACACACATGCTCGCACACACACACATGATGTTAAAGATTTCTGGCTGCTGCTAATCAGGCTTTTGAGTGTATCTGCTTTATCTGATCCTTACACATTCCACTGGATATGAGCAACATCAAAGTTTCTGGCACCTCTTCATTATGTGCTCATATGTGAGCATTTTTAATATTATGTTTTAGTTTTGACAAATACCATCATTCGGTGATCCTATAAATAGATTATGTCTCACCTAAAGTAAGCAAGCGTAAGGAAAATGGAAGTCATAAAGATTGACCTAGTCCTTATTGCTTTTGTGGGAGACTGGAGGATTGGAAGCACCAATATGCAGGCGAACTTGCGGAGGATATCTTTATCTTGGAATCTTCAAATTTAACTCTTCTCTTATTCTTACAGAGATTATTCTAGGTGCATACACACATTACTACCATCACATTCGAAGTGTCTACCCCACGAAGAGATGGGATACCCAGTGAAACCCTGACTCTTGTTTTCCAACGTATTTTAGAATAAACTATCTACCTAATGGAGCATATTCAGTAAGATGTTTTCATCAATGAGGACATAAGTTTTGGAAGTGTGTTGCTAGGCAGGAAGCTACAAGTGAATATAGTTCTTCTCAAAACTAAATAGTGAAAATGCAACTTTGTTGTCTGTGTAGTCCTCATGTTGATGGGGTTAGGGTAGTGACACTTCATTTGGTTCTGTGCATAATTGTTGTTTCGAGCCAGTACTTCATGGAGCAGTGGAGGGCATGGCATTCTTGTTTAAGTATCTTGTCTCCATTACTCATTCCAGTACCATTGGAATTTATTTCAGTGCATCTTCCATGATCTCTGATGCTTTGGTCCCTTATCAATTATTGTCGACCATAACTATAAATCATTCAAGCTGCCCTTTCTAGGGTCCTTCATGTTTACTCTTTCGTTGATTCATTCAATCTTAATTCTTTTCCAGGAGCATTTCCTTTGGACTTTGGATTAAAATCAGTTAAACAATCATGTGTTGCCATTGCGGTATGATGATCTTACTATATGTTGTTTATAACGTATATTCTTCCTAAGTTCATATCCAGTCAATGGTTTGCATGAAACTGTCTGTTTGTTCTTGCAGTTGGCCGAAGGAAGTAAAGAACGAATAAGTGATATGTTTAACAAGGTTGAACTCTCTCTTTCTTCATATGACACTGCTTGGGTGGCTATGGTCCCTTCGCCTTGTTCTCCACAAAGCCCCCTTTTCCCTAGGTCTGTGAGTTGGTTGATGAATAATCAATTATGTGATGGTTCTTGGGGTCTCCCTGATCATCATCCATTATTAATCAAGGATTCTTTGTTATCGACTTTAGCATGTGTCCTTGCACTTAAGCAATGGGGTGTTGGTGAAAGGCAGATAAACAAAGGTAAACTAGATTTTTCTTGCCCGTTATCTTTTTCATATGTGTACCCATTAGTAAGGATGACACTATGATTGCAGGCCTTGAATATATTGCGTCGAACTCTGCTTCTGTAATCGATGACAGGCAGCATACGCCAATTGGATTCAATATTTTGCTTTCTGGCATGATTGAGCAGGCTGATTGCCTAAATTTAAACCTACCCTTGAGACCTGCAGATGTAGATTCTGTGTCTTACAAGAGAAATTTGGAAGTGAAGAGGTAAAAGATGTTGTTGATCTTCCTGTTTTAGTTTTCTTTCAATTAACCAATGTGCAAATCATGAACTGAGTTGTTCTTATAGTTGGTGATTGATGCTTGTTCTTGTATTGCCTGTGAAATATTTACTGCACAAAACTTATAAGCTATAGTGAAAGCAGTATAAAAAACTTCATTTATAGGCATCAGTGAATTCTGTGGTGCTTTGTCTTCTTAGAGGCTTATCCGGGATCAGTGGAAGATACTTGTCTTATGTTGCGGAAGGAATGGGAAGTTCTGCAGACTGGGAAATGATTATGAAGTATCAACGGAAAAATGGGTCACTATTCAATTCACCATCAACCACAGCTGCTGCTCTAACTCACCTTCAAAATGCCAGTTGTCTACACTACCTTGAATCGGTACTAGAGAAGTTTGGTGATGCAGGTTACTCCTTTGCAGAAGTCTTCAAATGATTGTCTACTCTGGATAAACTATTGACATTTGTGTGTCTACTTATGGTCAGTTCCAACAATCTATCCTTTGGAAATATATGCTCGTCTATGTATGATAGAGAATTTGGAGAGATTGGGCATTGATCGTTATTTCAGAAAGGAAGTAATTCATGTATTGGATGACACGTACAGGTACTGTTCTTTTCAAGTGCAAACCCACTCGGTATGCTTTATTTGCAAGTAGTTCTTAGGATCAATTTCAGTATTAGTATTCGATCTTTTTGCTTGCCATATAAACAAAGCATTAGCTTTATTATCTTATGGCATTAGACAACAAACAGATGCTGGCTGCAGGGCGAAGAAGAGATTTTTCTGGACATTGCCACCACCGCAATGGCATTTAGGATGCTGCGATCCCATGGATATGATGTCTCTTCAGGTATGATATAATGCTGGACTTTAGATGTATGTGTATGTTATGGATCGATGAAATGTTAATTTTTCTTTTGCATGTGGTGTAGATGCATTAAATCAATATGTTGAAGAGGATCAATTTTGCAATACACTTGAAGGATATGTGAAGGATGCTGGCTCTGTCTTGGAATTGTATAGGGCTTCACAGCTGATCATCAACGATGATGAAATTATTCTGGATAAAATCAACTCTTGGACCTATGATTTTCTTAGAAAAGGTTTACACACTGGTAAAATGCATGCCAATAGATTGGAGAGTTATATATGTGGAGAGGTAGTTTTTCTCCTCAGGTTGTCGCTATCATCTTACAAAGGAATTGCAACTTTACTTTCGTCCTGCTGCTATTTTTTATGGTTAGTACCGCAGGAGCAATTATTAGTGAACATTTCAGGTGGATGATGCACTTAAATTTCCTCTCCATGCAAACTTGGAAAGGGTAGCAAACAGGAGAAATATAGAGCTCTACAACATAGACAGTACAAGAGTTCTAAAATGTGGTCTCCGGTACAGCCCTCTTAGTTGATTTTCTCTGTTTTAGTTTGTCAACGTTCGATTACCTTTTATACTTGATTGATGTGATACTGTCTCCTGTGCTAGGTCCTGTAACTTTTGCAACAAAGATTTCCTGAATCTGGCAGTGAATGACTTCAACAACTGTCAAGCAATATACCAAGAAGAACTCAAATATCTGGAAAGGTGTACATCTCTGAAGCCATCATGGCAGATGGATGTGGAAACAGCCATTTTATTGGATTTCTGGCATGATTTTGTGGTGACTGATTCTTGTGGCAAACTTGTCTGGATCAGAGTTTCAAATACAATGTGAAAATTAGCCAGGGATTTGTGTTTGATAAGGCTTTTGACATCACCAAAACTGCTAATTGTGCGTTATTTAGAATTTGTATACTCTTAACATTTTGTTTGGTAGGTGTGATTAGAAAGGAAAGAAAGAGATTGAACTAATTAAGAGGAAAAAGAAGGGAAAGGATTTGAAAGGGTTAAGTTATAATATTATTTAGATGCTAGCAAGGGAAAAGAAAGGAAAATAATGCAGTATAACATAACAGTCCTTATGTATATAAGGGTACAAGGGAGGAAGAAAAATAAGTGTGTTATTTAAATGTACGTACAAGTGAACAAACCGATTCCTCCTCATCCTTTGTCTCCATCTTTTCCCTTCATCCAAAAACGATTGTGTTTGTAGCATCCTCTCTCTTCCCTCCCCTAACAAACATAGTGGAAATCTCCTAAGAAAGTTTTCAGTATATTGCTGAATTATAGTTTCTTTTCCTTTCCGACAGATGGGTCAAAGAGAAAAGGTTAGACAAACTGAAATTTGCCCGACAGAAGCTGGCATATTGTTACTTTTCTGCTGCAGCAAGCTTCTCGCCACCTCAACTATCAGAGGCCCGCATTTCTTGGGCCAAAAATGGTGTCCTCACTACAGTGGTTGACGACTTCTTTGATGTTGGTGGCTCTGCGGAGGAGCTTGAAAATTTTATATGGTTGGTTAAAAGGTAAGTTTGGCTCTCTCCATCTCTTTCTGTGCGCGCATGCGCAATGACTTGACTAACTGCATGGAGTTGGTTTGATGCAGGTGGAATGTAAACTCGAGTGCTGACTGCTGTTCTGAGCAAGTTCAAATCATATTTTCAGCACTTCACTCTACTATTTCTGAGATTGGAGACAAAGCAGTAACATGGCAAGGAAGAAATGTGACGGGTCATGTGGCTCAAATTGTGAGTGGACTTCCTGATCATCTCTACTGAAACATGTTTATTCTAAGATGTGTTTTGTTTTTCCTGGAAATCTGCATAAGAAAGAGTTGCATATGGAAAATGCAATTTCAATTTAATGTCACGTGATATTATGGATGGCAACTTCATTATCCTTTTATGTCCTTTCTGTTTCCCAGGAAGCACCCTTTTCTAGATATTTTCACCCTAGATTTTTTTTCTGCAGTGGTTGGAATTGCTCGAGTCTATGCTGACTGAGGCCAAGTGGACTGGAAAGAAGGCAGTGCCAACGATGGATGAATACATGGCAAATGCATACGTTTCATTTGCTTTGGGACCTATTGTTCTCCCAGCTCTCTACCTTGTTGGTCCTAAACTTTCGGAGGAGCAAGTTGAAAGCCTCGAGTACCAAAAGTTATTCAAGCTGATGAGCACTTGTGGGCGCCTTCTGAATGACATGCAGGGTTTCAAGGTTGGAGCTCTATTTCTCAGACGAAACTAAAGAGAGGACTTACCAGCCTCTAAATTAAATCAGTAGTTTTCAATATTCTATTGAGTTTGGTCCCCATTGCTTTGCAGAGGGAATCCAGGGAAGGGAAGTTGAATGCGGTGACATTGCAGATGCTTGACAGGAGCAGCACCAGTGAAAGGGAGGCCACAGAGAGGATCAGTAGTATTGTCATCAGTAAGAGGAGGGAACTCTTGAAGTTGGTTTTGCAAGAAAAGGATAGCATGGTTCCAAGAGCGTGCAAGGACTTATTCTGGAAAATGAGCACTGTGCTGCACTTCTTCTACATGGATGATGATGGCTTCACTTCAGATGAAAAAACTAGTGCTGTCAAAGCTCTCCTTGATCAGCCAATCACTCTCAATGAACTGGAATTGCCTTGAGAGCGCACGAGCGAGCGAGCAGAACTCCTATAGCACTGCTGTCTATGTCTGTGGGAATGTCGATTGCACCTGTATATTGCATGACTATGTACTAACATTTCTGTGCCTAATGATGGCGGCATGATCATATCCTACTTATGCTTCTTGCTTTTCAATTATTTGGTTTACGATGCTTTCTAGTCTTCATAGCCTACTTAGTTCTTACTCCATCAAGGTGAAGAAAGAATTTTTCCTAAGAGCAGGGAACCAAATCAGAAGAATGTTACCTAAGTACAGGGACCCAAAATCCTAATCGCCTATTTCTCCCCGCCTTCTATGTAAATGTTAAATTAAGTTGGTACTATTATAAATGCATTAGTACGTGTCAGTCAAAATAATATGTTTATTTATTTTTTTCAGAAAAAGTATTGATGTGATGATCATTGCGATTTAAATTGGTGAAGATAGACCAAAAAGAGTCGATAATATCTTCGAATTGACGCCACTAGGTCTCCATCACCAAAGTCACATAGCTTTTGTCCCACCAAATTGGTGGTTGCCGTTTTTATTAATCAAGTTGACATTAATAAATTCGAGGATTATTTGAACTTATTAGCTGGTTATAACCAAGTAATCAATCATTGAGCTGATCTAATGAATGAAGGGGCTAATGCCATAGAAAAGTACAAATCAATACACACGTATGATATTTATCTCAAACTAATTTTTGTGTAACAAAAACTCATGATACAGTGTATTTATGTCACATTTATCATAAATTAATTTTTATGTCACGAAACCGGTGCCTCATTTGCCTCCAAACTGATATACTCGTATTCCAAATTGTGGTAAATCTAAAATTTTTGAAAGTAAATATAATACGAGTGTACTAATTTGGGGTAAATGAGACACGGACGTGTTAATTTGAGAGTTATGGCAAAACAAAAATTAATTTGAGGATATATATGTTACGAATATATCATTTTTGGATTTTTAGTGATATTAGCGAGTAGAGCCAGTAGCTTGTATAATTTTGCAGGCCCTTTCTTAATCCTCGAGAACTTGGCACACGTCATTAATATTAATTTCAAAACCAAAAGTTCAAAATCATCGGAATAGACAGGAAATTAGGGGGTTTCACAGTGGTGAAGGTAGACACCATGTTAGGATTTCGGTGCTGACTACTATTGGTAGGTAGGTATAGTAGTTTCCCGCGTTTAGAATGAGTGAGGATGGATTAAATGCCCATACAGTTGGGTTGACACGCTTTACGGTACTGTCCTCACCCATAAGTTAACTTAGGGCGTGTTTGGTAACATTTCTGTTCTTTTTTTTTTTTCTCCAGGGAATAAAAATAGAAAAAAATGTTTCATTCCGAGGAACAATTTTTGAATAAAAAAATGTGTTTGGTAAATTTGTTAGGGAATAAAAAATGAACAAAAACATGTTTGGTAAATTTGTGTTCTTTTTTTATTTCTTTTAATTTTTTAATTTATTTTTCTTTTTTTCTTCTTTTGACCGGTCGCCGGCCTTGGCCATGGCCGGCAGCCTCGCCTAGCCACGGCGAGGCTTGGCCTCGCCTTGGCTGGGCGAGCTCGGGCTCACCCGGATCCGGCGAGCTCGAGCTCGCTCGGCCAAGGTGAGGCCGAGCCTCGCCTTGGGCCGGCGACGCTCGGCCTTGCCGGGGCCCGGCGACGCTCCGGCGAGGTCGCCGGCCCTCGATGGTCGGTCGTCGGTCATGGCCGAGGCCGGCGGCTGGCCAAAGAAAAAAGAAAAAGAAAAGAAGAAAAAAAAAGAGAAGAAAAAGAGAGGAGAGAGAAAATTTGTCCTTAAAAATTGTTTCAGATTTTTCTTGTTTTTTGTTTCTTTTCTAAATGTGTTCCTGGGAACAAAAAAATAGATTTGAAACAAAAACGCAAACAAACGCGTTTTTTTTTTTTGTTCATTAAAAAAAAAACAGAAATTTTGTGCAAAAACAGAAAAAAAGAATAGGCCCTTGGTTCTCCAAATTGAGGACAGTGCCGCCAATTTTGTGGCGCAATCTCCTATGCACTCCACGCTTTTTGACCCATACGACCGTTGACATCGACCTTTCTACAGCAATCGGAGACCGCAGATGGTCAAATTGTTCGGTTAAGTTGGCTTTTCATGGCCTCAAAATTCAAAGTACGACCCGAATCGAACAGCCCACAATGCTTTTTGCTCGAAGCTCGAAAGCGACCATGTTACACGATCACTCGAAAATGGGATGATCTTTCTGGACTGCTTTCATTTATCATTTAAGTTAAATGGCTCAAACACCTTTCCAAACATTCATAAATTATTGCCACACTCAAAACATTTATGTTTACATACAAATTTTCATAATTATTTGGAATTTGATGGAGGAGCGAAAAGGAAAAACAAAACACTTTTCGTGTTTGATTAAGCAAAAACAAAGGAGACCTCTCTTTAATTTCTTAAAAATGATTATTTATATCTTTTGAAATAATTAGCCAATTATAAATACTTTTATTATTGACGATAATTTATATTTGGAAGTTTCCATGGACGAAGAAAATATTTTTCGTCGATTCAATTTTGTTAGCGACACAAGCGACCATTTTTAGGAAAATATTTTCCAAATCATTCGTTTTCCTTAAAACAAATGCACGCAAGATATGTTTGTTTGAATTAATAATTATAAAAAAAAAGTTAATATCACAAAAAGCTCTAAACTATCTACCACAAGTTTAGTGCAAATTATAATGAAAAAATCTCAAATTAGTATCGGTATGAAAAATTTATTTTTATTAGTTTCCCTTATATTGGATTGATACCATAAAAAACTCCAAAATAGTATACGTATTACATATTTCTCAATATAATAATTTGACGGTAAAATTTAATGATAACTAATGAAAGGTAAATTTATCATAAGTGTAATGGTTGGAAATTTTTGTCAGTTAAAAAATTAATTTAGAGTAAATTTACGACATATATATCGGTTTAGGATTTTTGGTAATATTAATTATTTTTATAATTTTTTCAAGCTGGAAAAAGAAGAGAGAAAAGGGAGAGAAAAAGAAAAGGAAACTCCAGATTCGAAAGGCGATCGCGGTGGGGGCCCGAACTCACAGCAAGGCACGACGCACGTGAGCGTGATGAGTGGGGGAGCTCAATCGCGTAAGCAAGCAGCGAACCTTTTTCGAAAAAACGGCATCTTCCTCTTTCCTCTTTCCTGCAGATGCGAATGATTGTCAGCGACAGCCATTCCAGTTCAGCATTCACTCCACATCGCTCACATACCCTTCCTTTCATCTCCTCCTCATTTCTCTTCTCCTCCATCTCCCTCCTCCTCCTCCAGATCGCGCCCCTCCGACGATGGCGTCCGTCGCCGAATCGCTCTCCAAGCTCGACATCGCCGGCGACGATTGGGCCGCCTCCGCTCCCCCGGGCCTCCGGAGCAACCTCTTCTCCCTGTCGCCCGACCAGGTACGTCGCTCTGTTTGGGAGGAGTGGTGATGCGTGAGTGCACGGCGTGGTTCGGTGGGATTTCGTCTCGTGACGGTCGGTTTCTCGGTTGGCGGTGGTTGCGTTTCGCCGTGTGTGGTCAGGTGGAGCTGTCGAAGATGCTGGTGGAGACGGGGCAGAGCCGCGTGTTCGAGCACTGGGCGGATCCCGGCGTCGACGACGATCGCAAGACGGCCTTCTTCGAGCAGGTACGTGAGCCGGCGGTGGTTCGGCGGATGATTTTAATGTTTTCCGGATCGAGTTTCGTGGAGAACTTTGGACGAATTCTCCTTCCTTTGACTTGCGGTTCGTTTGTGCTTGTCTTCGGTGAGGGAGAAATGCGCGGCGTAATCTACCATTTGCTTAAATCCTGTGTATTTAGTTATTATCTTTTACAATTCTGATGATATTAAGCGGAACGAATTTATGTTTGTGTTTTTTTCTCTGTGATTTTTTTTTTTCTAATGCGGGAAGTCGATTGTTTAGATGGCGATCTTTTGCCGCAACATTTGTCCCATCAACATTTTCGATTTGTATTTTGTTTTATTTTACTATCTTTCTAACAGTAGAGCGCGTGGGTAGGGATACACATCAGTATCCGATTCCTTCTGCTGATGATTTCCTGCATTCCTGTTACTGATATATAGCTCCATTTAAATGGAGCTGTTGATACCAGGCATGAACTGTGCTTGCTTCTGCTGATGCTTTCCTGCATTCCTGTTACTGATATATATGTCCAGCTTGTTACCTTTCAGACCTGGTTTATGGTTTTACTACTTGATTTTTGGAATCTGTAATTAGTGAAATCCTGTGTACATTGAATATGGAAATCTTGAACCTGAACTGGCTTGTCTTTACTAGAGATTGCTTTTTTTTATCCTTGAGTCTTTGTCGTGTGGTTGTATTCTCCAGGTAGCTAGGCTCGATACAAGTTATCCGGGAGGCTTGGCATCATACATAAAAACCGCGAGGGAACTCTTAGCAGATTCAAAAGCAGGAAAGAACCCATTTGATGGCTTCACACCTTCAGTATGTGTCAATAATTTGATATTTAGTACTGCTTAATTATATTTTCTGAAGCAAAGACCTGCGAAGAATGGATTTTGTCTAAATGAAGACTTTCCACTGGATGTTTGTTGCCGCTTGGCTTCTTCCACGGCTTCCTTCCACTCATAATGAGCATGTTCATCTTGAGTGCAAGTTTTGTGGAGCCGTGTCGTTTGTACATTTCGACCTATCTAATTTATTGCTGACCTTACCGAAAAAAAAAAAAAAAAAAAAAAAAAAAAAAAAAACTTTCCACTGGATAGTTTTTTTTGCTTAATATGAATTGTATGCTTACTGAACGGTTACTGTTTACTTGTTATTTACTGATATGAAGACTGCTGCTGCATTTTCATTAGCTTCTTTAAGAGCTACAATGCATGAAGCACACATGTAACTGAATTCCTTGATGACGAAGCTTCCATCTCTACAATTTTGATTACATGAAGAGCTTCTGTGTTCTTGGTTTGGATTTAATGTCCAAGAGTTTTCTGGTCAAATGGTTTTCTCACAAATAGATGAAGTTTCCTTCTTTGAGATTGAGATACATATTTTACAATCTGCACCCCCCCCAACCCAACCTCACAAAAAAAAAAAAAAAAACGATATGTATTCCAAGTAGCAGTTGCTTTTTGGGCTATAGAGGTTGAACCACTGTAGGGAAGTTGCTTTCTACTTTTCTACAAAACCTTCTTTTTTTGGGCAGTAAACTTGTATGGCTCAAATTTCCCCATGTTCAAATGCACAGACACCTGTTCAAAAATACGACAGTTATATACCGGTGGTGTAATGCAGCAGAGGATTATAACCACATAGTATATCCATTTATGAGTTGTAATTGTGATAGATACGTGTATGTGAGAGGCCTGTAAGATGTCAAACTTTCGGGGAAATTTGATAAATGTAGTTCTTAGTTAGGTTCCAATCTTAATAGGTGAAACTGATGCATTAACGAGTGAGGACGTTTTCGTTTGCAATTGTACTGGGCTGGTCTCACCTGATCCCCTGATAGGCCAAGACTGTGGACTTGGTCTAGAATTTAGATTGGTTTTGTGTTACATTTCCACATGATCAGGTTGGAACTTACTTGCACCTTTGCGAAACTGTTTATGACTCTTGAGAGAAATTGCTTTGTAATCTAGTTGTGGTCTTTTGCAATATTTGTTTTGCCACACACAAGCTTCTTGGTTCTTACCACCCGTTTTGAGTTGTTAAATTCAAAGTTTCATGTAAGCTTAAGACAGAGTAGTGGCTATATTTTGTTGCAGTGCTTTCTTTATGATTTTTCAAAATCATGCTTTTCCAATCTATAAATGGACGTTTTCCTCAATTCATGGATGATCTTTTGCATGACTTTTCTCTTTCCTGCCTGCCAAGTACTCAAACTGTTCGAAATGATCAACCGAACATGATAGCTGAACTTTATTGTCCTCTTCTAGGTTCCAAGTGGAGAGGTTTTAACTTTTGCCGATGACAACTTCATCAATTTCGAGGAGACGGGGGTGAAGGAAGCGCGAAAAGCTGCATTCGTCCTTGTTGCTGGTGGACTTGGGGAACGCCTTGGATACAATGGAATCAAGGTCTTCACAAAGCTATGATCTTGCTAGATCAGCTGCTTCTGTATTCCTTCTAGTTGATTTTACATAATTGTTTTTTTTTATTCTTATTGTCTATATCTTGCAGGTGGCTCTTCCAGCAGAGACTACTTCAGGGACATGTTACCTACAGCATTACATTGAATCCATTCTTGCTTTACAAGAGGCTAGCTGTAGATTGGCTGAAGGTTTGATTTGTTATACTTCTCCTCCATGCATAAAGGATTTTATTTATAGAGAAAACTTCTAGTCCATCACCCAATATACAATGACAAAGATGAAGAAAAACAAACAAGCAAAAGGAAGACATTATATAAGGAATTAACAAAGGACATCGGAGCTGAATAAAAAAGGATGGCACAGAAAAGCTACTAAAGATTCTAAAACATTCAAACTTTTGCTTGTTGTGTACTCTCCAAATCCACCCCTTGAGACAAAGTGGTGCAATGCTTTGGGAGTTATTCAGAAATTGGGTGTCCTACGTAGGTATTCCAATAGCTAAAAAGCTGGATGGCATGTCTTGGCTAGAAACTGAGTGTCCTGCTAACTTTATTTAGTGTTCTCTGCAAAGTATGGACTGTAATGCCACTTTTAATTAGGCTAATCAGAAGATTAGCAACTGAACTACTACCTCATATGGAATTTTTTGGACATTTGTTTTAAGCTACTCATCTTTAATAAGGGAGAAAAAAAATTCAATTTCGTTTTTTTTCCTTTGAGAAGTTAGAGAGATTTTATTGCACAAACCAAGCATGTGGACTAATTCTTTAAAAAAAAAAAAAAACAAGTTTCGTCAAAAGCAACCAAATAGCCTCTTGTGGGTTCACTGAATCTATCCAGTAACATGTTCTTCTTGTTATCTTCTATCCTAGAAGGAAACAAATGGCCTCTTCTGGGTTCATTGAATCTATCAATAAACATGTTCTTCTTGTTATCTTCTATCCTAGAAGGAAACTGAAGGTCTGTTGGATATGGCCTTTTAAAAGCGAGGTTCTAGAACTGGATAAATCCAAAAGTGTTGCATGACAACTTTTCTTTCTGGTTTATTAAAGTTCACTATAGACACAGCCTGGCTAAGAGCATCTCTATCTAAAGAACTAACAATAGCTGTTCTAGTTTTCCCATCCTGATTGTGCAGAAGCCCTCAAATCATTCTCCTTGTTAACTTATGTATCGTCATGAACCAAAATTGTTTTGATATCAACTTTTCCTTGCAAAGCTCCTCCAAATTTCTCTGTGAAATTGATGTGTCTTTGAAAAGGATTTGCTCCTATTTAGTAACATCATTATGCATGCATATCTGTAGATGGTAGTGGCACCCAGATTCCCTTCGTTATCATGACATCTGACGATACTCATGCACGGACCTTACATCTGTTGGAATCAAATGGTTATTTTGGAATGCAACGTTCTCAAGTTAAACTTTTGAAACAGGTAATTTTTTGCTCTTTCATGACATCCGTCAGGATTTTTTAATATGCTTATGCATTCTAAAGGTTCTCAGTCTGATTGCACCTAATAATGCAGGAAAAAGTTGCATGCTTAGAGGATAATGATGCCAGGCTCGCACTGGATCCCAGCGATAAGTACAAAATCCAGGTAAGGCTGGGTCCTGATTTTGTTAGTGAAGATTTGTCATAATTTGAACTTGAAGAATCACTCTGTGGCTGATTCCTTTTACTTATTCCCTTTTTAGACAAAACCTCATGGGCATGGTGATGTTCATGCACTTCTTTACTCCAGTGGCCTTCTGAATTTGTGGTACGTCATCAAACTATACCAGTTTACCCAGTTTTCTTTTCAGAACATTTGTTATCAATCAAACTATGCCAGTATACCTGCCTGCTGTCCTTCCACGAGCCTATCTTTGTACTAAGCTTTTAAAATGCCATTCCATACTTTTGTTATATGGAACCAGCAGTGGATGGTTTTTTGCTGGGAGAAGAGAGAACTTGGCAGGAAAGAATGACGTGATCTTGCTTCTTACTTAAGTTGCTGCATTGACATCCTCAGTCATCGATACAAGCAAAAATATCTCACCTTGTATTTTACCTAGCTTAAATATGCTTTAGAAGATACAGAATGATGGGGCAAGATGTCTTTAGAGAAGTTATTTGAGTTCACTCTTCCAAGACTTGTAACTGTTTTTGGCATTTTTCCCAGGCATGATGCTGGTATGAAATGGGTTCTCTTTTTCCAAGATACAAATGGACTTCTGTTTAAGGTAGAGTTTCTTTTAAGTGGATTAGTTTCAGGTATGTTTCTTCGAGTCAGGTTCAGGGTCAGAGATGTAATAGATGGCTGACGGACTGGTTTTTTTACACTCATGTGGCTGTGAATCCGACTAATTAATGCCTCCATCATGTGTAATGCAGGCAATTCCAGCATCTTTGGGTGTCAGTGCCATCCGACAATTTCATGTCAACTCTCTTGCCGTTCCCCGGAAAGCTAAAGAAGCTATTGGAGGAATTGCCAAACTTACTCATGCGGATGGTACTTACTGTTGGAAGTAGTTATCTAACTGTTTATAAGAACCATCTAACTAAAAAAGTACAGTTTATAAGAATTCAGAAATATCCCAACACTCTCTCTTTGGCTTATAAAGAACTATTCTGGAGGACCCTTACTCCTTGTAGATTTTTTTGCTATCTAATAATCATTAATTTGTGTATAGGCTAAGATTTTCATATGACTCTGGTTGAGTTGTATCAGTGCCATAGTGTTAGCTGAGAATAATATGTGGAATTTAGTTAAAAGCAACCCAGGCACAGTTGTTTTGCTCTGATGTCAACAGACGAAATTATTCATTGCATATTTTAGGAATGGGATATCATGAGATACTGTCATAAAGAACTGTTCTGAAGGATTTTCACTCTTGGTGATTTTTCTTGCCGTCTAATCATCATCTATTTCTGTGTGTTGGCTAAGATTTTGGTTTGAGTGGTTGAATTTTATAGGTGCCACGGTGTTAGCTGAGGTGTATCTGGAAATTTAGTTATCAGCAACCTAGGCTTGAGCAGTTGTTTTGCTCGATGTCAAATGACAAAGTTATTTATTGCAAATTTTAGTAAAGTGATGCTATGAGATACTGGCATATATTGATGTTTTACAATCGTCAGTGAACATTGAAAACAATTTGCTGGACTAATTATTATATTATTAGCCCATTCTCCATGACATGGTTGATTAATGTCTAATTTCCTTTCCTCAAAAATCTATTTTAGGGCGAACGATGGTGATAAATGTGGAATACAATCAGCTGGATCCCCTGCTTAGAGCAACTGGTTATCCGAATGGAGATGTGAATGATGAGACTGGTTTTTCTCCTTTCCCAGGGAACATAAATCAAGTAATTTTCTTTCAAAAAGTTTGTAGTGTTATAACGCGCTTGTTAAATTAAACTATTTAGTTGATAAAAACGAAAGAGATCTTTATGCAGTTTCCATTATGGTAGGCTTTCTACACTTGGCCAGGGAAGTAATCCTGTGCGAGCTGTTAGGATTCATTTTGCCATTTCATCATCAGTCCACTGTAAATCAGTGTACATGCAGAATGGCATTAGTCCAACATGGCTATCAGACACTAACCATAGTTCTCCAAAATCAGACTAATTGACCAGAGTATGATAGAAGATACCTGATTCATCATCTTTCTGTTTGTTTAATATGTTTCAAGCTTGAAAGATGAAAAAGGAATTAGATTCTCTAGAATTCATAGCAGAGTTTCTGTGTTTGCCTCACTATGTTAATAGGTCTATCAGCTATCCGTTTGATATTTTTTCACGACCATAGTCGAAAGAATGCTGTTTTGTTGTTCTGTAGAACTTTGTGGCTTGTTTTATTTACTGAGTCTAGGGTTGTATATTGTCAAGTGATTCTTAAGACTGCATTTTTCTCCTTTTGGCAGCTAATATTGGAACTTGGTCCATACATTGAAGAACTGAAAAAAACAGGAGGTGCCATAAAGGAGTTTGTTAATCCAAAGTAATCTCCTTTTTACCTTATGTTGTTACAGTCAATTTTTTCTTTTATCGTGACTGTTGACATCTGGGATAGCTTTTCAGTTGATTGTTTGAAAGATGATACTATTTGGGGCAAGCAAAAGCAAAATTGAGTTCTCTGTCTCTTAGAGTTGGATGTGGCAGCATCTCATTCCAATTGTATAGAGCAAAAGAAGTGTGTATCTTTTTTTTTTTTTTCATTGAATGCGAGTGTGAAAGGTTGATATGCCTCGAGTATACGAATAGGGGTCTTGTTGTGTGTACTGTGTTTGCAGTGAGGCTGACAAAGCCCTTATATTTGCAGTATGACGATACCGATAATTGGTATGGCCTGCCATTTCTTTTTGCTTTTCATTTAATTTGCATTCTTATTGTTTTACGCAGGTACAAAGATGCCAGCAAAACTTCATTTAAGTCCTCTACCCGACTAGAATGTATGATGCAGGATTACCCAAAAACATTACCTCCAACCGCGTCAGTTGGATTCACGGTAATTTTAGGATGCGGAAAGCCTATTATACGAACTTATTGGCATTGTCTAAATCAGATATGTTGACACCCACTTACTGTTTAGGTGATGGATACATGGCTTGCCTACGCACCAGTCAAAAACAATCCTGAAGATGCTGCAAAGGTACAAACTGTTGTTTTAGTTCCCAATGTGTATTTTACACTGATTCTGGACCAGTTGATTGCCTCTCTCTCTCTCTCTCTCTCTCTCTCTCTCTCTCTCCTCCTAAAGTAGATTTCTTTAATCATCGTTTCGAGTTTGATAAAATCCATGATTACTCATAATGATTAGGTTCCAAAAGGAAATCCATATCATAGCGCAACTTCTGGAGAAATGGCTATTTATCGGGCAAACAGCCTTATTCTTAGAAAGGTAACTACTTATCTTCCATTGTTTTTTTTTTCTTTGGTGGTTGAATACTTATCTTCCATTGAAATGTATGAAGATACTAGCATAAGTGTTCTCTTCCATGTAATTTGATTTGCAAACTTTAGCGTCATCTTCAGTCTCCAGTTTCCACCCGAGTTGATTTCTGCTCCAGTAACCAAATGATTTTGCTGGTCATTAAATCGTGACATGCTTCAAGAAAGCAAAATTATACTTGTCAATACATATAGAAGTTTGAGACTTTGATGTGAAAGTAGAGCTCTCTTGAGAAGATGCATGCATGCTTGTTAATTCTTTGACACAAACACAAGAAAATCTTGTCCAAATGCACATTCATCATGGTCCTTTTTCCCATTGTCTTGCATCTCTGTTGGTGCTAATTTCGGTTATAATTTAGGCTGGTGCTCAAGTGGGTGATCCTGTTACGCAAGTTTTTAATGGGCAAGAGGTGGAGGTATGGCCTCGAATTGTATGGAAGCCAAAATGGGGGCTGACTTTCTCGGAGGTGAGAAGAAAAGTTGGTTCGAGCTGCTCTGTTTCTCAAAAGTCCACACTGCTCCTTAATGGGCGTGATATTTTCATTGAGGATCTCTCCTTGGACGGAGCTCTCGTCATCAATGCTGGAGAAGATGCAGAGGTATGTTGTGACGAACTATCTCAGGAAGAAAGTTTTAAATGTACAGGCGTGTCTAGAGCACCATACTTGTCCTTTCCTCTGTTTTCTTCTTTTCACGCAAGACATTCAACTTTATGTGCATTTATCTAAAACAATCCTGAAGATGCTGCAAAGGTACAAACTGTTGTTTTAGTTCCCAATGTGTATTTTACACTGATTCTGGACCAGTTGATCGCCTCTCTCTCTCTCTCTCTCTTTCTCTCTCCTCCTAAAGTAGATTTCTTTAATCATCGTTTCGAGTTTGATAAAATCCATGATTACGCATAATGATTAGGTTCCAAAAGAAAATGCATATCATAGCACAACTTCTGGAGAAATGGCTATTTATAAGGCAAACAGCCTTATTCTTAGAAAGGTAACTACTTATCTTCCATTGTTTTTTTTTTCTTTGGTGGTTGAATACTTATCTTCCATTGAAATGTATGAAGATACTAGCATAAGTGTTCTCTTCCATGTAATTTGATTTATGTGCATTTATCTAAAACTCTCTTTGGCCCCAGTAGAACTTCTCTCTCTTTGTTGCGTTGAATATTGGGATATGAGTATTTTCAAGTCTTATAACAGTCTGTCTCCTGTCCATTTAACATTTTCCTTTCTGTAAAATGATTTACATTATTAGAAGTTCAAATTCTTATTATGGCGTCTCTCTGTTACGCATGAACCCTGATTACTCCATGTATGTCAAAAATCTTTGAAACTCTCCCTTTGTCTCATCATCCAAGGTCCATTTCTCCTCCTCACAGGTTACAGTGAAAGGTAGGGTCGAGAACAAAGGGTGGATCCTTGAAAGTGTTGATTACAAAGATGCTTCGGTGCCTGAAGAAATCAGGATCAGGGGCTTCAGGATTAACAAAGTCGAGCATCTGGAGAAGAACTATGACGGGCCTGGCAAATTTCGCTTAGAGGCTTGAGAGGGTGGTTATAATCGTCAGGACAACTTTTTTCTTTCTCCAGACTTTTCCAACTGTAAACTTGATTGATTGTAAGAGTCTTCTTTTGTCCATCCGCCAAGGTCCTCGTCGCAGTAGTTAGAGATAGATTTTGTTTCCCTGTTTTGAGCCTGTAAGTGCATTCTGGTTAATAAAAATGAAGATGACCCTGCCTAGATTTTTGCAATGTTTCTTACCATTTTCTCTAGGGATGATGGGGAGTTAGTCCATGTACATTAGTAAGAGCTCAAGGTAGAGTTTTTTGATTGAGTTGCAACACCTTCACCGTCCCTGTGAAAATGCAGTTGAGAGTGTTTGTGGAAACCATCTCCTTCAGCCTCGTTATTTAGAATAAGAAGCCTATGTTAATGCTTTGTGTAAGAGATTTTCTTTAGTGTGATGTAATTTTAGATAAGGCAAATGATGTCTTGAGTTAATTTCTTGTCTGTCGAGAAAGAAAGATATATATGTTGTGCCACTTTTGTTTCCATTTAATCTAACGAGCATATAAGTATTTTTATTTTCTATCCTAATTTTCATGACATTTTCATTTCATATTATAAAATTGGAAATGGTTTTAGTGTTAAAGAAAATCCAGAAACTGATAATCGAACCAAATTGTTTTTTTTTTGGTAAAGGTAAAGAATAATATAGCTTTGGACAAAATACAAAAGACGGCGCCAAAGGCTTACACTCTAAGGAAGACCGAAGAGTGGAAGAGAGCCGTGACAAAAGCCAAAGGCAAGCAGACCAAAAGGAGAAGAAGCACAGTTACAACACAAAAACAAGCACAACCACCAGACCTCCGCCAAACATTCGAAAAACGAAGAAGCACAACCACCAGACCTCCGCCAAACATTCGAAAAACGAAGAAACGGAGTGATGATGAAGCTTGTAGCAAAATGAGAGAAGAAGCGGGGAGACTAACGCCCGAGACGATCCGTAAAGATGGAGGGATCAAGATCCCAGCTTCTTTGGAGACGCCTATTTCTCGGAGTGTCGGAACACTTGTGAAAGTAATCGCTTTATCTTTGACTATCTTCATAAGGTGGTTCTTCAAAGCAGGGACAAAGTGCTTCCCCTTGGAAAATAATATCATTCCTTTTCTTCCAAATCAAATAACAAAGGCCACCGAAAGAGAACCGCGCAATCCGATGGTAGAAATCCTTACCGGAGAGCAACCTGATCGCCCAAGCAAGGTTGTCCATCCATGGCCTCGATTTCCAAGGTAAGTTGCATCTCGTCGCCCAAAAATAAGCAAGCGTGGCCGAGATACGACAATTGAAGAACAAGTAATCAATAGAGTCCGGAGTAGCATTATAGTATGCGCAAGTACCCGAGATGATTCTGCCAGAATGGATTAGGAATTCCTAGGTGGGTAATCTGTTCTTGGTAATCAACCACAAGTTAAATTGATTTCTAGGGACAATATCAGAGTTCCAAATAAAGGAGTCCCAAGAAACTCTTTCCTTCTTTGTTCTAAAGAAATCCCATGCAGAGGCAATAGAAAAGGATCCGGATGAGTGATGATTCCAGGTGAAACAATCCGGTGCATCAGTCTGATCCGGGACAGAGAAACCACAGCTCTCAAGTGAACTCTTAAATGCATGACCGAGGGGGGAGAATAAATCTGCAACAACAGCATGCTTAAGGAGACCCGACAATTCAATGATGGATGTCGGAAATAAAAGATCAAGGGGGCCATCAGCGAGCCATTGATCATGCCATAAAGAAACCAAAAAACCATTACCAATCTTCCAAGCGAAGCAAGACCTAAACTCTGTTCTTAATTGCAATATTTTTTTCCAGCCCCAAGAACACGTAGAAGGTGTTGAGGCGATCCAGAAATTGTCTTTTTTTAAGAAATTAGAATGGATCCATCGACACCACAACGATTCTTTGTTGGTGAAAAGGATCCATATGTACTTAAGCATGGCCGCTCTATTGCAGTCTTTCAAATTCCTTATGCCGAGCCCACCTTCATTTTTTGGGAGGCATATGTCATCCCACGCAACCTTAGCCCCACCTTTACCAAGTGCGGATCCTTTCCATAAGAATTGTCTCAAGATTGTTTCAATACTAATCAGAACCGACGTCGGTAAGGTAAACACACTCGACCAATATGATTGAATGGAATGGAGGACTGACCTGATGAGCTGCAGTCTTCCAGCATATGATAGAAATCTTTGAGTCCAAGATTGAGCCCTAGCAGTGATCCGATCAATTAGAGCAATATAGTGAACTTTTCGAAGTCTAGAAGAGATGATGGGAACCCCAAGGTATCGCACAGGCAAGGTACCTTCTTGGAATCCAAAGGCCATTTGAATATAATTACGAAGAGACAGAGATCCTCCCGACATAAAGATTTCGCTCTTGTTTCTATTCGGGATTAAGCCACTCCATGAAGAGAATATATCAAGGCCCTTTTTCATTAAGGTGATAGACGCCCAATCAGCCCTGGCGTAAAAGGAAAACGTCATCCGCGAAAAAAAAGGTGAGTCACCGAGTTGCCTTGCACCTCCAATAGGGATTGAATTCCTTAAGAGAAGTCTGGGAGACTATAATTCCAGAGAATACCTCCATCACAAGCGTGAACAGATAAGGGGACATAGGATCTCCTTGTCGTAGTCCTCTCCCTCCGGCAAAGAATCCATGAAGCTCTCCATTGATTGAAATGGAATATTTGGGAGTCTGAACACAAGCCATAATCAACCGAACAAAAACATCAGGGAAGCCAAATGCCGTGAGTGTTGATTGAAGAAAATCCCAGTCGATAGTATCATAAGCCTTTTGGAAATCCACTTTTATCGCACATTTGGGGAGGTAAGGTTCCAAATGAAACCCAGCAAATAATTCTTGAGCCAAAAGAATGTTATCTCTAATCCTCCTCCCTTTGACAAAGGCGTTTTGAGAGTAGTCAACTAAGTTCCCAAGGACAGCAGCTAGGCGATTGGCTAATATCTTTGTAATGATTTTATAAATGGTGTTGCAACATGCAATAGGGCGAAAATCCGAGACATCACAAGCATTAGGGACCTTTGGAACTAAGGTAAAGATGGTATTATTCACCTCTCTGAGCAATCAGCCTGATGTGAAGAATTCCTGCACTGCCTCTGTTACGAGCGGGCCAACAGTATCCCAGCATCTCTTGAAGAATTCGGCAGTGAATCCATCAGGACCCGGCGCTTTCCCCTTCGCTAGGGAGAAGACTGTTTCTCGAATTTCAGGGACTAGCACTGGTCTGGTTAGGTCACCAGCCTGGTCCACCGATAGGGGATTGCGAATGAACTTTCTTAACTCCTGCAGGGAAGGCTTGGACAGTCCAGAGTGAGGAGAAAGCAGATCAGCAAAGAACGTAACAAAGACTTGGGGAATCGCCTCAGGGTCATCGATAAAAGCACCCGAGGAGTCCTTCACTGTAAGGATTCTGTTTGTAAGCTGTCTTCTCTTGACAGAATGATGAAAAAACTTTGTATTTTGGTCTCCTTCCTTGAGCCAACGGATTCTCGATTTTTGCCTATAGAAGGATTCTTCATCTCTACGCAAGTTAACAAAGAGCTTGCGGCAAATTTGCTCTGTATTGGCGAGGTCAGAATCATTAGGGTTGAGATGTAGATCAAGCTGAGCAGAGCGAAGAGCTTCCCTTGCTTCCTCTGTTCTTACTGAAATGTTTGAATATGTATCTCTATTTAAGAGTTTAAGCCGGCTCTTCAGAGTTTTGAGTTTAGAAACAAGCCTAAACATAGCAAATCCTTGAACTTGAATATCCCATACCTGCTGCACAATGAGGAAGAAGTCAGGGTGCTGAGCCCAGAAATCAAAATACTTGAAAGGCCTCCTCCTACGAATCGGGTCAATGACTCTGACTACCATTGGGGAGTGGTCGGAGATGCCCAGGTTTAGGAAAGAGGCCTCGGAGAAATAGAATTCCATATTCCAAGTGGTATTAACCAAAACACGATCTATTTTCCGCATTTTCCTACTTGCACCCGCATACGTCGACCAGGTAAACCTAAGGCCAATGTACCTGAGGTCGTCCAACTCAGTTTGAGCTAGGCAGTTCGCAAACTCATCAAAGTATGGAATCCAAGTATCAGAACTACCAAAACGGTCAGATGGATCCTTGATAGCGTTAAAATCTCCTGCAACCAACCAGGCCGTGTCTTGCATGAGGGCATTTATCCGAATAAGATCTTCCCAGAGTGGGCGACGGCGAATAAACGAGTGTTCACCATATATAATAGAAACACAGCACGTCTTTGTAGACGAGATAATCCTCACACGGCCATGCACAGCTTGAGCACTAACCGAGATGGGATCATAATTTATATAGTCTGGGTTCCAACCAACCCATATTCTTCCACGAGGGGAGTGTTCATAATTTGCGATCCATTTCCAGCCATTCAGCAAAAAGGAGGATAGGGAATCAAAAGTATTTTCAGGGACTTTGGTCTCAATGAGCCCAATCAAGCACATATTATGAGAAGTGACAAACTTGCGCACTTCAGCCTGAGTAAAGGAATTCATAAGGCCTCTAACGTTCCAGGCAGCTATATACATATTTACAGAAGAAGGGGAAGAGGGTTACCTCTTTCTGGAACCCTTATTCCTACCCATCATCGGAGGAGGATCCGCAATAGGAGGAGGGTCCGGGCATAGCAGCAGCAGCTTGTCCTGCATTGTTACAGCTGGGGTAGTAGAGCGAGGGCCTTTTGGTGGGAAGGAGTCTACCGAAAGCAGGTCTTCATCTTTTGTCTCTTCCTGGAAGCTGGGATTGACAATCTCATCTGAATAATGAGGCACTGACAAATCAGGAGCAGTTGCTTTCCCTTTAACCGATATAGAGGGGCCCTGACCAGCTTTAGAGGGTGCTGTGCCCGCACCAGCAGACTTACGAGATGCTGGTGCAACTCTCACTCTCCTTAAAACAAAGTCTTTTAGCTTCAGCGATTGGCCTCCTTCACCAAGTGGAGCTGAACTGGTGGAGGCAGCCTTTTTTGTGAAAGGCTTTTTCTTCCTTTTGACTTGTTTCCACTCAGAATCGCCCGGGGGAGGGATGCTAGATGGATCGTCTGTCATCCTCAAAACCAGTCTTTCTTCATCAGCAACGCCTTCAGTAGGCTTGACTGTGAACAAAGGATCAACTGCATTTGTTTCTATAGTCTTGTGTATTTCGGCCAAGTTCCCCTCTCCTTGAGGGCTTCCAGGAACAGTCCTTGTAGTAACCAGAGGGTTGATATGCGTCTCTGTAGTTCGAAGGTTCATGTGCTGGGAGCTCGATTGGCCCTGAGGCCGAGAACCAGTAGGATCAGACACATTCTGAACACCAGCAGTTGCTTCAGCAGCTGGAGAGGTATCAACAGCAACAGGTCTAGCCTTAGCCGCATTGCATTTATGACCAAATATTCCACACCCTACACAGGCCGTTGGTTTCCATTCATATTCCACATTGACCATACAAGATTGGCCTTCATAAACCAGCTCAATACACTCACAATGAGGTTGGTTGGCTGTGATCTCTACACATACTCTAGCATAGGTAAGCATGTGCATTTGTTCTGTTCTTGAGTCGACATACAATGGTTTCCCGACACCACTAACAACTTTGCTTATTGATTGTGCAGACCAGAATGCAGCAGGGAGATTTATGAGTCTAACCCATACAGGCACAGTGAGGTGAGCATCTTTCCTCAATTCCAAGTCCGGTCTCCATTGTTGAAGAACTAAGGGAATCTTGGAGACGGTAATGGGCCCTCCTTCCAGCACCTTCATTTGAAATTCCCTGTCTGGGGTATGAAAGAAAAACAAGCCCTTCCCATTAGCCATAACTCTCGCCAAGTTGGTACCCCAAACCTTTTTAAAAGCTGCTTCAGTAACTACAAATGGTATCCTCCTACCTATGTAGTATCCCACTAAACACTCCTGCAATTTTGGATCTGCAGCTAGGATGTCGTCCTCTGTCATTTCAATAACCGGGCGGTTACCACCGCGGGTCGGAGGGAAATAATCAAGGTCATATCCCTTTGAGGCTACTTTAGCTACAGCCACATTCGCCCAAGAGCGAAGATTCAAGCTCCTTGAGAAGGCTCGCAGGGGGCGTTTGGAGGACGATCTTCCTCTGCTCCTGCCTCTACGTCCATCAAAGTGGAGAGAGCGAGCGCGACCAGATCGTTTCTCCAGCAAAACAGGGGCTTGGTTTTCACCACCAATGTTTTCATTCACAATATCAATTGACAGAGATTGATTGTCACTTCCGGTTCGCAACCCAGCAGGAGGAAGAGCAGAACACGACCTATCAGTTGCAGTCGGGGAGCTTGTGCTCGAGGGCGTGCGCCCCTTCTCGTTCAAAAGAAGCCCATCAACCGAAGAACGGCCCTGATATTGGGGACGTGGAGCAGAAGCACTAGGGCCTTCATCTAAACCATGGGCCTTGGCCGAAGGCGAGGCCATCGCAGCAACAAAATAGGCGAGTAGCAACAGAATCAGGAAAAAAACCCTAACCGATCTCCTCCATAGTCGGCCTAAAAGAGAACCGAACCTGGGGAACTCTTCGAAGGGCTTGGAGAGGGGGCCAAGGCGCCTGTCGCTGCAAAAAAAAACCTGTCCGAGCACCTGGAATCAGCCGAAGAAGGAGGCAAAAGCACAGAGCTCGGCCGCCAGCAGAGGGAACCCACGCGCCTGGGTTGACACCTGAGAGCGCGATCAAACACGGCGACGGCGATGGCGGTCAGAAACGGAGCCGGAGCGTTGGCCGCGGTGGTGACGCGAGGCTCGCCGGCGCCGCTGGGGAGGGGGGTCGTCCGTCACTGTGCTCTGGTCTCGAGAGCTCCTTGAGAGCGCATTCGACTTTTAAAACATAATCGAACCAAATTGTTCTAAATCAATAAGTTAAGTTTATTGGTTTATCGGAATTATTGTTTCTTATCATCAATTTGTCTATACATTTTCAAATTTAATTGTTGAAAATTAAATCGCATCAAATTGATGATTACATTGCGTATTATTTTGTCCTATCAGATGCTCAAAAGCCTATTAAAGTGGGTGCTTCTTTGAGGATCATGTATCTCGGACGAGGCTTTATATTTGATCTTTTTTTTTTTTTTTTAATTTATACAAAGAGTGGAAAAATTACAAAATCAACGCATATAGCAATAAACTTTGGGTTAATACCACGAATTTATTTTAAATTAATTTTTTGATCACAAAAAATCCTAAATCAATACATATGTAATAAATTTATCCCAAATAATCATTAAAAAAAAACCTAAAATTAGTAAATTTATGACAAATTTACTCCAAATAAAATTTTTTAACTGTCAAAAACTCTAAATTGATCCGTTTGTGACAGATGTACTCTCCGTTACAACTGTAACAAATAGAGAATAAAATTTCAAACTAATATACTAATCAGCACGTGTTATCCAACTTAACAATTGGATAGTAAAATTAAACGGAAATTAATAGATGGTATGTTCATCATAAGTATATCCGCTTGAAGAAAATTTGTCAATGTATCGGTTTATGATTTTTAATGGTAAAAAATTAGTTTAAATAAATTTATTACAGGTATATCAGTTTAGAATTTTTCTTGATAATAGCCCTTAAAACCTTTTAATTTACCAATATAATTTCAAATTTTTAACTAATTTTTACATGATATTTTTCGATCAGTTTTGACTAGTACCATCCTAAATGAAATTTTGCTTTTTTTTTTCTTCTCCTTTTTTTGATCAACTTTTTCTATCATCTTCAACCTCCGGTCTTCAACTTCGAACGCCGCTCTTCGACCTCTGAGAACAGCGCTGGGAGCCTCCGCGTTCGGCTCGAATCCGAGAAGCAAATGGGACGGACGCCGGCTCGGCCCTCCGCGGTGAGCAGGTGACGCAACATCTGGCCGTGCTCGCGTCGACCAGCTTAGAAGTTGGGTCTCCTCGGATGAACTCACAAGAAAGAGCTTAACGGCTTTTCCTGAGTTTTGGAGAAACGCTTTGGGAAACCCAGCTCTCGAATTTCATATTTTCGACCGAGATCTCATGTTTTTCGTCTTGTCCAGTGGAAGGAACCCAACCACGCGGCAAATGCAAGCTCGTCGCGACAATCCTCCTCCGTCTCCAACCCCCCCAGCCTGCCTCGACGTCGAACAGCTCCACCAGGCGGAACCTCTTCTTCCAGGTTAAAAAAAAAGAAAGAAAAGAAGTTCGATATTTCTGTCCGACCTTGTGACTCTTCATCGGCCTCCGGAAGAGCAAAGATATGAAATTTCGAGGACTTACAGATTTGAGAGCGTTCCGGGTCTCGAGGGATCGTCGTGCAAGATACAATTATCTAGCTTAAAATTTCTAGCAATCGTCTCTACATGCCGCGGGCGGAGACCGAGCCGCCGGCCGCCGCGACGGAGCTCGAGGACCTCCGGATCTGGGGCCTCGAGCTCGACGCCGCGGCGGAGCTGGAGGGTCGTCCAGCATGGCCCAGGTCTCGAAGGACTCCCAGCATCGTCGTCGGGTGAAGAATCGTCTTCTGGGTTTTGAAGTCTCGAAGGGGTCGAGGACTTCATCTGGGTAAAGTTCGGTTGCTTTCCTTCCGCGTTTTTCTCACGGTTGTTTCGGTTGCTGGGAACATGTGGGTTTTTGGGGAGACGCAGGGCTTGATGGCGCCGGCGGGTGAAGACGGCGGAAGCGAGGGATGACCAGTAACATGGAACCGAGAACGAAGATGAACAGCTGCAAGAAAGAAAATAGAAGGAAAAAGGAGTGGAATAATTCAGGTGATTTTGCCTACATTGAGCTATGCCTTTGCACTTTCTTTTTTGGGCAGAAGTTAAGGAATCTTGTCATGGACAAATCTCTTATTTTAATTGTTCTAATCGAATTTTGCATTTTGAGTTACTGATGATTAAATCAAGTTGTTGAACAAGAATTATATTTCACTTGTGTTCGAGCTGATTTTTAATGATTTGAAACTGAATCCACAAGAAGTTGTTTACTTGATTTGAATTTCGATTTAGTTAGTTTGGCTCGGAGTTGGGTTGAGATTTTCCCAAATGGATAAGTTCGGCTCGGGTTGGAAATGTCTCTGAGCGGAACCGAATCGAACAATGAGCATGAACACCCTACCCTTACAAGGTACACCCATCTTGTTAAAGAAACATCATGGAACCTGTTTTGTTTGCATGAACTAATTGAACACTGAAGCAAAATAATATCAACATCAAATCATTATATATCAACATCACATCTTTACAACAAGAATCGGCACCAGTGCTTTGACCACCTTAACATCCCTACAGGCTCGACATATTTAACATGGATGCAAATTACAAGGTACTTACATTTATGAAATAACAACACTACCTAATTATTTCATTGACATAAACATTGGACCTATATCGCGACAAAAGAAAAATGACTATTGAGTCGAGCCTGAGGAGCCTTGCTGTTACTAGGATATGCCACAGCCGCCAAGGATAATCTTCAATATTTTGCGCAGCACGCTTCCCCTACGACTGTTGGCCATCTTGGAAGAGAGAAGAGAGAGAGAGAGAGAGAGAGAGAGAGAGAGAGAGAAGGGTAGAAGATTTGAAGATGATGAATTCTGATGGAAGACACAAATGTGATTTGGATTGATGAAATCCTGATATACACCTATATATAGGAGTTAAAAGTTATATAGGCCTACATTTCCATTGCAATTCTCATTAACTTCCTACAAACTTACGGTGAAATTATAGGTAATGGCGGATCTGTATCTTGGGTGCTAAGTTACTCTCTTCCCTCTGGCAGAATACCATGTTATCAACTTTTTGTGGGCAGCATTTCCTCTACATTTGCTACGATCCCGAGTGATAAATCTTGCGGACCAAGTTTCCAATCTGCATTTCCTCTACATTTCTGAATCGTCTTCTCTGAATTTACCGCAAGACGAGCACGTCCCTTCTCTCCTGGTTTGTCTCGGGTTCAGCTTTCTCTTCGCGTCCTCACATGGAGGTGTTGACGCGTCCCATACACCAGCCGGGTCATTCCCTAAACGGACACGGGCAACTCCCAATTCCGAACAATTTCACCAATGTCACCTCAGATTACGTGAGCCATCTTGCGTAGGATTCACATAATCTAAAATGCGATGCATTGGGCCTGCGTGAATCCAATGTGTCCAGTGGCAGGTGACAAGAAAAGTAGAGGAAATGTGTGTCCAGATATTTAATGTATCGCAGTTTTTCATCACATTCACATGGGGAAAAATGGTAGATTCCCATCGTAATTGGCATTATGCAATATCAGAAAGATGGATTGAGGAACAAAAGCAGAGAAAAAGAGGAACGATCTCCGCTTTTTCAAGTTTAATCTCTCACGTAAGGTTACGGAAGATGTAGTGAACTGCAATGGAAATGTTGACAGAAGCTCATAGCATTTTCTTTGCCTGGCTCAGCCAGCAACTGTCCTTATAAATATAGCCAAGCCTTCCGCAAGATTTCATCGATCAGGAGCTCTTGCATCCTACTTCGGGTTTCCATTCGAATCCGTCTTATCATCTTTCTCGGTTCTTTACCTCTCCACCAAAATGCCTAATAGCAACAGAGCATGCCGCCGTGGAGGCGTCTTGCAGGGGATACTGAGTTGCATCTGCTGCGGTAAACCCAAGACGACTGAGATCATATAGCTGCTGATCTTCGACTCGTGCAATGTAGGCACAACATCTCTGTCGATTCAATGGGTGTGAAATGCGTGGTACAACAAAACTTGTCCTGAGTCCTTATTCTTTTTTTCCCTTGTCAGCGTCTAGTATTGAAGTGATGAATCAAAAAGAAAAAAATCAGCATGGTTATAGTGCAGAAACTACTATAAATCAGCTTGGACATAACAAATCAGCTTTGAAGATCTCTGCACTATAACCGTACTGATTTTTCTCTTTTTGATTCGTTACTTCAATATCTACCACCGTGTAATATGATTAGTGAATTATGTATAGTCAGCCGACCTGTTCATCATCTAATTTCATTCATGTATTGTCGATCCTCGTTCATGTATCGTCAGCCGACCTGTTCATCATGTAATTTCGTTCATGTGCTGTCGATCCTTGTTAATGTATTGTCGATCCTCGTGCACTATCCTACATCGCAGTTGTAATTTTCATTCCGAGTAATCGTCCTTTTATTTTTATTTGCTTGAGTTCAGGATGTATGATGTAGTTAATACAGACCTAAGCAGTGCAGCCACAGGATTGCGGTACATCTAATATTTGAATTCGCATCTATGATACATGAAACACAGAATCAAACTCAAACGTTTGTGAGTGCTCAATCGTACAATGCAGAGTTTGCAGAAGAATATCGATCCGGTACGGTATTTTCCTTACAAGTAGACAAATGAATAAACTCGATAGCAGAGAAGTCTGTTGTATGATCAATACAGCAGAAAAGGGAGTTTTTACTGAACTGATCAGAAGTGAAAAGGGAGGGCAGAAAGATATAAGAATCTTTGGCAGCCGACCATCTTTATCTTTTCAATTGACAGAAACATTAGGCTTGATGCAAAGACAGTTCCGACATATTAAGCTTAAAAAGAGGACCCGGTTCGAGTCATTGTCTTCCCGTCTTCCTCGGAAGACCCAAAAGTGATTTGGACCATTGAACCGAAAGTTCAGAGAGGCTTTTGAGAGGTTTTGGAAAAACAGTTTGAAGCTGGTAGTTGAATATCTTAAACGAATAGTAACAGGCAAAGTGCTTTCGTTAATATTAGTTCATTGTTTCTCCAGTTAAAATGAAACTGATGCTGCAGCTCGTCAGTTCTCTTAATAGAACTCATTTAAGTTTCCCTCTTCTACTTCAGCCAGGTCGCCTCCGCTCTACTACTCTGCTTCTCTGCTTTGTCTCGGCTAATCACTCCACACAATTTTTCTTCAGCCAAAGGAAAACAAATCTATTTTTGCTGTCCATGATTTTCAGGTCTTTATTAAATAGCTTTGATATGCAGTTGAAGTTTTCAGATAGATGATATTTTACTCATTCAAATGAGTCTTGTGAAGCATATTAACTCCAATTCAATGAGTGCATTGACGCAGCGAAGCATGTGGGACTGTGAACATGGTGATGGAGTTAAAAAAATAGAAAAGAGCACAAAATCCTTGAAAAGGCACAATATATGAAAAGATGGGAGCTCCATAACATTAGTAACAGCTTTAGTTTAAACAGAGAGAGAAATGAGTTTCAAAACTGATGATGAGTCCAAAGGAAGTGCCAAATATAGCCCGCATTGGGCAATTCTTTGAGTTGCTTGCATAGCTCTTCCAATTCAAGGGGCCCCATGTGATAGGTGCCACAGTGGGTGGTTGAGCGTCATGCACTAGCTCAATCCAATGATCGACCTCCCCTTGAATGAGTCGAGAACTTGGACCACTCCATTGGGATGTCACTCCATTTGTCTATGTGTCCCTCGACCTTCAAGGTTACCAAGAATGTCTCCTCACCCTTCTTTGCTCCCTTGGTGAGTTGCATAGCCGATGGCATCTTTTGATCACGACCCGACTCACAGTAAATTAGGATCACACATTGACAACGTGCAACCAAGATGCATATGCAATTGGCGAATGGCATAACACCAGAATTTATCCTATCAAGGAACCCAAGACCTATAACAAGGTCATAATCGTTAAGAAGAATTACCTCAATAATCTCCTTGCTAGTCCATGGACCAATGTTAAACTCCATGTCCCTAGCCACGCCGTTGGTCGAGACTTCCTTGGAGTTTACAGTCTTGAGCGACCTGGCTCCATTCTTGACTCGAAGACTCAGCTTTTCCGTGGCCTCCTTGTATATAAAGAGATGGATGCCCCTGTATCCACAAGTGCACTCACTGTGATACGCCCGATCTTTACATCCACGAACATAAGTCTCTTAGGCTCTTTTGCCTTTTTGGACTTGAAAGAGCCAAGGATTCGCAATGAACCCAGTCACAATTCCTCTTGTGACTCACCCTCCTTGCATAGGCTACCAACTTATCCTTTTTTGGATAGTCCTGAGCCATATGTGGACCATTGCAAAAGAAGGATTTATAAGTGTGCACCTTCATCTGTCCCTAACCACTCGACTCTCGTTGGGCCTTAGGAGCGGCCATTGGTTGTTTGCCTCCATTTGGGCAATTGTACTTATTTCGATCTCCCCCATCATTGGCTTTTTTCCTTCAAACAAGAGTCTGGTTTCATTGTGGAAGGCGAATTGTAATCTTCAAGGGACTTGGCCACAGATGTGGCCATTGTTGGATCCCTCGCGTAGCATCGTTTGAGCTCTTACTTGACCCATGGCTTAAGGCTAGTCATGAATTGGTGATACGCTTTTGTATCACTCATCGAAGGGATGTAGAGTAGCTACTTAGAAACCCACTATGCATACTCATGAACTCTTTCGTTTTGCTTAAGGCAATTAAGCTCATCGCGAACATTCTCCTCTACATAATAAGCGGGATAGAAGTTTCGTCCAAATTCCTCGATACACCTAGCCCATGTCATGATATGTTCCCTACTTCTATCGTCTGACCTATAACACCACCACAACAATGCATTATCAATTAAGTACATCATTACAGTGTTTACCCGAGATGCATCGTCAATGATTCTCGTAGCTTAGAAGTATTGCTCCATGTACCATAGGAAGTTATTCACATCCTTCACCACTTGCGAGTCTTTGAACTCTCTCAGCTTCAGTGTGTCTGTCCGTGGGTCGGTTTGCACGATGACCCCCCTATTCACGCGTGTCGCTTCAACTTCCGCGAGCTTGCCCATAAGTTCAGCTATTTTCGCGTGCATGGTCGCCATCATGGCCTCACAAGTTTCATTCCGTTGTTGGAGTTCTTGGGTCAAGATCCCCGGTACCTCCATAGAACTCTCTCATGTCTGTTTTGACCTCTTGCACCTCGTTACAAGCTCCTCCCTTCCAACCTCCAGTCTTTTGACTGTTTAGGTCAAGTCCTCTACCAATTTTTAGACTTCCGAGACGATCTCTTCCATGTTCGTCATTTGAGGTTCCAAATCACCCATCGAATCCTTGAAATAGAAACAACACAATTTTTCTTAGACCTAGTGTTAACCTTTTCCATAGCCTTTCCACGATCCTCATCTTAAGCAATCACAACATGGGAACGTGGATCAGCCATTGCTCCGTGGAACGACTCACTCTGATACCACGGGTCGATCGATCTCACGTTCCCTGACCAGTGTGGCCTTAGGATTTCTCCTAAGTTAGCCTTACTCACACTCGTATAGAAAGTGAAGCTCAACAGTGTCTATTCAATTGTGAATAAGATGATACAACGTAGGGGAGGAGGCCTCTATATATACAAGTACATGGCTAATTATGGCCATTGATCTCCCCTTTGATCTAACGGTGGAGTTTAAATCTCCGTAATCATTATATAACTGTACAAGTGTTGGAGAAATCTTTTTGGAATATTTCGAAGCTGACAAAACGTTTCCATCAGTCTAGTCTGAAGTTTTGCAGACTCTACCATCTAAAGTCTGAAGTCTTGCAGACTCTACCATTTAAAGTCTGAAGACTTGCAGACTCTACCATTTAAGTCTGACCATTTAAGTCTGAAGACCTTCGGACTGTCAGACTCAAGACTCAAAGTCTTTTCTCACCGACAGTTTGTAGTTTGTCGTAGAAGGTCTATCCAAGACTGTGTGTTTCGTTAAGGATTTGATCTTGTCGTCTAAACGGATATCTCTTGGCTGGATATGACACAATGGATTACTTTAGTCAACATCAAAGATTGATTTTAAAGATCCGTTGATTGGCGAAGTATACTTGGAAGGTTCTACTTATGGAAACCGAAATCCTGATTGTATGGGCGAGCAGGATTGATGGGCTATCGTTATGTTCCTTTAATAGCTCGAGTAATCTTTCTAATTGATTCTGTCCAACGGGAAGATTGGAAGAATTCCTTTGGTAAGTGCCAACGGGTATGATGGCATAAAGGAGTATATAAGGAAGATGTTCTAGTTGTTTCGGAGTGTGCACGATAGAAGAATTTCAAAGTCTGAAGCTCTTTGTTCTTTGTCTATTACTGAGCGAAATCTTGTACGCAAAAGAGAGACTATATTTTGAGATATCTTGAGGAAGTGTGGTAGAGTATCTACACTGTGGAATCAAGAGAAAGCATTGCTGTAACATCTCTCTTGTTTATAGTGAAATCCAGCCGATAGGCTGTCAGTGAGGAAGAGTGGACGTAGGCTTGGAATAAGCTGAACCACTATAAACCCTGTGTTCAATTTTCTCTTCCCTACTCTCTTTTTACTTTGATCATAATCTGTCTTGAAGAACTTCTGTTCTATTATTTGCCTAGTATTGGTTTCGTATATCGATAAATTGTTTTTAAACCTATTCACCCCCCTCTAGGTGTATATACTAGTTATATCAACAAGAACACCCAAGAAGCCCTGAGGCTTTGGGGAGCTCAAGGTCGCTTGCCTTGAGAAGCTTGAGGGTCACCCGCCCATGGATGGGCTTAAGCTTGGACATTCAACTTTGTGTGCATTTGTCTAAAACTCTCTCTTTGACCTCAATAGAACTCTCTCTTTGTTGCGTTGAATATTGGGGTGACTATTTTCAAGTCTTATAACAGATGTCTCCTGTCCATTTAACATTTTCCTTTATGTTCTATGATTGATATTATTAGAAGTTCAAATTCTTATTATGGCATCTCTCTGTTACGCATGAACCCCGATTACTCAGTGTATGTAAAAAATCTTGGGAATTCTCCCTTTGACTCATCATCAAAGGTCCATTTCTCCTCCTCACAGGTTACAGTGAAAGGTAGGGTCGAGAAAAAAGGGTGGAGCCTTGAGAGTGTAGATTACAAAGATGCTTCGGTGCCAGAAGAAATCAGGATCAGCGACTTCAGGATTAACAAAGTAGAGCATCTAGAGAAGACCTACAACGAGCCTGGCAAATTTCGCTTAGAGGTTTGAGAGGGTGATTATAGTTGTCAGGACAATTTTTTTCTTTCTCCAGACTTTTCCAACTGTAAACTTGATTGACTGTAAGAGTCCTCTTCTGTCCATCCGCCACAGTCCTCGTTTCAACCATCTAATTGTTTCCTGGTTTTGAGCCTGAAGTGCGTTCTGGTTAATTAAAAAGAAGATAACTCTGCCTAGATTTCGCATTGTTTCTCACCATTTTATTTAGGGTGAATGGGGAGTTAGTCCATGTACATTAGTAAGAGCTCGAGGTAGAGTTTTTTGATTGAGTTGCAACCATTTCACTGTCCCCTGTGAAAATGCAATTGAGAGTGTTTTGGGAAACTATCTCCTCCATGCTCAGTATTTAGAATAAGAAACCTAATTGACATGTAATCTTGGATAAAGCAGATGATGTTTTGAGTTAACTCATATAAATATTTTTATTTTCTATACTAATATTTGCGACAGTTTCATTTCATATTATAGTATTGGAAATGGTTTTAGTGTTAAAATAAATCTAGAATCCGATAAGTCAAACTAAATTGTTCTAAATCAATAAGTTAAGTTTATTGGTTTATCGGAATTATTCTTTCTTGTCAGTTGGTTTGTACATTTTCAAATTTAGTTGTTGAAAATTTAATAAAAACGAATCAAATTGATGATTACATTGCATATTATTTTGTCTTATCAGATGCTCAAAAGCCTACTGAAGTGGGTACTTCTTTGAGGATCATGAATCTAGACAAGGCTTTTTGTTTGATTTTTTTTTTCATACAAAGAGAGGAAAAATTACCAAATCTATACATACAATAATTCAATCTTTAGACCTTTTAATCTATCAATATAATTTAAAACTTTTGCTTGTACTTTGCATTAGTAAGAGCTCAAGGTAGAGTTTTTGTTTGAGTTACAAGCAACCCTTTCACCATCCCCTAGGAAAATGCAATTAAAAGTGCTTGTGAAAACAATCTCCTCCATCTTCGATATTTAGAATAAGAAGCCTACATTAATTTAATAACCAGTAAGTTGAGATGTAATCCAAAGTAGGGCAAATGATGTTTTGAATTAACTTCTTGTCTATTTCACGTGGTGCTACTTTTTTCCCATTTAATCTAATAAGCATATAAATATTTTTATTTTCTATCCTAATATTTGTGACGGTTTTATTTCATATTATAATGTTGGAAATGGTTTTAGAGGTGCTAAAGAAAATCCATAAATTGATAAGTCGAAGCAAATTATTCTAAATCAATAAGTTAAGTTTATTGGTTTATCGTAACTATTTTTCTTTATCGGTTTGTCTATACATTTTCAAATTTAATTGTTAAAAATTCACTAACATTCAACCAAATTGATAATCTACATTGCGTATTATTTTGTCCTATTGGATGCTCAAAAGCCTACCGAAGTGGACGCTCAAAGGCTTCTTGTTTGATTTCCTTTTTTATTATACATTAAATGAAAAAAATCATCAAATCAATATATGTATACAATTCAGTCTTTAAAGCTTTTAATTTACCAATATAATTTAAAAATTTTTAATATGTTTTTTTCAATCAATTTTGACTAGCTGGTATGTGACGTTACAATCCTGAATGAAATTTTGCTTTTTGTTATAAAAAAGAAAAAATCTCTTTTTTCAAAAGCATATCAACATCACATCATTACAACAAGAATCGGCACCGGTGCTTCAACCACCTTAACATATCAATAGGCTCGATATATCCACGCAGCACACCTCCCCTACGATCATTGGCCATCTTGGAAGAGAGAGAGAGAGAGAGAGAGAGAGAGAGAGAGAGAGAGAGAGATTAACTTCTCTTAGAGAAGGGTAAAAGTTTTGAAGATGATGAATTCTGATGGAAGACACAAATGTGATTTGGGTCGATGAATTGTCTTGAGATACACCTTATATAGGAGTTAAAAGTTGTATAGGCCTACATTTCCATTGCAATTCTCATTAACTTCTTACAAATTTATGGTGAAATTATAGGTAATGGCGGATCTGTACCTTGGGTGCTAAGTTACTCTTTTCCCTTTGGCAGAATATGCCACGTGGTGAGTGTTATCAACTTTTTTGTGGGCAGCATTTCCTCTACATTTGCTACGATCCGGAGTGATAAATCTTGCGGACCAATTTTCCGAGCGGCATTTCTTCAGCATTTCTCAATCGTCTTCTCTGAACTTATCGCACGATGAGCATGTCCCCTCTCTCCTGGTTTGTCTTGGGTTCAGCTTTCTCTTCGCGTCCTCATATGGAGGTGTTGACGTGTCCCATGCAACAACAGGGTCATTCCCTAAATGGACAGGAACACTCCCAATTCCAAACAATTTCACCAACGTTACTTCAGATCAGATTACGTGAGCCACCTCGTGTGGGATCCACATAATTTAAAATGGGATGCATTGGGCCCGCGTGAATCCAATGTGTCCAATGGCAGGTGACAAGAAAAGTAGAGGAAATGTGTGTCCAGATATTTAATGTATCGCAGTTTTTCATCACATTCACATGGGGAAAAATGGTAGATTCCCATCGTAATTGGCATTATGCAATATCAGAAAGATGGATTGAGGAACAAAAGCAGAGAAAAAGAGGAACGATCTCCGCTTTTTCAAGTTTAATCTCTCACGTAAGGTTACGGAAGATGTAGTGAACTGCAATGGAAATGTTGACAGAAGCTCATAGCATTTTCTTTGCCTGGCTCAGCCAGCAACTGTCCTTATAGATATAGCCAAGCCTTCCGCAAGATTTCATCGATCAGGAGCTCTTGCATCCTACTTCGGGTTTCCATTCGAATCCGTCTTATCATCTTTCTCGGTTCGTTACCTCTCCACCAAAATGCCTAATAGCAACAGAGCATGCCGCCGTGGAGGCGTCTTGCAGGGGATACTGAGTTGCATCTGCTGCGGTAAACCCAAGACGACTGAGATCATATAGCTGCTGATCTTCGACTCGTGCAATGTAGGCACAACATCTCTGTCGATTCAATGGGTGTGAAATGCGTGGTACAACAAAACTTGTCCTGAGTCCTTATTCTTTTTTTCCCTTGTCAGCGTCTAGTATTGAAGTGATGAATCAAAAAGAAAAAAATCAGCATGGTTATAGTGCAGAAACTACTATAAATCAGCTTGGACATAACAAATCAGCTTTGAAGATCTCTGCACTATAACCGTACTGATTTTTCTCTTTTGATTCGTTACTTCAATATCTACCACCGTGTAATATGATTAGTGAATTATGTATTGTCAGCCGACCTGTTCATTGTGTAATTTTGTTCAGGTATCATTGATCCATGTACAGTATCCTACATCGCAATCACAGTTTTCATTCTGAGTAATCATCCTTTCATTTTTGTTTGCTTGAGTTTAGGGATGTATCATGTAGTCGATACAGACCTAAATGGTGCAGCCACGGGATTGTGGTACATCTAATATTTGAATTTGCCTCTATGATACATGAAACACAGAATCAAACTCAAACTTTTGTGAGTGCTCAATCATTTGCCTGTGGTACAATGTGGAGTTCACAGAAATATATCGATCTGGCAGGGTATTTTCCTTACAAGTAGACAAATGAATAAACTCGATAGCAGAGAAGTCTGTTGCATGATCAATACAGCAGAAGCGGGAGTTTTTACTGAACTGATCAGAAGTGAAAAAGGAGGGCAGAAAGATACAAGAATCTTTGGCGGTCGACCATCTTTATCTTTTCATTTGACAAGAAACCTTAGGGATGCAAAGACATTTCCAACGTATTAAGCTAAAAAAGAGGACCCACTTTGAGTCATTGTCTTCCCGTCTTCCTCGGAAGACCCAAAAGTGATTTGGACTGTTGAACTGAAAGTTCAGAGAGGCTTTTGAGAGGTTTAGGAAAAACAGTTCGAAGCCGGTAGTTGAATATCTTAAACGAATCATAACAGGCAAAGTGCTTCCCTTACAATACTAGTTCATTGTTTCTCCAGTTAAAGTGAAACTGATGCTGCAGCTCCTCAGTTCTCTTAACAGAACTCATTAACTTTCCCTCTTCTACTTCGGTTGTCCACCTTCAGCCAGCTCGCCTCCGCTCTACTACTCTGCTTCTCTGCTCTGTCTCAGCTCATCACTCCACACAAATGTTCTTCAGCCAATGGAAAACAAATCTATTTTTCTTATCCATGATTTTCAGATGTTAATTAAATAGGTTTGATATGCGGTTGAAGTTCTCAGATAGATGGTATTTTACTCATTCAGATCACTTCTGTGAAGCATATTAACTCCAACTCAATGAGTGCATTAACGAAGCGAAGCATGTGGGACTGTAAACATGGAAATGGAGTTAAAAAATGGAAAAGGGCACAAAATCCTTGAAAAGGCACAATATATGAAAAGATGGGAGCTCAATATCATTAGTAACAGCTTTAGTTTAAACAGAGGGAGAAATGAGTTTCAGATCTGATGATGAGTCCAAAGGAAGTACCACACATAGCCTATGGAAAAGAGACCGATGTCATAAGTCTAGTACATTGCAATGCGATGTTGTTTGTACACTCTGTGCTTGTTCATAGGACATCGACAGTCTATATACCAATGAAGTACCTCATGTTGAGAAAACTCTTACCAAAGTTTTGAAGTTGACAAAACTTTCTGGTTATTAATTTTATATCAAGAACAGATTGCATTTGAAGTTGCTTTTGAGGTCTCATCAAAGACTTTTACCAAAGTCTACTCTTCCCCAAAAGCACTTCCTACTCTAATGCAGTCTAGAATGAGATCGTATTCAGAATGAGAAAGAAAACAGATTCAGACTTATCAATTTTGCAATACGGATTCAAGATAAACTTATTAAGAATTTATTCTACAACGTCTAGTTTTTTGGCGAAGGATTTCACTTACCTTTTATAAATTCGTTAATGGCATTAATCACAAATTGATGAAATCAATCTTGAAGACAAGTTCCTTTTTGGGAAGCATCTACTTATGAAAACCAAGATTCTGATTGTATGGGCGACCTAAATCAAGTGGAAATTTTATTCCTAACTTCAACGGCCACAAGATTCGTTTAATCGATTCTATCCAATGGTTTAATTGGAAGAAAATTCCTCCAAAGATTGCCAACGATTAGTATGGCATGGGGGACTATATAAAGGAGTTCATATGGCCTAGAAGAGTATGGGAACGTGAATTTGAGATTCTAAAGTCTAAGGCTACTCGCATTTTGCTAGTCTTCTTTAGAGAGCTTTACAGAGTGTAATCTAGAGAGAAAATAGAAAAGAGTTTCTTAGTGAGTTTGAGAGTTCTACCACTAAGTGTGTGCTCTTCAAGTTGTAATCTCTTATTTGATCATATAGTGGAATCCAGCCAGTAGGCTGTCAGCATGGAAGAATGGATGTAGGCTTAATCTAAGTTGAACAACTATAGAATTCGTATGCACAATTCTCTTTCTTTATCTCCTTCATTTAAAGTTTGTTGTAAACTTTTGTATTTCGCAGAAGTCTAGAATTTCGTGGTTCTGATCTTCATCGAGACTCTGGCAAGCAATTTATTTCGATAAGTTCTTATTTGTTGAGATTTCTTTCAATCACCTATTCACCCTCTTCTAGGTATTAATTCTAATTTTTCAATTTGTATTAGAGCACGTGTTCTCATTTTACTGAAGTGTCTTTTTACTTCCGAGTTAAAGATTCTCTACGACTAATATCTTGGCACTAGGTCTTGTAGAAGGACAGAGCAATACCAGGCTACCATATTTTTATGAAAAAGAATACAATGTGTGGAAAAACAAGATAAATGCATTCCTTAGATCAAGAGATCCTCTAGAGTGGGATGTCGTGGAAAAAGTGATCAATTTAGGCTGGTTCCATTATAGAAAAAGGCAAATGAGTCATAGATAAGGACGCTGAAGAATTTGAACAAGTAGAAATTATCAAGAGACAATTTCTTGATGCAAAAGCTATTTATTCCCTATATTATGCTTTTTCTTCTACTGAGTATAATATAATTTCTTCATGTAAAACAGATAATAAAGTCTGGGATAGACTCCATATTACCTATGAAGAGACTGATCCTGTAAAAGAGACCAAGGCGAACACTCTACTTGGCCAATATTAGTCTTTCAAGATTAAGCTAGGATAGATAATTGGAGAAATATTCAGTTGCTTTGCAGAGATAGTGAATGGTCTGGCATATTAAGGACAACCAATTTTGGGTCTAATAAAGGTCAACAAACTTATGTGAGGACTATCAAAGAATTATAATCATATCAAGACCTCAATTGAAGAGATGCATAGAATTATGCCTCTCTTAGTTGATGAACTCATTGGCACCCTTCAATCCTATGAAGTGGAACAAATTAATGATGAAGATGACTTAAAATGTAAGAAGTCTATTGCAATTAAATCTAATGTTGATTCTACCGATGCAGACTCAGAAAATGATTAGGATGACAAAGAACTTGCTCTCCTAATCAAGAAATTCATAAAGCTGAATAAGAAAGGAAAGAAGTTTAACCGGAAGAAACAAGACAAACAAAATTCTCAAAAAAGGCCAATGGAAAAAGATGAATCCAGTAAGGATGTGATAGGCTTTGAGTGCAAGAAAAATGGGCATATCAAGCCAAACTGTCCATTGCTAAAAAATAAGAAAGGGAAAATAGGAGAATTACAAAAAGGCATTAAAACAGAAACCTACAACGACACATAATGTGGGGAAAGTGACCAGGAGTATGCAAACATTTGTTTGATGGCTAAATTCGCTTCAGACTCAAAATTAGAATCTGACTCAAACTCAGACTCCGAATCGGATAAGGAGATCAAGGTAAGTCAATTTGATATTCCAATTAGAGTTTCTAAGTACATTGATGAGCTTTGTTTAAACCTTAAATCTTCTCTTAAAAGGATCTCCAAACAAAAGAAGGAGAATTATAAACTTAGACAGTAGGAATTTTCTTGGAAAAAGAAGTCTGGGGATTTGAAAAACAATTTTGATGATTTGAAGGAAAATCGTGATTCACTTGCTAATGAAAATGAATCTTTAAAAAGGGAATGTTCAGAAATTTCCATAAATTTTCAAAAGGTTCAAAAATTTTAGAACACATTCTTTCCATTCAAATTTCTTGTTACAATAAATCCGATATGGATTTTAATAAAGAAAGTAATGTTTTGATTGATTTCCCAAAAGTCAATGAGAGACTCAGATAGAGACATTCCAGGCTTGTTACAAAAAATCATTTCCAAAAAGTTTTTACAAAATCTATTGGTCGAAGTGCTCTTAAATATTCTAAGTGTGGAGACTCGGAATACTTTGAGAATAAATGTGCTAAAGTCTGGAGGCCTATTAAGAAGGATTAGGCAAATACTATTTTTATCACTAACTCCTCTAGGCCCAAGAAAATTTGGGTACCAAAGAAAGCTTGAGATTTTCTTTTGATTGCAAGCTACCATTACGAGGAAGAGAATATGGTATTTGGATGGTGGATGTTGTAGGCATATGATGGGAGACTCTAGTAGTTTTGTCAAATTGGAAAAACAAAAAAGAGGAAGTGTTTCCTTTGGTGGAAATAGCAAGGGAAAAATTGTTGGACAAGGAACTGTGAAAATTGACAGCTTGATTATCAACAACGTTTCTTTAGTGAGAGGTCTCAATTACAATCTTCTGAGTATCAGCCAACTGTATGATACAGGGTTTGGAATCAACTTTCAAGAGAATGTTTGTTCTGGAGTAAGTCAAGACTTCTCTCAAACTTTCACCAGACGAAGGCATGACAACATATACTTTCTGGACATAAATTCATAAAATTCTCAATGCCTTATTTCAATTCAAGAAGAGGCAAATTTGTGGCATGGTAAGCTTTGGCATGTGAGCATGAAGCAAATCGCCAAATTATCTACTAAGAAGTTGGTCCGTGGCCTTCCAAGAATGATTTACCGGAAGTTTGAACTTTGCATCGCATGCACTTTAGGAAAATAGGTAAGAAGTTCATTTAAATCTATAAATCATGTCTCTACTAACTATACATTTGAGAATACAAATGATTTTTTTTTATAAAGAAAAAGAAGAATAAAAAAGTATTGCAGCTTCCTTACATGAATCTTTTTGGACTAATAAGAACCTTAAGCATTGGAGGGAAGAAATACTGTCTAGTAATCATTACTAAAGGTTCACTTAGGTTTTCTTTTGAGTTAACACCATGAAAAATCCCAAACTGATATACGTGTGATAAATTTACCATAAATTATTTTTTTAATCATGAAAAACTCCAAACCGGTACACTTGTGACAAGTTACCCCAATTGACCATAAAAAATCTCAAACCGGTACATTTGTGACAAATTTACCCAAATTAATTTATTCGGTAGTCAAAAACCTCAAACTGATATATTTTTGACATATATACCCTCCGTTAAATTGGATTAATACCACAAAAAAATCATAAAAATAATATAATTATGACAAACGGAGAGTAAAATCCTAAATTGGTATATCAGCCAACTGTCACATGTTATTTAACCTAATAATTTGACAGTAAAATTTAGGGTAAATGTGTCACAATTATATCAGTTTAGGGAAAATTTGTCAAAAGTGTATCGGTTTGGGATTTTTGGTGGTCAAAAAATTAATTTTGGGTAAATTGGCCACATATGTACCAGTTTAGGGTTTTTCAAGGTATTAACTCTATTCTTTTTAGCAAATAAAGTAGAAGCCTTCTCCTATTTTACAAAATTTGCTAAAAGGTTTAAAATGAGAAAGGTTATGCTCTTTTTAGCATCAAAATATATCGCGGGGGAGAATTTGAAAATCAAGATTTTACAAGTTTTTGTGATGAAAATGGTTTTCAACATATTTTCGCCTCTCCCTACACTTCAGAACAAAATGGAGTTGTAAAAAGAAAAAATTGGTCTTTATAGAAAATGGCTAGAACTCTATTAATTGAAAACAGAGTCTCTTCTCACTTCTGGACATAAGGAGTCTCCATTGCTTGCTATATAATTAACTGTGTTTCTATGACCTATCCTAGAGAAAATCCCATATAAAATTTACAAATGTAGAAAACCAACTATGTCCTATTTTCATGTGTTTGGTTGCAAGTGTTTTATTTTGAAAAATGAAAATGATCATCTCGATAAGTTCGATGACAAGTTAGATTTTGGTTTGAGTGGTTGAATTTTATCAGTGCCATAGTGTTAGCTGAGGCATATTTGGAAATTTAGTTATCAGTAACGTAGGCTCAAGCGGTTGTTTCGCTCAATGTCAACTGACAAAGTTATTTATTGCAAATTTTAGTAAAGTGATATTATGAGATACTGGCATATATTGATGTTTTACAATCGTCAGCAAACGATGAAAAGAATTTGCTAAACTAATTATTATATTCTTAGCCCATTCTCCATGACACGGTTGATTCATGTCTCATTTACTTTCCTCAAAAATCTGTTTTAGGGAGGACGATGGTGATAAATGTGTAGTACGATCAGATGGATCCCCTGCTTAGAGCAACCGGTTATCCGGATGGAGATGTGAGGACGAGACTGGTCTTTCTCCATTCCCAGGGAACATAAATCAAGTAATTTTCTTTCAAAAATTTTATAGTATTATAACAAGCTTGTAAAATGAAACATTTTAGTTGATAAAAATGAAAGAGATCTTTGTGCAGTTTCCATTATGAATAGGCTTTCTACACTTGGCCAGGGAAGTAATCCTGTGCGAGCTATTAGGATTTATTTTGCCATTTCATCATCAGTCCACTGTAAATCACAGTGTACATGCAGAATGACATCAGTCCAACATGGCTATCAGACACTAACCGGAGTTCTCCAAAATCAGACTAATTGACCAGAGCATGATAGATACCCGATTTATCCTCTTTCTGTTTGTTTAATATGTTTCGCGCTTGAGAGATGAAAAAGGAATTAGATTCTTTAGAATTCAGAGCGGAGTTTCTGTGTTTCCCCCGCTATGTTAATAGGTCTATCAACTATCCGTTTGATATATTTTCACGACCCTAGTCGAAAGAATGCTGTTCTATTTTTCTGTAGAACTTAGTGGCCTGGTTTATATACTGAGTCTAGGGTTGTATATTGTCAAGTGATTCTTAAGACTGCATTTTTCTCCTTTTGACAGTTGATATTGGAACTTGGTTCATACATTGAAGAACTGAAAAAGACAGGAGGTGCCATAAAGGAGTTTGTTAATCCAAGTATTCTCCTTTTTACCTTATGTTGTTACAGGTCAAAACTTTTTAACGTGACTGTCAACATCTGGTATAGCTTTTCAGTTGATTGTTTGAAAGATGATATTATTTGGGGCAAGCAAAGAAAAAATTGAGATCTCTGTCTATTAGAGTTGGATGTGGCAGCATCTCATTCCATTCCAATTGTATAGAGTGAAAGAAGTGTGTATCTTTTCTTTTTTACGTTGAACGTGAATGCAGAAGGTCGATATGCCTCAAGTATACGAATGGGGGTCTTGTTGTGTGTTTGCCGTGAGACTGATGGAGCCCTTATACGTGCAGTATGATAAAACCGATAATTGATATGGCCTGCCATTTCTTTTCGCTTTTCATTTATTTTACATTATTATTGCTTTATGCAGGTACAAAGATGCCAGCAAAACTTCATTTTAGTCCATGTATATTAGTAAGAGATTGAGGTAGAGTTTTTTGATTGAGTTGCAACCCTTTCACTGTCCCCGTGAAAATGCAATTGAGAGTGTTTGTGGAAACTGTCTCCTCCATCCTTAGTATTTAGAATAAGAAGCTTATGTTAATGCTTATTGTAAGAGATTTTTCTTTAATTGAGATGTAATCCTGGATAAGGCAAATAATGTTTTGAGTTAACTTCTAGTCAGTTGAGAAAGAAATGTATATACGTGGTGCTACTTTTTTTCCCATTTAATCTAACAAGCGTATAAATATTCTAATTTTCTATCCTAATATTTGTGACAATTTCATTTCATATTATATTATTGGAAATGGTTTTGATGTTAAAGAAAATTCAGAATCTGATAAGTTGAACCAAACTATTCTAACTCAATAGATTAAGTTTATTGGTTTATTGGAATTATTCTTTCTTATAAGTTTGTCTATACATTTTCAAATTTGATAACATCGAACCAAATCGATGATTTACATTGCGTATTACTTTGTCTTATCATATGCTGAAAAGTCTACTGAAGTGGGTACTTCTTTGAGGATCATGAATTTAGGACAAGGCTTTGAAGTGGGTACTTCTTTGAGGATCACGAATTTAGGACAAGGCTTTTTGTTTTATTTACTTATTTATTTATACAAAGAACGGAAAAATTACCAAATCAATACATATAGCTAATCAATCTTTAAAACTTTTAATTTATCAATATAATTTTTAATTTTTTATATGATATTTTTCAATCAATTTTGACTAGTCGGTATGTGACGTTACCATCCTAAATGAAATTTTGCTTTTTCTTTAAAAAAAAATTATATTTTTTTCCTTGTCCTTTTCTATTCAACTTTTTGGATGGTGCTAGTGTAACGGTTGCCATTACTTGGAATTTCTAACGGGGGATTTTGATCGAAATTTTGACCACAAGTTTTGGTAAAAGATCGACAATAGAAAGTGGTATCTTTCTAATTGATCTAAAGGAACAAATCAATTAATAAATAATTTATAAGAAATTGAAGTGCAACGTTTTAATCTACCATGAATGTTATTCAATCAAATAATAACAACCTCTAGTATACTATAGGTTTTGGTAATTTTAAGATTTTGAATTCGATCAAACATACAAATGAGAAATATCTTTTCATTTTACAAATCGAAATACAAGTGAGCTCCTAGTGTTGAAGTAAGAAGAATTCATCGACCAATTTCTTGATTTGATTAAGACAAAGTGATATACTCAACATCAATTTCAGCCGATCACCATAAAAATATTATTTTTATTAATACAATACTCTATCCTTTTCATTCAAATATTTTTAATAGATGCCGTTTGTATAAGGGGTGAAGTAATTGATGACGATAATGCTAAAGACAAAAATGAGATCGACAATATGCCAACACAAAAGAAATGGTGAAAAAGATGATAATTAAGTCAAAGCGGTTATTCAATAATTATGAGAACTCCTCTAACTGAGTCTCAAGAGTCAACACTTTCAAACCAACTTAAAGTAAAGATTAAGGTATCATGTAAATTGTAAAGTACAATAATATTGCAATTAGTCTAGAAACAACATTTCTACTTCTTCTTCTTTTTTTGTAATTTATAAATTCAATAAATATTTTTAATAACAATAATGATCTCTTTTTTTATTGATATTATTTTCATAAGTCTTGTTTCTTTATTTTAGTAGTTAATTTTTTTTCAGATTAATTTAGCCTTCCTTCATTTCTTTTTCTTATATAAAAAACCCCACTTATGCAAATCCGAATTAAGATTTTTTATTGGTGATTTTCTAAAGAAATTGAGTGAAAAATTGGAGGTGGAGAAGGCACCGTCACTCGTTAATTCATCATTTCCCCAACCTTTCCATCATCTTCAACCTCCGGTCTTCAACTTCGAACGCTGCTCTTCAACCTCTGAGATCAGCGCTGGGAGCCTCCGCGTTCGGCTCGAATCCGAGAAGCAACCGGGACGGACGCCGGCTCGGCCCTCCGCGGTGAGCAGGCGAAGCAACATCTGGCCGTGCTCGCGTCGACCAGCTTAGAAGCTGGGTCTCCTCGGATGAACTTACAAGAAAAGAGCTTAACAGCTTCTCTTGAGTCTTGGAGAAACGCTTTGCGAAACCATCCCTCGAATTTCATATTTTCGACCGAGATCTCACGTTATTCGTCCTGTCCGGTGGAAGGAACCCAACCACGCGGCAAATGCAGGCTCGTCGCGACCCTCCTCCTCTGTCTCCAACCCCCGTAGCCTGCCTCGACGTCGAACAGCTCCACCAGGCCGAACCTCTTCTTCCAGGTTTAAAAAAAAAAGAAAAGAAGTTCAATATTTCTGTCCGACCTTGTGACTCTTCATCTGCTTCCGGAAGAGCAAAGATATGAAATTTCGAGGACTTACGGATTTGAGAGCGTTCCGGGTCTCGAGGGATCGTCGTGCAAGATACAATTATCTAGCTCAAAATTCCTAGCAATCGTTTCTACATGCCGCCGGACGCCGCGACGGAGCTCGAGCCCTCCGGATCTGGGTTCTCGAGCTCGACGCCGCCAGCATGGCCGAGATCTCGAAAGGCCTCCAGCATCGTCGTCGGTCGAAGAATCGTCTTCTGGGTTTTGAAGTCTCGAAGGGGTCGAGGACTTCATCTGGATAAAGTTCGGTTGCTTTCCTTCCGCGTTTTTCTCACGGGTGTTTCGATTACTGGGAAAATGTGGGTTTTTGGGGAGACGCAGGGCTTGATGGCGCCGGCGGGTGAAGACGGCGGCAACGAGGGATGACCAGTAACATGGAACCGAGAAAGAAGATGAACAGCTGCAAGAAAGAAAATAGAAGGAAAAAGGAGTGGAATAATTCAGGTGATTTTGCCTACATTGAGCTATGCCTTTGCACTTTCTTTTTTGGGCAGAAGTTTCGGAATCTTGTTATGGACAAATCTCTTATTTTAATGGTTATGATCGAATGTTGCGTTTTGAGTTACTGATGATTAAACCAAGTTGTTTGAACAAGAGTTATATTTCACTTGTGTTCGAGTTGATTTTTAATGGTTTGAAACTGAATCATGGGAAGTTGTTTACTTGATTTGAATTTTGATTTAGTTAGTTTGGCTTGGAGTTGGGTTGAGATTTTCCCAAATGGATATGTTTGGCTCGGGTTGGAAATGTCTCTGAGCGGAACCGAATCGAACAATGAGCATGAGCACCCTACCCTTACAAGGTACACCCATCTTGTAAAAGAAACATCACGGAACCTGTTTTGTTTGCATGAACTAATTGAACACTGGAGCGAAAGAATATTGACATCAAATCATTATTTATCAACATCACATCTTTACGACAAGAATCGGCACTAGTGCTTTGACCACCTTAACATCCCTACAGGCTTGACATATTTAACATGGATGCAAATTACAAGGTACTTACCTTTATGAAATAACAACACTACCTAATTATTTCATTGACATAAACATTGGACCTATATCGTGACAAAAGAAAAATGACTATTGAATCGAGCCTGAGGAGCCTTGTTGTTACTAGGATATGCCACAGCCGCCAAGGATAATCTTCAATATTTTGCGCAGCACGCTTCCCCCACGACCGTTGGCCATCTTGGAAGAGAGAAGAGAGAGAGAGAGAGAGAAGGGTAGAAGATTTGAAGATGATGAATTATGATGGAAGACACAAATGTGATTTGGATTGATGAAATCCTGATATACGACTATATATAGGAGTTAAAAGTTATATAGGACTACATTTCCATTGCAATTCTCATTAACTTCCTACAAACTTATGGTGAAATTATAGGTAATGGCGGATCTGTATCTTGGGTGCTAAGTTACTCTCTTCCCTCTGGCAGAATACCATGTTATCAACTTTTTTGTGGGCAGCATTTCCTCTACATTTGCTACGATCCCGAGTGATAAATCTTGCGGACCAAGTTTCCAATCTGCATTTCCTCTACATTTCTGAATCGTCTTCTCTGAATTTACCGCAAGACGAGCACGTCCCTTCTCTCCTGGTTTGTCTCGGGTTCAGCTTTCTCTTCGCGTCCTCACATGGAGGTGTTGACGCGTCCCATACACCAGCCGGGTCATTCCCTAAACGGACACGGGAAACTCCCAATTCCGAACAATTTCACCATTGTCACCTCAGATTACGTGAGCCATCTTGCGTAGGATTCACATAATCTAAAATGCGATGCATTGGGCCTGCGTGAATCCAATGTGTCCAGTGGCAGGTGACAAGAAAAGTAGAGGAAATGTGTGTCCAGATATTTAATGTATCGCAGTTTTTCATCACATTCACATGGGGAAAAATGGTAGATTCCCATCGTAATTGGCATTATGCAATATCAGAAAGATGGATTGAGGAACAAAAGCAGAGAAAAAGAGGAACGATCTCCGCTTTTTCAAGTTTAATCTCTCACGTAAGGTTACGGAAGATGTAGTGAACTGCAATGGAAATGTTGACAGAAGCTCATAGCATTTTCTTTGCCTGGCTCAGCCCGCAGCTGTCCTTATAAATATAGCCAAGCCTTCTGCAAGATTTCATCGATCAGGAGCTCTTGCATCACTACTCCGGGTTTCCATTCGAATCCGTCTTATCATCTTCTTTCTAGGTTCGTTACTTCTCCACCAAAATGCCTACGAGCAACGGAGCATGCCGCCGTGGAGGCGTCTTGCTGGGGATACTGAGTTGCATCTGCTGCGGTAAACCCAAGACGACCGAGATCATCCAGCTGCTGATCTTCGACTAGTGCAATGTAGGCACAACATCTCTGTCGATTCAATGGGTGTGAAATGCGTCGAAACTTGTCCTGAGTCCTTATTCTTTTTTTCCTTTGTCAGAGTCTAGTATTGAAGTGATGAATGAAAAAGAAAAAAATCAGCGTGGTTATAGTGCAGAAGCTACTATAAATCAGCTTGGACATAACTAATCAGCTTCGAAGATCTCTGCACTATAACGGTACTGCTTTTGTTCTTTTTGATTCGTTACATCAATATCTACCAGTGTAATATGATTAGTGAATTATGTGTTGTCGGCCGACCTGTTCATCATCTAATTTCATTCATGTATTGTCGATCCTCGTTCATGTATCGTCAGCCGACATGTTCATCATGTAATTTCGTTCATGTGCTGTCAATCCTCGTTCATGTATTGTCGATCCTCGTGCAGTATCCTACATCGCAGTTGTAATTTTCATTCCGAGTAATCGTCCTTTTATTTTTATTTGCTTGAGTTCAGGATGTATGATGTAGTTGATACAGATTACAGACCTAAGTAGTGCAGCCATAGGATTGCGGTACATCTAATATTTGAATTCGCATCTATGATACATGAAACACAGAATCAAACTCAAACGTTTTTTTTTTTGGTAACCCGGGAACCGTCGTATAGCCAGCAGCCGGCGACGTAAACCCGGGAGCACTAGCGTGGGGACACACCTCCCACGGCACCCCACTTAAGTCGCACAACGTGACGAGGAGGGGAATCGAACCCTGGCCGTCGTGTGGCCAACGTGCGCCCTAACCAACTTGCCCACCACGGGGTGGGTAAACTCAAACGTTCATGAGTTCTCAATCGTACAATGTAGAGTTTACATAAGGATATCGATCCGCTAGGGTATTTTCCTTACAAGTAGACAGGTGAATAAACTCGATAGCAGAGAAGTCTGTTGAATGATCAATACAGCAGAAAAGGGAGTTTACTGAACTGATCAGAAGTGAACGATGAAAACAATTTGCTGAACTAAAGTGATATTATGAGATACTGGCATATATTGATGTTTTACAATCGTCAGCGAACGATGAAAACAATTTGCTGAACTAATTATTATATTCTTAGCCCATTCTCCATGACACGGTTGATTCATGTCTAATTTACTTTCCTCAAAAATCTGTTTTAGGGAGGACGATGGTGATAAATGTGTAGTACGATCAGATGGATCCCCTGCTTAGAGCAACCGGTTATCCGGATGGAGATGTGAGGATGAGACTGGTCTTTCTCCATTCCCAGGGAACATAAATCAAGTAATTTTCTTTCAAAAATTTTATAGTATTATAACAAGCTTGTAAAATGAAACTTTTTAGTTGATAAAAATGAAAGAGATCTTTGTGCAGTTTCCATTATGAATAGGCTTTCTACACTTGGCCAGGGAAGTAATCCTGTGCGAGCTATTAGGATTTATTTTGCCATTTCATCATCAGTCCACTGTAAATCACAGTGTACATGCAGAATGACATCAGTCCAGCATGGCTATCAGACACTAACCGGAGTTCTCCAAAATCAGACTAATTGACCAGAGCATGATAGATACCCGATTTATCCTCTTTCTGTTTGTTTAATATGTTTCGAGCTTGAGAGATGAAAAAGGAATTAGATTCTTTAGAATTCAGAGCGGAGTTTCTGTGTTTCCCCCGCTATGTTAATAGGTCTATCAACTATCCGTTTGATATATTTTCACGACCCTAGTCGAAAGAATGCTGTTCTATTTTTCTGTAGAACTTAGTGGCCTGGTTTATATACTGAGTCTAGGGTTGTATATTGTCAAGTGATTCTTAAGACTGCATTTTTCTCCTTTTGGCAGTTGATATTGGAACTTGGTCCATACATTGAAGAACTGAAAAAAAACAGGAGGTGCCATAAAGGAGTTTGTTAACCCAAAGTAATCTCCTTTCTACCTTATGTTGTTACAGGTCAAAACTTTTTAACGTGACTGTCGACATCTGGGAGCTTTTCAGTTGATTGTTTGAAAGATGATATTATTTGGGGGCAAGAAAAGACAAAGTTCAGATCTCTGTCTATTAGAGTTGGATGTGGCAGCATCTCATTCCAATTGTATAGAGTGAAAGAAGTGTGTATCTTTTCTTTTTTACGTTGAATGTGAATGCAGAAGGTCGATATGCCTCAAGTATACGAATAGGGGTCTTGTTGTGTGTTTGCCGTGAGACTGATGAAGCCCTTATACATGCAGTATGATAAAACCGATAATTGATATGGCCTGCCATTTCTTTTAGTTTTTCATTTATTTTACATTATTATTGTTTTATGCAGGCGGCAAGATGCCAGCAAAACTTCATTGTAGTCCTCTACCCCACTCGAATATATGATGCAGGATTACGCGAAAACATCGCCTCCAACTGCACGAGTTGGATTCACGGTGACTTTTAGGATGCAGATAGCTTATTATACCAACTTATTGGCATTGTCTAAATCAGGTATGTTGACACCTACTTACTGTTTAGGTAATGGGTACATGGCTTGCCTATGTACCAGTCAAGAACAATCCTGAAGATACTGCAAAGGTACAAACAATGATTTCTTCAATCATTGTTCCAAGTTTGATAAAATCCATGATTACTCATTGTCCATTAAACATACAAATGAGAAATATTCTTTCAGTTTACAAAATGAAATACAAGTGAGCTCCTAGTGTTGAAGTAAGAAAGATTCATCGACCAATTTTTTGATTTGATTAGGACAAAGTGATATACTCAACATTAATTTCAGCCAATCACCATGAAAATATCATTTTTATTAATACAATACTCTATCCTTTTCATTCAAATCGGTTTAATAGATGACATTTGTCTAAGAGGTGAGATAATTGATGACGATAATGCTAAAGACGAAAATGAGACAGACAATATACTAGTGAAGAAGGAATCATAACACAAAAGAAATGGTGAAAAAATTATAGTTAAGTCAACGTAATTATTCAATAATTGTGAGAATTCCTCTAACCTAGTCTCAAGAGCTCAAAATAATAGAAGCCACTTTCAAACCAACTTAAAGTTGAGCACAAAGATTAAGGTGTCATGTAAATTGTAAAGTACAATAATATTGCAATTAGTCTAGAAACAACATTTCTATTTTATTTTTTTTGTAATTTGTAAATTTAATAAATATTTTTAATGACAATAATAATCTCTTTTTTTTTTTATTGACATTATTTTCATAATTCTTGTTGCTTTATTTCAGTAGTTAATTTTTTCATATTAATTTGGCCTTCCTTTATTTCTTTTTCTTATATATAAAACCCCACTTATGCAAAGCCCAATTAAGATTTTTTATTGGTGATTTTCTAAAGAAATTGAGCGAAAAATTGGAGGTGGAGAGGGCACCGTCACTCTTGAAGACTAACGACGCCGTTAATTCATCATTTCCCCAACCTTTCTATCATCTTCAACCTCCGGTCTTCAACTTCGAACGCCGCTCTTCAATCTCTGAGATCAGCGCTGGGAGCCTCCGCGTTCGGCTCGAATCCGAGAAGCAACTGGGACGGACGCCGGCTCGGCCCTCCGCGGTGAGCAGGCTACGCAGCATCTGGCCGTGCTGGCGTCGACCAGCTTAGAAGCTGGGTCTCCTCTGATGAACTTACAAGAAAAGAGCTTAACAGCTTCTCTCGACTCTTAAAGAAACGCTTTGCGAAACCATCCCTCGAATTTCATATTTTCGACCGAGATCTCACGTTATTCGTCCTGTCCGGTGGAAGGAACCCAACCACGCGGCAAATGCAGGCTCGTCGCGACCCTCCTCCTCCGTCTCCAAACCCCCCAGCCTGCCTCGACGTCGAACAGCTCCACCAGGCCGAACCTCTTCTTCCAGGTTAAAAAAAGAAAAAAAGAAGAAGAAAAGAAGTTCGATATTTCTGTCCGACCTTGTGATTCTTCATCTGCCTCCGGAAGAGCAAAGATATGAAATTTCGAGGACTTACAGATTTGAGAGCGTTCCGGGTCTCGAGGGATCGTCGTGCAAGATACTATTATCTAGCTCAAAATTTCTAGCAATCGTCTCTACATGCCGCGGGCGGAGATCGTGTTAGCTGGGTTCACTCCTACGTGGAGGAGACCCAATGAGTTGCAAGTCCAAAAAGGGTTTGAGCCCATATAATAAGTTATATGAGGAAATAGAGTTTCCCACTATCTATATAAAGAGGTAACCGCAAAAAAGGAAACAGAAACAAGAGAAAAAGAAAGCAGAAAATCTGGGGTTTGAGGCAATATCTGATTTACATCAAGCTGGCATCAGAGGTCGATTCATAGTCCGATTGAGCTGAAATTTGTCAGCATGTTCGTGGCATAATTTTCTCGAATTTGAACGGTTTGATTTTCGTTTGAAGCTCCCTATATCAGGTTTTTCGTGGATTAATCAAAACTTGCGTTTTTGGTCAGATTTATCCTTGATCTCTTGTGAAGTTCATGTGTATTGCCAAGAATTATATTCTTGAGGTGTTTGCTGCTATGTACCTTTAGTATTTGCTAGAGAAGAACAATTTTATTGATAGTGAAGATTTTCGGGTGGACTCCGGTCCCGTGGTTTTTTATCTCCTCACATCGATGAGGTTTTTCACATAAAAAAATCGTCTTGTGTTTGCGTGCTTGGTATTTATTTTACTCTACTATATCGATTCATATTAGGTTTACATAAGAGGGGAGATTATTTTATTCCGCTGCGTCGATTCGATATTGTTCGAATTGTTACCATTCTCCCATCAGAGTGGTATCAAAGCATCAGGTTCTTGCTTGATTTTTTTTTTTGCCCTGTGTTAAACAATGGAAACGAATACGAGTAGAATGGTTAAATTGAATGGTTCGAATTATCATATTTGGAAATGGAAGATGGAAGATCTTTTATATGTGAAAGATTTTTATTTGCCTGTATTTGCTGAGGAGAAACCAAAGAATAAAACTGACGCTGAATGGTCTATATTTCACCGTCAAGTGTGTGGTTATATCAGGCAGTGGGTAGATGATAATGTTTTGAACCATATTATTGAGGAAACACATGCACGCAGTTTATGGGATAAGCTCGAATAGTTATATGCTCGAAAGACTGGGAATAATAAGTTATTTTTGATAAAACATATGATGGCTCTGAGATATCATGATGGTACTCGTTTGACTGATCATTTAAATTCTTTTCAAGGAATTATAAATCAGTTAGCTGTGATGGGAATCAAGTTTGATGATGAGATACAAGCACTATGGTTGCTTGGTACTTTGCCGGACTAATGGGAGACGTTCCGAACATCTTTGTCTAATTCTGCCCCAGATGGTACGATTACCATGGATTTGGCCAAGAGTAATATTTTGAATGAAGAGATGAGAAGGACGACACAAGGATTGTCCTCTTCACATTCTGATGCCTTGGTTGTCGAGAAAAAGGGGGAGAAGTGAGTCTCGAGGTCCGAGAAATAGAGATAAAAGTCGAGACAAAAGTAGAGGTAAGTATAATAAATTTGCTAATGTTGAGTGCCATTATTATCATCAGAAGGGACATATACAGAGGTTTTGTCGACAGTTAAAAAGGGAGAAACAAAAGGAGAAAGGTAAAGAGAAGAAAAGTGATAATGACAGCGATGACAATCGTGTCGCTGCACTTAAAGAAGACTTTCTCACTATTTTTTATGGTGATGTGGTGAATTTTGTATCTCATGAGACCAGTTGGGTAATTGATAGTGGTGCATCCGTTCATGCTACGTTTCGTAGGGATTTCTTTATATCATACAGGTCAGGTGATTTCGGATCTGTGAAGATGGGAAACAATGGACTAGCTCAAGCTGTAAGCATCGGTGATGTGTGCCTAGAAACCAGCAATGGCACAAGGTTAGTATTGAATAATGTTAAACATATACCGATATCCGCTTGAATTTGATTTCTACGAGGCAAGTTGGATGATGAGGGGTATTGCAGCACCTTCAAGTAATGGTCAATGGAAGCTCACCAAAGGTTCTCTTGTTGTGGCTAGAGGTGAAAAATATTCTTCGTTATACATTATGCAGGCAAAGTTGTCCACAGACAAAATTAATGCAGTAGATAGCGAAGATGCAGCTGAATTATGGCATAAGAGGCTCAGTCACATCAGTGAGAAGGGTTTGTCAATATTGGCTAAGAAGAAGCTCCTTTCAGGATTGAAAAGTTCAGCGCTAAAGAAGTGTGCTCACTGTTTAACAGGAAAACAGAACAGAGTTGCATTTAAAAGCTCCCCTCCTTCAAGAAAGTCAGGTATACTGGATTTAGTGCATTCTGATGTTTGCGGTCCTATGAAAACAAAATCACTTGGTGGCTCTCTTTATTTTGTTACCTTCATAGATGATTTTTCAAGGAAAATTTGGATTTATACCTTGAAAACTAAAGATCAAGTGTTAGATACTTTTAAGCAATTTCAAGCTTCAGCTGAGAGACAGACTGAAAAGAAATTGAAATGTATCAGAACTGATAACGGGGGAAAGTATATTGGACCTTTTGATGAATACTACAAACAACAAGGTATTCGACATCAAAAGACACCTCCCAAGACGCCTCAGTTAAATGGCTTAGCTGAGAGAATGAACAGAACACTGGTTGAAAGGGTAAAATGCTTACTTTCACAGTCAAAGCTACTTGGATCCTTTTGGGGTGAGGCTTTAAGTACAGTTGTGCATGTATTAAATCTTACTCCATGCGTTCCTTTAGAGTTTGATGTTCCTAATAGAGTTTGGACATGCAAAGAAGTTTCTTATGATTATTTGTGTGTCTTTGGATGCAAAGCATTTGTGCATATTCCCAAAGATGAGAGGTCTAAACTTGATGTGAAAACACGACAGTGCATATTTATTGGTTATGGACAGGATATGCTTGGCTACAAATTTTATGATCCACTTGAAAAGAAAATTGTAAGAAGCAAAGACATTGTGTTTATGGAAGATCAAACAATAGAGGATATTGAGAAATCGAAGATGATTTCAGCACCACAGGTTAGTGATAATCTGGTTGATTTGGATCCAGTTCCTCTTACAAATATTCCTACACAAGTTGATGAAGAGCAGCAGGAAGTCAATGTTCCAAATAATGCACATGTTCCTGAACATGTTGAAATAGATAATACTATTCCTGAACCAAAGGCTCAATTAGATGTTCCACTGGATGTTCCAGTCCGAAGATCCGTTAGAGACCGACAACCTTCCACCAGGTATTCTGAAGATGAGTATGTATTATTGACTGATGCAGGTGAACCGGAGTGCTATGCAGAAGTAATAGAAGATGAGTACAAAAGCAATTGGTTTGATGCTATGCGAGATGAGATGCAGTCACTTTATGATAATCATACTTTTGAGTTGGTGAAGTTACCTAAAGGTAAAAGAGCTTTGAAGAACAAGTGGGTATATAGGTTGAAGCAAGATGAACATACTGCACAACCACGGTACAAAGCTAGATTGGTTGTTAAGGGATTCGATCAGAGAAAAGGTATTGATTTTGATGATATATTTTCTCCGGTTGTGAAAATGTCTTCTATTCGTGTGGTACTAGGCTTGGCAGCTAGCCTAGATTTGGAATTTGAGCAAATGGATGTTAAAACGGCATTCCTGCATGGTGACTTGGAGGAAGAGATATACATGGAACAACCTGAGGGTTTTAAAGTGAAAGGGAAAGAGAATTATGTGTGCAAATTGAAGAAAAGTCTCTATGGCCTAAAACAAGCACCGAGACAGTAGTATAAAAAGTTTGCGTCAGTTATGACAAAACATGGCTATAAGAAGGCTTCTTCGGATAACTGTGTGTTTGTCCAAAAATTTTATGATGATGACTTTATTATTCTCTTGCTTTATGTTGATGATATGCTGATTATTGGCAGGAATGCTTCAAGAATTGAGTTATTGAAGAAACAATTGAGCAAGTCTTTTGCCATGAAAGACTTGGGCTCGGCGAAGCAGATTCTTGGCATTAGAATTACCCGAGACAGAGATGCTAAGAAGTTATTTTTGTCGCAAGAGAAATATATCAAGAAGATCCTTCAGAAATTTTACATGGACAAGGCTAAAGTGGTTAGTACTCCTCTTGCTGCCCACTTTAAGTTAAATATGAAGCAAAGTTCTACGACTGATAAAGAAAAAAAAGATATGGAAAGTGTTCCATATGCCTCAGTTGTAGGAAGCTTAATGTATGCGATGGTATGTACACGCCCAGACTTAGCGCACGCAGTTAGCGTTGTTAGTCGCTATTTATCAAATCCAGGTAGAGAGCACTGGAATACAGTGAAGTGGATTATGAGGTATCTTCGGGGAACTTCAAAGTTGAAACTCAGTTTTGGGATCGGGAAACTTGAGTTAGTTGGATACACAGATTCCGACTTGGCGGGGAGATATTGATACTCGTAAATCTACTTGGTTATTTGATTTCTTTTGCGGGTGGAGCTGTATCATGGAAGTCAAGATTACAGAAGTGTGTTGCACTTTCTACAACCGAAGCTGAATTTATTGCAGCGACTGAAGCTAGTAAAGAGATGCTATGGATGAAAAAGTTCTTAGAAGAACTTGAGTTCAAGCAAAAGAGGTATGTGCTATTTTGTGATAATCAAAGCGCAATTCATCTTGGTAAGAATTCATCTTTTCATTCTAGATCGAAACATATTGATATTAGATATCATTGGATTAGAGATGTTCTAGATAAAAAGTTATTGGAACTTGAGAAAATTCATACAGATCATAATGGCTCCGATATGATGACGAAGACTCTACCAAGAGAGAAGCTTGAACATTGCCAATTGATAGCAGGGATGGTGAATCCCTCCACATTGTCGTGATGGGGAGATTTGTTAGCTGGGTTCACTCCTATGTGGAGGAGACCCAATGAGTTGCAAGCCCAAAAAGGGCTTTAGCCCATATAATAAGTTATATGAGGAAATAGGGTTTCTCACTATCTATATAAAGAGGTAGCCGCAAAAAAGGAAACAGAAACAAGAGAAAAAGAGAAAGTAGAAAATCTGGGGTTTGAGGTAATATCTGATTTACATCAAGCTGGCATCGGAGGTCGATTCGTGGTCCGATTGAGCTGAAATTTTGTCAGCATGTTCGTGGCGCAATTTTCTCGAATCTGAACGGTTTGATTTTCGTTTGAAGCTCCCTATATCAGGTTTTTCATGGATTGATCAAAACTTGCGTTTTTGGTCAGATTTATCCTTGATCTCTTGTGAAGTCCATGTGTATTGCTAAGAATTATGTTCTTGAGGTGTTTGCTGCTATGTACCTCTAGTATTTGCTAGAGAAGAATAATTTTATTGATAGTGAAGATTTTCGGGTGGACTCCGGTCCCGTGGTTTTTTATCTCCTCACATCGAGGAGGTTTTCCACGTAAAAAAATCGTCTTGTGTTCGCGTGCTTGGTATTTATTTTACTCTACTATATTGATTCCTATTAGGTTTACACAAGAGGGGAGATTATTTTATTCCGCTGCGTCGATTCGATATTGTTCGAATTGTTACCGTTCTCCCATCAGATCGAGCCGCCGGACGCCGCGACGGAGCCTGAGGCCCTCCGAATCTGGGGCCTCGAGCTCGACGCGGCGGCGGAACTGGAGGGTTGTCCAGCATGGCCCAGATCTCGAAGGCCTCCCAGCATCGTCGTCGGGCGAAGAATCGTCTTATGGGTTTTGAAGTCTTGAAGGGGTCGAGGACTTCATCTGGATAAAGTTCGGTTGCTTTCCTTCCGCGCTTTTCTCACAGGCGTTTCGGTTGCTGGGAAAATGTGGGTTTTTGGGGAGACACAGGGCTTGATGGCGCCGGCGGGTGACGACGGCGGCAACGAGGGATGACTAGTAACATGGAACCGAGAAAGAAGATGAACAGCTACAAGAAAGAAAATAAGAGGAAAAAGGAGTGGAGAGATTTAGGTGATTTTGCCTACATTGAGCTACGCCTTCATACTTTCTTTTTTGGGCAGAAGTTAAGGAATGTTGTTATGGACAATTTTTGTTTTTATTTAATGGTTACGATGATGATTAAACCAAGTTATTGATCAAGAGTTATATTTCACTGGTGTGTTGAGTTGATTTTTAATGGTTTGAAATTAAATCAAAGGGTAGTTGTTAAATCGATTTTAATTTTGATTTAGTTAGTTTGGTTTGGAGTTGGGTTGAGATTTTTCCAAATTGATAAGTTCAGCTCGGGTTGGAGATGTCCTTACAAGGTACACCCATCTTGTAAAAGAAACATCACAGAAGCCCCTGGTTTGTTTGCATGAACTAACTGAACACTCTGGAGCAAAAGCATATCAACATCACATCATTACGACAAGAATCAGTACTAGTGCTTCGACCACCTTAACATATCTACAGGCTCGACATATTTAAGCACGGACGCAAATTACATGGTACTTACATTTGTGAAATAATAACACTACCTAATTATTTCATTGACATAAACATTGGACCTATATTGTGACAAAAGAAAAATGACTATTGAGTCGAGCCTGAGGAGCCTTGCTGTTACTAGGATTTGCCACAGCCACAAAGGATAATCTTCAATATTCCGCGCAGCACGCTTCCCCTACGACCATTGGCCATCTTGGAAGAGAGAGAGAGAGAGAGAGAGAGAGAGAGATTAACTTCTCTTAGAGAAGGGTAAAAGTTTTGGTAAAAGTTTTGAAGATGATGAATTCTGATGGAAGACACAAATGTGATTTGGGTCGATGAAATGTCTTGAGATACACCTTATATAGGAGTTAAAAGTTGTATAGGCCTACATTTCCATTGCAATTCTCATTAACTTCTTACAAATTTACGGTGAAATTATAGGTAATGGCGGATCTGTACCTTGGGTGCTAAGTTACTCTCTTCCCTCTGGCAGAATATGCCACGTGGTGAGTGTTATCAACTTTTTTGTGGGCAGCATTTCCTCTACATTTGCTACGATCCGGAGTGATAAATCTTGCGGACCAATTTTCCGAGCGGCATTTCTTCAGCATTTCTCAATCGTCTTCTCTGAACTTATCGCACGATGAGCATGTCCCCTCTCTCCTGGTTTGTCATGGGTTCAGCTTTCTCTTCGCGTCCTCATATGGAGGTGTTGACGTGTCCCATGCAACAACAGGGTCATTCCCTAAATGGACAGGGACACTCCCAATTCCAAACAATTTCACCAACGTTACTTCAGATCAGATTACGTGAGCCACCTCGTGTGGGATCCACATAATTTAAAATGCGATGCATTGGGCCCGCGTGAATCCAATGTATCCAATGACAGGTGACAAGAAAAGCAGAGGAAATTTTGTCCAGAAATCTAATGTATTGCAGTTTTTCATCACGTTCACACGGGGGAAAATAGTAGATTCCCATCATAATTGGCGTAACGCAATATCAGAAAGATAGATTGAGGATCAAAAGCAGAGAAAAGAGGAACAATCTCTGTTTTTTCAAGTTAAATCTCACGTAAGGTTGAGGAAAATCTAGAGAACTGCAAAGGAAATGTTGACAGAAGCTCATAGCATTTTCTTTTTGCCTGGCTCAGCCAGCAACTGTCCTTATAAATATAGCCAAGCCTTCCGCAAGATTTCATCGATCAGGAGCTCTTGCATCCTACTTCGGGTTTCCATTTGAATCCGTCTTATCATCTTCTTTCTCGGTTCGTTACCTCTCCACCAAAATGCCTAATAGCAACAGAGCATGCCGCCGTGGAGGCGTCTTGCAGGGGATACTGAGTTGCATCTGCTGCGGTAAACCCAAGACGACTGAGATCATATAGCTGCTGATCTTCAACTCGTGCAACGTAGGCACAACATCTCTGTCGATTCAATGTGTGTGAAATGCGTGGTACAACAAAACTTGTCCTGAGTCCTTATTCTTTTTTTCCCTTGTCAGCGTCTAGTATTGAAGTGATGAATCAAAAAGAAAAAAATCAGCGTGGTTATAGTGCAGAAACTACTATAAATCAGCTTGGACATAACAAATCAGCTTTGAAGATCTCTGCACTATAACCGTACTGATTTTTCTCTTTTTGATTCGTTACTTCAATATCTACCACCGTGTAATATGATTAGTGAATTATGTATTGTCAGCCGACCTGTTCATTGTGTAATTTTGTTCAGGTATCATTGATCCATGTACAGTATCCTACATCGCAATCACAGTTTTCATTCTGAGTAATCATCCTTTCATTTTTGTTTGCTTGAGTTTAGGGATGTATCATGTAGTCGATACAGACCTAAATGGTGCAGCCACGGGATTGTGGTACATCTAATATTTGAATTTGCCTCTATGATACATGAAACACAGAATCAAACTCAAACTTTTGTGAGTGCTCAATCATTTGCCTGTGGTACAATGTGGAGTTCACAGAAAAATATCGATCTGGTAGGTATTTTCCTTACAAGTAGACAAATGAATAAACTCAATAGCAGAGAAGTCTGTTGCATGATCAATACAGCAGAAGCGGGAGTTTTTATTGAACTGATCAGAAGTGAAAAAGGAGGGCAGAAAGATATAAGAATCTTTGGCGGCCGACCATCTTTATCTTTTCATTTGACAAGAAACCTTAGGGATGCAAAGACATTTCCAACGTATTAAGCTAAAAAAGAGGACCCACTTTGAGTCATTGTCTTCCCGTCTTCCTCGGAAGACCCAAAAGTGATTTGGACTGTTGAACTGAAAGTTCAGAGAGGCTTTTGAGAGGTTTAGGAAAAACAGTTCGAAGCCGGTAGTTGAATATCTTAAACGAATCATAACAGGCAAAGTGCTTCCCTTACAATACTAGTTCCTTGTTTCTCCAGTTAAAGTGAAACTGATGCTGCAGCTCCTCAGTTCTCTTAACAGAACTCATTAACTTTCCCTCTTCTACTTCGGTTGTCCACCTTCAGCCAGCTTGCCTCCGCTCTACTACTCTGCTTCTCTGCTCTGTCTCGGCTCATCACTCCACACAAATGTTCTTCAGCCAATGGAAAACAAATCTATTTTTCTTATCCATGATTTTCAGATGTTAATTAAATAGGTTTGATATGCGGTTGAAGTTCTCAGATAGATGGTATTTTACTCATTCAGATCACTTCTGTGAAGCATATTAACTCCAACTCAATGAGTGCATTAACGCAGCGAAGCATGTGGGACTGTGAACATGGAAATGGAGTTAAAAAATGGAAAAGGGCACAAAATCCTTGAAAAGGCACAATATATGAAAAGATGGGAGCTCAATATCATTAGTAACAGCTTTAGTTAAACAGAGAGAGAAATGAGTTTCAGATCTGATGATGAGTCCAAAGGAAGTACCACACATAGCCTATGGAAAAGAGACGATGTCATAAGTCTAGTACATTGAAATGCGATGTTGTTTGTACACTCTGTGCTTGTTCATAGGACATCGACAGTCTATATACCAATGAAGTACCTCATGTTGAGAAAACTCTTAACCAAAGTTTTGAAGTTGACAAAACTTTTTGGTTATTAGTGTTATATCAAGAACAGATTGCATTTGAAGTTGCTTTTGAGGTCTCATCGAAGACTTTTACCAAAGTCTACTCTTCCCCAAAAGCACTTCCTACTCTAAGAAGTCTAGAATGAGATCGTATTCAGAATGAGAAAGAAAACAAATTCAGACTTATTGATTTTGCAATACGGATTCAAGATAAACTTATTAGGAATTTATTCTACAACGTCTAGTTCTCTGGCGAAGGATTTCACTTACCTTTTATAAATTCGTTAATGGAATTAATCACAAATTGATGAAATCAATTTTGAAGACAAGTTCCTTTTTGGGAAGCATTTACTTATGAAAACCAAGATTCTGATTGTATGAGCGACCTAAATCAAGTGGAAGTTTTTGTTGTATAATCGGTGTCGCAGCGGAAGCGGATCGTATATTTTGCAATTATGTCAGGAGCTATAGAAATCGATCGAAATAAAACGAGGAACAATAAAAGGACAGGACACCAGAAATTTACGTAGTTCGGTCTGAATGTCGGAACCTACGTCCACGGGGAGAGCCAGCAAATCAATCCACTATAAATCGGAGAATTACAGGATTACAATCACACATGCGCTCAAGTGTTTCCCAGTCCTACTTTATACCCGATACCCACGGTGTTTAACAACTCAACTCACTGGACTCAACTCCGCACAAATCTCTCTGAGCTCACGTCTCTCGCTCTCGGTCTCTCGAGCTCTTTTCCTCTCGCTCACTGCCAAGCTCTATTTCTTTCACAGCTTGCATCGTCCTCCGAAGCTCTCGCTCCTTTTATCGGTGCCTGGAAGAAAACAAATCAAAATTGTTCTCCAGAGTTGTCAGAACGGCGCCAATCTTCAAAGCATGCGCCACCATGCATTTAATGAGAGCATGTGCGCGTATGACCATGCAGAAGGAGAATTGCTATTGCCTTCCCTCTTTCTTAATAATAAATTAATGAGAGCCCACAAAAGATGACCAAGAAAGAGAGGAAGAATTCGACGCCTTGCTTCTGCCTTCCCTCTTTCTTCATTAAAATAATAGAAGCCCACTTTCTTATTAAAATAAGAGAAGCCTGAACAAAGAGAGGGAGAGAGTTCGGCGCCTACATGATAGGCTTATGAGGCAGCACACCTTTTTCTCCGGGCATGCATGCACATGGCCATGTGCATGCATTTAATAACGTAGAAGAAACTTGACGATCAACCCTTCAGATTTCATGCTGACAAATGAGAAGAATCCCATGGATTTGAAGCCTTTATTTCCAACGTGAAGCGCGGAAAGCGGACGGGATCCTTTCGGCTCCTATCCTACCCCATTTTTCATCAAACACTCCGCGCACGTTCTTTCTCATTTTGGCATGAAAATATTTTGTACGGATCGAATATCGTACACAGACTCAAACTCGAGACATAATTTAACAGTTTTATTCCTAACTTCAACGGCCACAAGATTCATTTAATCGATTCTATCCAATGGTTTAATTGGAAGAAAATTTCTTCGAAGATTGCCAACGACTAGTATGGCATGGGGGACTATATAAAGGAGTTCATACGGCCTAGAATAGTATGGGAATGTGAATTTGAGATTCTAAAGTCTAAGGCTACTCGCATTTTGCTAGTCTTCTTTAGAGAGCTTTACAGAGTGTAATCTAGAGAGAAAACAGAAAAGAGTATCTTAGTGAGTTTGAGAGTTCTACCACTAAGTGTGTGCTCTTCAAGTTGTAATCTCTTATTTGATCATATAGTAGAATCTAGCTAGTAGGCTGTCAACATGGAAGAGTGGATGTAGGCTTAATCTAAGTTAAACAACTATAGAATTCGTATGCACAATTCTCTTTCTTTATCTCCTTCATTTAAAGTTTGTTGTAAACTTTTGTATTTCATAGAAGTCTAGAATTTCGTGGTTCTGATCTTCATCGAGACTCTGGCAAGCAATTTATTTCGATAAGTTCTTATTTGTTGAGATTTCTTTCAATCACCTATTCACCCTCTTCTAGGTATTAATTCTAATTTTTCAATTCGTATTAGAGCACGTGTGCTCATTTTATTGAAGTGTCTTTTTACTTCCGAGTTAAAGATTTTCTACGACTAATATCTTGGCACTAGGTCTTGTAGAAGGACAGAGCAATACCAGGCTACCATATTTTTATGAAAAAGAATACAATGTGTGGAAAAACAAGATAAATGCATTCCTTAGATCAAGAGATCCTCTAGAGTGGGATGTCATGGAAAAAGTGATCAATTCAGGCTGGTTCCATTATAGAAAAAGGCAAATGAGTCATAGACAAGGACGTTGAAGAATTTGAACAAGTAGAAATTATCAAGAGACAAGCTCTTGATGCAAAAGCTATTTATTCCCTATATTATGCCTTTTCTCCTACTAAGTATAATATAATTTCTTCATGTAAAACAGATAATAAAGTTTGGGATAGACTCCATATTACCTATGAAGGGACTAATCGTGTAAAAGAGACCAAGGTGAACACTCTACTTGGCCAATATTAGTCTTTCAAGATTAAGCTAGGAGAGATAATTGGAGAAATATTCAGTTGCTTTGCAGAGATAGTGAATGGTCTGGCATATTAAGGACAACCAATTTTGGGTCTAATAAAGGTCAACAAACTTATGTGAGGACTATCAAAAAATTAGAATCATATAAAGACCTCAATTGAAGAGATGCATAGAATTATGCCTCTCTCAGTTGATGAACTCATTGGCACCCTTCAATCCTATGAAGTGGAACAAATTAATGATGAAGATGACTTAAAATGTAAGAAGTCTATTGCAATTAAATCTAATGTTGATTGTGCCGATGCAGAATCAGAAAATGATTTGGATGACAAAGAACTTGCTCTCCTGATCAAGAAATTCATAAAGTTGAATAAGAAAGGAAAGAAGTTTAATCGGAAGAAACAAGACAAACAAAATTCTCAAGAAAGGCCAATGGAAAAAGATGAATCCAGTAAGGATGTGATAGGCTTTGAGTGCAAGAAAAATGGGCATATCAAGCCAAATTGTCCATTGCTAAAAAAATAAGAAAGGGAAAATACAAGAATTACAAAAAGGCATTAAAATAGAAACCTGCAACGACACATAATGTGGGGAAAGTAACCAAGAGTATGCAAACATTTGTCTGATGGCTAAATTCGCTTCAGACTCAAAATTAGAATTTGACTCAAACTCAGACTCAGAATCGGATAAGGAGATCAAGGTAAGTCAATTTGATATTCCAATTAGAGTTTCTAAGTACATTGATGAGCTTTGTTTAAACCTTAAATCTTCTCTTAAAAGGATCTCCAAACAAAAGAAGGAGAATTATAAACTTAGACAATAGGAATTTTCTCGGAAAAAGAAGTCTGGGGATTTGAAAAACAATTTTGATGATTTGAAGGAAAATCGTGATTCACTTCCTAAAGAAAATGAATCTTTAAAAAGGGAATGTTCAGAAATTTCCATAAATTTTCAAAAGGTTCAAAAATTTTAGAACACATTCTTTCCATTCAAATTTCTTGTTACAGTAAATCCGATATGGATTTTAATAAAGAAAGTAATGTTTTGATTGATTTCCCAAAAGTCAATGAGAGACTTAGATAGAGACCTTCCAGGCTTGTTTACAAAAAATCATTTCCAAAAAGTTTTTACAAAATCTATTGGTCGAAGTGCTCTTAAATATTCTAAGTGTGGAGACTCGGAATACTTTGAGAATAAATGTCCTTAAGTCTAGAGGCCTATTAAGAAGGATTAGGCAAATACTATTTTTATCGCTAACTCCTCTAGGCCCAAGAAAATTTGGGTATCAAAGAAAGCTTGAGATCTTTTTTCGATTGCAAGCTACCATTACGAGGAAGAGAATATGGTATTTGGATAGTGGATGTTGTAGGCATATGATGGGAGACTCTAGTAGTTTTGTCAAATTGGAAAAACAAAAAAGAGGAAGTGCTTCCTTTGGTGGAAATAGCAAGGGAAAAATTGTTGGATAAGGAACTGTGAAAATTGACAGCTTGATTATCAACAACGTTTCCTTAGTGAGAGGTCTCAATTACATTATTCTGAGTATCAGCCAACTGTATGATACAGGGTTCGGAATCAACTTTCAAGAGAATGTTTGTTCTGGAGTAAGTCAAGACTTCTCTCAAACTTTCACCAGACGAAGGCATGACAACATATACTTTCTGGACATAAATTCAGAAAATTCTCAATGCCTTATTTCAATTCAAGAAGAGGCAAATTTGTGGCATGGTAAGCTTGGGCATGTGAGCATGAAGCAAATTGCCAAATTATCTACTAAGAAGTTGGTCCGTGGCCTTCCAAGAATGATTTACTAGAAGTTTGAACTTTGCATTGCATGCACTTTAGGAAAATAGGTAAGAAGTTCATTTAAATCTATAAATCATGTCTCTAATAACTATACATTTGAGAATACAAATGATTTTTTTTTTTTTTGGTTACCCAGGAACCCCGTACAGCTGGCAGCCGGCGGGTAAACCCTGGATGACAGGTAGAGTCACCACCACCCTTGCCTGCTAGGTAAGTTGTGGGTTCCTTTCCTTCAAGGCAGACGACGCCGTGGATCGAACACTGGACCATTCGTGAGAGGAACCGGCACCCAACCACCTACGCCGCCACCACGGGTGGTGAATACAATTGATTTTTTTTTTTTTGGTTACCTAGGGAACCTCGTACAAATGATTTTTTTTTTTGATAAAGAAAAAGAAGAATAAAAAAGTATTGCAGCTTCCTTACATGAATCTTTTTGGACTAACAAGAATCTTAAGCATTGGAGGGAAGAAATATTGTCTAGTAATCATAAATGATTACTGAAGGTTCACTTAGGTTTTCTTTTGAGTTAACACCATGAAAAACTCCAAATTGATATACATGCGATAAATTTACTATAAATTATTTTTTTAATCACGAAAAACTCCAAACTGGTACACCCGTGACAAATTACCCCAATTGACCATAAAAAATCTCAAACCGGTACATTTGTGACAAATTTACCTAAATTAATTTATTCGACAGTCAAAAACCTCAAACTGATATATTTTTGACATATATACCATCCGTTAAATTGGATTAATACCACAAAAAATCATAAAAATAATATAACTATGATAAACAGAGAGTAAAATCCCAAATTGGTATATCAGCCAACTGTTACATGTTATTTAACCTAATAATTTGACAGTAAAATTTAGGGTAAATGTATCACAATTATATCAGTTTAGGAAAAATTTGTCAAAAGTGTATCAGTTTGGGATTTTTGGTGATCAAAAAATTAGTTTTTGGTAAATTGGCCACATATGTACCAGTTTAGGGTTTTTCAAGGTATTAACTCTATTCTTTTTAGCAAATAAAGTAGAAGCCTTCTCCTATTTTACAAAATTTGCTAAAACGTTCAAAATGAGAAATGTTATGCTCTTTTTAGCATCAAAATATATCGTGAGGGAGAATTTGAAAATCAAGATTTTACAAGTTTTTGTGATGAAAATGGTTTTCAACATATTTTCGCCTCTCCCTACACTCCAGAACAAAATGGAGCTGTAAAAAGAAAAAATTGGTTTTTATAGAAAATGGCTAGAACTCTATTAATTGAAAACAGAGTCTCTTCTCACTTCTGGACATAAGGAGTCTCCATTGCTTGCTATATAATTAACTGTGTTTCTATGACCTATCCTAGAGAAAATCCCATATAAAATTTACAAATGTAGAAAACCAACTATGTCCTATTTTCATGTGTTTGGTTGCAAGTGTTTTATTTTGAAAAATGAAAATGATCATCCCGATAAGTTCGATGACAAGTTAGATTTTGGTTTGAGTGGTTGAATTTTATCAGTGCCATAGTGTTAGCTGAGGCATATTTGGAAATTTAGTTATCAGTAACGTAGGCTCAAGCGGTTGTTTCGCTCAATGTCAACTGACAAAGTTATTTATTGCAAGTTTTAGTAAAGTGATATTATGAGATACTGGCATATATTGATGTTTTACAATCGTCAGCAAACGATGAAAAGAATTTGCTAAACTAATTATTATATTCTTAGCCCATTCTCCTTGACACGGTTGATTCATGTCTCATTTACTTTCCTCAAAAATCTGTTTTAGGAAGGACGATGGTGATAAATGTGTAGTACGATCAGATGGATCCCCTGCTTAGAGCAACCGGTTATCCGGATGGAGATGTGAGGACGAGACTGGTCTTTCTCCATTCCCAGGGAACATAAATCAAGTAATTTTCTTTCAAAAATTTTATAGTATTATAACAAGCTTGTAAAATGAAACTTTTTAGTTGATAAAAATGAAAGAGATCTTTGTGCAGTTTCCATTATGAATAGGCTTTCTACACTTGGCCAGGGAAGTAATCCTGTGCGAGCTATTAGGATTTATTTTGCCATTTCATCATCAGTCCACTGTAAATCACAGTGTACATGCAGAATGACATCAGTCCAACATGGCTATCAGACACTAACCGGAGTTCTCCAAAATCAGACTAATTGACCAGAGCATGATAGATACCCGATTTATCCTCTTTCTGTTTGTTTAATATGTTTCGCGCTTGAGAGATGAAAAAGGAATTAGATTCTTTAGAATTCAGAGCGGAGTTTCTGTGTTTCCCCGGCTATGTTAATAGGTCTATCAACTATCCGTTTGATATATTTTCACGACCCTAGTCGAAAGAATGCTGTTCTATTTTTCTGTAGAACTTAGTGGCCTGGTTTATATACTGAGTCTAGGGTTGTATATTGTCAAGTGATTCTTAAGACTGCATTTTTCTCCTTTTGACAGTTGATATTGGAACTTGGTTCATACATTGAAGAACTGAAAAAGACAGGAGGTGCCATAAAGGAGTTTGTTAATCCAAGTATTCTCCTTTTTACCTTATGTTGTTACAGGTCAAAACTTTTTAACGTGACTGTCAACATCTGGTATAGCTTTTCAGTTGATTGTTTGAAAGATGATATTATTTGGGGCAAGCAAAGACAAAATTGAGATCTCTGTCTATTAGAGTTGGATGTGGCAGCATCTCATTCCATTCCAATTGTATAGAGTGAAAGAAGTGTGTATCTTTTCTTTTTTACGTTGAATGTGAATGTAGAAGGTCGATATGCCTCAAGTATACGAATGGAGGTCTTGTTGTGTGTTTGCCGTGAGACTGATGGAGCCCTTATACATGCAGTATGATAAAAACCGATAATTGATATGGCCTGCCATTTCTTTTCGCTTTTCATTTATTTTACATTATTATTGCTTTATGCAGGTACAAAGATGCCAGCAAAACTTCATTTTAGTCCATGTATATTAGTAAGAGATTGAGGTAGAGTTTTTTGATTGAGTTGCAACCCTTTCACCATCCCCGTGAAAATACAATTGAGAGTGTTTGTGGAAACTATCTCCTCCATTCTCAGTATTTAGAATAAAAAGCTTATGTTAATGCTTCTCGTAAGAGATTTTTCTTTAATTGAGATGTAATCCTGGATAAGGCAAATAATGTTTTGAGTCAACTTCTAGTTGAGAAAGAAATGTATATACGTAGTGCTACTTTTTTCCCATTTAATCTAACGAGCGTATAAATATTTTTATTTTCTATCCTAATATTTGTGACAATTTCATTTCATATTATATTATTGGAAATGGTTTTGATGTTAAAGAAAATTCAGAGTTTGATAAGTTGAACCAAACTGTTCTAACTCAATAGATTAAGTTTATCGGTTTATTGGAATTATTCTTTCTTATCAATTTGTCTAAATTTGATAATATCGAACCAAATCGATGACTTACATTGTGTATTACTTTGTCTTATCAGATGCTCAAAAGTCTACCGAAGTGGGTACTTCTTTGAGGATCATGAATTTAGGACAAGGCTTTTTGTTTGATTTATTTATTTATTTATATAAAGAGCGGAAAAATTACCAAATCAATGCATATAGCAATTCAATCTTTAAAACTTTTAATTTACCAATATCATTTTTAATTTTTTTTATATGATATTTTTCAATCAATTTTGACTAGTCGGTATGTGATGTTACTATCCTAAATGAAATTTTGCTTTTTTTTTCTTTTAAAAAAAATCTTTTTTTTCCTTCTCCTTTTTCTCATCAACTTTTTGGATGGTGCTAGTGTAACAGTTGCCATTACTTGGAATTTCTAACGGGGGGATTTTGATCAAGATTTTGACCACCAGTTTCGGTAAAAGATCGACAATAGAAAGTGGTATCTTTCTAATTTATCTAAAGGAACAAATCTAAAGTGATAAGAATCAATTAACAAATAATTTAAAAGAAATTGAAGTGCAACGTTTTAATCTATCATGAATGTTATTCGATTAAATAATAACAACCTCTAGTATACTATAGGTTTTGGTAATTTTAAGATTTTGAAGTCGATCAAACATACAAATGAGAAACATCTTTTCAGTTTACAAATCGAAATACAAGTGAGCTCCTACCGTTGAAGTAAGAAGAATTCATCGACCAATTTCTTGATTTGATTTTGACAAAGTGATATACTCAACATCAATTTCAGCTGATCACCATAAAAATATTATTTTTATTAATACAATACTCTATCCTTTTATTGATATTATTTTCATAATTCTTTTTGCTTTATTTCAGTAGTTAATTTTTTCAGATTAATTTGACCTTCCTTTATTTCTTTTTCTTATATGAAAAACCCCACTTATGCAAATCCCAATTAAGATTTTTTATTGGTGATTTTCTAAAGAAATTGAGTGAAAAATTGGAGGTGGAGAAGGCACCGTCACTCGTTAGTTCATCATTTCCCCAACCTTTCCATCATCTTCAACCTCCGGTCTTCAACTTCGAACGCCGCTCTTCGACCTCTGAGAACAGCGCTCGGAGCCTCCGCGTTCGGCTCGAATCCGAGAAGGCGGGAACGAGGGATGACCAGTAACATGGAACCGAGAAAGAAGATGAACAGCTGCAAGAAAGAAAATAGAAGGAAAAAGGAGTAGAATAATTCAGGTGATTTTGCCTACATTGAGCTATGCCTTTGCACTTTCTTTTTTGGGCAGAAGTTAAGGTATCTTGTTATGGACAAATCTCTTATTTTAATGGTTATGATCGAATGTTGCGTTTTGAGTTACTGATGATTAAACCAAGTTGTTTGAACAAGAGTTATATTTCACTTGTGTTCGAGTTGATTTTTAATGGTTTGAAACTGAATCATGGGAAGTTGTTTACTTGATTTGAATTTTGATTTAGTTAGTTTGGCTTGGAGTTGGGTTGAGATTTTCCCAAATGGATATGTTTGGCTCGGGTTGGAAATGTCTCGAGCGGAACCGAATCGAACAATGAGCATGAGCACCCTACCCTTACAAGGTACACCCATCTTGTAAAAGAAACATCACGGAACCTGTTTTGTTTGCATGAACTAATTGAACAGTGAAGCAAAATAATATCAACATCAAATTATTATATATCAACATCACATCTTTACGACAAGAATCGACACTAGTGCTTTGACCATCTTAACATCCCTACAGGCTCGACATATTTAACATGGATGCAAATTACAAGGTACTTACATTTATGAAATAACAACACTACCTAATTATTTCATTGACATAAACATTGGACCTATATCGTGACAAAAGAAAAATGACTATTGAGTCGAGCCTGAGGAGCCTTGCTGTTACTAGGATATGCCACAGCCGCCAAGGATAATCTTTAATATTTTGCGCAGCACGCTTCCCCTACGACCGTTGGCCATCTTGGAAGAGAGAAGAGAGAGAGAGAGAAGGGTAGAAGATTTGAAGATGATGAATTCTGATGGAAGACACAAATGTGATTTGGATTGATGAAATCCTGATATACACCTATTTATAGGAGTTAAAAGTTATATAGGCCTACATTTCCATTGCAATTCTCATTAACTTCCTACAAACTTATGGTGAAATTATAGGTAATGGCGGATCTGTATCTTGGGTGCTAAGTTACTCTCTTCCCTCTGCAGAATACCATGTCATCAACTTTTTTGTGGGCAGCATTTCCTCTACATTTGCTACGATCCCGAGTGATAAATCTTGCGGACCAAGTTTCCAATCTGCATTTCCTCTACATTTCTGAATCGTCTTCTCTGAATTTACCGCAAGACGAGCACGTCCCTTCTCTCCTGGTTTGTCTCGGGTTCAGCTTTCTCTTCGCGTCCTCACATGGAGGTGTTGACGCGTCCCATACACCAGCCGGGTCATTCCCTAAACGGACACGGGAAACTCCCAATTCCGAACAATTTCACCATTGTCACCTCAGATTACGTGAGCCATCTTGCGTAGGATTCACATAATCTAAAATGCGATGCATTGGGCCTGCGTGAATCCAATGTGTCCAGTGGCAGGTGACAAGAAAAGTAGAGGAAATGTGTGTCCAGATATTTAATGTATCGCAGTTTTTCATCACATTGACATGGGGAAAAATGGTAGATTCCCATTGTAATTGGCATTATGCAATATCAGAAAGATGGATTGAGCAACAAAAGCAGAGAAAAAGAGGAACGATCTCCGCTTTTTCACGTTTAATCTCTCACGTAAGGTTACGGAAGATGTAGTGAACTGCAATGGAAATGTTGACAGAAGCTCATAGCATTTTCTTTGCCTGGCTCAGCCCGCAACTGTCCTTATAAATATAGCCAAGCCTTCCGCAAGATTTCATCGATCAGGAGCTCTTGCATCCTACTTCGGGTTTCCATTCGAATCCGTCTTATCATCTTCTTTCTCGGTTCGTTACCTCTCCACCAAAATGCCTAATAGCAACAGAGCATGCCACCGTGGAGGCGTCTTGCAGGGGATACTGAGTTGCATCTGCTGCGGTAAACCCAAGACGACCGAGATCATCCAGCTGCTGATCTTCGACTCGTACAATGTAGGCACAACATTTCTGTCGATTCAATGGGTGTGAAATGCGTGGTACAACAAAACTTGTCCTGAGTCCTTAATTCTTTTTTTCCTTTGTCAGGGTCTAGTATTGAAGTGATGAATTAAAAAGAAAAAAATCAGCGTGGTTATAGTGCAGAAGCTACTATAAATCAGCTTGGACATAACAAATCAGCTTTGAAGATCTCTGCACTATAACTGTACTGCTTTTGTTCTTTTTGATTCGTTATTTCAATAACTACCACTGTGTAATATGATTAGTGAATTATGTATTGTCGGCCAACCTGTTCATCATCTAATTTCATTCATGTATTGTCGATCCTCGTTCATGTATCGTCAGCCGACCTGTTCATCATGTAATTTCGTTCATGTGCTGTCGATCCTCGTTAATGTATTGTCGATCCTCGTGCACTATCCTATATCGCAGTTGTAATTTTCATTCCGAGTAATAGTAGCAATGTGGGACAAGAGGGAGAGGGATCCCTTACTGTGTGATATTGTCCGCTTTGGACACTGAGTCCTCACGGCTTTAAAACGCGTCACACATATTAAGGGAGCCAAGCGCTCCCAGGACTCCCCCCTAAGCGATATGGGACAAGAGGGAGAGAATCCCTTCCTTGCGCACATCCGGGGACCGAGGCGCGGACGCACCGTCATCCCTCCTCCCCGCGCACCGTCGCTTGGGCCGTCACATAAGCAGTGCAGCCACAGGATTGCGGTACATCTAATATTTGAATTCGCATCTATGATACATGAAACACAGAATCAAACTCAAACGTTTGTGAGTGCTCAATCGTACAATGCAGAGTTTGCAGAAGAATATCGATCCGGTAGGGTATTTTCCTTACAAGTAGACAAATGAATAAACTCGATAGCAGAGAAGTCTGTTGTATGATCAATGCAGCAGAAAAGGGAGTTTTTACTGAACTGATCAGAAGTGAAAAGGGAGGGCAGAAAGATATAAGAATCTTTGGCAGCCGACCATCTTTATCTTTTCAATTGACAAGAAACATTAGGCTTGATGCAAAGACAGTTCCAACATAGTAAGCTTAAAAAGAGGACCCGGTTCGAGTCATTGTCTTCCCGTCTTCCTCGGAAGACCCAAAAGTGATTTGGACCATTGAACCGAAGGTTCAGAGAGGCTTTTGAGAGGTTTTGGAAAAACAGTTTGAAGCTGGTAGTTGAATATCTTTAACGAATAGTAACAGGCAAAGTGCTTTCGTAAATATTAGTTCATTGTTTCTCCAGTTAAAATGAAACTGATGCTGCAGCTCGTCAGTTCTCTTAATAGAACTCATTTAAGTTTCCCTCTTCTACTTCAGCCAGCTCGCCTCCGCTCTGCTACTCTGCTTCTCTGCTTTGTCTCGGCTAATCACTCCACACAATTTTTCTTCAGCCAAAGGAAAACAAATCTATTTTTGCTGTCCATGATTTTCAGGTCTTTATTAAATAGCTTTGATATGCGGTTGAAGTTTTCAGATAGATGATATTTTACTCATTCAAATGAGTCTTGTGAAGCATATTAACTCCAATTCAATGAGTGCATTAACGCAGCGAAGCATGTGGGACTGTGAACATGGCGATGGAGTTAAAAAAATGGAAAAGAGCACAAAATCCTTGAAAAGGCACAATATATGAAAAGATGGGAGCTCTATAACATAACAGCTTTAGTTTAAACAGAGAGAGAAATGAGTTTCAAATCTGATGATGAGTCCAAAGGAAGTGCCAAATATAGCCCGCATTGGGCAATTCTTTGAGTTGCTTGCATAGCTCTTCCAATTCAAGGGGCCCCATGCGATAGGTGCCATGGTGGGTGGTTGAGCGTCATGCACTAGCTCAATCCAATGATCGACCTCCCCTTGAATGAGTCGAGAACTTGGACCACCTCCATTGGGATGTCACTCCATTTGTCTATGTGTCCCTCAACCTTCAAGGTTACCAAGAATGTCTCCTCACCCTTCTTTGCTCCCTTGGTGAGTTGCATAGCCGATGGCATAATCATTAAGAAGAATTACCTCAATAATCTCCTTGCTAGTCCATGGACCAATGTTAAACTCCATGTCCCTAGCCACGCCATTGGTCAAGACTTCCTTGGAGTTTACAGTCTTGAGCGACCTGGCTCCATTCTCGACCTGAAGACTCAGCTTCTCCGTGGCCTCCTTGTATATAAAGAGATTGGATGCCCCTGTATCCACAAGTGCACTCACCGTGATACGCATCCACAAGTGCACTCACCGTGATACGCCTGATCTTTACATCCACAAACATAAGTCTCTTAGGCTCTTTTTCCTTTTTGGACTTGATAGAGCCAAGGATTCGCAATGAACCCAGTCACAATTCCTCTTGTGACTCACCCTCCTTGCATAGGCTACCAACTTATCCTTTTTTGGATAGTCCTGAGCCATATGTGGACCGTTGCAAAAGAAGGATTTATAAGTGTGAAGCTTCATCTGTCCCCAACCACTCAACTCTCGTTGGGCCTTAGGAGCGGCCATTGGTTGTTTGCCTCCATTTGGGCAATTGTACTTATTTCGATCTCCCCCATCATTGGCTTTTTTCCTTCAAACAAGAGTTTGATTTCATTGTGGAAGGCGAATTGTAATCTACAAGGGACTTGGCCACAAATGTGGCCATTGTTGGATCCCTCGCGTAGCATCGTTTGAGCTCTTACTTGACCCATGGCTTAAGGCTAGTCATGAATTAGTGATACGCTTTTGTATCACTCATCGAAGGGATGTAGAGTAGCTACTTAGAAACCCACTATGCATACTCATGAACTCTTTCGTTTTGCTTAAGGCAATTAAGCTCATCGCGAACATTCTTCTCTACATAATAAGCGGGATAGAAGTTTCGTCGAAATTCCTCGATACACCTAGCCCATGTCATGATATGTTCCCTACTTCTATCATCTGACCTATGACACCACCACAACAATGCATTATCAATTAAGTACATCATTACAGTGTTTACATGAGATGCATCGTCAATGATTCTCGTGGCTTAGAAGTACTGCTTCATGTACCATAGGAAGTTATTCACATCCTTAACCACTCACAAGTCTTTGAACTCTCTCAGCTTCAATGTGTCTGTCCGTGGGTCGGTTTGCACGATGACCCCCCTATTCACGTGTGTCGCTTCAACTTCCGCGAGCTTGCCCATAAGTTTAGCTATTTTCGCGTGCATGGTCGCCATCATGGCCTCACAAGTTTCATTCCGTTGTTGGAGTTCTTGGGTCAAGATCCCCGGTACCTCCATAGAACTCTCCCATGTCCGTTTTGACCTCTTGCACCTCGTTACAAGCTCCTCCCTTCCAACCTCTAGTCTTTTGATGGTTTAGGTCAAGTCCTCTACCAATTTTTAGACTTCCGAGAAGATCTCTTCCATGTTCGTCATTCAAGGTTCCAAATCACCCATCGAATCCTTGAAATAGAAACAGCACAATTTTTCTTAGACCTAGTGTTAACCTTTTCAATAGCCTTTCCACGATCCTCATCTTAAGCAATCACTACATGGGAACGTGGATCAGCCATTGCTCCGTGGAACGACTCACTCTAATACCACGGATCAATCGATCTCATGTTCCCTAACCAGTGCGGCCTTAGGATTTCTCCTAAGTTAGCCTAACTCACACTCGTATAGAAAGTGAAGCTCAGCAGTGTCTATTCAATTGTGAATGAGATGATACAATGTAAGGGAGGAGGCCTCTATATACAAGTACATGGCTAATTATGGCCATTGATCTCCCCTTTGATCTAACGGTGGAGTTTAAATCTCCGTAATCATTATATAGCTATACAAGAACACCCCAGAAGCCCTGAGGGTTCGGGGAGCTCAAGGTCGCTTGCCTTGAGAAGCTTGAGGGTCACCCGCCCATGGATGGGCTTAAGCTTGGACATTCAACTTTGTGTGCATTTGTCTAAAACTCTCTCTTTGACCTCAATAGAACTCTCTCTTTGTTGCGTTGAATATTGGGGTGACTATTTTCAAGTCTTATAACAGATGTCTCCTGTCCATTTAACATTTTCCTTTATGTTCTATGATTGATATTATTAGAAGTTCAAATTCTTATTATGGCATCTCTCTGTTACGCATGAACCCCGATTACTCAGTGTATGTAAAAATCTTGGGAATTCTCCCTTTGACTCATCATCACAGGTCCATTTCTCCTCCTCACAGGTTACAGTGAAAGGTAGGGTCGAGAAAAAAGGGTGGAGCCTTGAGAGTGTAGATTACAAAGATGCTTCGGTGCCAGAAGAAATCAGGATCAGCGACTTCAGGATTAACAAAGTAGAGCATCTAGAGAAGACCTACAACGAGCCTGGCAAATTTCGCTTAGAGGTTTGAGAGGGTGATTATAGTTGTCAGGACAATTTTTTTTCTTTCTCCAGACTTTTCCAACTGTAAACTTGATTGACTGTAAGAGTCCTCTTCTGTCCATCCGCCACAGTCCTCGTTTCAACCATCTAATTGTTTCCTGGTTTTGAGCCTGAAGTGCGTTCTGGTTAATTAAAAGAAGATAACTCTGCCTAGATTTCGCATTGTTTCTCACCATTTTATTTAGGGTGAATGGGGAGTTAGTCCATGTACATCAGTAAGAGCTCGAGGTAGAGTTTTTTGATTGAGTTGCAACCATTTCACCGTCCCTTGTGAAAATGTAATTGGGAGTGTTTTGGGAAACTATCTCCTCCATGCTCAGTATTTAGAATAAGAAACCTAATTGACATGTAATCCTAGATAAAGCAGATGATGTTTTGAGTTAACTCATATAAATATTTTTATTTTCTATACTAATATTTGCGACAGTTTCATTTCATATTATAGTATTGGAAATGGTTTTAGTGTTAAAATAAATCTAGAATCCGATAAGTCAAACTAAATTGTTCTAAATCAATAAGTTAAGTTTATTGGTTTATCGGAATTATTCTTTCTTGTCAGTTGGTTTGTACATTTTCAAATTTAGTTGTCGAAAATTTAATAAAAATGAATCAAATCGATGATTACATTGCATATTATTTTGTCTTATCAGATGCTCAAAAGCCTACTGAAGTGGGTACTTCTTTGAGGATCATGAATCTAGACAAGGCTTTTTGTTTGATTTTTTTTTTTTTATACAAAGAGAGGAAAAATTACCAAATCTATACATACAATAATTCAATCTTTAGACCTTTTAATTTATCAATATAATTTAAAACTTTTACTTGTACTTTGCATTAGTAAGAGCTCAAGGTAGAGTTTTTGCTTGAGTTACAAGCAACCCTTTCACCATCCCCTAGGAAAATGCAATTAAAAGTGCTTGTGGAAACAATCTCCTCCATCTTCGATATTTAGAATAAGAAGCCTACGTTAATTAAATAACCAGTAAGTTGAGATGTAATCCAAAGTAGGGCAAATGATGTTCTTGTCTATTTCACGTGGGGCTACTTTTTTCCCATTTAATTTAATAAGCATATAAATATTCTTATTTTCTATCCTAATATTCGTGACGGTTTTATTTCATATTATAATGTTGGAAATGGTTTTAGAGGTGCTAAAGAAAATCCATAAATTGATAAGTCGAAGCAAATTATTCTAAATCAATAAGTTAAGTTTATTGGTTTATCAGAACTATTTTTTCTTTATCAGTTTGTCTATACATTTTCAAATTTAATTGTTAAAAATTCACTAACATTCAACCAAATTGATAATCTACATTGCGTATTATTTTGTCCTATTGGATGCTCAAAAGCCTACTGAAGTGGACGCTCAAAGACTTCTTGTTTGATTTCCTTTTTTATTATACATTAAATGAAAAAATCATCAAATCAATATATATATATATATATATATATATATATATAATTCAGTCTTTAAAGCTTTTAATTTACCAATATAATTTTAAAAGCATATCAACATCACATCATTATTTATCAACATCACATCATTACAACAAGAATCGGCACCGGTGCTTCAACCACCTTAACATATAGGCTTGACATATTTAAGCACTGACGCAAATTACATGGTATTTACATTTTTGAAATAACAACATCACCTAATTATTTTATTGACACAAACATTGGATCTACATTGTCACAAAAGAAAAATGACTATTGAGTCGAGCCTGAGCAGCCTCGCTGCTATTAGGATCTGCCACCGCCGCAAAGGATAATCTTCAATATTCCACACAGCACACCTCCCCTACGACCATTGGCCATCTTGGAAGAGAGAGAGAGAGAGAGAGAGAGAGAGAGATTAACTTCTCTTAGAGAATGGTAAAAGTTTTGAAGATGATGAATTCTGATGGAAGACATAAATGTGATTTGGGTCGATGAAATGTCTTGAGATACACCTTATATAGGAGTTAAAAGTTGTATAGGCCTACATTTCCATTGCAATTCTCATTAACTTCTTACAAATTTATGGTGAAATTATAGGTAATGGCGGATCTGTACCTTGGGTGCTAAGTTACTCTCTTCCCTCTGGCAGAATATGCCACGTGGTGAGTGTTATCAACTTTTTGTGGGCAGCATTTCCTCTACATTTGCTACGATCCGGAGTGATAAATCTTGCGGACCAATTTTCCGAGCGGCATTTCTTCAGCATTTCTCAATCGTCTTCTCTGAACTTATCGCACGATGAGCAGTTTTTCATCAAAAGTAGAGGAAATTTTGTCCAGAGATCTAATGTATTGCAGTTTTTCATCACGTTCACACGGGGGAAAAATAGTAGATTCCCATCATATTTGGCAAAATGCAATGTCAGACAGATAGATTGAGGATCAAAAGCAGAGAAAAGAGGAACAATCTCTGCTTTTTCAAGTAAAATCTCACGTAAGGTTGAGGAAAATCTAGAGAACTGCAATGGAAATGTTGACAGAAGCTCATAGCATTTTCTTTTTGCCTGGCTCAGCCAGCAACTGTCCTTATAAATATAGCCAAGCCTTCCGCAAGATTTCATCGATCAGGAGCTCTTGCATCACTACTCTGGGTTTCCATTCGAATCCGTCTTATCATCTTCTTTCTCGGTTCATTACCTCTCCACCAAAATGCCTAATAGCAACGGAGCATGCCGCCGTGGAGGCGTCTTGTGGGGGCTACTGAGTTGCATCTGCTGCGGTAAACCCAAGACGACTGAGATCATCCAGCTGCTGATCTTCGGCTCGTGCAATGAAGGCACAACATTTCTGTCGATTCAATGGGTGTGAAATGCGTGGTACAACAAAACTTGTCCTGAGTCCTTATTCTTTTTTTCCTTTGTCAGGGTCTAGGATTGAAGTGATGAATCAAAAAGAAAAAAAAAATCAGCGTGGTTATAGTGCAGAAACTACTATAAATCAGCTTGGACATAACAAATCAGCTTTGAAGATCTCTGCACTATAACCGTACTGATTTTTGTTCTTTTTGATTCGTTACTTCAATATCTACCACTGTGTAATATGATTAGTGAATTATGTATTGTCGGCCAACCTGTTCATCATCTCATTTCGTTCACGTATTGTCAATCCTCGTTCATGTATTGTCGGCCAACCTGTTCATCATGTAATTTCGTTCATGTGTGTTTTTGATCGTCATTCATGTATTGTCAATCCTTGTGGACTATCCTACATCGCACTTGTAATTGTCATTCTGAGTAATCATCCTTTTATTTTCATTTGCTTGAGTTCAGGGATCTATGATGTAGTTGATACAGACCTAAGTAGTGCAGCCACAGGATTGTGGTACATCTAATATTTGAATTCGCATCTATGATACATGAAACACAGAATCAAACTCAAAACGTTTTTTTTTTTTTTTGGTAATCCGGGAACCGCTGTACAATCAGCAGTCAGCAACGTAAACCCGGGGCCACTAGCGCGGGGACCCACCTCCCACGGCACCCCACTTAAGTCGCGCAACGTGACGAGGAGGGGAATCAAACCCTGGCTGTCGTGTGGCCAACGTGCGCCCTAACCAACTTGCCCACCACGGGGTGGGTAAACTCAAACGTTCGTGAGTGCTCATTGGTACAATGTAGAGTTCACAGAAGAATATCGATCCGGTAGGGTATTTTCCTTACAAGTAGACAAGTGAATAAACTCGATAGCAGAGGAGTCTGTCGCATAATCAATACAGCAGAAAAGGGAGTTTACTGAACTGATCAGAAGTGAAAAAGGAGGGCAGAATCACCTAAAGTTCACTATAGACACAGCCCGGCTAAGAGCATCTCTATCTAAAGAACTAACAGTGGCTGTTCTAGTTTTCCCATCCTGATTGTGCATAAGCCCTCAAATTATTCTCCTTGTTAACTTATGTGTCATCATGAACCAAAATTGTTTTCGGTATCAACTTTTCCTTCGGAATCTCCTCTGAATTTCTCTGTGAAATTGATGTGTCATTGAAAAGGATTTGCTCCTTAACCTCATTATTCATGTGTCATGGATCGATCGATCTCACATGTTCCCTAACCCGCATGGTTTTAAGATTTCTCCTAAGTCAGTGTTACTCACACTTGACTCACTGGGATCATATAAAGAGTAAAACTAGTTGTGTTTATTCAATTATGAATGAGATGATACAATTTAGGGGGAGGGGGTCCTTATTTATAAAATTATGGGGCTAATCATAACCATTGATCTTCCCTTTGATCTAACGATAGAGCTTAAATCTTCGAAAACATTAAATAGCTGTATAAGAACACTCAAGAAGCCCTAGGGCTTCAGGGAGCTCAAGGGTCGCTTGGACATTCAACTTTGTGTGCATTTATCTGAAACTCTCTCTTTCGCCTCAATAGAACTCTCTCTTTGATGCATTGAATATTGGGGTGACTATTTTCATTTCTTATAACAGACTGTCTCCTGTGCATGTAACATTTTCCTTTCTGTTCTATGATTGACATTATTAGAAGTTCAAATTCTTATTACGGCGTCTCTCCGTTACGCATGAACCCTGATTACTCCTTGAATGTCAAAAATCTTTGGAACTCTCCCTTTTTGACTCATCATCAAAGGTCCATTTCTCCTCCTCATAGGTTACAGTGCAAGGTAGGGTCGAGAACAAAGGGCGGAGCCTTGAGAGTGTAGATTACAAAGATACTTCCGTGCCAGAAGAAATCGGGATCAGGGACTTCAGGATTAACAAAGTCGAGCATCTGGAGAAGATCTACAACGGGCCTGGCAAATTTCGCTTAGAGGTTTGAGTGGGTGGTTATAGTTGTCAGGACAAATTTTTTCTTTCTCAGACTTTTCCAACTGTAAATTTGATTGATTGTAAGACCTCTTCTGTCCGTCCGCCACAGTCCTCGTTTTAACCATCTAATTGTTTGCTGGTTTTGAGCTTGAAGTGCATTCTGGTTAATTAAAAAGAAGATGACTCTACCTAGATTTCACATTGTTTCTCACCATTTTCTCTAGGGAGAATGGGGAGTTAGTCCATGTACATTAGTGAGCTCGAGGTAGAGTTTTTTATTGAGTTGCAACCATTTCACCGTCCCCGTGAAAACGCAATTGAGAGTGTTTGGGGAAACTATCTCCTCCATCCTCAGTATTTAGAATAAGAAGCCTATGTTAATGCTTCGTGTAAGAGATTTTTCTTTAATTGACATGTAATCTTGGATAAAGTAGATGATGTTTTGAGTTAACTCATATAAATATTTTTATTTTCTATCCTAATATTCATGACAATTTCATTTCATATTATAGTATTGGAAATGGTTCAATGTTAAAAAAATCTAGAATCCGATAAGTTGAAGTAAATTGTTCTATATCAATAACTTAAGTTTATTGGTCTATACATTTTCAAATTTAGTTGTTGAAAATTTAATAACAACGAATCAAATTGATGATTACATTGCATATTATATTGTCTTACCGGATGCTCAAAAGCCTACTGAAGTGCGTACTTCTTCAAGGATCATAATCTAGGACAAGGCTTTTTGTTTGATTTTATTTATATAAAGAGCAGAAAAATTACCAAATCTATACATACAACAATTCAATCTTTTGACCTTTTAATTTATCAATATAATTTAAAATTTTTGCTTGTACTTTGCATTAGTAAGAGCTCTAAGTCGAGTTTTTGCTTGAGTTACAAGCAACCCTTTCACCATCCCCTAGGAAAATGCAATTGAAAGTACTTGTGGAAACAATCTCCTCCATCCTCGGTATTTAGAATAAGAAGCCTCCGTTAATTAAATAACCGGTATGCTCCTCGTAAGAGATTTTCTTCAGTTGAGATGTAATCTTAAGTAGGGCAAATGATGTTTTGAATTAACTTCTTGTCTATTAAGAAAGAAACGTATACACGTGGTGCTACTTTTTTCCCATTTAATCTAACAAGCATATAAATATTTTTATTTTCTATCCAAAAATTCGTGATGGTTTCATTTCATATTATAATGTTGGAAATGGTTTTAGAGGTGCTAAAGAAAATCTATATATTGATAAGTTGAAGCAAATTGTTCTAAATCAATAAGTTTAGTTCATTGATTTATCATAATTATTTTTTCTTAACAGCTTGTCTATACATTTTCAAATTTAATTGTTAAAAATTTACTAACATCCAACCAAATTGATAATCTACATTGCATATTATTTTGTCCTATTTGATGCTCAAAAGCCTCCTAAAGTGGATACTTCTTTGAGGACCATGAATCTAGGACAAGGCTTCTTGTTTGATTTTCTATTTTATTATACATTAAACAGAAAAATCAACAAATCAATACATATATCGATTAAATCTTTAAACCTTTTAATTTACCAATATAATTTTAAAATTTTTAATTAATTTTTAATATGTTATTTTCAATCAATCTTGACTGGCCGGTATGTGACGTTACAATCCTGAATGAAATTTTGCTTTTTTTTATTAAAAAAATCTCTTTTTTCATTTTCCTTTTTCTGATAAACTTTTTCCATCATCTTCAACCTCCGTTCTTCAACTTCGAACGCCGCTCTTCACCCTCTGAGATCGCTCGGAGCCACCGCGTTCGGCTCAAATCCGAGAAGCAACTGGACGGGAAGGCCGGCTTGGCCCTCCGCCGTGACCAGGCGGAGCAATATCTGGCCGTGCTCGCGTCGACCAGCTTCCAAGCTGGGTCTCTTCGGATGAACTTGCAGAAAGAACTTACAGTTTCTCGAGTCTTGGAGATACGCTTGGGGAAACCATCCCTCAAATTTCATATCTTGGACCGAGATTTCATGTTTTTCGTCTTGTCCCCCACCGCGCTGCAAATGCAGGCTCACAGCGACCTTCCTCCTCCGTCTCCGACCCCGCTAGCCTGCCTCGACGTCGAACAGCTCCGCCATACCGAACCTCTTCTTCCAGGTTAAAAAGAACAAAAAAAAAAGAAAAAAGAAACGAAGTTCGATATTTCTGTCCGACCCTGTGACTCTTCATCTTCTTCCGGATGAGCAAAGATATGAAATTTCGAGGACGTGCAGATTTGAGGGCGTTCCGGGTCTCGAGGGATCGTCGCGCAAGATACAATTATCAAGCTTAAAATTTCTAGCAGTCGTCTCTACATGCCGCGGGCGGAGATCGAGCCGCCGGACGCCGCGACGGAGCTCCAGCCCTCCGGATCTGGGTTCTCGAGCTCGACGCCGCGGCGGAGCTGGAGGATCGTCCAGCATGGCCGACATCTCGAAAGGCCTCCAGCATCGTCGTCGGTCGAAGAATCGTCTTCTGGGTTTTGAAGTCTCCAAGGGATCGAAGACTCCGCCTGGGTAAAAGTTCGGTTGCTTTCCTTCCTCCTTTTTCTCGCGGGTTATTCGGTTGCTGGGAAAATGAGGGATTTCGGGGAGACGCAGGGCTTGATGGCGGGTGGAGACGGCGGCAACGAGGGATGCCCAGTAACATGGAACCGAGGAAGAAGATGAAAAGCTACAAGAAAGAAAATAGAAGGGAAAAGGAGTGGAAAGATTCAGTTGATTTTGCCTACATTGAGCTATGCCTTTGCACTTCCTTTTTCTTTGGCAGAAGTTAAGGTATGTTGTTAATGGACAAATCTTTTTTTTAATGGTTATGATCGAATGTTGCGTTTTGAGTTACTAATGATTAAATTGAACAACAAATATATTTCACTTTTGTGTCGAGTTGATTTTTAAAATGGTATGAAACTGAACTATAGGAAATTGTTAATTCAATTTGAATTTCGATTTAGTTGGTTCGGTTTGGAGTTGGGTTGAGATTTTTCCATATTGATAAGTTTGGCTCAGGTTGGAGATGTCTACGAGCGGAACTGAACCGAAGGATGAGCACCCTTGCAAGGTACACCCATCTTGTAAAAGAAAAATCACAAAAGCCTCTGTTTTGTTCGCATGAACTAATTGAATACTCTTTTGTTGGCATGAACTAATTGAACACCGGAGCAAAAGCATATCAACATCACATCATTACAACAAGAATCGACACTAGTGCTTTGACCACCTTAACATATCAATAGGCTCGACATATTTAAGCACGGACGCAAATTACATGGTATTTACATTTTTCAAATAACAACATCACCTAATTATTTCATTAACACGAACATTGGACCTATATCATGACAAGAGAAAAATGACTATTGAGTCGAGCCTGGGCAGCTTTGTTGCTATTAGGATCTGCCGCCGCCACAAAGGATAATCTTCAATATTCCACGGAGCACGCCTCCCCTACGACCATTGGCCATCTTGGAAGAGAGGGAGGGAGGGAGGGAGGGATAACTTCTTTAAGAAAAGAGTTAAAGTTTTGAGGAGGATGATTTCTGATGGAAGACACAATTGTGATTTTGGTTGATGAAATGATGCAAGATAACCTTATTATATAGGAGAATGAAAGTGTACACAGGCTAGCATTTCCATTACAATTCTCATGAAGTTCCTACAAACTTATAGTTAAATTACAGGTTATGGTGGATACCTTCTTTTTCTTGGGTGCTAAGTTACTCTCTTCCCTCTCGCAGAATATGCCAAATGTAAGTGTTATCAACTTTATTTGGGGGCAGCATTTCCTCTACATTTGCTACGATCCCCAGTGATAATGCTTGCAAACCAATTTTCCCGATCGGTATATCCTTCTGCATTTCTCAATCATCTTCTCTGAACTTTACCGCAAGATGAGAATGTCCCCTCTCTCCTGGTTTGTCTTGGATGCGTCTTTCTCTTCGCGTCCTCACATGGAGCTGTTGACGTGTCCCATACACCAGCAGGGGCATGCCCCAAACGGACAGGGGCACTCCCAATTCCAAATAGTTTCATCACCGTGTAAAGTCGTCCACGTAATGGTAGAATTCCACGGCGAATGAAGTTGCTCAAAAGCGATTCTTGGACGTGTGTATCATCGCCTTTTCCCAATAAACTTTAAAAAGTGAAAATACTAGAGGAAGATTATTATCGTCAACCCATTGTGGCAGTATTAGGAACGATGACATTCACACGAATTGCATTTATCAAGCAAGTGACAAGAATGTTCATCCAGAAAGCCTGCAAGTTCACTTGCTTGGCAGATGATTTGGCCAGTTTTCAGGACTTCTCTTGGGTCACCATCACTTCGGATTGCGTGAGCCACCTCGTGTGGGATTTGCGTAATCTTAAAAAAGTGATGCATTAGCCCTACATGAACCCGGCGCGTCCAATAACAGGTGACGAGAACAGTAGAGGAAAATGTTGTCTAGAAATTTAATATATGGCAATTTTTCATCACGTTCACATGAGGAAAAGAAAATGGTAGATTCCCATCATAATTGGCATAATGCAATCACAGAAAGATGGATTGAGGAACAAAAGCAGAGAAGAAGAACAATCTCTGCTTTTTCAAGTTAAATCTCCCGTAAGGTTGCGGAAGATGTAGAGAACCGCAATGGAAATGTTGACGGGCTCATAGCATTTTCTTTTTTCCTGCAATATCAGAAAGATGGATTAAGGAACAAAAGCAGAGAAAAGTAGAACAATCTCTGCTTTTCTCTGCTTTTTCAAGTTAAATCTCCCGTAAGGTTGTGGAAGATGTAGAGAACCGCAAAGGAAATGTTGAGGAGCTCTTAGCATTTTCTTCTTCCTGCAATATCAGAAAGATGGATTGAGGAACAAAAGCAGAGAAAGGAAGAACAATCTCTGCCTTTTCAAGTTAAATCTCCCGTAAGGTGGCGGAAGATGTAGAGAACCGCAATGGAAATGTTGACAGGAGCTCATAGCATTTTGTTTTTTCTGGCTCAGCAACTTGTATAAATAGAGCCAATGCCTTCCAAAATTTCATCGATCAAGATCTCTTGCATCGCTACTCTGGGTTTCCATTCAAATCGGTCTTATAATCTTCTTTCTCGGTTCGTTACTTCTCCACCAAAATGCCTAATAGCAACAGGGCATCCGGCCGCGGAAGTGTCTTGCTGGGGATACTGAGTTGCATCTGCTGCGGTAAACCCAACACGACTGAGATCATCCAGCTGCTGATCTTCGACTCTTGCAATGTAGGCACAACATTTCTGTCGATTCAACGGGCGTGAAATGCATGGTGCAACAAAACTTGTCCTGAGTCCTTATTTTTTTTCCTTTGTCTAGTATTTAAGTAACGAATCAAAAAGAAAAAATCAGCATGGTTTATAGTGCAGAATCTTCAACAACTTTTTGATTCGTTACTTCAATATCTACCACCATGTAATATGATTAGCGAATTATATATCGTCAGCCAACCTGTTAAGTGTGTAATTTCGTTCTTGTATTGTCAATCCTCGTTCATGTATTGTTGATTCTTGTGCACCATCCTACAATGCAGTTGTAATTTTCGTTCTGCATAATCATCCTTTTATTTTCGTTTGCTTGAGTTCAGGGATGTATCATGTAGTTGATACAGACCTAAGCGGTGCAGCCACGGGATTCCGGTACATCTAATATTTGAATTCGCATCTATGATACATGAAACAAAGAATCAAACTCAAACTTTTGTAAGGGCTAAATCGTACAATGCGGAGTTTACAGAAGAATATCGATCCAGTAGGGTATTTTCCTTACAAGTACACAAATGAAGAAACTCGAGAGCGGATAAGACCGTTGCGTGATTAATACAGCAGAAAAGGGAGTTTTTACTGAACTGATCAGAAGTGAATAAGGAGGGCAGAAAGATATAAGAATCTTTGGCAGCCGACCATTTTTATCTTTTCATTTGACAAGAAACATTAGTCTTGATGCAAAGACAGTTTCAACATATTAAGCTTAAAAAGATGATCCGCTTCGAGTCATTTTCTTCCTGAGGAAGACCCAAAAGTGATTTGAACCGTTGAACCAAAGGTTCAGAGAGGGTTCAAGAGGATTCGGAAAAACAGTTCAAAGCCGGTAGTTGAATATCTTAACGGACTTGTAACAGGTGCTTCCCTGACAATATTAGATCATAGTTTCTCCAGTTAAAATGAAACTGATGCTACAGCTCCTCAGTTCCCTCAACAGAACTCATTAAGTTTCCCTCTTCTACTTCGGTTGTCCACCTTAAGCCAACTTGCCTCAACTCTGCTATTGCTTCTCTGCTCTGTCTCGGCTCATCACTCCACACAAATTTTCTTCAGCCAAAGGAAAACAAATTTAATTTTCTTGTCCATGATTTTCAGATCTTAATTAAATAGCTTTGATATGGGGTTAAAGTTTTCAGACAGAAGATATTTTACTCATTTAAATCAGTTGTGTGAAGCAGATTAACTCCAATTCAATGAGTACATTAATGCTGCGAAGCACGTGGGACTGTCAACATGGAAATGGAGTTAAAAAATGTAAAAGAGCACAAAATCCTTGAATAGGCACAATATATGAAAAGATGGGAGCTCAATAACGTAGGTAACAGCTTTAGTTTAAACAAATAGAGAACTGAAATTTCAGATCTGATGATTAGTCCAAAGAAAGTGCCAAACATAGCCTCAGGAAAAGAGAATGATATCATAAGTCTACTATATTGGAAAGCAATGCTGTCTGTACATTCTGTGCTTGTTCATAGGACATCAACAGTCTATATACTAATGAAGTACCCAGACAAAGCTTAAAGCTTCATAGAAACAATTTAAAAATAGAAACAAGAAAAGGGGGGAAGAAAGATCTATACATGATCAGCAGCATTGTCATCATAGAATGACAGGTAGAGGCTCTACACAGGTGGTATGTTGGAGAACGAAAAACCTTTATACCCCTTGTACGCGTAATAAGCAATGCGAGTATAGTAGAATCCAGGAATGAACAAGATTGACCCTAAGATTGCGAAGAACACCCCTGAGAAAAACCATTTTAGTTAACAAGAATAAATCATGTGATTCCGGTAAAGAAAAATGAAAAAGAAACGTAATTGCCAGATAAATAGTATCTGTGCATATGTGTACCATGGCCTCGATCACCACCAACTTTGTAGGAAGCCATGATAATGCCCAAGACTATGCCAATGCTTCCAAAAACAAGAAGAGATACAGCAAGGGCAATCTCTTTAATTGGTGGCCTGTTATTCACAGTATAAGTAGTCTCCATCATCATGTCCTCATCTGAAATTGAGAATGCATGATCTACATAAGCCATTTCTTGATTTGGTCCGAAGGCGTTCCAAGGTGAAGATGCTGCTGCTGCTGTTGTTTCTGGATATCCAGACAAAGAATTAGAAAGCCCAATTTCCAATCCCGATATTACTGTCCAGCTAGCGTCACTGTGCATAATTCAATACCACATTCTGATAGAACTCAATATAAATACTTCATTTGTGATAGTCTCTGGTAGACTATGACCAAATTTTGCAGGCTCCAATCAGCAACAAAAGGAAAAAAATAAATAACTAGCTTTCCTTGAACAAATTGATGCCTTCACGTTGCACACCTTGAGTATACTAAGAGAGAAATCTTCAATGGTCAAACAAATTCAAGTGAAGAATAAAGTAGAAAAAACAAAGTACGCCAACTACAAAACACCCATTGATATTTAGAAAGAGAGACCCAATGTCCTATAATATAGTGAAGCCCCTAAACGTTCAAAGCTTAAGCATAGAGACCTTTGCTCCTTTGTTAGCTACATCAGAAAAGCATGTTGAAGACATGTGATAATTAAAAGAGGAAAGCTGCTCCTGAATTTGTTGGGGAGTTCTATAGTTGGCATGCCATCCTCCCCAATCTCCACATTACAGGACACAAAGTATTTGAAGGACAGATTGGAATTGCTTCCAAGTATGCGCATCTACACACCCTAGACAACTCTAACAACTATCTTGTATTTCCCTCCTTTCAAGCAGTTTAGGATGCTCAAATTGTTCCATTTAGTTTCAAATGCACATTATATTCAAGACAGCCAAACGGTCTTTCAAGATTTAATTTGATAGCAATTCCTCTGACTACGATTCAAGTGCCCCCACAGAGGAAGGTTTTCTTGTGTATCGCAGCTTACTCTCGAAGACAGCAGCAGCACTTTCTTGTCCCGGATACACCGATATCACCGCCGTCCCCCGATCCTCCCGAAATTTGACATCTTTCTAACTCTAACATTCCACATCTTCGAGAACCATTCATCAATGTTATTATGGTGGAATACCCATAAGGTTTCCAGCTCAACCCTTTAACCCGTCCCCCTTAAAAACTCAATTGGTTCATTCTCATAATCCTGACGTGGGTTTCCGTGAGCATTGCGCTCCTATATCCATCCACGGACACAATCTGCCCGCAGACGCACGACGGGGAAACAATCCACTGCGAACTATAGAACACACGCGAGAGAGCAAGCGAAAGAAACACAGACTAGCATTCGAATCGTCATCTGCACAATGAAATCGGTCAGCCCAACGCACGCATCCCTAATTCGCTCCGACGGATCGTGGAAGAGAGCAAGCACGCAGAGAGAGAGAGAGAGAGAGAGTACCGCGAGCTCTTTGCGTTGCTGGTTGCTGCAGATCGGAGCAGGCGAAGGTTGGAAAGGTTTGATTTTTATTCTTCTCTAAGCTTTCGGTAGAGCTCGGAGGGGAGGGAGGGAGAGAGAGAGAGGTGGGGTTGAATTTCGAGATTTAGGGTTTCTTTGGGTCCAAGAAAGAAATGCATCGAAAGCGAAAGGGGGCAGCGATGGGCAACCGATCTTATCTCTTAAGAAGTTGCTATCAAGAATGCTAAATTGTATTTTTTAGGATAGTCATACATAATCATCTGATTCTCCTATGAAATGGAGTTGTCTATTCTCTAAGTCAACGTGGATCGACACATAAAACATACATTGATATTCATGTCGCAAGTTAATATCTATGTGTAATTTCTCTTTTTTAGCCAATAAGATGAAATATTAAAAACATTTCGTGAGAAACAGTGAAAGGGAACATAAGAGAAGGAAGGAAAGACCGTAAAAGACCGTGTCAATGTTGTTCATGCACTTCGATATTAAACCCTTATTGGTTGTCGCCGAGGTCAAGCAACATGTAATAGGGGTTGTACAACCCAAATAAGCCACAACTATATTCGCATGATCCTAATTACCAATCACCGAGGTTGCTTGATCCCTTATTAATCATCAAGTTCGTGTCATCAGCTTGTTTGGATGACTTCCAACAAGTTTCGTTCAAATACAATAGATTTGGCCCGAGCCATGTAATCAAGCCTTCATCATCGAGAGACCCCCTTGGGGCTAGTAACCAAAGGTCGAATGATGCCAATTGCATCTTTCCTCATCTTTGTTTCCATATATATATATATATATATATATATAGAAATTTCCTTTTCTTGAATTTTAATGTTTATTCTATTTTCTTAGTATTCTTTATTATTCAATCATTTTCTAAGTACCAAGTACCGACCAACAAAAAAAGTACCAAGTAGAATTTTTATTTTATTTTATTGGAATGCTAGGATGACTTATCGCATTTAACGTCGGCTTAGCGACCATGCCATTATTTTTGCCCATAATTTTGACGGAAGGACTTATTTGAATAAAAATATAGAATTTATGGATGAACTTATATAAAGAAAAGTGTAGGGCACAATTGAATAATTTGAAGAAGTTGGAGGACCTGACAGCAATTTGAACTAAAATCGTAAAACAGCAAAATCGACAGAACGTTCGATCAGGCTCGGTTTCTTCCGTCTCCGGTCGTCTCCCCTTCTTCTTCTTCTTCTTCTTCTTCTTCTTCTTCTTCTTCTTCTTCTTCTCTTTCTTTTACCGACAGAACGCCACGTCCGGCGATTCCGGCGATCCAGATCGCCGGCCGATCCTCCCATTTGGAGCGTGCGATCGAGATCGCGAATCGGTAGGCCGACGAGCGAGCTCGGTAACCCCGCAATCTGTAGGTGTTTCGAGGTTCATTAGGATTCGCCCGCACGGATTCATTGTTGGCTGTTGCAGCGTGCAGGGTCTTTGTTATGGGGATCAGCAGGACGGAAGTGAACTTGAGGAGGTTACTCGCGGCCGCGCCTAAGCAAGAGAATCAAGCGAAACTCGCCCACGTATGTCTTCCTCCCTCCAAAAACAGCCCGGTCGTTGTTCGTTGTTCTGTGTCTTTTATGCTTTGTCGATTGAGCGCGCTGCCTTTTTTTGGTGATTTTTCCTCACGGATGGATTTCGTCAATGAGTAATTTCTCCGACGACTCTGCATTACGAGGGGGCGTGCAAATTAAAGCCGACGAGGAGAGAAAACCCGAGATAAAATGAGCAATGAATGATGGAGAAAAAGATTAGTTGATTGGATTTCGGTCGGAAGTAATGTTCCTCTTGAGAAAGAGAACTTTATTTTGGGAAGGAAAAAAGTTCGTGACTTTTGAGGATAGGAGCTAGCCTAAATTGAAAGTTAGGCAGTTTACATGCAAAAATCAGTGTTTGATGATTCCATATATTTAATATATGGCAATTTTTCATCACGTTCACATGAGGAAATGAAAATGGTAGATTCCCATCATAATTGGCATAATGCAATCACAGAAAGATGGATTGAGGAACAAGAGCAGAGAAGAAGAACAATCTCTGCTTTTTCAAGTTAAATCTCTCGTAAGGTTGTGGAAGATGTAGAGAACCACAACAATGGAAATGTTTTTTTTTTTTTTTTTGTTCAGCAACCACAATGGAAATGTTGAGGAGCCAGATTTTGTTTCCTTGTTTTCAGCCTGAAGTGCATTCTGGTTAATAAAAAAGAAGATGACTCCGCCCATATTTTTGCAATGTTTCTTACCATTTTCTCTAGGTATAATGGGGAGTTAGTCCATATATATTAGTAAGAGATCGAGGTAGAGTTTTCGATTGAGTTGCAACCCTTTCCCTGTCTCCCATGAAAATGCAATTGAGAGTGTTTGTAGAAATTATGTCATGCCCCGAACCCCGAACACGCGCACATCCCTTAGCGGTAGACGCGTTGACGAAATGCCCATTTCATTTATTGAGACGGGGTAAAAAATTCAGGATGTCACAAACTATCTCCTCCATCCTCGGTATTTAAAATAAGAAGCCTGTGTTAATGCTTCTTGTAAGAGATTTTTCTTCAATTGAGATGTAATCCTGAATAAGGCAGGTGATGTTTCGAATTAAGTTCTAGTTTGTTAAGAAAGAAATGTATATACGAGGCGCTACTTTTTTCCCATTTAATGTAATGAGCGTATAAATATTTTTATTTTTTATCCTAATATTCGTAACAATTTCATTTCATATTATAATATTCGAAATGGTTTTGATGTTAGAGAAAATCCAGAATCTAATAAATCGAACCAAATTGTTCTAAATCGATAAGTTAAGTTTATTTATTTATTGAAATTATTCTCTCTTATCAGTTTGTCTATACATTTTCAAATTTGATAACACCGAACCAAATCGATGATTTACATTGCGTACTACTTTGTCTTATCAGATGCCCAAAAGCCTACTAAAGTGGGTACTTCTTCGAGGATCACGAATCTAGGACAAGGCTTTTTGTTTGATTTTTTTATTAATTTATACAAAGAGCGGAAAAAAAATTACCAAATCAATACATATAGCAATTCAGTCTTTAAAACTTTTAATTTACCAATATATTTTTTAATTTTTATAGGATATTTTTCAATCAATTTTGACTAGTCGGTATGTGATATTACCATCCTAAATGAAATCTTGCTTTTTCAAAAAAAAAAAAAAAAATCTCTCTCTTTTCTTTTTTTTCCCTTCTCCTTTTTCTGATCAACTTTTTGGATGGTGCTAGCGTAACGGTTGCTATTACTTGGAATTTCTAACGGTGGGATTTTGATCGGAATTTTGACCACAAGTTTCAGTAAAAGATCGACGATAGAAAGTGGTATCTTTCTAATTTATCTAAAGGAACAAATAAAAAATGATAAGAATCAATTAATAAATAATTTATAAGAAATTGAAGTACAACGTTTTAATCTACCATGAATGTTATTCAATCAAATAATAACAACCTTTAGTATACTAAAGGTTTTGGTAATTTTAAGATTTTGAAGTTACAGGTGAGAAATATAGTGTTGAAGTAAGAAGGATTCATCGACCAATTTCTTGATTTGATTGAGACAAAGTGATGTACTCAACGTCAATTTCAGCTGATCACCATAAAAATATTATTTTTATCAATACAATTATCTATTCTTTTCATTCAAATATTTTTAATAGATGCCGTTTGTATAAGAGGTGAAGTAATTGATTACGATAATGCTAAAGACGAAAATGAGATCGACAATATGCCAACACAAAAGAAATGGTGAAAAAGATTAAGGTGTCATGTAAATAATTGTAAGAATTCCTCTAACCGAGTCTCAAGAGCTCAAAATAATAGAAGCCACTTTCAAACCAACTTAAAGTGGAGCACAAAGATTAAAGTGTCATGTAAATTGTAAAGTACAATAATATTGCCATTAGTCTAGAAACAACATTTCTACTCTTTCTTCTTTTTTTTTTTTTTTTAATTTGTAAATTTAATAAATATTTTTAATAACAATAATAATCTCTCTTTTTTATTGATATTATTTTCATAATTCTTGTTGCTTTATTTTAGTAGTTAATTTTTTCAGATTAATTTGGCCTTCCTTTATTTCTTTTTCTTATATAAAAAACCCCACTTATGCAAATCCCAATTAAGATTTTTTATTGGTGATTTTTTAAAGAAATTGAGTAAAAAAATTGGAGGTGGAGAGGGCACCGTCACTCCTAAAGACTAGGACGCGTTTGGTAACGATTACATTCGGAAGTAGATTCGATCGAAATGATTCTTTTTATTTTGTTCCAGGGAGCAGATTCTAAGCATTTTAAGCCGCTTGGTAATTGTCCAAAATTTCTGATTCTGGAATAGAATTGTGTTTGGTACCGTGCTCACTTATTCTATTCCAAATCAATTTCTTTTAATTTTTAAATAATTTTTATACTTTTTTTCTTTTTTCTCCTATTCTTCTTCTTCTTTAGGCCGGCGACCTCACCGGACCGACGACCGGCCAGATGAGGGCCAACGACCTCACTTGAGCGTCGCCGGCCCTCGGCGAGGTCGGCCCTCGTTGGCCAAGCCTTGCCGGCACCTGGGCAAGGCTCGCCCAGCCCTCGCCTAGCCTCGCCAACGCTCGGCCTAGCCAGTGGCCAGGTCGGCCTCACCGGGGTTGGGCGAGGCTCGCTTGGCCACCAGCGAGCTCGCCGGACTGGTTGCCGGCAGCAACGGCGGCGTGCAGCAACCGCGGGATGGCAGTCGATAAAGAAGAAGAAAAAGAGTTGGTTTTGATTCTTAAATTTATTCCTAGAACAAGAATCAACTTTTTTTTTTATTTTGTTCCAAATTTAATTCCAGGAACAAAAAGTAGAAATTTATTGTCGGGAACAAAAATTTTACCAAACACGATTTTGTTCCCAAACTGTTTCCGGAACAAAAAAATAATAAGAATTAGGTACTGTTAGGATGGTTACCAAACATGCACTAACAGTGTCGTTAATTCATCATTTCCCCAACCTTTCCATCATCTTCAACCTCCGATCTTCAACTTCAAACGCCGCTCTTCAACCTCTGAGATCAGCGCTGGGAGCCTCTGCGTTCGGCTCAAATTCGAGAAGCAACCGGGATGGATGCCGGCTCGGCCCTCCTTGGTGAGCAGGCGACGCAACATCTGGCCGTGCTCGCGTCGACCAGCTTAGAAGTTGGGTCTACTCGGATGAACTTACAAGAAAGAGCTTAACAGCTTCTCTCGAGTCTTGGGGAAACGCTTTGGGAAACCATCCCTCAAATTTCATATTTTCGACCGAGATCTCACGTTTTTCGTCCTGTCCGGTGGAAGGAACCCAACCACGCGGCAAATGCAGGCTCGTCGCGACCCTCCTCCTCCGTCGCCAACCCCCGTAGCCTGCCTCGACGTCGAACAGCTCCACCAGGCCGAACCTCTTCTTCCAGGTTTAAAAAAAAAAAAAAGGGAAAGAAAATCGATACTTCTGTCCGACCTTGTGACTCTTCATCTGCTTCCGGAAGAGCAAACATATGAAATTTCGAGGACTTACAGATTTGAGAGCGTTCCGGGTCTCGAGGGATCGTGCAAGATACAATTTTCTAGCTTCAAATTTCTAGCAATCGTCTCTACATGCCGCGGGCGGAGATCGAGCCGCCGGACGCTGCGACGGAGCTCGAGGCCCTCCGGATCTGGGGCCTCGAGCTCGACGCCGCGGCGGAGCTTGAGGGTCCTCCAGCATGGCCCAGATCTCGAAGGCCTCCCAGCATCGTCGTCGGGTGAAGAATCGTCTTCTGGGTTTTGAAGTCTCGAAGGGGTCGAGGACTTCATCTGGATAAAGTTCGGTTGCTTTCCTTCCGCGTTTTTCTCACGGGTGTTTCGGTTGCCGGGAAAATGTGGGTTTTTGGGGAGACACAGGGCTTGATGGCGCCGGCGGGTGAAGACGGCAGCAACGAGGCATGACCAGTAACATGGAACCGAGAAAGAAGATGAAGAGCTCCAAGAAAGAAAATAAAAGGAAAAAGGAGTGGAGAGATTCAGGTGATTTTGCCTACACTGAGCTATGCCTTCATACTTTCTTTTTTTGGCAGAAGTTAAGGAATCTAGTCATGGACAATGTTTGTTTTTTTTAATGGTTACGATGATGATTAAACCAAGTTATTGATCAAGAGTTATATTTCACTTGTGTGTCGAGTTGATTTTTAATGATTTGAAATTAAATCACGGGAAGTTGTTAAATCGATTTGAATTTCGATTTAGTTAGTTTGGTTTGGAGTTAGATTGAGATTTTCCCAAATTGATAAGTTTGGCTCGGGTTGGAGATGTCTCCAAGTGGAACCGAACTGAGCAATGAGCACCCTTACAAGGTACACCCAGCTTGTAAAGAAACATCACGGAACCCCCTGTTTTGTTTGCATGAACTAATTGAACACCGGAGCAAAAGCATATCAACATCAAATCATTATTTATCAACATCACATCATTACGACAAGAATCAGCACTAGTGCTTCGACCACCTTAACATACCAATAGGCTCGACTTGTTTAAGCATGGACGCAAATTTCATGGTACTTACATTTGTGAAATAACAACACTACCTAATTATTTGAATAAAAGAACGTAGAATTTATTGATGAACTTATACAAAGAAAAAGTTTATGGCACAACTAAATAATTTGAAGAAGTTGGAGGACTTGGCAGCAATATGAACTAAAATCGTAAAACAAGAACATAGAAAGATTGCTTGATTATTATTAGAGGTGTCAAAATGGGTACACAACCCATTTATAAACCCATATTTATTTAAATTGGTTGTTAATGGGTCAAGCATTATTTTTCAAAAGCACCCATAATGGGTTCTAAAAATAAAAAGACTGAGGTATATGTTTCTTAAATGGGTCTAATCTGCACCCATTTATCAACCCATTAAAAATGAACCCATTTACAGGGACACAGACGCGATTAGTCTCCCTCTTCGTTCTCTTCATTTTCTCGCTTAACCTCCATCTTCTTCTCCTCCTTCTCTTTCCACCGTCAGTTGCCGCCGTCGCCGCGCAGGGTCTTTGTAATGGGGATCAGCAGGACGGAGGTGAACTTGAGGAGGTTGCTTGCAGCCGCACCTAAGCAAGAGAATCAAGCGAAACTCACCCAAGTATGTGTTCCTCCCCTCTGAAACCAGGCCGGTGCCTGCTCGTTTTTCTCTGTCTTTTAACACAGATACTCTTCTTCTTATTCTTCTTCTTCTTCTCTTGTTTTGAACTTGTCCGCATACCGGACTTGTCTGCTCTCTCTTTTTTCTGCTGCATGCATGCTACAATATAACAGAAGCAACCAATCACTAGAAACTAGGGATTTTACCAATAAGCAATCGAGTTCATTTATGGTGTATTTTGGAAGACTTTTAGGGAAAGTCCTTGAGAAAATGTAAAGGCTTTTGAGCTAAAGAATTTTTTTTGAAATGCAAATTGTGTTTGGTAAATCGTATTTGTGAAAGTTCATTGTGAAGTATTTTGAGCAAAATAGTGTTTTGACACAAATTAACTTTGCAAAAGACTTTTGTCATTAAAAAAAAAAAAAGGAAAAAAAGGAGAATTGGCTGGTTACTGCCGGCGAGGAGTAGGCGATCCAGCAAGGGGCAAGCGTCTGGCGAGGGTCGCCGCGATCGGGGTTGCCACAACCAGATCGAGCGGCCCCGGCGACCTTCGCATGGAGGTCGCGGCGCGGCGACCATCCGACGAGGGTCGCAACGACCCAGATCGTCGATCTGGTTGCGACGACCCAGATTGCGACTAGATCGCCGCGACCTCGTCGCAAGCAGATCGCGCGATCTCGATTGCTCGATTTGGGTCGCCAGAGGTCGCACGGCCCAGATCTGCTCACGATTTGGGTCGTCGGAGGTTGTGCGGCCCGGATCTAGGTCGCGGTGATCTTCGGTGACCCAAATCTATGTGTGATTTGGGTCACTAGAGGTCACGTGCGCTAGATTTGGGTCGCGGCGACCTCCAGTGACCCAGATCTGCCGAGGGTCGCAACGTCGCCGAGGTTGTAGCGGTCACGCGACCTTCCTACAACCTAGATCTGGGTGGTCACCAGGGGTTGCAGCGGTTGTGGCGATGCGACTCGCAGGGGGTCGCTGAGGTCACACGACTGGTCACCGACGGTCGCCGTGACACACCGGCCTCATGCCGACCTCTGTCCAACTCGTCACTAGCCCCTCGCAGCTCCACGCAACTTTGCTAGCCAATCTCAACAAAGAAGAAGGTGAATAGTCACGAGGACAAAATCGGAAAAACGAAATGTTAGTGAGGACATTTGTGAAAGAAATTTTTTTTTCTTACTCTCCCCTCAGCCTTCTGAGAAGGCCGAATGCCCAAGGCAGCCCCCAACCTACCTTGGGCTTTTAGCCTTGGGAAGGCTTGCTCTTGGCAAAAGCAAGTGAAAAAAACCTTGCCAAACACTAAATATTTGGCCCAAAGGCTTTAGCCCCCAAAGATCCTTGGGACCAAGCAGTTCTCAAACGCAAGCTTAATTCCTTTTGATCTGAAAATGAGCGATGTTCATTAGTTTTCATAAGCATATCCTCTAAGTCTCTCATTCTTATCTTATTTGATTGTCGATGATTCCTGTTGCTTGAGACCTCCAGTCAAAGCTCACGAAAACCCTTAACCGTTTTCGAAAATTCTCGGTCCTCCAACATGGAAGACACAAATTGTTAGGAATTGGGAGTGCCCCTGTCCGTTTGGGGCATGCCCCTGTTGGTGTATGGGACACGTCAACACCTCCATGTGAGGACGCGAAGAGAGAGACGCACCCAAGACAAACCAGGAGAGAGGGGACATTCTCATCTTGCGTTAAAGTTCAGAGAAGATGATTGAGAAATGCAGAAGGATATACCGATCGGGAAAATTGGTTTGCAAGCATTATCACTCGGGATCGTAGCAAATGTAGAGAAAATGCTGCCCCCCAATAAAGTTGATAACACTCACATTTGGCATATTCTGCGAGAGGGAAGAGAGTAAATTAGCACCCAAGAAAGAGAAGGTATCCACCATAACCTGTAATTTCACTATAATTTTGTAGGAACTTCATGAGAATTTTAATGGAAATGCTGGCCCACACTTTCATTCTCCTATATAATAAGGTTATCTTGCAACATTTCATCAACCAAAATCACAATTGTGTCTTCCGTTAGAAATCATCCTCCTCAAGACTTTTACTCTTTTCTCAAAGAAGTTCTCTCTCTCTCTCTCTCAAGATGGCCAACCGTCGTAAGGGAGGCGTACTGCATGGAAAATTGAAGATTATCCTTTGCGGCGGCAGATCCTAGTAGCAGCAAAGCTGCTCAGGCTCTGACTCAATAGTCATTTTTCTCTTGTCATGATATAGGTCCAATGTTTGTGTTAATGAAATAATTAGGTGGTGTTGTTATTTCACAAATGTAATTTACCATGTAATTTGCGTCTGTGCTTAAATATGTTGAGCCTCCATATGTTAAGGTGGTTAAAACACTAGTGCCAACCCTTGTCAAAATGATGTGATGTTGATATGCTTTTTTGCTCTAGTGTTCAATTAGTTCATGCAAATAAAACGGTATTCAATTAGTTCATGCGAACAAAACAGTGGCTTTTGTGATGTTTCTTTTACAAGATGGGTCTACCTTGCAAGGGTGCTCATCGTTCGGTTCGGTTCCGCTCGGAGACATCTCCAACCCGAAACGAACTTATCGATATGGAAAAATCTCAACCCAACTCTAAACCAAACTAACTAAATCGAAATTCAAATTGAATTAATAACTTCCTATGATTTAGTTTCAAACCATTAAAAATCAACTCCACACAAAAGTGAAATATAATTCTTGTTCAACAGCTTGGTTTAATCATCAGTAACTCAAAACGCAACATTCGATCATAACCATTAAAAAAAAGATTTGTCCATAACAACATACCTTAACTTCTGCCAAAGAAAAAGGAAGTGCAAAGGCATAGCTCAATGTAGGCAAAATCAACTGAATCTTTCCACTCCTTTTCCCTTCTATTTTCTTTCTTGTAGCTCTTCATCTTCTTCCTCGGTTCCATGTTACTGGTCATCCCTCGTTGCCGCCGTCTCCACCCGCCATCAAGCCCTGCGTCTCCCCGAAAACCCTCATTTTCCCAGCAACCGAAAGACCCGTGAGAAAAAGGAGGAAGGAAAGCAACCGAACCTTTACCCAGGCGGAGTCTTCGATCCCTTGGAGACTTCAAAACCCAGAAGACGATTCTTCGACCGACGACGATGCTGGAGGCCTTTCGAGATCTGGGCCATGCTGGACGACCCTCCAGCTCCGCCGCGGCGTCGAGCTCGAGAACCCAGATCCGGAGGGCTCGAGCTCCGTCGCGGCGTCCGGCGGCTCGATCTCCGCCCGCGGCATGTAGAGACGACTGCTAGAAATTTTAAGCTAGATAATTGTATCTTGCACGACGATCCCTCGAGACCCGGAACGCCCTCAAATCTGTACGTCCTCGAAATTTCATATCTTTGCTCATCCGGAAGAAGATGAAGACTCACAAGGTCGGACAGAAATATCGAACTTCGTTTCTTTTATTTTCTTTTTTTTTTTTAACCTGGAAGAAGATGTTCGGCATGGCTGAGCTGTTCGACGTCGAGGCAGGCTAGGGGGGTTGGAGGCGGAGGAGGAGGGTCGCTGTGAGCCTGCATTTGCAGCGCGGTGGGGGACAAGACGAAAAACATGAAATCTCGGTCCAAGATATGAAATTTGAGGGATGGTTTCCCCAAGCGTATCTCCAAGACTCGAGAAACTGTAAGTTCTTTCTGCAAGTTCATCCGAAGAGACCCAGCTTGGAAGCTGGTCGACGCGAGCACGGCCAGATATTGCTCCGCCTGGTCACGGCGGAGGGCCGAGCCAGCCGTCCCGTCCAGTTGCTTCTCGGATTTGAGCGGAACGCGGTGGCTCCGAGCGATCTCAGAGGTTGAAGAGCGGCGTTCGAAGTTGAAGAACGGAGGTTGAAGATGACGGAAAAAGTTGATCAGAAAAGGGAAAATGAAAAAGAGAATTTAAAAAAAAAAAAAAAAAGCAAAATTTCATTCAGGATTGTAACGTGACATACCGGCCAGTCAAAATTGATTGACAATAACATATTAAAGAGTTGGTTGTAACTCAAGCAAAAACTCTACCTAGAGCTCTTACTAATGCAAAGTACAAGCAAAATTTTTAAATTATATTGATAAATTAAACGGTCTAAAGATTGAATTGTTGTATGTATAGAATTGGTAATTTTTTTGCTCTTTATATATATATAAAAAAAAAAGCCTTGTCCTAGATTCATGATCCTCGAAGAATACCCACTTCAGTAGGCTTTTGAGCATCTGATGATACAAAATAATATGCAATGTAATCATCAATTTGATTTGTTGTTATTAAATTTTCAACAACTAAATTTGAAAATGTACAGACTAACTGATAAGAAAGAATAATTCCGATAAACCAATAAATTTAACTTATTGATTTAGCACAATTTAGTTCGACTTATAGGATTCTAGATTTTTTTTAACACCGAAACCATTTCCAATACTATAATATGAAATGAAATTGTCACAAATATTAGGATAGAAAATAAAAATATTTATATGAGTTAACTCAAAACATCATCTACTTTATCCAAGATTACATGTCAATTAAAGAAAAATCTCTTACACAAAGCATTAACTTAGGCTTCTTATTATGAATACCGAGGATGGAGGAGATAGTTTCCCCAAATACTCTCAATTGCATTTTCATGGGGGACGGTGAAATGGTTGCAACTCAATCAAAAAACTCTACCTCAAGCTCTTACCAATGTACGTGGACTAACTCCCCATTGTCCCCTAGAGAAAATGGTGAGAAACAATGCGAAATCTAGTAGAGTCATCTTCTTTTTAATTAACCAGAATGCACTTCAGGCTCAAAACGAGAAAACAATTAGATGGTTGAAAGGAGGACTGTAGCGGACGGACAGAAGAGGTCTTACAGTCAATCAAATTTACAGTTGGAAAAGTCTGGAGAAAGAAAAAATTTGTCCTGACAACTATAACCACCCTCTCAAACCTCTAAGCGAAATTTGCCAGGCCCGTTGTAGGTCTTCTCCAGATGCTTGACTTTGTCAATCCTGAAGTCCCTGATCCTGATTTCTTCTGGCACGGAAGTATCTTTGTAGTCTACACTCTCAAGGCTCCACTCTTTGTTCTCGACCCTCCCTTTCACTGTAACCTATGAGGAGGAGAAATAGACCTTTGATGATGAGTCAAAAAGGGAGAGTTCCAAAGATTTTTGACATACAAGGAGTAATCGGGGTTCATTTGTAACAGAGAGACGCCATAATAAGAATTTGAACTTCTAATAATGTCAATCATAGAACAGAAAGGAAAATGTTACATGGACAGGAGACAGTCTGTTATAAGAAATGAAAATAGTCATCCCAATATTCAACGCAACAAAGAGAGAGTTCTATTGAGGCCTAAGAGAGAGTTTCAGATAAATGCACACAAAGTTGAATGTCCAAGCGACCCTTGAGCTCCCCAAAGCCCTAGGGCTTCTTGAGTGTTCTTATACAGCTATGTAATGTTTACGAAGATTTATGCTCTATCATTAGATCAAAGGGAAGATCAACCATTATGATTAGCCCCATAATTTTATGAATAAGGACCCCCTCCCCCTAAATTATATCATCTCATTCACAATTGAATAAACACTACTAGCTTTACTCTTTATATGATCCCTGTGAGTTGAGTGTGAGTAACGCCAACTTGGGAGAAATCTTAAAACCATGTGGGTTAGAGAACATGTGAGATTGATCGATCCATGACACATGAATAATGAGGTTACTAAATAGGAGCAAATCCTTTTCAATGACATATCAATTTCACAGAGAAATTCGGAGGAGCTTCCGAAGGAAAAGTTGATACTGAAAACAATTTTGGTTCATGATGACACATAAGTTAACAAGGAGAAGTTGAGGGCTTATGCACAATCAGGATGGGAAAACTAGAACAGCCACTGTTAGTTCTTTAGATAGAGATGCTCTTAGCCGGGCTGTGTCTATAGTGAACTTTAATAAACCAGAAAGAAAGGTTGTCATGCAACACTTTTGGATTTATCCAGTTCTAGAACCTCGCTTTTGAAAGTCCATATCCCACATACCTTCAGTTTCCTTCTAGGACAGAAGATAACAAGAATAACGTGTTTATTGATAGATTCAATGGACCTAGAAGAGGCTATTTGGTTGCTTTGATGAAACTTTTTTTTTTTTTTTTTTTTTTGAAGGATTAGTCCACATGCTTGGGTTGTGCAATAAAATCTCTGTAACTCCTCCGAAAAGAAGAAGAAGAAGAAGAAATTGAATTCTTTTCTCCCTTATTAAAGATAAGTAGCTCGAACCTCGAAACAAAGTCCAAAAAATTCCAAATGAGGTAGTAGTTCAGTTGCCAATCTTCTGATTAGCCTAATTAAAAGTGGCATTACATTCCGTACTTTGCAGAGAACACTAAATGAAGTTAGCGGGACACCCAGTTTCCAGTCAAGACATGCCATCTGGCTTTTTAGCTATTGGAATACCTACGTAGGAGACTCAACTTCTGAAGAACTACTAAAGCATTGCACCACTCTGTCTCAAGGGGTGGATATGGAGAGAACACAACAAACGATAGTTTGAATGTTTAGAATCTTCAGTAGCTTTTCTGTGCTGTCCTCTTTTATTCAGCTCCGATGTCCTTGTTAATTTTTTATAGTCATGTAATGTCTTCCTTTTGCTCGTTTGTTTTTCTTCATCTTTGTCATTGTATATTTGGTGACAGACCAGAAGTTTTCTCCACAAATAAAATCCTTTATGTATAGAGGAGAAGTATAACAAATCAAACCTTCAGCCAATCTACAGCTAGCCTCTTGTAAAGCAAGAATGTATTCAATGTAATGCTGTAGGACACAAGTCCCTGAAGTAGTCTCTGCAGGAAGAGCCATCTGCAATATGTAGACAATAACTAAGAATAAAATAGGCAATTATGTATAACCAACAAGAAGAAATACAGAAGCAGCTGATCTAGCAAGATCATAGCTTTGTGAAGACCTTGATTCCATTGTATCCCAGGCGTTCCCCAAGTCCACCTGCAACAAGGAATAAAACAGCTTTTCGCGCTTCCTTCACCCCCTCCCCTCGAAATTGATGAAGTTGTCATTGGAAAAAGTTAAAACCTCTCCATTTGGAACCTAGAAGAGGACAATAAAGTTCAGCTATTTTTTTTCAGTTGATCATTTCAAACAGTATGAGCACTTGGCAGGCAGGAAAGAGAAAAGTCATGCTAAAGATCATCCATGAATTTCAAAGAGGAAAACGTCCTTTTATAGATGGAAAGGCGTGATTTTGAAAAATCATAGAGAAAGCGCTGCAACAAAATATGCCCACTGCTTTGTTTTAAGCTTGTTCTTTATACTTTCATTCTTCACTCGAATTTGTTTGACCATTGAACATTTCTCTCTTGGTATACTCAAGGCGTGCAACATGAAGGCATCAATTTGAAAAGCTAGTTTTTTTATTTTTTTATTTTTCCTTTTGTTGCTGATTGGAGCCTGCAAAATTTGGGCATAGTCTACCAGGGACTATCTCATATGAAGTATTTATATCGTGTTCTATCAGAATGTGGTATTGAATTATGCACAGTGATGCTAGCTGGACAGTGGTATTGGGATTGGAAATTGGTCTGTCCAACTCTTTGTCTGGATATCCATGAACAACAGCAGCAGCATCTTTCACCTTTGACTGCCTTCGGACCAAATCATGAAATGGCTTATGTAGATCATGCATTCTTAATTTCAGATGAGGACACGATGATGGAGACGACTTATACTGTGAATAACAGGCTGCCAATCAAAGAGATTGCCCTCGCTGTATTTCTTCTTGTTTTTGGAAGCGTTGGGATAGTCTTGGGCATTATCATGGCTTCCCACAAAGTTGGTGGTGATCGAACCCATGGTACACATGCACAGACACTATTTTTTTTGGCAATTATATTTCTCTTTAATTTTCTTTATCAGAATCACATGATTTATTCTTGTTGACTTATATTTTTATTTTCCAGGGGTGTTCTTCACAATCTTATGGCCGATCTTGTTCATTCCCGGATTCTACTATACTCGCATTGCTTATTGCGCATACAAGGGGTATAAAGATTTCTCGTCCTCCAACGTAACACCTGTGTAGAGCCTCCACCTGTCATTCTATGATGACAATGCTGCTGAACATGTGCAGGTCTTTCTTTTTCTTGTTTCTCTTTTGATATGTTTCTATGAAGCTTTAAGCTTTGTTTGGGGTACTTCATTGGCATATAGACAGTCGATGTCCTATGAACAAGCACAGAGTGAACAAAGAATATCGCATTGCAATATACTATACTTAGGACATCATTCTCTTTTCCAGAGGCTATGTTTGGCACTTTCTTGGGACTCATCATCAGATCTGAAACTCATTTCTCTCTCTGTTTAAACTAAAGCCGTTACTAATGTTATTGAGCTCCCAGCTTTTCATATATTGTGCCTTTTCAAAGATTTTGTGCTCTTTTCCATTTTTTAACTCCATTTCCATGTTCACAGTCCCACATGCTTTGCTGCGTTAATGCACTCATTGAGTTGGAGTTAATATGCTTCACAAGACTCATTTGGATGGGTAAAATATCATCTATCTGAAAACTTCAACCGCATATCAAAGCTATTTAATTAAGACCTGAAAATCATGGACAACAAAAATAGATTTGTTTTCCTTTGGCTGAAGAAAATTTGTGTGGAGTGATGAGCCGAGACAGAAAAGAGAAGCAGAGTAGTAGAGCGGGGGCGAGCTGGCTGAAGTAGAAGAGGGAAACTTAAATGAGTTCTATTAAGAGAACTGACGAGCTGCAGCATCAGTTTCATTTTAACTGGAGAAACAATGAACTAATATTGTGAGGAAAGCACTTTGCCTGTGACTATTCGTTTAAGATAGTCAACTACCAGCTTCAAACTGTTTTTCCAAAACCTCTGGAAAGCCTCTCTGAACTTTCGGTTCAACGGTCCAAATCACTTTTGGGTCTTCCGAGGAAGACAGGAAGACAATGACTCGAAAAAGGTCTTCTTTTTCAGCTTAATCTGCTGGAACTGTCTTTGCATCAAGCCTAATGCTTCTCGTCAAATGAAAAGATAAAGATGGTCGGCTGCCAAAGATTCTTGTATCTTTCTGCCCTCCTTTTTCACTTCTGATCAGTTCAGTAAAAACTCCCTTTTCTGCTGTATTGATCATGCAACAGACTTCTCTGCTATTGAGTTTATTCACTTGTCTAGTTGTAAGGAAAATACCCTACCGGATCGATATTCTTCTGTAAACTCTGCATTGTACGATTGAGCACTCACAAACGTTTGAGTTTGATTCTGTGTTTCATGTATCATAGACGCGAATTCAAATATTAGATGTACCGCAATCCTGTGGCTGCACTGCTTAGGTCTGTATCAACTACATCATAGATCCCTGAACTCAAGCAAATGAAAGTACAAGGATGATTACTCAGAATGAAAATTACAACTGCGATGTAGGATAGTCCACAAGGATTGACAATACATGAACGAGGATCGACACCACATGAACAAAATTACATGATGAACAGGTCGGCCGACAATACATGAATGAGGATCGACAATACGTGAACGAAATTAGATGATGAACAGGTTGGCCGACAATACATAATTCACTAATCATATTACACAGTGGTAGATATTGAAACAATGAATCAAAAAGAAAAAAATCAGTACGGTTATAGTGCAGAGATCTTCAAAGCTGATTTGTTATGTCCAAGCTGATTTATAGTAGTTTCTGCACTATAACCACGCTGATTTTTTTTCTTTTTGATTCATCACTACAATACTAGACTCTGACAAAGGAAAAAAAGAATAAGGACTCAGGACAAGTTTCCACGCATTTCACATCCATTGAATCGACAGAAATGTTGAGCCTACATTGCACGAGTTGAAGATCAGCAGCTGGATGATCTCGGTCGTCTTGGGTTTACTGCAGCAGATGCAACTCAGTGTCCCCAGCAAGACACCTCCACGGCGGCATGCTCCGTTGCTATTAGGCATTTTGGTGGAGAAGTACCGAACCGAGAAAGAAGATGATAAGACGGATTCGAATGGAAACCCGGAGTAGTGATGCAAGAGCTCCTGTTCGATGAAATCTTGCAGAAGGCTTGGCTATATTTATAAGGACGGTTGCAGGCTGAGCCAGGCAAAGAAAATGCTATGAGCTTCAGTGAACATTTCCATTGCAGTTCACAACATCTTCCGTAACCTTACGTGAGAGATTAAACTTGAAAAAGCGGAGATTGTTCCTCTTTTTCTCTGCTTTTGTTCCTCAATCCATCTTTCTGATATTACATAATGCCAATTACGATGGGAATCTACCATTTTTCCCCATGTGAATGTGATGGAAAACTGCGATACATTAAATATCTGGACACACATTTCCTCTACTTTTCTTGTCACCTGCCATTGGACACATTGGATTCACGCATGCCCAATGCATCCCATTTTAGATTCTGTGAATCCTACGCAAGATGGCTCACGGAATCTGAGGTGACGTTGGTGAAATTGTTCGGAATTGGGAGTTGCCCGTGTCCGTTTAGGGAATGACCCGGCTGGTGTATGGGACACGTCAACACCTCCATGTGAGGACGCGAAGAGAAAGCTGAACCCGAGACAAACCAGGAGAGAAGGGACGTGCTCGTCTTGCGGTAAATTCAGAGAAGACGATTCAGAAATGTAGAGGAAATGCAGATTGGAAACTTGGTCCGCAAGATTTATCACTCGGGATCGTAGCAAATGTAGAGGAAATGCTGCCCACAAAAAAGTTGATAAAATGGTATTCTGCCAGAGGGAAGAGAGTAACTTAGCACCCAAGATACAGATCCGCCATTACCTATAATTTCACCATAAGTTTGTAGGAAGTTAATGAGAATTGCAATGGAAATGTAGGCCTATATAACTTTTAACTCCTATATATAGGTGTATCTCAGGATTTCATCAATCCAAATCACATTTGTGTCTTCCATCAGAATTCATCATCTTCAAATCTTTTACCCTTCTCTCAGAGAAGTTAATCCTTCTCTCTCTCTCTCTCTCTCTCTTCCAAGATGGCCAACGGTCGTAGGGGAGGCGTGCTGCACGGAATATTGAAGATTATCCTTTGCGGTGGTGGCAGATCCTAGTAGCAGCGAGGCTGCTCAGGCTCGACTCAATAGTCATTTTTCTTTTGTGACGAAGTAGATCCAATGTTTGTGTCAATAAAATAATTAGGTGATGTTATTTCAAAAATGTAAATACCATGTAATTTGCGTCTGTACTTAAATAAGAATGTACAAATAATATCGCGTTGCAATATACTATAGTTATGTCATCATTCTCTTTTCCAGAGGCTATGTTTGGCACTTCCTTTGGACTCATCATCAGATCTGAAACTCATTTCTCTCTCTGTTTAAACTAAAGCTGTTACTAATGTTATTGAGCTCCCATCTTTTCATATATTGTGCCTTTTCAGGGATTTTGTGCTCTTTTCCATTTTTTAACTCCATTTCCATGTTCACAGTCCCACATGCTTCGCTGCGTTAATGCACTCATTGAGTTGGAGTTAACATGCTTCACAAGACTCATTTGAATGGGTAAAATATCATCTATCTGAAAACTTCAACCGCATATCAAAGCTATTTAATTAAGACCTGAAAATCATGGACAACAAAAATAGATTTGTTTTCCTTTGGCTGAAGAAAATTTGTGTGGAGTGATGAGCCGAGACAGAGCAGAGAAGCAGAGTAGTAGAGCGGGGGCGAGCTGGCTGAAGTAGAAGAGGGAAACTTAAATGAGTTCTATTAAGAGAACTGACGAGCTGCAGCATCAGTTTCATTTTAACTGGAGAAACAATGAACTAATATTGTGAGGAAAGCACTTTGCCTGTTGCCATTCGTTTAAGATATTCAAGTACCAGCTTCAAACTGTTTTTCCAAAACCTCTGGAAAGCCTCTCTGAACTTTCGGTTCAACGGTCCAAATCACTTTTGGGTCTTCCGAGGAAGACGGGAAGACGACGAATCGAAGCAGGTCCTTTTTTTAAGCTTGATATGTTGGAACTGTCTTTGCATCAAGCCTAATGTTTATTGTCAAATGAAAAGATAAAGGTGGTCGGCTGCTAAATATTCTTATATCTTTCTGCCCTCCTTTTTCACTTCTGATCAGCTCAGTAAACTCCCTTTTCTGCTGTATTGATCATGCAACAGACTTCTCTGCTATTGAGTTTATTCACTTGTCTAGTTGTAAGGAAAATACCCTACCAGATCGATATTCTTCTGTAAACTCTACATCGTACAATTGAGCACTCATGAACGTTTGAGTTTGATTCTGTGTTTCATGTATCATAGATGCGAATTCAAATATTAGATGTACCGCAATCCTGTGGCTGCACTGCTTAGGTCTGTATCAACTACATCATACATCCTGAACTCAAGCAAATAAAAATAAAAGGACGATTACTCAGAATGAAAATTACAACTGCAATGTAGGATAGTGCACGAGGATCGACAATACATGAACGAGGATAGACAGCACATGAACAAAATTACATGATGAACAGGTCGGCTGACGATACATGAACGAGGATCGACAATACATGAATGAAATTAGATGATGAACAGGTTGGCCGACAATACATAATTCACTAATCATATTACACAGTGGTAGATATTGAAGTAACGAATCAAAAAGAACCAAAGCAGTACAGTTATAGTGCAGAGATCTTCGAAGCTGATTAGTTATGTCCAAGCTGATTTATGGTAGCTTCTGCACTATAACCACGCCGATTTTTTTCTTTTTAATTCATCACTTCAATACTAGACCCTGACAAAGGAAAAAAAGAATGACTCAGGACAAGTTTCCACGCATTTCACACCCATTGAATCGACAGAAATGTTGAGCCTACATTGCACGAGTTGAAGATCAGCAGCTGGATGATCTCGGTCGTCTTGGGTTTACCGCAGCAGATGCAACTCAGTATCCCCAGCAAGACGCCTCCACGGCGGCATGCTCCGTTGCTATTAGGCATTTTGGTGGAGAAGTACCGAACCGAGAAAGAAGATGATAAGACGGATTCGAATGGAAACCCGGAGTAGTGATGCAAGAGCTCCTGATCGATGAAATCTTGCAGAAGGCTTGGCTATATTTATAAGGACAGTTGCAGGCTGAGCCAGGCAAAGAAAATGCTATGAGCTTCAGTGAACATTTCCATTGCAGTTCACTACATCTTCCGTAACCTTACGTGAGAGATTAAACTTGAAAAAGCGGAGATTGTTCCTCTTTTTCTCTGCTTTTGTTCCTCAATCCATCTTTCTGATATTGCATAATGCCAATTATGATGGGAATCTACTATTTTTCCCCCGTGTGAATGTGATAAAAAACTGCAATACATTCGATTTCTGGACAAAATTTCCTCCACTTTTCTTGTCTGCTGCCATTGGACACATTGGATTCACGCGGGCCCAATGCATCGCATTTTAAATTATGTGAATCCTACGGAAGATGGCTCACGTAATCTGAGGTGACGTTGGTGAAATTGTTCGGAATTGGGAGTTGCCCGTGTCCGTTTCGGGAATGACCCGGCTGGTGCATGGGACACGTCAACACCTCTATGTGAGGACGCGAAGAGAAAGCTGAACCCAAGACAAACCAGGAGAGAGGGGACATGCTCATCGTGCGATAAGTTCAGAGAAGACGATTGAGAAATGCTGAAGAAATGCCGCTCGGAAAATTGGTCATACAAAGAAAAAGTTTAGGACACAATTGAATAATTTAAAGAAGCTGGAGGACTTGGCAGCAATTTGAACTAAAGTCGTGATTTCTCGCTGTTTCTTCTTCTTCTTCTTCTTCTTCTTCAATCGACAGAACGCCACGTCCGGCGAACCAGATCGCATGGGGATCAGCAGGACGGAGGTGAACCTGAGGAGGTTACTCGCGGCCGCGCCTAAGCAAGAGAATCAAGCGAAACTCGCCCACGTATGTCTTCTTCCCCTCTGAAACCAGACCGGTGCCCGCTCGTTGTTCTGTGTCTTTTAACACAGATACTCTTCTTCTTCTTCTTCTTCTTCTTCTCCTCTTGTTTTGAACTTGTCCTCATACCGGACTTGTCTGCTCCTACTCTTTTTTCTGCTGCACGCATGCTACAATATAACAGAAGCAACCGATCGCCAGAAACTAGGGGTTTTACCAATAAGCAATCGAGTTCATTTAATACCTTCTGATCTGAAATTGACCGATGTTCATTAGTTTTCATAAGCATATCCTCTAAGTCTCTCATTCTTATCTTATTCGATTGTCGATGATTCCTGTTGCTTGAGACCTCCAGTCAAAGCTCACGAAAACCCTTAACCGTTTTCGAAAATTCTCGGTCCTCCAACATGGAAGACACAAATTGTTAGGAATTGGGAGTGGCCCTGTCCGTTTGGGGCATGCCCCTGCTGGTGTATGGGACACGTCAACACCTCCATGTGAGGACGCGAAGAGAAAGCTGAATCCAAGACAAACCAGGAGAGAGGGGACATTCTCATCTTGCGTTAAAGTTCAGAGAAGATGATTGAGAAATGCAGAAGGATATACCGATCGGGAAAATTGGTTTGCAAGCATTATCACTCGGGATCGTAGCAAATGTAGAGGAAATGCTGCCCCCCAATAAAGTTGATAACACTCACCATTTGGCATATTCTGCGAGAGGGAAGAGAGTAAATGTAATCGCACATTAACTTAACAAGCAAGATACAGAGGTGAAGGTGTCCACCATCACCTATAATTTCATTGTAAGTCTGTAGGAAATTGATAGAGAATTGCGATGGAAATGTGCTCCTATGTAACTTCTATTCTCCTGTATATAAGGCACTGTCTGTTAACGTCTCATCAACCCAAATCACCTTTGTGTCTTCCATCAGAATTCATCATCCTCAAAACTTTTACCCTTCTCTCAAAGAAGTTAATCCCTCCCTCTCTCTCTCTCTCTCTCTCTCTCTTCCAAGATGGCCAACGGTCGTAGGGGAGGTGTGCTGCGTGAAATATTGAAGATTATCCTTTGCGGCGGCAGCAGATCCTAGTAGAAGCAAAGCTGCTCAGGCTCGACTCAATAGTCATTTTTCTCTTGTCATGATATAGGTCCAATGCTTGTGTTAATGAAATAATTAGGTGCTGTTGTTATTTCACAAATGTAATTATCATGTAATTTGCATCCATGCTTAAATATGTCGAGCCTGTTTGTATGTTAATGTTGTTTATCTAGTTAGCGACTTTCTCAGTTCTAGTCCTTATTGTTCTTTGAAGCATCTCTTTACTTTTACAATGCTGTTGTCATGTTGGCTTTGTAGTATGTTGCTACTTTAAGAGAACAACTGGAGCAGCTGGCTGAGGAGAGAACCCCAGATGGGTTACCAAGGTCCTTCACATGACCTCTGGAATGCTTTGTCATTTACCATTGTTGTTGAATGAGATGAGCATTTCATCTTGGATTTTTCATCTTTGAATGTTGGACTGTTTGATACTGAGTTTTCTGGTTATGGACCAAACGGCATGGTTTTGTTGGCTGGATCACAGACTGCTTGTTGTTGCCTCTTATATTCACTCAGTAGGACTAGAAGGAAAAACACTTTTGCTATCGACTTTTTAACCAGTCAAATATTGCAAGCTATTCTGAATTTTTTGTTGATTCCTCGGTTTGAGAGGGAGGGAGGGATATCTTTAATTTCTTATTTACAAAGCACAGATTTAGAGAATATTTGCTTTTTGGGTAGGGATCGTGTATGTTGATATTTCGATTCCTCTTGGAAGTCTTTTTAGCTTTTAGTCCAAATTCAGTGATGCGATTAATGTTATTAAGAATAATCTTCTTGGGTGTCACACGCAAGCACAAGCTTGCGTGCATGCACAAGCAAGCATGCCTTCACGGCCACATGCTTCAGAATTTTATGATAGTCATCATTTGTTGCTTAGCAGTAGATGTGAGTAGACGAAGGTTAGTGACTCTGTTGGAAGACGTTAAAATGAAATTTAACCTTGTCTTTATTATGTATTTGAAGTGAACATGCTTGTAGTTGAATCAGCACACATCAGAATTGCTGCTTTGATAATTGCATGGATTGGTTGGTGCAGAGTTCCTAAGGCAATGGTGATCGATTATTCTGAAAAGATTGAAGCAATTGCTGCGAAGTTATCAGCTCCTTTGGTGAGTGTACATGACCTTTAAATCCTTGTGCTGCTTTTCTATATGACAGCTGAGATTCAATTACTGCTGATTCTCTACATTCTCTTGCACATGTTTGGTTTGGTCCATAGAATTATATCACCTTTTTTCTTCCTGAAATTACTGAATATTGTTAGAGCTGGCTATCCTTACTTTCATCTTCTTGATAGAGCTGGCAAAATGGGTCATAAATCCATATTATGACCCATTTTTAGTTAAATAGGTCAAGTGAAAGTTAAATATAGGTAAAAAATGGGTCTGAGAAAGCAAAGCACAAAAAAAAAAGGGTTTAAATGGGTTATTAGGAAACCCACTTTAAATTCATGGCCTTCTTTAATTTTATAAAATGTTTTTTTTAAAATAAAAAATCGAAATTATAATTATTTCTCATATTTCAATTTTCTTTTCTTTTTTCTTTTTCTTTCTTTTTTTTCCTTCCTTAGCCGATGGCCGGTAGGGCGGCGGCCGGTTGCCGGCCGGCAACAGGCCAAGCCAAGCTCGAGCACGCCCGCGGATCGCCGACAACCTGGGAGGCTCGAGTCTCGCCAGATTTGGCGAGACTTGAGCTCGCCAGCGTCGGCGAGGCTTTGGCTTTGCTAGATCAGCGAGATTGAGCCTCGCCCGACGCCAACGAGACTCGAGCTCGCTAGCGTTGGGCGAGACCTCGGCCTCGCCAATTCTCGCCAGCGTTGGGCGAGGCCTCAGCCTCACTAAATCAGCGAGATCGAGCCTCGCCCGACGCCGGCAAGCTCGAGTCTCGCCAGATCCGGCAAGGCTTGTGCCTCGCCTAACGCCGGCGGAGCCTCGGCCTCGTCGGATCTGGCGAAGCTCGAGCCTCGTTGACGACCGGCAAGACTCGAGCTCGCCGGCATCGGGTGGAGCCTCGGCCTAGTCGGATCGGCCAAATCAAGCCTCACTTGACACCGGCAAGCTCGATCTTGCCTATGGCCGGTCATCGGCCGTCATCGAGGCCGAAAAAGAAGAAAAAGAAAAGAAAAAATAATTATTTAAAATTATATTTAAAAATTTTTAAAATATTTTGAAAAGAATTATAAAAATTTTCCTTTAAATTTGTATTGCATAAAAATTATTAAAAAATTGGTATTGCATAAAAATGTTTTAACAATACTTTTTTTTTAATAAAAAAATCATAAAAATGAGTTTTTTTAGGTTTAGTTAAAAAAATTTCATATTATAGTTTTTAGTTATTCAATGGTATGTTCACTTCAAATAAGAGAAGCATGTGTATAGTGTAATTCTTTATAAATATTTCAATTTATAGGTTTTTTTTTAACTTTTTTATTTTATTTTATTTACTATTTTTAATTTAATTTGAAGTTTTAATTCAATTAGCATATTAATAGAAGTGGGTTTTCCCAGAATATTAATAGGTTTTAACAATACGGATCGAGTCGGATATGGGTCACTTAATTTACACTACATGAATATGGGTTAAAACGGGTTAAATGAGTCAAATATAGGTCGACCCATTTTCGAGGTCGACCCAAACCCGACCCGACCCACCCATTTGACGGGTCTACTTCTTGATTGCCTTAAGTGCAAGTCTATAAGCTGGAAATAAATGGACGGATTAAATCTCCTTGTCCCCTTACAGATACAAACGTGGGTTTCATAGTTCTTGATCATTTCATTGTTCTAACAGAGTATGTTTGTGCTGTTGTGGATGGAACAGATTCTTTAATGGCATGGGAACCCCTCTTAAACTTTTGTTCAGAATGAGTTATACTTTCAAGTATTTGGCATACAGAATTAGAACAGTTCGCTATGTCAGTCAGAGCTTAGACGGTCCTCTTATCTTGTTATGGATGTAGGTGAAGCCCCTCAGTACCTTATTAGCTAGTTTGTTTTGTTAATTTAGGAAGACAAAATTGTGACAGGTTTGATGGAGATGCATGAATAGCCCTCTAGTCACGATGTTTTAAGTTTTTTTTTTTTTTTTTTTTTAATGAAGGGGGGGAGGAGATTATAGTAGATGGTTGCTGATTGCTGGTGCTCACTGCAAATCTTTCAGCCTGTCTTCTTGCAGGCGTCTATTATGTGCCTATGGAAGTTGTCAACTCACTTGTCTAATCCTTTTCAAGTGCACTTTTAACTGAAAAAGTTTGAGTTGCTTTCCATCGGTTATGAGGTTTCATGATATGTATTCTGCTTGCATTTCTCAGCATGATGTGGATGTGGAAGAGTCTCAGGAGCCCTTTCCAGGAAGTTCTTCTGGAGAAAGCCCTCATACAGAATCGGAAGATCCGGTGACCCCAAGATCAGGATTAAGAAGGAGATTTGCGTAAGTGAATCTACTACAGTGACGATGTATCTGTTTTGTTGCCTTTTATTGCGATAGTAAGTTATCTACATGAGCCATTACCGATTCGTGATTGTAATTCATCGCTTAGATTTTAACAGGCCGACCTCAAGTACTGCAGATACAACTCAATCCCGTAATGAAGTTGATACATCGGGACCTGTTAAACTTGATGCTGCAGCACAAGCACACATTGAAAAGCATAGGTAGATTTTATCGTTCTTGTTTGGCAGTAATGACAAATTGTCATGATTGTGTTATTACAGGACAACTTTATAGTTTGGGGTTTTTCCCATACCCAAAGCTATTGAATAGTTTATGCATTGCTTCTTGTCCTGTTTAGAAAATGTTTTTGTCCTGAGCACCTGATTATGGGGGCACTTCATCGTTATATGTCATCGTCATGAGAACTTAGAAAAACCAAGATTATATATAGGCTGGAACGTGAAGGATCTAAGAATCTGGTCAGGTATGAAGAATTTTTTTTTTTTTTTTTGGGTCGAAAGGTATGGAGATATGTTGAAATGATACATACTGAACAATAGACAGAATAGAGTGAAATCTCTAGACTCTGGTGTTGAGTAAAGTTGAAAAAGATATGCTGTAAGACTAGCATATGGCTCTAAGGTTGAATCAGTTTAAACTTTCTCAGGCTTAAAAGTAGAGTGTGATTTAGTTTGTGAGTTAATATGCTCTCCTTGAGTGTGTTTAAGCTTCTTTTTTCTTCAAGCTAGTTTTCCCATCTTCCATAGTTGAACCTTCAGCTTACTTTGTGGCTACTGCTTGAAAAAGTTGACCAATACTGTGGTGTTATGATTGTTCTTCTCTAAGTATTATAAGCAGATACTGTGATTGCACCTTTTCCTTTTCAACAGGAAGCTTCAAGACGATCTGACAGATGAAATGGTGGGTTTGGCACGGCAACTGAAAGAGAGTAGCCTCGTAATGAGTCGGTCCATGCAAAATACAGAAAAAGTAAATCTTGATACCATGTTGGTGTCTTTTAATTTTTCTTTATCTTAATTCCTTTTGTAATGGCAATTCCGGGATTTAACTTTAGTGATCTGCTACAATCTTGCCAAGTCTGTTGCAAACCAGCTGCTTTAGTCATGACATTTCCCTGGGCAGTGGCTTTTCCATTTAACTCAACAATTTACTTAGTCTGAGGATCCTTATGGGTTTCATTGCAGATACTTGATTCAACAGAGAAAGCTGTTGAGGACAGCTTAGCAAGCACAAATCGGGTTAATGTACGAGCGACACAGATATACTCAGAAAGCTCTAAGACTACATGCTTTACTTGGCTTCTGATCTTCGGGATGACATGTATCTTTATTATGGTTGTGCTTTTGATTCGTGTCACTTAAGACAATCCTATTTCAAGTTTTGTCAGTTGAGTTATAGTACTCCGCATCCTGTTATGTTGTTGAAAACGTGACAGTGTAAATGCGTAGCTTAAACTCTGCCCATTGAATTGTGATTGAGCTTTTATAAGGTTCTCTAGACTGAGTTAACAGTGCTCTGATGCCTGCACGTCTGATGCACTCAGGAGGTAACGATGGACAGACCACTGTGATATATTCAAAAGAGTGTCTTCGCCGCTGCAGTTCTAGTGTGGCAACTGTTTCTTCAGTTTTTGGATCTTTACTGCAATAATTCGTGGCAATCATTTCTTCAGTTTTTGGATCGACTTCAATAATTTGTTTTCACTTGGCATCAGAACTAGCTAGCTATGCAGAGGGAAAGTAACTTCCCAACCGAAAAACCGTATATCAAACCTAACGACTTGCAAGAAACACCAAGAGAGCTGTGCAGGGTGGGAATGTCCTAGCATAAGTAAATGCTGTACGGACATAAGGAACCTGCGCTCGTGCAAAAGAACACCGACAGAATTGTTAGGTACCGATCGAGTTCCAGGTGAATCAATTCTCTTCTGACAAGTAGTGTTCTCTTGGATCGTAACTATTCGTGATGAATGACCCTGAAAAATGGTCCTGGTGCTGATCTCCCAAAACCAAAAAGAGAGACTTAACAAAAGTATTATTACGGGCACCATGAACTGAGACAAAGTTCATATGCTCATTCATTTCTAGGTACAACGATAAAGTAGAAAGGCCAAAGATCCAACAGAGTATAAATGACTCTCCACACGTTCCATAACTGTAGTATCACGTCATAGCCACAACGATAACTGAGGATGCTTTGTGAACCTACATTCTTCGTTCAAGCATCAGTCATCTATCCTTCTTCAGCAGATGATGGGGTTATGCTGAAAGAAGTTAGTACAATAACGTACAAAAAGGATTCAGAAGAAAGTAAGCAAGAAGAAACAAAAGTCCTAGTCTCAAGGGTGAAAAGGCAAGATATCTAAAGAGACCAGCTTTCAATCGGATGAGAGGTGACATCCTCCCAACTTTCGCCCTCCTAGTTTCAAACAAGGAAAGTAGGACTCTATAAATTTTTCTTCAACCACCTTGTATCTTCTTAAGAGCTTAACAAGGTATGATAGCTCCTCATAACTCGTGAAAGCTTTATATACGTAAGGGCCATGGGCTCCTTCTCTAGAGCCAGAACATGCAAGTAACTGGACCAAAGAGTCATTCTTTATCTCCAACTGCAAAACGATTTTTTGTTGTGCTCATGCCTGACAAATGCAGCTGCTTTCGCTTCTTTACAAGATGTAGTGCAGTTCTCCGGTCATCTTGAGCTTCTTCACAAGCTGGCTGCAATGTGGGGGCTAATTCATTAGTATCTTTGCACGCTAAAGCTAGAAGAACTACAATGATCAGCGGCATACCTTAAGAGATAATGCTCTATCGAAACTAGCAATGGCGCTATCAGGCTCTCCAAAGTTTAACTGTGCTCTACCCAGCGTGATCCATGCCTGCATAAATTCAACGCTCCACAAGGAAAAAAATAATTTAATTGTCAGTACAACAAACTATTTTCGGCAAGAAAGTTAACAATAATGAACATAGAACAGAATCAAGTGAACACAATAACTAAACACGCGATAAATGATAATAACTTTGTTCTGTTCAACAATTAACATATTAGATAGAATATAATCGCCTACAAATGTGGCGAATTTGCATGCCTCCATGAATTAAGGGAGTAATCTCCTTGAGGTCATGTAAAGGACATGAGAAAACAATTCTGACCAACAAAAAAAGATAACTATTCCCGCTAATATTATAAAGAGTTCCTTCATGTCATTTAGCTAGTACTCATGCGTCCTTCTCTACTTGCATAATCATGTTTTTGCAACCTTCTCAGTTATATGCTTCTATGTTAGATCCTTCAATTGGATCTCTTCCCCCTCCACAACTTAGTATATTCAATTCGATCCACTTGTTGTTCATAATAAAAAGCAGAACATAATAGAAACTAAGAAGGTTGAACAGCTACTCTTGGCGATACTCCTTACAGCCAAGGTACATTTTCAAGAGGTAGCTGAAAAGTTGCCTGGAATTACTCTCCTAAAATTTAATGAAGTTAATTGGCTATGGCATCGATATTGACAAATATTTATCAATACCTCTCATATGAACATTGAAGTGAATAATTTCTAATAAGATCTGCTGCCTGAAGAAAAGCCATGAAGAAAAGAGAGACCACATGAAAAATTTGCATCCTTAACATAGAAAACAAAAACCAACATAAAGGGGTGGACAACAGGCATCGCCATTGGTGAAGATGTTGAAGAGGGGACTTAATGCAAACAATACATAAGCTCACAATGGCAAAGTAGTGTTAAAACTCCATGCACTTGGAAACACAGATTAATAGATACTAAAAGACTTTCACCAAGATCTACAAGCTATGATATGGTCAACACACGCAACATTTGTGCAAATAACTAATAAAATTGCAACTGAGTTCGTCCAGAACTCCAGACATACCTCAGCCCAAGGTGGATCCAATTCAGTGGCTCCTGGGAAAGAGGACATCTGTAAGTATGCTGAGATATTTATCAGCAGAGGTTGAAGAACTTCTAAGCTTGTTAAAGCTTTTAAGCATGCGATACTAATATTGCAACACCAATGGTCAAGGAAAAAGGACGTACATGTGGACAAAATTGGCAACTATTAGAATGTTTTACCAAAAAATGGGAGAACATAATCAAGAACAGAAAAATACTTGAGAAGAAAATCGTTGTATATATAATTAGTTTGACACTGCTGCTGAGATTAAAATAAAGAACCCCATAAATCATCTAATGGAAGACATGAAGAAAGAGTAAAAGGAATGGGATGTGGGACGCACTATTTGCTGCCTTCAGAGCACCCCATGCGTCTCCTATCTCAAGCAAGAGTTGTGCCTTTTGCTCATGCAAAACTGCATTCTCAGGCATCAAGGTAAGAGCAGTCTCCCACTTCCCTAGTGCTTCCCGGTATTTTCCCTCCTTCAAAAGTGAATGAGCCATAAGAACGAAGCCCGGTAATCATACACGAGCAAACTACATCAAAACCCTTCATAACAGCTACAAATTACGGAATGATCGCAATCTCAACAATGATGAGAAAACATCCAGAAGCGGTTAAGCCATTCAATATTTTCAGTTGTAAAAATCAACAGGATGTTGCAAGAGTTCCTCTTGCCAATGAGCCAACTCTTTCATGAAGCAGCAAAGTTCATAAGCCAATAAAATTACTTGCCACCAAGAGATATAGATAGTCCTATTAACCTCATAATCTGATTACATGATGCTGACACGAGTTCCCCAAACAATATGACAGGATGATAGCCAGGAGCAATCAACATTAAAGTTGGAAACTCTTAAAGCCAATTTTTTTTTTTTTTTTTTTTTTTGGTCGAAACTCTTAAAGCCAATTTAAAGGCCGCCAAGTCCACAATTTGGGGTATCACAACAATACCCAAAACAAGTTGTACAAATTGACCATGATCTTCAGGCTCAGATTTTACCAAAATGGACTATGGGCTTTTACTATTATGTCTACCCAGTTGGAAAAAGAACTTAATATACAGCAAATCAACATTAATAAAGTAACAGCTGACCATAACGTTTTATGTAATTCCATATCCCAATCATTTCATTCCATTCCCCCTTCAGCACATCAACCCCAACCCACTCCATATCATTGGACATTTCATTCCCCCTTCCACCACCACCAATAATATGGTGGACCTTAAAGAAAAGAGGAACCAAAAGTATATTTGAGAGATTATTTAGAAAATTCACTTTCTTTGGAAAGCAAAATTCGAAAGAACCAAAAAAAAAAAAAAAAAAAAGGGGACCTTGAAGAAATTTCCCCTGCAGATAAATGGAGGTTAGCTCTTCAATTATCTTTTCTCAAGCTCCCACAGCTGTAAAACGGTCACAATCCCAGTAAGCAACTCCTCGAAAATCAGACAGGTTGGACAGGCTAAAACATTCACGGGGCAAGCAGCGAGCTATTCTACACGTCAATCCAATTCGACTCCCAACAGAGCAACATCGGAATTTCCAAGAAAACATAAAGGGGCAAAAAGAGAACCGCGATTCACCTCAGCGAGCTTGTCGCCTTGAGACTGAAACGATCGAGCCAGCTCCCGGTCATCCGGCGACGACGACGATGGCGACGACGACGAGCCGTCCTCACCCAAGGTTAGGGCTTTTGACGCGGGTCGTTCTTGGTCCCCCGAAACGCCGGCGTTTTCGGGGGCTTTGCCCGGTGGCGGTGGTGGGTCGTCGTCTTCTTCGTCGAAAGGGAGATTTGGGAACTTGGAAACGGCGCTGAGGGGGCGTTTGGCGCCGGCGTTCTTCTTGTTCCACGACAACTTCATCTTCGTCTTCAAGATTTCGCCGCCAAGGTTTCACTGTCGATCGAACCGAGCGTGAGCGAAAGCAAGGTCGGTGTCCGATTTCCGTATTGGCAGTCCCAGGAATGAGATCCTGCCATACACGACATCTAATGACTAGACCCAAAAATGAATCTTATATACATTTATTCTTTTTAGAGTTAATGTCCGTATATGATTTAATTTTTAATTACTTAGATAAAATTATAAATCGAAACTTTAATATTGCATAAATATTTCTAATACATCATATTACTATTACTTTTTAAGTAAGATTAATAAATAATTGATATTTGAGGATGCAATGAATGGTTATATAATTAGGGTTGGTACCACGAAAAATCCTAAGCTCGCACATTTATAATAAATTTACGTTAAATTAATTTTTTTAACTACCAAAAACCCTAAATTGGTATACCTACAAATTTATTATAAATTAATTTCTTAACCTCTAAGAACTTTAAATTTGTACATTTATGACAATTTTACTTTCTGTTAGTTTATGTTAAATAAGATTAATACCACGAAAAATCACAAATTGACAAACAGAGGATAAAATCTTAAACCGGTACACCTATCAATTGTCATGTCTAATCCAACGCAAAAATTTGACTATAAAATTTAACAGATATTAACGGAGAGTAAATTTGTCTCAAATATATCGATTTGGATTTTTTATGATAAAAAAATTAGTTTGAAATAAATTTGTCACATATATATTAGTTTAGAATTAAATTTACTATAGATATATTATATTAGGGTTTTTCGTGGTATTAACCAGATAATTGATCATTTTACTTCACATAGGTCAACTTATCCAAAATTGTAGGGATGAAAAACTCGGAGAAAGTAACCACCGCCCGCGGTGGCACAGTTGGTTTCGGGCTCTCTCCCCCTCACGAAGGGGAGGAGTTCGAATCCCAGAGGCGTCGCATTCGCGCGACTCACCCGTGGCTGGATCTGTGGTGGTGGCTCAGTCCGCCCCAGGTTTACGCCGCCAACTGCCGGCTATACGATGGTTCCCGGGTCACCAAAAAAAAAAAAACTCGGAGAAAGTACTACTCTTGCATATCTCCATAGATATTGTTAGTAATACCTATGAAATTAACGAATAGATTGTATATTGTTTAAATCCAGTACTTGGAAATGCTGTAGATTAGGGAAGGTTGCCTAATTTTACCTATGAGACATAAGCTAGAACCCAAGTAAATGAATTTTTCATTAATTGTCGTAGTATAGTGACAATGATATTATTATAGGCAGTAGCAAGCCAAATTATTATCTTTTTAACAATGAACTTCAAGGCTAAAAGTGCTATAAATTTGCTTTTGAAATTCACAAACCAATTAAAGAGTGAGAATTGGCTTTTTTATTTTGTCTAAATATCTAAAATTTATATACAAGTGGAGATTTGGAGTACCCAACAACTCTATCTAATTTTAAAAATAAAGAAGAAAATAAAACTCAGACCAGAATAATAATAATAATAATAATAATAATAATAATAATAATAATAATAATAATAATAATAATAATAATAATAATAATAATAATAATAATAATAATAATAATAATAATAATAATAATAATAATAATAATAATAATAATAATAATAATAATAATAATAATAATAATAATAATAATAATAATAATAATAATAACATTCCAAACATATCACATGATCATCATTTCACTATTAATCGCCAATTACTTAAATGTATGTAGAATTTATAAAAATGTTCTTAAGTTTCATTACTAGTGGAGACTATTTCTTAAACTCAACTCAAGATGCTCGTTTGAGGAAAGAAAAAAGGTAGTTTCTTTTCCCGATCTAATTTGGACATTCAGGTTTTTGTCAAAAAAAAATTGGACATTCAGGTTGAAATCCAATTTTACCCTTTGAAAGTCAAAGTTTAGAAGACTAAAACTGGAACCGGCAACAAAGGTGAGGTCAAGTGATCCTCTACCCCCACAAATATTAATGAAGAAAAAGGTTAACAGCATGATTCAATAAAACGAGAGAATTTGATTGAACTAATTAGAATTAGTGAGTGAAATCACAAAAAATTCAAAGTTTTCAACACGAAAGAACAAAGAGGAGTTAATCTAAGAATTTATGGCATCTCATAAGTCACCTCCATAATTTGATTTCTACATATTTCACCACTAGCCAATGCTCCAGTTTGCGTAGATCATTTCTTTTTCCTTATTCGAAGAAGAGAAACATCAAAATCTTTTTTTTTATTCCACCTTAGCAAACACATGTCAATTGATTATTGGACATGAGTAAAAAATGCGCGTCATATCAACAATTGATATGGCGCTTTGTAATCGCTGAATATTTTATCATTATCTTACAGAGTCATCTGATTTGTTCGGAGTTACTTGCTTAACTAGTTATAGTCAAGCCCCTTCCGCTAGAGAATAGAGATTAAATATATGAACCAGCATCTACTGCTGACCAAAAGCAAGACCTTACCTAAGAACCTCCTAATCATGACTGCTTTCTTAAATCCAGATAAGTGAAGACAAATATGGTCACATCTCAAGCATTGATAGGTCTTGTTGCTACAGGACAAATTAGCAGGGCATTGCCGCATGCCACGATGCTTCCTTGAAGCTTCTTCCAATACGTCATGACCGTGTAATTGCAATGTAAACAGCTAAAAAGAAATCCTTGTCGTGCTATAAATTAAGCTGAAGTTTCTCTTTTAGTTCCATCAAGTATCTCCCAGGTTCGCGTGACGGCGAAGGAATTTGGACGAGTAATTTGGCCCATTCTTATACCCACATCAAGAAATTTCTCACGTTACAAGCTTTGGTGTAGGTGTTGAGGCGAAGCCAAGCAAGGATACCACGAGAATGAGCGCCGATTCAATGTCTGCCAAACTGGAAATATGGAAAGGAACGAGCTTCAGGATCAAGAAGTGGAGTGTGGTCGCACGGAAGAGAAAGTTAGTGAAGAGAATGGCGGTTGATGACTAGGCAAACCATGCTGCTTCTTCTTGGCTATGGCTCACGAAGTGCGGTGATCGGCGTTCCTATTCGTCGACTCCGAATTTGAAGAAGACAATGATGGAATCAAAGGAAGACGGAGAAAAAGATGGAAGCTGCCTCACTTCCAATATCTGACTGAGCAAAGAAGATCATGAATTCTGGTCATGGAATATAGAAGTTGGTCTTATGAATTTAGTGGAGAACCCTTCTTTTACAAAGTTGTAACTGAGTTTGCTAAATGGAATAAGCCAACATTTGGAGTCCGATCCATGATGTTTTTCTTAGGGCAATGCTTATGTAACGGTACTGTTATTCTTTCAAAATGACGGTGCATTCTCAGCCCACAAATTGCTAGCTGACTATATTACAGGGAGATTTTAAAGCTAGTCTCATCATTTTTCTCATTTCTTCTAATATTTTCTTTTGAGAAGAAGGATGAAAGATGTGGCCTTCTAGTGAATGACGACTTTCCACACTGCCCCCCTGATACATTTAATCATTTGAAGAGTATAAACAGAAGACTCCTCGGTCGTCTAACTAAAGTAACTCCATTGAACCCTTTCTATGAAGCTTCTCTATGAGATGCAACTCGGACATATGCCCAAAAAAAAAACAAAAAAAGCATCTTCGTTATCTTACAATGTTGCCGGTTGTAGACATATATATAAAATATTTAAAAGGAATGAAAGAATGATTAAACTAACTTTAAAGGTCTCCTCATAAGTTTGTCAGCAATTTGTGGTTGAGAATGTACCTTTACTTTAAAGAAATAACGATGCCATTAGATATCTTTTCTCATCCTTGTTGAAACGGCAAGTATTCATGCCATCTTTGAAAACATGTCATGATGTGGTTTTTGTTCCTTTTCGATAAGGAAATAGAGAATATCGCTTGCGGCCGACAGCAGAGTCCAGCCAAGGTAGCAAAGTCGCAAGCGCACCATTTGATTATTGCCATTATCATCTCAGTCTGATGAAGACAAAGATCTGGTGCGCTGTGTAGGAAAATGCGATGCGACTTTCGTCGTTCCACGTCACAGATTATTGAATGAAATCATAAGTTTGAGCTATATAGCCAGTGAGTATTAGGTCAACTTGTACCTTAAGCATTTGCTAATACAATTGAAGAGATCTCATGGCGTCGACTATACCGATAAGGCTACAATATTGAGGCTAACAAAACATTTCAAAGCAAGTGTTAAAGTTCTAATAATGCCCGATAGTTATGTTAATTATTCCTCCCCGCCCTTTGCTCTTTAAAATTTTAAAACCAGCAAAAATATCTTTCATTCATTTGGTGCGGATACCTAATATTGCTCCAACTGAATTAATTAGATTGAATCTCTACCCCATGACTATGTAAATGGAAATTAAGGACAACAACTTGCTAAAACAAAGTAAAAAGGCCCATTGCTGAAAGAGGAAGCTCCTGAGATGTGCTCAAGCGTATCATAGGTTGATGTTAATTGTATGTCTCACATTGAATAAGGGTGAATGAGTTGAGTATCTTATAACTCAATTATGCAATTCCTAAGGTTGACCATTATACTGAACTGAATTTGTTGACTATTGAAATCATGGATTCATATGTAGGTCCCATTAGATTTGTGATCCAAATTTTACTCGATATATCTATCAAATTCTGTTAATAAGTTAATGCAATCACATCACTAACTGATAAATTCACCATCAGAAATCAAAAGTTGTGCTGAAGCTTGGTCCAATAAAGAAATGGTTTTGTGACTACGAGTTTGTTCACCTCCTTTCATTTGGTTAAGGAATATGTTCATTGTATCATTGTATGATTAACCCACTTTTAATTAACTTAAAGTCGGAAAGCATTATGAAAAAGATCATGCACAAATTTACATATTAGTACTTTCTGTTTTAAAAGCGTTATAGTGGTCCGCTGTTAAAGTTAATTTACATAAACCGTTAAAGTTGAGAAAAAAGAACGAGAAGATTAGAATATTCACGCGCCGTAAAATTCTGGTTCTCAGGAACTTGACATGATTCAAGCAGAAGTCAAAGATTCCCATCCTGAACGTACGCCGTTTTACTAGGAATATGACCTTTTCACGGATTTTTTCCGATGAAAATGCTGTACGTACAGAAAACTTTGTACGTAAGCCTCCTCGTTGTCGATCCGTTATTATTCAACTCCAGCTAACGCATCAAAGGTGACGAAGGTTTTTCATTGAGAAAGTTTTCTCCCGACGGTGTATACAAAGTCCCTTTTTTAATTTTTTTAATCAAAGAAACTTTTCAAATTGAAGATGGTCATTCGGTATTCATACACGCCAAATTCTGCGGCGTACACTTGTTAGATGCCGTGAACATTGAACTAGACGGCTAGGATAAAGAAAACATCCTATTATTTGGTGCATCAATTATGTATTTATCTTAAAGATTAATACCGACAAAAACCTCAAATTATATGCACTACAGCATAATTACCCCAAACTTTTTTCATAAGAAACCATGAACTTATACCGATATGACAAATATGCTTTGGATGGAACTCTAACAGAGAGTATATATGCTGCATATGTATAAGTTTGGGTTTTTACGTTAAAAAAAAATAGTGTTTGTTTCGAAGTGACCAAGTTTAAGGTTTTTTGGTAACCAAAAAACAAAAAGTTTGGGATATTTATATTACAGTGAGTATAGTTTGGGGTTTTTCGTGGTATTTCTCATTTATCTTTAAGTGTGTTTGCCTATATTAAGTTAAATTCTTTGACATGTGCCAATGTCTTCCACAAAAGGAACGAATGTTCTTAATGGCTACATAAATTTTAATTAGGTCTATGATGAACTATATGACAAAAAATGTTGCTTGATATGCTTTGTGCAAAAGGTTTCAATATTTAATGTTCATCGTATCGGAAAGTACGGATCCTTGAAATCTCATGAGGAAATAGATTGTTGGCTAATTCTTCAATTTATCTAGTGACACTTAATAGGATATACATTCATATGTTGTTCATGGTTCTATTTATTTATAGTCTCGACTCAAATTAGAGAATTCCCTCTGCTAATGGTCAATTCCCAATTTGGTAGGTTCAATATGGTCTTGTTATGTCAAGGCCCTACTCAAATGTGAACTTAGTCGACAATAAATTACAAGGCTATTACCTAACGGTCTCATAGTTTTAATCAAAAATGGGAAAAACTGGGGCCTCACAAACCTACGGAGAGGGCAGTTGGAAATAAAGTGCAGAAAAGATAGTCTCCGTTCTCAGACCGAATATATATCTTTCTTGTCTTCATGACAAGGCACGACGAAGGATGGTTTTATTATAATTCCAGTCCTTTCGACACCCCAAAAGCATAGAAAAAGTCAGTCAAACGATTGGAGTTCATCCCCCTGAGTCTGCCCCTTTCCTAGAGTAGGGAAGTAACCTGGAAGTTACCTAATTTGTATTTTCGCTATTTTTTTTCAAGAAAAAGGAGAGTTATGTTACATCCGGGTAGTAGTGGCTTTTGACATTAGTGTGGAGAAAATTGAAAAACCATAATCCCCCCCTCTCCATCCTCAGTCGCCCACCTCCGGCCCTTCTTCGCCGTCATCATTATTGTCATCGTCATTACTTTCGACGCTGATGACTTTCTGTCATGGCCCTCCGACCACCATTTCTTTTTATCTCGTGCTTGAGCCCCGACCCATCATCACTCTCTCTCTCTCACATTCCGCCAACACCGTTCTCGCCGTCATGCGGGAGGACCCCGATCCCCAACCTTTCTCGATAGAGCAGATGGAGCCAAATTTGGCAAATCCATGAAAGGAGCAGTGCTTTGAATCTAGTGGGTGATTTCGAGTTTGAATGGCACTTGGGGATGCAGAGACGGCGCAAGCTCAAATATGGCGGCAACAAGAGCTCAAATATGACAAAGGTTAACATTATCATAATTGGTTGGCACCACTTAAATCAAGCACATTAGAAGAAGCATATATAATAATGAAGTTGTAACAGGGCAATTAATTGATTATGCAGTTAGAATTGTAGCCTAATTTGAGGAACAAGGACATATTATGTGTCAAAGATAAACATATAAATGAATTTGTTATTTAGGAAAGAGATAGATTCAGAAACTTTAAAGTTGGCATAATTGGTGGGAGTGTTTAAAGCAACTTTTCCTCTCTTTTTTTTGGGTCTAAATTGGAAGCAACTTAAAAGGAGTACAGAATAGCACTCATGCTCTCATCGATTTGTTTCATGGGATACGCACTAACAAAAGTCCTAAAGACTCTTTAGTGAAGAGTGATAAGTCGCTTGGTCGATGGAAATTTCTTGAGAATGGATATGATGTGACGCATAGCATCTTCGATCCCCGGATTTTGGAGTGAGGATTATTCGGTTAGGTGTCGCATCTTTGAAACAACGGCGCTGCGGTACAGCTTGCTTATCGTGCTCGTTCCTTTTTATCTGTTTCCTCCTATCCCCTTATCACATTTGCTTGGAATTTTCCCTAATGCTGAGACCATGTGAAAGTTCAACCATATCATTTCGGCTACTCTAGGCCCTATATAACTACTTAAAATAAAGTTTTCTTGCTTTTCTTTTACACACGTTGCTTACATAAAGTTCAAACAAAAAGAGTGCCACGTATCTACAAGAATAATTGTTGCATCGAAATATAATCAATACCATAAAAAACAAACTTTTGACTATGTTAGGAGGTATAGTAATTTTTTTTTATCTCTTTCATAGACTGTTCGTACCGAAGCTATTTGTCAAACAGAGGGCACATAATTTTCTTTTCTGCATTGGTAATAATTATGCAAGAGGTCAGTGTAACTCAATTACGACCCTTGCAAATATGCATTTCAAAAACACAAGTTCAAAATTTTACTTGTATCCATACTAAAATCTGTTTTATCGTGAAATATTAAAGTCTAGATGAGTTTAAGGTTAAGAAAGTTTTTTTTTTTTTTTTTAAAGGGTGGGGTGAGGGGAACATTATCAAGCTCAAAAGTTAAGCTTGTCAAGCAAGTAGTCTATCAAAACTCTAGATAATTAAATCAATTAGTTAAGTCGAACTTTCTTCGATCTCACGAAGACTCAATAGAGCTTGGGTATTCTTATCACTTTCCGCATTACTTCAAGATGCACATTACCTGATCTTTGTGACTTGTGATAACTTTATATTCTAATTGAATCTTTTGAATAATTCAATAAGGGGCACGGAGGCAATCGTAATCTTTGAATTGACCGACAAATGTGGTATTTTTAAAAAGAAAATAGATATTTATACTCCCTATAAGACCTTTTTTCTTTTAAAGCGCTTTATATCGCCTCTTTAAAAGCTAATATATTTCTTGCCGGTGACCCCCTCGATACGGTGAATTTCGTCCACGTAGGACTCGCGTAGCATCAAACTACCTATAAAATAATACGAATCCAGGTGGTCCCCACCAACATTCCCTTTCCGACGTGGCCGTCGCCGAAGTGCGGCACAGAAGAAGCGTCGGGCGGGCCCGGCGTTGCCCTCCCTTTCGGACGATGTCTGAAAGCTGTAGCCCGGCATGGACTCTCCTCGACTCTGTGGCGGCCACGTGTAGGCAATCTGCGAGCTGTCTCTGCTGTCCGATGGATCGCTCTCTCCAGCGGAAGAAACCCATTTGGTCCAAAGCAGCTTCTTGCCTTTTTTCTTTATAAGACCAGGCCGATGAGCAGAGAGGGAGGGAGAGAGGGTTAAAGGTAGTCGCATTTCCTCAAGAAAAGAAACGATCGAGAGCGAGTGCGATGGAGAAGAGCGGAAGTCGTGGTTTGAAGGTGTCGTGCATCGTGGAGGAGGCGAAGATGAAGCTGGCGGCGGCAGAAGGAACGGAGGCGCGTAGCGGAGCCAAGAGGGGAGGGGTGATTCCGGCGAAGAGGAGGCTGGTGAAGAGGATGATGTGGGACCGCGTTGTGAATTGGGCTTGTTCTGCCTTCGGTTCTTGCTTTTGCTCCTCTGCTCCTTGCTCGGAGCCGGTTCGAGCCAAGAAGACGACAGTGGGTTCTGCAGAAGTCCTTCCGCTGCCCGGAAAGCATTAGTGTTGCTGACGAAAGACCCTGAAGACTGTTTCTGTTAATCTCTCTCTCTCTCTCTCTCCCCCCCAATCCCCGTGCGCCTGTCAAATTTGGGGATTGTGACTGACTCCGAGTCCTGGAGAATAATTTTTGACGAATTGATTGTGGAAATGAATGATTTTAATTTTCAATGTCTGGGTACGAGGATGATTGCCTCATTAGAAATTCTCCTCCAGGAGTTAATTTCTCGCGATACCGTCAAAAGAAGCAGGGCAAAGCAGAGCAGGGCAGAGCATTTAATTTTGTTTTTCTTCTTTTCCGCATCAGGTTGGCGCTTTGAAAATGGGTATTCTCAGTCAGCTGAAGAGGATTATGTACGTGTTGTATGTACCGTTATGACATCCGTATTCCGCGGGGTTTGCTATCGTTGAGTATTTTTTGTTCATCTGTAGCCTGGCTTCAATGAGGGATAGAGAGAGGGAGATTGTTTCGTCGGAATTCTTTTTGTAATTTTTTAAAGTTTTAAATATTCCTCCCCATTTGAAAGAACGAAAGCGAAAACGACAAGTGCGTATTTTCTTGTGGAAACAAGCAGAATATCATTTATTCTGAAGCCCGAGTGCAGTTCCAATCGAATCGTACCACCTCTTTCTTCCTTTCTTTCTTCTTTCTAAGGCAGAAAAAGGGGAAGAAAGCGTGAGGAGAGAAGTAGAGAGAAGCAACCCTTTCCAACCCCAATTAAAGAAACCTTGAGGAACGCAATCATGGACGTTTTCTTATCCCGAAACGATGAAGCCCATCATGAACTCGAAAGGGTTGCTTTTTGTTCCCCTTCCCTACCCAAAAAAAGACAAACCGGTGCAGTCAAAATGACTGAGGACTCGAGGCTGACCAACCCACATCATTTAGTGAATCTAAGGAATATACTATACGGATTTTCGTTACTTAATATCTATGATATCAGATATTCTTTACATAAACAGTCCTAAAAATGAAAATATTGGAGTTGTGAATCTTTTTTTTTTAATTGGAATATTTCATATGCTATTATGAAAAATAAATTAGTATGTTCATCTTACGACGGGTCTTTATGATTTTTAAGAATTAGGTGTGATGTATTCGAATAATTTTGAAGAATTTAGTCCAATGTGGGCTCCAACGAGACCACCATTTAAGAGTAGCCCCAAAGAGATGACAAAATATCATTAACTCACCTAAGGGCTAGGGAGCTCTAATTTGGCCTTCATTAAGTGAATGATCTAAATAGATTCTGCTTATAATACACACTCTTAGTTGTTAGCCACTTGCTAAATTTACTTTCTTTGACAATTTTCTATAATCTCTTTGCTCCGGTCCATTACAAAGCATTTTTTTTAAAGAAAATTCCTGAAAGTGGCACAAGGATTCGGTCTCCATGATGACGAGAAGCAAAGCCAAATCTAGATGTTGAATTTAGATGGCACCAAGGTAGGACCCCTCCAGGATTGTTTTCATCTTGTCACACACTCCACCTAACATCAACGACAGCTACTTCATTGATAGTTAGACATTGTGGATTGACATGTCATATTGTTAGCTATGGTTTTCTCAACATACTAGCGATCGTTGGATTAGATTGTATTTGTCATTTTAGGCTAATTGATAGTACATCCGATTCGCACGGGCCCTTAAGTCAATCATGACCACCCAACAAAGGAGGGTAGTCCTATCCCAAGTGATACTTGAAGGTTGAACTATTGAAGTCCAACTACAAAGCCACTGCCTCGTTGATGAAGCAAAAAAACTCTAGGGGGAAAGTACAAAAAATTTTAAACATATTCTATTGATACAAATTCAATCATAAATCTTTTAATTAAACTAATTTAATTTTAAACATTTTGCATTTGTGCCGATTGAATCCATCCAGTCAATTTTGGCCAAATATCATTTGCATAGATGGCGGCCATTCTACTTGACATAACTAATCATGAAGTGCATAGACTTTACAATTTTTTATATTTTCTTTTGTATTTTTTTTTATTATTGATCATTTTTTTCATTGTAGCCAATGAAGGTTGTCGCCCTCTCAGGCCATCGCTAGAGCTAGATTTGGTGAGGATAGTCCTCACTTAGCCACAAGAGTCGTCCCCTCGCCACATTCAGCAATGGCCCCAAAAAAGGAGGGAAAGGCTAGTTTTCTTAGGAAACCCCTATTGCTTCGGACAAATTCAATCAGGTGGGGGAGTCCTTTGCTAGCATTAAAAAATTAGGGTAGCATCATCGGCACTCGAAAACAATACGGTTCATTACGAACCCTTCTTTTTGGCAAGAAAGTTCCGATGTTGGAGATCGGGATTTCAATTTGTTGGAATGCGCCCCCAACCTTCAAATTTGGACTCCAAACTGACGTGTCCCTCTTGCTTTCCCCTCTAGGCTCCATCCGGTGGAGTGACGACATGACCCAACTTTTTCCATTGATGGTTTTTTTCATTTGGTGGGCCAAGTCAAGCCCATCTCCTCGTATTGGGCCAAATCCGGCCCATAAGAGAATGGCCCATAAGATGATGGGAGCAGTTATTTTTTAAGTGAAAATAACTGCTCTATGAATATGAAAAAAAGATGAACATTAAGATGATTTGAGAAAATCAATGTACTTCCTTTTGAAGAACGGAACTCCAAGGCTTCAAACGATTCCTCTAAAACCGCAACGAGTATTTTAATCTATGGTAAACAAGGTATGTCCATCTCCGTGATATATCTTTCGATCGGTATTACATATTTCCCCGGCACATTTCCGCATTCATTTTCAGCATTCGATCGTTCGAGTATCGATTCGTTTTTCAAGAATTTGTTTCCGATATTGGTATTAGAGCAATGTTGTTCATGTTTCCCGATCATTATTGACGTTTATAATTTGTTTTTGGCCAAAACTTTGAGAAACGTCGCCATCGGGCGTTTGGGGATGGAAATCCCGACACCTGCATATTGTTCACCCCTCCTTTTTTTTATTTTCTGTGAGTCAAAACTCAATTTTGAAAGTGTAGGGTCGTAGTTCTTGTTGAGATGAGAAAAATGACAGGTGGCTTGCTGCCAAAGGCCATCGGATGCGCCCCCACCCACGACCGGAAGGAGTAGGCCTCATCGGTGTGTGCACCGCACACGTGTGCGGAAACCGCTAACACGTGTGCGCCACGTGCGCGATAACTGCCCCGCGCGTGCAACACACGCACCTGCTGATGTCATCATGACATTAGCCACGGTTGCCCGCGCACATGCAAGACACGTGTTGATGACCTCACGATGATGTCATCTAGTCAAGTCGGTCAATTTGACCCAACCCAATCATCCATTGATTGGTGTTTGACCGTTGACCTGCGTTGACCGTTAACAAAAAAAAAAAAGAATGTGTTTCTTTTTCAATTATGTCACTAAGTAATTGTTTTTTCTTTTGTATTTGTTGTAGGAATAATGCCTCCCCTTCATATGCGTACATCTATTCGCGCGCAGTTAGAAAGATAAAAGGCGAGACTTGCAGGATAATAACTGAGTTGGTTAATTATTGATAAGAAAGTAGTGACATAATTGATGAAGTGCAATGATCGGCGTTCCTCTTCGTCAACTCCGAATTTGAAGAAGACGATGATGGAATCAAAGGGAAGACGGAGAAAAAGATGGAAGCTGTCCCACTTCCAATATCTGACTGAGCAAAGAAGATCATGGATTCTAGTCATGGAACATAGAAGTTGGTCTCATCTTTTTTTGACCTTTTCCAGGGATGATACGGGAATTTATTGGAGAACCCTTCTTTTACGAAATTGTAACTAAGTTTACTAGATGGAATAAACCGACTTTTGGAGTCCGATCCTTGATTTTTTTTCTTATCCTCGTTGAAACGGCAGGTATTCACGCCATCTTTGAAAACATGTCATGGTGTGTTTGTTCCTTTTCGATAAGGAAATAGAGAATATCGCTTGAGGCCGACAGCAGAGTCCAACCAAGGCAGCAAAGTCGCGAGCGGACCATTTGATTATTGCCATCATCATCTCAGTCTGATCAAGGCAAAGATCTAGTGCGCCGTCCAGGAAAATGCGCTGCGACTTTCGTCATTTCATGTCACATATTATTGGATGAAATCTGTGCAGAGCGAAGTCGTTATCAGTACACAAGAAGGTCTCCTCGGAATAATTTAAAGGGACGTATGTAAGTTGAGAGACCGACGTAGATCCGCCTCGCAAATCATAGTTCAAGTAAAATCTTGATTGTGCTACCCAAAATGAGATTCAGCTCGCATCATAATTGATTTAAGAAATCATACGGTATTTCATGAAAGGAAAAAGGAAGGAAGAAAAATATTAGAAAAAAGGAAGGAAGAAAAATATTCATAAAAAAAAAATAAAAATATATCTATGTTAGTAGCGGTGGTGCCACATAAATTATTAAAAGATTTAGCGCTAGATTGAGACAATTGAAAGGTTTAAGGCTAAATTAGCAAAATTAAAAATTTTAGGATTAAATTAACCGTCGTAAAATAGGTTGAAGATGTTTTGGATAATTTTCCCTCCAGTGATAAAATGGTATACTATCTTTCACAAACCATATAGCTAGTGAATATTTGTCAGCTTGTACATTGATTTGAAGAGATCTCATGGCATCGACTGCACAGCTAAGGCTACAATATTGGGCTTGTCAGCGTCAAACAACCTTTAATTTCGCGGAGGCGGAGTGGTTATGACTGAAACGAAACATTTCAAAGCAAGTGTTAAAGTTCTAATGATGCCCTGTAGTTATGTTAATTATTCCTCCCCGCCCTTTGCTCTTTAAAATTTTTAAACAAGCAGCAATTTCTTTCATTCATTTGGTGCGGATACCTGATAGGCCTCCAACTAAATTAATTAGATTGAATGTCTACCCCCATGACTACGTAAATGGAAAGGCCCACTGCTGAAAGAGGAAGCTCCTGAAAGAGAAAGCTCCTCGGATGTGCACAAGTACGTGACAGGTTGATGTTGATCGTATGTCTCACATCGAATACGGAGGAATGAGTAGGGTATCTTATGACTCGATTCTACAATTCCTAAGGTTGGCCATTATACTAAATTGAATTTTTTTACTCCTGAAATCATGGATTTGTATGTAGGTCCCATTGGATACGGTGGTCCAAATTTTACTCAGTAAAAATATCAAATTATGTTGATAAGTTTATACGATCACATCACTAGCCGATAAATTCACCATCAGAAACCGGAAGCTATGCTGAAGCTTGGTCCAATTAAGAAATAATTTTGCCACTACATGTCTCTTTGCCTCCTGTCATTTGCTTAAGGCACGTGTTTGTTATATGATGAACCCACTTTTGATTAACTTAAAGTCGAAAAGCACTGTGAAAAAGACCATACACATGTTTACATATTAGTCGGCGTCACAATGCGTCGGGTGTTAAAGTTAATTTACGTGAGTCGTCAAAATTGAGGAAAAAGAATGAAAAGTTAAAAAGATCAGAATATTCACGAGCCGTAAAATTCAGATTCTCAGGTACTTGACATGTATCAACCGGTCAAAGATTCAAAAACGTACGCCGTTTTTCTAGGAATCTGACTTTTAAGGAGTTTCTTCCATCCGACCAAGAAAAGAAAAAAAATAAAAAAGGAGTTTCTTCTAAGGAAAATGGTGTACGTAGAGAAAACTTTGTACGCAAGCCTCCTCGTTGTCGATCTGTTATTATATAACTACTTGCTAACGCATCAAAAGGGACGCAGGTCGTTCATGGAGAAAGTTTTCTCCTGACAGTGTGTATAAAGTTCTTTTTTTTAATCAAATAAACATTGGAGGGCATGGGATCTACTCAAAGAAAGGAAGCTAGAAGGAGGCCTCGGCTTTAGAGATTTACTAACCTTCAATAGAGCCCTCTTAGGGAAGCAAGCTTGGAGACTTTTCCAAAACCCATCCTCATTATGGGGTAGAATTTTTAAAGGCCTATATTACCATTCTAGCAGCTTTTGGCAAGCAAGGAATGGAGCTAATTCCTCTTGGGGATGGAAAAGCTTACTCTTAGGTCGAGATGCTATCCTTTCTAAGCTACAGTGGTTTGTTGGTGATGGACAGCAAATCAATATCCGTGAGGATAAATGGCTCACCAGTGGAATCATCGGCGGACCAGCGCCTAGAGAAGAACCAAAACTGGTTGCTGGTTTTATAGTCCCAAATGAGCAGATTTGGAATATCCCTCTTCTACGACACAATTTTGACCATCACATAGTTGATGAGATTATTAATATCCCGTTAAGTCATGCTCCTACAACAGACCATCTCATCTGAACAGGCACACAAACAGGTAAATATTCAGTTAAATCTGCCTACCACATTCTCAGACAATCAGGCTACCCCAAAAACAACAATCTAGCCTCATCCTCTTATCAGCCATCAGCCCGTCTCTGGCGACATATCTGGAATCTAAAGACTGCCCCTAGGATTCAAGTTTTTATATGGTCATTATGTCATAATGCTCTCCCTACTAAAGCTAATCTCTTAGGAGACACATCATACGGGAACCAAGTATGTCGGTTACATTTCAATGCACACATACGAAACTATTGAACATATTCTTTTATTTTGCCCATGGACTAAGAAGATCTGGTCTCACTCTAGAGTACAAATTGATCATTTAGCTTACAGAAGAAATTGAATAGATGCGTGGCTTGAGGATGTTTTTGAAAATCAGTCGGGATTACCTTCTAAGGAAATCATCGCCTCCATACTACGCGGCTATGGAAGGCGCGGAACCATTTCACTTTTCTCGCATCATTGGACCACTCGACCAGCTGGTAGATCTGGCGCTTGCTGAAGCAAAGCTGTACAGCAGCTCGGTGCAGCAATCTACCGAAGTAGGAAATGCTCTGCTCAACCCTAATCGAGTTTGGACTCCACCGAATCGGGGCAGCTTCAAGGCCAACATCGATGGGGCTTTTCCCTCGGCTACTAATAATGGTGCAATCGCGTGTGTCCTTAGAGATTACATCGGTGTTTTGATCGACGGATTCACCTGCACTGTTCGTGCGTCTTCTCCCTTGCAATGTGAGATCCAAGCCCTTATTTCCACTCTCACTTATTTGCTAGAACAGGGAAAGGAAGAAGCTCACCTCATCATCGAGTATGACTGTCTAACTCTTGTGGAGATCTTCAACGATCGTCGTTTGCCACCATGGGAGACCCGAGCGTTGGTTGCAGACGCTTCAGCGTTGTGTCACTCCTTCCCCCACCTGCGCATTCAACATTGCCGAAGAGAAGCCAATGCTACAGCTAATTGGGCCGCTAAGGCCCAAGCCCGTATTTCACTTTCACCTTCTTGGTCTACATCTCCTCCTTCAGAGTTAATGTCTTTGCTATGTATCGATGCCCTTTCTATGGGTTGTAACTTTCGTCCTCCTTGAATGAAAAGTATCATCGTTTCAGACCAAAAAAAAAAAAAAAATCAAATAAACTACTCAAATTGAGGATGGTCATACAGTATAAATATACGCCAAATTTTGTGGCGCACGCCTTGTTAGATGCCATGAACATTGAACTAGACAGCTAGGACAAAAGAAAACAACATCTAATTTATTCAATGCACCGATTATATATTTATCTTTAGGGTTAATATCACCAAAAATTCCAAACTATACCTAGCGTGACATAAATATCTCAATTTTTTTTTTTGTCATAAAAAACTATGGACTTATACTAATGTAACAAATATTCCTTGGATGGAACTGTAATAGAGAATATATATGTCAAAAGTTGGGGTTATTAGTATCATAGTGACTAACAAAGTTTAGGATTTTTAGTGACATAAAAAAGTTATGAGTTTTTATGTTACAATGGATATAATTTAGAGTTTTTGGCTGGGTTTACCCTTATCTTTAAGTGTGTTATCATATATAAAGTTAATTCTTCGACATATATCAATGTATTTTTTAAGGGAATAGATGCTCTTAATGTCTATATAAAATTTTCACCAGGCCGACTAATGAACTATATGACGAAAAATGATGCTCCATATGCTTCGTGCAAAAGGCTCTAATATTTAATGTTCATTGTATCTGAAAGTGCAAATCCTTGAAATCTCGTTATGGAATAGATTGTCGGCCGACTTTTCAATTTTCTCATGAACCTTAATGGGATATGCATTAATATATCTTTCGTGGTTCTATTTGGTTATCGTGTCGACTCAAATTAGGGAATTCCCTCACCTTATTGTCAATTCTTGATTTGGTAAGTTTAATACGGTTTTGTCATGTCATGGCCCTACTCAAATGAGAGACATATCTTAACAATATGAACTCGGTCGACAGTAAATCACATGGCTATTTCCCAACGGCCTCCCAGTTTTAATCATAATGGGAAAAAGGCGGGGCCTCCAAACGAACTTAAGTGGTAGTTGGAAATTAAGTGCAGAAAGATGGTCTCGATTCTTGGACCGAATATTTATCTTTCTTGTCTTCGTGACAAGACAAGACGAAGGATGGAATAGTTCTAGGCCTTTCGACACGCCGAAAGAATAGAAAAAAGTCAGTCAAATGATTGGAGTCCCTCCCCCATGAATCTCGCTTTTCCTAGAGTAGGAAACTAACCTGGAAGCTTCCTAATTTGTATTTTCGCTCACTATCTCAAGGAAAAAGAAGAGTTATGTTGCATTCGGGTGGTATTAGCTTCGACATTGGTGTGGAGACCAGTGGCCGACATCCACACTCTCTCCACACGCCCATAGAAAAATTAGAAAAACCACGATCCCCCTTCCCCACCCTCCGCCGCCCACCTCCGGCCCTTCTTCGCCAGTGAGACTTCGGTAATTGCGGCCCTCCAACCACCATTTCTCTCTGTCTCGTGCTGACACCGACTTGTCATCACTCTCTCTTGCGTTCCCCCACCACTGCTTTCTTCGTCACATGGGAGGGACTCCGATCCCTGACCTTTCTTGGTTTGCCAGCGGCTCCTCCCGACAGAGCAGAAGGAGCCAAATTTGGCAAACCCACAAAGGAGCAGTGCCTCGAATCTAGTGGTGAGGACAGTGATATCGGGTGGAGTGGCGCTTGGGGATGTGGGGACGGCAATGAGAGTTCAAATATGACAAAGGTTAACAATTTCATAATTGGCTCACACAACTGAAATCAAGCACGTTAGAATTAGCATATATAATGAAGTTGTAACAAGGCAATTTACTGATTCTACAGTTAGAATTGTAGCTTGATTTAAGGAACAATGACATACTATGTGTCGAAGATAAACATATAAATGAATTTGTTATTTATATAAGAGATAGATTTCGAGCCCTTTGAATTTGGCATAATTGGCAGGGGTGTTCAAAGCAACTTCTTTTTTTCTTTTGTCTAAATTGGAAGCAACTTAAGAGGGGGTCACGTTCAAATCTCATCAACTAGGTGCGAATTACTTTTAATCAGGTCAATCTACACATGCCAAAAGGTGCGAACTTAACTGATTCATACTAAGAGTCATAAGTCTACAGGTAGCCGGATTTTCTATACTTGTGTTCCTAGATTATTTAAAAAAAAAGAAGGAAAATTGAGAGATAGATTAAGATCATGTAAGCCAATACTATATAAACACATAAGGGAGATCATTATTGGGAGGAAATTAACTAATGCTTAATTTATCCATACTCAATATGTGAATCAAATGTTGAATCTGAATAATAAGTATCGAATGGCACTCATGTTCCCATCAATTTGTTTCATGGGATACATACTGTTGAAAGTCCTAAAGAGCGTTTAGTTGGCTTGATCGATGGAAATTTCTTGAGAATGAATATGATGTGATGCATAGCATCTTTGATTATGGGATTTTAGAGTGAGTATTTAAATAGGGGTCACGTCGTTCATTTTTATATGTTTCCTCTTTTCCCCTTGTCACATCTGCTTGGAATTTTCCCTAATGTTAGGGCCATGCCAAAGTTCAACCAAATTGTTTAGGCCCCACATAATTGCTTAAAATAGAGTTTTCTTGCCTTGTCTTTTACATATATGCTTACATGAAGTTCAAACAAAAAGAGTGCTACAATGATTTTTCAATTCTGAAATCTATGAGGATAATTGTTGCATCGAAATATTTTCAATAACATAAAAATCAACTTTGACGACATCAAGAGGCATAGTAATTTTTATTTTTAATTTTTATAGACTATTTGCAGAAATAACCCAAGTACAAAGTTCTACTTGCATCCATACTAAAATCTATTTTGCCTTGAAAGACTAGAGTCTGGATGAGTTTAAGGTTACAAAGTAAATGATAAAATAGTTTTTTATTTTTTATCCGAGCAGAGCTCAAAAGTTAAGCTCATCAAATGAGTAATGTATCAAAACTTCGAATGATTGAGTAAATCGATTAAAATTGAGTTAAACTTATGTCGATACCACAAAGACTCGGCAGCATTCCGACATTCTTTTCACTATGCGCATAACTCCAGGATGCACATTGATTAATCTTCGTGACTCGTGGGAAAATTATAAACTCCTTATATTCTGATCAGACATTTCAAGAATTTGATAAGGGACATGAGGGCAATTGTAACCTTTGAATTGCCCGACGTAGGTATTATTCTAAGGGGGAAAAAAAAGAGAGAGATATTTTATTTCTCGCGGGTGACCCCCTCCACACGCCGAATTTCGTCCTCGAAGAACTCAAATAGCATCCAACTAACTAACGCCAGGTGGTCCCCACCAACCTCCTTTCCTACGTGGCCCGTCCACGCCGAAGTGCGGCACAGGAGGAGGAGGAGGAGGAGGAGGGCATGCGCGGGCCCCACGTTTCCCTTTCGGGCGATATCTGAAAGCTATAGCTACAGCCGGGCATCGACACTTTGGCCGCCGTGTGTCAGCGATCTGCCTGCCGCTCTCTGATGGATCGCTTTTTCCATCAGAAGAGTCCAAAGCAGCTTCTTGCTTTTTTTCTTCATATAACCAGCCCGATGAGCAGAGAGGGAGAGCAGAGTTAAAGGCACTCGCATTTTCTCAAGAAAAGCAAAGATTGATCGCCGAGGACTGCGACCGAGAGCAATGGAGGAGAGCGGAAGTCGTCACGGATTGAAGGTGCTGTGCATCGTGGAGGAGGCAAAGACGAAGGCGGCGGCAGCGGAAGGAAGGGAGGCGCGTATCGGAGCCAAGAGGGGCGGGGTGATTCCGGCGAAGAGGAGGCTGGTGAAGAGGATGATGTGGGACCGCGTTGTGAATTGGGTATGTTCTGCCTTCGGTTCTTGCTTCTGCTCTTCTGCTGCTTGCTCCCAGCCGGTTCGAGCCAAGAAGACGAAGGTGGGTGCTGCAGAAGTCCTTCCTATGCTTAGAAAGCATTAGTGTTGCTGATGAAAGACCCTGAAGACTGTTTCTGTTAATTCTCTCCCTCCCTCCCTCCCTTCCCCTACCCCTGTGTCCGAGTCCCGGAGAAGAAGTTCTGATGAATTGATCGTGGAAATGAATGATTTTTATTTTCAATGTCTAGGTCCGAGGATGTTTAATATATGACAAAATTCTACTCCGAGAGTTAATTTCTTGCGATATTGTCATAAGCAGGGCAAAGCAGAGCATTCACTTTTGTTTTTCTTCTTTTACGCATCAGATTGGCGCTTCAAAATGGGTATTCTCGGTTAGCTGAAGAGGATTATGTCCATATTGTATGCACCATTATGACATCCGTATTCCGTGGGGTTTGGTATCGTTAGGTGATTTTTTGTTTAACTGTAGCCTGGCTTCAATGAGAGTGAGAGAGAGAGAGAGAGAGACCGTTTTGTCGGAATCCTTTTTGTAATTTTTTGAAGTTTTAAATATTCCTCCCCCTTTGAAAGAACGAAAGCGAAAACGACAAGTACGTATTTTCTTGTGGAAACAAGCAGAATATCATTTGAGAGCAGTTCCGATCGTATCGTACCACGTCTTTCGTCTTTCTTTCTTCTTTTTAAGGCAGAAAAAGGGAAAGAAAGCGGTGAGGAGAGAAGTAGAGAGAAGCAACCCCTTCCAACCCCGATCAAAAGAGACCTTAAAGAAGGCAACCATGGACGTTTTCTTATCCCAAAACGATGAAAGCCCGTCATGAACTCGAAAGGGTTTCTTTTTGTTCCCTTTCCTTATCCCCAAAAAAAGACAAACCGGTGTAGTCAAAATGACTGAGGATTTGAGGCTGACCAACCCATATCATTTAGTGAATTTAAGGATTTTACTCCATGGATTTTCGTTACTTAAGATCGATGATATCGGAGATTCTTCATATAAACCGTCCTAAAAATGAAAATATTGGAGTCATAAGTCTTCTTTTTCAATTGGAATATTTCATATGTGATTGCGGAAAATAAATTAGTATGTTCATCTTATGATGGGCCTTCATGATTTTTAAGAATTCGGTGTGGTGTATTCGAGTAATTTTGAAGAATTTAGCCCAATTCGGACTCCAAAGAGACCACTATTTCAAGAGTAGCCCCAAAGAGATGACACATTATCATTAACTTGCCTAAGGGCTAAGGAGGGGTTAAGGAGCTCTAATTTGGCTTTCATAAAGTGAATGATCTAATAGATTCTGCTTATAATACACACTCTTAGCTGTTAGCCACTTGCCACTTTCCACTTGCTAAACTTACTTTCTTCAACAATTTTCTATGATAATCTCTTTCACTCTGGTCCATTACAAAGCTTTTTTTCCTAAGAAAATTCCTGGAAAGGGCACAAGGGTGCTGTCTCCATGATGACGAGGAGCAAAGCCAAATCTAGATGTTGAATTTAGACGGCACCAAGGCAGGACCCCTCCAAGATTGTTTTCATCTCGTCACAAACTCCACATAACATCAATGGTAGCTTACCTCCTTGATATATAGACATTGTGAATTGACATGTCATATTATCAATTATGGTTTTCTCAACATATTAGTGACCGTTGGATTAGATTGTATTTGCCATTTTAAGCAAATTGATAGTACATCCAATTTGCACAGGTTCTCGAGTTAATGATGACCACTCGAGAAAGGAGGGTAGTCCTATCCCAAGTGATACTTGAAGGTTGAATAATTGAAACCCAACTACGAAGCCACTGCCTTGTTGATGGAGCAAAACGAACTTTGTGGAGAAAGTATAAAAAGTCTTAAATTTATTGTATTTGTATCAACTCAATCGTAAACATTTTACTTAGACTAATTTAATTTTAAACATTTTTGCATCTGTACCAATTGAATCCATCAATTCAATTTTGATAAGATATTGCTTGTATAGATGTCGGCCATTTTACTTGGCACGATTAGTAATAAAGTGCACAAACTTTACATTTTTTAATATTTTTTCTGAATTTTTTTATTTATCATTTTTTTTTATCACAACCAACAACAATTGTGGCACTCACTCAGGCTATCGCCAAAGTTAGATTTGGCGAGGATAGTTCTCACTTAGCCGCAAGTAGAGGTGTTAAATGGGTTGCACAACCCATTTATGTACCCATTTATGGTTAAATGGGTTATTAATGGGTCAAGCTTTCTTTCATAAAACACCCATAATGGGTTTTAATGAGTCAAGACTAAGATATATGGGTTTTAAATGGGTTAGAGAGTTGACCCATTTATGACCCATTTATCAACCCATTAAAAATGAACCCATTTATTTTCACTCAAAACCTCACCATCTCTCTCCTCTCTTTAACTTTACAAATTTTTTTATTATAAAAACCGAAATTATAATTATAATTATAATTTTTTTTTTATTTTTTTTTTTTTTTTTTTTCTTTCTTCTTCCTCCGATCGCCGACACGGTGATGGCCAGCGATCGGCGTTGGGCGAGCTCGAGCTCACCGGATCTGGCGAGGTGGAGGACTCGTCGACGCCGGTGAAGGGCGAGCTCGAGCTCGCCCGACACCGGCGAGCCTCGAGCTCGCCCGGATCCGGGAGAGGCGGAGGCCTCGCTGACGTCCGGCGAGGGGCGAGCTCGAGCTCGCCCGACGCCGGCGAGCCTCGAGCTGGCCCGATCTGGAGCCTCGCCGATTTGGCAAGACTCGAGCTTGCCCCTCGGGTTTTGCCCGTCATCTTTGACTCTCTTTCCCTTTTTTCCTCTCTTTCGCTTCTGCTACTGCCCTCCCTTCCTCCTTCGAATTGTTTCGCACGTCTTCGTACGGGGTGGGGATGCTCTTGACGTTGAAGTGAATCCAATGTGCCCCGTCACATGAGATGATGGTGCGCAAGTGGGTGATGCACGAGGATATGTCTCCCTTTCTTACCGTGCTCTCGCGAAATTCGAAATGTCCCGACGAAGGACAGTGTTCATTCATCCACGGTGGATGGATCAGCCGAGTCGAATTCAGAGGATGGACTACGATCGGTGTGGACCGGGTTGACCTATTCAAGGGATGTTATTCCATTCTCGTGTACATTCATGGAGACTACCTATCCGACATCCACATAAATTAATGATCATTTTTCTTTTATAATATTTTTTCCTTGTTGGACTAAACTTGTTAAGTTAGTATGTTCCAAATTTAGCTTTGGCCATATATGTTCATCACCGGACCATTTTTTCGCCTGACTTGAAAATATCCATTTTACGCCGGCGAGCCTCAAGTTGGCCGAATTTTAATTGTTTTTTTTAAATAAAAAATAATTAAAATTCGATTTTTTTTAAATAATTATTTTAAAAATTATAAAAATTGTCCATTAAATTTGTGTTGTATAAAACCATTTTAGCAATATCATTTTAAAAAATATATATATATATATATATATATATATATATAAACTTTTTTAGGTTTCATTAAATGAGTCGGGTATGGGTTGGGTATGAGTCGGGTCGGGTATGGGTAAAAACTTTTGACCGTAATAAATGGGTCATAAACGGGTTAAATGGGTCGATTTGGGTCGGGACCATTTATACTCGACCCAATCCCTACCCAACCCACCCGTTTAATGGGTCTAGCCGCAAGGGTCATGCTCTCGCCAGATTCGGCAGTGACCCCAGAAAAGTAGGGAAAGGCTCGTTTTCTTAGGGAACCCCTATTGCTACGGACAAATTTCATCAGGTGGGGGAATCTTTCGCAAGCATTAAAAAATTGGGGTAGCATCGTCGGCACTCGAAAACAATACGGTTCATTACAAACCCTTCCTTTTGGCGAGAAAGTTCCGATGTTGTAGATCGGGATTTCAATTTCTTGGAATGCGCCCCCCAACCTTCCAATTTGGACCCCAAACTGACGTGTCCCTCTTGCTTTCACCTCTAGGCTCCATCCGGTGGAGTGACGACATGACCCGACTTTTTCCATAATATAGAAGACGAGAGAGAAAAGCAAGAGGATAAAGTCGGGGGTCCTATTCCTATGTGACACCACATGTATTTTGATATCTCTATATCATTCGTAAGGAAAAAAGAAATAGCATAAAGCGCAACAATCTACTGACTTTCATGAGATTTATATCATATTGCACAAAACCCACTCCCATATGAATCTTTGATAGACGATAGGGGTGAGAGTGGTCGCATGAATTTTATTAAAGATTATTCTCGGAGCACTCGTTAATACAACCCAAATCACACTTACACAAACAAAGTTAGATATCTATATCAAAATTTGTCGAAGTGAGCCAAATTGACAGGGAGCGAGGTTAGTATAGATATCTAATTTAAAAACGAGTAATGTTCTACTTTCGTGTCAAAACTTAGAGTACCATTAAATTTTCAAAAATTATGAAAAAAATATTATATCAATCTAGGTATTAATAATATTCACATCATGAAAATTTCAGATGTTTCAAGTTGCAAAAGCTAACGTATGTCGGTAGAGCACCCTTAGAAAACCTTAGCCCTAAAAAGTTCAAGCTATATCGATCATTTTGTCTACCTCCTTGGCCTATTGCACCCTGAAAACCTCCGGTCCGTGACAAGTGATGATAGGATCATTAACTTCTGGCTTTTGAATTGCAGGTGGTGCATAGTGGTCAAGGCACAAGCTAAACATTAATAGTGGGTGTGAAACTCTTGTGATAACGACGGCACATACGACTCCAAAGGAGATCCGGGTAGCTCCTCACATTTTTTATTAATCTGAAAAAGAATGTAGTGGAAGCAGACGAAACTGACGAGGGGGTTGAAATAATTCACCGTGCATGTCATGGGAAAAGCAAATGAGTAAAAGGGACCACATGGCAAGGCAACATTTCAACGAGGTCGAAGATGTCAGGGACCGGGTAAGTGCTCAGGTAGGTCCGACGTCTAGGTTGACAGACCCTCTCCCAGTCCTCATCACGCCGAGCGTGGGAGTACTTCGTCTGTCTTGTATTGGGAAAAAGGAGAGGACAAGTTGCCCATCCCTCCGCATATAAAAAGTGGGGGAAGGCTTGGCCGAGTTCCTACCATTCCCATTTGGGGGCGCGGAGAGTGATCGGAATCGGAGAGACCAGCTTCGCCCTCCTCGGCATTCGAAGAGGGCAACGGAGAAGTGAAGCAGAGGAGGAGATGGAAGGAATGGCGAAGGAATTTGCAGAGCCCGAGTTCGAGAGGCTCAGGAAATCCGGAGGAGTGATCCCCCCGAAGAAGAGATCGGTGAAGAGAATGATGTGGGATCGCGCCGTGAGTTGTCTTGTTGCTTCTTGCTTTTCGTCTCCTCCTCAAGCGCTTCAGACCCAGAAAAAGAAGACGAAGAAGCAGAAGAAGAAGATGGTGTTTCCGACGCCTGCCGAGGGGATCGTTCCCCTGCCAAATTAGTAATCGCCTACTCGCGATTCTACGCTTTTTCATTTCTGACATTTTAAATTTCTTGTTGCTGTTGCTGCTGCTGCTGCTGCTGCTGTTGCTGCTGTTGCTGTTGTGTTGGGTAGAATTCGCTTTCAGGGAATCCCAGTATTACTAAAATGGATTCGCTGCTCTTACTTTTTCCTTTTTCCTTTTCCTTCTCTTGTGATCACCTCAGCGTTTTTCCTTTTCCAGGGGTTACAGATTTTCATCTCCCACAATTCTAGCTTTGATCAACTTTTAGCCCTTTCTGGGTAAATATGGGACTTTCAATTTACCTTTTCCTTTTGAATTTCCCCCTCCCCTTTTCCCACCAATCATGGGTTTAGTTAACATGCGGAAACAGAGCATGTAGAAACAGGGAAAAACGAACGGTGGTCTTGGGAGGGGATAAAGCAGACAATTGGGTCGCTCTGAACCTGAATTTATGCTGTAGCAAAAAAATAATAATAATAAAAATAAAGAAATAATCCTGGGTTTATGCATCTGTGAATGCAGAAAGGAAAGAACTTGGTGCATTCGCACGGAACTAGCACAGAGAGAGAGAGAGAGAGAGAGAGAGAGAGAGTCGGTGTCGTTTTTCTTTCTTTGGGCAGAGGCTGGCGATGTCGTTTTGACTAGTTGTTGAGGTTCGTTAAATCTGGAGATGGTGGCAGTACAGAAACCTTCAACTAAAACGTGCAATTTCCGTAGATTTTTTCCTTTCCTGAAGGTTGGGGTCAGTTTTTAGAGCTAACATGCTCGAAAATTTGCTCATTAGCTCTCTCGCGTGAAATTCAAATCGATAATGATGAAATCCGAATAATCAGTAGAATAGATTTCTACCCTTTTCTTTTTAGGCGAACGCTTTTCTTTTTTTTTTAAAGGAGAAATAAAATTTAAGGTCTGAAAAGAAATTAAGGGGAAAAAAATCAACTTTCGGACAGAGCCGGAAACGACCTCCTTCCGCTCTCCCGCCGGCGCCAGATTGGCAAAACTTGTGGGCGACGTTTCAACCCACCACAAAAAAATGAAAAAGAAGTATCGAATTATTTTTTTCAGTGCGCAGCAGATCTGGAACCTGCGAAGTGTGGGCGTGACATCGAGGAGCCGACACCAGCTTTGAGACAAATTTGTGACGTAAGGGTGATGACGTCGCGAGAAAGGGATAAGGTTTGGGAGATGGGCTATTTTGCTTTTTAAAGAAAGTAAAATGGCCCATTGCTGAAAGAGGAAGCTCCTCAGATGTGCACGAGTGCATGATAGGTTGATGTTAATTGTATGTCTCGCATCGAATACGGGGGAATGAGTAGAGTATCTTATAACTTGATTCTACGATTCCTAAGGACTGAATTTTTTTACTTTTGAAATCGTGGATTCGTATGTAGGTCTCACTGGATTTTGCGGTCCAAAGTTTACTCGATACAGATATCAAATTCCGTTAATAAGTTTATGCAATCGCATCACTAGCCAATAAGGGTGTTTTTAATAACTATTCTGTTCATAGGAAAAAAAATTATTTAAAAATGATTCTTTTTTTTTTATTTCGCTCCTAAGAACAAATTATAAACATTTAAAGGCATTTAATAATTGTATAAAATTTTTATTTTCAAGATAAAAATACATTTGATGTGATTATTAATTTTTTTATTTGAAATTTTAAATATTTTGTTGTATTTTTCTTTCTTCTTCTTCTTCTTCTTTTTTTTCATTTTCTCTTTTTCTTCTTCCTTCTTTGTGGCGGGTCACTGGCAATGGCGGTGGCTAGCGACTGGCTGGGGTGAGGTTCAACGAGTTTGTCGAAGGTTTACTTGGCCACCGCAAGCCTCGATCTCATTGGTGGCTTGGTGAGGCTCGTCGGGCTGGGTGAGGCTCGTTTGGCCATTAGTGAGGCTCAACCTCACCAGATCTGCAAGGTCGAGGCTCATGGTGGCTAGACGAGTTTGCCAAACCTCGCCCAGGTGGGTGGCGGCCATTATTGGTGGCGACGGTAGCCAGCAGTGTTCGATGACCAGTTGTGGGGAAGAAGAAGAGAGAAGGAAAAGAGCAAAAGAGAGAGAGAGAGAGAGAGAGAGAGAGAGAGAGAGAAAAGAAAAATAGGTTTGGGCTTGATTTTGAAATTGTTCTCAGGAACGAATAAGTAACATTTTTCTACTTTTTGATTTTGCTCTAAATCTATTTTCGAGAACAAAAAATTTACCAAACGAATTTATGTTTCAAATCTATTCACAAGAATAAAAGAATAGAATCAGTCACCTTTCGCGAGTTTCCAAACGCACCCTAAATTCACCATTGGAAATGATAAGCTATGCTTAAGCTTGGTCCAATTAAGAAATAGTTTTGTGACTATAATAAGTCTCTTTGCCTCTCGTGATTTGCTTAAGGAATATGTTTATTAGATGATGAACCCACTTTTAATTAACTTAAAGTCGAAAAGCATCATGAAAAAGACCATGCACAAATATACATATTAGTATTTTCTGTTTTAAAAGCGTTACAGTCCGGTGTTAAAGTTAATTTACATTAGCCGTTAAAGTTGAGGAAAAAGAACGAAAAGTTGAAAAGATCAAAATATTCACGAGCCATTAAATTCATATTCTCAGGAACCTGACACGATTCAAGCAGAAGTCAAAGATTTCCATCCTGAACGTACGCCATTTTACTGTGAATCTGACTTTTTCAAGGATTTTTTCCAAGGAAAATGCTGTACGTAGAGAAAACTTTGTACGCAAGCCTCCTCGTCGTCGATCTGTTATTATTCAATTCCAGCTAACGCATCAAAGGTGACGAAGGTCGTTCATTGAGAAAGTTCCGAAGGTTCATTGAGGACGTTTTCTCCCAATGGTGTGTATAAAGTCCTTTTTTTCATTATCAAATAAACTATTGTAATTGAGGATGGTTATACGGTTTTCATACACGCCAAATTCTGTGGCGTATGCTTGTTAGATGCCATGAGCATTGAACTAAGACAGCTAGGATAAAGAAAACATCTAATTATTTGGTGCACCAATTATCTAATTATCTTAAGGATTAATATTATTAAAAACATCAAACTATACTACTACGACATAAATATCCCAAACTTTTTTTCATAAAAAACCATGAACTCATATTGATATAATAAATATGCTTTGGATGGAACTGTAATAGAGAGTATATATGCCATATATGTATGAGTTTGGCATTTTTCATCACAAAAAAAAAGAAAAAAAGATAAGGGTATTTATTTCACAGTGATCAAGTTTAAGGTTTTCGGTAAAAAAAAAAAGTTGGGGATATTTATGTAATAGTGAGTATAGTTTAAAATTTTTTGTGGTATTTTCCATTTATCTTTAAGTGTGTTTGCCTATATTAAGTTAAATTCCCCAACATGTACCAATGTCTTCTACAAAAGGAACGAATGTTCCTAATGGCTACATAAAATTTAATCAAGTCAATTGATGAACTATGCGACGAAAAATATTGCTTGATATGCTTTGTGATATTTAATGTTCATTGCATCCAAAAGCACAAATCCTTGAAATCTCGTTACGGAATAGATCGTCGACTAACTCTACAATTTTCTCGTGACACTTAATGGGATATGCATTCATATGTTGTTTGCGGTTCTATTCAATAACATTCTCAACTCAAATAAGAGAAATCCCTCTCCTAGTGGTCAAGTCTTGATTTAGTGGTCAATTCTTGATTTGGTAGATTTAATATGGTTTTGTCATGTCAAGACACTACTAAAATGAGAAACATATCTTAACAATACAAACTTAGTTGACAATAAATCACAAGGTATTACCTAACGGTCTCATAGTTTTGATCAAAAAAGGGCAAAGGCGGGGGGAGCCTCGCAAACCGACGGAGTGGGTGGTCCGAAATAAAGTGCAGAAAGACGGTCTCCATTCTCGGAGCGAATATATATCTTTTCTTGTCTTCGTGACAAGACCCGACGAAGGAAGGTTTGAATAAAATACTAGTAGTCCCTTCGATACGCTAAAGCCAAAAGAAGCATAGAAAAGTCAGTCAAGTGATTGGAGGCCATCCCCCATGAATCTTCGCTTTCCCATGAGAAGGGGACTAACCTAGAAGTTTCTTAACTTGTATTTTCGCTCAATTTTTTCAGAAAAAGGAGAGTTATGTTGCATCCGGGTAGGGGCCTGGACCTTGGCGTCGAGACAAGTGGCGTGCGTTTACACCTCCATAGAAATTACTCTTAATCAGGTCTACTTACACACGCCAAAAGGTGCGGCGGACTTAACCGATTCATAAGTAGTCGGATTTCACGTGTTCTTTGATTATTTTAAAAAGAAAAATCGAGAGATAGATTAAGATCATATAAACCAAAATTATATAAAATCCATAACTAAGATCTTAATTCGCGAAGAATTTAATCGGGTGCTTAATTTATCCATGCTCGATCCATGAATCAGATATTGAATACGAATAATAAGTACTGAGTAGCACTCATGCTCCCATCAATTTGTTTCATGAGATACACTTATTTTGGAAATTTCATCGGTACTCTCAAAAGCCCCAAGGAGTGACTGAATGAATATGATGTGACGCATAGCATATTCCATTCTGGAATTTTTTGGAGTGAGGATTCGGCCAGGTGTCAAATCCTTGAGACAACGGCGCAGCGATCATGCTTGTTCATCGTCCTCATTACCTTTATATGTTTCCTCTTTTTCCCCTTATCACATTTCTTGGAATTTTCCCTAGTGCGTGGACCATGCAACGGTTCAACCGAATCGTTTCAACTATCCCAGGCCCTCCAAAGTTACTTAAAATAGAGTTTTCTTGCTTTTTCTTTTGCATATATGCTTTACATAATGTTCGAACAAAAAGAATGCCACATTGATTCCTTAATTGTGAAATCCACAAGGATAATTGTAACATCGAAATACTATTGATAATGTTAAAAAAACCTTTGACAGTGTCAAGAGGCATAGTAATTTTTTTTTTTTTTTAAAAGTAAGTTCAAAGTTCTACTAGCATTCATACTAAAATCTACTTTGCTTGAAAGATTAAAGTACGGATGAGTAAAAGTTAAATAAATAAACAAAAGTAAACATTTATCCATCTAGAGTTGAAAAAACAAAATCATCAAGCTAGTAATGCATCGAAACTCCAAAAGATTGAGTAGATCAATTAAGTGAAGTCCAACTTCCATTGATCCCATAAAACCTCAATAGCATCCCGGTAGTCTTATCCATATGCGCATAACTCTAGGATGCACATTGCTTAATTTTTGTGAATCACAGGCAAATTATAACAACCTTGCCACAACTTGTGATAACTTTATATTTTGATCAGATTTTCTCAATAATTCGATAAGGGACATGACAGACATTGTAACCTTCAAATTGGCCGAGGTAGATAGCATTTTAAAAAGAGAGAAAAAGAAGAAATATAAAATTATTTATAAATCGCTTTATATCGCCTCTTCGAAAGCTAATATACTTCGTGAAAGTGACTCCCTCGACACGCTTCGTCCGCGGAGAACTCAAATAGCATCCAAATAACTAAACCAATCCAGGTGAATTAAAAAAAAAAAAAATCTAAACCAATCCATTCCACGCGGAAGTGCGGGACAGAAGAACCGCCGGCGCGTCTTTGGCCGCCACGTGTCGCCTGAAATATCCCGCTCTCCATCAGACGGAGCCCTTTTTGTCCAAAGCGGCTTCTTCCCTTTTACTTAATATGACCAGGCCGATGAGCAGAGAGGGAACGAGAGGGAGAGAGAGGGAGCTAAAGGCGCTCGCATTTCCTCAAGAGAAGAAAAGATCGAGATCGAGAGCGATGGGGAAGAGCGGAAGTCACGGATTGAAGGTGTCGTGCGTCGTGGAGGAGGCGAAGATGAAGGCGGCCGCGGCGGAAGGAACGGAGGCGCGTGACCGAGGCAAGAGGGGAGGGGTGATTCCGGCGAAGAGGAGGCTGGTGAAGAGGATGATGTGGGAGCGCATTGCGAATTGGGTTCGTTCTGCCTTCGGTTCTTGCTTTTGCTCCTCTGCTGCTCGCTCGGAGCCGGTTCGAGCCAAGAAGACGATGGTGGGTGCCGCAGCAGTCCTTCCTCTGCACGGAAAGCATCAGTGCTGCTGATGAAAGACACTGAAGACTGTTTCTGTTAATCCTCTCTCTCTCTCTCTCTCTCTCCCCCCCTTCTCCTCCCCGTGTGTCTGAGTCCCGGAGAAGAAGTTCTGACGAATTGATCGTGGAAATAAATGATTTTGATTTTCAATAACTGGGTCCGAGGATGTTTAATATATGAGAAATTCTACTCCGGGAGTTAATTTCTTGCGATATTGTCATAAGCAGGGCAAAGCAGAGCAGGGCAAAGCAGAGCAGGGCAGAGCATTCATTTTGTTTTTCTTCTTGTTTCCGCATCAGGTGGGCGCTTTGAAAATGGGTATTCTCAGTCAACTGAAGAAGATTATGAACATGTTGTATGCGCCATTATGACATCCGTATTCCGTGGGGTTTGCCCTCGTTGAGTATTTTTGTTCATCTGTAGCCTGGCTTCAATGAGGGACAGAAACAGAGATTGTTTCGTCGGAATTCTTTTTGTAATATTTTAAAGTTTTAAATACTCCTCCCCCTTTGAAAGAACGTAAGCGAAAACGGCAAGTACGCATTTTCTTGTAGAAACAAGCAGAATATCATCTTTTTTACTTTTTTCTTCTGCAGCCTGAGAGCATTCCCATCGAATCGCACAACCCCTTTTTTCCTTTTGTCTTCTTTCTAAGGCAGAAAGGGGAAGAAAGCGTAAGGAGAGAAGTGGAGAGAAGCAACCTTTTCCAATCCCAATTAAAGAAACCTTAAGGGAGGCAACCATAGACGTTTTCTTATCCCAAAACGGCGAAGCCCATCATGAACTCGAAAGGGTTGCTTTTTGTTCCCTTTCCTCACCCAAAAAAGAAAGACAAACCGGTGTAGTCAAAGTGACTGAGGACTCGAGGCTGACTAAACCATATCATTTAGTGAATCTAAGGATTTTACTCTACGGATTTTTCGTTACTTAAGATTGATAAGATATTCTTCACATAAACAATCCTAAAAATGAAAATATTGGAGTCGTGATTTTTTTAATTGGAACATTTCATATGCGATTGTGGAAAACAATTAGTAGGTTCACCTTTATGGTTTTTAAAAATCACGTGCGTTGTATTCGAGTGAATTTGAAGAATTTCACCCAATTCGGACTCCAACTAGACCACCATTTTGAGAGTAGCCCCAAAGAGATGACAAAATGTCACTGACTCACCTAAGGGCTAAGGAGCTCTAATTTGGCCTTCATTAAGTGAATGATCTAAATAGATTCTGCTAATAATGCACACTCTTAGTTGTTAGCCACTAGCTAAACTTACTCTCTTCAACAATTTTCTATGATAATCTCTTCGCTCTGATCCATTACAAAGCTTTTTTTCCTAAGAAAATTCCTAGAAATGGCACAAGGGTTCTATCTCCATAATGATGAGGAGCAAAGCCAAATCTAGATGTTGATGTAGACGGCACCAGGGTAGGACCCCCAAGGATTGTTTTCATCTCGCCATAAACTCCACTTAACATGTGGAAGCTATTTCATTAATATATAGACATTGTGAATTGACATGTTATATCGTCATCTATGGTTTTCTCAACATACTAGCAACTGTCGGATTAGATTGTATCTGTCATTTTAGGCAAATTGATAGTACATTTGATTTGCACAGGTCATCGATGTTGAGAGTGGGATTTCAATTTCATGGAATGCACCCCCCTCCCCCCTCCCCCAACCTTCCAATTTGGACTCGAAACCGACGTGTCGTGTCCCTCTTGCTTTCCCCTCTAAGCTCCATCCGGTGGAGTGACAACATGACCCGAACTTTTCCATAATAAAGAAGACAAGAGAGAGAAAAGCAAGAGGGCAAAGTAGGGGATGTCATATTCCTATGTGACATAACATGTATTTTGATATCTCTATATCATTCGCTAGCGAAAAAAGAAATAGCATAAACGCAATGATCTACTAAGGTTCACAAAGTCAAAACTTTCATGAAATTTATATCATATTACACGGAACCCACTTCCACAAGATTCTTTAATAGACGGTGGGGGGCAAGTGGTCACGTGAATCTTATTAAAGATTATTCTCGGAGCACTTATTCATACAATCCAAATCACAATTAAACAAACTAGCTCAGATGTCCGTCTCAAAATCCATTGGAGAGCCAAAGCGATAGAGAGTGAGGTTAGTATGGATATCTTATCTAAAGGCGAGCAACGTTCTACTTTCACATCAATACTTAGAGTACCATATACAAGTCAAATTATACATCGATCTAGATGTTCATATTTACATCATGAAAATTTCAGGTATTTCAAGCTGAAAAAGCTAAAGTAAATCGGTAGAGAACCCTAAGGAAATCTTAGAAGCCTAAATTGTTTGAGGCATATCGATCATTTTGGCTATCTCCTTGACCTATTGTGCCTTGAAAGCATCTAGTCCGTGACAGGTGATGACGGACTTGCCAACCTCAGGCTTTCGGATTGCAAGTGAGATGCAGTAGTTATGACATAAACTGAACATTGGTATAAAACTCTTGTGATAACGGCCACAGAAACAAATCCGAAGGAGATCGTGGTCGCTCCTCACGTTTTTCATTTATCTGAAAAAGAACGTAGTAGAAGCAAATGAATCTGACGAGGTGAAATAATTCACCGTGCGTGTCATGGGAAAAGCAAAAGCAGATGACAAGATAAGCAAATGAGTGAAAGGGACCACACATGGCAAGGCAACATTTCAACGAGGTCGAGATGTCAAAGACGGGGTAAGTGCTCAGGTAGGTACGACGTCTAGGTTGACACACACCATGTCCCGGCCCTCATCACGCAAGAGTGAGAGAGTGCTTCTTCTGTCCTGTGTTGGGAAAAAGGAGAGAGAACAAGTTGCCCATCCCTCTGCATATAAAAAGTGGGGGAAGGCTTCGCCAAGTTCCAACCATTCCCATTTGGGAGCGCGGAGAGCGATCGGGAATCGGAGAGATCAGCTTCGCCCTCCACGGCATTCGAAGAGGGCAACGGAGAAGTGAAGCAGAGGAGGAGATGGAAGGAATGGCGAAGGAATTTGAAGAGCCCGAGTTCGAGAGGCTCAGGAAATCCGGAGGAGTGATCCCCCCGAAGAAGAGATCGGTGAAGAGAATGATGTGGGATTGCGCCGTGAGCTGTCTTGTTGCTTCTTGCTTTTCGTCTCCTCCTGAAGCACTTCAGACCCAGAAAAAGAAGAAGAAGAAGCAGAAGAAGAAGATGGTGGTTCCGACGCCTGCCGAGGGGATCGTTCCCCTGCCAAATTAGTAATCGCCTGCTCGCGATTCTAGGCTTTTTCATTTCTTGTTTAAATTTCTTGTTGTTTCTGCTGCTGCTTTGTTTTTTGTAATTCGCATTCACGAAATCCCAGTATTACTTAAATCGATTCGCTGCTCTTCCTTTTTCCCTTTTTTCCTTTTTCTTCTCTTGTGATCGCCTCAGCTTTTCACCTTTTCCGGGGGTTACAGCTTTTCGTCTCCTAGTTCGGTTTCATTTCCAGGTGTGACTCTCGTCCCACAATTCTAGTTTTTATCAACTCCAGCACTTTCTGGGTAAACATGGGAATTTCGATTTTCCTTTTTTCTCTCGAATTGCCTTCTTCCCTTTTGCTATCAGTCATGGGTCTAGTTAACATGCGGAAACAGAGCATGCAGAAACAGAGAAAACGAACGGCGGTCTTGGGAGGGGATAAAGCAGAGAATTGGGTCGTGCTAGTTAAAATATTGTCGTCCTCCGCAAATTCGGTATCTCTGAACCGGAATTCATGCTACAGCAAAAAAAGAAAAAAGAAAAAGAAATAAACATATAATCCGGGGTTTATGCATCTGTGAATGTAAAAAGGAAAGAACTCGGTGCTCTCGCACGGAACATGGAGAGACAACACAGAGAGAGAGAGAGAGAGAGAGAGGGAGAAAGAAGAGAGAGAGTCGGTGTCGTTTTTCTCGGTGTCGTTTTTCTTTCTCTGGGCAGAGGTTGGTTGGTGATGTCGTTTGGACCAGTTGGTGAAGTTCGTTAATGCTGGGTCCAACGGAGCATGCAGAAACGGGAAACAAAAACGAAGAAAAAAAAAAAGAGAACGGGGATCTTGGGAGGGGATAACGAGAATCGGGTCGTTTTAGTTGGTAGACTGTCGTCCTCCACAGATTCGGCATCTTTGAACCCGGATTTATCCTATGCTAAAATAAATAAATAAAAGGAGCAAACCTGGGTTTTTACGCATATGTGAATAGAAAGAGGAAAGAACTTGGTGCTCTGGCATGGAAAGTAGCAGGAGCAACAAAGAGATATACATACGGAGAGAGTGAGAGTCAGTGTCGTTTTGCCCGCTGGCGTGAAATTCAAATCAATAATGAGGAAATCTGAGTAATCAGTAGAATAGATTTCTACCCTTTTCTTTTTTTAGGCGGACGCCTTATTTTTTTCAACGGAGAAATAAAATTTAAGGTCCGAAAAGAAATTAAGGGGAAAAAGAATTTACTTTCTGACAGAGCCGGAAACGACCGTCTCAGGCGCTCCCGCCGACGCCAGATTGGCGAAACTTGTGGACGACGTTTTAACCCCCCCAACTTAAAAAATGAAAAAGAAAAACAGCGAATGAAAAAAAAGTCTCGAATTACTTTTTTCAATGCGCAGCAGATCTGAAACCTCGGAAGTGCGGGCGTGACATCAAGAAGCCGTGACGTAAGGGTGATGACGTCGCCACAAAGGGATAAGGTTGGGAGATGAGCTATTTTGCTTTTCAAGGATTTTTATGTCGAATTAGTCGCCATTTTACGGCGTTTCAATGGATCATAAGTGTACGGCTCAAATAAAAAAAGGATTATAAGTGGGGTTTGGTCCTTGATTGTGTTTTGCCTTTTCCTTTTTTGAAAATGGCGAGTATCCACACCATCTTTTGAAGCGCACGGGAAGTTGGTACAGCAGAACTTTTAAGAATGATGGGAAATCTTGAAGATGAGGAGGAGCATGTCCATCATGATGTGTCATTTCCTTATTTCATAAGGAAAACGAGGACATCGTGCGCCGGCAGCCGACATCAGAGTCCAACCACAGAAGCAATGTCGCGAGTGGGCCCCTTTCGATTTACGTTAATCTCACGAGTCTTAATTATTGAGACAAAGATCGAGACGCCCACATAGAACAGCCTCGCATATTGCCGAGTGCAAATAATATCCCCGTTGTGCTACCCGTTTTGACTTTAGTTCTCATCTTATCTAACTTACGAGATCGTAGGCTATTTCATGATAAAAAAAAAAGAGGGAAAAGAATGGGACGTGGTCCATCTATTGTATAGAACTTTTGTCTAACTTATGTCTTGAACATTTGTTACCATGTGTGAAGAGATCTCCTATCAGTTTTGACACTAATAAGGTTATAGTAATGGGCTCGTAGGCCTCAAACGAGCTTTTAATTTCAAGTAGACTAAACGATCTTTAATCAAACAGAACATTCCAAAGCAAGTATTAAAGAACACTTAAGATAATGCCTACAAAGAGTATTTGTGCTGATCATCTCACCCTTTTGCTCATTAAAATATTTAAGCAAGTAGAAGTATCTTTCGTTTATTTAGTGTGGATACTTGATAGCGATCCGACTAAATTAATTAGGTTGACTGTTTACCCTATAATTATATATATGAAAATTAAAAATAAAAATTCTCTAAAAGAAAGTTAAAAAGCCCATTACTGATGGGGGAATCTCCCGGGATGTGCGCTGGTATATGATAGGTTGATATGAATTGTGTGTCCCACATTAGATATGCATGCATGACTTGAGTGGCCTATAAGTTGATTCGGTTGTTCTTAAAATTGACCATTTTAGAACCCGCTTGCTGGGCTCTATAAATTCTTCACCATATTGTATGCTCAAGTGGGATTTCACCAATAAGTCTATTCCATCTTTGTCCTCTCTCATCTTTAAAGAACTAAAATTTACTACAAATAGCCCTGCTTTGGGGAAAAAAGTCGTAATGTGTACATACTAAATTGAATTCATTGGACCATTAAAAATGATATATTTCAAGTGAAATTACACGGGAATCTTATCAAATCTGATGGTTTGGACTTAGTTTAGGATATGTATTAGATCTATTGAATAATTTGTAAAATGATGTCACTGGGTGAAAAATTCACCATTAAAAGCGATAAAGGCATGCCTGGCTGTACTGCAGATTGGTCCAATCGAGAAATTGTTTTGTGACTCCTAGCCTCTCTGCCTCCTGTCATTTTCTTAAGAAAAATGTTTTATACATGGTGAACGCTCTTTATATATATATATATCTTAAACTAAAAAGTTCACATAGTCACACTTCATTTTTTAAAAGCTTTGCAGAGAGTTCGGCACTGAAGCTAAGTTATATGAGCCGAAGAATTTGAGGAAAAAGAATAAAAAGTTAAGAAAAAGAGAGATTTATGAGCCCTAAAATTTAGATTCTTGGGTGCTAGACATAATTCTAGCAAAAATCAAAGATTCCCATCCTAACTTTATACCATTCTACTGGTAGTCGACCTTTCAAGCAATGTTCTTAGAAAGTGCCGTCCGTAGGGAAGACTGTCTTTGAAAGCCTCGTTGCGTCGATCTATTATGATAATTATATGCTAAAGCATCACAGGTGATGAAATTCTTCTATTGATTGGGCATGTCATGATTGATCCTAATTGATTATCTTGTTACTATAGCCATCTATTGCTTCGTGTACTTTCCATTATGATATATACGGATATATACAAAGATTACATGATTCTCTGTTCCGCATAATTCTTATCTCCATAAATGGTGTGAGGATATTTGTTCAGTGCACCAATAATTTATTTATCTATATGCATTCTCATCTATTAGATAAAAATTCTTGACATGTAATGATATCTTTGGCAAAAAGAATGACCCTTCTCGATCACTACTTAAATTTAATGAGGTTGATAGATGAATTGTACGATGAAATATTTTGCTGCATATGCTTTGTGCAAAAGGTTTCAATATGTAATGTTCATCTAATGTGAAAGCACAAATCCAGGAAATCTTGCTAATGCTTCGAAAGGCAAAATGATTTACATAACAAACTTTTGCTTCACTTTCATTTTTATCGTGGACCTCCATTGGTATACTTTCGTATATTGTCTATGGATCTATTTAATTATAGTCTCGACTCAAATTACAAAATTTTCCTTTGCTTTTTGTTTTGCTTGTTAATCGGGTCAGTTCTCAATGTGTCAGGTTCAGTATAGCCATGTCATCCCAAGGCCCTGCTCATCTGAGAGAGGGGTCTCACCAATACGAACTTAAATTGATAATAAATTACGAGATTAATTTCTAAAATTCTCATTAAAAAGGAGGAACGAAAAAAGTAGGAGTGGTCTGGCAAGTCAACATTATTGGTAGTGAGTAATGAGTGGCGAATGATAAGTCTCGAAAATCTAAGCATGTCTCTTCGGCAGGCAAAAGCATGGAAAGAAGTCAAATAATTGGAGGCCGTCCGCATTATTTTTCACTTATCTTTGAGCAAGGAACGCACTTGGAAGTTTCGTAATTCTTATAGTGGCTAAATTTCGAAAAATTATGTGTGAGCTTAACCAAAACAAGAGAAGTCACTACCCCTTTGTCGCCCTCAGCCGCCCATCTCCAGCCCCTCCTTTCCGCCGTCCCAATATTTGACAACGATTACTCTCGCTTACGGCCTTCAATCTCGCCCGCGACCCCCGACCCCCTCGTTACTCCCTCGTACATTCCCCTATTAAGGCCACCTAATCCCCAACCTTTCTCTATTTACCTGATAACAAAGCCAAATTTGGTACGACATGTCAAATACAAACATGGAAATGAATTTGTTATTTGCATATGAGATAGATCAAGAACCCTCTAGGTTTGCGTAATTGGCTAGAGCACTCAAGAATTTGCAGTTTAGGAATTGGATGAACTCATTTAAATCTCATCAATTATGTATAAACTACTATAAATCAAATTACCAAAAAAGTTCTAAGTCTATTACACTTTTATCGATTTAGTCTTAAACTTTTCAATTGGTGAATATTACACTTTTATCGATTTAGTCTTAAACTTTTCAATTGGTGAATTTGGTCATAAACCTTTCAAAATCATATCAATTTAGTCGTAAAACTTTTGATGATTTGCCAATTTAATCACAAATCTTTTGACTACATAAACCCATAAGGAAGATCATGATCATGAGCAAATTAACCAAGTGCTTTTAACTTATCCATGCTCAATTTATGAGATAGACGTTGAATCAAAGTAATGCAACAATTTTCGCCTCGGTATTATGCAATGACAACACTCATGCTCCCATCAATTTGTTCCCCCACCCCGAGAAAAAACACAAATGATTTTGAACTTTGGTCAAATGTGCAACGAAATCTCTGAATTTCAAATTTGTATAATGTGGTCTTTGAACTTTAGCTTAATGTGCAATACGACTTCTAAAATTTTAATTTATTTAATGTGATTCATTAACTTTTGATACATATTCAGTATAGTTTTAAACTATATGAAAATGTTTAATGTTATTCATAAACTTGAATTAATGAAAAAAATAATACTTGATATTTTCATATAATTTAGCAACTAGATTGAACAATTACCTAAAGTCCAAAACCATATTGAACAAATTTAAAATTAATGACTTACATTGCACGTTGGAATAAAATTTACAAATCATACTGAACAAAATTAAAAATTTAGAAATTATATTATAAATATAATGAAAATTTACCGACCAGTCATGCAATTATTGCATTCGTCACATTATTGCATTCGTCACGACTTACGTGGATGCTGTTAAAGTCCAAAAATTGATTAGATGGTTGCGTCCTTAAAATTTCTTGAGAACTAATAATATAATGTGATGCAGAGTACCTTCGATTCTTGGATTTTGGAGGGACGAGCCGGTTAGGTGGTTAGTCACATCTTCTGGACAATAACGGTGCGGTTGTTCTTTTGTGTGTTACTTGTTCCGTTTTATTTTTGAATTTATTTTTGCTTATTTTCCACATCCCATTTGTTGGACTTTTCCCTAACATTAGGACCATTCCGAATTTCAATCAAATCGGTTTCCAACAGAAAAAAGGACATTTTCTAGGCACTAAATAGTTGCTTAGACTGAGTTTTCTTACTTATTGTTACAGGCTGTTCGCTACAATAACAAGAATATCGAAGCTATCCATCAAATTGAGGGCACATAATTTACATTTTGCACCTATAACTACCACGCACGAGTTTAGCTAGACATAAGTACGACACCAGCAAATATGCATATGAGAGACATATCCGTCATTGTAATTTGTTGAGCATTCAAATACAATTTCAAAGTCCTACTTGCATCCACGCTAAAATCTTCTTTGTTGTAAAAGATTTGGCTTTAGGTGAGATTAAGTTGGAGTTTATGATTTTTTTTTTCAAAAAAAAGAAGATTTATTTGAGTAGAGCTCAAATGTGAAGCTCATCGAGCAAGCTAAGTATCGTCTCTTATTCGTATTAACAACTACCCTAAGTGGGCTCTAGATAATTGAGTAAATTAGTTAAATTAAGTCAAACCTCCGTTGGTTTCACCCCTAGTATTCTTCTCACCATGTGCAATAACGCTGGGATGCACATTGCCTAACCGTCATGACTCATGGACAAATTATGAACACCTCATCTAGTAGCCATGTTGTGTTTTCAAAAATTCAAGTAATGATACGACGGCAATTGGAATTTTCATAATAATCCGCATATATGATATTTTTAATGGAAATTTTATAATCCCTATAAAACTCTGCATGATTTCTTCACATCGCCACCCCCACTCCCAAAGTTAAATCTTTTTATGGGGGCAAAGTCGTTCGACACGCTGAATTTCTAAGGGACAGGAACATGAATTTCCACAAAGAACTCAAACAGCATCAAGCTATCTGAAGAACGGGCGGCCCCACCCTCTCACCTACAGGATTTTCCTGCGTGGCGTGATTGGGGCCCGAATAAGTATTAGCAGAGCCGACATTTCCCTGCACAAGATATGTGAAAGCTGGCGCGAAAGCTGTAGTCCAACATCGACTGTTTGGCGGCCACGTGTCCGTCCCTGGAAGCGACGTGCTCCTTCTCTCGCTGTCTCCATCCGAAAGAAACCCACTTCCGATTCCCCGGCAACTTCTTTTCCCTTATTTTTTTTCTTTATATAACCAGACCACAGAGCGAAGAGAGCCAGGGAGACAGTTGAAGGCACTCGCATTATCTCGAGAGGGGAAAAGATCGATCGCGGAGAGCTGCGATTGAGAGGGATGGAGAAGTGCGAAAGTTATGGGGACGCTATAGGGAGGAAGGTGTTGTGCTTCATGGAGGAGGCGGAGACGAAGACGGCGACGGAAGGAACGGAGGCGCGTTTCAGAGCCAAGAGAGGAGAGGTGATTCCGCCGAAGAAGAAGCTGGTGAAGAGGATGATGTGGGACCGGTTTGTGAATTGTGTTTGTTCTGCTTAAGCTTCTTGTTTTTTACGCTCCTGCGTCGCGTGCGCTCTGAACCGGCTCGAGCCCAGAAGACGATGGTGGGAGTTGCAGAAGTCCTTCCTCTGCCCGGAAAGCATTAGCGTTGCCGATGAAACTAAAGACTGTTTCTGTTAATTCCATTTGCAGTTTCGTGAATTTGAGTCATGTTCAGTGGAGGTTTTGTTTAGAGTAATATGATACTCTCTCTGTCTCTCTCTGTCTCTCCGTCTCTCTGTCTCTGTGGTCGCTGTCTAATGTGGGGATTGTGAGAAATACCAAGTCCCAGAGAAGAACTTCTCATGATTTGTAATGAAAATGAGTGATTTCGATTTTCAATCTCTGGATAATTGATTTTGTGGTAAATTCTTCTCCCGGAGTTAATTTCGCACGATACTTCGTCTGCTTTCAAAAGCAGGGCAGGGCAGGGCAGAGCAGAGCATTCAATTTGTTTTTCTTCTGTTCTCCATCAGATTGGCGCTTGAGAAAAGGGTATTCTCAGTTAACTGAAGAGAAGTGTGTGCATGTTCGATGCGCATATACGACATCCGTATTCCGCGGGGTTCGCTTTCGTTGAGTGATTTTTGTTCATCTATAGGCTGCCTTCGATCACAGAGAGAGAGAGAGAGAGAGAGAGAGAGAGGGAGGGAATTTGTTCGTCAGAATTCTTTTTGTAATTTTTTGAAGTTTGAAATATTCCTCGTCATTCGAAAGACCTAAACAAAAAACGGGAAGTACGTATTCTATTGTAGAAATAAGTAGTATTATAATCCGGTCCGTATCATGGAACCAGTTCCTTAACATTATACGCAAAGACGTGGACACATTTCAATCATTGATTAATATAAATGGTGGGCTGTGCTTGAGCAAAGCACGCACGACCGCTTTCCACCAATTTCTTCAAAAAAAGAACCTTTCTTTTTCAGCCCAAAAGCGAACGTTAACATCCATCGGGCAGTACCGTTTCCCTCCTCCTTTTTCTAAGGCGGAATGGGGAAAGAAAGCAGGAGGTGACCATTTGTTCTCAAGCAGAGCCTTTCTTTTCAGCGCAAAAGCTAGCACGCCATCGGATCGTGCTATTTCTTCTCGTTTTTCTATGGCAGAAAGGGGAAAGAAAACGGAGGCGAGAAGAAACAGAAGCGCCTTTTCCAACTCCAGTGAAGCCACCACCGGGAAGGGTGCTTTTGTTCCCTTTGTCCCCAAAAGGAGGCGAACCGTCGTGCGGTTAATGACCAAAAGACTTGGGGCTGACCAACGATTAAATTTAGTAATTCTAGGATTACTAAATGTAGTTTCATCACCTACATCGTTCGTGTCAAATATTTTTTTTGCACGAGCAATCATCGAGTCGCAAATATTTATCTAGAAATGGAAGGAATACGGGGGTATCGATGTCTTGAAATCCTCGATTAAGATATCTAATATGCGCCATCGTTTTCCGTTCAATTAGCACAACCCTGATAGACCCAATTTTTCTGGGTTTACGCACTCACGTTCTCTGCCAATTTTCTATGGAAATCTCTTGGCTCCAATCCATTAAAAAGCTTTTCTCCTCTGAAAATTCCTGGAATTGGAACAGGAAGTCACCTCAAGCCAAGCCCAAATATGGATTTAGAGGGCACCAAGGTAGGACCCCACAAACGTTGTTTTAATGTCATCACAAACTCCACCTAACATTAATAAAATACACTTCATGGATAAATAGGCATTGTGAGTTGACTCGAAAAATTATAAAAAAGATCATAAACTTATTATATTTGTGTTAATTGAGCTTTAAACTTGTCAATTGTGCTAATTGAGGCCCAAACCTTTTGATAATCTGTTAATTTAGTGGTTCCAACTAATTTTGACTAGAAATTATTGACATGGATATCAGTCATTCAACGTGACACGACCAATGCTAACATAGATAGTATTTTTAATATTATATTTTATTATTTTATTATTTCTTTTTCTTTTTTCTTTCTTCCTCTGCCGGTCACTGAGTCTTGGCAACGACTGATGACTGGTCACAAAAGAGGGTCAGTGAGGCTTAAGCTAATCTAAGGCCAACAAAGCTCCATCTCGCTTGATCCTAGCAAGCTTGAGTCTCACTAGCCTTGCTAGCCTCAAGCGAGCTCAACCTCACTGGACTCTAGCAAGCTTAAAACTTGCCTAAGGACGGTAAGGGTAGAGCTTGTTGGGACAAGACTCGACCTCATTGGCCTCGAGCGAGCTCGAACTCATTGGAAATTGGCAAGATCATGCCTCGCTTGAGGCCAGCATTCTCTTGTGGCTAGTTGTCAGCTGTCACTGAGGCACAATGACCGATAAAGGAAGAAAGAAAATGTTAAGTAAAAATAAATAAATTATAAAATTGTCTACATCAGTTTTGGCCATGCTAACTAGGATGGCCAACATCTATGTTAGTAATTGCCAGCCAAGATTAATTAGAATGATTAAATTAGCAAAATATCAAAAAGGTTTATATTTCCATTGGTCTGGTTCCAAGTTCTAGTGAGCCCTACATTGGTTCTCGATTCACGGTTCCTGAAGAAACTAAGAAACATATGTAGAACATACATAAATCTGCTTGGTGTCGTAAAATATGTGAAGTATACTAAGAGTGGTATAAAAAATGAGTATACTGAGTAATTTGGCATACCGAGATGGGTGGGTCATGTTCAAGACTCATTAAAGATTATGAGATAGCCGCGTCACTTAGTATACTAAGTTCAGAAACCATCTCAGTATATCCATTACCTGGCATCATTCAACTAAGAAATTAGGATATGTATGATCTTGAAATCAAAATACTAGACTATTCTCCATAAAAAAAAAAAACCTGCAAAAAAAGGAAGGCACCCTTCTTAAGATTATAGTACAAATATGATTCTTTTTTTTTTTTTTTTTTTTTGGGGGGGGTGGGGTGGGGGTTGTCAGATGATTCATTTAATTTAGTGTCTTCTAAAATGAATCTTTTCATATGGTATTAGTCAAAATAGGCCTCCAAAGTAAACCTCAACATGCTCAGCAGCTGTATTATGTTTCCTTTTTAAATTTGAAGTAGCTGGGGACGACTTAACCTTAAAAAGAAAAAAGAAAAAAGAAAAAAGAAAAAAAAAGACAAGACTAGAATATATGTTTGTTGTAGCTATTGACAAATGGGAAATTTTCATTTTTGTTATTGCGTTCACTTTCATTTTGCTTAACTAATGAAAAAAAAAAATTGGCCAAGTCTTGAATAAATCTTGAAATTGACTCTGGAACTTGTGATAGGTAGATTTCAAGTTCCAAAAAGTAGTTAATTAGTTCCGATGGGTACATTCCAAAATCCATGTGGAACGTGAAAATCTAAATTGCTCACCTCTAGATAAGCTCCTCAAATTTCAGCCGTGAACCTCCTCGTGATTTAGAGTTGAAGATCCAATATCTCCATTTATCAGCTACTTGCATCAATTAGAATGTTTTAGAATACAAGTATACGATGCCATGATATCCATAAGATATTCTATAGTACCCTAGAAAACCCTAGATGATTAGAAATTTTACAACTAGCCCAATCATCTTAGCTACCTCCTTGGCCTTTTGCGCCTTGAAAAACTCTGGTCCGTGACAAGAGATGACGAGCTCGCCAATTTCATATTTTTGGGTCATGAATAGTATGGAGTGGTTATGGCACAAATCGAATATTCTCTAGTGAGTGCGAGACTCTTGAAAAAATCTTAATTGAGCATCATTAGCACTAAATATGCCTCATTCACCCTTTTTAGTAGTACTAAAACGAATCTGACAAATGGCGTCCAAATAATTCACCATGCATGTCACTAGAAAAGCAAAAGCAAATAAAAGATAAAAAATAAAGTAAGGGAATGGAATATGTTAATTATGTAGAACACGTTAAGAACTGTTGAGGGCAATGGGTAAATCCAAAATATAGATTGACACACCGTGTCGCGTTGCATCATCACGCAGAGAGAGAGAGAGAGAGAGAGCACCTGCTTTATAGTATTCTGAAATTGAGAAAAAAGCAAAAGAGAAAAGAAAAAAAAAAAAGGAACTTTCTCTTCCCAATTCGCCCTTCTCTTCGCATATAAGAAAAGGAGGGAAGGCTTCTTCAGTCTCAACCACCACATTCAATTGCAGAGAGTGATCAGAACCGAAGAGATCAGCTTCATTCGCCAAGAGATTCAGAAAGGGCAACTCAGAGGAGGAGCAGAGGAGGAGAGGGAAGAAATGGCGAAGGAATATGCGAAAGAACCCGGGTTCGGGTTCGCGAAGTACATAAAAGCTGGAGGGGTTATCCCGCCTAAGAGGAGATCGGTGAAGAGGATGATGTGGGATCGCGCCGTGAGTTGTTTTACTGCTTCTTGCATGACCCAGAAAAAGAAGAAGGAGACGGTGGTTCCACCACCAACCAAGAGGATCTTTGCCCTGCCAAATCATTAATCGCCTGCTTGCGATTCTACGTATTTTTAACTATTTGTAAATTTCTTGTTGTTGTTCTTGTTGTTATGTGTAGAATTGGCTTTCAGGGAATCCCAGACTTACTTAAATTAACTCGCTGCTTTTCCCTTTTTCTTTTCCTTTTCCTTTTCCGAAGGTTACAGACATCTACTAGCTCTGTTTCATTTCCAGGTAAAAACATGGGACTTTCAAACGACCCTTTTTTCTTTCGTAGTTCCCCCTTTCCCTTTCGGCATCATTCATGGGTCTAGTAAACATGCAGAAACAGATCACGCAGAAAGAGAGAAAAAAGAAAAGATCGGCGGTATTGGGAGGGGATAAAACAGAGCATTTGGGTTGCGACAGCCAAAACATCATCACCCTCCTCCTCGAATTCCATGTCTTTGAACCCGAACTTACGCATCTGTGAATGAAAAATAGGAAACAACTTTGGTGCTCTCGCACGGAACTAGCAGAGACAACAGCCAGAGAGAGAGAGAGAGAGAGAGAGAGAGAGAGAGATTTTTGCTTTCAGACAAAGCCGGAAAAGACCTTTTACCGGGGGGCTCCCGCCGGCGCCAGATTGGCGAAACTTGTGGGCGACGTTTACCCCTCAAGAAATGGAGGAAGAACAATAATGAGTCCTGGAACCAGCGTAGTGCGTAGGCCGACACACGCCTGAAGACGTATCTGCTGACGGAAGAGTGATGACGTTGCGAAGAAGGCGTAAGGTGGAGTGTGAGAAGGGGAAAGGGGGAGAGAGAGAGAGAGAAAGTGGAAGTAAATTCCTTGGTACCAGGAGCTCACTCGGCATATAAAATTCATAAGATTTTAAGGATCTTATGTCGATTCGCCGTCATTCAGGACTTGAGTAGGGGCGAAGATAAATATGCCCCCAATCTTAGCCCTATAAGTCAAGAATGGTATGGAATAGTTAGGACTTGAATCAAATATCATGTAATACTGGATAAATCCTTATGATAAAAGTCCAAGCAAGTCGCTAGCGGCGGGCGCCCTTCCTCACAATTTTTAACTCATTGATAGAAAAACTTTGAGTTAATAATCAGGTCGCAATCAATAGTCACTAGATGCGCACAATAATAGCGTGGATAAAGGGGTCTTTAACCAATTCCTTAGACTAGAATGAAAGTGAGTCAAGTAACTCGAGATGATTTCGAGTCAAGCTTGAACTAGCGAAGTATTTGCTTGACCAGCTTGCAAGAGTCTAAGTAAGCTCAGTCATGTCAGATATATAATTATTGTAAAAATAGGTATGCAAATATATGAAACTACATAGTATTCAAGGCTTTTAAACTTAGAACTTAAGCTTGAGTTTTTTTTTTGTAAAAATAAATTTAATTGTAGTCGAACTAAGTCAAGTCGAGTCGAGTTAGAAATTTAGTTTTTGATCAAGCTCGAGTTGGATTTTGAATTGACGACCTTATGAACCGAGTCAAGCTTGGGCTTAATGGTGTGTCCACTCGACTTGACTCCACCCATACTTCAGACGCATTTCTTGTCACAAAATTGACATAGCTTTATACTACTTGTGTTTCGATATAAAGAAGTTGGGAATGGGGGCCTCTAAGTAGTTTGATCTCCACGATTGTGGCCTTGACTTATCCAAAAAGAAAATAGAGGAAAAAGTTGTATCATTAGTTACTGTTTAGCGGAGAGGAGACTCGAGTGAAGTGCTTGTTTTTTTGAGTTTGAGCAAAAGCAACTTTTCTTTTTGAAATTTCCCGTCTAAATATATAAAGTCAATTAGGTTTCTAAAATGTATGAGAAAATTGTTCGTGAATTTACATGTCAGCCTGTGTATTTAGTAAAAGTTTCAAATGTTCCAGCTTATAAAAAGTTCAGGCACAAGTGTTGCAAAATTTTGATTAGGTAAAAGGAACAAAAGTAAAAGTCAATTCAATCAGACTAATTAATTTTTATTATTTGTGAGTTTTTCTAACAATTCATAGACACAATGAGTTAGTAAAATCATGAATGAGTAATGTTAAAAAGAAAAATATTGATTTCCATCATTGTACTTTGTTATACTTTCAGAAAACAAGTTCAAAGGTCTACTAGCATCCACACTAGTAAATAAGTTAAATTAAGTCTAACTTCCGTCACTAATACTGTGTGCGAGGCTCTAGGATGCTCGTGGCTTCATCTTCAAAATGCTTTTCAAAATTTCTTCATATCTCCCCTGCCGGAGCTAATGTTATATCGGGGCAAAAATCGTTTGACCTCTCTCTCTCCGACCGAGAGATTTTGCTTCCCACCATTTCGTGCCGGCGACCCCTTCGGCACGTCGAATTTCTGATGAAGAAGAACATGAATTTCCGCGAAGAACAACCAATGGCATCGAACTGGGTAAAAACAAACGAGGGGTCCCCACCACCGACCGTTTCTTCAGGTTCCGTGGTCCCCGGTTCCTGCGTGGCACGTCCACGGGGAGGTGGGCCCCAGAGGAAGCATTCGATTTCCGAGGAGGAGCCGACATTGTTCCCTCTCGCTGTCCGTCCCCATCACCCTTCGGGTCCCAAGGAGCTTCTCGCCGTTTTTCTTATATAACCAACCCAAAGAGCAGAGATCAGAGAGAGAGAGAGAGAGAGAGAGAGAGCTAAAGGCGCTTGTACTTTCTCAAGAAAAGAAGAGATCCATCGCAGAGAACTGTGATCGAGAGCGATGGAGAAGAGCGAGAGTCATGGCGACGCTAGTGGGAAGGCGTCGCGCGTCTCGGAGGCGGCAAAGACGAGGACGGCGGCGGCAGGAACAGAGGCGGGTTTCTCAGCCAAGAGAGGAGGGGTGATTCCGGCGAAGAGGAGGCTGGTGAAGAGGATGATGTGGGACCGCGTTGTGAATTGGGTTTGTTTTGCCCTGGGTTCTTGTTTTTGCTCCTCCGCCACTTGCGCTGAACCGGTTCGAGCCGAGAAGAAGAAGAAGACGGTGGGAGTTGCGGAAGTCCTTCCTCTGCCCGGCGAGCATCAGCGTTGCTGATGAAACTAAAGACTGTTTCTGTTTATTCCATATGCAACTTGGTGAATCCGAGTCATGTTGAATCGGGGTTTGGTTTAGAGCGATGTCATACCTCTCTCTCTCTCTCTCTCTCTCTCTCTCAACCTGTGTACGTCTCTGTCAAATTTGGGGATTGTAACTGATACAGCGTCCCGGGGAGAAATCTCTGACAAATTAATGATGGAAATGATTGATTCTGATGATCAGATGTCTGAGTCCGAGGATATTTAGTTCGTGAGAACTTCTCCGGGAGTTGATTTCTCACGATCCTTCGTATACTTTAATAAGCAGAGCAGGACAGGGCAGAGCAGAGCATCTAATTTCTTTTTGTTGTGTTCCCCATCTGAGTGGCACTTGAAAAAGGATGTCCGTTTAATCTGGAGTTCGCTCTCGTCCAGTGATTCATGTTCATCCGTTGCTAATGAAAGGCTGCTTCGTTAGAGAGAGAGAGAGAGAGAGAGAGAGAGAGAACGAGAGAGATTTGTTTAGTCAGAAGTCTTTTTGTAATTCTTTTTAAGAGCCAACGCTACAAACAACTTCCCCAAAATTAATTGTTTATGTCATAAAAGTCTCAAATCAGTACACTTGTTAATTTTTATGTAATAAAAAAAAAAATCCAACTCATGTCACATTTATACCAAATTGTGAAGACTTCGAGATTTTTTTGGGATAAATATGGTTGGATGTACCAATTTGATGATAAATGTGGCACGTGTATACAAATTTGAAAATCATATCACATAAAAACTAGTTTGAGTTTTTGTGACACAAAAATTGATTTGGGTTAAATGTGATACAAGTACACCAATTTGAGATTGTTTGAGGTATTAGTTCATTTTTTTAAGTTTTAAATATCCCTTCTAATTTTCGAAAGAACTGCAAGAAAAATGAAGTAGTTCCACAACATTAGAAGATATAGATACGTGGATGCAAATGCGAGGTTGTACCTAAGAATAGTATGGATGATTCGCTTTCAAACAATTCCTTCTCAGAGTAGCTAACATGCCATCGCATCGTACCATTTTTTTTTTTAAAAAATTTCTTGTCCTTTCTTTTTTCTTGCAATCCGAATGTTCCTTTTTCAAGGCAGAAAGGAAGAGAGAAGGGTAATGATGATGCAACAGTACTGAAAGTTTTCTAAATGAAATGGTGGCTTTTTCACCTTTAGATCTCCACCTTGGATTGACATGAGTAGATTTCTTTCTTAAAAAAAGAACTAGGGCTCTTTTAACATGTGATATGAATTACACCATTAACTAACGGTACTGTTAGGCTAGAAATGTTCAAGAGAAAACGTGAGGTGAGCGGAAAAAGAAGCACCCTTTCCAACCACAATTAAAGAAAAATTAACGAAAGGAACCGTGAAAGTTTTCTTATCCCCTAAACGATGAAGCAGCCATGAAGGAAGAAGGGGAAGGGGGGCGTGGGAAAAGTACCAAAAAAATTCTAAATCTTTTACATTAGTACCAATTCAATCCTAAATTTTTCAATTGAGCCAATTCAATCCTAAATCTTTTTACGTTGATATCCATTCGGCTAATTTTGGCCAGTCGATGCTGATGTGGACACCGATTGGATATTGATGTGGTAATTTTTTAATGATTTTTTTTTTTTTTTAATATTTTCAGAATTTTAATTAATTTTTCTTTTCTTTTTCTTCTTTCTTTTCTCCCATCTTCCTCCTTGGATTGTCCTTGTGGCGACCGACGAGGGTTGCGGCCCTCGCTCGGCCTCGCTTAGGGCTGTGAGTGAGGCAGTTTCGCTCAGATTTGGGCGTGGCCAACCTTGCCTTGGCCTTGCCACGGGCAAAGGTGGCCTCACCCAAGGCTGGCAAGGCCATGGCGGCCATCGCCAAGCCAAAGGCTTGCTGGCCACTAGGCAAGGGCCACGAAGCCCTCGCCATGGTTGCGGCCCTCACCTGGCCTCACCCACGGCCACGGGCGAGGTTGCTTCGCCCAGATTTGGGCAAGGCCATGGCGGCCCTTGTCAGGCCGGAGCCAACCACCACAAGGACAGTCCAAGGAGGAAGAAGGGAGAAAAGCAAAGGTAAAAGAAAAGAAAAAAATTAATTAAAAAATCTGAAAAAAGTAAAAATAAAAATATTAAAAATTGCCACATCAACGTCCGATTACTCGCCGATATCTACATTAGCACTGATCGGTCAAAATTGGCCGAATGGACTGAATTGGTACCAATATAAAAAGGTTTAGAACTGAATTGATCAAATTGAAAAGTTTAGGACTGAATTGATACTCATGCAATCGGCCACTAGGCAAGGGCCGCGAAGCCCTCGTTGGGGTCGCAGCCCTCTCTTGACCTTGCCCACGGTCGTGAGCGAGGCAGCTTTGCTTGGATTTGGGCGAGGCTGGCGAGGCCATGGTGGCCCTCGCCAGGCCAAAGCCGGCCACCGCAAGGACAATCCAAGGAGGAAGAAGGGAGAAATGAAAAGGAAAAAGAAAAGAAAAAATTAATAAAAAATCTGAAAATAATAATAAAATTATTAAAAATTGCCACATCAACGTCCGACCACCTGCTGGTGTTCACGTTTGTGTCGGCTGGCCAAAATTGGCGGGATAGAGTGAATTTGTATAAATGTAAAAATGTTTAGAATTGAATTGGTCTAATTGAAAAGTTTATGATTTTTTTGGTATTTTTCTTGAGGGCGTTGGTTTCTCTTGTTCCCATGTCCAAAAAAAACCGTGCGGTTAATGACTAATGATTTGGGGGCGACCCACGATATCATTTGGTGAATCTAGGATTACCATAAGAATTTTTGTCGCATGCGTCACGAGTATTATATAGTTTTTTACGCAGATAGTCATAAAATGGAAATAGTTACATGAAAACAGAAAGAATATGGAGTTTGAGTCGCCTAACAAGGGGTTGAGGAGCTTTAATGATCGAAATAGATCCTTTTTATAATAGGCACGTTTAGTTTTAGCTAGTCACTTGGTAAGATTATTTTCTTTAACAAATTTTTTTTTATAATAATCTCTTCGGTCCAAAACATTAGAAAGCTTTTTTCCTAAGAAAATTCCTGGAAATGGCCCAAGAAGCGCCCCATGATGAGGTGGAGCAAGCTAAATTCTAGATATGGATTTTGGAAGGGCACCAAGGTAGGACCCTTCAAGCATCCTTTTGACGTCAACGCATATCCCACCTAACCTTAACATAACCTACTAGGCTACTCCATGGTCGAATTTATATCGTGGATGTCAATTTGTCAACTATGATTTTCACAACATATTAGTGACTGTTAAATTAAATTAGATCGTCATTTTCGGCAAATTACAAGTACATTTGATTGGCATCGGTTGTCGAGTCAAGTAAGACCACCCGAGAGATGAGTAAGATCATCCGAGAGAGGATGGTGGTCCTATTCCTAGTGAGATTTCGGAGATCGAGCTACCTAGCTGCTGCCTCGTTGGTGGACCGTAATGAATTTGTGTTGTGTGCATACCATATATCATCAAAGTTTAATTTTGACGATCTTGTTAAATCTTTGAGGTTCTGTTATAGGTCGATCCTAAAAAAATAAGTGCAAGAAATTTCTAATTTGGAGGCTGGAACTCAACTCACGGTAGTTTACCTCATATTTTCGAGTTTGGATTCCAACCGACGTGTCCCTATCGCTTGCCTCTAGGCTCTACTCTACGTGACGTAACATCTACCAAACTACCTCTATATTTTATCGAACTTTTTGTGGGGCAATGACAATCCTAGGGTTTGAAAAAGTCAAACTTTCGCGAAATACAATGACCATGTGAAGTAGAGCCCCACCCCTAGATGAATCTTCAATAGACACCAGGGGGCCAGGGGGGCTCATGGCCATGCGGTTGAAGCGAATCGCGAGATGATTTAGTGATGATTAAGAGGGCGAATAATCTCGTTCGTGCTCGGTTTCGATAAGATCACGTAAGCTTTGTTAGTGGTTGTTCTCGAAGCACCTATTAATAAAATCCAGATTACATAAACGTGCTGTGTTGGTGTTCCAGTCAAAACTGGTGGAATTGAGCAGAATTAATGGTGAGCAAGGTCAGCATGAACATCTAATCTAAGGGCTTAACTTGTTCGGGCTTCTTTAAAAAAATAAAAAAAAAGCAACCTTTTGCTTTTGCAACAAAATTTAAAATATATAAAAATCATATATTAATTGACACGTTAAATGTTCACATTATGCAAATTTCAAGTGTTCCGAGTTTAAAAAAAAAGTCAAACCATGTCGTTAATCTACCTCAAAAAACCTTAGTTACTTAGAAACTTCAAGTTATGCAGATCATCTTGGCCATGTTCTTGGCTTATAGCGCCTTGAAAATGACTGGTCTATTATAGGCGATGCCGTGCTCGGTGACTTCAGATAGAGTAATCATGATACAAAATGAACATTCCATGGCGAGTACAGGATTCTTGCAATTACAGCAAGAAGAAGTCTTTTAATGCCGATTGTCAATCCTCCCCTTGTCACTAATTAAGGGCAAAAAAGAAGATGTAAGGGACGCAGACGAATCCGACGAGGGGTCCAAATAATTCACCGGGCAATGTCGTGAGAAAAGCAAAAGGAGTAAACGACAAACAAATGAGGCAGGGGACCGCAAGGAAATATTTTTGATGAGGTCGAAACTGCTAAGAACTGCTGGGTTCTATAGGGTAGGTCCGAAATCTAGATCGACAGATCCTGTCGCATTGCACCATCATCATGTTGCGGAGCGAGAGGTGCATCTTCTGTCTTGTATCGGGATAAGGACAGAAGAAGAAGAAACGAAAAGAAGCGCTACCCTCTTCCCAATTTGGCCTTTCCTCGCGCGTATAAGAAGCGGGGTTGGGTTCAGAAGAGTAACTTGAACCGGAGAGATCGGCTGCACTCGCCAAGGCATTCGGGCAGGACAGCTCAGAGGAGGAGGAGCAGAGGAGGAGATGGAAGAAATGGCCGAGGATTACGAAGAGCCCGAGTTCGAGAAGCTCAGGAAAGCCGGAGGGGTGATCCCACCGAAGAAGAGATCGGTGAAGAGGATGATGTGGGATCGCGCTCTGACTTGTTTCGCCGCTCCTTGCATTTATTCTCCTCCTCCAGCGTTTCGGACCCAGAAAGAGGAGGAGGAGGAGGAGAAGAAGAAGAAGATGAAGATGAAGATGAAGATGGTGGCTCCACCGCCAACCAAGAGGATCGTTCCCCTACCAAATTAAGTTGTCGCATGTTCGCGATTCTAGGCCTTTTGATCTTTCGAGTTTCTTCTCGTTATTTTCTTGCCGTTGCAGCTGCTGCTGTGCCTCTGTGTGTGTTGTGTGGAATTCGCTTTCAGGGAAATCTCAGCCTCACTTATTAGATCATTTCGCCTCTTTTCCTGTTTCCTTTTTCCTTCTCTTTGTGATTTTTCGCCTCAGCTTTTTTTCCCTTTTCCGGGGGGCTACAGATTACATATCCCATCTCAGTTTCATTTCCTGGCGCGACTTCTCGTCCGACGATTCTAGTTTAGTTTCGATCCAACTTTCGGCACTTTCTGGGAAAACATGGGACTTCTGCTTTTCCCATTTTCGTCTCAGTCCTCCCCCTTCTGCCCTTTTGCCATCGACTGTTCCCGGAATAGTCAACATGCAGAAACAGAGCATGCAGAAACGGAAAACAAAACGGCGGTGCTCATGCGTCTGTCAGCGAACAAAGGAAACACCTTGCTGCTCTCCCGCGGAACTGACACAGAGACACAAAAGAGAGAGAGAGAGAGAGAGAGAGAGAGAGAGAGAGGGGTCTCCGGTGTCGTTTTGCTTCCTCTGGGGAGCGGTTGGCGATGTCGTTTTGACTGGTCGTTGAAGATCGTTAATTCTGGAGATGGTGACTGACAAAATAGAGAAAATGCCTTCCGTGCTGGTGCAAAACGCGATGGAAGAGAGAGAAAAGATTCCAACGTTAATTAAAAAGCCGCCGATGTTTTTACCAAAAACGGAAAACCGTCAATGTAAGAGTTGAACTCACACGTGCAACTCACATGTGCAATTCCTCATGTATATATATAACGTTTGCTTGTTAACTCTCTCGCGTGAAATACAAATTGATAATTAAAAAATCCGAGGGGTCAGTAGAATATACTGTAATATACTTTTATCCTTCTTTAGTTAAACGCCTTCTTCTTTAAGCAAAAAAGAAAAAAAAAATGAAAAGGAAAAATTATTAAGAAAGACTACTTGAAGACAAAGCTGGAAATGCCCTTTCTTGGGGGAGTCTCCGCCGTCGCCAGATTTAAGAAAACCTGCCCATGATGTTTATCCCCAGACAGACGGACAATAAATAAAAAGGGAAGTCTAGAATTTTCTTTGCTTAGCTTTTCAAAAATTGAATGATGTAGAAAATGTTTTTTTAGAAACGATTGCTTATGTTGTTTAAAATTATTAATCGATGAAAATCATTTATATTTTAAGGATTTTTATGATGGATCCAATGCTGATTTATAGAATCTTCGTGGAGGTACGAATAATTGGTTTGCCGATCTCGGATTGTCGATTTAATCACACCCTTATTTTGAATCCATTTCTTATCTTGAATTCAACATAATTTGTGTATTTAAGTATTCTCTTCTCACAAAATGAACTTGTCAAATAAAAATAATTTGGGAATAATATCATGCTTGTGTCCTTGGGTTATAAGAAAAAAATTATATTGGTATACGTATCAATTTTGTATTAGCTATTGTTGAGCTGGAGAAGAAGGCAATGTGCATGTTTGTTTGGATTGAAGAGAAAACAAAAAAAAAAGTACTCTTTTGTTTCCTAGGCACTTTCTAAAATATTAATTAAATTTCCAAATATATGAAAAAATTATATTGGAACATGTGTCAATTTTGTATGTTGTGAAAATTTAAGTATTCCGACTTTTAGGAGTGTCAAAATGCACAAGTTACAATATCTTTTTAAGCAAAAGGTAAGGAAAGCGAAAGTCAATCCAAACAGTTTTTTTTTAATTGTTATTGTTTGTGACTGTATCTAGTAACTCATCAGCCTAATGAACCAACGAAATCATGAAGGAGAAACAGTCATAAAATTTTAATTAAAAAAAGTTATAAAAAAAATCAAATGAAGTGCTATAGGATTCGCATCTTTCTTTCGTCAATTTGGCAATATCAAATGTTCCTTGACGTTCTTCGGTGGCACTTTCAAGGCACCAAGCAATATTTATAGTCTATTTGATTGAGCATTGATAGATTTCTGCCACTTTTTCAATTTAGTTTTTCCTGAGGAGAATTTTTGAATATGTTATTTTATATAATCAATTAGCATCCTTGAAACAGACTAAAACTGATTAATAGGATGTCGTTACACTTAATACGAAAATCCTGACTTTTATTCTAAAGCACTCATTTGTTCGGATCAAAGTTTGAATTGCCTTTTGATTGAGAAAGATAGAATTGTTGGTTCAACAGGCAAAGGGAGGGAGAAAAGAAAAAGGAAAGAAAATAAGATTCGAGGGTCCAATCCGTCGATCACGGCCATATCAACTATCAACCATCAATCAAAGCTTGTGAAAATTAACCTAGCAATATCTACGTGTCAATTGGCCAAAAACAACATCCTCCTCGATTCATCGATTAGCGAATAATTTAGTTATTTATCTAAGAGAGAAAGAGCACAAATCCAAAGAATTGATCTTGAATTTAAAGATCCACTGGTCTTGAAAATTCATTGTATTGGTAGATTTCATTCACATTGCCTTGGGAAAATTATTCAAAATGTCTTAAATTTATCGTACTTTTACCGATAAATAATAATCAATCCTAACTCTTTTAATATTAAATGTTTCGCAAATGAAAAAAAAAAATAAAGAAGGAAAAGTGATTTATTCTTAAATACTTTTGGTTCAATTCAGTTTTAAATCTTTTAGTATCCATTTAATGTAAAATTTATAATAATATTCACATTTTCATTCGCAAAAAAAAAAAAAAAAAAAAACTTATTGATGTGAAATGGCCAATGTTCACGTAAGTGATTTATGGTTTAAAATTAATTGAATGGGAAAATGATTATATTTTTAGGACATCTTGTACAATTTCCCCATATCGGCTCAGGGCATCCGAGAATTTCCATCGGCAGAGAGCCATCATCACCCAACCCAAGCATACAGGACCGTTGCACAACGGTTTTCATTCCCGGCAAGCGAATTCAAACGAGCTGTGAAAAGGCAAAAAAGAAAGGCAAAAGCAAAAGCCAAAACCCCACACCCCACCTTTCCCCCGTCTATATTCCTATTTTCAAAACGATGCACATTAAGATATATCATCATCATCATTTCCCACCTCCTACAAAACCTTATGTTTTTCGAACCTCATTCGGACCAAACATCATGGGTTCTTGCTTCAGCAAGTGCAGGCCCCAGAGGCGCCGTCCCTCCCCGCAAGAACCGCCACTCGACCCGTCGTGCTGCGGCAGCAACCTCGTCCAGGACAAGCTCGTGATCTCCCAACACCCGCCGCCGCCGCCGCCTCCCAAAACGCCCCTCGCTCACCCCAGTCGAATCTCGCCCTCCCCTCATTCGCCTTCGAAATCTTCCTGCTCCTCCTCCGCCACCTTTTCTTCCTCCTCCTCCTTCGCCGCCGGCGCCAAGCCCAGCAGCGTCTCCAGCTCGTCCCTGTCGTCGACCGCGTCCTCCGCCCTCAGCTCCAAGGACCGGTCCTTCTCCAACGACTTCCTGTGGTCCTGCGCCAAGGAGAATCCGCACATACTCCAGATCAACTCGCTCAAGGTGAACTCCCTCTTGTCGCTCGCGGATAAGTTCCCCGACGTGGAGATGGGGTCGCCGGCCAAGCCGAGGCTCGCGGCGCCGGCGAGGCGGGCGGCTCCCTCGAACTCGGCTCAGAAGAGGACTCGAGCGAGCTCGCCGAATTTGACCAGGCAAAAGAGCTTCAGGGCCGATCAATCCAACGGGTCACTACCGAGCGGTACGCACTCTTTGCCTAGGAGGACCCTGAGGTCTCCATCGCCTAGCCGGAGATTCGACGGAGGAGAGAAATGCAGGGGCATCTTGGTGAATACGGTGGCCGACGACGGCGGCAGCAAGCGTTTGGTGGCGACCTCCAAGGTGAGTGCTCCTGGTAATTACGTGGGCGCGAATTCGAGGAGAGAGAACGTTGTTAGGCCTCCCAGTCCGAGCCCAAACAACAATCCGAATCGTCCGATCCGACCCGGTTTGGTGCATTCGGAGACTCTCCTTTCTCGCCAGATCGGTCCCAAAGTCGGTGAAATCGAGCAGAGAGTTTTGGCCGATCACGACGATATGATGGACGCCGTCGAGGACCTTAACAATCCACTCATCTCGTTGGACTGTTTCATTTTTCTGTAATCAGGATTGATGTTCTCTCTTTATTTTTCCCTTGCATACACTCATTTTTTTGTCCTATGGTGTGCCACGGTTTTTGTGCGTGTGTGTACATAGACATGGGTTGGTTTTCGTTTATTTATTTTTTTCCCAATTTGTAATCATCGTTTCGATTTGTAATTTGTCATAAGGTGAAGGGGATGGCTGGCTTGTGAGGTTCTGTTGTTTTCATCATGCGATGACATACACGTACGTGTTCCTTTTTCCTTCCCTCCGTTCAAGCGAATCGACCCAAAAGCATCGGCGCAGATCAAGGAAAGGCGTGATGTTCCCGTACCAAAAAATTCAAAATGGATGCAAATCATGGACCACAAAACTTTCGGACAGTTTGAAGAATCATTGGACTTTAGGCCCGGAATTGATGTTGGCCAATGCGACATCGGAAGGCTTTCGTGGAAGAGCCCAAACGAACTTAAATTAGACGATATGGGTTGCTTGAAGATTTAAAAACGGGTTCATAATATCAAATCCTAACTAGATGTAGTTCTTGGTGGGTCTAAAAGCAAATCCATTTAAGCCCGAAGAAGCTATTAGTCGAAGAAATATATACATATTATAAATTTGTGCGATTCATGACCTCCGATGGCCTCCAACAAGTAAGCCACCGATTTCCTAGCATCCATCGGGAAACTTCGATTCGCAGCCCTCTCCATGTCCGTCCCCACCCCTTCTGCTTGGCGTCGCGGATTGTCCTCCATCGTTGCAGGTTCGGCGGTCATCAAGGAGAAGGAGCTCACGCATTCTTCCTCATCTTCGGATTTGGTAAAGCTCAAGCCTTACGTGGTTTCAACTTTTTATTTTTTATTTTTTTAAATAATGTTTTTGTGCTTAGTTTTAAGGACAAGAAAGGATTTTCATTTAATATTTGAAAATTTCTTTTATTTTTCGTTTATTTATCTTTGAGATTTATTGGTCATTTTCCTTTGTTTTTTTGGATGGGTTATGTGGATGGATTTGGGTTGAATTGAGTATGGTCATAACAAATGAACTAATATAACTTATTTTCTTTTTGGTTCGACCCTATCTTATATCTTTTTTGCAAGCTAATTTGTGTGTTATGTACTATGCATATGTCACGAAACCCTACTTCTTCATTCACGCATCCTCACTTGGCCTCTCGCGAAAAGGTGGGGAATCGAACTCCACCTCTCCCTTTGCAATCGAGAAGGATGGTCATTGGGGAATTAATGCAAGTTAAATGGGTGGATTTGGGTTGATCTCATTTATGGCCCACCTAAACCTAATCCAACCTACGTATATGTCACCGCCCAATTATTAGAGTCCGACTTTGACCATTAAAAGATGTCGGGTCAGATCTCCCGACGCTTCTATGGATTTAAGCGACTACAGGGTTTCGTCCTAATGAGCACAGGAACACGAAAAGGAAAGATAATTGATAATGACCAGTCGGCTTTCATGTCTACTTCTCGATCTAATACGGGGAGACAGGTAGGGCTACGAAGTCCGTAAGTGTACCATGAATATTCTCCTAGCACTGCCACACAGCAAGATAAGCAAAACCCACGTGAACTTGTCGTTGTAGCTCTCAAGAATGACCGGCATGATGCATTCGCCCCGACCGTAAAGCCTGCATTGTCGCCCGCGGAATAGGGTGGTGAGGTGACTTTGTGCTTTCTTTTATTTCTTTCAATTTAGCTTCGTAGATTTTTGCATTACGTTTTGTAGTTTAGTTGTATGTCATTATGAGCAGCTCAAATCTTTGAAGAAGCATAGAAGTCACTGATAGTTGATCGAGTCAAACTATCATTTTTTGAGTTCATCGCTAGCTAGGTGAAGGATTATCAATTTGCGTTCCAAAATTGTAGTGAAATATTCGAATTCTAATATGTTGCTGCACTGAAATTTTCATAAATAGACAATCTTGGAGAAACCAACCGATTTTGATGAATTGTTATTATCAATTACTATTTAATTTTATTTTTCCCTGGTCTTTAATCTTTGCCATTACATTGTTTTCTTATTAGTCTAAGTAATTGACAATCTCAAAAGGAGTCGAAATATTTGATCTCAAGGAATATATCATGATTATGAAAAAAACAAGTCCCCAATGGTCAGTTGATAAATTAATGCGATAGAAACGTGCAATCTCCTCATATCGTGAAATATCTTTGATTGATTTGATCGATGTCAACTTTGGATAGTGATCTTAGATCACAATTGTATGGAATACCTAAGTATATCCTCACCATGGATTGGGATAACACACACACACACACACACACACACAAAGGAGCTAGTCTTGTGTTCAAATCTTTTTCCTATCCTTATGCCTTCCCTTTTATATATTTTTGTGTTTTATTCTTAGACCATTAAATGCCTTCATTTAACAAGTTAAATTTTTAGAATAGTTAGCATAGGTCCCATATACAAAGATTAAAAGTTATTTACTTGCTCTTTACTATATGGAGCGATGAACAAAATAGGTCTAGCCTTGTGCCCATAATTGAGAAATATTACCTGATTAACCTTAAACCTATTGTATATATGTTAATTAAATCTTAAATTTTTCAATTTTGCTAATTTAGTCCTAAACTTTTATGCGAAATTTCAATGTAGTCGTTTCAACCAATTTTCGTTAGATATCGCTGATGTGATTGATGGCTATTTCACGTGATGCATTGTTATGTTAGTAATTTTAGGCAAAAACTGAATGGAAATACTATACTAGAATTTCGTGCAAAAGTTAAGAATTAAATTAGCAAAATTGGGCGACTGAATTAATATTCATATAATATGATTAGAACTGGTTAGATAATTTCCTCGTAAATATAATGTAACATTTATAAAAATGGAGTCATACCAAATCAGTCCCTGCAAAATAATTCTATCCTCACAGCTTACGAGTGTAAGGGCCATCTACGCATGTACCTTCAAAATTTCAAACAGGACAATCCTCCGGTCCCCATCGGGTGAGACACCATGGTGGACTGTGAAAGAGGCTCTTCCTAAAAATTGGGCCACCGATAATTCATGCAGTTTTCGTTCACGGATGCAAAATGAAAACTACTGAGAGAGAGAGAGAGAGAGAGATGGTGGCGGCAGAAGCGTCAAGCTGTTCGACGGAGCTGTGCGCGAACGATTAAAAGCAGGCAAATTGAGCTTCGATGTCGGTAATGGAGCCAGCCGTTCAAGCTAGCTTGAACGGTGTTCAAAGTAGCGAGGACTGTGGAGAAAGAGAAGAGAAAAGAGACAGAATCAAGAAAGAGCACTAGGACTTGTGGTTAGGCGTTCTACAGTCACCTGAGTCTTTTTCTTTTTTTGAAAAAAAAATTATTGGACCATCACCTGAGTTCATTAATATCACTTTCGAAATATACTAATCATAATTAAGCGGCAGCATAGCTGCTACATACTAAATCCAACTTAGAGAAAGAATTGCAATGGAATTTTGATATTGAATAACAAAGTTGAGAGGGGCAAAAATAAATTTTCCAAAAGAAGAATATTGAGTATCATAGCAAACGTGGTGTTTAGTATTTATATGTAGTCTTAATGGTGCATTTTGTATCTTTCAAGTTCCTCTCTTTTCAAATGACAAGTTTTCTTGCGTTATCACCTAATAAATAGGCGAACTTTTTTTTAGCATTGTGAAGAGGATGAAAACAAAATGTTTTGGTCTGGTTTAAAATGACTAAACCGTCCACCTGTAAAGCAAAAAAGAACGTGACCATCTGCCTTGTGTATTGCATTTGAGGTTCTCGTGCATCAGGATAAAGTGTGGGCTTTTATTTCGTACGCTGATGTCTTAAAAGGTTTACTTTTCATCAATAGGTTAAGAGATATATTCATATAACGCCTAGTTTTAGTCTTAGAAAGTCTATTTTTTTAATCATTATACCACGTGAAGCTATAGTCTGTTAGCATCTTCACAAACTATTAGCAGAAACCACTATATAATGATCTCTTGCCCTAGAAATGCTGCGCACCTCACGAATTAATAATGGATTCCACTGCTGCCTCTCTTCTTACCTTGTCACCTGTAAAACGAAAGGATCTTAAAGGCTATGATGAACCCCCAAAAGTTTCCGACTCTTTCCTCTGTGATAAGCAATCTCATGTTCCCGCTTCATTCAAATGGCCAGCACAAGATGCGATTCTCTCTTGCGGCGAGCTAGGAGAGCCCTTGATTGATCTCAAAAGCTTTCTTCTTGGTGATGATCAAGAAGAAACACGTCGTGCTGTTGATAATGTGAGAGCAGCTTGCTTGAGCCATGGACTTTTCCAAGTGATCAACCACGGAGTTGACCTGAGTCTCATTCATGATGCTCACGATCGTATCGACGCCTTCTTCAAGATGACACTCAGCAACAAACTCAGGGCTCAAAAGAAGCCGAACTCTCTGTGGGGTCATTCCATAGCTCATAATGCTCGGTTCTCGTCGAAATTGCCATGGAAGGAAACCTTCTCTTTTGGCTACCAGGAGAGCTCACCAGATTCAGTGGTTGGCTTCTTTAAGTCCACCTTGGGGATGGATTTTGAACCAGCAGGGTAAGCAAGATCACTTTTCATGTCAGTTTAAATTTTGCGTTTTTACACTAACAATTTCCCCGAAATGTTACACATTCAATTTACAACAATATTGATTTTTCTTCATAAATATCCTTAAAAATAATAATAACAACTTGAAATCAAGATTTTTGGTTCTATAAGAACGGCGCTACTATTATAAAGGTTTTTTTTTTTTTTTAAACAATGTAAATATAACAAAATATCTAGTTGTTGCATGCAATATTAATCTTAGGATTTATGTTTATTTCCAAGGCGAAATGATTGTGTGATGGTTATAATACAATCTTAGATCCGCTTGCGAATCAATAAAAGGAAAGAGTAGCGCCCTTTATTTATTATCCATTCGATTTTTACAGAAAGGTATACCAGAAATATTGTGAAGAGATGAAGAGATTGGCACTTTCGATCACGGAGCTATTGGCCATAAGCTTGGGACTTGATAGGTCTTATTATAGAGAATTCTTCGAAGATGGATGCTCCATAATGAGGTGCAACTCCTACCCTCTTTGCCAAGAGCCAAGCCTTGTTCTCGGAACTGGTCCCCATTGTGATCCAACAGCCCTCACCATACTCCACCAAGATCAAGTTGGAGGTCTTGAAGTGTTCGTCAACGACAAGTGGTACAAAGTTCGACCTCGCCCTCATGCCTTTGTGATCAACATCGGTGATACTTTCGTGGTATGTGTTATTTTCTACAAGGGCAAACATTAAATTGCTCGTGTCGATTCGCCATGAATTAAAATTATCCCAACAAAGGTGAGCATAATGACGAAGTGGCTTCCTTTTCCAATTTATGACATAGAATTTCAAGGGCTAAATGACAAGTATTATTATTTTAATCAGTGTTTTCATTTGTAGACAATGACATTATGTACTTGAGAGTATCATCTATTCTAAACATCATGTACTCACTTTTCTAATTGCAATAATGTTTTTTCCCTTGTCTTTTGAAAATACACAGAATTAACATAATAATAATATAAAAAAACATAATAAAACTTTTTACTCAAAAATACATTATTCAGTGACAAGTGAAACTCTTCTCGAACATGTAATTATTGAGAGCCAATCACCTTGTGAATGAATCACTCTAAATTCCATCAAGTTCGAGTCGACTCTGCCATTAAGCAATTTAAATTCATGAAAAGTGCGAGTTTTTGGCACTTAAGAAGTTTATTTCGACTTCTGTTAGGGTGGTTTTTTAAGCTATCCTCTTGTTTGTACACTTGTAATACTGTACCGGTAACGACATTACAGGGAAAGTTTATGGCTTTCTCACTGTGCTCTTTGTGAGAAATGGGGGTAAGTTCCATTTCAATGTGTAAAAAGTGGATTAACCCGAATCCTTGCATGCCATTTACAAAGTTGACTGCTTGAATCTCGATCGAAAAAAGACCTAAAAAGTACTTAGCAAAAAAAATCTTTTCTCCAAAAGATTATATAGGTTCTCTACCCTCCACCTCTAACCAAGTGGGTAGATATTAATTTGAAAGGTGGCAATTAGCCCAAAAAATTCCACGAAAATATGTAGTTAGTGTCCATGACATTCACCAAAAAGATATTGCATTCCTGAGAAATGGGAACGAGGGAATTCCATTTTGCTGAAACTCCGGTGGTATCCCGGAGGGACAAGCATTGAATCACATGCATGGACTGCTAATATATGTACCCTGGTCCTAACATTGCGTACGCGTATCCTTCGGGCATGCGTTTGTACGCACGTGCGTTAGCGCGGTAATATACAGGACATATACTATAACGAGGGTTGGGGTTTTTGCTCTTTGTGCGCGCGTGCAGGCATTGACAAACGGGGTATACAAGAGCTGCCTCCACAGAGCGGTGGTGAACTGGCATAGCGAGAGGCGGTCATTGGCTTTTTTCCTGTGCCCACGGGAAGACAAGGTAGTTGCGCCGGCGCCCAAGCTCGCCCCCGGAGGGTCGAGGAAGTACCCGGATTTCACCTGGTCGGATCTGCTCCGGTTCACCCAGAGGCACTACAGGGCCGATCAGTCCACCTTGCCCAAGTTCACGGAGTGGCTTCTCTCTCTTCAAGACCGCACTCTCTACTGTTGAGTCACTGCTAGCATCTACGTCACCCACCTTGATATGCAAAGAGCACGAGTCAATCTAGTCCACTCTTCAACACCAAATAAACTCGTATCAAATTATCCTCTTTCCTTTACCATAGGAATTCGTCCTATGTTGATGATGACTAGTCTTCTAGAACCTACAATGGATGAGTCCGATGTTTTTTTATGTGCTTAATGTAAATTATGAGTCCACTTTTGATATAGTTTAAACTTTTGGACGCACAAAATATGTTTAAAATCATACCCTTCAAAGAACATTTGCCAACATGTTGGAAATAAAATATGAATTCCTAAATTGCGGGAAAACATCTTGATATACATAACTAAATCGTCGACATGAAGAGACCGGCTAATCCATTTTCCTAAAGTGAATACGTAATATGAAAAATGAAGACTTTATTTTTTAGAATTTAAAATGTTTAATCAATCTAATTGATGACATTCTTGTGAAGTCGATAATATTGTCCTAAGGATATAATCAATCATATCATTTTTTTTTCCTCAAAAATTCCATCGTTTTTGCGTCACAAAACGTATATTAACGATTGACGGGATTAGGGTACCCGTCTTCAAATCACGTGTCATAATGCAGCATAAGATTCCCTCTCCCTCTCTCTCTCTCGGCTGGGACAACTCTTGGTGCTTTGATTCATCTCGAATTGGTAAGTGGACCAGGAGATGCACATTCTACTGACAAGTCGTACTCTATACATGGTAAAGGAGCAAAGCCACAGGTATATCTCTATCGAAAAAAACAAAGCCCTGGTGGGTGTGCTCTATCCAAACACGAGGGTTGTCCTTTGGCTTCTGCAAAGGAGCAACGTGGGAGATGGGTTCCTAAGGGACTAGTGGTAGGGGTCCGTCAGAAACCAACACGTGTACATGATTAGATGTGATCAAAAGTGTAATTAGGAGCGACAGAAAAAGACAACTAGAGATTTTTGTCCCCTATGGAGGGCTCGTTATAACTTTAAAAATTGCAGATACAGAATCGACAATACTACAATAATCTCAATTGGATATCTCCTCGTTTATCAAATCACTAATCTCACTTTAGTCCCTCACTAATAATTCAATCGTTCCAATCACTGTAATGTTTATTTTGAGGATGATCTTAAATTTTCACTTGACTAATATACATGGATCAAGCTCATGTCACTAACTGCAATGAGGGATTGGAGCCTAATCATAGTTCAAGTAAGAAATAATGTTAACATTTTTATAACCTAAAGTAAATTATCCCTTATCTATACGTTCCATACACGGTCCACCAATTTGGTGATTCTTGATCAAATTAGGATAATCGAGAATAATACCTAGTCATCCTCTATCTGTGGAAAAAAAAGTTGGAACTTTTGCTGGTGGACACTAACTTTTTTCCATGATTTAATCGGCCGTGGGCAAGGACAGTAATAATGGCGACATTTGGGTTCTGTCGGATTTTCCCCTGCGCTGCTTGTACCCACACATAGACATCAATAAGGAAAGTTTTATTTGGTAATTGTTTTTATTCAGCTAAGCTCGATTTTATACTAAGATTGACTCATGGAATTAGTTTGCAAATCGATGTGACAAGTTGGAATTGGACATTTGAATGAGTGAGACCTCTTCAAGACCAATGAGATTCTACCATATCAATTTGTATATCGTGATTCATCCATTCAGCATTACTCTTTTTAATTCAATTAAGAAATGATGAGATTTGATAGGAGTTGAGTTCTGAATAGAACTTCCACTAAAACAATAAATCATGGAAAATGATTACCTACTATATAAGATTAATTGAAAACACAAGGTATTCGTATTTTGACAAAGATAAAATACCTCAATGTTTCAAGAACAAGTTTGCTATGGAAAAATTCCATCAAAATCTATGTCGATTTACTTAAGATGAATTGCATTTATTTGTTGTATTCAATCGGCAAAGATGTAAATTAATAAAGTAAAAAAATAATAATAATATCTCAAATCAATTAAAGGACGCGCTTTCTTTCAGGAAACACATAATCAAAATATTTTATACTTTAATGCAATTTTTTGCTCATTTCTTTTTTCTTTGCACATATTAAGTTTGTGCTTTTTTCTAGTTTCAAACGGATTGCAATAGTCATTACTAGAACAATTAATTTTTTGCAAACCTACGTAGAAATTTAGAAGTGACAACAAAACAATCTTGTTTAAGTCAAAAGACGCAAGTCCAAATTGCATTTTTCATGTTTAAATAAAATAACCACTTAACCTTATATTGTCTTAGATTCTAGGAAAAATGACACATTTCGTTGGTTCAATGGACAATATTGTCCATGAATTTTTAATTTGTTCAATGTAGTTTATAAAATTTTAATACATGTTCAATTTAGTCCGTGAACTAAATTATTCAAGGATTAGATTGAATATTTACTAAAAATTTATAGATCATATTGAACAAATTAAAAATTTAGAAAGATATTGCATATTAAGTTAAAGTTCAGGGACCATATTAAATAAATAAAAATTTCAAAGACAACATTGCACATTAGGCCAAAGTTGATGAACCATTTATGTAATTTTCCCTAAATTACCTCATGTATATTGACAATTCTATTTTATGTTTTTTCAATACCACTTCATATGAATTCATCATAATAAAGATCTATATAAAGCTAGATGTTATGATGAAAGAGTCGAGACATAATCAAAATGCTTTAGTTCCTTTAATATGGAACTTAAGTGTTTCGTCCCCTCAGTTGTTGATATTTTCTTTTATTATGTTCTTGTTATTTTTTCCTCTCTGTTATTCTCCCCTTTCCAGCCGAATTTGCTAAAAAAAAATTGGCTTACAGTCCATCCTTGCGAAATATCGTGGGAATTTAAATTTAGTAACTGTTTTACCGCAAAGTATTGATTAAATATCTTATGAAATGTGGATTGATTAGTGAACCAACAAAAATTGTGAAGGATTATATGTTTTTCGGGAAAAGTACCAAAAAAGTCTTAAACCTATTGCATTTGTACCAATTCAGTCCTAAACCTTTTAATATTGGTAAACCAATTCAGTCCATCCGGCCAATTTTGGCCGGCCGGCGTTGACGTGGATGTCGACCGGTGGCTGGACGCTGACGTGGCAATTTTTATGATTTTTTTATGATTTTTTTCGAATTTTTAAATTAATTTTTCTTTTTCCTTTTATTTTTTGCCTTTTTCCTGGCTGTCCTAGCCTCTCCCAGGGCTGCCGGCGAGGTGGCTTTGCTCGGATCTGGGCGAGGCCAGCCTCGCCCGCGGCTGGCGAGGCCATGGCGGCCATTGCCAAGGTAGAGGCGAGGGCCGCGAAGCCCTCACTAGCTGCCGATGAGGGTTGCGACCCTCGCTTGGCCTCGCTCAGGGCCGCGGGCGAGGCAGCTTAGCCCAGATCTGGGTGAGGCCAGCCTCGCCCTGGCCTTGCCGCTGAGTCCTAGGTGTCTCCTCCGTTGTCGACCCCGAAGCTTCTCGACCTCATCATCGCCACCCTCACCTCCACGAAATCCCAATTCGAGGCCCTGGTCCCCCACCTCTAGCGCCTCACGCCGCCACTCCTCTGCTCAATCTTCGCCTCCGAAACCATAGCCCGCCGCCCTAACACCCTCCTCTCCTTCTTCCGATGGTGCTAGTCCCACAACCCGTCCCTCGCCCACTCCCCGTCCCTCCTCCTCTCCCTCCTCCCACGGCAAGGCCAGGGTAAGGCTGGTCTCACCTAGATCCGTGCGAAGCCGCCTCGCCGGTGGCCCTAGGAGAGGCTGGGCGAGGGCCGCGACCCTCGCTGGCGGCAGGCGAGGGCTTAGCGGCCCTTGCCTAGTGGCCGACGAGCCTCACCGGAGGCTCGCCAACCACCGCTAGGAAGAAAGCAGAAAAGCAAAGGAAAAAGAAAAGAAAAAAGAAAAAAATTAATAAAAAATTCGAAAAAAAAAATCATAAAAATTGCCACGTCAGCGTCCGGCCACCGAACGACGTCCACGTTAATGCCAGCCGGCCAAAATTGGCCGGATGGACTGAATTGATACCAATATTAAAATATTTAGGACTGAATTGGTCCAATTGAAAAGTTTAAGATTGAATTGGTACTAATACAATAGGTTTAGGACTTTTTTGGTACTTTTCCCTATGTTTTTCCTCTATTTTTTCTTTTTCTTCGTGAAAAATCCTTTGTTGATCCTTAGCATTATGAAGAGGTTGCAAATATAAATGCTTGGATCTGGTTTATAGTGACTATTAACCATCAACCTTAAAAAGAAGAACATGACCATTCGCCTTATTGAGGTTCTTGCACGTTAGGATAAAATTCAGACTTCTATTTTGTACGTTGATGGCATTAAGAGTTAACTTTTATAAACAGGTTAAGACATAAATATACATCACATCTAGTTTTGATCTTAGCGATTTTATTTGTTCCATTACGACACGTGAATTGTTCCATTTCAAAACTAGTTCATGCCCACTTAGAAATTCTAATGATGCTAAGTAAGATGAAATTACGATGTAACATTTTGAAATCAATCTAAGAGAACTCGACATCACTCTATAGAGTAATTTTTTATGAACTATATAGTCTGTCTTGAGCGTATATATAATCACCCCTTGCCCTAGAAATGCTGCGCATCTCACAAATTAGTTATGGATTCTACTGCTGTATCTTTTCTTACCTTTTCACCTGTAAAACCTGACGATCTTAAAGACTCCGATGAAACACCAAAAATTTCTGACTCCTTCCTTTTTCATGAGCAATCTCATGTTCCCAATTCTTTCAAATGGCCAGAACAAGATGCGACTCTCTCTCACGGCGAGCTAGAAGAACCCTTGGTCGATCTCAAAGGCTTTCTCCTTGGTGATGATCAAGAGGAAACACACCGTGCTGCTGACACTGTTAGAGCAGCTTGCTTGAGCCATGGATTTTTCCAAGTGATCAACCATGGAGTCAATCCGAGTCTCATTCGTGATGCTCATGATGGCATCGATTCCATCTTCAAGATGACACTCAGCGACAAGCTCAGGGCTGGAAAGAAGCCGAACTCCCCCTGGGGTCATTCGATAGCTTATAATGATCGGTTCTCATCGAAATTGCCATGGAAGGAAACCTTCACTTTCGGCTACCATGAGCGCTCTCCAGATTCAGTGGTTCACTTCTTTAAGTCCACCTTAGGGATGGATTTTGAACCTGATGGTTTTATGTGATGGGCTTAAGGCCCGTCCGCCCATGTTGGGCCTGAAAGCCCGGCCCACAATATTAGGGCCCATGGATGAAGGGGCACGATTCCTGTTTGGAGGGAACGTATATAAGGGAGGAAAGAGAGGGAGAAGGCACCCTTTGGCATTTTGTGCGTACGTTCCTCTCCCTCTCTCCCTCCAAAAGAAATAACAAACGCTTACGGCGACGCCATCTTCCCTTCAAGGCCAATCGACGCCATCGGATCGAATAGGATCGGTTTTCTCTTCCTCTTATCGACATCGGTGTCTAATCTGTGGCTAACAAGGTACGCTCGAATCCGTGGTGTGCTTTAGGATCGGTGATACGTGTTATTCCCGGGCTTCGTCTTCCGCATTGATTTAGGGGTTCGATTTAGTGTCGAATCCGGTTTTCGGGGATCCGTTATTCCCAACTTTGGTATCAGAGCCCTAGTTCACATTTTCCCGACCTGTCTGATGTTTTTTGATTGATTTTTCGCGAAAGTGATTCGGCCGTACGGATCGGGGCAAGAAATCCCGACACCCGAGCGTTGTTCGTCCATTTTTTCGAGTTTATGTGATTCGAAATCGATTTCTGAAGGCATAGGGTGAAAGGGCTCGTCGAGACGAGTCCGGCGACATGTCGTACGCCGCCGGGAGACGCCGCACGCCCCCACACGCGCGGCCAGAAGGCGCTGCGCGTGGGCGCGACGCGCCCGGAAGCGCTGGCTCGCCCAGCGTGTGCGGCGCACGTGCCGGTTGGCGAACCGGCACGTGCGCGCCGGCGACCGGCGAACCGGCACGCGCCGGTCGGCGAACCGACGCGTGCTGACGTCATCGTGACATCATGATAACGCCGGGATGACGTCATTGATGACGTCATCGCCGACGACCGTTGGACGGCCGGTCACCGTCCGGCGACCCGACCCGACCCGACGTCGACCCGACCCGCGGATGCCTGGCACGCGCGCGGCACGTGCCGGCTGACGTCTGCGTGACGTCAGCCCGCGCACGCGCGCGGCACGTGCGGTCGGTTCGTCCGACCCGGCCCCCGGCCCGGCCGGTCCGCCGGTCCGTCCGGCCCGACCGGTCCCGGTCCCGTCCCGGCCCGACCGGTCCGACGGTCCGTCGGCCCGACCGGTCCGACCGGTCCGACGACCTGACCGTTGACCCGTTGACCGTTGACCGACGACCGTTGACCGTTGACTTTGACCGTTGACCCGGGAAAAAAAAAAAAAGAAAGGAATTTGTTTCTTTTTCAATTATGTCTGTGTGGGTTAGAGGTAATCCATTTTTTATTCTGCATTTGTTGCATGAATCATGGAAAATTATGTATTTTCCATTTTGTTTAATTGTGGATTATAAGTGATTCATTTGAGTTACGCATTCGTTGCGGGAATTATGATGCGTTATGCACGGATACCTGCAATCCCGAGAACGGACGAAGGAAGAGCTAGACTGAAAAGGCTGATGAAAGAGTTAGCTGATTATCGGTGGCTTGATGGTGATTTAGTATCACACATGGTTAAGGTCAATAAGATGATACAGGAAATCATCTGGAATGGTTATCTTATGTCGGATTTTGAGAAGGTGCCGGCTTTGATGAACACTCTTCCACCTGAATGGCAAGCAGTGTTAGATCGGCTATGGGAGGTCAACGTGGTCCCGGATTACAGGGGGCTAGTGGAAGCTTTTGTAAGAGAGTACTATAGGATTGAGTTGGCCAAAACTTCAACCCTTAGATTGAGCGCCACATGGCGTAGAGTGAATGCGCCTTGGTGGCGACATGAAAGCTCTCCAAAAGTTTTCCCATGGTTGACAAATGTGCCTTCGGTTTTCTCGAGATACTTTGGTGATAGATTAGAAGGGACTTTCCCTATTTATTTCTTAGATTAGTTTGAGATGTTTTTGAGTGTTGAATATCTCTTTCTATGTTGATATTTCTTTTTAGATATATCACTTAGTGTAATAGATTGTTGTATTAGTTGAAAGCATTATTATTTCATTGGATGTCAATTATCGTTGCTTTTCGTTAATTGCGATTCTTTGTGGGTAGTTAGGTGTGGGTAGTTATAGAAGTTTTTGTAACTTCATAGAATTTGTTTTGCATAAGCCAATTATATTAATGATAGTTTTAAGTTAGGATTTTGGAGGATGATTGGAAACATAGTGACCTTTTGATTCTGAAACCTTACTTGAAATTATTCATTAATATGATGGGTCTGTGCAAATAGGGATGCATAAATGATAGGCATTAATTATTCGTGCATGTATGTCGATATGTTCGGATCGATGTTTTCAGCAACTAAGAACGTAATTGCTGATATGAACGGCAACAATTGTGAAATATTGAATATGAAGATTCAATATGTGCTGGAAAAGCAAGAAGCACTAGAAGCTCTTGACCATGTTATGGAAGATCTTGAGGATGCTGTGCGCCACCTTGAGCTGGTAGAGGACCGCTTAATGGCATGTGAGCTGAAAATAGAAATTTACAATGCTGGTTCTAGCTCAGAAAGGGCTTTGAGCTCTAAGCGCAAGCGTATTGATTCGTTCAATATGTGGGAATGCAAATGATCAAGTCCTTATTGCAAGAGATCAAGAGTTAACAAACACAAGAGAGGAAAATGTCCTCAAGTGAAGAAAATGTCAAGGGTGAGGTGTTACAATTGTGACAAGAAAGGTCACTATGCTCGCGACTGTCGTGAGCCAAAGAAGGTAAACACCTCTTGTACATTTGAGAACTTTACTTTTGTGTCAAGTTCTGTATTATTAGCTGAATCCAATCCTTTGTGGACTGTAGATTCGGGAGCAACAGACGATGTAGCGAAGGATAGAGGATCCTTCGTGGAATTCCGACGAATACCAACCGGAACTAAGTGGATCTATGTGGGAAACAACTCCGAGCTGAAATTAAAGGGATTGACACCGCCAACCGAACATGTGTGGTGGGCGCACCTTGTTCCTACACGATGTTCTAAATGCTCTGGAGATTCGTCGAAATTTAAGTGTCTGTTTTGATGTTGGTTAAGCTTGGTTTTAGTGTGAACTCCCGTAATAACGGTGTAGATTTGTATTTGGATACAAACTACTATGATTGTGGTCACTTTCTAGATGTTTTTATTGTACTAAATGTTGACTGTGGTGATGTCAATATATGTTATTCCCTTGTTTCACGTCTTCTACTTCATATGATAATGATGTGAATGTGTGGCATGCTAGACTTGGTCATATTGGCCAATAATGTATGAATAGACTAGCCAAAGAGGGCTTGTTGGACAACATTGAAAAAGTCGATTTGCCCATATGTGAGCATTGCCTAGTAGGGAAAATGACAAGGAAACCATTTGGAAAAAGTAAAAGAGCTGAATTTCCTCTGCATTTAATCCATTCGACGTCCGTGGTTAAATGACGTGAGAAGAAGGCATTGGGTTGTTTATTTCATCACTTTTATAGATGATTATATTCGATTCGGATATGTCTTTTTGATTTCTCATAAATCTGAAGCATTATGTTGTTTCAAAAGGTTTATGAACTTGCAAGAAAATCAATTAGACAAGAAAATAAAAGTATTGAGATCTGATCGAGGTCGAGAATATTTATCTGATGAGTTCAGAAAATAATGTAATGAAAAGGAATATAAATACAGTTGTCTATTCCATATACTCCTCAACAAAATGGTGTTGCGAGAGAGAAGAAACAGAACCCTGCTGGAAATGGTTAGGTCCATGATGGCGCATGCTAACTTAAATATCACTTTTTGGAGTGATGCGTTGTTAACTTGCTGCCTATATACTTAACCGGGTGCCTTCCAAATCAGTTAGTTCCACTCCATATGAGTTATGGACAGGTAGAAAACCGGACTTAAGTTTTCTTAAGCCATGGGGTTGTGCTGCCTATACTCATGAGTCCTCTCACAAGTTTGGGAAATTGGGTCCTAAAGGAAAGAAGAGTATTTTAATGAGATACTCCGAACACTCGAAAGGGTATGTGTTCGTAGGTGAGCAGGAAAGTAGAAGTATAACTGAATTTGAATCACGGGATGTCACATTCTTAGTGGATGAATTTCCTAAGAAGAGCGAAATATGGGAAGATTACCCCTATTTGAAACCTTGGATCAAGATAATGATATTAATGGAGTTCATCCAAGTGGGAGTAATATGAGAAGTGATGAATTGAATTCAACTCATTCTCAATTACAACCACATGATGAGATGATATCGTTATTATCTAATCCGAGTGGGAGCATAATGGGGAATGATGTGCTAAGTGTACAATCTCCCATATAGCGAACAAGTCGCCAAAGTATTCCCCATCGACGTTTTGGCATTGAAGGGGAAACTTTTATGGTTGCTCCACAAGATGAGGATGAGCCAAGAAATATTAATGAGGCTCTGAATTGCCCGAGTAAGGAAAAATGGATTCATGCAATGGAAGAGGAAATGGAGTCAATGAAATCAAATCAAGTCTGGGAACTGGTTGATCTTCCAAAAGGACACAAAACTATTGGGAACAAGTGGGTTCTCAAAATAAAGCGAAAGGCTGATGGCTCGATAGAAAGGCATAAGGCTCGCCTTGTGGCGAAGGGGTATAATCAACAGGAAGGAACTGATAATGAAGATACATTTTTTCCTATAGAGGGATTTACCTCGATTCGCATTATTCTGGCAATAGTGGCTAGTATGGATCTTGAGTTACATCAAATGGATGTAAAGACTGCTTTCCTTAATGGAGAATTAGAAGAAGGAATATATATGGAACAACCTGCTGGTTTCATAGTGAAAGGCCAAGAAGAAAAGGTATGTCGACTTTGGGGGTCGATATATGGCCTTAAGCAGTCGTCAAGACAATGGTATATACGTTTTCATAATGCCATAATGGCATATGACTTTACAATGATAGACGAGGATCATTGTGTATATATCAAAAGATCCAAGGATCAATTTGTGATCATATCATTATATGTTGATGATATACTAATTGCCGGAAGCAATATGGAGCTTGTCAATACTGTCAAAAGTTGGTTGTTTTCCAACTTTGAGATGACTGATATGGAATTGTAAACCCATAGACACTCCTATTGCAAAAGGTGAAGGATTGAGCCATAGACTGTGTCCAAGGACTCCACAAGAGAAGGAACAAATGAAACATGTTCCTTATGCTAGTGCTTTGTTGGAAGCTTGATGTACACTATGATGTGTACAAGACCCGGCATATGTTTTGCAGTTGGAATGATGAGTAGATACCAATCCAATCCAGGTCAAGCACGTTGGAAAGCCGTTAAAAGAATACTTAGGTATCTAAAGGGGACTGCTGATTATACGTTGAGTTATTATGGAAAGGATCTGCAACTCAAAGGCTATTTTGATGCTGATTGGAGAGGAGATTTAGATGAAATAAAATCTACCTCTAGGTTTGTTTTCTTACCGAATAATGGCACCATATGTTGGAGCAGTAAGAAACAAAAGTGTATAGCCTTGTCCACGATGGAAACTGAGTTCGTGGCATTATCAGCAGCAATAAAAGAAGATGTTTGGCTTAAGAGATTATTGGATCATTTAGGTGTTATTTGAAGTGCTGCAGATTCATTATTGGTTAACTGTGATAGCCAAGCAGTAAAAGCGTACACCAAAGATCCAAAATATCATGGCAAGACCAAACATATAGATACCAAGTATAATTTTGTCAAAGATATGATTGCACGAAAAGATGTGAACTTAGAGTACATACTACGCATAGAATGGTAGCAGATCCTATGACAAAGCCAATACCTAGAGATGTGTTTTGTGGCCATATGAAATCTCTAGGATTGCGTAGAGGCTAATGTACTTAATATTGTAATTTCCCTAAGTGTTCACATTTGATGAATTTGTGTTTTTATCATTAATGCCTATGAATCTTTGTTTGATCTTTATGCATCTTAATGCTCAGTGCATTATTTTAAGTTGAGGAAGTATGTCGGACAGATATAAGATTAGCCCACTCACACGGGTAATCGCCTCTATTTACTGTGTGATAAATAGATATAAGACTGTTTTTAAGCTTATTATCTAGGTGATAATCGAGAGCTCAAGCTTAAAATATATAAGTCGCCTTAACTGAGTGTTAAGATGAGGACATAATACTTACTATGTCCGAAAGTAAAATACCCCACATATTTTACTTTATCCGTCTATGATGCCGGATGTGAGTTCGATGAATTTTGTGAATGAGTAGATACGTGAACTCAAGTTAGACATTTGGTATGTCCGAACTATCATCTGTACGGTATTGAAAGGTGTAGACATACGCTCCATGGGAAAGGAGTTAATACCGTAATACGTATTTCATACTACGTATGCATGAGACGACCAATAAGAGTGGCAAAAGTTTGATCTCAATTTTTGTGTCGTGTGAGACTCTTGAGAAAAAAAGTTCCTCAATTTTTAGTCCCCTCATGACTCTTACTTATTCTCAAGATTTCTATTTAGTGTTTGCTATCTTAGGATGTTGCCAATGGTCATGAGTTGATTCGATCTAATGGGACATTTCTAGAAAAGCAAGCTGAACTGAAATTGAGAGTTTTGAAGGAAAGAGGAAGATCGAATTTGGAGAATCACATTGTAGTTTTGTATTCACCGGTTAACCAATTATGACTGTCTTTGGGATAATCATAATTGTGAATACAATATAAATATCATTGTTTAAAAGAGATCAAGAGAGATATAAATGTGATCGATCGATCTAGGGTATTGCATACTAAATCTACTCGGGATGTGATGCCCATTATGAGCTGCTATATATTCCTAACGAGATGTATAGCAACGAGCTTTCAAAGTATGCTGGTCGCACGGATTATTCACCAGTATGAATGTTGAAGAGAGGTAAAGAGAATCCTGTTTCAGCCCACCATGTGCGAGTGGGAGATGATGGTTTTATGTGATGGGCTTAAGGCCCGTCCGCCCATGTTGGGCCTGAAAGCCCGGCTCACAATATTAGGGCCCATGGATGAAGGGGCACGATTCCTGTTTGGAGGGAACGTATATAAGGGAGGAAAGAGAGGGAGAAGGCACCCTTTGGCATTTTGTGCGTACGTTCCTCTCCCTCTCTCCCTCCAAAAGAAATAACAAACGCTTACGGCGACGCCATCTTCCCTTCAAGGCCAATCGACGCCATCGGATCGAATAGGATCGGTTTTCTCTTCCTCTTATCGACATCGGTGTCTAATCTGTGGCTAACAAGGTACGCTCGAATCCGTGGTGTGCTTTAGGATCGGTGATACGTGTTATTCCCGGGTTTCGTCTTCCGCATTGATTTAGGGGTTCGATTTAGTGTCGAATCCGGTTTTCGGGGATCCGTTATTCCCAACTGAACCAGCAGGGTAAGCAAGATCATTTCCAAGTCAATTTAAATTTTGGGTTTTTACTCTCACAATTTCCCTGAAATTTTACATACACATTCGATGTGAAAAACGATTGATTCTTCTTCACACACATCTTTAAAAGAAATAAAAAAAAACAAATGGAATTCAACATTCTAAGTTACGAAGAAGAACTGCGCTACTATTATTATGATTTTTCTTCTTCATGTTACTAATGAACAAGTATGTTTCTACAATTGATACTATTTAGATCAGACACGCCATCAATAAAATCTAATAAAATCAATTCACCTTCCAAATAAATTCCAATCATGGGCACATCATGATTGAAACACTGTTCGTAGAAATTTCCACAAACAATGTAAATTTAACAAAATATTTAGTTGTTGTAGGCAATGTTAATCTTAGGATCTATGTTTATTTCCAAGGCGAAATGATTGTGTGTTGTAACAAAATCTTAGATTTGCTTGCGAATCTGTAAAAAGAAAGAGTAGCGCCCTATCTTTATCCTCCATTCGATTTTTACAGAAAGGTATACCAGAAATATTGTGAAGAGATGAAGAAATTGGCACTTTCAATCACGGAGGTATTGGCCATAAGCTTGGGACTTGATAGGTCTTACTATAGAGAATTCTTCGAAGATGGATGCTCCATAATGAGGTGCAACTCCTACCCTCCTTGCCAAGAGCCAAGCCTTGTTCTCGGAACTGGTCCTCATTGTGATCCAACAGCCCTCAGGCCCCTCACCATACTTCACCAAGATCAAGTCGGAGGTCTTAAGGTGTTCGTCAACTACAAGTGGTACAAACTTCGGCCTCGCACTCATGCCCTAGTGATCAACATCGGTGATACTTTCACGGTATGTGTTATTTTCAACGAGGCCAAAATATAGAATCGCTCATGTCGATTTGCTATTATTTTTCTCCTACTAAGGGTGAGCATAATGATGAAATGGATTCTTTTTTCCAATTAATTACATGGATTTTAAGGGCTAAATGACATGTTTTACTATTTTTATCAGTGTCTTCATTTGTGGACATCGACACTGTATACTTGAGTATCATCTGCTGTAACTTTGCAAGTCCCTATGCTCAACTTTCTAATTGTAAAAGTTCTTTTTTTCTTTCTAACTTTACGTGAATACACAGCATTGGAAAAATAAAACTTTTTACTCAAATATAAATTACTTAGCAACAGTGAAACTCTTCCCTGAGCATATAATCAATTGAGAGCCAATCTCTTGTGAATGAACCATTCTTCAATTTCAACTACTAGGGTTTGCCCCACTAGCCACTCTTTCCACATGAAAAGAGGGAGGTGGGGGGTTCGAATCCTCACACTCCACTTTTTTAGAGAGGTTGGGGTGGGGACGATTTAATTTCAAGTATGAATTTCGATTCCCATGTCTTGTAAGAAGATATGACAAAAGTTTGAGAATGAGATTTAAAGTAAAAATAAAGTAAGACCGATAAGAAAGAAAAATCATTCTTTAATTTCCATCATGTTTGAGTCTATTGAGCATTTAAATGATTCAAAAAGTGTGAGTTATTGGCACTTAAGAAGTACATTTTCGACTTCTATTGGGATGGTTTTTGAAGGTATACTTTTGTTAAATGCAAACTTATGATATCGGAAATTTTCTTAAAGGTTTTAAATCTATTATACTTTCGTTGATTTAGTCTTAAATCACTTAATTTTGCTAATTGGGTTTTGAAACCTAATCACATTCTACCAATTGAGTTGATATGACCAATTTTAATTGGAAATTGCTAACGTGAATACCGATTGTCCTACGTGATACAACATATGTCGATGTTGACAATTTTCAACAATATTTTAATAATATTTTGATATATTAATTTTTTTTTCCTTTTCTTTTTTTTTTTTTCCTTCCATTCTTCCTCCTCTAGCCAGTCATCAAGGCCGATGACTGGCCAAAAGTGAGGGTCGGCTGGGCAAGGTTGGTGGTTGGTGGGGGTGAGCTTCACTTGGTGGGGGTGAGCTTCACTAGAGGCTAACAAGGTCGACCTCCTCGGCCCTCACTTCTGGTTGGTTTCGAGGCCTGACGGCTAGTTAGAGGAAGAAGAAGGAAATAAGAAAAAGGAAAAAAAAGGAAAATGAAAAAAATAATATAAAAATTAGAAAAAATAATAAAAAATTACTAAAAATTGTTTACTTTAATGCTAGCATATGCCACATAGAACAATCGACATCCGCATTAGTGATTTGTGATCAAAATTAGTGGGATGGATGTAATTGGCAAAATATGAAAATGTTAGGACTTAAATAGCAAAAATGAAAAGTTTAAGACTGAATTAACAAAAATGTAATAGATTTATGACTTTTTAGACAATTTTCCATTGGTAATAACATTATAGGAAAATATAATTCGATCAACAGCCTCTACTTTGGAGAATCCCTTTTGTGCTCATCGTGAGAAATGTGAGGTAAATCACCCTTCGGAAGTGGAAAAATTCCGAATTCTTATGTGACTATTCAAAAGTTGATCGGTAAAATATCGATCGAAAAAAAAAGACGTTAAAAAGCACTTAGCAAAAAATCGCTTTCTCAAAAATTGGCTAGGTCCTCTACCCTCCTCCTCTAACCAAGAGTGTAGAGATTACTTGGAAAGGTAACGATTAGTTCAACAAATTCCTCGAAACCATGTAGCTAGTGTCCTTGAAATTCACCAAAAAGATATTGCCTTCCTAAGAAGTGGAACCGTGGGCATTTCATCCAACGAAAATTTGGTGCGATCCTAGAGGGATAAGCATCAAATCACACGCGCGTAGTGCAAATAAAAGTACGTATCATTGTCCTAAATTTTACGGATGCGTATCCTTCGAGCACCACGCATGTTTATAACTGTGGTGATATACAAGGTATATACTAATTTAGGGTTTCTGTTCTTTACCCACATGTGTAGGCCTTGACAAACGGGATGTACAAGAGCTGCCTGCATAGAGCGGTGGTGAACCGGCGCAGAGAGAGACGGTCGTTGACATTTTTCCTGTGCCCGCGGGAAGATAGGGTGATCGCGCCCGCCCCTGGACTCGCCCCCAGAGGAACGAGGAAGTACCCGGATTTCACCTGGTCGGACCTGCTCCGGTTCACCCAGAAACACTACAGGGCCGATCAGTCCACCTTGCCCAAGTTCAAGGGGTGGCTTCTCTCTCTCCAAGACCGCAATCTTGACTGTTGAGTCACTGCTGGTATTCTGTATGACCGCCCTTAAAATGAAAGAACCTGAGTCAATTTAGTCTCTTTATATGTATGAATGGCCAAGAGATCCTGTGGATATACATTCATTTGCGTATATGATGTACTGAATTGTATGATGTCTGGTGAGAAAACGGTTTGCCAGATATGTGATAGAAATTAATTTATCTCATTGCTGTGGTAGAAAACTGAAATAACGCTATAATATACCGAATGGTGTAAGATTGCCTGCAAAATAATGACATGTCATCATTCATGTATTATCCCTCTTCAAGACCACACTTCTTTAATTCATTCTTGCTGATTTTTATTGTAGCAAGTTACAACATTCCCGCAACAATATCATGAAACGAATCATACTTTTTCAGAAATTTGATCGTTATCATGTCGTAAAATGGATTCAAATGATCGACTTGATAGTATCATAATAATACACGTTTTCACATCACATGTTATCACATCGCATAAGATTTTCTCTCTCGGCTTAGAAAAACGGTTGATGTTCCATTTTATCTTGAATCGGGATAGGACCGAGAGACTGAGGCAGAGACTAAGAAACAAATGCCGAAGATAAATCTCTGTGAAAGAACAAAACCATGGTCTTACATATGCAATCCAAACACGAGGGCTGTCCTTTGTTCTTTTGCAAAGAACAACGTGGAAGGCTCGAAAGGACTAGGTGGTAGGGGTCCGTGAGAAACGAACGCAAGTGCATAGTTTCATGTGCTCAAAAGAGAAACCAGGAATGGCAGAGAGAAACGACTATAGATTTTTGTCCACTTCCCTACGTTGCCACCTCCTCGTTAAATAAGATACTTTGAAAGACTCGTTATAACTTTAAAAGCTGCAGATACAGAATCAACAACAATGCAGTATTCTAAATTGGGCATCTCGTCGTTTATAAATCTTTAATCTCACTTTAGTCCCTCGCCGAAAAATTCAATTGTTCTGATCATTGTTATTTTTTATTTCGGGACGATGTTAAGTTTTCACTCGACGTATATATGCATCAAACTCATGTTACACACTGCCGAAAAACACCAACGCTAATATTGTCCTTAATCTGTCATTTTCACGATTTGCAACGAGGGATAGGAGCATAATCATAATTAAGGTAACCTGAAGTAAATTATGCAAGATCCCTATCTTTTCCTATACGTTCCATAGGCGATCTACCGTTTTTTTTTGTTTTGTTTTGTTTTTTTTTTTCTTTTCAATCAAATTTATCATCCTCTGTCTGCAAATAAGAATAAGAATTTCCATCGGCCGACATTAACTTCTTCCAATAATTTCATCAACAATGGGGAAGGACATTAATAATGGTGCAGTGCAAATTTCCCATTTAGTCCTAAGCTCATTATGTGGATGATAATTGAGTTCTAAACTTTTCAATTTTATTAATGTATTCTAAACTTTTGTGTGCAATTTTTAATGTAGTGCTTCTGGTCATCGAAAATCATTGATGTGGTGCCACCGACCGCCATACCTAGCAGGCTAGCATGACTGGCAATTTGACGTGAATAATTTTATAAAAAAATTACATGTTTTGCTTAATTTTACAATTTCTTTTGTTGCTTTCTTCTCTTCTTGTCTTCCCTTGTTACGGTTGGTCTTCTCCAAGATAAACGGTGCCACCATCTCGTCAGAGCAGAAGGTGGAGCACGACCAATCCACTCTCGATTGCAACCTTCACTGCACGACACTCTCTTGCCACCACGGTCGAACCCCCCCTCGGCAAGCTCAACACTCCTGCTCCATGCTCGTCAAGTTTGTGGCCATCGAGATCTTGGCAAGCTCGACGGTCATGGCCGATCCTCCAGATTTTGGCGAGCTCAGCAACTCCTCCTCCAAGCAACTTGCACAAGCAACTTCCCGTCGAGCCTTGGTTGGTTAAAAATTTAGAGTCAACTTATTGATCTATTCAAGTTAGGGAAACTACTTAAATCTTGTGTATCGATCCTATTTTTCTCTATGTTTCGTGTTTCTTTGTAGTATCACAATAAAATGCTTTGTTTGTTTTGTGGCAAATTGGACATTTTTGAAAAAATATTTTCCAAGAAATCATTTTTTATTGTCTAGTTGAAATTCCAAAAAAGAATTGAAAAATATTTTTTATTATTTGGAAAGGAAAACTTACTTCTATTTTCCTAAACAAACATAAATTATTCAACCCAATGACTTGGGTATGGACAACTAGGGTTTCAGACATGAACACTAGGGTCTATAGAGGCCGGGCCCGGTGCCCTAGCTCCCGTGCTTGGGTCCCCCTCGCCCTTGTCAACAGCATCATGAAGGCTGGTGAAGGGACATAAGAAAAAAAAATAAAAAAGAGAAAGGAAAGGAAAAACAAAGGAAAGCAAAAAATGAAAGATGGAAAAGAGAAAAAAAGAAAAGAAAAAATTAATAAAAATTTTGAAGAAAATATTTTAAAATTAAATAAAAATATCTACATTAGCGTTAGCCGTACGTAGGATGACCCGTGTCTATGTCAGGAATTTTTGGCTTAAATTAGTCAGATTGACTTAATTTGTACCAATATTAAAATTTTTTAAATTAAATTGGTTCAATTGAAATATTTAGAATTGAATTTGTACAAGTGTAGTAGGTTTAAAGCTTTTTTTGGTACTTTTCCTTATTATTATATAGATCCATTAGAAGCACCTTCAAGAAAAAAAAAATCAATGAGCTATTCACCAACAGGATAAGGTACCTAATTTTTTAACTGTTCCCTTTTCGACGGTGCATTTACTGTCCGCCGGTCTCTTATGATTTGTGAAACAGCCCCACAAATTACGCGAACGACGATGCTTGGTTACTGTCTCTAATGTTGCTCTTTGGCTTGTGACCGAGTCGCCAGTGCTGATTTTTTCTGGTGAACGATGGAGGCTTATAGTCACGGCTAAGATGGGTTTACGATTATTATCTATTTTGTGTTTTTGCTACATAAAATAATTTTTTGTTATTGAATAATATTTTTTGGAGTTATTCCACAACTTTTTACGAAGTCTTAAGATTCACGATTCGCGTGAACGATTAACACGATTGAGCAACACCATTTTACAGCAACACTAATCAGCTACCATGGCTATTATGTCGTGCATTTTCAAGGCCCCATTGGAGAAATATGTTTCCTAGCAATGTTTCTGACTTCTCTCTTTGCTCGCCAAAAGGATCTAAGATGTCGCAAGTTACTCTGTGACTATCCGAGCACTATGCCACATAATAATCCTATTTCCACGGCCTCTAGTTCAACAAAATCTGCAAAAAACTAGTGAACCCTGCCTTCAGGCAGCACAGGAAGCTCCCCCGGCGCCTTGGAATCAGTATGAGATTTGGACAATGGAGACCCGCACAATCCTGGGTTCCTGAGATAGGATTCAGCTGAAATGTGTTGAATTGGTTCCCTTGAGGAATCGATGCTGTTAGATGATTGGAAGAGACATTTAGGACCTCCAAGAGTTGTGAGTTCTGTTAATTTGGTTGATATCGTTCTGCTAAGCTCATTTGAAGAAAGATCCAACTATTCAAGCTCATAAAGGTTGCCCAAAGATGATGGTATATGGCCTCCGAGATTATTATGAGAAAGGTTGGACCCTTGAGTGATCCTAGCTCTCCTATAACATCAGGAATCATTCCTTAGAACTTGTTGCTTGATAGATCTATAGTCATCCGGATCAGTAGGATTTTAGGGAGATATGTGTCAAGTCCTTTCATTGTCGCACTCATGGAATCCTGGTAATAACCTTGGTCCATGTATCGCAACTCCGATCCATCCTGATCAGTCGACATCATGGCTTTCAGATTTACAAAGTAGGTGCTGGGCAGAGGACCAGTGAGCTCATTGGAGGAAACGTCAAGAATGCGCAACTGTGGAAAGGGAAATTCAGTTCAAGGGTTGCCTATGGAGCCGTGAAGTTTGTTCGTGCACAAGACCAAGACCCGCAGGCTAGGAAGTATTTCCAACCATTTTGGGAAAGGGTCGTTCAACTTGTTGCCACTGAGATCCAGCACTTCAAGCTGCGTGCAAATGATTACAGAGCGCGGCTACAGGCCTTCAAATTTGTTTTCATTGAGATGAAGACTTTTCAGAGCAGCATCTTTGCCGAATGTGAGTGAGACTGTGCCAGAAAGTCCATTTTCTTGCTGGTCCAACACTAAAAGGCTGTCGCTGAGGTTCCCTAGACATCGAGGGATTGTTCCAGTGAAATTGTTGTGAGAGAGGTCAAGAATTCGTACACCCTTCATTTCACAAATAGAGCCAGGGATATGACCGGTCACTTGTTTTCTAGCCAGCGAGAAGACGAGAACTGAATCCGGGAGTGATGGAGGTAGAAATGGCCCTTGGATCAAGTTCGAATTCAGGTCAAGGACTATGAGATTTTCCCATGGAATTTGTTCAAAGCTAGTGAGGAAGTTGTAAGATATATCGAGATAAGACAATGACTCAGTCCCAACATCCCACATCCATGGTGGGATATTGCCGTGGATTATGTTGCGTGACAGGTCTATATACTCCGCGCTGGTTGAATTTCTCAAGAATCCAGGGATTACAGTAATGCTGCACCCGGAAAGACTCTGACTTTTGCAAGGTTCGGCAAGACATGATCGACATTTTTGCTATTGCTCAGTGACAAAATGTTGTCCAAAACATCGAGATCTTTTAGACTTTTGAGTCTCAAGAGCAATCGTAGGTCTAAAACGCTCGTCAGGTTGTTTCCTGAGATACTCAAGTAGATGAGGTTGCCAAGCTGAAAAATTGAGCCCGGGATGGAGCCACGCAACTGATTATCACCCAAATTGGTCTAACGAGGGTGCACAGAGGAACTTGCCGATGTGAGCACTGAGCCCAATGTTACTGAGGTCTAGGCTCGTCAAGGATGGAAGAGAGAACAGTGATGACGGCATAGACCCGCCAACAAGGTTATTGGAAATGTCAAGTCGGGCTAGATCGGAAAGATTTTTTGTGCTCGGAGGGATGGGGACCACGAGGTGGTTATGTGAGAAAAGCAGTCGTTAAAGTTGTGTCTTGTTGTCGAAGACATCGGGTATTGGACCTACCAAAATTGTTGGAAGAAAGATCTAGCAGAGTAAGCAGATCAAGGTTTGACAGAGTTCGAGAAACCTGGCCCCTAGGCTCATTGAATTAGAGTTCCAATCTGGTGAGATGTGTTAGGTTACCGAGTGATGATGGAATGGAGCCCGTGAAATTACAATGGGTATAGCCAGAGTATCTCCAGAGAATGCAGGTCGCCGATGGACTCTGGTAATACTCCAGAGAAGCTTGTGGAGGACGAGTCCGCAACCTTCAAAGAGCTGTTCCAAATTGATGCAGTTAAGTAATCCTAAAGCTCCTTGTTGCCTGATAAATTGAGACATGTCAGCTTTGGCAAAAGGAAAATGTTGCTGCTAACGTGCCGCGCAACACAGGAGCCGAGGCCGAGGACTTCCAGAGATGGAGACAGATTCATTAAGCGACTCCCGTCAATGCCGGACATGTTCAACCCAGCGAGAATGAGTACTCTTTGACTTGGTCACATTTTGATTTAGGGTTTTTCCTCCTTTTGACCTCAAGTTCTATCGGTGGTATCCGGGGATGAAATCTCATGTGCATTCTACTTGGGAAAAGGCCAAAATCGATGGGGCTCTTCATTCTACTTGCATGCATCTCGTTTAACTATAACGTTAATATGTGTTAGTATGTGTATTCTAACTGCCAACTTTCATTTTATTCGGTGAATCTAGTAATCCAATAACCATTATATTTCATGCCATCATTGCATGATCTTTTAAAAGATACTTAAACAAAAATTAAAAATATGACAAAGTTAAGCACATAAAAAATTGAATTAATATTACAAAAAATCTCAAAATAGTACAATTGTGACAAATTTATTCTTTGTTAGTTTTTGTTAAATTTTACTATCAAATTAGTGAGTTAGATGATATGTGATAGTTGACGGGTACAACGGTTTGGGGTTTTATCATTTGTTTATTACATGTATATTAGGTTGTGGTTTTTCATGGTATTAATTCAATTTAATAGAAACTAATGGAAGGTAAATTTATTACAAATATACAAGTTTTGGCTTTTTTGTGATTAGTTTGGGGTAAACTTGTCATAGATATACCGATTGACATTTTTAGTTTATGGTAAATTTATCACAAATGTACTAAGATTTTTCATTGTATTAACCCTAAAAGATGAGTAAATTGTATATAATGCATACCTCAACCACAATATTCAATTTTTGAGTAAAATTCTCTTAAATCTATATTATAAAAATCGAAATAGAAAAAATTCATGATTATGATGATAGTCTATGGAAATAAAGTAAACAATTTGAAAATAAAACTCACATTTTTTTTTTACTTTGATATATGATTGGTGCATGAATGAAGCCTTGAAATGTAATGGGTGTGGAAGAAGCGATTATAGTGGAAAAAAAGAGTTGTTTGAAAGAAATGTTGGTAGTTTTGTTTTTTTGTAAATTGAAATAGAAGAAATGAAGAAAAAATTTAAAATTTTTTTAAATTAAGAGTGAAATCCGCTAGAGATAATATAGTCAAATCAAAGGAATATGGCATGTTTGGAGCTAATAAGGGGTGGAAATAACGCGAGCATTTAATTAACATAAAAAATAAAAAAGAATATCTATATAGAATTGAGATGGATTGCCATGCATGAAAAATTCCAAAACAACACATGCATATATTATCTTTTGTCTTTTCATATTGAAATATTAACTCCAATAATAAAACTTCATTGATCGAATAAATTGATTTTTACATACACGCACCCGCCCAATATTAACCAATAATCTCTTTTCTATAATTCGAGATATTTTTCTGCATAAGTATTATTATCTTCTTCGAGTAGAATTTTATAAGATAACACGTAAAAGATTATAAGATAGTCTTGAAAACATATATAGAAAATATATATTGAGTGAGTCCAACTATAGCTTCATGAAATAATAGGTTGGACTGCATATTCTATGGAATCGTTAATCTCACTCCAAATTGATTTCTTTTACTTCCTTTACATCATATTGTAGTAAATTTGTCTTACATTATATGATTTTAAATTTGTTCACGTTCTATACTTAATTTATCTATCTCCAAATTGATTTAGATTTGGTTCAACTGAATCATGTGATAGTAAAACATATCATGTACTACAATCTAAATATTTGTTTTTCTCCCATGCATGGCACGAGCCATAAGTCTAATTTATAAGTAAACCGATGCAGCTAACCATGGATTCATCTAGGTCCGACTGGCTCAACCAATTTCGGAAAGATAATTCTAATGCTTTTAAGATTTCGAGTCAATCCTATTATCATAGTATCTTATAAATAAATTTTATTCAAGATGTCAATCTATATATTTCTACCATGCATACACAGGGAAAATTCTAATTTTCAGTAGGAAGAACTTTAACGTTGATGAATCTTTTTACTTTTTCGTGGGCGCCAGTTAAAGTTTTAGGAAATGGAAGATAAACAAAGGGAGTACACGACACACGGGTCTTTTAATTATGTTGCTCATTATGGCTTCCTTGCCTATTGGCCAAGATCATCCTCGCATAGTTCCACAACAAAAAAGTCAACATAAGCCGTCATGACACGTGTCTTTCATCCAGTGCTCCATCGTGGTAGATCGTCGTACCACAACGTAAACGTTACTGCCAATTAAGAAGTCAACTCGCTTCATTTTCCAAAGAAATTCCAATAGTAAGCATTTTCCTTCTTGTTCATCAATGGGAAATCAAGACTAACCGGGCACTTCAGTGAAGACGTGAGAACACCCGATCACATTCCAACCACGACCTCTGCTCCTGTGAAACACATCCACATCAGTTCAGCTGAACTTCTCTTCAAAATCCTCCCATCTTTGTCTGCAATTTTGGAAAATCTGTTTCCAGATTGAAATTTCCTGGAAATTTCGGTTACTTGTGAAGACTCTGTAGACCCGATCTTGGATTTAGTGATGTCTATCCCCTTCTGATTAGGCCCAAGCCCGTTCATCGATCATCTCTGTTTACTGTATACTGAAGTACTAGACAGGGAGCACAAAAGCTTCATTGCCATATAGGTTGGGCAGGTGGGATTGGGTGTGAGTAGATGATGCCGGTTCAGGACACAAGCATGTCAATGGGGCTTTGCTCGTTAGTTTAAGTTTTAATCCCAGTTCAGAAGTTTAGTACTCAAGAAGTTTTCCAAGTTAGACCATTTCGCACAATCACTGGTTAGGCCTGGCGACCTAATGAGTCAACAGAGACTCCCCGTTTTTCAAGTCTTCCCGAATTATTATTATTATTATTATTTTATCTTGCAAACCCGTCTTCCATTTCAGTGATCCATCATCGCTCACAACCCATCCTTCTTGAGCCTGCCTATATGTTTGCTGAAAATACAACTACCACCCCCCACTCCATCCAACTGATCACGAAATCGATCTCCCACCAGAATGAATACACATCTTCTTCTGTTATGTGCCATGTTCTTGGTCATGATGATCAATATGACTCAATCGCAGGGCAAAGATGACTTGTACTCGTATTGCAGCAACCTGTTCAACTGCGGGAACATCCAAGGCATCGGCTTCCCTTTTTGGGGCGGGAACCGACCAAAACATCTGCGGCTACCCGGCGCTACAACTTGCTTGCGAGGATAACGCTGCCAGTATCACGATATCCAATGTCAAATACAAGGTTCTCAATTTCGACAACAGCACTGAGGTCCTACAAATTGTCTGGGAAGATTTCTCCACCGGAATCTGCTCCCCCATCTTCACTAACACCAGTCTCGACCCTGGGCTTTTCAGCATGGTCAACATCTACAGCAACTACACATTCATCTACGGCTGTCCAAGTTTGCCAACACCGAATGTTCCCGGCCAGTTCTCGTGCACCATAAGTGGTACTACTAATAAAAACGGTTATGTGGTTCCCGGGGCCATAGGGCCGGGATATTGCTTTGGGAGCGTGGTGGTCCGCCTCCCTCAGAGTCTATTTTCCCAGTTGACGAATAGCTCAGCGAGCTTCGAGAAGATAGTGCAGCAAGGGTTCGAAGTCAGGTTAGCAGGGGATTCTGCGGCATGTACAGGGTGTGCTAATTCAAAAGGTGTATGCGGTTATGACATCTCAAATAATACAACGGCTTGTTATTGCCCGGATGGATCATTGGGATCGGCAACATGCGCGCCCTCTGCTGCCAGAGGGTCTGAAGGGCAGCCTGGTTCAAAAGGTATGCTTTTCTGCAATTTAGTTTCTAGTTTTTCGATTTACTTATTCAATCTAGTTCAGACTTGTTTTCTACCATAATTTATGTGGGCATTGTTAATTTCTTCAGAAACCGTAGGCTAATAAGAAAGCAAGCGAACGAAAAATCCTCTGGGCAGCCCAATAAATATCAGGCTGAACGTCACTTTCTATGGTGACTAAAATGAAATTTGCACCAGTCGTCCTCCCAATAACGTCCCTTTCAAGTATGTTAAAACATGACTATAGCAGAATTGCTGGTCCCATGACTTTTCGCAAAAACAAAGAACTTGGTCCAAATAAAAGCCATTGAATCATTCTCTGTATGAGAATGAGTCGGAGCTGTTATGATTTCAAGTGAGGTCTTTTTTTCTTTTTCTCTTCTACCTAACATCTTCACTCGTCTAAACGCTTCTCGTGCAAAATTCATGTAGAGCAACATTTTCAGTAATGCACCTCGGAGGTACTTTTAAGGCGAGGCAGCCCTTGCCCCTTCTATTCTATATTCTTCCTCTTTTTCAGAGGCACAATGAGTTCGTAATGTAACATGATCCCCTGCTCACCGAGACGGGATTGACTGTTACGATTTTCCTGATCGACGAGTCTGCTCAGAGCTTGTTACTTGAGCTGACAATTTTCCATGGGACAAGCACAAAGGGAACTTGTAGTACTTTCAGTACTTTCAGTACCATCTTTGGCCATTTACCTTCATATGGCCAAGTTGAAACCGCCAAGACTGATTAGCATCAGTGAAAAGGACCTTATCTTGACTTTCATCACGAAGATAATTAAATATTCTTCCGGTGATCGAATGTGACCTAGCGTTGGAGAAAAGGTAAGCAAGCCTTAACTAAGCTTTGCTTAATCAAACTTTCTGGATGGCCGACGCTCCAGAAAGTCCAAAAGGAGCTTTCAGTGGACTAAACACCGCCAAGCACCAATAGCCCCAAAGCCTGTCCATTCCCTTTCCACTAAATTTCTCATGTGGAAGTTTCCTTCAGTTTGAACTCTATGAATTAAGTTATTACTGAAATGCCATTCCTTGAATGTACTGGCTAGTTCTCAGCATATAGCAGAGCTAAGTCATGACCAGAATTGAAGTGGCCAATTGAAGTTCTTCAACCCATCACTTGTTCCATGAATGATGCCAACAATAATGTTGCTCACCGTTAAAGTGAATCCCACATCACGTTAATATTTGGCAATTACTGAGACACCCTTGTGCTTTGGCGGAATTACCCCAGACACTCCCCCTATCTCAAAAAACCAGCCAGATCATTTGTCATATTTAAGACTTAAATGCAACTATTGATGTGCAATGGCCAAGGTGGTCGTCAGGTGGTGCTTATGCGGTGGCCACATCAGCCCTAACAAGCAAATACCCAAACATTACTAGGCAGCTCCTGAGAAATTAGATTACCATGGCATTAGATTCACTTCTACACTTACTGACGTCTGCTTTTGTATAAGAATATATTGAGAGAAAAAGTTAACTTCATGACAGTTGCCGTCATAACTTGACTCTGCCAAAGGAGCTTAAAGAGGTATAGCTATCGCCAGCAGGAAAAAAAAAAGCATGCTAAAATTGCATGTGCTTTAAGGTTATGACCTAGTGTGAAGGTACTATATACGGACCCCCTGTCCTGTTCAGTCTAAAAAAAATGAAATACTAGCCTCGCTAGGCCTTGGAGTTGTCAATATTTTGCCGTGCAGGAAAATAGAACTCTGAACGTTTGCAAGCATTACTTATGTAGGAAAATTGAGGAATCCAGGGCGTTTCGTTACTCCCTTGTCCAGTTAGTGTTCTAAACTCTTCTCTTCCTTCTTTGTTCTGTTCCATGATCTTTCCGTGCAAGGCTCAAGAGTCACTCTTCGGCAGTCAGAGGTAGCCTGCGGGTTACAAAATTGTTCGTGGAAATATGATCAATCATTATGGGAAAATCATTAAATTCCTAAAAAGATACAACGTAAAACATAAGTCCATTCTCACTGTTTGATATATTCATGATGCTAAAATAAACTGTACTCCTAAGTAATAAATTGATCAATATGGTTATGGGCCAACGATGCGGAGAGTGCTCTACTGTGACCAAACCCTCTGTAAGTTATTGTAATCCAGGAAAACCATGCAGACTGCAAAACAAAACACCAACAAGTCAGACTGTAAATAGATTTTCTATCAAGAGCACCATTCCAATAGCAATTGGATCATTATACTATCAAGAAATTTGATTCACCATTCAGTAGTCCATCTCTGTTGCCATTGCCTCTTATTTTACTGAACCGAGAGTTTGGTACATGTGTAAGACATAATTAAGTTTTTTACTGGAGCACAAAAATAGTTTTTCCAAACTTCTTAGATATAATTTGCATCATATTCCTATAACTATAGTCAACCCTGGAAATAATAGATTTACCTTTCCAGGATTCAACAGGCGGAGTAAATTTTTCATAGGTAAATATCTCTTTGATATCACTGAATTTGTATCTCTTGCTTTGGCCAGACACTGATATCTCTTAAGTGATTCAAAAGGAAAGGTGGAGCTCTTGCTATTGGTGTCTCAATATTTGCAATTGCCATCATTTTCCTCCTCAAGCGAATAAATGAAACCTCCTCATGGAAGGTTCTACTCTTCAATAACAAGGAAGATCGTAGTGTTGATAAATTGATGAGAATACATGGATCTCTTGTTCCAAGAAGGTACCGTTATATTCATGTGAAGAAAATGACGAACTCATTTTCAGAGAAACTTGGTCAAGGAGGATTTGGCATGGTGTATAAAGGGAAGCTCAGAGATGGTAGTCTTGTGGCAGTGAAAATTCTAATAGAGTCAAAAAGTAGCTCTGAAGAATTTGTCAATGAAGTCAGGAGCATTAGTAGAACTTCTCACATTAATGTGATCTCTCTTTTAGGCTTTTGTTATGAAGGGAACAAACGAGCTCTACTATTCGAGTACATGCCTAATGGTTCATTGGATATGTTTATATCTTCCGGAAAAACTTTAAACATAAGTAGTTACTTGGGTTGGAAGATTCTATATAAAATTGTGATTGGCATTGCTTGTGGGCTGGAGTATTTGCACCGAGGCTGTAATACAAGAATCTTGCATTTTGATATAAAACCTCAGAACATCTTGCTCGATCAAGATTTCGTCCCCAAGATTTTAGATTTCGGCATTGCTAAACTTTGTCATGGAAAGACGGTGCTATATCAACTATTGACATGAGAGGAACAATCGAGTTTATTGCACTGGAAGTTGTTTTTCGAAGCTTGGGAAGAGTCTCTCACAAGTCTGATGTTTACAGTTACGGAATGTTAGTCCTTGAAATGGTAGGCTTCAGAAATTTTGACATCAAAGTTTCCAACAGCAGTAGTATGTACTTTCCAGAATGGATTTATAGAAACGTAGAGCCCGGCAAAGATCTGGAATTGAAGATGAATGTAACAGAGGAGGAGGAAGTGCTAATGAGGATGATGATTATTGTGAGTTTGTGGTGCATTCAAATTGATCCATCTGATCGACCTCCAATCATGAAGGTGATAGAAATGTTGGAAGGAAGCTTTGAATTACTACAAATGCCACCAAAGGCCATCCTGTATTCTCCAACACAACCACCATCACAACATTGGGAAGTGATGACGTCAAATTCCAATGGGAGCCTCGAGGAGAGAGTACTAGAGAATTCAGACGAAAGCAATGATATGTAAAGTGGTGATGCACGACTGAACTTCTTGAGGCATTTGTCATGCCTTTCTTTAGCTGGAATATGTTTTCCTTAGAGTTACAGGGAAAGTGGAGAGAAATTTAGGTGGATTTCACTTGGAGAATCATAGAAATTAGCAAGAATGATGTAAGAATTTCAACTTTATAGATGAAACGCTCTCTGGAGGCTGGTTGTATGCATACTTGGAACTTGGAAGATCAGTGTCATCTCTCATAGAACTCACACAGAAATGGTTCCCAACAATGTTACTCTTCAAGGAATGTTCAACTGGATATCCCGGTGTTCTTTCTCGCTTATGCCTAGCCTCTAGGATCAAGTCGCCGCACTAACGTGTTCTCGGTACTTAACGCTTGTTGAAAATTAATTTGTCTCTCAAGTTGTTCAGGCTTCAGACCTAGTATTAAACTATTTGCAAGATTTACAAATCTGTACTTCTACTTGTACATCTCCCAAAGGTGGTTCTTTATACTCTTGTAGAAAGACTGATATTGAAATCATTTAACAAACGCTAATGAACTTAATCACGTCTTCAACGGAAACCAAATGACCTTCCGTTTATGGCAATATGGCATCAATGCCAGCCGAAATTAAATTAAACAATTGCCTTTCATAAATCGTTTCTCAAAACCATTCATTAATAATCAAAAAGTAGTAAATGCTCGATCCAACATTTTATGGAACAACATGTCATTTCATTACTCATACTATATGTAATCCATATTACTTTTTAAAAAGGGGTTTACAAACTCGAAGAAGAGGTAGCAATACTCACCCGGCTAAGCCAAAAACCAATCTATTTATTATAGTTACTTGAGCCGATGCGCTCATGTTTCTATCAATTAATCGAAAAATGATATCAAAATCAAGTGATACACTACTGTAACGAAGGACTCTACTAATTATACTTATTCATTGATTAAACGATAACTACATGCTAACAAAAAAACTCATGTATAACAAACATTTATTCTTTTGTGTTAAGTGTATCGGTTGTTACGCAAAACTTTAGAAATTCATTCCAATCAAACTATACTTCAAAATTGATTTTCGTCTAGCTTATAGCTCTACAATGCCCTTAATTATCATTTTCAAATATATCCATAGGTTGACAACTCCTCAATCAAACTTGACGGTTCAAAATTGACATAATTTCATATTTACGACCTAACTTCGAAAGTCACTCCAATTAGATGAATAATGAGCTTGAATACATACTTAATGTTGCAATTTGGTTTTCCTTTTGAGCAATCACCAACTAGATCGGCTCTATTGAACAATATTCCAACGATTTTAATTCTCCCTATTTGTCTAACGAAAGATGAATGAATTAGAAAATATTTAATAATCGTTTGTATCGTTTAAAATAATTACTGACAATAACATATGTCAAAATATTTTTATGAATTATCATTATAAATAATACAAACGATCATTTTTTAAATATTTTTAAAATTATTCATTTTTTATGAACTAATCAAATCAGTTACTTCGGATTCTCTTTCCCAGTTCGACCTTCCCAACCTCCCCTGAATGATTGTGTCTATATCTATAAATAAGGTTCAAGTGCTTCACCAATCTTAAGAACTACGAAGTATTGTCAGATGACCCACTGGGCAATGCATCCCTTTATCCAACACGCACAATTTGATATTTGTAATAATGTTCTCTAATTTGGTGGAGTGTGAAGTGTTTTATACAGTTTCGTCACGTGGGCATACCCACAACCTTGTAGCTTGGCGTGCCTATGTATTAAATATCGAAAGCACCTCATCATCCACGAACTTAGACCGCCTTCCGCACCTCATCCGAATCTTCCTTGTGCTGAGAATACCAATCCAAGTCTCTCTCTACATGTCTAGCACGCCTTGCACCAAGAGAAGTTTGAAAGAAGCTTCTCTAAATTCTTAATTCATACAATTTATCTAGATTGGTGACATTATATCTTCACTATGCATAAATGTAATAACTACTAAAACGACGTACCGTGTCCAAGCAAATGGTTACCAAGTTGATAAGATAGAGAGAACTTATGCCTTCCGAAACTTAGAGGTTTAGGGTTAGATCTGTTGACATTTAAACATTAAAAATCGTGTAATTTGACAGTATAAGCCCTTAAAATAAAATAATTGTTCGCCTAATGATAATCATGTTGATTAAAACGTTTGAAATGCTAAATTGTCGTGATTTCCAAACACTCTAATCGTGATCAATCTCGAAATGTAGAGAAGAAGACTGTGAATACATCACAAGCAGCCACGTACATTTTTGTATATCGATTTCTGTAGAATGCGTGTATCTTTAGGACTACTATTTGTTGGCTGATGTCGATAGCTATTAATACTAATAACAGTGTGGACATAAAAGGGCTCACGGGGAACTTGGCTGTGGCTCCTTTCATTGTCACATCTCCGTGTGTATCATCGCCTCTGTGTATACTCCTTTCGAAACAGCAGCTTTCAATCGACACTCTCAATTTGTTTTACCCTTCTGCTACATTCAATAGAAAAACAGTGATTCTTTGTGAAATTTAGGAACCTGTACTTGACGATGGAAATGCGAAACTTGGCATATTTGTTCGAATTTCATTCACTAAAATTTGCTAACATGAGTAAGAGAAGAGTGATATTGGTATTGATAATAAATTTCATATGCGAAATTGCTTTGTAAATTCATGATTTGTTGCTTGTCATTTATAATATTATATGGTGTTGTGGTGCTCCGTGAAGGGCCTTAGGGGGAGTTGACATGTGAAACATTTGATGATTGCCGCCTCACTTCCCTTTGCCATTTTTTATTGTTCATTTTTCCTTTTCATTTCTAAGAAATAGTTTATAATCAATAATAAATACTTTGTCTATTATGTGGATACCACTCCACATCACATAATTTTAACTTTGTTATTTCTTTTTCTTCATTAATCTTCTAAATAATGGTTCATTCTCAATAAAAGTATATTGATTAGGCTCGCATTATTTTCACATATTTATTGACTCCAAAACCTCATATCGCATTGATTTAATTACATTGTCACTCTTGATTTAAGATTATTTCATCCGTTGTTTTTTGTTGTCTTTTGTTTCAATTTTACTAGAGAAAGAACTACATAAGCTCTTCTTAAACAACATTTGTAAAGGTTAAATGTAGGGCCTACTCTTGAATTAAGATTATTTCATGCATTTTTTTCTTCCTCTTCTTTTCTTCCTTTCTTTTTTCCATTTGGAACAAAATTCTAGTATCTTATAAATACATTTTATTATAGCTGTCAATGTAGTTATTTCTAGCATGCATACACAGGGAACATTCTATTTTTCTAGTGGGAACAACTTTAACGTTGATGAATCTTTTTTCTTTTTGTTGGGCGCCAGTTAAACTTTCAGGAAATGGAAAATAAGCAAAGGGAAGGGCGTGACACACGGGTCTTTAATTATGTTCTTCATTATGGCTTCCTTGCCTATTGGCCAAGGTCATCCTCAGCATACTTCCAAGACAAAAGTCAACAGAAGTCGTCATGACACGTGTCTTTCATTCATTGCTCCACTGTGGTAGCTCATCGTACCACAACATAAACTTTACTGCCAATGAAGAAGTCAACACGCTTTTCCAACGAAATTCCAAGAGGGAGCATTTTCCTTGCTCATCAATGGGAAATCAAGACTAGCCGGGCACTTCAGTAAAGACGTGAGAACACCCGATCCCACTCCAACCACGACCTCTGCTCCCGTGAAACACTTCCACATCAGTTCAGCTGAACTTTCCTTCAAAATATCTTCCATCTTTGACAGCAATTTTGGAATATATGCTTCCAGATTGAAATTTCCTCAGAATTTAAGTCACTTGTCAGGTCTCTGTAGACCCGATTGTGAATTTAGCGATATCTATCCCCTTCTGATTAGGCCCAAACCCGTTCATCGATCATCTCTGTTCTCTGTATACTGAAGTACTAGATAGGGAGCACAAAAGTTCCATTGCCATATAGGTTGGGCAGGCGGGATTGGGTGTGAGTAGATGATGCCGGTTCAAGACACAAGCATGTCAAGTGGCTTTGCTTGTTGGTTTAAGTTTTAATCCCAGTTCAGGAGTTTAGTCCTCAAGAGGTTTCCCAAGTTTGACCATTTCAAAGAGTTGTTGGTTAGGCCCAGCGACCTAATAAGTCAACTAAGACTCCCCAATTTTCAAGTCTTCCCGAACTAGTATTTTTTTTATCTTCCAAACCCGTCTTCCACTTCAGTGATTCATCATCGTTCACAACCCATCTTTCTTGAGCCTGCCTATATGTTTGCTGGAACTACAACAATCGCCCCCCCACTCCATCCAACTGATCAGAAAATCGTCTTTCGCCAGAATGAATACACATCTTCTTTCATCATGCGCCGTCTTCTTGGTCGTGATGATCAATATGACTCAATCGGAGGGCAAAGATGACTTGTACTCAAGTTGCAGCAACCCGTTCAACTGCGGGAACATCAAAAACGTTGGCTTCCCTTTTTGGGGCGGGAACCGACACAACAGCTGTGGCCACCCGGCGCTACGACTTGCTTGCGAGGATAACGCTGCCAGTATCACGATATCCAAAGTCAAGTACAAGGTTCTCGGTTTCTACCCCAGCACCGAGGTCCTACAAATTGTCCGGGAAGATTTCTCCGCCGGAATCTGCTCCCCGGACTTCACGAACACCACTCTCGACCCTGCGCTCTTCAGCATGGTCGACGGCTACATCAACTCCACGTTCATCTACGGCTGTCCGAATGGTCCCAGCCAGTTCTCGTGCACCATACGTGGTATTGCTAATAATAACGTTTATGTGGTTCCCACGGCCGCGGTAGGGCCGGGAACTTGCTTTGGGAGCGTGGTTTTCCCCACCTCTCGGGCTCTATTGACCCCGTTGCTGAATAGCTCGAACTTGGAGAAGATAGTGCAGCAAGGATTCGAGGTCAAATTAGGAGTGGATTATGCGGCGTGTACAGGGTGTACTCAATCAAAAGGAGCCTGCGGTTATGACATCTCAACGAATTCAACGGCTTGTTATTGCCCGGGCAGATCATCGGGATCAGCAACATGTTCACCGCCTGCCGCTGGAGGGCCTCAAGGGCAGCCTGGTTCAAATGGTATGCTTTTCTGCAATTTAAGTTCTAATTATTTGCTTTACTTATTCAATCTAATTTAGACTTCTCTTCCACCATAATTTAAGTGGGCATCGTTAATTTCTTTGGAGATCGTAGGCTAACAAGAAAGTAAGGCCATGAAAAATCCCCCGGTTAGCTCACCAAATATCTGGCTGAACGTCACTTTCCACGGTGGCTAGAATGAAAATTGCACCAGTAGTCCTCCGAATAACGTCTCCTTTCAAATACGTGAAACATGACTATAGCAGAGTTGTTGGTACTATTGACTTTTCTGATGAACAAACCATGTTGCACTCGGTCCAAATAAAAGCCATAGAATCATTCTTTGTATGAGGAACTTTAGGAGCTGTTATGATTTCAGGGGAGCATTATTTGCTCTTCTACATAATATCTTTACTTGTTTAAATGCTTCTTGTGCAAAATTCACGTAGATTGACATTTTTGGTAATGCATCTAGGAGGTACTTTAAGGGCGAGGCAGCCTTTGCACCTTCTGTTCTATATTCTTCCTCTTCTGTAGAGGTGCAATGAGTTAGTTGTGTAACGTGATTTCACACTTTCTCATAGCATGTCAATCTACTCACTGAGATGGGATTGAATGTTACTATTTTCATAATCAATGAGTCTGCTCAGATCTTCTTACCTGAGCAGACAATTTTCCATAGCACAAGCACAAAGGGAACTTTCTGTGCTTTCAGTGCCATCTTTGGCCATATATCTTCATATGGCCAAGTTGAAAATGCCAAATATCATCATCAGTGAAATGTGAAATGGACCTTATCCGACTTTCATTGTGACGATACTTGAATATCCTAGAGGTGATCCAGTGTGATCTGGCGGTGGAAAAAAAGCAAGCTTAACTAGTCAAACTTTCTGGATCGCCGATGCTACACAAAGTTCAAAGGGAGCTTTCGATGGACTGAATACTACAAAGAACCAATAGCTTCAAAACCTGTCCAGTCCCGTTCTGCTAAATTTCTCATGCAGAAGTCCTTCACTTTGAACGCTATGAATTAAGTCATTGTGGAGAAGCCATTGCTGGAATGTACTGGTTGGTTCTCAGCATATACCACAGCCAAGCGAGTCTTGTGAAACTCTCATTATTGTGCAGAAAACAAAGGCACTTCAGATCATCGACCTCCTACCTTTAATTAGACTCTGAAGGACTTGCATATGTTCATGCACCAAAGCCCCACTTTGCATGCGTGAATTAACTAGTCAATGCACAATCTAACTTTATCCACCAATATTCTTTTCAGCTTTCTGACCCTATGCAGTGGCAGGATATGTAGAGGAAGCATCATCTAGCCCCATCCCTTCAATGGCTTACTTGCTCATAACCAGTGTCAGGTTTGCATCAAGAGTTTTAACCCAACATTGTTCCACAAATGATGCCAACCATAATGCTGCATACTGTTAAAGTGCATCCTACATCATGATGTCGCTAGTAAGCAAATTACTTGGACACCCGTCAGTTTTGGCCAAATTATCCCGACACTCCCCCTACTTTGAAAAACCAGCCAGATCCTTCCTGTCATATTCAAAACTTCACTGAAACCGCTGATGTGCAAATGGCCTGAGGGGGTTGTCATGTGGTGATTATGTTGTGGCCACATGAGCCCTAACAAGCAAATAGCTAAAGATTGTGAGGCAGCTCCTAAGAATCTAGATCTTTGTGACCTTGGCGTCAATTTTACATGTATTCACTTCTTCTTTAGTATGGGGCCATAGGTGAGAGCAAAAATCGATTTCGTTACAATTGCCATGATCACTTTACTCTGCCAAAGCAGCTTAAAGTGGTATAACTATGGCCAGCAGAAATAAAGAACATCCTAAAGTCACGTGCTTTTCTTTTAGGTTATGACCTTAGTGCGAAGGTACTAAGGCAGGGCGTTGATATATTCAGTCTGGAAAATACAACGCCAGCCTTGCTAGGCCTTGGAGTTGTCAATGTTTTGCCATGTAGGGGCCGATGCAGATAGCATGCTGACCATCTGAAATCTGTGGAACCGTCGATGATCATTCTCGTATCTTTTTAAATCCCTGAATGGCCAAAGATACTCATGGGCCCATCAGCGACTCTTTCTCTTGTTCTCCGCCAATCGCAAATCAATGGCCTCGACAGTGTTGCTTGTGTTCCTGGTTTTTGCTCATTCCCTGATTCCACCAGCCCATCTAGTGTCGTATGCTATTTATCTGCTCTTCCAATGGTAGTTGCTGAGTTAGGTTATTTAGCACTTGCCAAAGATGATCTGTACAGTTCCTCAGGAGCTCTTTCATTTGGGACTGTCAACTCCCTCTAATATAGAATGAGCCACATATGTCCCACGATCTCCCCCACAGTTTTACTTTCCTGCCCACCCTGCCAAGGATCAGCCCTGAGCCTTACCTTTCTTATTTGAAAGGGGCACCGTATGCTCCGTCTTCCTAGGATCAGATGATGAATCCATATTATAAGTTCCTAAAACTCTTTATGACGAATTGACTCAGAGAAAAGTAGAGCCTCCTTTATTTGACTTTTGGTGTCACCGGTTGCGATCATGTATTTATCCCCATATGTGTGGTCTAGAGAACGAAGCACAAGCTTTTCTGGGTTGGTGACCTATGCGCAACGCAAGAAAACTCCATTTGCATTCAACTCCCAACGCGTGAAAAAATCTCAGGCCAGAGTCAGAGACGAAGACAATCCCAATTCCGGGCATTGGACGCATTGGACATTTGATGAACAAATCACCTCAATTAGACCGAGTCAGGGCCAGCCATTTTCGCGTTTGACCGGCAACTGCAATATTGTTTTCCGAAAGAAGCTTCTTTTCGGTCAATTTCTACCTCCTCTTCTTTGTCAAAACTCTCCACCAATTTTATAGTCGCGATCTATGACTATTCACGCATGAGAACCGTGTCATATCATCTTCCCCATCCCCCCTTTCCACTTGCTCATCCCCCAACCTTATTTCTCTCTCCTTTCCTCTGCATCTTCACCAAAAAAGTTCCTCCAAAAGATGATGCATCCCCATCGCCATCCCTCTTGGGATCTTTCCATTTGCTTCCTGATCGCAACCACCCTGATCCTGATCCAAGCTCCGACGACGCATGGCGCAGACGATGCGAACTACTTGAACTGCAGCTCCACCATCCAATGCGGCGACTTGCAAAACGTCAGTTACCCCTTCTGGGGGTTGAACCGTGCCTCCTACTGCGGCCTGCCCGAGTTCGAGCTGAGTTGTCAGGATAACACGAGTCCGCTGATCAGCATATCAAACCAGGACTATCGGGTCCTTCGGGTCGATGGCACCTCACAGATGACTGTTGCCCGAAATGATTACTGGAGTACTGTCTGCCCAACCTATTTGATCAATACCACCCAGGAAATCACCAGCCCTTTCAATTACACCACGGACACCGTGGCCACCAACCTGACTCTGTACTATGGGTGTCAGGCAATCCCGAGTGCGACAATATCAATGATCACGACCAGCCAGTTCACCTGCGACGTCAATGAAAGCACTGTTACTGGTTACTTCTTGACAAAGAATGTTAGCGATGTCGCAAGTTCTAATCTCAATGTCACGGCCATTATGGGTTACTTCGGAGAGTGCAACACGAGCGTGGTGCTGGCTGTGAACCAGTCGGCCATCCAGGAGATAGAGTCGACCCCGCCCAGCACGACTTTAGTGTCGGCCATTGATGAGGGCTTCGGGCTGAAGTGGACGGTGGACGCTAAATGCAGCGGCTGCCTCACTTCCGGCGGGCAGTGCGGGCAGGATAATAGTACTGGTAATTTCGTGTGCTATTGCCCGGACAAGTCCTACTCTTCCGCATGCCCAGGTATGTCAATTTATCCTAGATTTATTTCGAACAAATCTATATGATGATCCTGACTGATGGCTCGGGGTGGGATTGCATAGACAATCTGGACTTGATAAGTGTAGCTGATCCCAATCTGAATTATCACGAAGAACACGAAAATCATAGAGAACATCTAATCAATTTCGTTATTTGATTAGGTTTAAGATATTAGAATGAGCCAGTTCGTTTCAGTAATTTGTATGTTGTTGTTCCTATGAACTTGGGGATGGTCCATATCTCCTAAAAATCCTTTGCTTTGTGCTCACCCCAACCAAGCTCTTTGAACAAATCATTGCTTAATCCTCATTGTACTAGATCAATTCCAACAGTATCTGAAGAATCATCTGATGATCATGGAACTCCCAACCTCGAAGTTAGCGCTGCTAAACTCCTCTTCCTTCTCTGCTCTGTCCCTTGATGTTGACTTTTTTCAGGGCCTCAAGGGTCGCTCTTCGGCAGTCAAAGATGGCCTGCGGGCTACCGACTATATTGATATTAGGAATCATTCTAAGTCGTTTTTTAGTGTTACGGAAAGATTGGTCAACAAAGGCCAGCCATTTAAAAAAAAAAAAAAATTAGTGAGACTTTTCTTTATAATTTTTTCACAAGTTGTGGGAGGGATATGCACTTGGAAAAACTAAAGAGCTGTCGTTTGAAAATTGCTGTGGGATGGAGTGGAGATGCACCAATTCATTTCATTTTATGCATTATACAAATCACTAAGAATTATGATGATAATAGTGATAATAATGAGAATAATAGGGTCTTGTTAACAAATATTCAGGAAACACTATTTAGCTATAATTTAAAAGAAAATTTCAAATGCATTGATTTTGCATAATACTAGAAATACAGTGCATCAAAAATGACAAATTTTTCCATTTGAGGGCTTAGCATACCCCACAATAATAAAGATACTCATTTGCAAATCCCACATCCATGAGCTTAGGATAAGGGATGCCTTGGCTGATGTTGAAAGGTTAGCTCTCAAGATGATGACATTTTACCCACTTCAATTAGGCTAGAAGTCTTCTTTTTCTAATCTATGCATTGGTCAAGCCAAGTGCCCAAAATTCTGTCAAGTAAGAAAGATCCATGTAGTGAAAGCTGAGCATTAGATGACAAAATTCAAGGACAAGCTTTAGTGGGTAATTGTTTTGGCTGTGCTTGCACCTAATCTTTTGTTTGCTTGTTTTTCTTCATCTTTATTGGTGATGAAGTATTAGCTTGAGCCCAGGTTGATTATAATATGAGTCCTTTTGGATCATTCTACTGGTAATCTTATTAACCGTTATGGAGGTAGAATGTAACTCTTCTGTAGACAAGTTCATGGCCTTGGTCAGTCATGAGAACAAACTATTACATATATTAGGTGCTCGTGCCCCTTGCTCATATCTTAACAGTTGAATTGGTTGGTCCTGATGTTAAACCTAGCTAATTGCACACTGTTGAACGTTTCACGTCTACTTGTGAGAGAGCCTGCCAGTGTTATTGTGAGGTCACTTGCCAGTTTGCCATGCTTTAGATACTCCTACATCCATGTTGGTGAAACCTAGGAATTGGTTTGTTGGCTCGTATAGCAGCAAACGGCGAAAAGGGGTAAGAAAAGCACCCTTTGCAGGCTTAGACGTGGGTGGTATACACGAATACAAGAGCGGAAGTACATCTTTTCTGAGGGGTTGGGCAGCGTTGGCCCAGGCCCATAATATTAGCATCAAAGCCAGTGGGCCTTAGGCCTCAATTTGCACTAACTTCTTGGGTTTCTCTGTCCTTCTTAAGTAGTTTGCATAGTCATTTCTCCTGCGAATCTAGATCGTGTTCCGTAGTTCAAAACCGTGTGGTGTGCGGCCAATGAACAAAGGCCTTGTTCACATGTGCCAACCTAGATAGAACAAAACACCAATAACCAAACATAGAAGTTTTCCTTTATTACATTCCACATAATGTTCTGTTTCTGCGGTCCAACTGCTACGGTTTATTTTAATCTCTAACAAGCCATTAAACAAGCCATTGCTGTCCAATTCCGTTGCTCTCAGCCTCCATTTGCTTTCGCCATCATCTGCTCCCTACCCGTTGACCCAAAATTTCTTATCCCCTCAGAATTTACGTCACCGAAAACGACACCGTGTGAATAATGTAACATTAAATTTCCCAATAATTCATAGAGAAAGAAGCCGACCCCACATCGGACAAATTTGTCTCCACCGGACAGCCTCGAGCCTCCATTTCAGAAAGTATATATATATTTTAAAAAGGGGTAGAAAAATTCAAAATATAAATCCACAAGACGAAAAGGAAAAAGGAGTCAACCAAAGACAGCTCCTCTCTCTTTAAACCCGGGTCAACGGTCAAACATGGAAAATTTTTTCTTTGCTCAAGGGGACACGCCCGCCTGGACTTCTTCTTCATCATCATCATCATCATCATGTATTAGCTCTCCAGCTAACTGCTCTCTCTCTCTCTCTCTCTCTCTCTACTCTCTCACACCTCCACTCTCTCTCTCCGCCGCCGCCCGCCAATGCGCCGCCACCTCCTCCCCCTTCTCGCGGCGGCGGGCACCCTCCTCCTCCTCCTCCTCCTCCGCCCCCCGGCGGCGGCGGCAGCGTCGTCTCCCTCCTCCGGCGACTCTCTCTCCAACTGCAGCCGCACCTTCAGCTGCGGCCCCCTCGTCAACGTCTCCTACCCCTTCACCGGCGGCGACCGCCCCGCCAACTGCGGCCCGCCGGAGTTCCGCCTCGGTTGCGTTGCCGGCTCCCCGGAGCTCACCTCCGGCTCCCTCACTTACCGCGTCCTGGCGCTCGACCAGGTTCGCCGGTCGCTCACTCTGTCAAGAACCGATCTTTACAACAACACCTGCCTGCAGCAGTACGCCAACACCACCCTCAACTCCACCATCTTCACCTTGGCTAGCGACGACCGAGGCCTCACCTTGTTTTATGCGTGTTCGACGTTGATGACCCTCAAGCCCGAGAATCTGTTCGATTGCGAGATCAATGGGACGGTGACGAGCAACTATTACTTGATCGGCGCCGTCCCCACTGACCCGATTCTTAACGTGAGCAAGTGTAATGTGAGCGTCACGGTCCCAATTCTCCAGTCCGCGGAGATCATGCTCACCGTGAACAGGTCGAGGCTCGGAGACGCTCTGATGGAGGGTTTCGAGGTGAATTACACGAATCCGTACGAGGATCAGTGTGGGAAGTGTGTTGGGATTGGTGGGGAGTGTGGGTTTGACTCTGTTCAGGGGAAGCCCGTTTGTATCTGTGGGGACCAAATTTGTTCCACTGCAGGTACTTCAATTGATCATTTTCTGTTTGTTCAATTGAATCAGATGATCGCAGCGTGTGTCCGCCGTGATATTGCTGATCTGAACTCGGATCTTTTCTGGATCATGTGTGCTAGTTTCCCCCTTGCGCCTTGTTCTTTAGCAGCGGAATTACCCCCATAACAGAGAAGCTTTATGATAAAGCTCAAGCTAAGAACAGATAACTCCCTTTGTATGGGTAGATGGAAAAAGGATGTGGCATTCCAATCCAACCGAAGGGGAGGGGAAGTTACTTGAAATAGATTAGTATTGCTCTCTGGATAGTTTTTAGATGAATTCCTACATGGAAAAGACTAATCATGTCTTGAACATGATTCTGTGAATGTGGATATTCATCACAAAGACAGCGATCTTCAATGGCTGAAAAATCTTTGACTCTTCATAGATACAGAACCTGTCTTTGCGGTCTTGTCTCCCAAATTGTCAAAATTCCCTGCCCGCTTTGGCAAATTTCTTTTTTTTTTTTTTTTTTTGGTGCCACTTCTCTCATTCCAAACAATCAGGGCCAGTTGCTACCTTGCAGTTATTCCCTTCATGGTAATGGGTTGATGCATGTGCATGATTACCATGGTAGAAAACAGATTAGATTAGCATTAAAGCACTGGTTCATAGAAGAGCAAGCATGAGTTCAATACCCGCTTATTTCTGCTTTAGTGATCCCTACAACTCAATGCACTTAGCGTATTTAAAGTGCTATTCTGATGTATAGACTGGGATGCTTTTCTTCATTGCCAGTTTTTGCATAAAGTCTTCATTTTGAATATCCTTATCCACTCCCTTGGACTGAGGTATAGTATGATCCGAGTAGTCCTTTCATTAATTCAAAAAGGTGGGATTCAGAGGATATATCTGCATCTTAAATTTCTGATGTTGGTATGTTCCAGTTGTTTTCTTCTGTTGTTAAGAGAATTATGCATTGATTGACAGTTCTTGATTTAATGCTGCAGGGAGCAATAATCAAAATCAAGTGTCACTTGGAATAGGTAAGACATATGCTTTTGCATGACTGGGCAAGTTGTCCTAGTGTTTCCAGCATACCAATGATTGGGGTATTTCCTTAATCTCTTGCAGGCCTTGCATTGGCAGGAGCTGGTCTTACAGGACTCTTGCTGGGATTCTGGGTATTTTCCTACAGACAGAAAAGGAATAGAAAGAGAGCAGCTGCTGCAGAAGCTCAAAGCAAGAACATTACCCCACCTTCTTCAAGCAAAGGGCTTCCCATTTCATCGACTAGTTTCTCTAGAACCACTCCCTCTTATCCAACTTCCAAATCCGACCTTGACAGGGGAAGCACCTATTTCGGAGTTCAGGTCTTCAACTACACTGAGCTCGAAGAGGCAACTCAAAATTTCGATCCTTCCAGAGAACTTGGAGAGGGTGGCTTTGGAACTGTTTATTATGGTAAGTTGAACCTCATTAGCTTTTCCTTATTGACCATCAAAGTGACAAGGGATGAAGAAGTAAAATGTAATCTTCTAGGATATGCAATGTGCAGGGCCAATCTTTGCAAAAAGAATGCATAATTCTTCTCCTTCTTCTTCTTCCCTTCATCTATGTGTTCATATATAGTTTCACTACCTTTTTGAATTTTGATTGGCTTGATTAATTAGAATAGGATGAGATCATCAATTTCTTTTCTTGAAGGTCATCTCTTGTGCCATGTTATTTAAGTGTTTGGCCATTGCTTCGATAGGTCGGCTCCAGGATGGACGTGAAGTCGCAGTTAAACGCCTGTTTGAAAACAACTTGAAAAGAGTCGAGCAGTTCATGAATGAAGTTGAAATCCTGACTCGCCTGCGGCACCCGAACCTTGTGACGCTCTTTGGATGCACCTCCAGACGAAGCCGAGAGCTCCTCCTAGTCTATGAGTACATTCCAAATGGCACTGTGGCTGATCACCTTTTTGGAAAAAGATCTAGCACGAGCCCGATTCCCTGGCGCATCCGGTTAAATATGGCCATAGAAAGTGCAGATGCTCTTGCTTACCTGCATAAGTCAGATGTCATACACCGCGATGTGAAGACAAACAATATCCTTCTAGACCTCAGTTTCCGAGTCAAAGTGGCGGATTTTGGTCTGTCGCGATTGTTCCCTACTGATGTCACCCATGTGTCAACTGCCCCTCAGGGAACTCCTGGCTATGTGGATCCCGAGTACTATCAATGCTACCAGCTCACAGATAAGAGCGATGTGTATAGCTTTGGTGTAGTTCTTTGCGAGCTTATCTCATCAAAACCAGCAGTTGACACAAACAGGCACCGCCACGACATAAACTTGGCAAGTATGGCCATCAACAAGATCCAAAACCATACATTGCATGAATTGGTGGATCCCGCTCTTGGGTACGACACAGACTACTCTGTTAAGAGGATGACTACGCTAGTCGCTGAGCTGGCCTTCCGATGCTTGCAGCAGGAGAGAGACATGAGGCCTACTATGGAAGAGGTGGCGGAGGCTTTGAAGGAGATTGAGCAAGAGGAGATCACTCTGCAGAATGCAGAGGTGGTAGATATTCGGTCCGACGACACTGGGCTCCTAAAAAACATCACTCCGCCCTTTTCGCCAGAATCTGTGGTGACTGATAAATGGGTCAGCGACTCAGCAATTCCTAATTCCTTCTAGTTCAAGCCTCTCAGATACCTTTTGCTGTACAATTAGCTGAGTTCTGCTGTAGTCATATGGAAATTAAACTGCACTCATGATCCAGATGTATGTGGTCTCCATGATCCTTCTTCTGTTTTTTCGAATATGATAATTTGGTCCTCCTTGATGATCGAGCTGGGCGAGACGCACGAGATCCACCTGCTAAGGGCTGTGTACATATTAAGTGGAGATATCAAAAGATTATTTATAGATGAATTTTGATGTTTTATTTCCATTTTTCACGTGTGTATCTAGTACTTCTCGTGGATTTATTGTCTCGAACTTGCAATGTTGGACTCAGATCCTTTCTTGCTTCTTCTATCTTCTTCATGATATTGGGTACCATGAACAACTTCGGAGCTTCCCAGGTGCTGCAGATCGCAAATGTGGATGTGGATGCAGCTGATGCAATATGTCAATCTAATTGCTGCAGTTGCTTTTGTCAATGCTGACTCCATTGCAGCTCCCTTGCTCCACAGTCCTAGTCTTGTCTTTCTTAAACTCTCCTGCTTCTGCCAGAGTGCACTTATGTAATTAAAATCCATCAAACATATAGCACTTTCTGAAATTTGCCTTATAAGTCCATCATTCTCAAAGAGAAAAAAAGGGAACACCCTATTTGTTTGTTTCATTGAATGATTCAGAGAATACTTTTCTAAAAATAATTATTTATATCACTTAAAATAATTAATCAAATCATTTATACAAATCCAAATTAGATTAGACTAGACTGTCGGAGTTGCTGGGAAGGATGCTTCATTTGCCTGCTGATTCTAGATCGACTAATCAAAGGGGAAGATTTGACGCTACTCGTATCATGATGTTATGAAAGATATATTTTCATTTCGAAAAGGAATGGAATAACAAAGGGGAATAAAGGAAAAAGTGTGCGGGCATTACTGGCAGCTAAGACATGGGAGTGACGTCGAAGCTGCAAAGCGGATCCCGACCATTCTTCGATTTCGCACATCCAGATTAGGCTTCCAACCGACATTTTCATTGTCTCAGAGCCTCAGTACGTGTGCCAATAAAACCTCAAAAAGACCAAAATCTTTTCCCTTTTTTTCCAGGAGATGAAGATCGAAAAGAAGAAGAAGAAGAAGAAGAAGAAACAGCGAGAAATCACGACGGCATGAAATCGCGGATCCCGTATCGCAAGCTCGCCGAGGAGCTTCGGCTTCAGCCGACGATTTCAAATCCAGGTCTCCTCGCCTCATCTTCGCTGTCCTTTATATAGGGCTAGGGCTGTCCACCAGACCTTTCGTGTTCTGCCGCTTTCGTGTAGATCGGACGGCTCAGGCGCGACATCCATTTTTTTTCAGAAGGGAAATATGTTGGCGCTGTCTTCCTTGCTATTCCAGTCCATCTACACCGTCGGATCTAATGAATTTTATTTATGTGCTAAAAGTAAAGGCGAGTACGCAAGAATTTCGCTACGGGCTCACTTTCGGATATATCCCCCTCAAAACTTAGATCCTTAGTCTTGATTTCGTTAGAGAATTCGTGTTAACTTGGGATGATTGTATTTTAAAGACGATGTCCTTATATCTCTTTGGTCAGAACAAACGAGTCACTCTATGTCGATATACATTATAGTAATCTAGATCTAATATCTCATTCAATTGATTTTAGACAAAAAATTTTCATCTCATTATTCATGAATTATATAGCTTACTCTTCTTTTCTTTTTTTGTCTAAACATATCATGTCCAATGCTATTGGCCCCAGCTTTGATATTCTTAGCGTGTTAAGAAACTACTTAATTAAGATTTGAGCTAATTTGATAATTGGGAAAATTATCAAAACAGTCCTTAACTAAGTAAACTTATTTATATTTTTCCAATTCAGTTGTAAATATTTTGCAAAATTAATTTGTTTTGCCTTATAAGCTTCGTTTAGAAAGAATATTCATTCACAAATCTATGTCTAGGAATAAACTAATCATATGTTTCTCTTTTGACATTTAGATCTCAAAAAATCATTTTAAGTTTAAAATAAAGGAAAAATTTCAAATACGAGCTTGAATTATCCTTATTTTCTCAAGTAAGAGAAGTTGACATTATTATAAATAAAGGCTCGAAAAGCTCTCATATTATTAAATAAGGGTATGAAGTGAATTTTGTTTTAAAGAAGAGCTTGAAGTGGTCATGTCAATCTTTATGAAGGGCATGAACTCTTTATCTTTTAAATTTTTTCATCTTTTATTTTTTGTTTTTTTAATTTTTTTTTCCAAATAAAAAAAGAAAAAAACCAACACTTAAAATAAAAAGAGAAACACAAGTGGGGAGGTACCCCTCTCGCCTGTAATTTTTTTTTTTTTAAAGAAAACTTTTATCTTTTTATTTTTAATCTAATTTAATTAAATTTAGAATTTAAATTGTGTTTTGACGAAAATACCCCTTACAAGATGGTGGAAGAGTAACATTGCTGGGAAACATTTCTGTGTGAGTTCTATGAGAGATGGCACTGATCTTCCAAATTCCAAGTGTAATTACAAACAGCCTTTAGAGAACATTTGATCTACTAAGTTGAAATTCTCATATCATTCTTGCTAATTGCTGTAATTCTCCAAGTAAAACCTGCCAAACCGTTCTCTCAACTTTCATGTAACTCCATGAGAAACATATTCAAACTAAAGAAAGGCATGACAATTACCGTGAGAAGTTCTGTTGTGCATTATCACTTTACCATGTGTTATTGCTTTCCTCTATATTCTCTAGTATGCTCTCCTCCCCGTGGCTCTAATTGAAATTCAATGTTGTCATTTCCCAATGTTGTGATGATGATCGTGTTGGAGAATACGAGATGGGCTTTGGCGGCATTTGCAGTGATTTAAAGCTTCCTTCCAGCATTTCTATCACTTTCACAATTGGAGGTCGATCAGATGGATTGGTTTGAATGCACCACAAACTCACAATAATCATCTTCCTCACAAGCACTTCTTCTTCCTCTGTCACATTCAATGGCAATTTTAGATCTTTGTCAGCCTCTAAGTTCCTATAAATCCATTCTGGAAAATACATTTCACTGTTGTTGGAAACTTTGATGTCAAAATTTCTAATGCCCACCATTTCAAGAACCAACATTCCATAACTATAAACATTTGACTTGTGAGAGACTCTCCCTAAGTTTCAACAAACAACTTATGGTGCAATAAATCCAATCATTCCTCTCATGTCGAGAATTGATACAGCACTCTCTTGCCTAGGACAAAGTTTAGCAAGTCCGAAATCAGAAATCTTAGGAATAAAATCTCAATCGAGCAAGATGTTCTGAGGTTTTATATCAAAATGTAAGATTTTGATATTGCAGCCTCGGTGTAGATACTTTAGCCCACGAGCAATGCCAATTGCGATTTGATATAGTATCTTCCATTCCAAGGAACTACTCACATTTAAAGCTTTTTCCAGAATACATGAATTTATCCAACGAACCATTAGGCATGTACTAAAAAACTAGAGCTCTTTTCTTCCCCTCGTAACAAAAACCTAAGAGAGTGATTACATTAACGTGAGACATTCTACTGATACTCACGACTTCATTGATAAATTCTTCTGGGCTACTTTTTTTCTCTATCAGAATTTTCACGGCCACAAGACCAACATCTCTGATTTCCCTTTTATACACTGCACCAAAACCTCCTCGACCAAGTTTCTGTGAAAGTGAGTTTGTCATTTTTTTTCAGATCAATATATCAGTATCTTCTTGGAACAAGAGATTCATGGATTCCCATCAATTTCCCAATATCGGGATCTTTCTTGCTCTTGCATAGTGGAACCTTCCACGAGAAGATTCTTGTTTTAATCTTGAGGATGAAAATGATGATAGTCGCAGATATTGAAGCACCAATAATGGCAGTCACAGATATTAAAGCACCAATAATAGCAAGAGCTCCAGCTGTCCTTTTCGATCATTAAAAAATAAAATATATTAGCGATTCATTGAAGCCAAAGATACAAATTCAGTGATATCAAGGAGATGGTTCACCTGGGGACAATATGAATCGCCTGCTGGATCCTGGAAAATGAAAATCCATTATTTCCAGGGTTGATTACAGATACAAGAATTCGATGTAAATTGTGTCTATGAAATTTATTGAAACTCTTGTAGATTCATTAGTAAAAAACTTAAATATCTTCTTTATTGTAACATATGGTCCCTCTATAGACAAGGGTCTTAGGCCCAAGAGACCGTGCAAGCTGCATTTGTGAAGCTCAACAAACTAACTTCCTTCAGCCTCTTTATAATGGTTGCAGCTAGTTTAATAGGGAAATGAAAATTAGAGAAAAGAGAAAAAGAATAATTGGGAAACAGAAAGGAAAAGCAAACTGCACCAAAGGTTCATGCTTGTCAAGGACATCTTAAGGTGATTGATTATCGTTAATTCGGAGCACCCGATAAGAATCCAAAGCATAAGCATTAGCTCATCTAAGTGAATAAATTTTCTTGACCAAACTATACTTTTGGATCAGTTCAAATTTTAGGTTGCTAGTTGAGCTTTAAAATCATGTTGTCGGAAATTTTTGGGTGTCTTGAAACCATAGGATTTACAATTGTCAATTTGAGCTTACGGTTAGGTCGGGTTGATATTTTTAAGTTTGTTTTACATTGCTAGAAATAAATAAAACTATTGTGTTTGGCGCTGGTTTTAGCTCGTTTCCAGCCATCTTTTTTGTTGAGGTAAGTTCGCCTTTTAAGTATGTTGAGCTGGCTTCCAAAAACTCCAAACCCAGTTGAAATGGGCATTGAAAGAGTTCAAACGAATTACTTTAAATACAATGCGCAAGTTGGCGCAGTATAACATATATTGATAGTTGTTCTGCTTTGGGTAAGCTTTCCGTTGACGCATCGAAATCGTTTTGTTATGGAATAAGCTCAATTTAGTTGAGTCTTAGTTAATGTAGTTATTTAGGATGCGTTTGGTAACATTTCTGTTTAAAAATTGTTTCTGGGAACAGAAATAGAAAAAGTATTTGTTTCGGGGAATAATTTTTGAACAAAAAAACACGTTTGGTAAAACTGTTCCAGAAATATAAAAAGAATATAAACACGTTTGGTAAATTTATATGTATTTTTTTTATTTCTTTTAATTTTTTAATATTTTTATTTTATTTTTTCTATTTTCTTTCTTATTTTTCTTATTTTCTTATTTATTTTTCCTTTTTTTCTTTTTTCTTTTTCATTTTTTCTTCTTTTGGCCGGTCGCCGGCCTCGGCCATGGCCGGCAACCGGCCGACGAGGGCCGGCCGGCCTCGCCTAGCCACGGTGAGGCTCGCCGGCCCCGGCGAGGCCGAGCCTCGCCGTAGCTGGGTGAGGCTCAGCCTCACCTTGGCTAGGCGAGCTCGGCCTCGCCAGGGGCCAGCGACGCTCGGCCTCGCCGAGGGCCGGCAACGCTCCGGCGACCGGCCAAAGAAAAAATAAGAAGAAAATAAGAAGAAAAAAGAGAGAAGAAAATGGAAGAGAGAGAAAAAGTGTTCCTAAATTTTGTTCCAGAAACAAGAAACAATTTTTTTTTTTCTTGTTTATGTTCCAAATGTGTTTCTGAGAACAAAAAAATAGATTTGGAACAAAAACGCAAACAAGCGCGTTTCTGTTCCTTTTTTATTCCCAGGAATAAAAAAACTGTTTTTAAACAGAAAAAAGAAGTGAAAACAAACGCAGCCTTACTTGATTTTGATATATGTTTCTCACTCAATTAATAGAAGTTCGAGTTTTCCGTCTCAAGTTAACTTTCATTGTTTGGTTTCGCAAGTTCAAATGAGCAGTTTTTATCTCTTCTATATTTTTTAAACTCATGTCCTGAAGCTTTTTTTTGGTCACGTATGTCCAGAATATTATTAGAAATAGATATTTATAAGTTCAAAAATAGGTATCGCACAATGATATTTATTAACAAGCAAAAGTGGTGTTTAGAGAATATTTGTTACATAAAGCTAGATCTAACGTAATAAAGTATCTCTTGAAATGGTTTAGGAGTTGATTATTTGTGGAATAGTTCGAGAAATATCATATTATGTGCATTATCTTAGATGACAGGAGTCCTAAAAGGATATATACATTAATTTGTGAACTTCATTTGTGAAATAATTCTAAAATGATTCTGTGACTGATTGGAGGGTTTTGTTGATGGTCTTATGCTCTTGTTGATATGATCTAAAGTTGTGAGTATAAATATTGTTCTCAATATATCCTGTTTTCGGCCTAGCCACCAGCTTGTTGAAATAATCATTTATGATGATTTGAAGATGACAAAATAAACAAAGGCTACCAATGTGTGTGTCGCGACCTACCCTCCGGGGGAGGGAACAAGTTTAGGGGTATTGCCTAAAGGACGGGCCTAAAGCCCATGATTAGGCGCAGGCTCTCCCAAGCCTATACCCCGCGTGACATTGGGATATTTTTTGGAATTTTGCACAAAAGGAGTCGCCACTAGCCTATTGGGGTCGGCTAGAAGCCAAGTGAGGCATGTGAGTATACCTCACTTCCTACGCAACCGGAGAATCTACGGTCGGGAACTTAATTACACTAATTGACTAATTAGTGCCCTTTCGATACCTAATCTCGTTCATTTTAACAAAATGATTTTCATCAGGCAATTTAGATCGATTTCATACCTATCCACTAACATAGGAGGTAAGCATGCAGGTGCGCAATCAATAAAGTGATAATTATACCTACCAAGATCCTATTTGCTCTAAAATTAAACACAAAACACACAAATTAAACATACGATAAAAACAACATACAAGAAAATAAAGGGTTAATTACACTAAATCGGCAATACATAGCAATTCCTAACTAAACCCTATCATTTTTGGATTTTTGAAAATTTTAATTTAATTTAATTTAATTTATTTTTAACTTTTAATTATTATTATTTTTTTTAAGTCGAATTTTTTAATGTTTTCTGAGTTTTTTTTTTAAATTTCGGAAAATTTTTTGAATTTTTATCATTTTTTCGAAATTTTTTTAATATTTAATATTATTATACTTCAATAAAATGGGTTCAGACCGGGTAAACCCAATCCGGCCCGTGGACCCAACCCAAACCCGGATCCAACACTTTTGGGTTAAAAACATTTTTTTCATCATTTTTTTTACAGCCTTTTTAAAAGATTTTTTTGTTATTATTATTTTTTATCTTTTCGTCACTTCATCCTTTCCCCTGCACGTTCTGCCGACTGTCCTTCCCGAGGCCAGCTTTTGCCATTTTAGTTTTCTATTTTGATTTATTTTGCTTTTTTTTTTTCTTGATTTTTCTTGGTTTTTTTTTTTTTTTTTTTTTTTTTTTATTTCTTTCCTCCTCCCTTCTGACACTTCCACCGAACACTCCCCATCTACTATTGTCTTTTCTTCTCTTTTTGAGTTTTCCTCTTCTTCTCTTCTTTTCCAATTTTTGTTTTGTTATTTTCTGGCTTTTCTTTTTTTTTTTATTTATTTTATATTCTTTCCCTCCTGCGACTCCTCTTTCCCAAGACCAAATTTTCCTTTCTTTTTAATATTCTGTTTTCCTTTTTCACTTTTTCCATATTTTTCTTTTTCTCTTTCTTTTATTCTTTTATTCTTTTTGGTCTTCTTCTCCTTCGTGCTTGCCCCCTGCACGCCTTCAACTCAGCATCATCTTCATCCTCCCGTCCCTCTTTCAACGAGACCGAAGGTCCCCGGAAGGCCAGAATACATCAAACCTACTTCTCTAATAACTAAAAAAAACATTTAACGATTCAAAGCATTTAAAAAAAATAATACTAAGCTTAATCGAAATAATTTAAGCTTCTTGCAAACTATGCTCATCTGCCCCGCAACTACCATTCGCGTTCATAAACACCATCTTTCAAGTCCACGGGTCAAGAAATGGTTATCTAGAAATATGTTGCTCATACGAAAGCATTGGAACAAGAACATACGAAACGGAGGGTATATATTTCGGTCAGACATTTCATCGAACACACGAAGGGCATCCGCTAAACGGAAGCTTCGTATCCATTACAGACACGAAATCATACCAAAACCAGCGAGCGAGGTTCAACTTTGGAACAGAAGCGACTAGTTGTACTCAATGTGAACAAAATAATAGCGAGCATCGAACAGAAAGAAGACCAAATAGTAGCGTCTCGCCTAGGCCTTTTATCAAGCATGCACTAAAGAAACAAGAGATTTTTTTTTTTTTTTTTTTTTTTTCGGCTAAGACTCAGCCGCGGGCCTAGGTTTCTAACTGAACATGCCAGCACACACAGAAACAACCATGAAAGATCAGCAGGGCCGGAGCTCGCGCGAACTGGTCGTTCACGAGCTCCGGCCCGACATCTCTCAAACGGGGCACCTACGATTTGGAAGGTTTACCTGGTTCGGGCGGCGAGCAACGGGTAGACCTCGGGTGACGGTGATGCTCTCTCAATCTCACTCCGTCTCTCAAGCTCGCTCTCCGGTGTTCTTTGTTCTTTCTCAACCAAAAAAAAAAACCAGTCGAGAAACCCCCTCTCATCTACTGTTTGCTCTCTTCCTTTTAAAAGCTCGGCCAACGACAGGCGCGCATGGCTCCTACCACCGCCAGCCTGTCGCGGCTGCTTGATCTCCGACCCTGGGATCACGCCGTCCTCTGCCTTCGCGATCCTCTGGCCTTGCGATCCTCTGTTCCTCTGTTTGTACCCTCCTCTTTTCTCCTTTTCTGCAGAAGCATGGATGTTGTGAGGGGAGGAAGATGATCTGCGCATGGGCCGGGTTGAAATAAAAGGAGATGGGCCAGCCCAAGTGCGAAAAAAAAAGAAAAAGGAAAAGAGATATGTGGGCGAGCCCATGCACGAAGAAAGACCCATATACTCGGCCTTATTCGATTTTTATACCTTTTAATGGATCTTTTTTTTCTTTTTCTTTTTTTTGTTTTGACGAATTTTGAAAAATAAAGACCATTCAATATGCCGTGCAATAATGAAAACACGATACCTTAATGATTTTTTTTTACTTTTTTTTCTAAAAATATTTTGTAATAATTTTTTTTATAAATTTTAAAACTAATGATGCAAATGCTCCTAATGTCTATATGTGATGCAATTTTAATTTTTTTTTTTTGTTAAGGGGTTAGAAATCAATCCCAATTTCCTAATGCAATTAATAAACACTTAAACAAATCACAAAAATTTAGGTGTCAACAGTATGTATCCAATTTTGTATAACAGTCTATGTATGTAGAAGCACAGGCCAATATGCAAACGAAATTTTGAAACAAGATGTCCGAAGGCATGGTAATACATTGCTTCTACAATGGAGAACAAGATATTGGATAGGAAATGTGTCTAAGGCTGGAAGAACCTTTGTAGAAGGCAAATAAGATGTAGAATGAGGAATCGTTAAAGCTTGAATTGACCAATAGAAGGTGAACATCATTTTTGAATATGAGGACTTCAATATGCTTAAAAGGACCAATGTGTAGAAGGTAAGCAAATGATTGAGCGAGAAGAGTGAAAAGTTTGGAAGAACCCTCTGCAGTAATAGCTCCTACCACGGGCAATGTAGATGGTCAACAAACACATGTGCCTTTACAATCTTGGTAGAGAAGACTTAGACTTTTTATCAATATGATTTGAATTTAAATTAGTGTCTCACACCTGTTTGCAAGCCCTGGAATCCACAAAAAGCACCTTGGTAATTATCATTGCAGTTTTGCCATTTTTGTGAAGGCGTGTTAAAGTATCAAACACATTGTAGAAGTAGATAATATATTTCTGGAAATGCCTTACTTCGTCCTTAGAGTGTCGTCTAATCGTGCAAAATGTAGGCCTGGTGGTCCCTTGACTCCAAAGATAGCTTCTAACGTATATTTTGAACATTGAAGGCGTATTTAAACAAATCAAAGGTGGCTATGAAGTTTGAAAAGAACAAGAACTCTCATTCTTATCCATCGCATCAAATCTCTAGCTCTCATTTGTACAAAATTGAGTGTTTTCTAATTGTAATTCTCTGTTGAGGGTTATATTCTTTTAATCTCGGAAGATAATGAAACGGTGTTGCAAAGTTGCCTGTATATGTGAAATTGTCTATTGAGCTTCATGTAGAAGCCACACTCGACAAACTATAAAAATTTAAAAATAATATAGTGGATTCTAGCCTTTTTTATGGCTATTAGAGCTGGGAGAGTGAACTAGCTCGAGTAGAAGGCCGAACCACTATGAATTGGTCTTGCCTTTTATCACTTTAACTCTCTTATTATATGTTCGATGGAATATACTCCTCCTCAAAACTGTTTTCCTCTACAGCAGCACATTTTACATGTCATTCTTGAAGAAGTTTAAATTTTACTAAAACAACCAATTGACCCCTCTTGGTTGTTGTGTTTAGTCATTTCATGGCTAATATAGGTGGCAACCCACGCAAAGAGAGAAATCTAGGTGGGCCTTGTAAGGGGAGTTAAGCATGGCCACAGCGAGACATTCGTTACTATATTTATCAATGGACCCTACTTCATGGGTGGCCTTTGTTGACCAATTTTTTCTTATCGGGAAAAACAACAAAAAATATTATGTAATAACAAGTTAGTTGGTAGTCCGCAGGCCATCTTTGACTGCCGAAGAGCGACCCTTGAAACCTTCAAGCAAACATCAAGGGATAGAGAACAAAGAAAAGGAGAGTTTTCAACACTAACTGGAGGAGGGCCGAGCGAAATGCGCTGGAGTCCTCCATTGTATGCTGTCCGATACTCTTGTTTTTGTTGGCAATTTCCCCCTCAAGTTCTTTTTCTATTTCATATTTGAACCTTCAAGTACAAATTGTTTGGCTCCAAGTCCCAAATTCCTGATTTGGGAATCCCAAATTGATATGCCAAAGCATAACAGCTTTTGTGGGATTTTTGAAATCCAATAGTCCATTCCCCATCAATAATATGATATAGGCAGCTTTCCCTGATGCTAACTCTACAAGAGGCGTTACCAAGAGGCCACCGGCAATGGATGACAACTTCCTTGTCAAAGGAGTGGAATATTGTTTGTGAAAAGTTCAAAATTTCTCGTAAAGTCTTGTTTTCGAAAAAGCCACGCCCAGTAGTGCTCTTTGAGCTTGATTACTCCGAGCCGGTCACCGGAGGTCTAAGAAAGGACTGCCTTGGAGGGATATTGCTTCACCGGACAACAAACACATACTTTTTTTTTTTGGGGGATTTACAATAAACACATACTTGAAGAAGGGGAGATGTCCTTGCCCTTTAGAGATAAAAGAGCGCAACAAAAAGTCTTCAAAAAAAGAGCCGGAGTTCTCAAATTTATTTGGAGTTTAAGAAAAAAAGAAAAAGGAAACTTTCTCAACAGGAATGCATCAACAAAACTACCATTCCATATAGATCGTCGTGGCATGAAATTTACCAATTGATTCCTATTCATAGCTAACTCCTCTGGATGTGCCTACCTATACGTCAAGGATAAAACTATGAGGTTTGGTATGAGATTGGCCCCACATGAGGCCTAGTGTCGCCTAGATCTAGGTGCCCTTGCTCAAGGCCTTGTGAGGGTCGCCAGCCCTTGCATGGGGTCGGTGAGGCCTCACCTTGGTTGGGTGATAGTTGATCACCCTCACCTAGGGATGGGTGGCCACCCTCGATGGCCAAGCGACTATTGGCCATCTTCCAACAATAGGTGACAGAATTGTCCAGGTTTGTCATTCTCTCTCTCCGTTTTTCCTCCTCCTCCTCGTGCTTCTTTTGCTCCTTCTTCTTCTTCTTTTAAGTTTTTAATAAAATTTTAGGTTTTCTTTTTCTTTTTAGTTTTTTAATTTAATATAAATAAGAATTGACTCAAAATGATAAAAAAAAAATTCCATATAGGAAGTAGAAATTAAATGAAAAATGCTAGTTTAGTATTTTTCATTAGTCAAATTAATGGTGTTAATGCAAGGACTTGATTACACAAATTTAATAAGTTTTAGAACTTAGTTGCACTATTTGTAAATTTAGAATTCAATTGCATTTTTACGATAAATTTGAGGACTTTTAGTGAATATATCCCTTAATTTTTTAATTTACTTGTATGCCACCATTGAATACTTTCTCTAGGTGAGATGGAGATTCAGAGACCAAGACACTGAAGATTGCATGTGTAGGACTTTAAAAATTCGTATGAGCAGATCATCTTTAGACCGAATCAAGGTCAATCATATTCGCATTTGACTGACAAAGCAATATTCATTTATTTTCCTCTCAACAAACTGAATCTCCATATGCATGCACATTTCCTATCTGTTAAAAAAACTCAGGGTCACAGACAAAGACGAATTAGATTTCATGCATAGGACTTTTAAGATTTGGATGAACAAATCATCTTTACACCGAGTCAGGGTCCAGCACGTTCACATGGACAGCAAAGCAATACTTATTCTGACACTCAATTTCTATGGCCCCTTCGTCGAAACTCCATAATAATTTTATGACTATTCACGCATTAAAGAAACCTATTCCATTTCATCATCCTCACCCCCCATATTCACTTGCCCATCCCCAACTTCTCCTCTCTCCTTTCTTCTCCATCTCACCAAAAAATTTCTTGCAAAAGATGATGCATCGCCATCACCGTCCCCTTTGGGATCTTTGCCTGTGCTTCGTGATCACGGCCACCCTGATCCTGATCCGTGCTCCGACGATGCGTGGTGTGGACGACCTGAGCTACTTGAACTGCAGCTCCACCATCCAATGTGGCAGCCTACAAAACGTTAGTTACCCCTTCTGGGGGTTGAACCGCGCCTCTTACTGTGGCCTATCTGAGTTCGAGCTGACTTGTCAGGACAACGCGACTGCTTTGATCACCATAGCGAACCAGGCATATCAGGTTCTTCGGATTAATAACACCTCACCATCTATGACTGTTGCCCGCAATGATTACTGGAATACTATTTGCCCATCCAATCTGATCAATACCACCCACGATATCACCAGTCCTTTCTCTGACACTACGGACACTGTGGCCAACCTGACTCTGTACTATGGGTGTCCGCCAAGCCCGAGTCAAATAACGTCAACGATCGCCAGCAGCCAGTTTAACTGCACCATCAATGGAACCTACATGATGGGTTACTTCGTAACGAGACTTACCGATAGCGTGACTTATGGCGGCATGAATTCCCAAGTAGCACAGGAATACTATAAATCATGCGATACCAGCGTGGTTTTGGCTGCAAATCGGTCGGCTGTTCTGGAGATAGAGTCGGCCATGAGCCCGAACAACATGACTGTAGTGTCAGCCATCAAGGAGGGCTTCGGGTTGCAGTGGACTGCGGACGATAAATGCAACGGCTGCCTCGGTTCAGGCGGGCAGTGCGGACGAAATGAAACGTCAGGGGATTTTGTGTGCTATTGCCGAGATAAGTCCTACTCTTCCGCATGCTCAGGTATGTAAGTTTATCCTATACTCTTCCGCATGATTTCTTCATGACTGATGGCTCAGGCTGGGATTGAATACTCCTGGTGGGCACAATCTTGACTTGATAAGTATAGCTGATATCTAACCAAGAAAAAAAGAAGAAGGTATAGCTGATCACAACTAGAATTGTCGTGAAGAGCATGAAAATCATAGATAACATCTAATCGCTTTCGGTATTTGATTAGGCTTAAGATGCTAAGATGAGCCAATTTGTTTCGGCGATTAGTACATTGTTGTGCCTATGAAGTTGGATGGTCTGTGTCTCCAAGAAATTCTTTGCTTTCTGCTCAAGCCAACTAAATTATTACCATTTGAGATATTATTAGTGATACTCATTTTCCTAGATCAAATCCTACTGTATCCAAAGAACTAATTTAATGATATTAGATCTCCTAACCTCGCATTATTTACCCATGTCGGACAATGGGGGAATCTGGCGCATTTCGCTACGCCCTAGTGCAATTAGTGTTCTAAACTCTTATCTTCCTTCTTGGTCCTGTCCCTCGATCTTGACGTTGCAAGGACTTCAAGAGACGCTTTTTGGCAATAAAGGAAAACCGCAATCAAAGAAAACCTGCCGGTTCCCCACTAGTTTTTTTTTTTATTTTCCTTTTCTTTTCTCTCTCAAAGTTGTTTTTAAGGACCCGGAAAGATCAGTCAACAAGGGTCACGCATAAAAAAATTCATGGAACTTTTCTTGATAATTTTCCCTCTTCACAAGTAGTGGGAAGGATATGTACTTGGAAAAGTTAAAAGCTGTGTTTTAAAAAGAGTTAACATGATAGAAAAATCCTGAACTTGTACGCTTATGATAAATTTATTATAAACTAATTTATTACATCCAAAAATCATAAATCGATATATTTGTTACAAATATACCTTCCGTTAGTTTCCGTTAAATTTTATTATTAAATTACTAAGTTAGATGACACGTGATAATTGGTAGGTATACCAATTTGGGATTTTACTCTCTGTTTGTCACAAATATACCGATTTGTGGTTTTTGTAGCATTAATTCAATTTAAAGGAAACTAATAGAGGATAAATTTATTACAAATGTATCGGTTTGGAGTTTCTGATGATTAAAAAATTAGTATGGCGGCTAAATTTGTCATAATTGTACTAGTTTGGAATTTTTTATGATAAAAAAATTAGTTTGAGATAAATTTATCACATGTGTATTAATTTGGGGTTTTTGGTTATATTAACCCTTTTAAAAATTGCTTTGAGCTAGAGTGGAGATGCAACAATTCATTTTTTATTATACAAGATACGAATCACTATTAAAAACAACGACAACAACAAATACAACAATAACGATATGGTCTTGTTAAGAAGTATTCTTGAGATACTCTTTACTCTTTAGCCATACTTAATAAGAAAATCTCCAATGCCCTTCTTATGCACAACATTAGGAAAACAATCATTCAAAAATGATAAGTTTTCTTTATTTGGGAGTTTAGCAAAATCCAAATAATAATGCTCATATACAAATCCCAAATCCACGAACTTAGGATATGGATGTCTTATGTTGAAACCTTAGCACTCAAGATTATGATATTTTACCCACTTCAGCGTCAAGCCAAGGGCGCCAATTTCACTTGTCTATTACGAAAAGTCCATGTTATAGAAGCCGAGCATTATTTGATAAAATTCCAGGATCTTTAGTAGGAAGTTTTGACTTTGGTCGGAACTTGCGAGAATAGTCAGCAATCACACATCTAATATCTTTTCGCTTGTTCTTCTTCATCTCTTTTGTTTTGACGTATTAGCATGAGCCAGAGTTAATTATAACATAGTTCCTTGGATCGTTTTCCTCTTTTAAGGAACGGAAAACAATTTTGAGTCCTCCATACACGAGTTCTAAAGTGGGCTCAAGGAACTGCAGTTCCTGTTGGGAAGTCAAACTCGCCAATAGTGAAAAAACCGAGTGATGCTAAATCTATTAATCATTCTACGTATAACACCATAGGCTTGGTTAGTTTTGAAAACAACTATTACATTCATTAGATCCTCGTGCCCCTTCCGATGTTGAATCTGGCTGACCGCACCATATTGGAAGTTTCCAATTTATTTGTGAAGGATTATAAGAACAGACGCGCAATTTCCTCCTTGCTTGTGTAACTCAAGGTCAGTTGCCAGTCCACCATGCTTTGTGTACTCATATATCCATGTTGGTGGAATGGCACCAGAGCTTGCCCTGCCATAGGAATTACATGATTCGAGAATTGGGGAAACCTAGGAATGGAGTTTGACCTCTCATTTACCGAAAAGGGTAAAAAGAAGCATTTATTGCAGGCTCAGACGTGGGTGATTTCCCATAATGATACAGGAGCGGTGTATTGTTTCTTAGGGGCTGGGCAACGTTTGACCCCGGCCCATAAGCCGAGCAATAAAGCCAATGGGCCCTAAGCCTCAATCTTGTGCTAGGATGGCGTGGTTGGTAACCAAAATGAAACACGCACCTTAGCGACTACAAAAAAACATTTAACTTATTAAAAATTAACAGACAACCTCACAACATCCATAACAGAGAAGCGTTTTTAAAAAGCTCAAGCTAAGAACAGATAAAGCCCTTTGTATGGGTAGATGGAAAAAGGATGTGGCATTCCAATCCAACCGAAGGGGAGAGGAAGTTACTCGAAATAGATTAGTATCGCTCCATAAATAGTTTTCAGATGATTTCCTATATGGAAAAGACTAATCATGTCTTGAACATGATTGTGCAAATATGGATATTCATCACACCGACAGAGATCTTCAAATGGCTGAAAAATCTTTGTGATATGGTTCTGCAAAATTTTTAACTCTTCGGATATACAGAACCCATCTTTGTGGTCGTCTCCCAAATCATCAAAACTTCCTGCTCGCTTCGGAGATGTTTTTCTTGCCACTTCTCTAATTCCAAACAAGCAGCTTCAGTTGCTACCTTTTAATTATTAATGGTAATGGGTTAATGCATGTGCATGATTAACATGGAAAAAACACTGATTAGATTAGCGTTGGAGCACTGGCTCTGAGAAGTGCAAGCATGAGTACAATACCCACTTATTCTGCTTTAGTGGTCCCTACAACATTATGCACTTAGCGCATTTAAAGTACTATTCTGATAGATGGACTGGGATGTTCTTCTTCGTTACCGGTTTTTGTATAAAGTCTTTGTTCTGAATATCCTTATCCACTCCCTTGGACTGAGTTATAGTATGACCTAAGGGGTCCTTTCATTAATTCAAAATGCTGGGATCTGGAGGAAGTATCTGCTTATTAAATTTTTTATCCTGGTGTGTTCCAGTCGTTTTCTTCCGTTGTTAAGAGAATCATGCGGCGATTGACAGTCTCAATTTAATGCTGCAGGGAACCAAGATAAAGCGACACCAAGAAAAGGTAAGACATTTGCTTTTGTGTGACTGGTCAAGTTGTCCAAGTACTATTCTGATGGATGTGTTGGGGAATTTGATTGGTATAGAAGTAGCAGGGAACCAAGATAAAGCGACACCTAGAAAAGGTAAGACATTTGCTTTTGTGTGACTGGTCAAGTTGTCCAAGTACTATTCAGATGGATGTGTTAGGGGAATTTGATTGGTGAAGAAGATAAAGAACTAGCGGTAGATGTTTGATATTTTGATGTGTGATGATGATTACTGTTGTCAAAGTATTATTTGTCCTCACTATTATTGCTACCAGGTTTAGAATAAATATCCCTTTGTATGGGTAGATGGAGACAAGAGATGGCTAAAGCCAAGCTAAAACCGGCAACCAACACAATAGTCGTATTTATTTTTGGCAATGTAAAACAAACTTAAAAATATCACCGGGGCCTAACTATAAGCTCAAATCGACTATTGTAAATGTTATAGTTCTAAGACACCCAAAAAAATTTGACAACATGATTTTAAAGCTCAACAACCTTTAAATTCAACCTAGCAACCTAAAATTCGAACTGATCCGAAAGTACAGTCTGGTCAAGGAATTTATTCACTTAGATGAGCTAATGCGTACGCTTCGGATTCTTATCGGGTGCTCCAAAGTAGCGATAATCAATCACATTAAGATGTCCTTGACAAGCATGAACCGAAACCCTTTCTGTCTCTGGCACACTGCTTTTCTTTTCTGTTCCCCAATTATTCTTTTTCTCTTTTCTCTAATTTTCATTTCCCTATTAAACCAGCTGCACTATTATAAAGAGGCGGAAGGAAGTTAGTTTGTTGAGCTTCACAAATGCAGTTTACACGGTCTCCCTTGTCTTTAAAAGGACCATATGTTGCAGTAAAGAAGATATTTAAGTTATGTATTAATGAATCTACAAGAGTTTCACCAAATTTCTTAGACACAATTTGCATCAGATTCCTCTAACTGTAGTCAACCCTGGAAATAATAGATTTTCCCTTTTCAGGATCTAGCAAGTGGTTTATATCGTCCCCAGGTAAATCATCTCTTTGATATTACTGCATTTGTATCCTTGGCTTCAATGAATCGCTGATACATTTTAATTTTTAATGATCGAAATGGACAGCTGGAGCTCTTGCTATTATTGGTGCTTCAATATCTATGATTGCCATCATTTTCATCCTCAAGATTAAAACAGGAATCTTCTCATGGTTGGCTCCGCTCTTCAAGAGCGAGAAAGATCCCGGTATTGAGAAATTAATGGGAATCCATGGATCCCTTGTTCCAAGATACCGATATATTGATCTAAAGAAAATGACCAACTCATTTTCAGAGAAACTTGGTCAAGGAGGTTTTGGTGCAGTGTATAAAGGGGAGATTAGTGATGTTGGTTTTGTGGCCGTGAAAATTCTGACAGAGTCGAAAAGTAGCCCAGAAGAATTTATCAATGAAGTTGTGAGCATTAGTAGAACTTCTCACGTTAATGTAATCACTCTCTTAGGTTTTTGTTACGAGGGGAAGAAAAGAGCTCTAGTTTTCGAGTACATGCCTAATGGTTCGTTGGATAAGTTCATGCATTCTGGAAAAGCTTTGAGTAGTTCCTTGGAATGGCAGATACTATATCAAATTGCAATTGGCATTGCTCGTGGGTTAGAATATCTACATCGCGGCTGCAATACCAAAATCTTACATTTCGATATAAAACCTAGAACATCTTGCTTGATCAAGATTTTATCCCTAAGATTTCTGATTTTGGCCTTGCTAAACTTTGTCTTGGGCAAGAGAGTGCTGTATCAATTCTTGGCACGAGAGGAACGATTGGATTTATTGCACCAGAATTTGTCTGTCGAAATTTGGGGAGAGTCTCTCACAAGTCGGATGTTTATAGTTATGGAATGTTGGTTCTTGAGATGGTAGGCATCAGAAATTTTGACATCAAAGTTTCCAACAGCAGTGAAATGTATTTTCCAGAATGGATTTATAGAAACTTAGAGCCCGGCAAAGATCTAAAATTGCCATTGAATGTGACAGAGGAAGAGGAAGTGCTTGCGAGGAAGATGATTATTGTGAGTTTGTGGTGCATTCAAACCAGTCCATCCGATCGACCTCCAATTGTGAAGGTGATAGAAATGTTGGAAGGAAGCTTTGAATCACTGCAAATGCCACCAAAGCCCATCTCTTATTCTCCAACACGACCATCATCACAACATTCGGAAATGACAACATCGAATTCCAATTGGAGCCACGAGGAGGAGAGAATACTAGAGAATATAGAGGAAAGCAATAACACATGATAAAGTGGTAATGCACGACAAAACTTCTCGAGGCAATTGTCGGGTCTTTCTTTAGTTTGAATATGTTTCTCATGGAGTTACATAAAAGTTGAGAGAACTGTTTGGCAGATTTTACATGGAGAATTATAGAAATTAGCAAGAATGATAGGAGAATTTCAACTTAGTAGATCAAATGCTCTCTGAAAGCTGTTTGTAATCACACTTGGAACTTGGAAGATCAGTTTCATCTCTCATAGAACTCACACAGAAATAGTTCCCAACAATGTTACTCTTCCACCATCTTGTAGATTGATATTCTATGGATGTATAACATGACCAGTGAGATGAGCGACATTTTTGTTAAACTCCAAGGACCGTTCAACTGAAAATCCTGGTTGTCTTTCTCACTTATTCCTAGCCTCTAGGTTCGAGTCACCACATTTTCCCGTTTTCAGGTACCTAACGCTGTTCATTTTGTTGAAAATTAATTTGTCTATCAAATCGTTCAGGCTTCAGACTAAGTAAATGGAATATCAACAGCGATTATCACATTATCAAAATATTCGCGAGATTTCTCAAATCCGTACCAACTTGCTTTTACTTTTCTGATGTAGTTCTTTGTACTCTTCCTTTGTAAAGGGACTGGTACTGACATCATTTAACAGACACTGATGAACTTGATCATGCCCTCACAAGAAACGAAATGACCTTTCGTATATGGTAAATAGCATCAATGCCAGCCGACCTTAAATTAAACAACTGCATAGTTGTATACTTTGAGATTTAGCCCAGTTGAATTCCACCGCCCAATAAGCCAATTTATTTGCTATCTCTTTGTTTTTCGGCCACTTCTCTCATTCCAAACAATCAGGGCCAGCTGCTACCTTGCAGTTATTCCCTTCATGGTAATGGGTTGATGCATGTGCATGATTACCATGGTAGAAAACATATTAGATTAGCATTAAAGCACCGGTTCATAGAAGAGCAAGCCTGAGTTCAATACCCGCTTATTTTTGCTTTAGTGATCCCTACAACACAATGCACTTAGGGTATTTAAAGTGCAATTATGATGTATGGACTAGGATGCTTTTCTTCATTGCCAGTTTTTGTATAAAGTCTTCATTGTGAATATCCTTATCCACTTCCTTGGAATGAGGTATAGTATGATCCGAGTGGTCCTTTCATTAATTCAAAAAGGTGGGATTCAGAGGATATATATGCATATTAAATTTCCGATATTGGTATGTTCCAGTTTTTTTTTTTTTTTTTGTGACCAAGGAACCATCGGAGATCACCTTTTAGGGATCACCAGTTGTTTTCTTCCATTGTTAAGAGAATTATGCATTGACTGACAGTTCTTGATTAAATGCCGCAGGGAGCAAAAATCAAAATCAAGTGTCACTTGGAATAGGTAAGACATATGCTTTTGTATGACTGGGCAACTTGTCCCAGTGTTTCCAGCATACCAATGATTGGGGTATTTCCTTAATCTCTTGCAGGCCATGCATTGGCAGGAGCTGGTCTTACAGGACTCTTGCTGGGATTTTGGGTATTTTCCTATAGACAGAAAAGGAATAGAAAGAGAGTTGCTACTGCAGAAGCTCAAAGCAAGAGCATTACCCCACCTCATGTTGAAGGTTTGTTTGTAAAAACAAACTAAGTGCTTTTTTCTCGTCCCACATAGAAAAAGTGAGAGAAAGTGGGTCAATTAATAAGTGTGGGATTTCTTTTATGTACTTAATTGGGTGGGGCTAGACCCCACCATACCCGCGTGCGGGTGCGCAGTTATTTGGCGCACTGAGCACGCCTATGTGCCTGCGGTTTAATTAGCACTAACCCGTTTGTTCATTTTTTGGCAATTTTTCACGAAGAGTTGCAAGACTGTTATATATATATATATACTTGTTAATTTTCGGAAGAAAAAGAGTGATCATTTTCAAGTCTTTTTTCTGAAAAACTGCAGCTAATTTTTCGATTATTTCCTAAAGAGATTCTGGAGAAATACTAGAATTGCTATCTAATATTCTCATTTGAGACTTTGTTGTATCCTGGAGGATTTTTTCCAGTGACCATTAGCAACGTTGTGGGGGCAAATAAATCCTTAAAGAAAGTGATATCACGCCTCAAAATCCTACTTGAGTACTCTAAATATCCATCTTCATTGTTCAACCAAATTCGAAACCATATTTTTCCAACACCTCCTTTAAGCACAGGGCTTCCCATTTCATCGACTAATTTCTCTAGAACCACTCCCTCTTATCCAACTTCCAAATCCGACCTTGACAGGGGAAGCACCTATTTCGGAGTTCAGGTCTTCAACTAGACTAAGCTCGAAGAAGCAACTCAAAATTTCGATCCTTCCAGAGAACTGGGAGAGGGTAGCTTTGGAACTATTTATTATGGTAAGTTGAACCTCATTGGCTTTTCCTTATTGACCATCGAAGTGACAAGGGATGAAGAAGTAAAATGTAATCTTCTAGGATATGCAATGTGCAGGGCCAATCTTTGCAAAACGTATGCATAATTCTTCTCCTTCTCCTTCTTCCCCTCATCTATGTGTTCATATATAGTTTCACTACCTTTTTGAATTTTGATTGGCTTGATTAATTAGAATAGGATGAGATTATCAATTTCTTTTCTTGAAGGTCATCTCTTGTGCCATGTTATTTAAGTGTTTGGCCATTGCTTTGATAGGTCGGCTCCGGGATGGACGTGAAGTCGCAGATTAAACGCCCGCTTGAAAACAACTTGAAAAGAGTCGAGCAGTTCATGAATGAAGTTGAAATCGACTCGCCTGCGGCACCCGAACCTTGTGACGCTCTTTGGATGCACCTCCAGACAAAGCCGAGAGCTCCTCCTAGTCTATGAGTACATTCCAAATGGCACTGTGGCTGATCGCCTTTTCGGAAAAAAGATCTAGCAAGAGCCCAATTCCCTGGTGCATCCCGTTGAATATGGCCATAGAAAGTGCAAATGCTCTTGCTTACCTGCATAAGTCAGATGTCATACACCGCGATGTGAAGACAAAAAATATCCTTCTAGACCTCAGTTTCCGAGTCAAAGTGGCGGATTTTGGTCTGTCGCGATTGTTCCCTACTGATGTCACCCATGTGTCAACTGCCCCTCAAGGAACTGCAGGCTATGTGGATCCCGAGTACTATCGATGCTACCAGCTCATAGATAAGAGCGATGTGTATAGCTTCGGCGTAGTTTTTTGCGAGCTTATCTCATCAAAACCGGCAGTTGACACAAACAGGCATCGCCACGACATATACTTGGCAAGTATGGCCATCAACAAGATCTGTTTAGAATACCTGAATTCCTAAAACGGATTCGACACTAAACCGAACCCCTAAAACGAATACGGAAGACAAGCCCAAGAATAACATGTATCACCAATCAAAGATACACCACAGAATCGAGCATACCTTATTGTCCACAGATTAAACACCAACGTTGAAGTTTGAGGAAGAATCCTGATCCCGTTCTACCAAGGAGCGTGCTGTTGCTATCACGGGGGAGAAAAATAGAACGTACTGTTCTTTTCTATTTTCTTCTTAGAGGGAGAGAGAGAGAGAGAAAACGTCTTAGGAAAAAGGGGTCTTCACATACGTACGTTGAAGGGGTGCATTCCCTTTTCCTTTTCTCTCTTACGTCTTCTCCAACAGACGTAACTCTTCAACGTGTAACGTTCCCCCAAAAGACACAACCCCTTGTATCTAAACAACGCAACCTTTTACATTGCAGCCGTTCCTCCATGGGCCCTTATCTTGCAGGCCGGGCTTTTAGGCCCAACATGGGCAAATGGGCCCACTTAGGCTCATCAACGCATAGATAAAACCATCATCTCCTACTCACACATGGTGGGCTGAACATGATCCTCTTTACCTCTCTGCAACATTCATATCGGTGAATAATCCGTGCGGCCAGCATACTTTGAGAGCTCGTTGCCATACATCTATTAGGAATATATAGCAGCTCATAATGGGCATCATACTTTGAGTAGATTTAGTATACAGTACCCTAGATCGATTGATCACATTTATATCTCTCTTGATCTCTTTTTAAAAACAATGACATATTGTATTCACAATTATGATTATCCCAAAGACAGTCATAATTGGTCGACCAGTGAACACAAAACTAATATGTGATTCTCCAAATTCGATCTTTCTCTTTCCTTCAAAACTCTCAATTTCAGTTCAACTTGCTTTTCTAGAAATGTCCCATTAGATCGAATCAATTCATGATCATTGACAACATCCTAAGATAGCAAATATTGAATAGAAATATTGAGAATAAGTAAGAATCATGAGGGCACTAAATTGAGGAACTCTTTTCCTCAAGAGTCTCACACGGCATAAAAGTTGAGATCAAATTTTTGCCACTCTTATTGGTCGTCTCATGCATACGTGTATGAAATATGTATTACGGTATTAACTCATTTCCCATGGAACGTATGTCTATACCTTCAATACCGTACAGATGATAGTTCAGACATACCTAATGTCTAACTTGAGTTCACATATCTACTCATTCACAGAATTCATCAGAACTCACATCTGGCATCATAGACAGATACAGTAAAATATGTGAGTTATTTTACTTTCGGACATAATCAATATCATGTCTTCATCTTAACACTCAGTTAAGGTGACATATATATTTTAAGCTTGAGCTCTCAATTATCACCTACATAATAAGCTTAAAAACCGTCTCATTTCTAGTTATCACATAGTAAATAGAGGCGATTACCCGTGTAAGTGGACTAATCTTTTATTTGTCCAACATACTTTCTCAACTTAATATAATGCACTGAGCATTAAGATGCATAAACGTCAAACAAAGATTCATAGGCATTAATGATGAAAAAACACAAATTCATTAAATGTGAACACTTCAGGGAAATTACAATGTTCAGTACATCAGCCTCTACGCAATCCTAGAAATTTCACATGGCCATAAAACACATCTCTAGGTATTGGCTTTGTCATAGGATCTGCTACCATTCTATGCGTAGATATGTACTGTAAGTTCACATCCTTTCGTGCAACCATATCCTTGACAAAATTATACTTGGTATCTATATGTTTGGTTTTGCTATAATATTTTGGATCTTTGGTGTACGCTATAGTTGTTTGGCTATCACAGTTAATCAATAATGGATTTGCAGCATACCCAATAACACCTAAATGATCCAAAAATCTCTTAAACTAAACTCCTTCTTGTACTGCTGCTGATAATGCCACAAATTCAGCTTCCATCGTGGACAAGGCTATACACGTTTGCTTCTTACTGCTCCATGATATGGCGCCATTATTTAGTAAGAAAGCAAAACTAGAGGTAGATTTCCTTTTATATAAATCTTATCCCCAATCAGCATCCGAATAGCCTTCAAGTCGTAAATCATTTCCTTGGTAATTCAGCTTGTAATCAACAGTTCCCTTCAGATACCTCAGTATTCTTTTAACAGCCTTCCAATGTGCTTGACCTGGATTGGATTGGTATCTACTCACCATTCCAACTGCAAAGCATATGTCAGGTCTTGTACACATCATAACGTACATCAAGCTCCCAACAGTACTAGCATAAGGAACATGTTTCATTTGTTCCTTCTCTTATGGAGTCCTTGGACACAGTCTATGGCTCAATCCTTCACCTTTTGCAATATGAGTATCTATGGGTTTACAATATTGTTTACGAAATCATTCAAGAACCTTATTTATATATGTTTCTTGCGAAAGAGATAATGATATCTTCGAACGATCTCTTGAAATCTTAACTCCAAGGATGTATGCAGCCTCACCCATATCTTTCATCTCAAAGTTGGAAGATAACCAACTCTTCACAATATTAACAAACTCTATATTGCTTCTAGCAATTAGTATATCATCAACATATAATGATATGATCACAAATTGATTTTTGGATATTTTGATATATACACAACGATCCTCATCTATCATTGTAAAATCATAATGCCATTATGGTATTATGAAAACGTATATATCATTGTCTCGACGACTGCTTAAGGCCATATATCGATTTCAAAAGTCGACATACATTTTTTTCTTGATCTTCCATCATAAAACCAGTAGGTTGTTCCATATATATTTCTTCATCTAATTCTCCATTGAGGAAAGCAGTCTTTACATCCATTTGATATAACTCAAGATCTATACTAGCCACTATTGCCAGAATAATGCGTAAATCTCATTACAGGAGAAAATGTTTCTTCATAATCAATTCATTCCTGTTGATTATACCCCTTCGCCACAAGGCGAGCCTTATGCCTTTCTATCGAGCCATTAGCTTTACGCTTTATTTTGAGAACCCACTTGTTTCCAATAGCTTTGCGTCCTTTTGGAAGGTTAACAAATTCCCAGACATGGTTTGACTTCATTGACTCTATCTCCTCTTCCATTGCATGTATCCATTTTTCCTTACTAGGGCAATTTAAAGCCTCATTAACATTTCTTGGCTCATTTTCATCTTGTGAAGCAACCATAAAAGTTTCCCCTTCAATGTCAAAATGTTGACGAGGAATACTTTTGCAACTTGTTCGCCGTATGAGAAATTGTGCACTTTGTACATCATTCCCTATCATGCTCCCACTCGAATTAGATAATGACGATATCATCTTATCATATGGTTGTAATTGAGAGTGAGTTGAATTAAATTCATCATTTCTCATGTTACTCCCACTTGAATGAACTCCACTAAGTTCATTATCTTGATCCAAGGTTTCAAATAGGAAGTAATCCTCACATATTTCGCCCTTCTTAGGAAATTCATTCTCTAAGAATGTGACGTCTCGTGATTCGAATTCAGTTATACTTCCACTTTCCTGCTCACCTATGAACACATACCCTTTCGAGTGTTCAGAATATCTTATGAAAATACTCTTCTTTTCTCTAGAACCCAATTTTCCAAACTTGTGAGAGGGCTAATGAGTATAGGTAGCACAAACCCATGACTTAAGAAAACTTAAGTCCGATTTTCTACCTGTCTATAACTCATATGGAGTGGAAGTAACTGATTTGGAAGGGACCCGGTTAAGTATATATGCAGCAATTAATAACGCATCACTTCAAAAGGTGATAGGTAAATTAGCATGTGCCATCATGGATCTAACCATTTCCAGTAGGGTTCTATTCCTTCTCTCCACAACACAATTTTGTTGAGAAGTATATGGAATAGACAACTGTCTTTCTATTTCTTTTTCATCACATAATTTTCTGAACTCATTAGATAAATATTCTCGACCTCAATCGGATCTCAATACTTTTATTTTCTTGTCTAATTGATTTTCTACCAAGTTCATAAATCTTTTGAAACAACTCAACGCTTCAGATTTATGAGAAATCAAATAGACATATTCGAATCGAGTATAATCATCTATAAATGTGATGAAATAAACAGCCCCATGTCTTTCTCTCACATTCATCGAACCACAGACGTCAGTATGAATTAAATGCAAAGGAAATTCAGCTCTTTTACCTTTTCCAAATGATTTCCTTGTCGTTTTCCCTACTAGGCAATGCTCACATATAGACAAATCGACTTTTTCAATATTGCCCAACAAGCATTCTTTGGCTAGTCTATTCATATGTTGTTGGCTAATATGACCAAGTCTAGCATGCCACATTTACATCATTATCATATAAATTAGAAGATGTGAAAAGGGAATAACAAACTTTTGCATTACCATAGTCAATATTTAATACAATGAAACCATCTAGAAAATAACTACAACCATAGTAATTTGTATCCAAATACAAATCAACACCACTATTATGGAAGTTCATATAAAAACCAAGCTTTACCAACACTAAGACAGACACTAAATTCCGACGAATCTCCGGAGCATACAATACATCATGTAGGAACAAAGTGCGTCCACCAAGCATGTTCAATTAGCAGGTGCCAATCCCTTTTACTTCTGCTCTGGAGTTGTTTCCCACATAGATCCACTTAGTTCCAGTTGGTACTTGTCGGAATTCCACAAAGGATTCTCTATCCTTCGTTACATGGTCTGTCGCTCCTAAATTTACAATCCACAAAGGATTAGACTTAGTTAAGAATACAAACTTGACACATAAGCAAAGTTCTCAAAAGTACAAGGGGTGTGTACCTTTTTTGACTCGCGACAATCGCAGGCATAGTGACCCTTCTGGTCACAGTTGTAACACTTCACCATTATCAGCTTCTTCATTCGAGGATGCTTTCCTCTTTCATGTTGGTCAACCTTTGGTTTCTTTCCTGAAGAAGTTGCTCCCTTGCCTTTCCTTTTATCGAACCAGTTAGGACGTTTGCGTTTGGAGCTTGAAACTCCATATGAGCTAGAACCAGCATGATAAATTTCAGTTTCCGGCTTAGCCGCCAAGAAGCGGTCCTCTTTCAGCTCAAGATGACGCATTGCATCCTCAAAGGTTTTGATGTTCTCATTATGAGTCAGGTGCACCTTCATATGCTCCTAACTCTGAGGCAAGGAAAAAATTACTGCTTGCACTTGTTGCTCATCGGTCAGGACATGGCCAGTATCTTTTAACTCATTAATCATGTTTGACATCTTTCTAAGGTGTTGCTTCATGGTCTGACCATGAGGCTTCTTGTAAGAGTTAAACCTAATAGTGAGCTGTCTCAGTCTGGTCACCAAAGTATGACCAAATCTTGCTGCCAATGCTTTCCACATTTCCTTGGCATTCTCAAAACGCCTAAACTCTCGCATGACATCATTTTCTATGCTACTTAGCAACGTAATGTGAGCAAGAGAGTTTTTTCTTTTCCATGCAGCAAATGCATCCTTATCTCTCTTATGTTATGCAGTGTTTCCATCTTCAGGTACTTCCATGGTCAGGTTAAGAGCTTCTAGTGCCTCTTGCTCTTCCAGCACACATTGGATTTTCATGTGTCATATTTCATAGTTATCGCCATTGAGCTTCTCACCTTTGTTCAGCTCAACGACTATGCTCTTTGTGGCTGAAACCATCGATCTGAACATATCAGACATATATGCATGAATTATTAATGCTTATCATTTTTTGCACAAAACTATCATATTAATGAATAATTTCAAGTAAGATTTCAGAATCAAAAGGTTATTATGTTTCCAATCATCATCTAAAATCCTAACTTGGAATTGTTATTAATATAATATTCTATGCAAAATAAATTCTTTGAAATTACAAAAAATTTCTATAAACTTCCCACAACAACTAACAATTAACATAAGCAAATAATATTTGATATCAAACAATGATATAATAACAATGCTTTCACATAATACAACTAACATATTAGTTGCTACACCAACAACAACTAGGTAGAAAACATTTACATAATATGTCCATAAAGCATACTAAATAAAGACCAGTCAAAACATCTAACACCAAGTCAATATATGAACTGGGAAATATCATTTTTTATTCAATTTCTTGATCTTTTCCCTTGTAACAATCCAGTAATAATCATCTATAAAAGCCATCAAAATTCTCCTATACGAAGCAGCTCTATTGACTTTCCATAAGCGATTCAACACTTCTTGCCATTCTTGTGGAAGAGTGTTCATGAAAAATCGCACAATCTCAGGCTGTGGCATGGGACGACCATTCTATATGACCTTTTGTATTTTCCCGTTGACTTCAAGAACATGATCAATTAAGTCACCTCTCTCCCATCGATAATTAGTCAGCTCAGCAATCAACCTAGAAAGCCTTTCCTTTTGTTCATTGGTAATTGCGCGAATAGGTGTGCGCAACCTAAGGGGAGGCATTGTTCCTGCAACAAATGCAGAACAAATAAGGGATTACATATAATCCACATAGACTTAATTGGAAAAAGAAACACATTCTTATTTCTCTTTTTTTTTTTTGGGTCAACGGTCAAAGTCAACGGTCAAAGGTCAAACGGGTCAAGGTCAATAGGTCAACGGGTCAGGTCAGGTCGGGCCGGTCGGGCAAACCAATTGGCACGTGCCACGCGCGTGCGTGGGCATTGCGAGCTAACGTCATGATGACGCGAGCACGCGCCAGCCGCCACGCGCGTGCATCTCATGTGCCTAGGAAACGAATCGGCACGTGCGTCGCACGCGCCCGGTGGAGATTGAATCGGCGCATGCAACGACACCAATCCCTTCCGACCGCACGTGGGGGCGTGTTCGACAGCCTCCGGCGACGATCCGCCACTCGTTTTTCTCGTATCGACGAGACCTTCAATCCTATGCTACCGGAAAAGAACTTTGATTTACAGAAAATCAAAAGGACTAGGGAGAACAGTACGGTGTTGGGTTTTTCCGTCCCCGATCGACCAGTAGCGGCTTTTTTCGAATTTCGACCACAAAAATAATTCAATAACATAAAAAGGAGATCGGGAAACATGAACTAGGGCTCTGATACCAATGTTTGGAATACCCGAATCCCTAAAATGGATTCGACACTAAATCGAACCCCTAAAACGAATGCGGAAGACAAGCCCAAGAATAACATGTATCACCGATCAAAGATATACCACGGAATCGAGCATACCTTATTGTCCACAGATTAAACATCAACGTTGAAGTTTGAGGAAGAATCTTGATCCCGTTCTACCAAGGAGTGTGCTGTTGCTATCAGGGGGGAGAAAAATAGAACGTACTGTTCTTTTCTATTTTCTTCTTAGAGGAAGAGAGAGAGATAAAATGTCTTAGGAAAAAGGGGTCTTCACATACGTACATTGAAGGGGTGCATTCCCTTTTCCTTTTCTCTCTTACGTCTTCTCCAATAGACGTAACTCTTCAACGTGTAACGTTTCCCCAAAAGACACAACCTCTTGTATCTAAACAACACAACCTTTTACATCGCAGCCGTTTCTCCATGGGCCCTTATCTTGCGGGCTGGGCTTTTAGGCCCAACATGAGCGGACGGGCCCACTGAGGCCCATCAACGCATAGATAAAACCATCAAGATCCAAAACCATACATTGCATGAATTGGTGGATCCCGCTCTCGGGTACGACACAGACTACTCTGTTAAGAGGATGACTACGCTAGTCGCTGAGTTGGCCTTCTGATGCTTGCAGCAGGAGAGTGACATGAGGCTTACTATGGAAGAGGTGGCGAAGGCTTTGAAGGAGATTGAGCAAGAGGAGATCACTGCAGAATGCAGAGGTGGTAGATATTCGGTCCGACGACACTGGGCTCCTAAAAAGCTTCACTCCGCCTTTTTCGCTAGAATCTGTGGTGACTGATAAATGGGTCAGCAACTCAGCAATTCCTAATTCCTTCTAGTTCAAGCTTCTGAGATACCTTTTGCTGTACAACTAGTGAGTTCTGCTGTAGTCATATGGAAATTAAACTGCATTCATGATCCAGATGTATGTGGGTCTCCATGATCGTCCTTCTGTTTTTTCGAATATGATAATTTGGTCCTCCTTGATGATCGAGCTGGGCGAGACGCACGGGATCCACCTGCTAAGGGCTGTGTACATATTAAGTGGAGATATAAAAAGATTATTTATAGATGAATTTTGATGTTTTATTTCCATTTTTCACGTGTGTATCTAGTACTTCTCGTGGATTTATTGTCTCGAACTTGCAATGTTGGACTCAGATCCTTTCTTGCTTCTTTTATCTTCTTCATGATATTGGGTACCATGAACAACTTCGGAGCTTCCCAGGTGCTGCAGATCGCAAATATGGATGTGGATGCAGCTGATGCAATATGTAAATCTAATTGCTGCAGTTGCTTTTGTCAATGCTGAACTCCATTGCAGCTCCCTTGCTCCACGGTCCTAGTCTTGTCTTTCTTCAACTCTCCTGCTTCTGCCAGAGTGCGCTTATGTAATTAAAATCCATCAAACATATAGCACTTTCTGAAATTTGCCCTATAAGTCCATCATTCTTTATATTCGACAATTTGACCCGCTCATGTCTTCAAATGTTACACAGAGAAAAAAAGAGAACACCCCATTTGTTTGTTTCATTAAATGATTCAGAAAATACTTTTCTAAAAAGAAATATTTATATCACTTAAAATAATTAATCAAATCATTTATACAAATCCAAATTAGATTAGACTAGAGTGTCGGAGTTGCTGGGAAGGATGCTTCGTTTGCCTGCTGATTCAAGATCGACTAATCAGGCGGGAAGACTTGACGCTACTCGTATTATGATGTTATGAAAAATATTTTTTCATTTCGAAAAGGAATGGAATAACAAAGGGAATAAAGGAAAAAGTGTGCGGGCAATACTGGCAGCAAAGACATGGGAGTGACGTCGAAGCTGCAAAGCGGATCCCGACCATTCTTTCGATTTCGCACATCCAGATTAGGCTTCCAACCGACATTTCATTGTCTCAGAGCCTCAGCACGTGTGCCAATAAAACCTCAAAAAGACCAAACTTTTTTTCTCTTTTTTTTCCAGGAGATGAAGATCGAAAAAAAGAAGAAAGAAGAAGAAGAAGAAACAGCGAGAAATCACGACGGCATGTAATCGCGGATCCCGTATCGCAAGCTCGCGTCGGCTCTGCGGCGGAGGAGGAGGAGCTTCGGCTTCGCCCGACGATTTCAAATCCAGGTCTCCTCGACTCATCTTCGCTGTCCTTTATATAGGGCTAGGGCTGCCCACGAGACCTTTCGTGTTCAGCCGCTTTCGTGTAGATCGGACGGCTCAGGCGCTACATCCATTTTTTCAGAAGGGAAATATGTTGGCGCTGTCTTCCCTGCTTTTCCAGTCCATCTACACCGTCGGATCTAATGAATTTTATTTATGTGCTAAAAGTAAGGCGAGTACGCAAGAATTTCGCTACGGGCTCACTTTCGGATATATCCCCCTCAAAACTTAGATCCTTAGTCTTGATTTCGGTTGAGAATTCGTGTTAAGTTGGGATGACTGTAATTTTAAGGCGATGTCCTTATATCTCTTTGGTCAGAATAGACGGAGTCAATCTATGTCGATATACATTATTGTAATCTAGATCTAATATATCATTTATTTGATTCCAGACAAAAAAATTTCAGCTCATTATTCAAGAATTATATAGCTTACTCTTTTTTTTTTGTCTGAACAAATCATGTCCAGTGCTATCAGCCCTAGCTTTGATACTCTTATCGTGTTAAGAAACTACTTGGCTAGAATTTGAGCTAGTTTGATGATTGGAAAAATTATCAAAACAGTCCTAAACTTATTTATATTTTTCCAAGTTAGTTCTAAATCTTTTGCAAAATTAATTTGTTTTGCCTTATAAGGTTCATTTAGATAGAATATTTATTCACAAATCTATGTCTAGTAATAAACTAATCATATGTTTCTTTTTTGACATTTGGATGTCAAAAATCTTGTTAAGTTTGAAATAAAGGGAAAATTTCAAATACAAGCTTGAATTATCTCATTTTTTCAAGTAAGGGGAGCAGACATTATTTTAAATAAAGGCTCAAAAAGCCCTCATTTTCTTAAAGAAGAGTCTAAAGTAGATTTTCTTTTAAATAAGAGCTTGAAGTGGTCATGTTAATTTCTAGGAAGAGCATGAACTCTTTATCTTTTAATTTTTTAAATATTTTTTTTTATTTCTTTTTTTTTTTTTTTTTTCTTTCCAAAAAAACAAAATAAAAAAGAGAAACATAGTGGGGAGGGACGCCTCTCGCTTGTAATTTTGTTTTTTTTTAAAAATATATATTTTTTAAAATCTAATTTAATTAAAATTAGAATTTAAATTGTGTTTTGACGAAAATACCCCTTACTGGCCCATATATTTTGTCAGTCAACGGGCTAGTGAAGTTAAGCTCTTATTTGAGATAATTGTAATCACTTCAAACCCTTATTATTTGAGACAATTATAACCATTTCAGATCCCTATTTGAGAAAATTAAATTATTTCAAGCCATTATTTGGAATTTTTCCTTATAAATTATGAATGCACATCTATGTGCTGATAAATGTGCTGCAAGAGTCGGGTACAGCAAAATGCAAAAGGAAGAAGACACTCCCTTAAATTTAACATAAAAAGAAAAGCAAATGCTAATAAAAAAAGCAAATTAATATTTATCCTTTTCCCTTTTCATTTTTCAACAAATTAAGCTTGTCGCCGGCACTTATACTTAAAATTTTCGATACGAACTTTTATAGTTTTCATAGAAAAAGAATTCGTCGTAGATACCGTGGATAATCATTGGTAAAACTACTATAATAAATTCCGAGATAGAAAATTATTTCATTTCTTAGTCCTTATGTTCTACCAGCTTTAGGAATATTGACCATCACCACTCTGCTATTTGGCCAAAACAACCAGTCATCCCAAAAAAAAAAAAAAAAAAAAAAATTATTGTGGTTTTAGAAATTGTAAAAGAAAAAACCGACATTTTGCAAGCACGACAGAAATGGTTCCAAAGTCGCGAGAGCGTGCCCCGTGGAAGGGATATTTCCTTAGGAAGGGAGGCCGGCCCAATAAGATTCAGACAGCAGACGGCGTTCAAAGCCGTCCCGACGACAAAATATTCCTTTGTCCGGCCTCATTCTTTCGCTCCATATTCCCCAAATGAATCCCAGAATCTACAAAGGAGACGACCCTGCAAATCCTCCTCCAGATTCCAATGCCCTGCACGACCTCCCTCATCACGTTGCGTCACAGATGGAGACAATGGCGACTCTCCGGGAGCCCATGGCGCTCGCGACGCAGTCCGCCCCCGCCGCTGGAATCCCCCCGCGAAGCCCCGGCGCTCGCCTCCGCCGCCGCGGGACCCTGCAGTCGCTCCTCTTCCGGCGGTTCCGGCGCCGCCGTGATGACCCGTCGGGCCGGAAGGACCGCGCCACCCGCGCCACCCGCGACTTCCCGCCGGCGAGCGCCGGGAGCATGCACAAGCTGAAGGACCTCTTCCTGCTGTCTCCGCCGCTCGATGGTTCGGCATCGGAGAGAAGAGCCGAGACTCGCAGGCATACGTCGCTGGAGGCTGAGGGATTCGCCGCCGGTGGCTTGGCCCTGTGCCGGAGAGGGTCCGGAAGGCTCCGGCCTGTCGTGGGGTCGTTCCGGTGTCGGATGCTGAGGAGAGCGTGGCGACCTGTGCTGCTTACCATCTTTGAGTAGGACTTACAGAGCGTTCCGACACTTTTGTCTTATTCTTAGTTTCATTTTCGGGGGATTCGACCAAAAATAAAAAATAATCTCGGGCTATTGGCAATTCGCCCTCAAGTTTGTTTTTTTTTTTTCCCCTTCAAATTTGACCCTTTTAAGTACGAATTGTTTGGCTCCAAGTTCAAATTTCCTGATTTGCGAATCCCAAATTGGGATGTGCCCTTGCCAGTTGCCATTTCTTTCTCTAATAGGCAAAAGTAATCTCAAATCATCCTACTTGGGGAGATTATTTTCACAATGCTTTTTCTTTTTTTCTATTTTACGAAACCTGGTTTTATATGTGATCAAGGAGGTATCTTGCTTACTTTTGGTGTGCTTATCCAATTTAGGAACTAAAAAATATTGGTGACAATAGGATTATCATTCTATCACTACGTGGCTTTGCGTATCAGATTCTGGTATCACGAAAACAACACCTATCAAGTGATAAACTTATCTATTCGATTTCTTAGTCTCAACAAAACTACTCGGTTTTACATCTATTTGCTAGTATCTGTAAATGCACAAGACTAACACAGTGGTACTTGACCTCAACTCACCTTGATGAATTTGATAAGGGTCTTGTTAACTTGTTCTCTAGACGCTTGTTAAGGATAACTTACGTGGAAAGTTTCAATTTTTTAAAACAAATCTCCAACACAAACCGAGCACCATTCCATATATGATAAGTGGTTTTGAAATAGGCCAACCTGAAAATTAACAATTGCATAGTTGTATACTATGAGATTTAAAGCAGTTGCAATCCTCTGTCCAACAGCCATTTTGTTTGCTCATTCCACAAATCATCAAACGCTATAAAAAAATTTGAAGAACTGAGATTAGTCTCACTATGCTCAGGGAATTCGTGCTTAATTAATCACTTATTGATAAAAAGATCTGGTAGAAGGTGGAAAAACATTCTCCAAGTCTAACCACATCAGCAGACCACCAAGTAACGTACAAGAGACCTAATTTGTTCCACTTTTGCCACAACTTCTACATTTTTCGCAAGCCATAAGCCCAAGTTAAAGGATCAGGGATGAATCACAACGCTCCAATCTTTCAACGGGTTAATTTAGACCCAGCAGCATCTTAACTAATTAGTTTGGGTTCCCGTGCTCTCTTTTTTTTCCCTTTTTTCCTTTGTTATTTGGATACTTAGGCTACATTTGGTAGTCGGGATAAAATTTGAGATAGGATATGATATCATATCCTACGTTTGATGCTTGCTCAGGATATGATAAGGTCGGATATAAGGGGGATATAAGTAAGATAAAATTATCCCACGAGAGATGTGGAATAAATGTGGATAAGATTTCTAATATTTATAATAAGAAAGTTATTTTTCTCGAATAAAAAACTTATTAAGTTAACAAAATTGAAATTATATTTCAATATAAATAATATTTGAATTCTAATTTAAGAAATTAAAAATAAAAAATAGAAATTTATTTTTAATTAATCTTATTTTAATTTATATATTCAACTTTAATTCTATCTTATAATAAACATTCAATCCATAAATTAAATATTTATATTTATTATATATTTTAGGTATGTTAGTACAGTTTACTATTTGATAAAATTTTATTAAAGAATGATGAAAGGGGAAAAAAGAAATAATAAAGAAAATAATATAAAAAAGAGAAAAAAATAAAATAAAAATAAATTAAGGAATAGTGTTACGAGATATTTTCACTATATCTGTTTATGAACATTTAGGTTCATTTAACCACCGGTCGTGGTAGCTCCATTTGGATAAGGGCTCCGGTGATCCTTCTCCAAATGTGAGGGATTCGAAATCCAGTGGATGCGCTTGGTATCTTAAGTGTGACGTCGGGGTGGTGGATTTTCCGCTAATGTCACCCCAGGTTTACCTCGTCGGCCGCCCACTGTACAAGGGTTCCGGGTCATCAAAAAAATAAAATAAATATATATATAGGTTCAATTATAATGACATGTCATTTATATATAAAAAAAAATACATGATATGATGTGAATATATCCGACTTTAATACTGTAATTCCCTAAACAATTGACAGGATATAAAAAAATCCCAGGATTTCATATCCTGTCCTATTCAGTTCTATTCCTATTAAAAATCCAAACGACCAAACGTAGCCTTAGAGCTTAAGGCTACTTAAGGTATCTTCGAATTTGATTATTTCTGCTAATCTCGTTTCACATTTTAGACTCAGCGTAGCACCTTTTCCTATTCCCTGAGTGCTTTATTCAAAAGTCCTAAAGTTGACCGCACCATTGTGCGGGTCAGTCACAGTTTACGAGTCTAGTTATGCCATTGACCATCTTAGGATTTAAGTGTCTTTGCATCAACAGAACTTCCATTTTCCAGTCTTCATGCGCCATCCAACTGGTCAGGAGCTGGTTTATTTAGCAGAATGAATTCTCGTCTTCTTCTCCCATGTGCCATGTTCTTGGTTTTGACGATCAAGTTCATCCCTCGGTCTCTAGGCAATGAGGACTTGACCTCAGCCTGCAGCAATCTTTTCTGCTGCGGAGCCGTCCGGGCTATTCTACACCACGACTCACCTGCTGAGAAGAAAGCTGACAAAATCACGGTATGCAATGTCAAGTACCACGTTTTTGGCATCTCTCTGGATACCCTGGTCCTGTAAATTGGGCGGAAGGTTTCTGCTAGAATTTGAGGCTAATATATTTCCACATCTGCTCCTTTCACAAATATTATAATGAGCATATTACGTTGTGAAATGGTTGGCGGAAAAAGTCATAATTTTTTTTTGGTCGGTGGAAAAAGTCATAATTACTGTATTCTAATCACTTATTCATACTAATTTAGATTATTCTTCGTATGGTTTGCGGAAAAAGTCATAATTAATGGTTCCCTTAAACTATTTTAAGTGACATAAGAGACTTTTCTGATAAACCAACCATTTTGCGTTGAGTCCAGATAAAAGTCATTGAATCATTCTCTACAAGAGGATTGAGGTGAAATTTCGTGATATCACGTTGGTCAAATTTCCCTTATACTTAATACGTTTATTCCTTTAGATGCTTCTCGCAATGAAGAGGACATTTGGAAACACATCTACAGTGTATCTCTAGGAGAGGCAGCCTCCATACCTTAAGTTCTACATTTTAGCTCTATCGCAAAGGCGTGATGAGTTCAGTGCATAACAAAATCTCCCGCTTTTCTCAACTCTTGTTAATTTGCCTCCTGAGATAGCATTGAACATGTTACTAATTGCCTTAAGTCATGAGACCCCTTAGATTGTAACTGCATCAATTCTGTTTCACAAAAACGAAGAGATTGAGAACATTATCTAAAAAGTCATAAACTTATTGTGCTTTTAGCAATTCACTCTTAAACTTTTCAATTTTGCCAATTGAGCTCTAAACTTTTTCATATTTTGCTAATTGAATTCATTTAGGCAATAACTATTCCATTCAAAAATGCATATCTCTAATCTCAATTGACTCATCGATGACTTAGTAATTGTTCCCTCCAAAAGTGTGTGATTTTAGTCTCAACTAATTCATCAGACAATTTGGTTTCCAAACGATAATTGTTTCCCCCAAAATTTTATGCCATAGGTCTTAACTGATTCGTCAAACCACTTGGTCTTCAAGCGGTAACTGTTCTCTCCAAAATGTGTGCCTTTGTTGATAAAAATTTTCTGAGTAGAAAAAAATTCGCTAGACTCTTGAAGATTTACAAAAGAGAAAATGTTAAATAAATGGAAGCAACGTTTCTATTTTGTTGCAAAGCCTGCGGAATCCGAAACGCGTGAAGATGAAGTCCACGCGCGTAGCTAAAACGTGGTGGGCCCAGGTCAAACTTTGACCTGGGCACACTCTTTTCTTTTTCGTTAGGTGCCGCCGAAACCCTACGTAAGAGGCCGCACATCCACGCCACATGTCCACGCCGAAGAGTAGCTACACGAAAGAAAGAAAAGATGTTGGAGATCTTTTCTTTACGCGTACGACTTCAACGTGTGATATTTTTATACCGTGAGTTTATATAATGAATTTTGGTTTGGAGTTAAATCTAAATGTGGAAAAAACTCGAGTGTGTGAGCAATTGTAAACTCTAATTTTCCGATCATATTGGATTATTTCTTCATTTTGTTAAAGTAGACGCAGTGCATCGATACTCGACCGAATCACGTAAATTTTCGGTATTCTTATTATTTCTCGTTTATTTCTCTGGTGATTTCGCGTTGACGTAAATTGTAAGATCTCGTCATTTTCACGTATTATATTCCAACAAAATCCGTGTCATTTCATCTTCCTCATTCCCCCTTTCCCTTAGCCATCCCTAACCCCACTTTTCTCTCCTTTCCCCCTCCATCTCACCCCCAAAAAAGTTCCTCCAAAAGATGATGCATCCCCATCGCCATCCCTTTTGGGATCTTTCCCTTTGCTTCCTGATCGCAACCACCCTGATCCTGATCCAAGCTCCGATGACGCATGGCGCAGACGATGCGAGCTACTTGAACTGCAGCTCCACCATCGTATGCGGCGCCCTGCAAGACGTCGGTTACCCCTTCTGGGGGTTGAACCGTGCCTCCTACTGCGGCCTGCCTGAATTCGAGCTGACTTGTCAAAACAACACAACTCCGCTGATCAACATATCGAACCAGGACTATCGGGTCCTTCGGGTCGATGGCACCTCACAGATGACTGTTGCCCGAAATGATTACTGGAATACTACTGTCTGCCCAACCTATTTGATCAATACCACCCTCACCAGCCCTTTCACTTACTCCACGGACACCGGGGCCAGTAACCTGACTCTGTACTATGGGTGTCCGGAAGCCCCGAGACCGAACATAAGCAGCCAGTTTAACTGCACCATCGATCAAACTACTGTCACCGGTTACTTCTTGACAAAGAATGCTAGCGATATCACGAGCCCTAGCGGCGTCAATGTCACGGCCATTATGAGTTACCTTGGACAGTGCAACACGAGCGTGGTACTTGCTGCGAACCAGTCGGCCATCCAGGAGATAGAGTCGACCCTGTCCAGCACAACTTTAGAGTCGGCCATCGATGAGGGCTTTGGGCTGAAGTGGACGGTGGACACTAAATGCAGCGGCTGCCTCGCTTCAGGCGGGCAGTGTGGGCAGGATAATAGTACGGGTAATTTCGTGTGCTATTGCCCGGACAAGTCCTACTCTTCCGCATGCCCAGGTATGTCAATTTATCCTAGACTTACTTTGAACAAATCTATATGATGATTTAGTCCTGACTGATGGCTCGGGGTGGGATTGCGTAGACAATCTGGACTTGATAAGTGTAGCTGATCCCAATCTGAATTATTGCAAAGAACGCGAAAATCATAGAGAACATCTAATCGGTTTCGTTATTTGATTAGGCTTAAGACGTTAGGATGAGCCAGTTCGTTTCAGTAATTTGTATGTTGTTGTTCCTATGAAGTTGGGGATGGTCCATGTCTCCTAAAAATCCTTTGCTCTGTGCTCACCCCAACCAAGCTCTTCGAACAAATCATTGGCTAATACTCATTTTACTAGATCAAATCCAAGGGTATCTGAATAATCATTTGGTGATTTTGGAGCTCCGAACCCCGCAGTATTACTAGGCCGGACAATGGAGGAATCCGGCGCGTTATCCTACTCCCTCCTCCAGTTAGGGTTGAAAACTCTCCTCTCCTCTTCTCTGTTCTCTGTCCCTTGATGTTGACTTTTTCAAGGCTTCTAGGTCGCTCTTCGGCAGTCAAAGATGGCCTGCGCTCTACCGACTAACTTGTTATTACATAATTTTTCTTTAGTTGTTTTTCCCGTAAGGAAATATTGGTCAACAAAGGCCACGCATGAAGACTGGTAGGAATTTTCTTTATGATTTTCCCTCCTTACAAGTTGTGGGAAGGATATGGCCTGGGAAAAACTAAGAAGCTGTCTTTCGAAAATTGCTATGAGCTGGAATGGAGACGCAACGATTCATTTCATGTTTATACATTATACGAATCACGAATGATGATGATGATGATGATGAAAATAATTATAATAATAATAAGAGAAAATTCCAAATAAAAGCTCAAAATGGACCTTATTCTCAACAAGGGCTTGAAGTGACTATATCTATTTCAAAGAAGGGCCTGACTTTTTAACTTATTAAAGGCATTTTAGTCATTTATCTTTTTTTTTTTTTTGAATTTTCTCTCTTTTTATTTCTTTTATTTATTTTTTTAATTTTTCTTTCTTTATCGTTGTCAGTGGCCGATGCTAAAAAGGGTTGCGCGAGGGTCGCCCTTGTCCGATTCGGTGGGGGTGGCCTTGCTTGGGCTCGACGAGAGCTTGGCGACCCTCACCCTTGTGGCCATCGGCGAGGTCAACCCTTGCCGGATCCGGGTGAGGCCGACCCTCACCAAATGGTGAGGGTGGCCTTGCTTGTGGTCGGCAAGGGTTGTTGAGCCCTCGCCAATAGCCACCGGCCCTTGCCTAAAAAAGAAAGTGAAAAAAGGAAAGAAAAAAGAAAAGAATAAAAATAATTTTAAATTAAAATTGTAATTAGACAAAAACGCCTTTGATTGGTTGAAATATTTAATCCGTTGGTAATCGGCAAGGTCGACTTTTATTTGAAACGACCATAGCCATTTTAAGTTCTTATTTGAAATAACCATGGCCATTTCAGGCCCTTATTTGACATAATATTTACTTGGGGTCATTATTTAAGAAAATGAGGGCATTTTAAGCTCTTATTTGAGATTTTCCATAACAATAATAATAATAATAATAATAATAATAATAATAATAATAATAATAATAATAATAATAATAATAAGTAGTTTTTTTTAAATAGGCGCTCCACTCTTTAAGCATATTTAATATTGAAATTTCTAATGCACTAATTACGTAAAAAAACTAAAAGAAAATAGTGCATGGGAGATGGCAAATTTTCTTTAATCGGGTTTTAACAGAATCCATAATAATAATACTAGATATACAAATCTCGAATCCAAGAACTTAGGATATGGGATGCTTTGGCTGATTTTGGATGGTTAGCACTCGAGGTTATGGTATTTTACCCACTTCAGTTAGGCTAGAAGTCTTCTATTCTAATCTATGCATTGGTAGCCAAGCGCACCAAAGTCGCCAGTCTAATATGAAGGATCCAAGTAATAAAAACCGACCATTAGTTGATAAAATTCCAGGATAAGCTTTAGAAGGGAGTTGTTTTGGCCTTGGTGGCAACTTGCAAGTATAGTCAACGACCGCACACCTAATCTTCTGTTTGCTTGTTCATCTTCATCTCTATTGGTGATGAAGTATTAGCTTGAGCCTCGATTAACTATAATATGAATCCCCTGGATTGTTCTACTTTTTCCTCTGATAAGGAACAGAAATAAGTTTGAGTCTCGCCCTCCACAAGTTCTAAAGTAGGCTCAAGTAACTCCGGTTCCGTGGTGAACTCAAGCTGGGTTTGACAATCACTTCTTCAAAGGCCTTTGACTAAATGCTGATGTGGTTGGCAAAATTTTTTTTTTTTTTTTTTTTTTTTTTTGGGGGAAAGCTTTGAGGAAATGCTTGCATTTCCAAAGTCCACTAGCCTAATGCAGGTCCGTAGGAGTTTTAGGTTTTAACATGTTTGGAATGTTAATATATATTTTTCTTCTAATTTTGCCTCGCTAAATTTTCGAAATTCTGAAAGTGCCCTCACCATTTTCCACCTCACGGTAACATTGTTTGCAATGCTAAATCCGATCACCAACAAGCTAGATCTACGGTTAGATCTAGTGCTGGCAAGCCTTGCCTGAGGTCGTGCCACCCTTGTTAGGGGTCGGTTGAGGTTGTGTGACTCAGGCAATGGCTATAGTGCTAGATCTTGCTTGTTGACAAACTAAGCCATTTGCTGGTGTTGGCGAAGAGTTCGAGGTTTATTTGAAAAGAAATAGCAAAACTCTTTTATTAGTGTGATTTTTCAAAATAACACTCAACTAAAATTGCTTCTCAATGCACTTCTATATTACACAGTGCCAAACCGTATTTGCATTTTGAAAAAAAAAAGCCTTTTTATTTAAAGTATTTTACATTTGACCAAAGACTTTTCGCAAACGACGAACGAATGCAGCCTCAAATATGCCACCAGTGAAAAAACTGCATGATGCTAATCCAATTAAACGTGGTGGAGTAGGAATTTAACTCTTCTAGAGACAACTTCACGAGCTTGGTTAGTCTTGAGAATAGCTATTACATTCATTAGGTTCTCCTGCCACTTGTCCATCTGGCTGACCGTAATTTATTGAATGTTTAACGTTTATTTGTGAGAGAGTATGGAAACAGGTGCCTAATTTACTCCTTGCCTGTAAGGTCACTTGCCAGTTTAACATGCTTTACATGCTTATGTACCCATGTTGGTGAAACCCAGAAATGGTGTTTGACCACTCATTGACTGAAAAGGATTAAAAAAAAGAATAGAATTCTTTGCCAGCTTAGACATGAGTGTTTTGCCCTAATAATTAGGTGAAGTATTTTCTTAAGGGGCTGGCAACGTTTAGCCCGGGCCCATAACTTGAGCATTAAGGCCAGTGGTCCTTAAGCCTCAAATTTTAAGCAAGGAAGGCTTGATTGGTAACCGTATTGAAATATAATCTAGAGTGCTTAACAAAAGATTAACGTATTAAAAATTAACACACAACCTCACAACCTGCATAAATATTGATTCCAAAAAAATCATATTCTAAACTATCATACCAATAAATATCACATCCCAACTCTACAAGTATAATGGAAATGATATGGCCGTCCGCCTATCTAAAGGACGTAGACTTGTATGTATAACTAATATTAACCTATTATCAATATGTTTATTCATCTATATGTCTGATAAATCAGCAAACTGGTCATAGGATCATAGCTCTAAAGTCAACCAAAAATAATATACACATCTTCAATGGCTAACAAACTAAATCCAACAAATACCATTTTAAACATATATATAACTATATGAACTTATACTAAAATTCTTCACCTAGTATCGTTCTTCTCCTATTTTCTGGTGGCTCTAGAAACTGAAAACAGAATTGAGATGAATGCTATAAGCAAACTACTGCTCAGTGAGTATTGTAAATATCTTCAAAGCATATCGAGCATTTGTTATGCACATTTTTAAACGTTGTCAAAAACACATTTATTTGAATTTAGTATATAATATAGGTAAAAAAAATAATCAAAGATTAGTTATTTTGCTTCAACAAATATTTATAAATATTAGAAGTACTCATTCAATCAACAATATCAAAAACAAAATCAATGGTCAAGTTTATTGATCAATCTAGTGTTTAATATTTGACTATAGTCACACTTAACACTCCTTGACAATCAAATTAATATAAAAGAGTTAATGGAATAATAAATAAATAAAATATATATATATATATATATATATATATATATGCAGGAAAAATTTATAGTGGTTAGACCTTCCACTTGCCTACTTTATTCTCCCAGCTCCAATTGCCACAAATAAGCCTGAAATTCACTATATTATTTTCAACATTTTACCATTCATGGACAGTACTAATTCTACATAAAGCTTTGCAGATGATTCACCAAAGATAAGCACCTCTCACAATACTACAGCTCACTCTTTTCCCCGATTACAAGAATTCAGCCATCAATAGAGAATTACAATAAAATAATAGTCAATTTTGCCCATGTGAAAGCTAGAAATTTGATGCAACAGAGTGAGAATGAGAGTTCTTATTTCTCGCCACTCTTCGCGACCACCTTTGATCTATTTAAATAGATCTTGAATCTTCAAAGTATTCGTTGGAAGTTATGTTAGAGTCAAATAAGCTGTTGGTCTACCCTTTGTGATCATTAGACTTGCATTTTGCACGATCAAACGACAATATAAGGACAAAGTAGGGCATTTGCAGTGATAGAGTTCTTTACTTGTGTGGTCTGTCTAAACCGTTGATATGCTTTTACAAAACTAACAGATTTGATATTCCCGCATTTACATTTGGTTTCATCCACACTTTTCACACTTCACACTTCTTTGTCTGTTCACCTTCTACACACTAGTCCTTCCGAGCATATAAATGGCCTCATATTCTACAATTAAATTCACTATCTACCAGTCAATCCAAGTTTTAATGCACCCTCATTCTACAACCTGTTCACCTTCTACGAAGGTTCATCTAACCTTCTACAAATTATTCTACATAATTAAATGCACACATTAGCAGCATTTGGTTGTTTTGTCATCATCGAAGCATCATAGATGTTCTTAACAAGCCAGTGGCTAAGCCTAAACAACACCTTTTGAGAATAGTTTGCATACTCAAAATTGTTCAATGAGTTCAACACATAGCTGCAAGAGAAAAAAACCATCAACATAATTCTCCAACTTACCACAAAACCATTTCATTATTCATTTCATAAACTCGGTTTACAAATCAATGTATATGACCTTTGTAATTTCCTTCATGATAAAGAATGCATTTCATATAGCATTTCTCAAACTATTTCACAAATTATCAACTCATTAACTATTTCAAGAGATATTTTACTATGTCATTTCAAATAACCAGAAGGGTAATAAATGCTCGATTTAACTTTGTGCAACAAATGTTCTCTGAACACCACTTTTTCTTTTAGGATAAATGAACTAGAAGTCCTAACATTTGCCACAAAAGTATTGAGATATGCAATTCAAAAAGTACAATTAAGTCATAAAGCTTACTAAATTGGTACAATCAAATTCTTTAGTTATCTCTATCTAACTTGATTAACAAAAAATACTGACGTGACTTTATTTATTATTTTCTCTTTCCCATGTGATGTTAACGACACTAAAGCATTAATCATGAGACTAAAACAATATTGTTTTGGTTTAAATTCTATTTTTTTACCCAAAAATCTTGCTTAAATTAGAATTAAAAAATAAGGCTAAAACATATTTTAGGAGAACACAAAAAGGAAAAAAAAAAGAAAAAGAAAAAACCCACACGTGAGGGCCTATGGATCATTGTCCCATTGCCAAAACGAGTTGACAAGGATCACCGGGGCCTTGGCAATGACCAACAACTCTTGCCCAGATCTTGGAGAGGGTCGACCCTCTCCTAAATTTGGTCGAGGATGGCTAGCCTTTTGGGGTGAGGGTTAGTGAACCTTGCCTAAATCTAGGGAAGGGCTGACAGCCCTTGCTGGTCATTTCTAGCAATGTTGACAAGCAGTGGCGCCCCGTAGGGGAATGCCTATAGGGCCCTGCCAATGGGTATTTTTCTTCCTTTCTTTGTGTGTGTGTTTTTTATTAAATAAAAAATTAACGTTTTTTTAATGTTTTTAAGTTTAACGAAGATTTGAGTTAAAAAATTAGAATTTGGACAAAAACATCTTCCTTTTAGTCATATACTTCATGCTTTAATAACGTTAATGTCACATGGAAGAGAGAAAATGATAAAAATAAAACCCATGTCAATTATTTTTGTTTGCCAAGTTAGATGGAGTTAACTGAAGGACTTAATTCACCAATTTGACAAGTTTTAAGACTTGACTGTACTTTTGAAAGTTTTAGAACTCAATCACATTTTTGTTATAAATTATAGGATTTCTAGTGCACTTATTTTCATTCTTTTTTAATAAATACTGTACTATATGATTTCATAAATTATAACATATCCATTTCCTATAATCCTCAAGAGATGAGTTTCCGAATCATAGAAGAGAAAAGCACCATTTACCTTAAAATGCAAAATCAAACAACGAAAGTTACCTTGAGCAGAAAAACTCGAAATCATAGTAATTGAGTGAGAAACAAGTATCAAATCTAGTATATAACTAAGTTAACTAAGACTAACTGAACTAAGCTTATTCGATAACAAAACAACTTTGACGCATCAACGGAAAGCTAGCCCAAACTAAAACAACCGCTAGTGGAAAAGCTTAAACGGGCGTTTGAGCTCTTCCAACGTCCGTTTCTGGTTATTTGAAAGCTTACTTGACATACTTATAATGCCCACTCGCCTCCGGCCTAAAAGATGGTCAGAGATGGGCGAAAACCAGCACCAAATGCAGTTTTTTTAATCTGGTTCCAACAGTGTGCAAAAATTTAAAAATATCATCCTGACCATATCGTAATCCAAAATCGACTTTTGTAAGATCTAATGCTTCCAGGACACCCAAAAGTTTCTTGACAACATGATTTTACAGTTCAATAATGTCTAGAATCAATCCAGTAACCTAAAATCCGAACTAATCCTAAATTACAGCTTAAACAAGAAATTTTGTTCAATTAGATAAATTAATCCTTCGAATCCTTACAAAGCGCTTCGTAAACGGTGCAAATCCAATGTGTCCACATTGTCCCGTTGAGCTGGAACTCTCTCTCTCTCTCTCTCTCTCTCTCTCTCTCTCTGATGTGGTTCGCTTCTCTTTTCTGTCTTCCCTTTCTTGTTTCCCTCTCCTCTCTTCTTCATTTCCTTACTAAACAAGCTGCAACATAGATTTATAGGCTGAAAGAAGTTAGTTTGTTGGGCTTATGATGCAGCTTCACGAGGTAAGAGATGGGAATTGGGTCTCTTGGACCTAGGTCCATTTTGTTTATTTAAAGGCCCATTCGTTAAGGTAAACGACGTGATTAAGTTCTTTCTGAAGCACTAAAAGAGTTTCACCAAATTTCTTAAGACATAATTTGCATCAAATTCCTGTAACTGTAGTCAACCTGGGAAATAATAGAATTTTCTTTTCCAGGATCCAGCAAACGAAGTGCATATTTCACAGGTAAACATCTCTTTGATATCATTGGATTTGTATCTCTTGCTTGGGTAAATTGCTGATATCTTTTGAGTGAATTGAAATGGACAGCTGGAGCTCTTGCTATTGGCATTTTAATATCCACCATTGCCATCATTTTCATCCTCAAGATTAAAACTGGAATCTTCTCATGGAAGGTTCTACTCTTTAAGAGTGAGAGAGATTGTGATGTTGAGAAATTGATGAAAATCCATGGATCTCTTGTTCCAAGAAGATACCGATATATTGATTTGAAAAAAATGACCAGCTCATTTTCAGAGAAACTTGGTCAAGGAGGATTCGGTGCAGTGTATAAAGGGCAGAACAAAGATGGTAATCTTGTGGCGGTGAAAATTCTCACGGAGTCAAAAAGTAGCCCAGAAGAATTTATCAATGAAGTGGTGAGCATTAGTAGAACTTCTCATGTTAATGTAATCACTCTTTTAGGTTTTTGTTACGAAGGGAAGAGAAGAGCTCTAGTATTCGATTACATGCCGAATGGTTCATTGGATCATTTCATATATTCTACAACAGCTTTAAATATGAGTAGTTCCTTGGAATGGAAGATACTACATCAAATTGCAATCGGCGTTGCTCGTGGGCTAGAGTATCTGCACCAAGGTTGCAATACCAGAATCTTGCACTTCGATATAAAACCTCAAAACATCTTGCTCGATCGAGATTTTACCCCCAAGATTTCAGATTTTGGCCTTGCTAAACTTTGTCACGGGCGAGAGAGTGCTTTATCAACTCTTGGCATGAGAGGAACTATCGGGTTTATTGCACCAGAAGTTGTTTTCCGAAATTTGGGGAGAGTCTCTCACAAATCTGATGTTTATAGTTATGGAATGTTGGTTCTTGAAATGATAGGCTTAAAAAATGCACCCATGGAAGTTTCCAACGGTAGTGAAATGTACTTTCCTGAATGGATTTATAGAAACTTAGAGCTTGGCCAAGATCTAAAATTGCCGATGAATGTGACAATGGAGGAGGAGATGCTAGCGAGGACGATGATTATTGTGAGTTTGTGGTGCATTCAAACTAGTCCATCCGACCGACCTCCAATTGGGAAGGTGATAGAAATGTTGGAAGGAAGCTTCGAATCACTACAAATGCCGCCAAAGCCCATCTTGTATTGTCCAATACAACCACTGTCGCAACATTGGGAAGAGATGACGTCGCATTCCAATGGGAGCCTTGAGGAGAGAATACCACTGAATACAAAGGAAAGCAGTGACACCTGGTAAAGTAGTAATGTACGACAAAACTTCTTGAGGTAATTGTTATGCCTTTCTTTAGTTAGAATATGTTTTTCTTAGAGTTGCAGTGAAAGTGGAGAGATTGGTTAGGCGGATTTCACCTAGACAATCATAGTAACTAGCGAGAGTGATAAAAGAATTTCTATTTAGTAGATCAAATGCTTTCTGAAGGCTGTTTGTAAGCACACTTTGAACTTGGAAGATTAGTGCCATCTCTCATAGAACTCACACTGGAATGGTTCTTGGCAATGTTACTCTTCCACCATCATGTAAATTGATATTCTATGAATAAATAATATGACCATTGAGATAAGCAACATTTTTGTTAAACTCCAAGGACGGTTCTACTGAAAATTTTGGTGGTCTTTATCCACACTTTCGCAATCTCTTGTACTTAATGCCTTTCATTTTGTTGAAAATTAAATTATTTATCAAATTGTTCAGGCTTCAGACTAACTACATGTGACATTTCTAAATTAACTCACTTGAGGTATTATCGGCTTTCGCCCATTCCATATTGAGCCTCGCGGTTGTATCATTTGGCGTACAAGCAGGCACTTTTTAGGAGGTCACTTATTTTGATAGTGCTCCAACTTGGACTCGCTTAAATTTGGAGTTCCAAAGCAAAGTTTGCCGTTACATCAAAAAGTGCATCCGTGAGTTAATTCCAAGTAATATATATTATATCCCATAATCGCACAATTTAGTTCAATCCTACCCCCTTCATCATCCCAGAAGCCACTCCTTGGCCAGGCCTTTTAATCCTGGTGACCACTCCCTACCCTCATTGAACCAGCTCGTTGCATTATATGGTATACCAACAGTGATTATCACATCGTCACAAAATTTGCAAGATTTCCGAATCTGTACTAATCTGCTTTTACTTTGCTGATGGAGTTTTTTATACTCTTCTTTATAGAAAGACTGATACTGATATCATTTAACAGATATTAATGAACTTAATCATGTCTTCAACGAAAACCAAAAGAAATTCCGTAGATGGTAAATGGCATCAACGCCAGCCGACCTTTAATTAAACAACTGCATAGTTGGATGCTCTGAAATTTGGCCCAGTTGAATTCCACCTCCTCATAAGCCAAATTTGTTTGCTCTTTCTTTGTTGTTTGGCCGCTAGAGCCGAATGTTATTAAATTAATATATTTGAAGTTGACTATTTCTCCCGACAGAATATGAGTCAAAGTCCATTGGACAATCTGAATGCTCCGGATCAAGCCTTTTACTTGGTGGGAAACATTAATAAGGTTACTGCAGAGGCTACGAACCTTGAAATGGAGAGTCAATATATTTATCTATAACTGTGTAATAGACCCTCACTGAGATCAAGACGTTTGAATATGACATTCGCAAATCGCGAGTCTCTGTATCTCTAGCATCATCCGTACTCATTGATGCTCCGGTATGCATATCAAGGTTAGTCCAAGACGCAGTTTAATTGTCCAATTACTCTTTTCATTTCCTCTTCCTCTCCTTATTCAACAACTTCTGTGGTATGGCGGCAGTGGTGACTTTTCACCGACACGCTCTCATCTTAATGCAGTGGACTCCGACTAAGCTGCCCCTTCTGAAGCATTGGTGGTGACTTCTCTGGCCTTGGTTTGAGCTGCACCAGCGGGTCTCACCCGCCCATCCTCAGCCTTGGCAACGTCTTAATCTAGGTAAATATCTAAAGTGGCCGGGAAAAGTGACCGTTGAAGAGGGAGAAATCACGAGGAAATTGGTTCAGATAAGCTTGTGGTGCACCCAAGCCATTCCATTGGATCGTGCGCCAGAATCTAAAGTGATAGAGATGCTTGAAGGAAGCCATTTGCTCTTTCCCATGCCACAAAAGTCCTATCTATCTTCTCCAGCGAGACCACCTTCATATTCTAAACACACTTAATTGTCGAAGTTCTCCATTAGCTATTGCAAAGAAGAGGTAGTTAGAATTAATTCGAATGAAGAAGTAAATAGAACTAGGATTACATTGGGTGAGGTTTAGCTAGTGTCAAAGGCTTTTGAGATAGTTGTTTGCAACATAGTTACTATTCCATGAGAAATCGAGGAATGACAGATGTCGGGCAAATTTTTTTACTTTGATACTTTGACATGTGATGTTGAGCACTATTCTTAAGGCATTATTTGCCTCAATTATTGTTATTATCAGGGTTTCAAATAAATATACCTCTAAAATACACACTAAAACCACAGAAAAATGAGTGCAACAATTAATTAATTTTTCTGTTGAAATTTCACCTTGAACGTGTTATCAAATTTCTCTATATGAAAAGAGAAGAAGAAAGAGTTATGAAGAAAAAGAAGTTTTGAACGGTTGTGTTCCTTGAGTAGTTGTGATGAACAATATATAGTTTTTTCCTATTTATAGACGATCAACCGATACATCTCTTGAGTATAAGTATTTTATCCTCATCGTATCCACTTTTCATAATCAACCATCACCACTTTTCATGTTAACAATCATTTTCTTTCATAACCAAAGGTCACCTCTTTTCATGATAACAAACTACTTCAATATTGTGACTAAGGTTCATATGAAGGATGTGAAGGATGTTAACTATTCTTTCTATTAGGCTTCCAACTTAATGAAGAGAGTGATTCTCGACCTCCCTAACTTTTAAAGCTTAGAATATACATCTTAAATAATTTCCAATCTCTGATTCAAGTTTGGTTGTATTAGATTAGGAATAGCACTTTGTTTGGCATAATAGTTGAGAATGTCACAAAAAATATCTTTATGTTTAAATGTGAACGGAATGACCTAAAACATGTGCACAAGTCAAAAGCATTCTATAACTGTAAGTCCATATCCTCACCATATCCACTTTTCAACTCAGGTTAATATACGACTCATATAGCTTACTCTCTCTCTTTCTTTTTTTTTTTCTTTTTTTTCCATCTAAACATAGCATATCCAGTGCTATTGACCCTAGCTTCTATATTCTTATCGTGTTAAGAAACTACTAAGTTAGGATTTGAGCTAGTTTGATAATTTCATTAAACAATTAGATACTTGATAGGTCAAATCATTAAGAATGCCTTGCAAAATTAACTAGTTTTGCCTCATAAGGTTCATTTAGATAGAATCCATTCACAAATCTATGTCCAATAATAAACTAATCATATGTTTCTTTTTTGACATTTGGATTTCAATAAATCATTTTAAGTTTAAAGTAAAGGGAAAATTCCAAATACATGTTTCTTAAATGAAGGTTTAAAGTAGACCTTTTTCAAATAAGGGCCTGAAAAATTCTATTTTTCTTAAATAAAAGCTTGAAGTGGACCTTATTTTAAATAAGAACCTCAAGTGGCCATGTTAGTCTTAAAGAAGGGTATGCACTCACCTGCTAGTGAAGGGCAATTTTGTCTTTTTAATTTTTTAAAAAAAAATTTTCCTCTTTTTTTTTTCTATTTTTCTTTCCATAAAAAAGGTAAAACAATAAAACTTAAAATAAAAAAGAAAAACACCGCTTGTGTTTTGACGAAAATACTTTTGATCAGCCAAAATATTTTGCTAGCTAGCGAGCTAGTGAAGTTAGACTACTATTTGAAATAGTCATAATCGCTTTAAACTCTTATTTGGAAAAATGAGAATATTTCTGTTATAACCACTGTAAGATCTTATTTAAGAAAATAAGAAAACTTTAAGTGCTTATTTGGAATTTTTACTTAAAAATTATTGATTGTTTTATTAATGTGATGGGCCTAAGTTGGCCCGTCCGCCCATGTTGGGCCTAAAAGCCTGGCCCACAAAATTAGGGCCCATGGATGGAGGGATACGTTGAAGAGTTGTAACTTTTGGGGGACGTCTTTTGCTGAAGGGATACGTCTTTTCGAGAAGACGTATTTAAGGGGAGAAAAGAAAAAGAGAATGCACCTTTTGGAAAGTACATACGTTCATCCTCCCTCTCTCCCTTTCTACCTCCAAAAGAAAAACAGTAAAAAGAGGCGACACCCATCTTCCCTTCAAGGCAAATTGACGTCATCGGATCGAACGGGATCGTTTTCTCTTCCTCATATCGGCGTCGGTGTTTAATCTGTGGCTAACAAGGTACGCTCGATTCCGTGGTGTGCTTTAGGATCGGTGATACATGTGTTTTTCCCGGGCTCGTCTTCCGCACAAGTTTAGGGGTTCGATTTAGTGTCGAATCCGGTTTTTGGGGATTCGAAAATCCCAACATTGGTATCAGAGCCGTAGTTCTTGTTTCCCGATCCTTTTCCATGTTTTTCACGACCCATTTCATGTTTATAAATGATTTTTGATTGAATTTTCGTAAATTAATCGGCCGACACCGATCGGGGCGGAAAAATCCCGACACCCGAGCACTGTTCATTCATTTTTTCGAGTTTCTGTAAGTCGAAATCGATTTCTAATGGCGTAGGATGGAAGGGCTCGTCGAGACGATCGCGACGAGTGGCAGAACGCCGCCAATGGCCTCTGGACGCTCCCCCACGCGCAGCCGGAGCGAAACGGCCGATTCGCTGGGGAAGGCGCATGCGTCGCACGCGCGCGCGCCGGATGACATCATCATGACGTCATCCAGGCACGCGCGTGGCACGTGCCGGTCGGCTTATCCGATCGGGCCGAACGGTCCGACCTGGCTCGTCCGGCCCGACCCGACCCGGCGGCCCGACCCGTTGACCGTCGACCTGTTGACCGTTAACTTTGACCGTTGACCCAAAAAAAAAAGGGGGGGGGAAAGAATGTGCTTTTTTTTTTTTTCCAATTAAGTCTATGTGAATTATCTGTGATCCCTTATTTGTTCTGCATTTGTTGCAGGAACAATGCCTCCCCTTAAGTTGCGCACACATATTCGCGCAATTACCGATGAACAAAAGGAAAGGCTTTCTAATCTGATAGCTGAGCTGACTAATCATCGATGGGAGAGTGGTGACTTAATTGATCACGTTCTTGAAGTCAATGGGAAAATTCAAAAGGTCATATGGAATGGTCGTCCTATGCCACAGTCTGAGATGGTGCGATTTTTCATGAACACCCTTCCACCAGAATGGCAAGGAGTGTTGAATCACATATGGGATGTCAACAAAGCTGCTTCGTATAGGAAAATTATGATGGATTTTATAGATGATTATTACTGGATTGTTACAAGGGAAAAGATCAAGAAATTGAACAAAATAGGATCTTTCCCAGTTTGTGTACTGATTTGGTGTTAGATGTATTGGCTACCCTTTGTTAAGTGTGCTTTGTGAACGTCTTATGTAAAGTTTACTACCTGATTGTTGTTGATGTAGCAACTGATATGTTAGTTGTATTATGTGAAAGCATTATTATTCTATTAGATGTCAAATATTATTTGCTTTCTGTTATTGTTGATTGATATGGGTAGTTTATAGAAGTTTTTGTAGCTTCATAGAATTTATTTTGCATAAGACAATTATATTAATGATAGTTTTAAGTTAGGATTTTTGGAGGATAATTGGAAACATAGTGACCTTTTGATTCTGAAACCTTACTTGAAATTGTTCATTGATATGATGGGTCTGTGCAAAGTGGATGCATAAATGATAGGCATTAATTATTCGTGCATATATGTCTGATGTGTTCAGATCGATGGTTTCAGCAACTAAGAACGTAATTGCCGATATGAACGGTAACAATTGTGAAATATTGAATATGAAGATTCAATATGTGCTGGAAAAGCAAGAAGCATTAGAAGCTCTTGACCATGTTATGGAAGATCTTAAGGATGCTGTGCGCCACCTTGAGCTAGTAGAGGATTGCTTAACGGCATTTGAGCCGAAAATAGATATTTGTAATGCTGGTTCTAGCTCAGAAAGGGCTTTGAGCTCTAAGCGCAAGCGTATTGATTCGTTCAATATGTGGGAATGCAAAGGATCAAGTCCTTATTACAAGAAATCAAGAGTTAACCAACACAAGAGAGGAAAACGTCCTCAAGTGAAGAAAATGTCAAGGGTGAGGTGTTACAATTGTGACAAGAAAGGTCACTATGCTCACAACTGTTGTGAGCCGAAAAAGGTAAACACCTCTTGTACATTTGAGAACTTTGCTTATGTGTCAAGTTCTGTATTATTGGCTGAATCCAATCCTTTGTGGACTGTAGATTCAGGAGCGACAGACCATATAGCGAAGGATAGAGAATCCTTCGTGGAATTTCGACGAGTACTAACTGGAACTAAGTAGATCTATGTGGGAAATAACTCCAGAGCTAAAGTTAAAGGGATTGGCACCTGCCAATTGAACATGCGTGGTTGACGCACCTTGTTCCTACATGATGTTTTATATGCTCCGAGGATTCGTCGAAATTTAGTGTCTGTTTTGGTGTTGGTCAAGCTTGGTTTTAATATGAACTTCCATAATAGAGGTATAGATTTGTATTTGGATACAAACTACTATGATTGTGGTTATTTTCTGGATGGTTTCATTGTATTAGATATTGATTATGTTAATGCAAATGTTTGTCATTCCCTTATCACGTCTCCTAATTCATATGATGATGATGTGAATGTGTGGCATGCTAGATTTGGTCATATTGGCCAACAACGTATGAATAGACTAGCCAAAGAAGGCTTGTTGGGCAACATTGAAAAATCCGATTTGCCCATATGTGAGCATTGCCTAGTGGGGAAAACGACAAGGAAACCATTTGGAAAAGGTAAAAGAGCTGAATTTCCTTTTGCAATTAATCCATTCTAACGTCTGTGATCCGATAAATGTAAGAGGAAGGCATTGGGCTGTTTATTTCATCACGATTATAGATTATTATACTCGATTCGGATAAGTCTATTTGATTTCTCATAAATCTGAAGCATTAAGTTGTTTCAAAAGGTTTATGAATATGGTAGAAAATCAATTAGACAAGAAAATAAAAGTATTAAGATCCGATCGAGATCGAGAATATTTATCTGATGAGTTCAGAAAATTATGTGATGAAAAAAGGAATAGAAAGAAAGTGGTCTATTCCATATACTCCTCAACAAAATGGTGTTGCCGAAAGAAAGAACAGAACCCTATTGGAAATGGTTAGATCCATGATGGCGCATGCTAACTTACCTATCACTTTTTGGAGTGATACTTTGTTAACTGCTGCCTATATACTTAAGCATGTGCCTTCCAAATTAGTTACTTCTACTCCATATGAGTTATGGACAGGTAAAAAACCAGACTTAAGTTTTCTTAAGCCATGGGGTTGTGCTGCCTATACTCATGAGCCATCTCACAAGTTTGGGAAATTGGGTCCCAGAGGAAAGGAGTATTTTCATAAGATACTCCGAACACTCGAAAGGGTATGTGTTTATAGGTGAGTAGGAAAGTGGGAGTATAACTGAATTTGAATCACGGGATGTCACATTCTTAGAGAATGAATTTCCTAAAAAGGGCAAAATAGGTGAAGATTACTCCCTATTTGAATCCTTGGATTAAGATAATGATATTAGTGAAGTTCGTCCAAGTGGGAGTAATATGAGAAGTGATGAATTAAATTCAACTCATTCTCAATTACAACCACATGATGAGACGACATCATCATTATCTAATCCTAGTGGGAGCATAATGGGGAATGATGTGCAAAGTGTACAATTTCCCATACGGCGAACAAGTCGCAAAAGTATTCCCGGTCGACGTTTTGACATTGAAGGGGAAACTTTTATGATTGCCCCACAAGATGAGGATGAGCCAAGAAATATACATGAGACTCTAAGTTGCCCTAGTAAGGAAAAATGGATGCATGCAATAGGATAGGAAATGGAGTCAATGAAGTCAAATCATGTTTGGGAACTGGTTGATCTTCCAAAATGATGCAAAGCTATTGGGAACAAGTGGGTTCTCAAAATAAAGCGAAAAGCTGATAGCTCGATAGAAAGGCATAAGGCTCGCCATGTGGCGAAGGGGTATAATTAACGGGAAGGAATTGATTATGAAGAAACATTTTCTCCTGTAGTGAGATTTACCTCGATTCGCATTATTCTGGCAATAGTGACTAGTATGGATCTTGAGTTACATCAAATGAATGTAAAGACTGCTTTCCTCAATGGAGAATTAGAGGAAGAAATACATATGGAACAACCTGCTGGTTTATAATGAAAGGCTAAGAAGAAAAGGTATGTCGACTTTTGAGGTCGATATATGACCTTAAGCAGTCGTCAAGACAATGGTATATACATTTTCATAATGCCATAATGGCATATGATTTTACAATGATTTATGAGGATCATTGTGTATATATCAAAAGATCCAAGGATCAATTTGTGATCATATCATTATATGTTGATGATATACTAATTGCCGGAAGCAATATGGAGTTTGTTAATACTGTCAAGAGTTGGTTGTCTTCCAACTTTGAGATGAAGGATATGGGTGAGGTTGCATACATTATTAGAGTTAAGATTTCAAGAGATCGTTCGAAGAGATCGTTATCTCTTTCGCAAGAAACAAAATATAAATAAGGTTCTTGAACGATTTCGTATGCAAGATTGTAAACCCATAGACACTCCTATTGCAAAAAGTGAAGGATTGAGCCATAGACTATGTCCAAGTACTCCACAAGAGAAGGAACAAATGAAACATGTTCCTTATGTTAGTGCTGTTGAGAGCTTGATGTACGCTATGATGTGTACAAAACCTGACATATGTTTTGCAATTGGAATGGTGGGTAGATACCAATCCAATCCAGGTCAAGCACTTTGGAAAGCCGTTAAGTGAATACTGAGGTATCTAAAAGGAACTGCTGATTATACGCTAAGTTATCAAGGAAATGATCTGTGACTCTAAGGCTATTCTGATGCTGATTGGGGAGAAGATTTAGATGAAAAGAAATCTACCTCTGAGTTTGTTTTCTTACTGAATAATGGCGCCATATGTTGGAGCAGTAAGAAACAAACGTGTATAGCCTTGTCCACAATGGAAGCTGAGTTCGTGGCATTATCAGCAGCAGTACAAGAAGGAGTTTGGCTTAAGAGATTTTTTGGATCATTTAGGTGTTATTGAGAAAGCTGCAAATCCATTATTGGTTAACTATGATAGCCAAGCAGCTATAGCGTACACCAAAGATCCAAAATATCATGGCAAGACCAAACATATAGATACCAAGTATAATTTTGTCAAAGATATTGTTGCACGAAAAGATGTGAACTTACAGTACATGTCTACGCATAGAATGGTAACAGATCCTATGACAAAGTCAATACTTAGAGATGTGTTTTGTGGCCATGTGAAATCTCTAGGATTGCGTAGAGTCTGATGTAATGGATATTGTAATTTCCCTGAGTTGTTCACATTAATGAACTTGTGTTTTTCATTATTAATGCCTATGAATCTTTGTTTGATCTTTATGCATCTTAATGCTCAGTGCATTACTTTAAGTTGAGAAAGTATGTCGGACAGATATAAGATTAGCCCACTTACACGGGTAATCGCCTCTATTTACTATGTGATAAATAGAGATGAGACGGTTTTTAAGCTTATTATCTAGGTGATAATCGAGAACTCAAGCTTAAAATATATATGTCGCCTTAACTAAGTGTTAAGATGAGGACATGATATGTACTATGTCCGAAAGTAAAATACCCCACATATTTTACTTTATCTGCCTAAAATGCCAGATGTGAGTTCTAATAAATTATGTGAATGAGTAGATACGTGAACTCAAGTTAGACATTGGGTATGTCTGAACTATCATCTATACGGTATTAAAGGTGTAGACATACGCTCCATGGGAAAGGAGTTAATACCGTAATACGTATTTCATACTACGTATGCATGAGACGACCAATAAGAGTGACAAAAGTTTGATCTCAACTTTTATGCCGTGTGAGACTCTTGAGGAAAAGAATTCCTCATTTTTAGTGCCCTCATGACTTTTACTTATTCTCAAGATTTCTATTTAGTGTTTGCTATCTTAGGATGTTGCCAATGATCATGAGTTGATTCGATCTAATGGGACATTTCTAGAAAAGTAAGCTGAACTGAAATTGAGAGTTTGAAGGAAATAGGAAGATCGAATTTGGAGAATTACATTGTAGTTTTGTATTCACTGGTCGACCAATTATGACTGTCTTTGGGATAATCATAATTGTGAATACAATATATATATATATATATATATATATATATATATCATTGTTTAAAAGAGATCAAGAGAGATATAAATGTGATCGATCGATCTAGGGTACTGCATACTAAATATACTCAGAGTGTGATGCCCATTATGAGCTGCTATATATTCCTAACAGATGTATAGCAACGAGCTCTCAAAGTATGCTAGTCGCACGGATTATTCATCGGTATGAATGTTGAAGAGAGGTAAAGAGAATCCTGTTTGGCCCACCATGTGCGAGTGGGAGATGATGGTTTTATTAATGCGATGGGCCTAAGTTGACCCGTCCGCCCATGTTGGGCCTAAAAGCCTGGCCCACAAAATTAGGGCCCATGGATGGAGGGATACGTTGAAGAGTTGTAACTTTTGGGGGGACGTCTTTTGCTGAAGGGACACGTCTTTTGGAGAAGACGTATTTAAGGGGAGAAAAGAAAAGGAGAATGCACCTTTTGGAAAGTACGTACGTTCATCCTCCCTCTCTCCCTTTCTACCTCCAAAAGAAAAACAGTAAGCGCAAGAGGCGACACCCATCTTCCCTTCAAGGCAAATTGACGTCATCGGATCGAACGGGATCGTTTTCTCTTCCTCATATCGGCGTCGGTGTTTAATCTGTGGCTAACAAGGTACGCTCGATTCCATGGTGTGCTTTAGGATCGGTGATACATGTGTTTTTCCCGGGCTCGTCTTCCGCACAAGTTTAGGGGTTCGATTTAGTGTCGAATCCGGTTTTTGGGGATCCGAAAATCCCAACAATTATGAATGCACATATGTGGGTTGATAAATGAGCCGTAAGAGTAGGGTACTGTAAAAGGCAAAAGGAAGAAGTCACTCCTTTAAATTTGACTTAAAAAGAAAAGCTAATGCTAATAAAAAAAGCTAGTCAGTATATGCACTTTTCCATTTCATTTTTCGGCAAATTAAGCCCATTGTTACTTGACACTTATATTTAAATTTTTCGATGTGAACTTTTCTAGTTTTCATAGAAAAAATTCATCGCTGATACCATGAATAATCATTGACATAAAAATTAGAATAAGTTCCGAGATAGAAAATTATAACATTTAATCCTTCTGTTCTACCAGCTTTTAGCATATTGACCATTCTGCTACTGCTATTTGGCCAAAACAACCCGTCATTCCCAAAAAATATATATATCGTGGTTTTAGCAATTGTAAAGAAAAAACCGACATTTTGCAAGCAAGAGAGAAAATGATTCCAAAGTCGTGAGAGCCTGCCACGTGTAAGGGATATTCCCTTGGGAAGGAGGCCGGCCCAATAAGATTCAGACAGCAGACGGCGTTCAAAGCCGTCCCGACGACAAAATATTCCCTTTGCCGGCCTCATCCTTTCGCTCCGTATTCCCCAAAGGAATATCAGAATCCACGAAGGATACGACCCTGCAAATCCTCCTCCAGATTCCATGGCCCTGCACAACCTCCCTTCATCACATTGCGTCACAGATGGAGACAATGGCGACTCTCCGGGAGGCCATGGCGCTTGGGACGGAGTCCGCCCCTGCCGCCGGAATCCCACCCTGGAGCCCTGGCACTTGCCTCCGCCACTGCGGGACCCTGCAGTCGCTCCTCTTCTTGCTGTTCCCACGCTGCCGGGACGACTCTTGGGGCCAGAAGGACCGTGCCCCCTCGTGATGCCCTGCCGGCGAGCGCCGGGAGCATGCACAAGCTGAAGGACCTCTTCCTGCTGTCTCCACCGCTTGATGGTCCGGCATCAGAGAGGATAGCTGAGACTCGCACGGATTCGTTGCTGGAGGCTGAGGGAGTCACCGCCGGTGGCTTAGCCATGGACCGGAGAGGGTCCAGAAGGCTCCGGCCTGTCGTGGGGTCGTTCAGGTGTCGGATGCTGAGGAGAGCGTGGCGACCTGTGCTACTTACCATTCCCGAGCAGGATTAACAGCATTTGCGTCCGATACTTTTGGTTTTTTTCTTCTTCTTGGCAATTTCCCCCCTCAAGTTCGTTTTCTTTTTAATTTATTATAAACTAATTTATTACAACCAAAAATCCTAAATTGGTATATTTGTGACAAATACACCCACCGTTAGTCTCCGTTAAATTTTACTGTCAAATTACTGAGTTTGATGATATGTGATAATTGACAGGTGTACCAATTTGAGATTTCACTCTCCATTTATCATAGATGTATTAATTTGTGGTTTTTCATAACATTAATTTAATTTAAAAAAAAACTAATGGAGTAAACGTATCGATTTGGGGTTTTGGGTGATTAAAAAAATAGTATGGGCTAAATTGTCACAGTTGTATCAATTTGGAGTTTTTTATAGTTAAAAAATTAGTTTGAAATAAATTTGTCACATGTATATTAGTTTGGGGTTTTTAGTTATATTAACCCTTTTAAAAATTGCTTTGAGCTAGAGTGGAGATGCACCAATTCATTTTTTATTATACAAGATACAAATCACTATTAACAACAACGACAATGACAAATACAACAATAACGATATGGTCTTGTTAAGAAGTATTCTTGAGATACTCTTTACTCTTTAGCCATACTTAATAAGAAAATCTCCAATGCCTTATTATGCATAACATTAGGAAAACAATTATTAATAAATTACAAGTTTTCTTTATTTGGGAGTTTAGCAAAATCCAAATAATAATGCCCATATACAAATCCCGAATCCACGAACTTAGGATATGGATGTCTTATGTTGAAACCTTAGCACTCAAGATTATGATATTTTACCCACTTCAGCGTCAAGCCAAGGGCGCCAATTTCACCTGTCCATTACGAAAGGTCCATGTTATAAAAGCCGAGCATTATTTGATAAAATTCCAGGATCTTTAGTAGGAAATTGTTTTGGCTTTGGTCGGAACTTGCGATAATAGTCAGCAATCACACATCTAATATTTTTTTCGCTTGTTCCTCTTCATCGCTTTTGTTTTGACATATTAGCTTGAGCCAGGGTTAATTATGACATAGTTCCTTGTATTGTTTCCCTCTTTTAAGGAATGGAAAACAATTTTGAGTCCTCCATATACAAGTTCTAAAGAGGGCTCAAGGAACTACAGTTCCTGTTGGGAAGTCAAACTCGCCAACAGTGAAAAGACTGAGTGATGCTAAACCTATTAATCATTCTACATATAACACCATAGGTTTGGTCATTTTTGAAAACAACTATTACATTCATTAGATCCTCGTGCCCCTTCCGATGTTGAATCTGGCTGACCACACCATATTGAAAGTTTCCCATTTATTTGTGAAGGAGTGTAAGAACAGACGTGCAATTTCCTTCTTGCCTGGGTAACTCAAGGTCAGTTGCCAGTCCACCATGCTTTGTGTACTCATATATCCATGTTGGTGGAATGGCACCAGAGCTTGCCCTGCCATAGGAATTACATGATTCGAGAATTGGGGAAACCTAGAAATGGAGTTTGACCTCTCATTTACCGAAAAGGGTAAAAAGAAGCATCTATTGCAGGCTCAGGCGTGGGTGCTTTCCCATAATGATACAGGAGCGGTATATTGTTTCTAAGGGGCTGGGCAACGTTTGACCCCGGCCCATAAGCCGAGCCCATAAGCCGAGCAATAAAGCCAATGGGCCCTAAGCCTCAATCATGTGCTAGGATGGCGTGGTTGGTAACCAAAATGAAACACGCACCTTAGCGACTACAAAAAAAAACATTTAACTTATTAAAAATTAGCAGACAACCTCACAACATCCATAACAGAGAAGCGTTTTTAAAAAGCTCAAGCTAAAGAACAGATAAAGCCCTTTGTATGGGTAGATGGAAAAAGGATGTGGCATTCCAATCCAATCGAAGGGGAGAGAAAGTTACTCGAAATAGATTAGTATCGCTCCATAAATAGTTTTCAGATGATTTCCTATATGGAAAAGACTAATCATGTCTTGAACATGATTGTGCAGATGTGGATATTCATCACACCAGAGATCTTCAATGGCTGAAAAATCTTTATGATATGGTTCTGCAAAATTTTTAACTCTTCGGATATTCAGAACCCATCTTTGTGGTTGTCTCCCAAATCGTCAAAACTTCCTGCCCGCTTTGGAGATGTTTTTTTTGCCACTTCTCTGATTCCAAACAAGCAGCTTCAGTTGCTACCTTTTAATTATAAATGGTAATGGGTTAATGCATGTGCATGATTAACATGGAAAAAAAACAGATTAGATTAGCATTGGAGCACTGGCTCTGAGAAGTGCAAGCATGAGTACAATACCCACTTATAGTTCTGCTTTAGTGATCCCTACAACATTATGCACCTAGCGCATTTAAAGCACTGGCTCTGGGATGTTCTTCTTCGTTACCGGTTTTTGTATAAAGTCTTTGTTCTAAATATCTTGATCATGTATTTCTAGCTTGCATATACATTCTCTTTCTCAATTGGGAATAATTTTAAAGTTGAGATTTTCTCGCAAGTTTGATCACTTGTGATGTCTTTGTAGACCTCATCATGGATTTAGTGATATTTATCCCTTATGATTAGGCCAAGCCTTTTTCATCGATTTTCTCGGTTCTTTGTATACTATACTACTAGATAGGGGGCACAAAAGCTCCATTGCAATGTAGATTGGGTAGGTGGGATTGGGTGGTGAGTAGGTGAGGCCGGTTTAGGACACAAGCATGGGAAATGGCTTTGCTTGTTAGTTTAAATTTAATACCAGTAATGTAGTTAGTCGTTAAGAAGTTTCCGAAGTTAGAGCATTTCACACAGTCATTGATTAGATTTAGCTTCCTAATAAGTCAACAAAGACTCCTATTTTTCAACTCTTCTCGAACTAGTTTCTATCTTCCAAACCCATCTTCCAACTTTAGTGATTCATCACTCACAACCTATCTTTCTTGTCACGCCTTGAATCATACACAACCATCCTTTCTCTTGAAAAATGTAGCCTCAAATCATATTTAAAAAAAAAAAAATCAACTTCTAAAAGTTCCCCACTAATAGCGCTCCCACCCTATCTGCCGCTAACTAAGGAATATGAAAGTATGAGAAACAAGTGGAATGAACAACCATTGCCCAATGGATAGTGCGTATCTCACCTTATCAAATCGAGTATCCACTATGCATATTTATAAAATCATATCAAAACTCACTTATCTCGATTCCAATATATTGTACACGAACAAAATAAATGTGAGTTATATTGCTTTAACATAACTATATACATATAAAAATAAGATTCGTTTAATCGATAATATCATATAGTTATGCTATGATATTATTGATTAAACATTGACTCAACTATAAAACGACTAAATAATACTTAAATGCTAACAAAACGATACCTATGTGCCAACAATCACTCACTCAAAGCAATTATTCAAATTTGAATGCAACGTGAAATTCACATGCGAATCTTAAAATATCACTCCGGCAAAACCGTTGCTCCAAAATGACTACCGTCAAACCCACGGCTCTATAATACCATAATTCACAATTCCCGCGGCGTGTACGCATGAAACCCCTTTCCTTTCTTTTTCTCTGTCTCTTTCTCTTTTTCCCTTCCTTTCTTCTTCTTTTCTCTTTCTGGCATGGGTCACTCATTTTCGTTTATCTCACGATGGTTTTCTTTTTCTTTTTCTTTTTCTTTTTCTTTTGTTGACCGAGTCTTTCTCTCTCTCTTTTTTAAAGGTGGGTCCCACCACCTTTGATTGGTCAACTAAGAAGGCCATTATGACAATTCTTGAGCCTGCTATCTGTTTGCCGAAACAAAAACAGCCCCTGTCCATCCAACTGATCAGGAAAACCGTCCCACCAGAATGAATACACACCTTCCGTTATGCACCATGTTCTTGGTCTTGATCATCAATATGACTCAATCGCAGGGCAATGATGACTTGTACTCAAAATGCAGCTACCTGTTCAACTGTGGGAACATCCAAGACGTCGGCTTCCCTTTTTGGGGCGGGAACCGCCCCAACAGTTGTGGCCACCCGGCGCTACAACTTGCTTGCGAGGATAACGATGCCAGTATCACGATATTCAATGTCAAATACAAGGTTCTCGGCATCTACCCCAATTCCGAGCTCCTACATATCGCGCGGGAAGATTTCTCCACCCGAATCTGCTCCCCTGACTTCACTAACACCACTCTCGACCCTGCGCTCTTCAGCATGGTCAATGGCTACAGCAACTTCACAATCATCTACGGCTGTCCGAGCTTGCCAAGGTTTCGCAACTTGTTCTCGTGCACCATAAATGGTAGTGCTACAATACACGGTTATGGGCTTCCAGGGGCCCAAGGGCCAGGAAGTTGCTCTGAGAGCGTAGTGGTCCCCATCCCTCAGACTCTATTGCCGGAGTTGGCTTATAGCTCAGTGAACTTGGAGGTGACAGTGAAGAAAGGATTCGAGGTCAGGTTAGGAGTGGATTCTGCGGCGTGTAAAAGGTGTGCTAATTCGAAAGGTGTCTGCGGTTATGACATCTCAAGGAATACAACGGCTTGTTATTGTTCGGATGGATCATCAGCATCAGCAACATGTTCGCCATCTGCTGCACCTCAAGGTCAGCCTCCTCAAGGGCAGCCGCCTCAGGGACAGCCGCCTCTGGGTCAGCCGCCTCAAAGGCAGCCTGGTTCAAAAGGTATGCTTTTCTGCAGTTTAATTTCCAATTATTCGCATCACTTAATTTAATTTAGACTTGTCTTCTGTCATTATTTATGCGGACATTGTTAATTTTTTCGGAAATTGTAGGCTAACAAGAATGCAAGGGAATGAAAAATCCCCCTGGTTAGCTCAACGAATATCTGGCTAAACGTTACTTTCCATGGTGACTAAAATGAATATTGCACCAATAGTTCTCCCACTAACGTCCCTTTCAAGTATGCGAAACATATATGACCAAAATTTAAAAAAGTATGTGAAACATACAGACCAGAAAAAAAAAAAAAAAGTAGGTGAAACATGACTATAGCAGAGGTGTTGGTACTATGACTTTTCTGATAAACAAACCACTTTGCACTCGGTCCAAATGAAAGCCATTAAATCATTCTTTGCATGAGGAATGAATCGGAGCTGTTATGATTTTAGGGAAGGATTATTTGCTCTTCTACCTATCTCTCTACTTGTTTAAATGCTTCTTGTGCAAAATGCATGTAGAGCGACATTTTCGGTATTGCATCTCAGAGGTACTGTAACGCGAGGCAGCCCTTGCACCTTCCATTTTATATTCAACTTTTGTAGAGGCACGGTGAGTTTGTCGTGTAACATGAATACCCATTTTCTCAGAGCATGTTAATCTGCTCACTGAGACGGGATTGAACGCTACTTTTTTCCTAATCTTTTGCTTAGAGCTTCTTACCTAAGCTGACAATTTTCTATGGAACAATTACAAAGTGAACTTTTAGTACTTTCGGTACCATCTTTGGCCATTTACATTCATCGGTACCATCTTTGGCCATATACATTCAAACGGTGAAAGGACCTTATCTTGACTTTCATCACGAAGATGAGTATTCTACCAGTGATTCAATTTGATCCGGTGATGGAAAAAAAGTAAGCAAGCCTTAACTAATAAAAAATTCTGGATGGCCGATGCTCCACAAAATACTGCCTAGCACCAATAATTTCAAAGCCTGTCCATTCCAGTGCTGGTAAATTTCTCATGCGGAAATTCTTCTTCACTTTGAACTCTATGAATTAAGTCATTCTGGAGAAGCCATTCCTGGAATATACTCGTTGGTTCCCAGCATTTAGCGCAGTTAAGCAAGTCATTACCAGAATTTAAGTGGCCAGTACTTTATGAAACTCTCATTCTTGTGGAGAAAACAAAGGCACTTCAGATCATCAACCTTCTACTGTTATCCAAAATCTGAAGGACTTGTATATGTTTATGCACCAAAGCCTCACTTTCCGCATAAAAATCTACTATTCAGTGCATTATATAACTTAATCCCCTGATATCCCTTTTCAATTTCGGACCCCATGCAGCGGCAGGATATGTAGAGGAAGCATCATTTAGTCCCATCCTTCAATAGCTTACTTGCTCATAACCAGTGTTAGGTTTGCATGAAGAGATCTATGATTGAATCTTCCTGCTATTGGCCAATTGAAGTTCTTCAACCCATCATTTGTTCCATGAATGGTGCCAACAATAATGTTGCTTACTGTTAAAGGGAATCCCAAATCATGTTGATATTAGGCAATTACTCAGACACCCTTGAGTCTTGGAGAAATTACCCTGGACACTAACCTTTTTCAAAAAGAAAATCAGCCGGATTATCCCTGTCATACTTAAGACTTAAATGCAACTATCGATGTGCAATGGCCAAGGTGGTCGTCAGGTGGTGCTTCTGTGGTCGCCACATCCAGCCCTAGAGAGCAAATACCCAAAGATTACTAGGCAGCTCCTAAGGATCTAGATCACCATGACATTAGATTCATCTACACGTATTCACGTCTGAGCAGAAGTTAATCTCATTACAGCTGCCGTGAGAACTTGACTCTGCCAAAGGAGCTTAAAGTGGTACAGCTATCGCCAGCAGGAAAAAAAAAAGCATGTTTGATGTATTCATAATGTAAAAAATAAACTCTGCTCCTATGTCATAAAATGATCAATATGGTTTTGGGCCTACGATGCTGAGAAGGCTCTACCGTGACCAAACCTTCTATAAGTTACCATAATCCTGGAAAAACGTGCAGACTGCAAAACAAAAAACTAACAAGCAGACAGGAAATAGATTTTCTTTCAAGAGCACCAATCCAACAGCAATTGGATCTTTATATTATCAAGAAATTTAATTAACCATTCAGTTGTCCATCTCTGTTTCCATTGCCTCTTATTTTACTGAACTGAGTGTTAGATACCTGTGTTAAGACATAATTAGTTTTTTACTGAAGCACTAAAAAGATTTCACCAAACTTCTTAGATATAATTTGCATCAGATTCCTGTAACTGTAGTCAACCCTCGAAATAATAGATTTTCTTTTTCCAGGATTTAGCAGGCGGCTTATATCGTCTCCAGGTAAACGATCTCTTTGATATCACTGAATTTGTATCTTTGGCTTCAATGAATCACTGATACATTTAAATTTTCAATGTTTGAAAAGGACAGCTGGAGTTCTTGCTATCATCATTGGTGCTTCAATATTTGCGATTGTCATCATTTTCATCCTCAAGCTTAAAACAGGAGTCTTCTCATGGAAGTTTCCACTCTTCAAGAGCGAGAAAAATCCCGATATTGAGAAATTGATGGGAATCCATGGATCTCTTGTTCCAAGAAGATACCAATATATTGATCTAAAGAAAATGACCGACTCATTTTCAGAGAAACTAGGTCAAGGAGGTTTTGGTGCAGTGTATAAAGGAGAGATTAGAGATGTTGGTCTTGTGGCCGTGAAAATTCTAACAGAGTCGAAAAGTAGCCCAGAAGAATTTATCAATGAAGTCGTGAGCATCAGTAGAACTTCTCACGTTAATGTAATCACTCTCTTAGGTTTTTGTTACGAGGGGAAGAAAAGAGCTCTAGTTTTCGAGTACATGCCTAATGGTTCGTTGGATAAGTTCATGTATTCTAGAAAAGCTCTGAATATGAGTAGTTCCTTGGAATGGAAGATACTATATCAAATTGCAATTAGCATTGCTCGTGGACTAGAGTATCTACACCAAGGATGCAATACCAGAATCTTGCATTTCGATATAAAACCTCAGAACATTTTGCTTGATCAAGATTTTATCCCCAAGATTTCAGATTTTGGCCTTGCTAAACTCTGTCATAGGCAAGATAGTGCTGTATCAACTCTCGGCATGAGGGGAACGGTCGGGTTTATTGCACCAGAAGTTGTTTTTCGAAACTTGGGGAGAATCTCTCACAAGTCCGATGTTTACAGTTATGGCATGTTGATTCTTGAAATGTTAGGTTTCAGAAATTCTGACATCATAGTTTCCAACAGCAATGATATGTACTTTCCAGAATGGATTTATGGAAACTTGGAGCTCGGCAAAGATCTGAAATTGTTGATGAATGTGTCAGAGGAGGAGGAAGTGCTAGTGAGGAAGATGATTATTGTGAGTTTGTGGTGCATTCAAACTAGTCCATCTGATCGACCTCCAATTGTGAAAGTGATTGAAATGTTGGAAGGAAGCTTGGGATCACTGCAAATGCCGCCAAAGCCCATATTGTATCCTCCAACATGACCACCATCGCAACATTGGGAAGTGATGATGCCAATTTCCAACAAAAGCCTTGAGGAGAGAATAATAGAGAATTTAGAGGAAAGCAGTAACACATGGTAAAGTGGTAATGCACGACAGAACTTCTTGAGGTAATTCTCATGCCTTTTTTTTTAGATTGAATGTGTTTTTCTTAGAGTTACAGTGAATGAGGAGAGAATGGTTAGGTGGATTTCACTTGGAGAATCAAAGCAATTAGCAAGAATGACACGAGAATTTCAACTTAGGAGATCAAGTGCTTTCTAAAGGCTGTTTGTAATCAGACTTGGAACTTGGAAAATCAGTTTCATCTCTCATAGAACTCACAGGGAAATGGTTCCCAGCAATGTTACTTTTCCACCATCATGTAGATTGATATTCTATGAATGCATGACATTACCAATGAGATGAGTGACATTTTCGTTAAACTCCAAGGACTGTTCAACTGAAAATCCTGTTGGTCTTTCTCAACCTCTAGGTTTGAGTCGCCAAACTTTTGCATTCTCTTGTACTTAACATTGTTCATTTCTTTGAAACTTAAATTGTCTACCAAATTGTTCAGGCTTCAGATTAAAAATATGATAGACCAACAGCGATTATCACATTATGAAAATATTTGCAACATTCCCAAATCTGTATCAATCTGCTTTTACTTTTCTGATGTAGTTCTTTATTCTCTTCCTTTGCAAAAAGACCGATACCAACATTATTTAATAGACATTGATGAACTTTATCATGCATTCCTCAGAAGCCAAACGACCTTCCGTATATGGCAAATGGCATCAACGCTAGCCGACCTTACATTAAACAACTGCATAGTTGTATACTTTGAGATTTACCCAGTTGAATTCCACCGACCAATAAGCCAATTTGTTTGCTATTTCTTTGTTTTTTGGCCGCTAGAGCTGAATGTTATTTAATTAATATATTTGAATTCGACTATTTCTCCCGACACAATTTGAGTCAAAGTCCATCGGACAATCTGAATGTCCCGGAACTAGCCTTTAATTTGCTAGGTAACATTGATGTAGTTACTGCAAAGGCTACGAATCCAGAAATGGAGAGTAAATATATACGTATATAACATAGTAATAGACTCTTATTGAGATCGAGACGTTTGAATATGACGTTCGCAAATCGTGAGTCTCTGTGTACTCATTGATGCTCGGGTATGTATGTGACATGGCCCACGGATGGAGCATTGATCCAAGACCGTCCATGATCAGCCGTGTCACGCACAAGGGGCTGGCCAAGAGCAGCCCACGATCGACCCATGATCAATCCATGAGCAGTACGAGCAAAAGCCCATGCGCAACCCATGAACGGCCCATGAGTAGCCCGTGACCGTTCAACTGCTCACATGTTAGACGGACCTACAAACCCTAATCTTGCTTCTGAGATACGCCCATGGTCTTCCCAAGGGCCTGCCATGCGTAGCCCATCGAGTAGCCTTCGAGTAGCTTGCTGTATAGCTTTGTAATGATGATACGGATTTAAAATGGACCGTTGGATCGGAGGGACGATCAATGGCTGAGATGCGACCCGCATTTGTATAAATAGGGATCATCTCCTCATTGTAAGAAGTTCGTTCACAAGTGAATATACACTCTCTTTACCCATCCGACTCTTGTATTCGAGCGTGTGTATGTAAGGCTGACTTGGGATCGATAATCTTAAGGCCGCACGGTATTTTGATCGATCGTAATCAACCGACCCGTGACACATGCATGTTAAGGTTAGTCCAGGACGCGGTTCAAATCATCTGCACTGCACGATGTCCAATCACTCACTTCATTTCCTCTTCCTCTTCTTCAACAACTTCTGTAGCGGCAGTGGTGCCTTCTCACCGACACACTCTCCATCTGAATGCAGTTGGCTCCAAATAAGCTACCCCTTCTAAAGCATTGGCGGCGAGGCAATGCCAATGCCTGTTGTGGATAATCTGGCCTTGGCCTGAGTTGCTCTAGTGGTATCAAAAACCAAACCGAAAAGTTCATTTTTTTTTTTCGATTCGGTTATCACTAAAAACCAAAAAAAATTCGCCAATTCGGTTTACCAAATTGATAGAATTAAAAAAATTTCCTTCAATTTTTTTTCTTTTATTTTTTTAAATCATTTTTTCTTTTTTCTTTTTTATTTGTTTTATTTTCTTTTTTTTTTCCCTTAGTTGGAGCTTCGTGACAGGCACACAAGGCCAAGCTCGCCTGACACTGACGAGCTCGAGCCCCGCCAAATCCGGCAACCTGGGCGAGGCTTAAGCCTTGCCATAGGTCACCAGACGTTAGCGAGGCTCGACAGATGTCGGCAAGGCTCGAGCCTCGCCCAACTCGTCGAATCTGGTAGGCTCAAGCTCGTCGGCATTGCACAAGCTCCGCCTCACCTCGGCTAGTTGCTGGTCGGTGACCGGCCAATGAAGAAAAAAAAAAAGAAAGAAAATTAAAAAAGAAAAGAAAAAGAACAAAATAATTTTAAAAAATAAAAATTTATTGAAAGGGATGCATGTAGGAAAACAAAAAACAAATGTAAAAACCAAGAAACCGAACCGGGATTTCAATTTGGTTCAATTTCAATTCCGATTGGATTTCAGCTCGGTTCAACAAATTTCCTTATTGGTTCGGTTCGGTTTTTTTGGAAAACCGAACCGAACTAAACAATTTACATTCCTAGGCTTCTCCCCGCCCATCCTCAGCCTCGGCAACGTCTTGAGTTAGGTATTGATCTAAAGTGGACTGGACTAACAACCGTGGAAGAGGGAGAGATCACAAGGAAATTGGTTCAGATAAGCTTGTGGTGCATTCAAATCATTCCATCGGATCTACCAATCTCTAAGGTGATAGAGATGCCCGAAGGAAGCCATGAGCTCTTTCCTAGTCTCCAAAGTCCTATCTATCCTGTCTAGCCAGACCACCTTCATATTCTAAACACACTTCATTGTCGAAGTTCGTCGATAGTGATACGGTTTCGGGGTGGGGGAGTGTTGTTTTGAGTTATAATGGATAGATTCAAAGTGTGTGGAATGGATATTGATAGGTAAATGCAAATGAAAAATATAATACGATTAGAATCAAGGCATATAGGACACGCCACTAATCGAGGATCAACATTGAGATTGATAAAGTTCACCACCAAGACCTACAAAAAATCACTAGTCAAGGATACAAGACTTCGAGATAGGAGATGTTCACCACAAAGGCCTATAGATTATCACTAGCTGAGGATATAGGGCTTGTTGGCTCACCACCATGGAAGAATCCACCTTTGAGGGATACAAATGCCAAAATAGATATTTACTCATGCATAGACAAATCTCATCTATTCTTGATATTCAAAATGAACTTGCTTATATTTGAGAATTCTCCTCATTATATAGAGGGACTATACGTAGGGAATAAATTAAGCATTAAAGACAAGAGAACTACCTAATTAATAAATACATAGGAACTAGATAGTGTATTAAAACACCTAGAGACTTGAACTTTGACTCTTACAACCTACAACACAATTAGACCTAAATTTTTTGATGATTTGCCAATTTAATCCTATACGTTTTGACATTTGTCAATTAAGATATAAATATTTTAACGATTTGCCAATATAGTCCTTCTAGACAATTTTCCAAATAATAAATTTAGAAATGAAGTTAAAAAGTTTCAAAATGTTTAGGACTAAATTAATATAATTGAAAGGTTTATGACTAAATTAAAATATTTGAAGCTAAATTGACACGGTTGAAAAGTTTAGAATTGAATTAATCGTTGTACAATAGATTTAAAAAAATTTGGACAATTATCCTGTTTCATCGTGGACCGATTGCCTAAAAAAATTTCACCAATAAAACTTTAACACTTCTATAATTTCGACTTGGTCATATTATCTTATTAACGAAAAAATAAATAATCTTTTATATATATCGATCATATATTTCGAGCTTGCACACACAGACAACATTCTCTTTCTCCATCAGGGATAATTTTAACGTTGATGAATCTTTTTTTATTGTGGACCAGTTAAAAATGTAAGATAAACAAAGTGAGTGCATTACACATGGGTCTTTAATTATGTTCTTTATTTATGGCTTCCTTGTCTATTAGTATTAGCCAAGATCACCCTCACACAGTTCTACAACAAAAGTCAAGAAAAGTAGTCACGACACGAGTCTTTCATACAGTGTTCCACTGTTTTAGTTCATCATCCCGCAACGTAGACGTTACGGCCAATTAAGGTCAATAAACGCAAAGAAAAATTTCAAACTTGAAACCCTAAAATTTTGTTCCGGCGAAATCGTCGCTTTAAAACAACTCTCAACAAACCTAGAGCTTCACAACATCATAAACCACCATTTCCATAAAATTCCAAAGCTCAACAATTCAATAATCAAACTTTACGGCTCAAATTTCCTAAAATTGTAAATTTAAGTCATAAATCTGAAAACTACTGTGATCGATAGAACGAGAGGCGCGCATGCTCTCAGCCTCATTAAAAAGCTGAAGCATTCCACTGGTACCTTTTTGCTTTTCCTTTGTTGCATTTTCAACTATTTTTTTTTCCTTTTTTTTTATTTGACCCCTTTGACTTTCTGACTTTATTTTTTTTTGGTTTGAAGACTTTCTGACTTTCAAAAAGCCCATATTTTACACTAGCAGGGGCCCACGTAGAAGCGGACCCAGCCAACATTAATTTTCCAACCCATCTTCCACTTCAGCGATTCATCATCGCTCACGATTCATCTTTCTTGAGCCTGCCTATCTGCTTGCTAAAACAACAAGAACCACCGCACTCCATCCAACTGATGTCTTCCACCAGAATGAATTCGCATCTTCTTCTGTTATGCGCGGTGTTCTTGGTCTTGATGATCAGTATGACTCGATCGCAGGACAATGATGACTTGTACTCGAATTGCAGCAAACTGTTCAACTGCGGGAACATCCAAGACGTCGGCTTCCCTTTTTGGGGTGTGAGCCGATCCAACAGTTGCGGCTACCCAGCGCTGCAACTTGCTTGTGAGAATAATGCTGCCAGTATCATAATAGCCAATGTCAAATACAAGGTTCTCGGTGTCTACCCCGGCACCGAGGTCCTAGAAATCACCCGGGAAGATTTTTCCACCGGAATCTGCTCCCCTGACTTCACTAACACCACTCTCGACCCTGCGCTCTTCAGCATGGGCAACGGCTACTGCAACCACACATTCCTCTACGGTTGTGCAAATTCGCCAAGACCAGATGACCGCATCGAGTTCTCGTGCGTCATAAGTGGTATTGCTAATACAGACTGTTATGCAGTTCCCGGGACTGCAGGGCCAGGAAATTGCTCCCAGAGTGTGGTGGTCCCCGTTAATCAGACTCTATTGCCCCAGTTGGGGAATAGCTCGGCGAGTTTGGAGAAGATGGTGCAGCAAGGATTCGAGGTCAGGTTGGAAGTGGATTCTGCGGCGTGTACAGGGTGTGCTAATTCAAAAGGTGTCTGCGGTTATGACATCTCGAAGAATACAACGGCTTGTTATTGCGCAGATGGATCATCAGGGTCGGCAACATGTGCGCTGTCTCCTGCCGGAGGACCTCAAGGGCAGCCGCCTCCATCTCAAGGTCAGGCGCCTCCGCCTCAAGGGCGGGCGCCTCCGCCTCAAGGTCAGGCGCCTCAAGGGCGGGCGCCTCCGCCTCAAGGGCAGGCGCCTCCGCCTCAAGGGCAGGCGCCTCAAGGGGGGGCGCCTCCGCCACAAGGCCGGGCGCCTCCAGGGCAGCCGCCTCAAGGGCAGCCTGATTCAAAAGGTATGCTTTGCTGCCGCAGATGGATCATCCGTTTTTCTCCAAGTTAATTTCAAATTATTCAATCTACTTATTCAATCTAACTTAAGACTTGTCTTCTGTCATAATTGATGTGGGCATTGTTAATTTCTTCAGAAATTTTAGGCTAACAAGAATGTAAGGAATGAAAAATCCCCCTGGTTAGCTCAACGATTATCTGGCTGAACATTACTTTGCATTTTGACTGAAGTGAAAATTGCATCGGCAGTCCTTCCAATGATGTCCCATTCAAGTATATTAAACATGACTATAGCACAGTTGTTGGTACTATGACTTTTCTGATAAACAAGCCATTTTGCACTCGGTCCAAATAATAGTCATTGAATCATTAAGTGTATGTGGAATGAATTGGAGCTGTTACGATTTTCCTAATCGATGAGTCTGCTTAGAGTTTCTTACCTGAGCTGACAGTTTTCTATTACACAAGCACGAAGGGGACTTTTAGTACTTTCAGTACCATCTTTGGCCATTTACCTTTATATGGCCAAGTTAAAATTGCCAAGACTGATATCAGCATCGGTGGTACGGACCTTATCTTGAGTTTCACCATGAAAACAATTTAATATTCTACCTGTGATCTAATATAATCTGGAGGTGGAAAACAAGTAAGCAGGCTTAGCTAAGTTTGCTTAATCAAACTTTCTGGATGGCCGATGCTCTGGAAACTGGAAAGTCCAAAAGGAGCTTTCAATGGACCAAAAACAGCGAAGCACCAATAGCTTCAAGGCCTGTTCATTCCCGTTCCGCTAAATTTCTCATGCGGAAATTCTTCTTCACTTTGAGCTCTATGATTCAAGTCATTCCAGAGAAGCCATTCGGGGAATGTACTGGTTGCTATAGCATAGCTGAGCAAGTCATTACTAGAACTGAAGTGGCCAGTAGATTGCGGAACTCTCAGTGTTATGCAGAAAATACAGGACATCTTAGATCATCGACCTCCTACCTTTATTCAAAATCTTAAGGACTTGCATATATATGCGTGTGTGTGTGTGTGTACCGAAGCCTCACTTCGTGCGCATAAATTGACTTTTCAGTTCATTATATAACTTTATCATTTAATATTCCTTTTCAGCTTTCTGATGCTATGAAGTGGCAGGATTTCTAGATAAAGCATCAGTTAGCTCCATGTTCCAATCCATGGTTCATATGGAAACTCTTCTTCACTTTGAGCTGTATGAAATAAGTCATTCTGAACAATGCAATTCTTGGAACATACGGGTTGTTGCCAGCATATCTGATGCTATTGTCATTGCAACTTTACTCTGTCAAGGGTCAAAAGAGCTAAAATTGCTATAGCTATTTGCCTCTTCCTAGGTCCATCCATCTTCAGCACATAATGCATTGGGCAGGATAGTCACCTCCGGTCCTGGTTTGTGCTCCTACCGGAAGCCACCAAAGCCATCATGACCCAGTGTCCTATATCTGCTTTTTCAATAACATTCAATCACTCGACCCAAAAAAATTTACATTCAATCAAGTGATTTAACACTTGCGCTTGCTGAGATGATCCATACCAACTCAGCCCTTCAATTGGAAATCATTAAATCTCTCCAAATTACCAAACTCAGTAGCGCTTTTGTTTGTCAAAAACTTGGCTAGACTCGAACTTGTAAATAATTTGATAAAGAGAGACCAAGTTCAGACCAAGTCACACATATTCAAATTGACCGGCGCAGCATCTAAGAATTTTGACACCGAAGATTCTATTTGAACAATTCCTCTCCCTCCTTTACCAAAATCCACCAATTTCTACCACCGATTACTAGTCAAGCTTGGAAATCATATCACTTTTCCTTCTCTTCCTTTTTCACTGTGTCAAGACCAAACTAATTTTCTCTGCTTTCATTTTCATCTCCCAAAAGAGAAGCATCACCGTCACCATTCCTTTTTAAATCTCTCCAGATGCTTTTTATCATAATCCGGATCCCAATCCTAGATCCAACGTCATAGGGTGTCATCCTGCAAAACATCACTTACGAGTTCAGCTTGCCCGAGTTCGAGCTGACTTGTCAGGACAACAAGGCAGCGCAGATCACCATACTGAACAGTGCTTATCGGGTTCTTTGGGTCGCTAACACCTCCCAAACGATGAAGTTCACTAGAACAGGCTTTTGGAACACCATCTGCGCAACATATTTCTAAGTGCCACCCAGAAATCATCAGCCCTTTCTCCTACACCACGGACACTGTGACCAGTAACCTGAGTCTGTAGTACGGCTGCCAGGCAAGCCCAATTGAAGTCTCGCTGGCCGTTAACAGCCAGTTTAACTGCTCCATCAATGACACCAATGTGATGGATGACTTTTTAATCTTCGGCTGAGAAATTCATTAGGCCACTGGAAGTGGAAGCCTGGACTTTGAAAAGCTCAGTGATGTTCTTAGTGCTGCGCCACGGCTCCAGCTGGCCATGGGCAAATCGATTATGTGGAAATTATGATCAATCATGATGAAAATCATGGAAAGATTCAGTGTAATACATAAGTCCATTCTCACTGTTTGATTTATTTATAATATTAGAATAAACTGTACTGATTAGTCATAAGATGATCAATATGGTATTAGGCCTACGAAGCTGAGAAGGCTCTACTGTGAAAAACCTTTGTAAGTTATCTTAATCCAGGAAAAACCTTCAGACTGCAAAACAAAATACTAACAAGTAAGACAGCCAGTAGATATTCTATCAAGGGTACCAATCCAACAGCAATTGGGTCTTTTTATACTATCAAGAAATTGAATTTGCCATTCTGTGGTCCCTATCTTTTGCCAATGCCTCTTCTTTCCACCAAATTTCTTAGACACAATTTGCATCAGATTCCTTAACTATAGTCAACCCTGGAAATAATAGATTTTCCTTTTCCAGGATCTGACAAGCGGCTTATATTGTCCCCAGGTAAACCATCTCATTGATATCATTGAATTTATATCTCTTGCTTCAGTAAATTGCTGATATATTTTAATATTTGAAAAGCACAGCTGGAGTTCTTGCTATTATTGGTGTTTCAATATCTGCAATCGCCATCATTTTCATCCTCAAGATTAAAACGGGAATCTTCTCATGGAAGGTTCCACTCTTCAAGAGTGAGAAAGACCGAGATATTGAAAAACTGATGGGAATCCATGGATCTCTTGTTCCAAGAAGATACCGATATACAGATCTAAAGAAAATGACAAACTCATTTTCAGAGAAACTTGGTCAAGGAGGTTTTGGTGTAGTGTACAAAGGGGAGATCAAAGATGTTGGTCATGTGGCTGTGAAAATCCTGAAAAAGTCAGAAAGTAGTCCAAAAGACTTTATCAATGAAGTCGTGAGCATTAGCAGAACATCTCACATTAATGTAATTACTCTCTTAGGTTTTTGTTACGACGGGAAGAAAAGAGCTCTAGTTTTCGAGTACATGCCTAATGGCTCATTGGATAAGTTCATGTATTCTAGAAGAGCTTTAAATATGAGTAGTTCCTCTGTATGGAAGATACCATATCAAATTGCAATTGGCATTGCTCATGGGCTAGAGTATCTACACCGAGGCTGCAATACCAGAATCTTGCATTTTGACATAAAACCTCAGAACATCTTGCTCGATAAAGATTTTATTCCCAAGATTTCAGATTTCGGCCTTGCTAAACTTTGTCATGGGCAAGAGTGTGTTGTATCAACTCCTGGCATGATAGGAACGGTTGGGTTTATTGCACCAGAAGTTGTTTGTCGAAACTTGGGGAGAGTCTCTCACAAATCGGATGTTTATAGTTATGGAAAGTTAGTTCTTCAAATGGTAGACTTCAGAGATTCTGACATGAAAGTTTCCCACAGCAGTGAAATATACTTCCCAGAATGGATTTATAGGAACTTAGAACCTAGCGAAGATCTAAAATTGCCGAAGAATATGACAGAGGAGGAGGAAGTGCTATTGAAGAAGATGATTATTGTGAGTTTATGGTGCATTCAAACCAATCCATTTGATCGACCGTCAATTGTAAAGGTGATAGATATGCTAGAAGGAAGCGTGGAGTTACTGGAAATGCCGCCTAAGCCCATCTTGTAATCTCCAACGCCACCATCGTCGCAACATGGGGAGATGACAACGTGAATTCCATTGGGAGACACGAGGAGGAGAGAATACTAGAGAACATGGAGGAAAGAGAATATGCAGGAAAGCAATAACGCTTGGTAAAGTGGTAATGTAGGACAAAACTTCTTGAGGTAATTGTCATGTCTTTCTTTAGTTTGAATACGTTTTTTTATAGAATTACAACGAAAGTGGAGAGAACAGTTAGGCGGAATTCACTTGGAGAATTATAGCAACTAGCAATATTGATATGAGAATTTCAACTTAAGAGATCAAATGCTCTCTGAAGGCTACATGTAATCACACTAACTTAGAAGATGTTATAAATTAAGCCGGATCGCAACCGATTATGGCGAAATTCTAACTGTCAGAATCGCGCAATATGCAGCCATATTTTCTCTTTGTAGAAGAATGTAAATAACAAAGCAAATAAGAAAGAAGAAGAACAATATACCAGAAGTTTTCACGTGGAAATCCCAAAATGGTAAAAATCATATGACGTTGATCCAAGAACTGCTCCACTTAATCAAAGGAATACAATTAGCACTCTAATTGTATTTCTCTCACAATAAATCCTCATTACTATCACAAAACACATCCTTTCTTGATAAGCTCTCAAGATTTCTCATGTTTACACACCCTTACTTCAAAAACTCTCAAGAACTCTCGTGTTAACTTACGTTGTTGAAGACTCTTGTGATCTTTCTAGAGTATTTTTCTAGCATATTAAGAAACCTCCACCCAAGTGGTTCTATTTATAGCGGTAGACCTCCACCCAAGTTAGGAATCCTCCCTAATTGATATACAATCGCCTCCCAATTAGAAATCTCCCCAATTGATAGGAATTCCTTTGATATGGGCAATCACCGAAATTGATTCTATCTTATTATTTTTTTCTAAATAAGACTCTTTCTTATTTAGATTTATTTCTTTTCAGCCTCCTACCATAATAGAACTTCTTCCTATTAAATATTCTTGATGAGCAATCACCCAAATATTCCAGATCGACTCCCAAATATGTTGGGTTGCTCCCAATAAATCTTCCCCCAGCCCATCATGGAGAGTCTTCAACTTTCTTTCTTATTACTTTGATAAGCTAGCCTCCTTCTATGGAATTTAAGTTTCACCATAGATAGAGACTTTGTCAAAATATCGGCACTATTTTTGTCCGTGTGGATCTTCTTGAGCTTCAATTGCTTCTCTCACAACATTTCTCGTACCCAATGCTACCTATCAATGTGTTTCGTCCTCGAATGAAATTTGGAATTTTTGCTAAGATGAATAGCACTTTGGCAATCGCAATACACAACATACTCATTTTGCTTGTGCCTTCACTCTTGTAGAAATCTCTTCATCCACAACATCTCTTTGCTAGCTTCAGCGATGACTATTATTCAGCCTCTGTTGTGGACATTACAACACTTCTACAATCTTGATTGCCAAGAGATAGCTCTACCTACAAAAATCATCAAATAACCATATATGGATTGGCTAGAATCTACATCTCTTGCCATGTCTGCATCGATAAACCCCTCAAGTATCAATTTTCCATCATCAAAACACAAGCACAAACTAGATGCATATTTAAGATACCCAAGTGTCCACTCGATAGCCTCTCAATGTTGTTTGTCGGGCTTTAACTTGTACCAGCTAACAATTCCAACAACATACCCAATATGCGGTCATGTGCACACCATCGCATACATGAGACTTCCGACAGCATAGGTATAAGGAATTTTCAACATTTCTTCCTTCTTCCTTTCACTTGAGATGCGAACCCCTGGAGTGCCATAACTTGGCAGAAAGGGACACTTAAGTGCCATAACTTACGAAAGGTATACTTAAGTGCCAAAATCGGAGCAAAATGGATCACTTGAGTGCCAATCCGGCCAAAATTAGGCCAAATTGCATACGTGGCATTTTTCTGGCGAAGCGAGTGCAAAATGACGCCGTTTTGCATGCTGACATGGCCAAATAATGCAAAAACGGCGTCGTTTTGGACTGACGTGGTAAAAAAATAATATAAAAATTAATTAAATTAAATTTAGTTAAAATATTTAAAAATAATAATTTTTAAATTAAAAAAATTAAAAAATGAGAAAAAAAAAAAATGAAAATGGCGGGGAGACGGCCGAGGGCTCAGCCTTCAGCCACCACCGCCGCCTCCCCACCGTCACCAGGAAGGGCCGACGACGGAAGGGAGAGGGTCGGCGGGGTCGCCGGACCCTAGCCGGGGCGGCGACCCCGGCCGACCGGCGGCGAGGGCTCGCGAGCCCTTGCCCCAAATCGGGGCGAGGGTTGCAACCCTCGCCTAGATCCAGCGAGGGTTGGCGGCCCTCACCCGGCCGAGCCAAGGGCCACTACCCACGAGGCGACCCCGCCGGGCGACGGCCCTTGGCTCGGCCGAGCGAGGGTGTCGACCCTTGCCGAATTTGGGCAAGGGCTACAACCCTCGACCATATCCAGCATGGGGGAAGGAGGAGGAGGGGAAGCAGCCGGCGGCGAGGAGGAGGAAGAAAAAAAGGGGGAAGGGAAGGAGGTGGAAGAAAAAAAGGGGGAAGGGAAGGAGGTGGAAGAAAAAAAGGGGGAGGGAAGGAGGTGGAGGGAGGCAGCCGACGGCGAGGGTGGGGCCGCCGAGCCCCGGCCGAGGGTCGGCGGCCCCGGCTAACCGGCGGCAAGGGCCTGCGTGCCTTCGCCCGGATCCGGGGAGAGGGCACGCAAGCCCTCACCACCATCCCAGTGGGGCCGGCGGCCCTCGGCCGAGCTCGGTGGCCCCCCACCGACCCTCCCCCACCTTCGACAACACGGGGAGGAGCGGCGGCAAGGGCTCGGCCCTCGGCCGCCGGTTGCCTTCTTCCTCCTCCGTTTCCCATTTTTTTCTTTTAAAATAAATATAAATTATATTATTATTTTGTTTTAAATTTAATTTAATTAATTTTTATATTATATTAAAATTCAAATTATACCAAAACGACGTCGTTTTGGGTGAATTAGAGCTGACTCAGCTCTCCGGCGAGCCACCTCGGCAAGAAATATTAATATTTAATTATCACATATGATTTCCGGCTAGCTTCGCCGGAGGTGGCACTCAGGTGTCCCACTTTTCTTCAAATGTGGCACTTAAATGTACCTTTCGTAAATTATGGCACTTAAGTGTCCATTTGTGCCAAGTTATGACACTTGTAGAGTTCTTTTCCCCCTTTCACTTGAAGGACCCTACCTCGTACTAACCTGAAAATGACTAGCCAAAGATGAGATGACTGCTTTATCATTACTCATGTTGAATCTTTGCACAACTTTCTCTACATATCTCTATTAGGATAACCATAACTTTCCACAAGCTCTATTGCACAACATCCTCATCCCAAGTATCTGTCTCGTCGGTCCAAGGTCCTTTAAGGCAAATTCTTTGCTCAACTCCTCCTTGAGCTTTGTGATTTTTCTGACATCATGCCCCACAATTAACATATCATTAACATATAATAAAAGAATAAAAAATCACTGTCATTTAATTTCTTGATGAACACGCAATGATCTATTGTCGTCTTCTTGTATTCATTTAAGAATGTTGTTTTAACATCAAGTTGCTCAACCTCCAAGTTCAAGGTTGCCACCAAACCTAGAACTGCTTGAATGAATGAAATTTTCACAACATGAGAGAAAATATCCTTATAATCAACTCCCTTCTAGTAATCGAGACCTTTCACCGTCAATCTTGCTTTGTAACATGGTTTGGAGCTATTTTCTTCAATTTTCAACTTAAATACCCATTTGTTCTTGAGTGCTTCTCGGCCCTTTGATAGCTTCACAAAATCATGTGATTATCATGCAAGGATTACATCTCTTCTTACATTGCTTTCATCCATTTCTTCTTGTGGGTATTAATTTCCACTTCTTGGAAAGTCTCGGGTTCTCTCTCATCAGTGAGAAGCACATACTCATTTTGGGAGTATTTTCTGCTAGTTCTCTCTCTCTCGCTGACCTCCTTGGTTATTCTTGAGGAACATCATCAACATTAGTTATTTTCTCCTCAACTTCATCATCAATTACTGCATCTCCACCATCTTCGTTAACAAACTCGGCCTCAACTCTTTTGCCAGACTCATCATTAGCTACTATCTTGATTTGTGCTTACTCACCCAAATTATTCTCAGCCTCTTGCTCTCCCACCAATGGAATTTTTTTATGAGTCTAAGGGCTCCTAGTCAACTAACTCTTCCTCCAAACTTTGAGGCTTTTCGCACTTCTTAAGGTCTTCGATAGTTTGATCCTCAAAGAACATCACATGTCGGCTTTGAAACATTGTCTTGCCTTGGGATCCCACAATCTATAGCCAAAATCCTCATGAGCATATCCCAAGAATGTGCACTCCTTGGCCTTTCCATCGAGCTTGGGTCGTTCATCTCTCAGTATATGTGTGAATGCCGTGCAATCAAACACTTTCAAGTGACTGTAAGAATAATTCTTACCATTCCATACACTTTGTGGTGTCTCGCCTTTGAGTGGAATCAAATGTGATAAATTTATCAAGTCCACCGCCATCCTCATTGCCTCCTCTCAAAAGGAGTTTGGCAACTTTGCTTGGGAGAGCATACACCTTATCCTCTCACATATGGTTCGATTCATCCTCTCGGCAACATCATTATGTTGTGGTATCTTAGGCATTGTTTTCTCGAGCCTTATGCCATGAACTTTACAGTAACTCTCAAATAGCTCTTGGTATTCCCCGCCATTGTCAGCCCTCACACACTCCAATTATCGGGTAAGTACACTATCAGTGCCAAAAGTTGTATACGGTACTCATTTTGGTGCCAAAAGTTTATTTTGGATCACTTAAATGTCAACAAATTTGAAAAATGATCATTTAAGTGCCAACGCCGATCAATTCGGCCGGAAATCCAACGTGACACTTTTTTATTAATTTTTGAAGCTGACGTGGCTTGTCGAAGAATTGGGTCAGCATCCAAACAACAAAACGACGCCGTTTGGCGTCTTTCCCCCAACTTAGAACCCTAAATCCCCAAATTGAGAGAGAGAGAGAGAGAGAGAGAGAGAGAGAGAGAGAGAGGGAGAGAGGGGGGGAGAGGGAGAGGGAGAGAGAGAAGGCATGTCGTCTTCTTCCCTGAAGAACAACACCAACAGCGAACGACACCAGCAACAGCATCAACAGCGACACCAGCAACGGCACCAGTAGCAGCAGCAGCAGCGCACCAGCAGCGGCACCTTTGACCCCTCTTCTTCCTCCTCCTCCTCTGCCCTTGCCTCTTATTCTTCATGCCACTTCTTGCTTGAGCAACAATCTCAGTCTCTCCTTGCTCACCTGGTCGAGCAACTACGATGGTAGCCAAGCGACGGTGGCCGAGCAATGGCGGGCGAACGATGGTGGCCGAGCGGCAAAGACAAAGACACCCTAATTTCAATCCACATATGAGTTATATGGCGTCGTTTTTGCGATGATGTCCACGTATGACAGCAAAACGACGTCGTTTCTTGAGGAGGATGGAAAACAATATCATTTAAAAGCCATCGCAACTTTTTTTTTAAAATATAAAAGTCACGTAATTAATCTGACCAGAATCTCACAATGGTGGCACCAAAGTGATCGTCTTTTCTCCGATTTGACACTTGAGTGATCCAACGGAAACTTTTGGCACCAAAGTGAGTATTGTACACAACTCTTGACACTGATAGTGTACTTACCCCACAATTTTCTATCGACATCCTTTCCTAGTTTCACATGTAAATTTTTAAAGGTATCAAGATTTCAATTCAATGACCCACACCTTCCTTGAAGAATCATCTATGTATGTGACATAATAAGAAGTACTACCGGTAGTTCTCGAAATCATAGTACAAACATCAGTATGTAACAAATTGAGTCGATTAGCCTTTTTCAATGGTGAGATAGATTTAGATGTAACTTTTTTTTTTCCTACAATGCAGTCTTCACAAGGGTTTATAGAGGTACCTTTTATTTTCAGGAGTAACTTCTTCGATGTAAGAATCTTCATTCCATTCTCACTCATATGTCTAAGCCTTTTGTGTCAAAGCTCAATAGATATCTCCCTTACTACATTAACATATCCACCACATAGCGTCACTTGTATGATAGAAAATAATATGTTTTTCACTCCTTATATTTTTTGGAGTAGCTTCTTCGATGTAAGAATCTTCATTCCATTCTCACCCATATATCCAAGCCTTTTGTGTCAAAGCTCCCTTACTACATTAACATATCTGCCACATAGCTTCACTTGTATGGCAAAAAGTGATATGTTTTTCACTCATCTTGCCATCACCAAGTTGCCCTTGGTTAACTTCCACTTCCCTTTGCTGAAGTGACCCACATAACCATCATTATCTATTTTTCCTGTGGAGATCAGGTTAATGCGAATATCAGGGACATGTCTTACCTCTTTTAAAATAAATTTGCATCCATTATTGATCCCAATCTCAACATTTCCTATGCCAACAATTTTCGATGAGCCATCATTACCCATCCTCACGAGACCAAAGTCTCTAGCTGTATACGGAGAGAAAAATTCTCTCTTAAGGACTACGTGAAAGGAGGCTCTAGAATCAACGAACCAAGTGGTGTCCTGGCATGTTAAGTTGATGCTCTCATCAATGCAAATAATCATCATGTCTTCCTAAATTGTAGTAACATTTGCAGCCGGCGCTTCAACTTGCTTCTTGACTACCTTCAATCGACAATCTCTAATGAGATGTCCGGTTCTTCCACAATGAAAACAAACTCTCTTTCTCAGCATGTGGCCATGAAGTTGAACGACGTTTAGGTCCATGGCTTTTGCTCCTCCCACAATCTACTTTCTTCTTTTGTTCATGGATAACAAGTGTCCTTTCACCATAATTATAATAACCCCTCCTCCCCCCCTCCCCAAAAAAAAAAAAATCCTTGCGCCTTTACTCTTCACCCAACAATCTGTCCTTCACTAACTCCACGGTCAATGCTCCATCTGGTGTAGAATTGCACACTAAGGTGTCCCATTTTTTTATCTTAAAACCCATTAGGAAGTGTGCATGCAATTTCGGAATGATCAAACTCTCCATCGCATTGAATTGATTCACTAGATTTCCCATAGTGCCTATGTATTCAGAGACCCTTATTCCATCTTTGTACTCCATATTATTAAGCTTGCTATGTTTTGAGATGTATTCCTTACGTATGTCCGCTTTAGATTTCCCCACAAATCATAAGCGTAGTCTTCTTGGATGAAATTTTCAACGATGCTTTGATCAAGCCACCTTCTAATGATGCCAACACATACTTTGTTGAGGAAAGTCTACTCATCCTCCTCCTCCTCCTCTTCTTCTACTGCTAGTATTGGGGCTTTTAAGGAGTCTTCATCTTCCTTTCCAGCTTTTGTCAATTTAGAAGCTGATGCCAGAGTAAAGATGATCCTCCATCTTGCACCTTCATGTTACATAATTTGTAGCCGTGAGCATGATCATGTTGACCTTATCTTCCGACATCTTTTACAACCTTAGCTTTGATACCACTTTATTGTAAATCAAGTCGAATTGCAGTCAATCGCAAAGGAATTCTAACTGTCAAAATCGCACAATATGTGGCCGTATTTTCTCTTTGTAGAAGAACATAAATAATACAGCAAATAAGAGAGAAGAAGAACGATACACCAAAAGTTTTTATGTGGAAAACCCAAGATGGTAGTATCACGGGACGCTAATCCTGGAACTGCTCCACCATAATTAAAGGATTACAATTAACACTCAAACTATGTTTCTCTCACAATAAATCTTTACAACTATCACAAAACACATCCTCTGTTGATGAACTCTCAAGATCTCCCGTGTTTACACACCCTCACTTAAAAAACTCTCAAGAACTCTTATGTTTACCCACGTTGCTGAAGACTCTTATAATCTATATGGAGTATTTTTCTAGTGTATTCAGAAATCTCCATCAAAGCCCTTCTGTTTATAGTGGTAGACCTCCACCCAAGTTAGAAATCCTACATAATTGATTGACAATCAACTCCTTACTAGAAATCTCCCTGATTGATTGGAATTCATTTGATTTGGGCAATCACCAGAATTGATTTTTTCTTAGTATTCTTCCTAAATAAGACTCCTTATTTAGATTTCTTTTCAACGTCCTACCATAATAGTACTCCATCCTATTAGGTGTTCTTGATGAGCAATTATTGGGATATTTCAAATCGACTCCCAAACATGTTACGCTGCTCCAACAAAAGATTAGTGTCATCTCTTATTGAACTCACACAGAAATTGTTCCCAGCAATGTTACTCTTCCAGCATCGTGTAGATTGATATTTTAAGAATTTATAACATGACCAACGAGATGAGCAACATTTTTGTTAAATTCCATAGACTATTCAATTGAAAATCCCGGTGGTCTTTCTCGCTTATTACTAGCCTCTTGGTTCGAGTGGCCACACTTTCGTGTTCTCTGGTACTTAATGATGTTCATTTTGTTGAAAAATTGTATTGTCTATCAAATTGTTCTTGCTTCAGACTAAGTATATGGTATACCAACAGCGATCATCACATAATTAAAATATTTGCAAGATTTCAAAAACTTGTCGGTATCAGTCTTTGTAGAAAGACTGACACTGACATCATTTAACACACACTGATGAACTTAATTATGTCTTCAACGGAAACCAAACGACCTTCTGTACATGATAAATGGCATCAACGCCAGCCGACCTTAAATTAAACAACTGCATAGTTGTATACTTCAAAATTTAGCCCAGTTGAATTCTACATCCTAATAAGCCAATTTGTTTGCTATCTCTTTGTTTTTTGGCCGCTAGAGCTGAATGTTATTAAATTAATATATTTGAATTTGACTATTTCTCCCGACAGACCTTGAGTCAAAGTCCATTTTACAACCTTTGTCCTCCGGAACAAGCCTAATATTTGATAGGTAACATTGATGAAGTTTCGTGTAATAGACTCTCATTGAGATCGAGACGTTTGAATGAGATTCACAAATTGCGAGTCTCCGTATCTCTAGCATCATCCGTACTCGTTGATGCGCACGTATGCATACTAAGGTTAAGTCCAAATCTTCTCTAGGACTGCACAAACCTCGATTTAATACACCCAGTTGAGATATCAACTATAATTAGTCGGAATCAATTAAGGAGAATATAAAAAGTCTCTTAAATATATCTCTAACACACCCAACGTCTTCTTCACACCATAAGTGAATTAAGATAATACCATGGTTTTCTATAGAAAGTGATATCTACATTCTAATTATATAAAGCTCGTCTTACCAAGTTGGGAGGACCAATACTGTCCTTCGTATCGCTTCCTATGGCAAGCCGTTCCTTTCTTTACATTCGTCCCACTCAAACCAATCACAACTGAATTTTCAACGTAAAATTGGATGCTCTGCTTTTGAGACCATTTCAAATAGAAAAAATTACCAAAAAGTCATAAATTTATTGCACTTTTATCAATTTAATCTTAATTGTACAAATTGAGTTCTAAATATTTTCATATTTTACCAATTGAGTTCATTCTGTCAATTTTGGCCGGAAATCACCGACGTTGATAATTTTTAGTATAATTATTTAAATATTTTCTTGAATTTATTTACTTTTTCTTTTCTTTTTCTTTCTTTATTTTCCTTCCCCTCTTCCTCCTCTACTTAGTCCCATGGCATTGGCGATGGTTGACGACCGACCAAAGGTGAGGGCTGGCGAGGCTCGCCCTTGCCAATGCTGGCCCTCACCTCTGGCCAACAAGAGTGAACTTTGCCAAAGGCCAGTAACGTCGACCTCATTGGCCCTACTTCTTGCTAATTGCCAAGGCCCATCAACTAGCTAGACAAGGAGGAAGGGAAGGAAAAATAAATAAATAAATAAAGGAAAAAGAAAATAAAAAATTCGAAATATATTAAAATATTATTTAAAAATGTAGCCAGTGCCTACCATGCCATGTAGGATGACCGACATCCATATCAACGATTTTTTGTCAAAATTGGCTAGATAAACTTAATTAGCAAAACATGAAAATATTTATGACTCAATTGGCATAATTAAAAAGTTTTTGACTAAATTAATAAAAGTATAATAGGTTTAAGACTCTTTGGGCAACTTTCTTATTCCAAATCCGAATTCATAGCTGTTGGTCTAAGAATTGATGATTGTTGTTGACTTCGTCCGAGGCCAACGAGAAATTTTCTGCCCGTGAACTATCGAATTAAGTTTGACGCAAGTAAAAAGTGAATTTCTTCCGTAGTCTTATCAAGAAATGAGCGAATCGCGAATCGGATCATAATCATCTCGCTCTTTATATGTTCTCGATTAAGAGGAAAGGCAATGACCGTGAACGAATTTGGCAGATTTTGATTTCGTCAATAAAAGATATAGTGGGTTTAGTTTGAAAGCAAGTCTGCTGATCCATCGCCATAAATATATCAATCTTTAGATAATTTGGGAAATGCCAAAATATCTCACGCTTAAAATTCATCTCAGAGAATTGCATGTGAAATTTTTGGTCACCCTCCATCTCATAGTTAACTTCTGAATTCTGTTTTCTGACTTTAATACATTTATCAATCAAAGAACAATTCTCTACAGTGCAATTTTGCAAACCGATTCAGGCCACATCCAACTGCTCGGACTTAAATTATAGGAGAAGGCTGAATCGTAATGGATGAATCATGAATGAAATCAAAGCTCAAGTCAATTCAATTACCTCCCAATGGAGGTTTTAACCATTGATATGAGTTTAAACAAAAAATATGCTTTGAACGCCTCTTTTTCATTTTTAGGTCATGATTTTACAAGTCATGGAAGAGATAAGCATCACACACCGCCAATCAAAATCAAATTAAAAATTACGCCGCCTGAAATTTTCAAAATTCTATGAAGAAGGAGTGACCAAATGTAAAACTTAAAACTTACGTTCCAACTAACTTTGACTAAGACTATTAGGCGATGCTATTTTTGGGTCAAAACGTCCGCCAGGGTCGACGAGAGGAAAGCTGTTTAAAATGGCCTGGACTGCAGCAAAAACAACTCCAGTTCTTGTCCGCCCATCGGAAGGGGCACCTCTCTAGATAAATTCCTCTCGAGACGAGAGAAGAGAACTAATGATAGGAATGAAAAATGAACCAAGAAATGTAAGGGCCCTTGGACCACAGAATTTCAGAGCGGCTTGGCACTCGGCACTCGCCATATCGCTATATCAAAGAGATTACATAACGAAGTCTAATAAATACTTTCGTTAACATTCACTTCAGTAAGATCAATACTGTTGCAGGTTTTGCAAGACCACGTACTCTATATGGTGCATCCAATTCGACCCATCTGGGCATCCATCGTTTTCCAAGGTTGTAGAGACGTGGGACTTGCTTGAATGAACCGTGCCTGCAGCTATACAGCATGACACAAGTCCTTAGTTATATGTTCTTTCCTATGGCGTCCATGTTGTCTGTTAGCCAAGTCAAGATCTGTTGAAGATGTTGAGGAAATTTCTCAAATTGATTTTGAAGATTGACAAAACTTATTTGGAGTAAATACTTTGATTCAAATGATAAGTATTTTTCCGGTAGAAAGTCTAATGGGATGTGATCAGAGTTATCAATCGGAATCGGAATCACTTAATTATTTCCTTTCTTATGTGCTTTGTCAAACGATTAGGAAGAAAATAATATCCTCATGCAACAGCTAGTAGCGATTGGTTGGATTTCCTGCCTTATAAATAAGGTAGGAATGAGCTTTCTTTCTATGCCATTAGATTATGGAAAGAATCCTTGGATGTTTTATGAGGTTTTCCTATTTTACGTCTAACAAAAGGAAAGGATCCATTTACGTGGATACCAAAAAGGAATGAGTTTATTGCAAGCAGTTGTACAAAGAAAGCTTGATTGCGATTTATACAAATCATGATGCAACCAACGAAGCATCTCAAGTGAGAATTTTTTTAAAGGGAAGGTATATTCTGCACATGCTATTGGGATATGAATTGGTAATATTTGTTGCCATATTTATAAGATCTTGCAGAGATTTAATACATATATCATCTACATTCCATTTGTGAAATATGTTGATTTTATATTGATATTTAGATGCATTTGGGATTTATGTTGAAGGAAGAAATTTTTTTCATCTCGAAAGATATTATTGCGTATTTTCATATATTTGGATACACTTGCTATATTTTACAAGTTATCTTATAATTGGCAAGATTGATCCGCGAATCAAAGCAAGGTACGTACGTGACATTCTCTATATTTTGTAAATATTGTTATCTCTTTTACAAGAAATTACAGGTGGCAAAGGAATCTTTTCATATGAAGTTTGGAAAGTTTGATCTGAAAAATTGCGACGATTTCGCAGAATTTTCGAAGGATCGAAAATTCTCCTCTTTGCGCAAAATTTGTGCAAATTATTGAAGAAGGAAAAAGTGGATGCAGAAGAAGGAGAAAATCGCAATCATTTCCAAAAAAACAAAAAGGGCATCAAATTAAGGGGAGCATAAATCAAGTGTGATTAAGTCAATTTGATTTTTGTCTCCTCTCAATTATGGAAGAAAAGGTAACGTATGTTTGAACTTGATAAGTTCTACATGATCCGGTTAGTATATTTCCTATTTACACGTACTTTTTTATCACTATAAATCTCATATTTCCATTATTTTTTTATTATGACAAAAAGGTATGTGCAATTTTTATATTGCATATGTGATCATTGATATATATATAGATGTCTATGGTATTTGATTCTACAAGAACATGAGCTATATTGCATATATTTTATGTTCATGGTAGCATCTATAAGGTATTGTTTCGGAAAATTACGTTTCATGCCAAATATGTTTTCAAGATTGTGTGTGAAGATGCATAATCTTTGTGATATTCCTTCCATTATTATTGTTTCTATTGTGATGCTGACAAAAAAGGGGAGAAAATGCAGGTAAAGCATAACGCTAAATGTAACATGAAGATTTTGAAGATCTTTCATGATCTTGCTTTGCTTAGACAGAGCTATATAAAAACAAGAAGTTTTCTTGAATTTATTCTTATCTTGAACTTTCTTAATCAGAGTTTCTTTACAAATCTTATTCACTCTTATTAGCTTGATATTCTATAAGGAGTTTGTAATTATCTTTACTATATCAACAAAAATTCTTATAGAATTCACATTGTGCCTTATCTAAAATCATGCTTTCAATAGAGTTATTTGATTATCAAATTTTCTCAAAATCTTTTGTTAAGTTTTGCTTAGAAAGTTTTGTCATCATAAGAAAGGGAGCCTATTTTTTAGGTGGAAAGTCTGATGAGATGAGATGTGATCAGACGTTATCAATCAGTATTGGAATTGCTTAATTATTTCCTTTCTTATGTGCTCTGTCAAACGGCTAGGAAGAAGATAATATCCTCGTGCAACAGCTAGTAGTGATTGGTTAGATTTTCTACCTTATATATAAGGAGTTCTAAAGGAAAGTGTGTCTTGAAGATTTGGATTTCTTGGAACATTAGACTTGAGGCGAAACATTCTTTCCACGTTGAAACACTTGGAAACCCCATCTGTTGTATGGGCGGCAAAAGTTATAAGAAGCATCAACCTCGATCTTGAAGCAATCGGACCTTCTTAACCAGATTTAGGACCAACGGGTAGATTGGTTGGATAAGTCCTCCTGAAGATATAACCAATGGGTAGATTGGTTGGAAGGAGTTTAAGAGGAGGTTTCGAAACGGAAGGAAACAGAATTCACATTCACAAGAATTAAAACTTTTAATTTCAAAGTTTGAAGAGTGTTTGTGATATTATACATTCGTCTTTGTAAGCATCATTATGTAACCATTTAGAAGTTGATACACACGAGCTTAAGTATTTAGAGCTCAAATCTTGTAACCTCTGATTAGTTCTTATTAGTGGATTCTACGCAGAAAAGTAGACGCAAGCTTGCAAAACCCGAACTACTATAAATTTTTATATGCAATTCTTTATCTCTTACTCTTTTTATTTATTATGATAAAATTGTATACTGATAAGATCTGACCACTTCATCAGAAGTTGTTTCACTACAATATTTATTTAATTTTTTTCATTTTCGCATAATTACTTATTCACTCTCTTTCTCTCTAGACAATAGATCTGGCCATAATAGAAGAGGCACCGGCTCTCTCTCAAATCATCCCGCAAACTGTCGAGCAACTTGCCAACTTGCCAAGACTTTTACGCCCCTCTAGAATTCTCTGAAGAAATATCGGCCAGTGCAAGGTGGCAAGCACTAAATGCTTGAAGACCACGGACTTCCCATCCCTACCAATAGGCAGCCTCGCCTTCCCAATTAGTGTGCGTGTGGGTAGAGAAAAACAATTTAGAGGGTTGATAGTAGAGGAAGAGTAGAAAGGATTCTCCTACGTGTGAGGTCCACAAACAAAGCAGGGGGCTCAAGTGACGTTGCTAATTTTTTTTTTTTCAGAATATATGATTACCCATGTTCTCGGCACTAGCCGTCGCCCAAGCTCGTCTTTGGCTGGGAATGTTTCGGCTCGGGACAAATGGTATTAAAGCGGGTTTTGCAAACAATAAGGGCAGATACCAAGAAGAAATTTATTGTCATGTTTTCAACAAGAGAGAAACCTTCCTTAATTTGCTAACATCAAGAGAAGCTAGCGAAAAGAGGTGTTGTCGAGGTAGCGTGATTGGCTTTGAATGTCACACTTTTCAGGAAGAGCACAAGTAACTAGAGATTCACAAACAATTTTGATTGAAGGAAAACGATGGATGTTATAAGGTAGTCTTCCATCGACCTCCCATTTCTAAGGTGACAGAGACGTTGTAAGGCAGCCTCCAACTCTTGCCTATACCACCTAACCTTCACTTCTCCACCGGTATCACCGAGGTATTTTGAAAGAATACATAGTCGTCATCAGTGTTCATCAATAGCGAGGGGCAGGAGTCGGGAGAAACCGTGATTTAGGCAGGAAACACAGATACCAACGTGGTAATATGTATGGTAAAATGGGACCTGAATCTCCTTGGACATCTACTTTTCGCACCTTCAGCTCAAAATTAAGTCATTTGTAGATCATGTATATACGGGAAAGACATGCATTTCTCCTAAGGTGTACGAGAAAATATTGGGTACAATAATTGTGCCCAATTAGGGGGGTGCAAAAAGAAAGAGTCCATCCGTTGATCGACACGTGTCTAGAAGGTCCACATCTCAGATTTTTCAAAAATTCTTTTCTCAATCATTTTCTTTCTCCCATAAACACCCTACGTCTCTCTCCTTCGTCGCTCTCTCCATCTCTTTCCTTTAGGAACAGAGGCAGAGATCTTGGCGTTTATGGAAGCCGGTCTTTCCTTCACCAAGATCTTGGCCTCCGTCAACCGGCCGGCAACGGAGTAGTCGATGGAGGCCGAGATCTTTGTGCGGGGGAGAAAGGTGACGGGGGGTGGTGGAGGTCGAGGATCTCGCCGCGGAGCTTGTCAGGCTTCGCATTGATGAGGGCCAGCTCGTCGGCGAGGTCCTAGGTAAGGATGGTCTAGGCGATAGCTCCGCCGACCCGGACGACGGCGATCTTGGTGTGGCGCTTGGAGGGCGATGGCTGGGGATGTTCTGGATCGGCTTGGAGAAGGCTTGGGTTAGGTCCAAGCCACCGGGGATGAGGTAGGAAGCTGACGAAGCTTTGTGCATCTGCGGCAGTGTTTTGAATTTGAGGGTCGAGAGAGAGAGAGAGAGAGAGAGGATGAGTGAAGACGGAGGAAGAAGAAGAAAGAGGGACGGGGTGTTTATGGAAGTTAAAAGACAAGTGAAAAAGTTATTTTAAAAAAATCTGAATTGGGCGCAGAGGCTGGACTCGTTTTCTATTTTTTGTTGACCGGGCACAGCTATTATGCCCAAACAGCTGTGCGTTGACTATAAGTCAACAAAAGGGAACAAAAGTCACCATGACGCGGGCCGTAGTCTTCTCAAACTGCTTTCGCTTTTCCAAACTCATCTCCCATCTTCCGTTTCTCATCTTGCACTCCAGTGATTCATCCCTCAACAATCCATCTTTTTGAGCCTGCTATCTGTTTTCTGAAGCGACGACAACAACCGCACTCCATCCAACCGAGCAGGAACTTGTTTTTCCACCAGAATGACTGCACATCTTCAGATATGTGCCATGTTCTTGGTCTTGCTGATTGAGATCACTCGATCGCGAGGCAATGATGACTTGTACTCGAATTGCAGCAACGTATTCAACTGCGGGAACATCCAAGGCGTCGGCTACCCTTTTTGGGGCAGGAACCGATCCAAGAGTTGCGGCTACCCGGCGCTACGACTTGATTGCGAGAACAACACTGCCAGTATCACGATATCCAATGTCAAATACAAGGTTCTTGATTTCTACCCCGACACCGACGTACTACAGATCGCCCGGGAAGATTTCTCCGCTGGAATCTGTTCCCCTGACTTCACTAACACCACTCTCGACCCTGCGCTCTTCAGCATCCTCAACGGCTACATCAACTCCACATTCATCTACGGTTGTGCATCTAAGCCGACAGGGAATGTTTCGAGCAACTTCTCGTGCACCATAAGTGGTATTGCTAATAGAGACAGTTATGTGGTTCCCGAGGCTGTTGGGCCGGGAAGATGTTTGGGGAGCGCGGTGGTCCCCGTCTCTCAGACCCTACCGTCCCAGTTGGGAAAAAGCTGGGCGAGCGTGGAGAAGATATTGCAGCAAGGATTCGAGGTCAAGTTAGGTGTGGATACTGCAGCGTGTAAAGAGTGCGCTCCAGGAGTCTGCAGTTACGATCTCTCAACGAATAAAACGGTTTGTCATTGTGCGGATGGATCCTCGGGGTTGGCAACGTGTGTGCCGTCTGCCGCCGGAGGGCCTCAAGGGCAGCCTGGTTCAAAAGGTATGTCTTTCTGCAAATTAATTTCTGATTATTCAATTGACAAGAAATTAAGAAATTAAGGGAATGAAAAATCCCCCTGGTTAACTCAACGATTATCAGGCTGAACATCACTTTGCATTTTGACTAAAGTGAAAATTGCACCAGTAGCCCTTCCAATATTGGCCTGACTCCTGAGTATGTTAAACATGACTATAGCAGAGTTGTTGGTACCATGACTATTCTGATAAACAAGCCATTTTGCATTCGGTCCAAATATTAGTCATTGAATCATCCTGTGTATGAGGAACGAATTGGAGCTGTAATGGTTTTAGGGGAGAATTATATACTCCTCTGCCTAATATCTTTATTTGTTTTGATGCTTCTAGTACAAAATTCATGTAGAGTGACATTTTCAGTAATGCATCTCGGAGGTAGTTTAAGGTGAGGCAGAGCTAGTTTAAGGTGAGGCAGACTTTGCACCTTCTTTTCTTTATTCTTCCTTTGTTGTAGAGGCACGATGAGTTCGTCAGGCAACATGACTGCCTGCTCTCTCAGAGCATGTTAATCTGCTCACTGAGATGGGATTGAATGTTACTATTTTCCTAATCAATGTTTCTGCTTAGAGCTTCTTACCAGACCTGACAGTTTTCTATTACACAAGCATGAAGGGAACTTTTAGTACTTTCAGTACCGTTGTTGGCCATTTACCTCATGCAGCCAAGTTAAAATTGCCAAGACTGATATGAGGAACTGTGATAAGGACCATATCTTGAGTTTCACCATACAGATAATTGAATATTCTGCCTGTGATCCATTATAATCTGGAGGTGGAAAAAAAGTAAGAAGGCTTAGCAAAGCTTGCTTAATCAAACTTGTGGATGGCCAATGCTCCGCAAAGTCCAATAGGAGCTTTCAGTGGACCGAGAACCACCAAGCACCAATAGCTTCCTAACCTGTTCGTTCCCATTCCGCTAAATTTCTCATGCGGAAATTCTTCTTTACTTTGAGCTCTATGAATTAGGTCATTCCAGAGAAACCATTCCTTGAATGTACTGGTTGCTCTAGCATAGCTAAGCAAGTCATTACCAGAACTGAAGTGGCCAGTAGTTGTGCAACTCTCAGTGTTATGTAGAAAATACAGGACATTTTAGATCATCAACCTCCTACCTTTATTAAAATCTCAGTGCCATGCCTCACTTCATGGGCATAAATTGACTCAGTCCATTATATGACTTTATCCTTTAATAGTCCTCTTCAGTTTTCTGATGCTGTGCAGTGGCCTGATTTCTTGAGAAAGCATCATTTAGCTCCATATTCCAATCCATGGTTCATGTGGAAACTCTTCTTCACTTTGAGCTGTATGAAATAAGTCATTCTGAACAAGGCAATTTGTGGAACATACAGGGTTGTTGCAAGCATAACTGATGCTATTGCCATTACAGCATTACTCTGTCGAGGACAAAAGAGCTAAAATTGCTATAGCTATATGCCTTAGGCCATGACCTTGCAGTTGAATGTTTTGCCGCACTGCGCCAAAAATGTTAGAATCTTGTCCATCTGAGATCTATGAAACTGTTGATGACCATTGTTCCCCTCTTTTTTTAGGGCATCATCACTTAATTCAAAAAAGGCTTGAAATGGCAATCATTGCTAAAACAAATAGTGTGTTTTAGGTACCCCATGCACACGTTCTAGCTAGCAATGGAGATGAATGCCATAAGAGAAGAGGCGACCAAGTGAGAATAAACGTACCTCCCCTTTTCAACGCCCTTGTCATATTTTGTGCTTGCTGAGATGATCATACCGAACTCAGAAGCCCTTTAATTGGTAATCATTAACTCTCACCAAATTACCAAACTCAGTAGCGCTTTTGCTTGTCAAAAACCTGGCTAGACTCGAACTTGTAAATAAATTGATAAAGAGAGACCAGGTCAGACCAAGTCGCACATATTCAAATTGACCGGCAGCGGCATCTAAGAATTTTCATACCAAAGGTTCTCTTTGAACAATTTCTCTTCTTTACCAAAATCCACCAACTTCTATCATCAATTCCTAGTCAAGTTTGGAAATCATTTTACTTTTCCTTCTCTTCCTTTTTCAATGTGTTAAGTCCAAACTAATTTTCTCTCCTCCTGATTTCATCTCCCAAAAGAGATGCATCACCATCACCATGCTCTGTGGCATCTCTCCAGATGCGTTTTATCAGAATCCGGATCCCAATCTTAGCTTCAACGTCATATGGTGTCAGCCTGCAGAACATCACTTACCCCTTCTGGGGGTTGAATTGTGCCTCACGTGGCAGCTTGGCCAAGTTTGAGCTGACTTGTCAGGACAACAAGACAGCGCAGATCACCATATTGAACCGAGCCCATCAGGTTCTCTGGGTTGCTAACACCTTCTAAATGAAGTTCACTAGAACAGACTATTGTAACACGATCTGCACAACATATTTCTATGTACCACCCAGAAATCATCAGCCCTTTCTCCTGCATCACACATTCACGTGACCAGTAACCTGACTCTGTAGTACAGCTGCCAGGTAGGCCTAACTGAAGCCTCACTGGCTGTGAACGGCCAGTTTAACCGGTCCATCAATGACACCAGCGTGATGGAATACCTTTCGATAAGGAAAGTTAGCAATATCACGAGTTACTCTTGTGTCGACCTCACGTCCTTTATTGGCTACTTTGGCACGTGCAATAAGAGCATGGTACTGGCCGTGAACCAACCAACAATTTAGCAGATAGAGTCTAATCTGACCAATATAAGAGTAATAGCAGCCCATGAGGCTTTGGTCTGATGTGGACGGTGGGTGATAATTGCAACAGTCTCTAGACTCAGGCGGGCAGTGCAGACAGGATACAAAGTCTAGCAATTTTGTGTGCTATTGTCAAGATAAGTCCTACTCAATACATGCTCAGCTATGTCATGTTCTAAGTCTTCATTGGGTCATTAGTTTGATCTCCAGCTGAGAAATTCGTTAGGTCACTGGAAGTGAAAGCCTGGACTTTGAAATGCTCAATGACGTTCATAATGCTGCGCCATGGCTGCAGCTGGCCATGGGCGAATAGATTATGTGGAAATTATGATCAACCATGATGAAAATTATGAATATCCTGGAAAGTCAATGTTATACATAGGTCCATTCTCACTGTTTGATTTATTTATAATGTTAGAATAAACTGTACTGATGAGTCATAAGATGATCAGTATGGTTTTAGGCCGACGAGTCTGAGAAGGCTCCATTGTGACCAAACCTTTTGTAAGTCATCTTAATCCATGAAAAACCTTCAGACTGCAAAAAATATATACTAACAAGTAAGACGGCTAGTAGATTTTCTATCATTGGGTCTTTATACTCTCAAGAAATTGAATCCGCCATTCAGTTGTCCCTATCTGTTGCCAATGCCTCTTATTTTATTGAACTAAGTGTTTGAAACATGCGTAGGACATAATTAAGCTTTTTACTGAAGCACTAAAATAGATTCACAAAATATTTTAGACATAATTTGCATCAGATTTGGAAATAATAGATATTCCTTTTCAGGATTCCACGGGTGGGGTGAAATCTTCTCAGGTAAACATCTCTTTGCTATCACTAAATTTGTATCTCTTGCTTTGGCAAATCACTAAAATCTTTGGAGTGATTGAAAATGACAGCCGGAGTTCTTGCTATTGGTGTTTCCATATCTGCAATTGGCACCATTTTCATCTTCAAGAATACAAATGGAATCTTCTCGTGGAAGCTTCTACTCTTCAAGAAAGAGAAAGATCACGATGTTGAGAAATTGATGGGGATCCATGGATCTCTTGTTCCAAAAAGATACCGATATATTGATTTGAAGAAAATGACAAACTCATTTTCAGAAAAACTTGGTCAAGGAGGATTCGGTGTAGTGTACAAAGGGAAGATTGGAGATGGTTGTCCTGTGGCAGTGAAAATTTTGACAGAGTCAAAAAGTAGCCCAGAAGAATTTATCAATGAAGTGGTGAGCATTACTAGAACTTCTCATGTTAATGTAATCACTCTTTTAGGTTTTTGTTTCGAGGGGAACAAAAGAGGTCTAATATTCGAGTACATGCCTAATGGTTCATTGGATAATTTCATATTTGCTGGAAGAGCTTTAAATATGAACAGTTCCTTGGAATGGAAGGTACTATATCAAATTGCGATTGGCATAGCTCGTGGGCTAGAGTATCTACACCGAGGCTGCAATACCAGAATCTTGCATTTTGATATAAAACCTCAAAACATCTTGCTTGATAGAGATTTTATTCCCAAGATTTCAGATTTTGGCCTTGCTAAACTTTGTCACGGGCAAGAGAGTGCTGTATCAATTCCCGGCATGAGAGGAACAATTGGGTTTATTGCACCAGAAGTTGCCTGTCGAAACTTGGGGAGAGTCTCTCACAAATCAGATGTTTATAGTTACGGAATGTTGGTTCTTCAAATGGTAGGCATTAGAAATTCCAACATCAAAGTTTCCAACAGCAGTGAAATGTACTTTCCAGAGTGGATTTATAGGAACTTAGAGGTTGGCAAACATCTAAAATTGCCGATGAATGTGACCGAGGAAGAGGAAGTGCTAGCAAGGACGATGCTTATCGTGAGTCTGTGGTGCATTCAAACCAATCCATTTGATCGACCTCCAATTGCGAAGGTGATAGAAATGTTAGAAGGAAGCTTTGAATTATTGCAAATGCCACCAAAGCCCGTGTTGTTTTCTCCAACACGACCACCGTCGCAACATGGGGAAATGACGACTTCGAATTCCAATGGGAGCCATGAGGAGGACAGAATAGTAGAGAATTCAGAGGAAAGCAATGACAAATGGCAAAGTGGTAATGCCTAACACAACTTCTCGAGGTAATTGCCATGCCTTTCTTTAGATTCAAATTCTTTTCTTAGAATTACAAAGAAAGCGGAGTGAACAGATGAGCGGATTTTCATTTGGACAATGTAGCTACTTGCAAGACAAGTAGCGAGAATGATATTAGAAGTTCAACTTAGTAAATCAAAGGCTGTTTGTAAAAGCACTGGAACCTGGAAGATCAACGTCATCTCTCATAGGACTCACACAGAAATTGTTCCCAGCGACGTCACACTTCTAGCATCATGTAGATTGATATTCTATGCATTCATGACACGATCAAAGAGATGAGCGACGTTTTCTTGAAAGTCCAAGGACTTTTCATCTGGAAATCCTGGTGGTCTTCCTCGCTTTTGCCAAGCATCAAGGTTCGAGAGGTCACACTTTCGCGTTCTCCGGTATTTAATGCTGTTCATTTTGTGGATTATTCTCAAATTTCCATTAAAAGTAAATTGTACACCAAGCCTCATGATCCGTTACACAAAGAACAATTAGCTTTCTCATTTCACCTCGTGCATTGCATCAATCACACGCACGTATAACATTAATGATAATATAACCATGTATGTCACAAAAATATCAGCAGACTTCATAATAGTGTAACAATGGACAATACATTAATCTATGATTTTTTGCAGGCTCCATATATCTCATCAATGCGCCATAATATCTCCACACTACATGCTGCATAATCACATCCTTGAATATCATATGGCATTAATCTCAATGCAGATCACATGTCAATTTTCTTTTTAATCAGGCTCTACTGATCAAATTCATTAGCTAAGGCCATTCATTTGCTATTTGATCCCCATGAATATCTTGTTGATACTATTATACATGTCTCAGATTTGTAAAATTACCTAAGCAACTCTCCCTTTAAAATAATATTGCAATTACTTCTAAATTTCGAGAGAGTCCAAATTAGGCATTTAGTTGTGAAATTAACTAAGAACTACCATCATAAACATCCTTGACATGTAATTTTGCTACCTAAAGTACGGTTTCTGGGATTGGAAGACTTCGGCTTATGAGAAGGAACATAACGAAAATTGTTGTGGCATTGAATTATTTGTGAGAATCTACATCTCTCTTGCCTAAAGGAGATGCAGATATTCCAAGGTGAAGAAAATGACCAACTCACTTTCAGAAAAACCTCGGTCAAGGAGAATATGGTCAGGTCTACAAGGGAAGTTAACCGATCTCCGTCTTGTGGCAGTGAAATTTTTTAGGAACTTGGAAGCTAATGGAGAAGGAAGTTGCAAGAATAAGTAGAACAGCCCGTGTGAATTTCATCACTCTTTAGGTTGTTGCTTTGAGAGGCATAAAAGAGCTTTGATCTACGATTTCGTGCCCAATAGATCTTTGGTTAAGTATGCCCTTCGGAAAAGACCGAAGTGCAATTGTTCCTTGGGATGGAAAGTTTCTCCATCAAATTGCACTTGGCATCGCTCCAGAGGTAGAGAACACCCGTCAAGCTGCCACACGAGAATTTTTGCCCCTTGATTTCAAACCTCAGAACATTTTACTTGATCGCGATTTCATTCCAACGCTTTCGGTTTTTGGTCTCGCCAAGCTTTCCTAGGGAAACGAGAGCACGAGGTCGATGTTCAGCACGAGAGATGGTAGATGAGCTCGTGCTAATGCCACCAAATTCCTTTTTATCTTCTCCGGCGAAACCACCTTGATATTCGGAACACACCTCATTGTCGAAGTTCACCGCTAGGACTGCAAAGAAGAGGAATTTAGAATGAAGAAGTACATGGAACAAAGATTGCATTGGGTGAGGTTTAGCTAGAATAAAAAGCTTTTTAGATAGCTTTTTGCAACAAATTTGTGACTAAGGTTCACATGAAGGATGTGAAGGACATTAGTTAGTCTATTTGTTTGGATCCGGATTTACAGCCCATTTATTTCACAGAAAATAAATAATTTGAAAAATATTTTCCTTAAAAAAAATCATTTATATCAATTAATATAATTAGTCAATGAAAAAAAAAATTATTATCATCCATAATTTATATCTAAATATTTTTTTGGACGATAAAAATAATTTTCAATCATTCATTTTTTCCAGTATAAGCGATTATTTTTAGGGAATCCAATTTTTTATTTTCTAAGAAACAAATGCATGAACTGAGATTTTCAAAGCTTAAAATATTTATCATGAATAAATTCCAATCTTAAAATGTTTATGATGAACAAATTCCAATCTCCAACCAGAGTTTGGTTGTACTAAATTGGATATGGCACTTTGTTTGGCGTAATATATTGAAATGGTAATCGTGTTCTCGCAAAAATGGGCTTAGCAGGTCTAGTGTTGTAATTTTCATGTTTCTCAGCAATGCTCTTTTACGTCAGATATATATTGATCTGAAGGCCAATCGAGCGTGACTCGTCGGTGATGGTATGATGAGCCGAAATTTCTCTTAAAGTAACAAAGCAAATTCGTTGTCGACTTAATCGTGCCCATTGGAAAGAGAAAAGAAGCTTTTTAATACAATTTGTCACGAAATAAAAGTCCGTCAAACTTGTCCAAGCCATTTCAATTCTATATTTTAGCACAAGTTGGAATAGATTGGACTTCATTCAGTTTAATATGACCAAACTTAACAAAATGCTATTTCCAATATAATAGGACCAAACTTCGATTCTAGATTGGAATTTATTCAAGATGAACATCATAAGCTTTGAATATTACAATTCATTGAATTAGAAACCAAACAGATAGACCAATTGGTATCCTTCGCATCCTTTATTTGAACCTTAGTCAAAATTTGTTGCAAAAAGCTATGTGAAATGCTTTTGATACTAGCTAAACCTCACCCAATGCAATCTTCGGTCCATATGCTTCATCCCAAATTCTAGCTTCCTCTTCTTCGTAGTCTCTATTGGTGAACTTCAACATTGAGGTGTGCTCAGAATGTGAAGGTGGTCGCGCCGGAAAAGATAGAAAGGGTTTTGGTGGCATGAACAAGAGCTCACCAACCATCCTTGTTGCATTGAATATTGATATTATTGAGTTGCGTGTGCGAGTTGTGTTAATCCCATATCAGAGAATTAATATGGCATGGAGTAGTTAATATGTCTTAATTGACCCATAACTTATTAGTTTAAGCCTTTGAGTGAAGGTTGCGTCAAATGGATATGTTGATACCGGTGGAGAAGTCAAATAGGTTTTTGTTGATATAGGCGAGAGTTCGAGGCTACCTTCCGACATCTCTATCATCTTAGAAATTGAAGGTCGATATGGATGATTAGTTTGAATGCACCATATACTCACAATGATCATCTTTCTTGCTATCTCCTCCTCGAGTGTGTTAGTCCCCCTCGATTGTAGACCTTTGCTAGCTTGAGATGCCTATATACCTACTCTGGAAAGTACATATGGCTTATGTTTGATAGTTGAGCATTAGAATTATATCTCCTACCTATTGTTTCGAGAACCAACATTCCGTAACTATAGACATTAGACTTGTGAGAGACTCCTCTGAAATTTCTAGAGATTAGTTCAAGAGTAATGTACCTTAAAGTTCCTCTTGTGCCTTACATTGATACAATACTCTCCCTCCTTTTCTACAACTTGGCAAGGCCAAAATTTGAAATTTTCGAAACAAAGTCCTAATCGAGTAAGATGTTTTTGTTAAAAGCGCACAGCAAAAGTCCAATACCTTCACTTGGGGAAATCGCCAAGAGAAAGTCTAAATCCAAGCTCATAAAAAAAATACAGTTAGACCCACCATCTATATTAAGAGCTCTACACCACATTAATACTCTGATGTGTGATTCTCTAACACAACTCACTTAGGTATGCATTCTAACAATCTCCGCCTTACGTGTGAGCTTAGCCCTTAGGTCTGCTCCTCCTTAATTCAGATATCATTTTGCATCAACTTATCTCAAGTTGAATCCCTACCGGCCCTCATTGCTACACCATAACGCCTACTTGCCCGGAAATTGCAACCATAGGCCCTAATACCCTATGGCCCCTTTTGTTACACCACAGTGCTCACCTCTGCTCCTTCTTAATTTAGATTTCCTTTTGCATCAACTTATCTCAAGTTAAATCCCTATGGGCCCACATTGATACAATATAATGTCCATCTGCCCAGAAACTACAGCCATAGGCTCTGATTGCAACCATAGGCCCTGATACCCTATGGCCCCTTTTGCTACACCACATTGTCGGAATAAGTATTGCTTTGCTGTCCATGCGAATATGCTTGATCCTGACTCGGTTTAAAGATGATTTGTTCATCCAAATTTTAGAAGTCCTACGCGTGCAGTCTACGCTGTCTTGGTCTCTGACCCTGAGTTTTTTCACAGATTGGGAATGTTCATGCATATGGAGACTCCGTTTGTTGAGAGGAAAATAAATGAGTAGTGTTTTGCGGGTCAAATGTGAATATGATTGACCCTGACTCGGTCTAAAAGATGACTTATACATCCAAAGTTTAAAAGTCTTATGCATGCAATCTTGAATGTCTTGGTCTCTGAATCTGCATCTCACCTAGAGAAAGTATTCAGTTGTGGCATACAAGTAAATAAAAAATAATAATAATAATGGATATGCTCATTAGATATCCGAAAACTTGTCGCAAAAGTGCAATTGAATTCTAAAATTTACAAATAGTGCAACTCAATTCTAAAACTTATCAAATTAGTGTAATCAAATGCTTTCGTTGACATCATAAATTTAACCAACATCAAATACTGAAATAGCAATTTTCTTTTAAGTTCTACTTCCTACATGTAAATTTTTTTTTATTCAATTCTTATTTATATAATATTGAGAAAATAAAAAATAAAACATAAAATTTTATTAAAAAACAAAATTGAAAAAAATTAAGAAGAAAAAAACGAAGAGAGAATGATAGGCCTAGACGCTTAAGTCGCCCATTGTTGAAAGGGCTGGTTGTTGCCTAGTCATTGAGGACGGCCGTCCATCCCTAGATAAGGGTGGCCAAGAGTGGCCTAACTAGGGCGAGGCCTCACTGACCCCATGCAAGGGTCGGCGACCCTCACCAAACCTCGGGCAAGGGCATCTAGATCTAGGCAACATCGGGCCTCGCATGGGGCCAATCTCATACCAAACCTCACAGTTCTATTCTTTGGCATACAAATAGGTACTTTCTCGGGAGGTCACCCATTCTAGTAATTTTCTAACATAGACTCACTTTGTCATTATGTCAAAAGGTATATTCATAATTTAATTCCAATTTTCATATATATATATATATATATATATATATATATATATAAATATCTCAAAATTGCTCTTACTCTTATTCGATGCTCAATTCGATTCATTCCTATCTGCTTCGCCATCCTAGAGGCTTGCTAGGAGCTACTCTTTGTCCAAATCCTCTCCAGCCTCGGTGACCACTGCCTACTCTCATTTGATTGGGTCATTACAATTACAACGTAATCTTTTAACGAGTTTGTCAAGGAAACTTGTTAATTAGTCAATGAAAGAAATATTACAGTCTCATTGCATTCAATGTTCATGTAATCTGGTTTTGACATTCGAATTTTTCCTCGTATGTTGTCCTTAACAAGCATCTAGAGAACAAGTTAACAAGGTCCTAATGAAATTCATCAATGTGAATTAAGGTCAAGTATCACTGTATCAGTCTTGTACATTTGCAGAAACTAGCGAATAGATGTATTATGAAGTAGCTTTGTAGCTTTGTAGAGACGGGAAATCGAAAAATAGGTTGATTACGTCGTAGGTGTTGTTTTTGTCGTACCACGTGCTATACAGAATCTGCTATGTAAATTCACTTGGTAACAGAAATATAATCCTTTTATCACCAATATGTTCTGGTTCCTAAATTGCACAAGCACCCCAAAAGTGAGCAAGATACCTCTTTGATCACATATAAAACCAAATTTCTTAATAAAAAGTCATGACACGAGCCTTTCATACAGTGTTCCACTGTTTTAGTTCATCATCCCGCAACGTAGACGTTACAGCCAATTAAAAATGTCAATAAATGCAATGTGAAATTTCAAACTTGAAACCCTAAAATTTTGCTCCGGCGAAATCGTCGCTTTAAATCAACTCTCGACAAACCTACAGCTTCGCAACATCATAAACCACCATTTCCATAAAATTCCAAAACCCAACAATTCAATAATCGAACTTGGCTGTTCAAATTTCCTAAACTTTCAAATTTGAAGTCATAAATCTGAAAACTACTCTGATGGAAAGAAAGAGAGGCGTGCATGCTCTCAGCCTCATTAAAAAGCTGAAGCATTCCGCTGTTCCCCTTTTGCTTTTCCTTCGTTGCATTTTCAACCATTTTCTTTTTTCCTTTTTTTATTTGACCCCCTTGACTTTTTGACTTTCAAAAAGCCCATATTTTACACTAGCAGGGCCCCACGTAGAAGTGGACCCAACCAACATTATTTTTCCAACCCATCTTTTACGTCAGCGATTCATCATCGCTCACGATTCATCTTTCTTGAGCCTGCCTATCTGCTTGCGAAAACAACGAGAACCACCGCACTCCATCCAACTGATGTCTTCCACCAGAATGAATTCGCGTCTTCTTCTGTTATACGCCGTGTTCTTGGTCTTGATGATCAGTATGACTCGATCGCAGGACAATGATGACTTGTACTCGAATTGCAGCAAACTGTTCAACTGCGGGAACATCCAAGACGTCGGCTTCCCTTTTTGGGGTGGGAGCCGATCCAACAGTTGCGGCTACCCAGCGCTGCAACTTGCTTGTGAGAATAATGCTGCCAGTATCATAATAGCCAATGTCAAATACAAGGTTCTCGGTGTCTACCCCGGCACCGAGGTCCTAGAAATCACCCGGGAAGATTTTTCCACCGGAATCTGCTCCCCTGACTTCACTAACACCACTCTCGACCCTGCGCTCTTCAGCATGGGCAACGGCTACCGCAACCACACCTTCCTCTACGGTTGTGCAAATGCGCCAAGACCAGATGACCGCATCGAGTTCTCGTGCGTCATAAGTGGTATTGCTAATACAGACTGTTATGCAGTTCCCGGGACCACAGGGCCAGGAGATTGCTCCCAGAGTGTGGTGGTCCCCGTTAATCAGACTCTATTGCCCCAGTTGGGGAATAGCTCGGGGAGTTTGGTGAAGATGGTGCAGCAAGGATTCGAGGTCAGGTTGGAAGTGGATTCTGCGGTGTGTACAGGGTGTGCTAATTCGAAAGGTGTCTGCGGTTATGACATCTCGAAGAATACAACGGCTTGTTATTGCGCAGATGGCTCATCGGGGTCAGCAACATGTGTGCCGTCTCCTGCCGGAGGACCTCAAAGGCAGGTGCCTCCGCCACAAGGGCGGGCACCTCCAGGGCAGCCTCCTCAAGGGCAACCTGATTCAAAAGGTATGCTTTGCTGCCGCAGATGGATCATCCGTTTTTCTACAAGTTAATTTCAAATTATCAATCTACTTATTCAATCTAACTTAAGACTTGTCTTCTGTCATTATTGATGTGGGCATTGTTAATTTCTTCAGAAATTGTAGGCTAACAAGAATGTAAGGAATGAAAAATACCCCTGGTTAGCTCAACGATTATCTGGCTGAACATCACTCTGCATTTTGACTAAAGTGAAAATTGCACCAGTAGTCCTCCCAATATTGGCCTGACTCCTGAGTATGTCAAACATGACTCTAGCAGAGTTGTTGGTACCATGACTATTCTGATAAACAAGCCATTTTGCATTTGGTCCAAATATTAGTCATTGAATCATCCTGTGTATGAGGAACGAATTGGAGCTGTAATGGTTTTAGGGGAGAATTATATACTCCTCTGCCTAATATCTTTATTTGTTTTGATGCTTCTCGTACAAAACTCATGTAGAGTGACATTTTCAGTAATGCATCTTGGAAGTTGTTTAAGGTGAGGCAGACTTTGCACCTTCTTTTCTTTATTATTCCTTTGTTGTAGAGGCACGATGAGTTCGTCAGGCAACATGACTGCCTGCTCTCTTAGAGCATGTTAATCTGCTCACTGAGATGGGATTGAATGTTACTATTTTCCTAATCAATGTTTCTGCTTAGAGCTTCTTACCAGACCTGACAGTTTTCTATTACACAAGCACGAAGGGAACTTTTAGTACTTTTAGTACCATCGTTGGCCATTTACCTCATGCAGCCAAGTTAAAATTGCCAAGACTGATATGAGGATCTGTGATAAGGACCTTATCTTGAATATTCTGCCTGTGATCCATTATAATCTGGAGGTGGAAAAAAAGTAAGCAGGCTTAGCAAAGCTTGCTTAATCAAACTTGTGGATGGCCAATGCCACACAAAGTCCAATAGGAGCTTTCAGTGGACCGAGAACCACCAAGTGCCAATAGCTTTTTAACCTGTTCATTCCCATTCCGCTAAATTTCTCATGCGGGAATTCTTCTTGACTTTGAGCTCTATGAATTAAGTCATTCCAGAGAAACCATTCCTCGAATGTACTGGTTGCTCTAGCATAGCTAAGCAAGTCATTACCAGAACTGAAGTGGCCAGTAGTTGTGCAACTCTCAGTGTTACGTAGAAAATACAGGACACTTTAGATCATCAACCTCCTACCTTTATTTAAAATCTCAGAGTCATGCCTCACTTCATGGGCGTAAATTGACTTAGTTCATTATATAACTTTATCCTTTAATATTCCTTTTCAGCCTTCCGATGCCGTGCAGTGGCCTGATTTCTAGAGAAAGCATCATTTAGCTCCATATTCCAATCCATGGTTCATGTGCAAACTCTTCTTCACTTTGAGCTGTGTGAAATAAGTCATTCTGAACAAGGCAAGTCGTGGAACATACGGGGTTGTTGCAAGCATATCTGATGCTATTGCCATTACAACATTACTCTGTCAAGGACAAAGGAGCTAAAATTGCTATAGCTATATGCCTTAGGCCATGATCTAGTAGTTGAATGTTTTGCCACGCTGTGCCGACAATTTTAGAATCTTGTCCATCTGAGATCTATGAAACTGTTGATGACCATTGTTCCCCCTCTCTTTTTAGTCCATCATCACTTAATTCAAAAAAGGCTTGAAATGGCAATTATTGCTAAAACAAATAGTGTATTTTAGGTACCCCATGCACGCGTTATAGCTAGCAATGGGGATGAATGCCATAGGAGAAGAGGCGACCATGTGAGGATAAACGTACCTACCCTTATCAGTTCCTGCTATCCCCTTTTCGACGCCCCCGTCGTATTTTGTGCTTGCCAATACCGAACTCGGAAGCCCTTTAATAGGTAATCATTAACTCTTACTAAAGTACTAAACTCAGTAGCGCTTTTGCTTGTCAAAAACCTGGCTGGACTCGAACTAGTAAATAAATTGATAAAGAGAGACCAGGTCAGACCAAGTCGCACATATTCAAATTGACTGGCAGCGGCATCTAAGAATTTTCATACCAAAGGTTCTCTTTGAACAATTCCTCTTCCTTCTTTACCAAAATCCTCCAACTTCTATCATCGATTCCTAGTCATGCTTGGAAATCATATTACTTTTCCTACTCTTCCTTTTTCAATTTGTTAAGTCCAAACTAATTTTCTCTCCTTCTGATTTCATCTCCCAAAAGAGATGCATCACCATCACCATGCTCTGTGGCATCTCTCCAGATGCTTTTTATCATAATCCGGATCCCAATCTTAGCTTCAACGTCATATGGTGTCAGCCTGCAGAACATCACTTACCCCTTCTGGGGGTTGAACTGCGCTTTGCGTGGCAGCTTGGCCGAGTTTGAGCTGACTTGTCAGGACAACAAGACAGCGCAGATCACCATATTGAACCGAGCTTATCAGGTTCTCTGGGTTCTTAACACCTCCTAAATGATGAAGTTCACTAGAACAGACTATTGGAACACGATCTGCACAACATATTTTTATGGACTACCCAGAAATCATCAGCCCTTTCTCCTGCATCACACATTCACGTGACCAGTAACCTGACTCCGTAGTACAGCTGCCAGGTAAGCCTAACTGAAGCCTCACTGGCTGTGAACGGCCAGTTTAACTGGTCCATCAATGACACCAACGTGATGGAATACTTTTTGATAAGGAAAGTTAGCAATATCATGAGTTACTCTTGTGTCGACCTCACGTCCATTATGGGCTACTTTGGTGCGTGCAATAAGAGCATGGTACTGGCCGTGAACCAACCAACAACGTAGCAGATAGTGTCTAATCTGACCAACATAACAGTAATATCAGCCCATGATGAGGCTTTGGTCTGATGTGGACGGTGGGTGATAACTGCAACAGTCTCTAGACACAGGCGGGTAGTGCAGACAGGATACAAAGTCTAGCAATTTTGTGTGCTATAGTTAAGATAAGTCCTACTCAATACATGCTCAGGTATGTCATGTTCTAAGTCTTCATTGGGTCATTAGTTTGACCTCCGGCTGAGAAATTCCTTAGGTCACTGGAAGTGAAAGCCTGGTCTTTGAAATGCTCAATGATGTTCATAATTCTGCGCCATGGCTGCAGCTGGCCATGGGCGAATAGATCGTGTGGAAATTATGATCAATCATGATGAAAATTATGAATATCCTGGAAAGTCAATGTTATACATAGGTCCATTCTCACTGTTTGATTTATTTATAATGTTAGAATAAACTGTGCTGATAAGCCATGAGATGATCAGTATGGTTTTAGGTCCACGAATCTGAGAAGGCTCCACTGTGACCAAACCTTTTGTAAGTCATCTTAATCCATTAAAAACCTTCAGACTGCAAAAAATATATACTAACAAGTAAGAGAGCTAGTAGATTTTCTATCAAGACCTCCAATCCAACGGCAATTGGGTCTTTATACTCTCAAGAAATTGAATCCGCCATTCAGTTGTCCCTATCTGTTGCCAATGCCTCTTATTTTATTGAACTAATTGTTTGAAACATGCGTAAGACATAATTAGGTTTTTTACTGAAGCACTAAAAGAGATTCACAAAATATTTTAGACATAATTTGCATCAGATTTGGAAATAATGGATATTCCTTTTCCAGGATTCAACGGGTGGGGTGAAATCTTCTCAGGTAAACATCTCTTTGCTATCACTAAATTTGTATCTCTTGCTTTGGTAAATCATTAATATCTTTCGAGTGATTGAAAATGACAGCCGGAGTTCTTGCTGTTGGTGTTTCCACATCTGTAATTGGCACCATTTTCATCTTCAAGATTACAAATGGAATCTTCTTATGGAAGCTTCTACTCTTCAAGAAAGAGAAAGATCACGATGTTGAGAAATTGATGGGGATCCATGGATCTCTTGTTCCAAAAAGATACCGATATATTGATTTGAAGAAAATGACAAACTCATTTTCAGAAAAACTTGGTCAAGGAGGATTCGGTGTAGTGTACAAAGGGAAGATCAGAGATGGTTGTCCTGTGGCAGTGAAAATTCTAACAAAGTCAAAAAGTAGCCCAGAAGAATTTATCAATGAAGTGGTGAGCATTACTAGAACTTCTCATGTTAATGTAATCACTCTTTTAGGTTTTTGTTTCGAGGGGAACAAAAGAGGTCTAATATTCGAGTATATGCCTAATGGTTCATTGGATAAGTTCATATCTGCTGGAAGAGCTTTAACTATGAACAGTTCCTTGGAATGGAAGATACTATATCAAATTGCAATTGGCATAGCTCGTGGGCTAGAGTATCTACACCGAGGCTGCAATACCAAAATCTTGCATTTTGATATAAAACCTCAAAACATCTTGCTTGATAGAGATTTTATTCCCAAGATTTCAGATTTTGGCCTTGCTAAACTTTGTCACGGGCAAGAGAGTGCTGTATCAATTCCCGGCATGAGAGGAACAATTGGGTTTATTGCACCAGAAGTTGCCTATCGAAACTTGGGGAGAGTCTCTCACAAATCAAATGTTTATAGTTACGGAATGTTGGTTCTTCAAATGGTAGGCATTAGAAATTCCAACATCAAAGTTTCCAACAACAGTGAAATGTACTTTCCAGAGTGGATTTATAGGAACTTAGAGGCTGACAAACATCTAAAATTGCCGATGAATGTGACCGAGGAAGAGGAAGTGCTAGCAAGGAAGATGCTTATCGTGAGTTTGTGGTGCATTCAAACCAATCCATTTGATCGACCTCCAATTGCGAAGGTGATAGAAATGTTAGAAGGAAGCTTTGAATTATTGCAAATGCCGCCGAAGCCCGTGTTGTATTCTCCAACACAGCCACCGTCGGAACATGGGGAAATGACGACTTCGAATTCCAATGGGAGCCATGAGGAGGACAGAATAGTAGAGAATTTAGAGGAAAGCAATGACAAATGGCAGAGTGGTAATGCCTGACACAACTTCTCGAGGTAATTGTCATGCCTTTCTTTAGATTCAAATTTTTTTCATAGAATTACAACGAAAACGGAGAGAACAGATAAGCGGATTTTCATTTGGACAATCTTAGCTGCTTGCAAGACCAGTAGCGAGAATGATATGAGAAGTTCAACTAAGTAGATCAAAGGCTGTTTGTAAAAACACTGGAACTTGGAAGATCAGTGTCATCTCTCATAGGACTCACACAGAAATTGTTCCCAGCGACTTCACACTTCTAACATCATATAGATTGATATTCTTTGCATTTATGACACGACCAAAGAGATGAGCGACGTTTTCGTGAAACTCCAAGGACTTTTCGTCTGAAAATCCCGGTGTTCTTCCTCGCTTTTGCCAAGCATCAAGGTTCGAGACGTCACACTTTCGCGTTCTCCGGTATTTAATGCTGTTCATTTTGTGGATTATTCTCAAATTTCCATTAAAAGTAAAATGTATGCCAAGCCTCATTATCCGTTACACAAAGAACAATTAGCTTTCTCATTTCACGTCGTGCATTGCATCAATCACATGCATGTATAACAATAATAATATAACCATGTATGTCACAAAATTATCAGCATAGACCTTCCTTCATAATAGTGTAACAATGGAAAATACATTAATCTCATGATTTTTTTTTTTTTTTGTATAATAAATCAGGCTCCATGTATCTCATCAATGCGCCATAATAACTCCACACTACATGCTGCATAATCACATCCGTGAATATCACATGGCATTAATAGCAATGCGGCTCACATGTCAATTTTCTTTTTAATCAAGCTCTACTGATCAAATTTGTTAGCTAAGGCCATTCATTTGCTATTTGATCCCCATGACTATCTTGTTGGTACTTTCTTACATGTCTCAGATTTTTAAAATTACCAAAGCAACTCACCCTTCAAAATAATATCTCAATTACTTCTAAATTTCAAGAGAGAGTCCAAATTAGGCATTTAGTTGTGAAATTAACTAAGAACTACCATTATAAACATTCCTAACATGTAATTTTGCTACCTAAAAGTACGGCTACCTAAAGTACGGTTTCTAGGATTGGAAGGCTTCGGTTTATAAGAAGAAGCATAATGAAAATAGTTGCGGCATTGAATCATTTGTGAAAATCTATAGATCTCTTGGCTAAAGGAGATGCAACTATTCCGAGGTGAAGAAAATGACCAACTCACTTTTAGAAAAACTCGGTCGAGGAGGATATGGCGAGGTCTACAAGCGAAGTTAAGCAGTCTCCGTCTTGTGGCACTAAAATTTGAACTTGGAAGCTAATGGAGAATGAAGTTGCAAGAATAAGTAGAACAGCCCGTGTGAATGTCATCGCTCTTTAGGTTGTTGCTTTGAGAGGCATAAAAGAGTCTTGATCTACGATTTCATGCCCAATGGATCTTTGGTTAAGTATGCCCGAAGACCGAAGTGCAATTGTTCCTTGGGATGGAAAGTTCTCCATCACATTGCACTTGGCATCGCTCCAGGGGTAGAGCACACCCGTCAAGCTGCCACACGCGAATTTTTGCCCTTTGATTTGAAACCTCAGAACATTTTGCTTGATCGCGATTTCATTACAACGCTTTCGGTTTTTGGTCTCGCCAAGCTTTCCTAGGGAAACGAGAGCACGAGGTCGATGTTCAGCACGAGAGATGATAGATGAGCTCGTGCTAATGCCACCAAATTCCTTTTTATCTTCTCCGGCGAAACCACCTTGATATTCGGAACACACCTCATTGTCGAAGTTCACCGCTAGGACTGCAAAGAAGAGGAATTTAGAATGAAGAAGTATATGGAACAAAGATTGCATTGGGTGAGGTTTAGCTAGTATCAAAAGCTTTTGAGATAGCTTTTTGCAACAAATTTGTGACCAAGGTTCACATGAAGAATGTGAAGGAAATCAGTTAGTCTATTTGTTTGGTTTCCAATTTACAGTCCATTTATTTCAAGGAAAATAAATAATTTGAAAAATATTTCCCTAAAAATAATCATTTATATCAATTAATATAATTAGTCAATGAAAAAGTTTCATTCATTCATTTTTTTCAAATAATATAAGTGATTATTTTTAGAGAATCCGGTTTTTTATTTTCTAAGAAACAAACGCATGAATTGTGATTTTCAAAGCTTAAAATGTTTATCATGAATAAATTCCAATCTTAAAATTTTTATGATGAACAAATTCTAATTTCTAATCGAGTCAAATTGTACTAAATTGGAAAGGGAAAAAGCCACGAAAAATCCTGAACTTTGCCCAAAGTGACACATTTACCCCAAACTTTTTTTTTTCTGATGTGAAAAATCGTGAACTTTGCCAAGCGTGACACATTTACCCCAATTTTTTTTTGTGACAAAAAAAACCCTGAACTTTTGTTATGTAACACATTTACCCCAAAATTATAGGGCATTTTGGTCTTTTCATTTTTTTTAAATTTTTTTTCTTTCTTTTTCCTTCTCTTTTCCCTCCGCCGGTGTCGGGTGAGGGCCACCCTCACCTGCATCGAGCGAGGGTGTCCCTACCATCCTCACCTGTCACTGGTGAGGGCTGCCCTCACCTGCGTCGGGTGAGGGTGTCCCTGCCCTTGCCAGATCTGGCGAGAGGTGCCCTCACTGGCGTTGGACGAGGGCCTCCCTCGCCAGATCGCCTTGCCTACGTTGGGCGAGGGCCGCCCTCGCTGGTCCCTTCGCCATGGCCAGCAGAGGAAAGAAGAAGAAGAAAAAGAAAAAAAAAAGAAAAAGGAAAAAATAGAATAAAAAGATAAAAATGCCCTTGATGGGGTAAATGTGTCACGATTTGAAAATTTTGGGGTTTTTCAAGTCACAAAAAAAAGTTTAGGGTAAATGTGTCATTTTGAGCAAAGTTCAGGGTTTTTTATGGCTTTTTCCCAATTGGAAATGGCACTTTGTTTGGCATAATATATTGACATGGTAATCGTGGCTCTATAGCTCACTCGTGAGAACGTTACAATGATCTAAAACGTACACGATTATGGTAAATCAAAAGCATGCTAAAACTGTGCATTCATTCCAACTTGTCCTAACATAGAATTGAAATAGCATGTTGTTGGCATGAATTGTCAATTAAGACTAATTGAAGAAATTGTAGGGGTGATTGATTGCTAAATTTGTATTGTATAATATCCTTAATTTGAGAATCAACAAGATTCTTAGTCTAAGTATTAGCCTATAATAGCTTTGGTGATTTGTTCTCTAAGAGAGAAAAACATATATGTTCATCAACATGGACTTCTTAAGCTTGATGGACTTTAATTTTGTGATACGTTGTATTAAAAAGTTTGTTCTTTTTTTTTTTTTTTTTGAACATTTTATTGGTTTTGATTTCATGAGGCTGATTAAGTTTGAAATATTTTTGCTCTGTTATTTTAAGAGACAAATGTTGGCTAATCATACTACCGATAACTCATGCTCAAAGGGTCTTTAGATCAATAAATGTCTAATGTAAAACCATCTTGTCGAGGTCCGTGAAAACTTATCTGGACACCACTTGACATGTTATATTCCACAAAAGTATCAAGTTTAGCCCCGCCCTCACGCCAGTGAAAATTATATCAATACACTCGACGTCTTCTTCACACCAAATGTGAACTGAAACAATGCATGAACATTGGCGGGTCCAGTTTTAATAGAATGTTATATCGTCATTCCGACAATATATAGCCATTAGTAATATGTCGTCTTCCAAAGTTGGGAGGGCCAATCCTGTGGTTTCTCATTGATTCGTTCGGCAAGATGTTCCTTTCTTTAGATCCCTTCCTCACCCAACTGCATGTTCGAGCGACAGAATTGGCTGGCTCTGTTTTTGAGACCGTTTCAACTACGGGCTTCGGAGTCCTAGGTCTAAGAATGGATGACTATTCTTGACTCCGCCCATGGCCAACTGAAAGTTATCTCCCGATGATATATTAGATTAAGCACAACGAGAGTAGGACAGTCAAAATGGTCATAGATCCATTTTTTAACCCATATTTAATAAGCTGAGTTATTATATAGGCAAATAACATTTAGTAAATAGATCCTAAGTGACTCATATATAAGTTTGAAATGGTAAAGCTAAAATAATGATCCATCTATATTTTTTGATGAACTTGGATTTAGACTTCCTCTTGGCGATTTCCCCAAGTGAAGGTATTGGGGACTTTTGCTGCACGCTTTTAACAAAAACATCCTACTCGATTAGGACTTGTTTCGAAAATTTCAAATTTTGGCCTTGCCAAGTTGCGGAAAAGGAGGGAGAGTGTTGCATCAATGTAAGGCACAATAGGAACTTTAAGGTACATTACTCTTGAACTAATCTCTAGAAATTTCAGAGGAGTCTTTCACAAGTCTAATGTCTACAATTATGGAATGTTGGTTCTTGAAATGATAGGTAGGAGAAATAATTCTAATGCTCAACTATCGAACATAAGCCATATGTACTTTTCGGAGTAGGTATATAGGCATCTCAAGCTAGCAATAATTGAGGGGGACTAACACACCCGAGGAGGAGATAGCAAGAAAGATGATCATTGTGAGGATATGGTGCATTCAAACTAATCATCCAGATCGACCTTCAATTTCTAAGATGATAGAGATGTCGGAAGGTAGCCTCGAACTCTCACCTATACCACCAACTACCTATTTGACTTCTCCACCGGTATCAACATATTCATTTGGATCAATCTTCACTCAAAAGCTTAAACTAATAAGTTATGGGTCAACTAAGACATATTAACTACTCCACGCCATATTAATTCTCTAATGTAGGATTTTTTAACACAACTCGACATGCAACTCAATAATATCAATATTCAATGCAACGAGGATGGTTGGTGAGCTCTTGCTCATGCCACCAAAACCCTTTCTATCTTTTCCGACGCGACCACTAATTCTGAGCACACCTCAATGTTGAAGCTCACCAATAGAGACTACGAAGAAGAGGAAGCTAGAATTTGGGATGAAGCATATGGACCGAAGATTGCATTGGGTGAGGTTTAGCCAGTATCAAAAGCATTTCACATAGCTTTTTGCAACAAATTTTGACTAAGGTTCAAATGAAGGATGCGAAGGATACCAATTGGTCTATCTGTTTGGTTTCTAATTCAATGAATTGTACTATTTAAAGCTTATGATGTTCATCTTGAATAAATTCCAATCTAGAATCGAAGTTTGGTCATATTAAATTGGAAATAGCATGTTGTTAAGTTTGGTCATATTAAACTGAATGAAGTCCAATCTATTCCAACTTGTGCTAAAATATAGAATTGAAATGGCATGGATAAGTTTGACGGACTTTTATTTCGTGACAAATTGTATTAAAAAGCTTATTTTCTCTTTCCAATGGGCACGATTAAGTTGACAATGAATTTGCTTTGTTACTTTAAGAGAAATGTCTGCTCATCATACCATCACCGACGAGTCACGCTCGATTGGCCTTCAGATCAATATATGTCTGACGTAAAAGAGCATTGCTGAGAAACATGAAAATTACAACACTAGACCTGCTAAGCCCATTTTTGCGAGAATAGGGTATGACTCTGGGCATGCTCACTGAGCCTTGATCTTGACAAAACTGGACACAAACACAGAAATTTTTGTAGCGTGGTTGGTGAAATGTCGAATTGATGCACTCAACATCTTATTCACACCATAAATGAACTGAAATATTGCCTTGGTCATTAGGGTCCCGTTTCCAGAGAAAAATAATATCGACATTCTGACTAAGTCAAGCCTTAATATTATATCGTCTCACCAAGTTGGGAGGACCAATCCTGTCATTTTTGGTGCTTCCTCTGGCAAGTTGTTTGTTTCTTTAGATCCGTTCCTCTCAAACCAACCCAACTGAAGTTTCGAGCGACAATATTCCCTGGTCTGCTTTTGAGAACGTTTCAAATGCGGCTTTGGAGTCATAGGTCCGAGTACTGATGACTGTTGAATTGAGTATGAGTAGAGTCAAAAGTGAAAAGTGAAAAGTGAAAAGTGAAATTTCTTCCATAATTCTACAAAGAGACGACCAATGTTTATAATAATCATCTTGCTCTTTGAATATAGGAAAGGAAGTGACCCTGAATGAGTCTCTTTGAACCAGTCACCAAGGTATCATGGAAAAGAAAGGACTCATATTGACGACAAATTTTACCAAATCAATGAATTTTCTCGCACTCTTACCCAAAAAGAGACATATCTATCTCTTTCCCACTTATCAGCGTTGTCATTTTTCGTGGACATTGACTTGCAACCGAAGCATTGCAATAAATATCTATCTGGAGTTCTTGCCCATCAGGGTCAACTCTCACAATCTGGTTATATTAATCGAACATTTGTCATCCAGTTTTATTATTAAAGTTCAAGGTCTTCATCATCCTTTTCATCCTCTTGCATCTAGACCTGATTCCTGATCCTCTCTCTCTCTCTCTCTCTCTCTCTCTCTCTCTCTCTCTCTCTCTCTGTGCACAAGCACTAGATTTGCAGGGAAAAAAGAATGCAACAGCCTCACCGTATCTTCCCTGTATTGGGCCTCGGTTTCTTGAATATATTCCTGAACCTTATCCAAGCTCCAATGTCTTTCTGTGCTGATGATCCATGGTACTTAAACTGCAGCTCCACAATTCAATGCGGCGACCTGCAAGGCGTAAGCTACCCATTCTGGGGTCTGAACCGGGCCCGTTACTGTGGCCTGTCACCCGAGTTTCAAATAACTTGTGACAAAAGTGCACCAATCATCACAATCACGAACCAAAACTTCCGAGTCCTTCGCATCAATAATGCCTTGCGGGTTCTTACTGTCGCTAGGTCAGCCTACTGGTATAACCTCTGTCCCCGGTACCTGCATAATACCTCCCAAGTGGCTCCTTTCGCTTACACTTCGGATACGGTCACTGACAACCTGACCCTCTATTACGGATGCCCGTCAATTTCTTCCATAATTCCAGGATCAATGATGGAATCTAGACATTTCACTTGCACGACTAATCAGAATAGTATTGTTGGTTATGTCTTGGTGAGGAAAGCCGGTGATCTTACCAGTGTAAACCTCACTTCCATAAAGGATTACTTTGGGGCCTGCAATGCCAGTGTTATCATTCCGGTAAACCTGTCGGCGATTCAGGACATTGAGGCAAACGTGACCCTGGACGCCCTAAAAGCAGCAATCAATCAGGGGTTTGGGATGCAGTGGCCAGATGATGACGGTTTGTGTCAAAAATGTCTCAAGTCGGGCGGGCAGTGTGGACAGGTTCAGAACTCTGGCGAATTCACCTGTTATTGCCGCGAGCGGTCCCACTCATCGAGTTGCCCAGGTATGCCCTGAATTTAATCCGCCATATTTCTGTTGAGTGTATTTACTCAAAGCATCTTACATGCTAGTTTCCCTTGGCTAAATTTATTGTATTTTAGACACCACTGTTAGTTTCATGGCTTAATAAAGGCCTTCGACAATGCACAGCACCGAGAGGTTCTGCTAATTATTTAGCTTAGCAAATCTCGTTGTGAATTTTTTTTTTTTTAATACAAATGCAATCGGTACAATAACTAGCGAAGAAATTCAAATGTCCTTCTACTGCATCGCAGGATCAAATTCCAAGGGGGGGCCCAAAATTTTGATGATAGGTAACGTTATCTTGACTAATTTCCAATTGAGAAGTTCTAGCTAGCCTAGGCAAAGTATTGACAGTTTCCATTAAATTTAAATGCAGCTTTTCTGGCCGCGCTTAGTGTCTCCATGACTACCGTCCTACTGATTTGCTTTTTTAGGAAGACTGACCTTTTCAGAAAGGAGAGGAGTGAAAATCACTGTGATGTTGACGAGTTCATGAGGAATCATGGGTCTCTTGTTCCAAGAAGATATAAGTACACCGATGTCAAGAAAATGACAAACTCCCTTTCCGTGAATGTTGGTCAAGGAGGATACGGTGTGGTTTATAAAGGAAAGCTTGAAGATGGTCGCCCCGTCGCAGTAAAATTCCTTAAGGAGTCCAAAGGTAATGGAGAAGAGTTCATCAATGAAGTCACAAGTATCAGCAGGACAGCCCACGTAAACATCGTCGCTCTTTTAGGTTTCTGCTATGAAAAGAATAGAAGAGCTTTGACATATGAGTATATGCCCAACGGGTCTCTAGACAAGTATCTTCCTAGTCAAGGAGCTTCGAGTGCAACTGGTCCTCTAGAATGGAAAATCTCATACAAAGTTGCACTGGGTGTTGCTCGAGGGCTTGAGTACCTTCACCGTGGCTGCAGCACTAGGATTTTGCATTTTGATATAAAGCCTCAAAACATCCTACTCGATCAGGACTTTGTTCCGAAAATTTCAGATTTTGGCCTTGCCAAGCTGTGCAAAGGGAGGGAGAGTGTTGTGTCAATGTTAGGCACAAGAGGAACCTTAGGGTATATTGCTCCTAAACTAATCTCTAGGAATTCGGAGGAGTCTCTCATAAGTCTGATGTCTACAGTTACGGAATGTTGGTTCTTGAAATGGTAGGTGGCAGAAATAATTCTGATGCTCAACTATCGAAGGGTAGCCAAATGTACTTCCCGGAGTTGGTATATAGGCATCTCGAGCCAGACAAAGGTCTGCAATTGAGGGGAATCAACACACCTGAGGAGGAGGAGATAGCAAGAAAGATGATCATTGTGAGTATATGGTGCATTCAAACTAATCCAGCAGATCGACCTTCGATTTCTAAGGTGATAGAGATGTTAGAAGGTAGCCTCGACCTCTTGCCTATACCACCAAAACCCTATTTGACTTCTCCACCAGTATCACCGAAACATTTCAAAACAACCACATCGTCGTCATCAGTGTTCATCAACAGCAAGGGCCAGGAGGTGGAGAAACTGTGATTTAGGTAGAAAACAGAATACCGACATGGCAACATCTATAGCAAAATAGCAACCGAATCTCCTTACGTAGCTAGCGTTCGTTTATTTAGCTTGAAATTAAAAGCAATTTGCAGATTATGTACATGGGAAAGTGCGAAGTGTTGGCCCTTAGACACATATTCAAAAAAAAATAGTATGGCGCACCTTTTCGCCGTCGGAACTCACATAACATATCCTCCACACTTGATCTTAAAAGTTTCGTCGACCACAAAATCCTCAATCGGTATGAAAAGAAATCAATGCAGCTCAAAAAACTTGATCTCAAATTGTTTGATTGTTGCAGTCTTGAGCACCTTCCAGAGTCCAAAAATGCCCACTATCCGCTGAAACCAGAAGAACTTGATGGATGCAAACACCTGTATTTTAAACTCTCTAAATGCTAATGTTGCAGAAAAACGAGCGATCAAAACAGCAAAGTAGATATATCAAGGGAATTAATTGGTCATTGGTTTGATTGATGAGACCACCATGGAAGAGTAGTTTATAAGTGCACTCGAATCACTCAAACCTTCTCTATGTTTTCCATCCATAATTAAATTTAGTAACCCATACAATATTGAGCCCTCATAATTTCTCTTAAAATAATTTCTCAATCTTTCAAAAGAATTAACACATCTTACCACAATATTTATTGGCTTCAAAACACTTGCGATTTCTTCGGGATGTCACCAAAATGCCAAAGAATTGATTGTTTTGAGCCAAAGGTCCTCTACTCTAGTGTGCTAAAATCAAAACCCACACCTATTTGGATGCAAAATAGGAAATCCCTCTTACCTGGCTTGAACTAAATCTTCTGCAATTAAGAATCCAACTCATGTAAAGTATTTCAATAGTTGCTTACTTGTTCAGACGTCAAATACACAAATCCTATTTATTTGAAATTTCTATTGGAATCATCCTTCATGGATTCAAACTTGAAACATGCTCTCAGATTAATAAAGCAGACAAACACAGTGCCATAACTTTTTTTTTAACCGCTTGACTACTATAAATTCTAACAAACATTCACTTAAATGTCAAAACTTTTTTAAAATGTTTACCTAAGTACTGAAAATTTGACGTTGTATGGCACTTGCATTAAATGTTATCAAATAGTTATGGCACTCAGACAAACTAAGAACTCGACAAACATGATGAAGAAGATAGAGATAGCGGAGAAATTGACAGACATGACGACAAAGCATCTTCATTTGGCAAAGCTTAAGCTTTGCTTGAGCTCAATTGGCATCCGTCGGGGCAATGGAAGAGTAGCATGAATGATGAGTATTGTGATGTGGTTTCAAAAGTCGAGCCAAGATAAAGAATTGTTAAATTATACCTCAAGTTTGAGCTCACGTATGAAAACCATTTCGAGTTGGATGATGTAAATCAACATTATTAACTGAATCCTCTTTTGTTGTTGAAGAATTGTTACTGTGGCATTATCTATTAATCTTAAGAAGACGCACAGTGGACATCTACTCAAGAAAGTCATGAGTTTGAATCTTCGGTGGGGTCCAAGTGAAAGTTGTTTTTGTTGACCCCTACAAAAGGAAGATTATAATGGCACACAAAAGTTAATGGATTCGTTCAATGAACAGATAATGACACAAATGGTCTTTAAATTTTAATATGGTCCCTAAACTTTAAATTTATTTAATATGGTCCATGAACTATTGTCCAATATATAATGTAATCCTGAACTTTTAATTTGTTCAATGTGATCCATGAACTTTTGGTATATGTTTAATTTAGTCCCTAAACCGTATGAAAATTTTCAATATTATCCCTGAACTTAAATAAATGGAAGAATAACATTGAACATTTTCTTATAGTTTAACATTGAAAATTTTCTTATAGTTTAGGGACTAAATTAAATATGTATCAAAATTCTAGGGATCATATTGAACAAATTAAAAGTTCACGGACTACATTAAACAATGGGCTAAAGTTTAGGACCACATTAAATAAATTCAAAGTTGAAATATCACATTGTAAATTGGGTCAAAGTTCAAAGACCATTTATGTCATTTATTCTTCAGCAAAAGTTGTAAAAGCCGTTGATTTAATTGCAAAATCCTATCATTTTTGTTAGGAGTATATAACAAAAGCCTAATACTTTTGTTTAGTGAGATCATTAGGGAAGAGCCCAAATCAAAGCCCATCAACATATCCGTTTGGACCAACCTTTAGTTAAAAACTTAAGTTAATGAATTATGAGCAAACTAGGATATATTAATTGCTCCACACTACACCGATTCTCTAATGTGGGACTTTTTTGCACAACTCCACATGCAACTTAACAATGTTAATGTGCAAGAGGAATGGTCGGTGAGCTCTTTTCTATCTTTGCCAGCGAGACCACCTTCATATTCTGAGCACACCTCATTATTGAAGTTCACTGATAGTGACTACAAAAAAGAGGAAGCTAGAATTTGGGATGAAGCACATGGAACAAAGATTGCATTGGGTGAAGCTTAGCTATTATCAAAAGCATTTTACATAGCTTTTTGCAACAAATTTTGACTAAGGTTCATATGAAGGAGGTGAAGGATATCAATTGGTCAATCTGCTTGGTTTCTAACTCAATGAATTGTAATATTCAAAGCTTAGGATGTTCATCTTGTATAAATTCCAATCTAGAATCAAAGTTTGGTCATATTAAATTGGAAATAGCATTATGTTAAATTTGTTCATATTAAAGTGAATGAATTTCAATCTATTCCAACTAGTCCTAAAATATAGAATTGAAATGGCATGGATTTCTTAAATCTGATGGCTTCTAGTTCATGATGGATTATATTAAAAAGATTCTTTCCTTTCTCTTTCCTATGGGCATGATTAAGTTGACAATGGATATGCTTTGTTACTTTAAGAGACAAAAGTCTGCTCATCATACCATCACCGATGTGTCACGCTCAATTGGCCTTCGACATGTATATGTCTGACGTGGAAGAGCAATGCTGAGGTACGCGAAAACTAATTCGGACATCATTCGACCTGCTAAGCCCGTTTTCCTGATAATAGGGGTTTGGCTTTGGGCAAGCTCTCTGAGCCTTGATCTTGATAAGACTGGACACAAACATATGAAGTTTTGCAGTATGGTTGATGAATTGTCCACTAAATACACTCAACATCCTTTTCACACCATAAATGAACTGAAACAATGCCTTGGTCATAGGGTCCCCTTTTGATAAAAAAAAAAAAATTATATCGGCTTTCTGACTATGTCAAGCCATTAACTTTATATCGTCTTACCAAGCTGGGAGGACCAATCCTGTCGTTTTTGTTGCTTCCTCTGACAGGTTGTTCGTTTCTTTAGATCCGTTCCTCTCAAACCAACCCTACTGAAGCTTTGAGCGACGAAATTGGCTGGTCCACTTTTGAGAACGTTTCCAATGCGGCTTCGGAGTCATAGGTCCGAGGACTGATTGTTGGGAAGAGCCGGGCAATAATTTACCGAGAATTAGGCCTAATTTAGGATCAATTCCTCCTTTAAAGCTAAACCGACCAAAATCAACTTAATCCCGACAACAACCAGCAATATATAATACTGAAATGATAAGGAGACAAAGCCAATGACAACACAAAGATTTAATGTGGAAACCTAACGCCGGAAAAATTATGAACCACTCAAAAACTTCCACTAATCATTAAAAATAGTAGAATACACAAAGTGCTACTCTAGTCATGCACTAGAGGCACACTAGAAGCTCAATAAAGAAAATATAATCATTTTTCCTTATCACAAAGCTAGATTAATATAAATGAAATAAGAAAGCTCTAGCCGTAATTGGAAATTTCAGAGGAGATGAGGTTCTCAAGGAACGAAACCGATCAACTCATAAGGCCTCTATCTCACAAACAACATATTCAAATTTCAGCTAATTTCATCAACGGTTGGCCTTGGAGCCGATGCCACAAAATCTCAGGCGTCTTCTTTTCCTCCGCGTGCTCTCTCTCGGTGAAGGCACTCTGTTTTTTACTTTTTTTTGGCTCTCTCTCTCTCTCTCTCTCTCTCTTTCTCTCCTCACTCTCACGTGCGCACTCACGCTCGAAGCAGCACTCGCTCATTTCTTTCTTTTTTGACTTTATGAATTTTTTTTTTCTTTTATCTAATGTCAGCTGGGCCCCACGAGAGGCGGACCCAGCCAACACTGATGAGTATTGAATTGAGAGTGACTCGTGTCGAAAGTGAATTTCTTCCATAATTCTACAAAGAAACGGCCGAATCGTATCATGGTCAACTCGCTCTTTGAGCAGACGATCGGCAATGGATGTCAGGGAATTCTCTTTGATCCAGCAATTAAGGCATTATGGAAAAGAAAGGACTCAGATTGATGACAAATTTAACCAGATATATGAATCTCTCTCTCTCTCTCTTACCCAAGCCAAGAATAGACATCCTCTCTTTCCCACTTTCCAGCTTTGTCATTTTCTGTGGACATTGGCCTGCAACCGAATATTGCAATAATATCTATCTGGGGGAGTTCTTGTCCATCAGGGTCAACTCTCACAAATTGGTTATATGACGATTTGGTTACATTAATCGAACATTTGTTATCAATTTCTACTATTGCAGACAACGTCCACAAGATTTTTGACATTCTCTTGCATCTGGACCTGAGTCCTGATCCTCCTCTCTCTCTCTCTCTCTCTCTCTCTCTCCATGCGCACTAGATTTGCAGGAAAAAGAGGAATGCATCAGCCTCTCCGTATCTTCCCTGTATTGGGCCTCGGTTTCTTGAATACATTCCTGAACCTCATCCAAGCTCCAATGTCTTTCTGTGCTGATGATCCGCGGTACTTAAACTGCAGCTCCACAATTCAATGCGGCGACCTGCAAGGCATAAGCTACCCGTTCTGGGGTCTCAACCGGGCGCGTTACTGTGGCCTGTCGCCCGAGTTTCAAATAACTTGTAACGAAAGCGCACCAATCATCACGATCACGAACCAAAACTTCCGAGTCCTTCACATCAATAACGCCTTGCGGGCTCTTACTGTCGCTAGGTCAGCCTACTGGTATAACCTCTGTCCCCATTCCCTGCATAATACCTCCCAAGTGGCTCCTTTCACTTACACTTCGGATACGGTCACTGACAACCTGACCATCTATTACGGGTGCCCATCGAAATCTTCTATAATTCTAGGATCAGTGATGGAACCTAGTCATTTCACTTGCACGACTAATCAGAGTAGTACCGCTGGTTATGTCTTGGCGAGGAAAGCCGGTGATCTCACCGATGCAAACCTCACATCCATAGAGGATTACCTTGGCACCTGCAATACCAGTGTTATCATTCCAGTAAACCAGTCGGCAATTCAGGACCTCGAGGCTAACGCGACCCTGGACGCGCTGAAAGCAGCCATCAATCAAGGGTTTGGGATGCAGTGGCTAGATGATGACGGTTTGTGTCAAAAATGTCTCAAGTCTGGGGGGCAGTGTGGACAGGTTCAGAACTCTGGCGAATTCACCTGTTATTGCCGCGACCAGTCATACTCATCGAGTTGCCCAGGTATGTCCTGAATAAAATCTGCCAAATATCTGTTGAGCGTATTTACTCAAAGCATTTTACATGCTAGTTTCTCTTTGGCTAAAATTATTTTATGTTAGACAACTGTCGGGTTCATGCCTCAATAAAGGCCTACGACAGCGCACAGCCCTGAGAGGCTCTGCTAATTATTTAGCTTAGCAAATCCCGTGGTTTTTTTTTTTTTTTTTTTTTTAACAAATGCAATCGGTACAATAACTAGCGAAGAAATTCAAATATCCTTCTACTGCATTGCAGGATCAAATTCCAAGGGGAGGCACAAAATTTTAATGATAGGTAACTTCATCTTGACTAATTTCCACTGAGAGCTCTAGCTAGCCTTCGTAGAGTATTGAATGTTTCCATTAAATTCAAATGCAGCTCTTCCAGCCGTGCTAAGCGTCTCCGTGACTATCATCGTACTGATTTGCTTCATTAGGAAGACTAAGCTTTTCAAAGAGGAGAGGACTGAAAATCACCATGATGTTGACGAGTTCATGAAGAATCATGGGTCTCTTGTTCCACGAAGATATAAGTATACCGATGTCAAAAAAATGACAAATTCCCTTGCGGAGAATCTTGGTCGAGGAGGGTACGGTGAGGTGTATAAAGGAAAGCTTAAAGATGGTCGCCCCGTTGCGGTGAAATTCCTCAAGGAGTCCAAAGGCAATGGACAAGAATTCATCAATGAAGTCACGAGTATTAGCAGAACAGCCCATGTAAATGTTGTCGCTCTTTTGGGTTTCTGCTATGAAAAGAACAGAAGAGCTTTGATATATGAGTACATGCCCAATGGGTCTCTGGACAAGCATCTACCTCGTCAAGGTACTGTGAGTAGAACTAGTCCTCTAGAATGGAAAATCTTATACCAAGTTGCGCTAGGCGTAGCTCGAGGGCTTGAGTACCTTCACCGTGGCTGCAGCACAAGGATTTTGCATCTCGATATAAAACCTCAAAACATTCTACTTGATCAGGATTTAAATCCGAAAATTTCAGATTTTGGCCTTGCCAAGCTGTGCAAAGGGGGGGAGAGTGTCGTATCAATGTTAGGCACAAGAGGAACATTCGGGTACATTGCTCCTGAAGTCTTCTCTAGGAATTTTGGAGGAGTCTCTCACAAGTCTGATGTCTACAGCTACGGAATGTTGGTTCTTGAAATGATAGGTGGGAGAGATAATTTCGATGCGCAACTATCGAACGGTAGCCATATGTACTTCCCCGAATTGGTATATAGGCACCTTGAGCCGAGCAAAGGTCTGCAATTGAGGGGGATCAACACGCCCGAGGAGGAGGAGATAGCAAGAAAGATGATCACCGTGAGTATATGGTGCATTCAAACTAATCCATCAAATCGACCTTCAATTTCTAAGGCGATAGAGATGTTGGAAGGTAGCCTTGACCTCTTGCCCATACCGCCGAAACCCTATTTGACTTCTCCACCGGTATCACCGAAACATTTTGAAACAACCACATCGTCGTCATCAGTGTTCATCAACAGCGAGGACCAGGAGGTGGAGAAACTATGATTTTAGGTAGAAAACATAATACCAACGTGGCAACATGTATAGCAAAATAGCAACCGAATTCCCTTACATAGCTAGTGTTCGCATCTTTAGCTTGAAATTAAAAGCGATTTGCAGGCCGACCGGCCACCTCCTCCCGCTCGGGAGGAGACCCTTCATTTCCCTGTACCACGCCCCTATGTTTCAAGGGGGAAGGCATCGCGGGGATCCAGGCGGGGTTACCCTAGGAATTACCCCAAGGGGTATTCCCGTGTGGCCGGGCCCCCGTGGGAGGTCCATTTTTATCGAGGGGGACCTCCTCCCTCTACCCAGACTACTTCCCGGTGATCAAGGCCTTTTTAAGGACCTGTCTAGGTCCAAATTCCCTCACATAGCTAGTGTTCACATCTTTAGCTTGAAATTAAAAGCGATTTGCAGATCATGTACGTGAGAAAGTGCAGAGTGCTGGCCATTGCACACATATTCAAAAAAAAAAAATTACTATGGTGTACATTTTTCTCCCACAAGTCAGATGTGCACAGCTAGTGGATGTTGGTTCTAGGGATGACAGGTGGAAGAAGTAACTCCAATGACCACAAGTCGGACAGTAGCAAAATGTACTTCGCCGACATGGTATATAGGCACTTAACCCAGACAAAGGTCTACAATTGGATGGTATCACCACAGAAGAGGAGGAAGATATAGCGAGAAAGATCATCATCATCAGCATATGGTGCATTCATGCAAATCCATCCGATCGTCCCTCAATTTCAAAGGCGATAGAGATGCTTGAAGGCAGCCTCGAACTCTTGCCTATGCCAGCCTCGTCTTCTCCAATAGCATCGCCAAGAAATTTTGAAATAATCTCCCCGTCAGGGACGTTCACCAATAGCTAGAGCCACCAAGGGCAAGAGCCACAAGGAGGAGAGAACTATGCATCGGTACGAAACCAATAGCAGCTTGCACCCCCATCGTACTGGGAATACGACCGTCAATTGTCATTTCCGCCAGGAAGATTAGAAATCCCTTTGTTTTGTAGGGCCAAAGCTCCGGAGCTATGGCTTCAACCCCATTTATTCTCATGCATATGTCACTTCAATCACATTGCTTCTTTGAATCTTAATTGGTAGACAGATACAATCTGAGCAATTGTGGTAATTTTTATTTTTACGTTAACCAAGCTGTTCAAAGTGGCCTCTACCGTAACAGAAACAACTCCAGATCTTGTCTGCCCATTGACACCTCTCTAGATAATTCCTCTCAAGACGAGAGGTGAAATGGACCAAGAACGTGTAATGGTCTTGGACCACATAATTCAGAGGTACTCGGCACTCGCCATATCAAAGATAACAAAGTGTAACAGATGTTATTGTCAGAATTCACTATGATGACATCACTAGTGTTACAAATTTGGCAAGACCACGTAGTTTTTGTGGTGCATCCGAACCGATTTGTCCGAGCATCGTCAATTTCCAAGGTTACTGAAATGTTGGAAGGAAGCTTTTTACCTTTTATATGGAAGAAACTAGAAATATCATCTTGGAAGGAAACCCCGAACTCTTGCAAGTACCACCTATCTCAGCCCTGTCATCTTTAACCATAAGCACCAAATCATTTTTAAGGATCATCATTATCATTAATGCTCGAAAGTAGCAACGCATACAGGAGTAAAAGGCCACAGCACAGAGGGAAAGCTAGAGTTATACGCATTGTATTCGGAAACAATGTGCATGCAAAACTACCAAGTTTACACGTATTTCCTGAAAGTGTCTTCCACAACAACAAAAACTATTAGTGGAAGAAAAACGAGGAAATTAGCAGTTGGCTGTTTCATTTTTCTAATGACCACAGATTTTTCTCTAGGTTCTCTTCGCCCAATTCAACGGCAGATCCATTAGTAAACAGGAGCTGTATCGTTCACCCGGCTGGATGCCTTGGGATAATTCGAATGACATCTGAGAGAGAGATGGTACATGAAACAGATCGACCTGATTCTGATACACAAAGGAAGTGCTACTACTTGTCGCTAGTTTCTCCACAAATGAATATGAAAGAAGCCATTACCTCACACAGAGAAAACACCACACCATAGCATGCAGTGGCTATAGCGTCACAGACCCATAGTATCAACTATCTTAACACCCATTTCAAAGGTTGGAGTTAGAGAAAGCTATTAATTCCATTTGAATAACTCTGTTTATACAGCTTGATTGACATTAGGATGTCTTTTCAATGAGAGCAAGTTCACTTAGCAATGCCACAATCACCAAGAAGGAAAAGAAACAGAGAAAAGAGAGATTCTAGTGATCGTGGGAGATATAACAAGCTCCAGTATATATATGTATTGTGAATGGTTAAAAGGGTAAATTAAAGATAAACCTGAAGGGGTCAATGCCATTTGATCACAACCTTCCAACCGCCCTTATGTTAGCAGGAGTGAATGACTTATTAACTGGCAAGTGAAGCACTAGGCTCAGAGGCTCCACTGTACTTGTAGACCCAACAATCCAACCCAGGTGATTAATCCGAAAAGCATGCCCTTCATATTCCTGAAGTCCAGAGCCGCGCATAGATCTAAATGCAATTTAACATGGAGCAAAGCGAAGTGCGGGAATTGGAAAATGAGACATAGTTGTAAATAGGATTCTTAGTTTTATTCAGTCACTTACACTTGCTTCCCCATCCACACTTCAAAATATAACAAAAATATTCAACTATAAAATGTCATTAGACCTATCAAAGCAAATGGAATCTAGATAACAATAATTTTACAGAACCCACATTAGCACTAGATTTTTTTCTTAGTTCCATCTAGGAATAATTCATGGACTTAAACAATGTACTGAGGTATATTTTGTGCCACGCAACATCTCTCATCTTTCAACCAAGAAATTGAAAAGATGGCACTTTCCTAAAGTGAAGTATTTGATTCATTACACTGAAATTTCTCTCAGATGTTCCGTAAATTCTTAATGGGTTCAAGGGGCAAAGGCTATAAAGTTAATAGTTCAGAGTGAAAAGTTGCATAAAGTGAATTGCTTGCAGAGGGGCTGCAGGCACTTTATGGTGAATCTGCCGGAATATGGCAATGTCCCTCTAGTTTAGTGTCTTAAGTGCCAAATTTTCCATGAAGTAGGAGGCTAAAGAGAAAATTTCCCCCGGATTTTGATTATTCTGAAAGTGCGCTTTAGATGGCATGTCCAATAAAAAGATGGGAAGTCCAGTGCAAATGTTAGAGCCATACCATTGTCGTTGCATGCTCACCTGGATATAATGAGTTCTGCCGTAGGAGGTCCCAAGTAACAAAATCAGGCACCATGGAGTTTGTGCAATCTGCTGCCCTCAGTTCCACTTCCACTCAAAAGAAGTCAAGCAACCAGATTGTACAAGGAATCCCAAATGATGGATGAGAACCTTCATAATTCATTTCATGCCACAAAGGAATCCTTGTGCATTTCATGTACTGAAAATCACAATAAAGCCCTTTATGATGATTTACAAACTTTTCATCATATTCTGTCTTTATTGTCCCAGCTGATCTTTCAGTTCTGCCTACAAATTTGTCCAGAAAGCATCCCATTAATTAGACTTATAAGAAGTAAAACCAGATAAATCCCATCTACGCAGAAGAAAGTCAAAATGTTGCTTTATTAAACCTTAATATGAGGCTAGCACAAGAATTGAGCAAACTATATCATTACAAACACTTCAACATTTACCAGTTTCAGTTGCAAGTCAGAGATCTTCCGTTGCTTCTGATTTGCAAAAAACTTCAGTGACTGAGAAAAAAAGAAGCTTCAACCTCAATAGATGCAGCTAAATACATGCCACCAAGAAAATGATGACATAAATCCAGAAATGAAATGGTTGGTTCAGAAAGGTGGATCTTCACTTACACCAAATCGCTGCATTTCAAGAGATCGCAGAAGTGCTTTTCTTTTTGTTAGTAGATGCTCTGTTGACAACTTTACAGGACGCTTGTAGTTTTTGCCACGGTATATGATTATACCATGGCCATCCTTCAGCTTGTCAACTGAAACTAAAATCCCACCAGTTTCTGCTTCGAGCAGTTTTGCAGTACATATGACCTGTGGATATGCCCTCTGCATAGAAATGACCTTGACCACTTCTCTATGCTTCCAGTGCTGATGCATTGCTTCAATAACACCATCAAAGACACCACGCCTTCCTGAAGACGATGTGAATGAAACGACTAAGAGGACTGAAAAGATTGGTACTGCAAGAAACTAATGATCTTCTAATCAACAGATCGTTTACAAAGATTCTGCCTCCATTTCAGTTCTAATGAACAAATGAATGAATTAGAAGCCTAGCTGTGGTGGCATGATTGCTTGACAAATCAACAGATCAGTCCAAGCATGAGACTTGCAGAAGTACTAGCATGTGATAACATTCAAACTTGAGTCATTTTTCATTTTTACTGATATATGAGGTCAAATATGGCAATCCCAGAGCAAAAGAAGAAGGGAAACTCGGATGATAATACAAGTAATCGTTTTTCTCACCCAGCACTAAACTACCGTCCATTTTCAGTCCTATCTTCCTCAAACATTCTTTTTCCTCTTCTGTCATCATCTCTTTGTCTGTGTCCTCCTTGGCAGGTCTCCATCCAGAATTCAACTTTGACAGCTGTTTCGCTGACTTGCTCATCTTACTTTTAAGCTGCACAGACACTATTCATGTTATCACAAACAGCATGCCAAAGAGAATTAAGGCAATAGCTGTGGACCTTACAATGAAAAGCTTGTGCTGCTCCTGTCGTAGCTCCTTCTTTAGTCTTTCTATTTCAGCCACCACTCTGACATTGACCTCCCCCACTTCTCTTATCTGCTCCTGAAAATCTGTTTGGATTTTTAGGAATTCTGATAGTGTTCCCATGAAGCAAGCCTTTGCCAATGGCTCATTTGCTACAGCTAATCTTTCAGACGCCTTTATTCTCGCATCTTCCTCAATAACTTGGCAGTCTCTCAGCTCCAATTCCCTCTTCACTATTGAACTTGTAAGTGTTTGAGGAAGAAAGTCCTTGCCTCGATAAAGTATAATGTAAAACTTGTTTCTTAGCAGCAAAATCCCCCCAGTGAGACACTGCAATGTTCTCCAAGATGTGACTGGAGATGTCTATCATTTATTTTAGCAGAATGCATAGTTATTTATGACTCACCTTGAGCTCATATGCCATTTGCTCATTGTTAGTGTTAGGTACACCCCACTTCACTGCAATCTTGGCTATAAGACTCTTCTCCCATAATTTCATAATTGCAGCAGCTAACCCTTGCAATTTCCTGTTTCTCCCTTCAATATGATGAAGGGACAACAACCAAAAAACCTTAAACACAGCCACCTCATGCTGGTGCACAATGCATCTAGCAAATTGCATGTTACTGGATGACTATCATCATGCATCAATTGAATGTTCATTTACCATAAAGTGTTGATGCAGCTTAAAATAACTGAAGAAGCTCTTGAAGGAACTTAGCTGGCTTACCAACATTTCAGGTGATCATATAAATTTTGAAGTGAGCAAATCAAGAGGAAAGAATATTCAATTAGATCTTCTGCCTTTCACCAACTAAACAAGACCAACTAAGAATCAACTGTCCTCTTTACAACAATATAAGACGTCCCTTGTTGAGATTTATTTCTGGAAAAACAAAAGAAGAGTTACTAGGAAGATTTTCATACCAAGGACAAAATGAGTCGGTAATGGGTGAGCAAGCTTCCTTAAATATGTTAACTCATCATCAGTGAGCTTTGGCCGTTCATTTAGGGGACTGAGTCTTAGCGGGGGACTGAAGCCAGGAACCACTTCCGGAAGCAAATCAGCATCTACAGGCAATGGCTTGTGCATCCACCAGTCAACAAAGCGAGGACCCAAGCCATCCAGCAATCTATCAGTTTCCCTCTCATACAGTGAACCATTGATTGACTCAGAACATGCTTTATAGTCTATTGAGAGGGCAGTAGACTGCCTTTGTCCATCCTCTCCTTTCATCTTCTCATCCAGAATACGTTTATTATCTTTCAACAGTGTTATAGACATGACATGTTTAGGATTAGACTGCATGCTGACGAAGGAAAGTCTTTCTTGACCATTAACTGGGATGTGGTCCTTCTCCTGAAAGACTTTATAGGGATAGTGGATTCCCCTGTATAAAACAAGAGTGTCTTTTTTCCTCCAAATAACCAAGCCGCCAGTCTTCATCTATTCACAAGAAACAATCAAGGAATCAACCAAGGGAAGCTTCCCTTCACCATACATAACTGTAAAACATAACCTAGATAAGGTAATGGCAACAATGAGAAAGGGGGTTCCAACTTTTTAAATATTTTTTGGTTTCTATCGTAACAGTCTAAACTGTATACCAGCATAAATTAAACAGAGGCATAAGGAAATTCAACTGTGCAAATTATTTCATTTGAACAGTGTCATCCCAGTTATGGCTCATGAATTACTCCACCAAAAGTTCAGCATGTGTTACTCCACCAACATTCCAGCCAAAGAAGTGAGACATGTCAGTAAGGATATGATTGACATACGAGAAGAGCAGGAGTGAGTACTTTGGTCCCTTTTTTCCTCTCTTTCTCTGTTCAAAGAGAACAAAACCAAACGCAAACACAATCCAGACAATGCCCCAGACTGTATGATTTCTAAAGCAACACCAAATTATAAATTCAAAAAAAAACATGAATATTTTATTCCATAACCACCTTGTTAGTTGATGTCAATGAGCCACTGTCTAATCACAAGGAAGAAAGGAAGCCATCAAGATTCAAGAGCAACGTATGTACTCTTGACTCATCATGTTGCCCAACCTCATGCACAAGCAAGCAGTCAGGAATATTAAGGACAAGCTCAGATATTCCAATCCCCCATTGTAACCAACAATAGCTTTAAATTTTACAAGTCACGTTCCAAAGCTTCTGATTCCGCATAACCAGAGGACCACAGCAAGATATCAAGACGATGAAATCTCATCAAGGGGGACAGGAAAGCGAAAGAACCTCGAGGATTTCTTGAGCTCTGTCCATGTTGCGGCACAGAGGGACATCGAATTTCACCATGGCGAGCTCGTTCCTCCTCCAAGTCCACTTAATCTCATCCAAAACGGCCTGGGACACTCCAATCTTCTTCACCTTCACCCACTTCCGCAGCTTCGGCGCCTCCTTCCTCAGCCTCCCCATCAACTCCTTCTCGAGGCTCAGTTTCGCCACGTCCGCCGCCTTCTCCGCCTTCGCCATCCCGAACACCGCCTTCTCGCCTTCCCTCACCCACGGCATTTTCCCGCCAAAACCCGACCCTCGTTCCCTCCGCCCTCTCCTCCGCCTTCAACGGCTCCAGACAGAGCCCGAACTCGACCTCCCCCGATTCGTCCCCACCTCCGCCCGCCTCGCCCCTCCCCGCGAGCTTCTCGATGCTCCGCACGATCATCCGCACCGCCTTGTTTCCTCTGACGCCGCTGGCCCGGTCGAGGAGAGCTCGATCCGACTTCTCGGGTTTCCGATCGCCGGAGCCTCTGTTGCCGGTCCGAGGCCTCGAGAGGTCCAAGACCTCGCGGGGCGGGACGAGGAGAGGGCCTCTCATCCACGGGGCCGTGGGCATCCTGACCGGATCGCTCCGCCGCGAGACGGGGTCGATGGAGACGGAGGAGTCCGGGCTTCTCGTGGGGTGATGTTCCCCCATTACTACTCTGGGAAGAAGAAGAAGAAGAAGAAGAAGTCGCGCTTGGGGAGGAAGAAGCGAGAAAGCGCGGCTTGTTCGTGAATGCGGGAGGAGAGAGGAAAAGGGTGGCCGCCATGGCTACGGAACGGCTGAGGTTCTTTCTCGGTGAGCTTTCGCGAGCTGCGAGCGCGGTCGCGGGACGCCGGACGCCTTTCGGTTCGGCCTCTGCGAGTGCGAGCGCGAGATATTTCGAGTGGGAAGCTCGACGGGAGGATACCAATTCCCACGGTGCCCAGGATGGGTATTGCTCTTGTGTACTTGATAATAATTTTTTATTTTCGAAAATAATTTTTAATCATTTAATAATTTTTTTATTCGGTTTCTGAAAGTAATTTTTTAATATTTTAAGGTATTTAATAATAGTCCAAAATTTATATTCCCATAATAAAATTGACATTTGACGTCATTTCTAAAATTTTTAATCCAAATCATTTTTTTAATTTTTTAATAATTTTATTGTTTTTTCCTTTTTTTCTCCTTTTCTTTTTACTTTTATTTCCCCTTCTTCAACTTTTTGATCGGTCGTTGGCCTTAGGATGACCAATAACTAGCCAAATGAAAGATGACAAGGCGAGCCTCATCAATTGAGTCTCGCCCAACCAAGCGAGGCTTGTCGGTGGCCAAGGGAGGCCAAGGCGAGACCTGTTGAGCCTTTCTGGTGGCAAGGTAAGCCTCCAACAAGCTCGCCAAATTTTGCCCAGCCAATCGTCAGCAACCAACGGTGGTGGACCGCGGCAGCGGTGGCAAATGAAGAAGAAGACGGAAGGGAAAAAATAGAATAAAAGAAGAAGAGAAAAGAGAGAAAAAAAAAAACATCGATTTGATTCCGAAATTGTTCCGCAAAAAAAATAACTTTTTTAACTCATTGATTCTATTATAAATCTATTCCCATGAACAAAAAATTTATCAATATTACAAATCTATTCTCGAAAACAAAATAATAGAATCAAATAGTATTTGGCAAGTTGCCAAACGCACCGTTAGTATCATAGAAGAGAACACCTCCCTCTATTTCTAGTACGTTTGGTTAGATTTTTGGGAAAAGTTATTGGGAAAATGCAAATGATTTTAAGTTAAAGAAAATATTCAAAATGCAAATTGTGTTTGGTTAATTATAATCTAAAAGTGTATTGTGAAATATCTTTAAGCAAAATAATGTTTGGAGAATTTACATTTACAAATGACTTTTGTATTAAAAAAAAAAGGAAAAAAATAGTTGGTCGGCGAAGGGTAGGCGGCCACCGGTAATGCCACGCCCGACGTTTTAAGTTGCAAGACCTCAGGCAGCCGCCAGACACCACCAGCAAGGGCCACTTGGTCACACAACCTCAGGCAGCCCTTCACGGGGTGATCCAGATCTGGGTCGCGGCGAGGTCGTAGGTTGCCGAAGGTTGCAACGACCAACCTCTCCGCGACCTTCGCAACCCAAATATGGGTCGCACGACTAGCTGACAACGGTCGCCAGGGTAGCTACGACCACACTGGCCTCTCTCTAACCCGTTGCCGACCCATCGCAACCTCGCCAACCGACATTTGAGAATCTAAGGTTGAAGAAAATGAACAATGCATCAGGGCTTCCAAAAATGCCGAAAGCTCAAGGCAGCTCATCAAGGCAGCTTAGGACCTGCCTTGGGCTTTCAGCCTTTGAAAGGCCAACATTCCTTCAAGGTGGGTTTTCTAAAAATTTCCCAAACACCCAATATTTGCCTAAATGGTACTTGCAAATGCTAATCCCAAACGCAGCCGGTCATGGGCTTGCGATTTTCACTTTTTGCCTACTCAATATCAAATATCCAATGCACTTTATGATACTGGCTTTTTGGCTTCCTCCAGATGCCTTGCGAATCTATGATCTTTTCTTAGGTAGGGAGATTCTTTAGCCGGATTGATCCCGGGAGCACAATGCCTGACAGAGAACTCTAATCGGCATTCCGTATGACCTTGAGATTTTACAAGTCCGGCTCTTGGAACGTTCCGAGACTAGTTCAGCGTTGTAGCATGGTCCCGGATAGGGATGACAGAGGCACTTGTACCACAAAAATAAATGCATCAGGGTGCAATAAGGCAATCGAAGAAGAGGTTCGTGAATAGACCGTGCTCCTTGTTGGAATCAGAACCCTGTCATTCTCGCTCATTCGTAGGGAAAGAAAGCTAGTGACCATGTCAAAATATTCCAAGTTCATCTCCACTCCAGTAGCCCTTCATCATGCCAAACTCATTTACATTACCATCCAGGCTCAGAGCATTTTACCCTTTTCTCCTTCCCTAAATTTTCGGTCCAGGCAAGCACAAATCTCGTTTTACACTGCGATTCATTTCTTCAGTTCTCCTATTTCCATCACAGCACCTGAGGAAAGATTCCATCTTATTTTGACGTGGTTTGAAAATCAGCCAATCCAACAGTTCAACTAAATACACGAGGTTCCGCTCAAGAGATACAACGATGAACAGAGTTGTCATCTGCTACCCAGATTATTCCTTCTCAACCCACCACAATGTGTCCTGGAATTAGAAGTCAGTACTCAATCCCAAAAAAAGAGTAAAACAGAGCCTCTTGACGACTGACTTGAGATACAACATAGAAGAACATCTTAAGGGAAAAGGAAAATCCAGTATGTCCCTGGGTCGAGCCCTAAATGAAAATGGAAATGCTATCTGCAGGAAAAGAAGAGAGTAACCATACTGGTACGATCTCCTTGGATGTGTAGTTACAGAAGAAATTGTCCGCATTGATCAAGTTGACGGGTTAAGAGCACGTTCAATTTCCTCCAGGGATCTTCCCTTCGTTTCCACAACGTTACCAGCTATATACAAGACAGCAAGGAGACAGATGGCCGCGAATCCCAGGTACACTGAGCTGATTCCATACTTGTTCACAAAACTCAAGAAAAACAACCCGATCACAAAGTTGGAGATCTGGCAGATGAGAAATTCCCTTAGTCTCATGAGGATTGTGCAGGTGAGAGCATAAAACTTATTTTCAGTAGAATGTGAATCCATTTTGTTGTTTTTACAGTTGTACATCGTTACAAGAGTAAGTTATTTAAATGAAAGATAATCCAGAAAACAGTGATAGTGACCATGAAGACGTGATCAAGTTTGTCAAACTCACCCAATGCATGCCAAGTGATAAAGAGACGGCTTTTGCTCTGATTCTAGAGGCAAATATCTCTGGTAGAAGCAGTGCAGGAACAGGTCCAGCACCAAGAGAGAATGACAAGACATACCTAAAGAAACAGAATCAAAGTAAAATTGATGTAACAACTCATACAAGAAAATGAAGCCCACAAACTTTGCTAATCAAATAAGAAAACTCACAGCACAGTTCCAACTACTGCAAGAGGGCCAGCATAAGGTGCCAAGACTTTCCAGGTGAAGGACAAGGAAAGAAGCAACATGGAAGTAGCCTTCAAAAAAGGGGGAAAAATATAAGCATCCAACCAATAGGGAAAGATTCGACCAAAAATAAATAAATAAATAAAACCAATAGGGAAAGATAGAAAAAAGACCCAAAAGAGGAGATTATATCCGGAACGATAACAATGGGGTGGGGGGAAGGGTTGTTTGTGTGGGTGTGGACAGAGAACACGCTGAGTCGCAACAATAAGTCATTAAATCGCCAACAGGAAACATCCACTCTATCAAGTCCCAAGGATCCAAGTCCATTAGGCATCTGTCCAATACCAATGGAGGCTATGGATGCCACCCAATATCAACCCGGGTTTAGCACCGGAGATCTGTGTGATGAAATTACCAAGCAAGATAAATTCATGCCTGACAATCAAAGAAAAAGCCGTAGCCATCTACAACAAAGGTGTTACATGGGATCAGGAGGCAAGCAGAGAAGCACCGCTAGTTATTGCGAGAAGAAAGATCTTATTACACATTGGAATAAAAAACTTAAATGAACCAAAATCTGAACAAACTCCGGCTCTCTGGCTGTCTGGCTCATGTTCACATTATGGGTCATTATAAGGTGGAGATGCTATAACAGAGTCGATAAGGTCATAACAGAACTTCGCACAAGTGACCAGGAGTGTGAAATTGACTGATCTTCAGTTATAAGAATCAAAGGATAAACTCTCTGGTTCCAAAATCATTACCACCAATCGTTTTTAAGTTGATCAATAAACACTAGACTCTCATACAATAAGTTAATTTCAGGATGAAAAAAGAAAAAACAAGAGATTATAATATGGCATTTAGTTTATCAAGGATTTAAAATCAGGGAAAGAAACAGTACCATGTAGCTGGAAAAGACAATTTACCCTACACATATTATTAGGCAACATGCTCCACTAGAGGCAATACTCAAACTATAGGAGAAGGTAATTAATCCGTTTCTGATTCTTAAGTAAAGGAACTGTACCATTCCAGTGAAGCTTATCATCAGAAGACTTTTTCTCCCTTGCTTGTCCATCAAAGAGGAGGCAACAGTTGTCCCTGCATACCAAAATATGCACCCCTTAGAACTTATCTAGAATATAGTATGTTTGCTCAGACTCATGAAGATGAGACGAAAAAACTAACCTAAAACATTTGCTGCCCCAACTAAAGCACTTGCTGCAACATCAGATGCAACACCAGCACTCCGGAAAACAGATGTAGAATAATATACAACAGCATTAATACCAGCCAACTGTTGAAATAGAAAGAGTGCTGCACCAACACTCACGACTGCATAAAGAAAATGAGAGCCAAAGCATGATGAGGCTGATAATGTGATCATTTTCTGAGAATAAGCAGGAATACAACAAAAACAATGCCAATCTCAAAAGAATGCTTATCTGCTACTAACTATCTTTACCATTTGCTGCTCAAAATCAGCTTTATCAATTATCCAAGAAGGATTGGATATCACGATTATTTTAGAAAATAACTGATGAAGATAAAACCAAGCAAGATATGTACGAAAATTACTAGAATGTAGAATAAATTAAAGGATTGAACAATAAGGGAATGAAATTTCGGCAGGCATAACCGATGATTCATATTATGAATGCCACATGTCGGACATTACATCCCTAGGCAGCTAAGAAGCATGCTACTACTCTAAGGAAATAACACAAACTAAAACGCAAACGATGCAAATGGCGGAAAACATCTTATATTGTTCAGACACTACAGAATTTATCACGTTGACAGCATAACTCAAACAAAAGTAGACCACCATGCTTCAGCAACAATGTCACAAAAAGGCGCTATAAAATTGCTCCCTAGTGGGATAACAAATGAATGAACTAGTTGAAGTGGTGCATGAACCAAATCGTAATTTCTCATTCAATTCCAATCATGAGGCTCAATCAGTATGAACAAGGCTAAAAGACCACTATCATTTTGGTTTACTCATATATGACAACAAGGGCCTGTTACACAGATGTGATGCAACACATATTGATTTCCAACTACGTCATTCCATATTGTTACACCAACGGCAGCTGGTTTAATTGGAACTGAAGCAAATATATATATAAGCAATACTATGCACATCATATATGTCAAAGAAACTTCTCTAGACAAATATATTGGGCTCTTCATAACTCCTGATAGAATTACCTTTCCAGTAGCGGCTGCTGAACAGGTCAAACCATCCAGCTTCTGGTTCAGCAGAGCCACCCTGACTAGCAGCAGTTAAATCTTGCATAACCTCAGCTACCTTGTCCTTTCCACATAGCGTCTTTATAGCCTTTTCAGCTTCAACAATTTTTCCTTGCTACAAATAGAATACCCATACCTCAGTGCTCTCATCAATGAACTTGCTAAAAACCTATGCTTTCTCTTTTGCATTAGAAGCTAGGGCAGGTACATAAATTGCTGACATTATGGACTTTTATAACTCATAAATAAGCCAACTCATTACCTGAAAGAGCCATCGAGGACTTTCTGGAGAAAATCCCATTCCCAATGCCAAGAGAACAGAAGGGATTAGCGCAATCCCAAACATTGTCCTCCACCTGTCATAGCACAATAGGAAATAAATGAACATTCCACACTATTCCTTCGCAATGAAATTTCAAAATCAGAGATAGATGGCATCTAAGCTCTCAAATTACAAGACCTCTCTTCCAGACTCTGTCACTAAAGCAAGTAATCCTCATTCACAACTAGAAACTACCTCAGAAGAAATTGCAAACAAAACAAAAACAACAATTATTCCACCTACTTCTTCTTTACTCTTGATATTAATACATAAAGCAACAGTATTGAGCAGAAAACTGATGAAAGACAACTTTGGAGAAAATTTTACTAATATCTGTTGTGTATAGAAGTACCATAAAGGGTTCCCTGCTAAGGGTAACCCAGCAACCAGTGCGGCAAGAATCCCGATGCATATGAAAAGTTGATTCACTGATCCAAGAGCACCACGAATCTCGGTAGGAGAGATCTGACCATCACGAAGAAAGTGAGCAGTGTTGAATTAAAATTTTAGTGGCCATACTTAGTTAAAGATATGTAAGTACCTCAGAAATGTAAAGTGGCACAATAGCAGAAGAGATGCCAATTCCAATTCCAGCAAGTAAACGACCAATTATCATAGTCTGCACACTCTGGGCAGTGGCACTTCATTATTGACACAGGTCAGTTTGGATTCAGGAATGCTTATGCATGACAAAAAGCATGAACCCATAATTCATGAAGAAACATACCAAAGAAAGGCTCCAACAACCAAAGGGATTGCATCTAACTGAAAAGTCTTTGTCCTGCCAAATTTATCAGCCAATGCACCTCCAGTAAATGAACCAACAGTGGCACCGGCAAGAAGTGTGCTGACAATCCACCCTGCACGATATTACAACATGAGGTTCAATCCCACAGAAAGCAAGAACAAAGCAACATGACAAATATCAACAGATCAGCAGCGATAGTTTGTTGAGGATTTAATACTCATTACCATTGCTTTTATGTTTGTAATCACCTCCAAACTAAGTGAGTCAAGAAATCTTAGTTCATCACAATTAAGTAATGCTTCTTTGGTGGGGTGAAGCACAGCAGTTCACTCCCATGAGGTACATAAAAACAGGTAAGGGCGCTGTAGGGAACAAGAGACGAAAAGGATCAAAGACCGTAACACGGGTGGAAAATGAATGAAATGCACTTGCCTTGTGCGACAGTGTTTTCAGCAATTCCAAGATCCTTAGACAGGTACTCAAGAGCGCCATTCACCACCCTGCATCATAAGAGAATCATGAAACGCTTCACGGATGCAATAAAGTAAGAATTTCACTGATGGTAGTCCAAGAGTTCTACCAAAAATGCAAAGAATACCCAAGAGGATCACCCATCAATTTTTTTTGGTCAAATGTAACATTCGAAACTAACCACAGAAAGACGAACTTATGGCACTTCATATTTAATCAAGCCATACCCTAGATGATAGCCAAACAAGATAGCTCCAAGACAGGCCACGCCAACATAAGGTAAGACTATGCCTGAAGATGTAGTCTGGGGCTTAAGAGGAGCAACACCCTCAATATCTTCTTCTGAACCTCAGCAAAAAATCAAATCAGTGGTACAAGGCAAAGATTAATACGTATACCAAGCATGATTACTTGAAAAATCTTTGATGACAACCACACATCGATGTCCAATAAGCAAGATACATGCAGGCATTCTCCAAACACTTGATTCATTCCATCTGTTTTAGAAATCTACTCACAGAACAGCAATCTTTCGTCCCATGTTTGTTTTGTTTTATTTCTTCTCTGTTTGTATCTGCATTTCTCTCAAAAGCCCATGATTTAGAAGGAAATCATAAAAGAAACCATAGACCACTAATATCGTAGGCTTTGCAAGGAGAGCAACATATGGCGAGCACTAAAACTAGCTCTAGAAGCCAAAAATTGTCTCCCATCCAAAACCAACAAACTAATACATAGCAGATCAGAAAGCATTCCAAGGTGTCATTTCACAACCCATAAACTTCTTAAGTTGAAGCAACCTATATTTCACTTCTCTCACAACAAGAAAAACAGCACGAAACTAACCGCTTTTCGAACATGTGCCACAGGCTTTAACACGCGCACACGAACAGCCACAACGCAACACGTAGGGCAGAGAGAACGAAAACGAAGGGAATCCAGCAAACGAGTTAGCTTACCAGAAGCTTGAGCCCTGACCGATTTGGCCTTGGCCGAGAACCTGAGCAAGCTCCCGAACCCGATCCTGGCGCGCGCGAGCACGGTCTCCATGGAGGCCGAGCCGCGACGCAACCCGCAGCAACCGATCCCGCTGCTCATGCGAACGCTCGATGTCGAACCCCTCCGACCTCCGCACTCGCCGCGTCCAGTCAAGCCCAATCCACACCCCGTCCTCGCTTTGACTGCAAGCGCGGCCCCTTGCATTTTTCAGCTGACGTAGACAAGACACCTCCCCAGCCCTTTGAAAAGTCAAAAAGCCAATAAAAACACGCGTTCAAACGTAAACTCGAAGACGCATAACCTCGAGCGCACGGAGCACTAGGCGCGAGCTAAGCAAAGCGAAGCACGGAAAACCCGCTGAAATCGACGCGGACAACGAGCGAGGGACGTGGAAACCGGGGAATTCAGCGAATCTCCACGTGATTCGAGCGAGACGCCGAGCAATGCGGCGGTCGAATCGCGACGCCGGAAGAGGACCGATCATCGGAGCAGGGAAACGGGGACTGACCTCTGGAATCCGATTCCGAGTAGTTGCAGGCGCCGATCGACGAGAAGAAGAAGCGGTGGAGGTCTAGGAGATCAGCGTTGGTGGGGTCGCCTGGCCGTCTCGAGTGGAGGAGCGAGGAGCGAGGAGAGGAAGGGAGGGAGCATGGAAGAATCCGCTGATGAGAACGAGGCTAGAGAGAGAGAGAGAGAGAGAGTGAGAGTTGAGAAGGGAGAGACTGTCGGGTGTGTGCTCAGTGCTGAGAGCCAGAGGACAAACAGGAGAGTCGGTCCAGTTGGTGGAGTCTCCAAGTGAGAGCGTCCGTCCCCTGTTTCAACCGTCCTTCTTCTTCTTCTTCGTCGTCGTCATTTTCCTTTCTTCTCTTCAGAAATTCCCGTGAACCATTATTTAATTGAGTTTTATCTTAAAAAATCATAAATTCATATATATAAAATAAATTTATCCTAAATTAATTTTTATCACAAAAAATCTCACATCGATATACATGACAAATTTACCTTCGTCGTTTTCCTTTCTTCTCTTCAAAAATTCCCAAGAACTATTATTTAATTGGGTCAATACTCTAAAAGTCACAAATTAATATACGTGTGACAAACTTATTCAGAACTAATTTTTTTTACTACAAAAACCTCAAATCAATACATCTACCACAAAAAACCCATAAATTAATATACATATAACAAATTTACTCTCCGGTAAATTAGATTAATACCACCAAAAATTATAAAAATTATGTAATTATGACAACCGGAGAACAAAATTTCAAATTGATACACCAATAAACCGTCACGTATCATTCAACTTAGTAATTCGACAGTAAAATTTAACGGAAACTAACAAAGGTTAAATTTATTACGAATGTATCAGTTTTTAGTAAATTTATTAAAGGTATACTAATTTAGAGTTCTTTATGATGAAAAATCAATTTGAAGTAAATTTATCACTACTATACTAATTTAGAATATTTTAGAATATTAATCATATTTAATCTCCTCGATACGAAATGGTTACAAGAATTAAGACATAGCGAATATGCAATTGATGGCGGTCGATTCAATGCCGGCGTAGCAAAAAACAAATTCATGTACGAAAAGGTAAGTGGGGATCTTTGGGATTAGATTCGGCATCGTGTGGGACATGTCGCAGCGTACGTGGCATGCTGGGCTGCGATCCCCGGCCTCCGGCACCACCGTAAGCACGCGTGCGCGTCAACGTCACAAAAAGAGGTGGACGTCAAATTGACGGTGGGATGGACTCCAAGCTGTGAAACCATGCTCGCTTGGAAACCCCCTCGCCAGATCGATTCCGGTCTGGTCCGGTAGTTTCCTATTTCTAAAACCTTGAACCGGTGGGACCAGGTCAACTAGTCCGGTTTCCGGCGTTCCAATAGAATGGGTGAATTCACGTACCTTGATTGAAAATTTTGGATTAATTGAATTGTCGGTTTATATCGCAATTCAAATTTGAGATTTCATCCAAAATTTGCAAAGAATGCTAAGAGATAATGAGGCCGTGATTATGGGACACACTCAGAAAGAAGAAAACGATTTGGTGGATTCTATTCTATAATTAGCAAATTCACAAACTTAAGAAATATGTGAGTAAGCAAGATAGGTAAAATTAGTGAATTTTTACAAGAAAAGAAAGAAAATAAAATAATAAAAGAAAAAGAAACAAGAGGAAAGGAGCCAGCTAAATGATCAGTGCAAAAATATGAAAGTAATAAAGATTTGCTTCACCATCTCTTATAAGTGAGACGTGATAGGGTTTAGGTTTACACTCTACTTGTTTAGAGATAATAATTTTTTTTAAAAAAACTTAAATCGGTTCAATTCAAGTAGTCCAAACTCTAACTTGAAATTGTAAATCAAATCGATGCCCCTTAGAACCACCCAGAGCTACTCGATTTGGTTTAGGGCGCACACGAAACTCTATTTCTCTATTTTTTTTTATATATTTTTCTATCATCCGGAACAAATTTTGGAATAGAAACCCATTTGATAATGCAATTTCATTTTTTTTTATTTTTGGAACAAAATTTTATTCCATAAATAAATTTGAAGTAGAAATCAAAAAAGATTTTTAAGATTTTTGGAATAAGAATAAAAAATAAAAACTATTTTCATTGTTCACTCTCATCATCACCCGCCGCCCACTCATCTCCTGTGAGACGACGCCAGTTGCCCGCCTCTAGATGCTAGATGTTGCCCCCCCGCCTACCCACCGCCCATGGGACATCGAACACCGGCCCCCTAGAAATAAAAGTTTTTTTCTATTATTAAATGAATTTTTGTTTTAAAAAAGAAAAATTTTAAATCATTATCAAACGCGTTTTTTTATTCAAAACTCATTTAGGGGATAGAAATTAAGAAATCAATTTTTGACCAAAAATTACTTTATGTTCTAAAAATTTGTCACCTCAGTTTAAGCGGTTATGCTCACCCCTACTCTCTATCGACTAACAAATGAGTATAAGATCGTCACGCATTCACATTAACTAACATATACCTGGCAAAACCATCTACTGATAAAAATCGATACAGATTCGTACTTTACATCGCTTGAGAAGAGAAGCAATGTTCGAAATGCCCGTAAATGACCCAAAAAACCTCGTAATCCAAATTCGTCACGAGAATGCAAATCGACAGCTCCGGCCCATGTCCAGTATGGGCCAACTCACATTTGTCTTTAGAATAGGATTTTCTACCTAGGCGGCAGATAACTAGTCATGAAAAGTGCAAACGCTGTGCAGCAAAATAGCACCGCAAGTGCTCACGAGAGGAAGAAGATCAAGCACCATGATTTTCAAGTACCAAAACCAATAGGCTTCACCCCCCCCCCAAAAAAAAAAAAAAAAAAAAAAAACAAGGTCTTGCTATACTTTATTTCGAAAAATAAAAATGTCAACGAAGCTTCTTTCCAACGCCATTGCCATTTTCCACTTTCGAACAGCAAAAGTTATTCCTTCATGATAAGAAAAGATGAACTTTCCAAGAAAATTATAGCAGTTCAACACTTCTGGCAAAAAGCAACCACCCCCCAAGAAGGCCAACCAACAAAAGGAGAAGATGTCGCCTCTGTATGTGGACATCCATATCCATTAAACCGGAAACCTAACTAATTCAGCAAAGGCCAACATTCAGCTCGAAAAAAAATCTTTATTGGTTTTTCTCCCATCGATTCAAGCTGCTGCAGCCATTGGCACAGATCTGTAGCAAGCTCGCTTTGCCGCACGAACTATATCTTCAACCTGCACAATGCACGATGAGAAACCAAAGCACGTCAGGTGCTAGGCAGTGCTAGAAACCCCTCCAATTCTTCAAGTAATGCTGATAAGAGATTTCTTAGTTTTGTGTATGCAGATTCAGTGAAGAAGAGGTGGTGAAATAGAGACAAGGGCACTCTTCAAGCAGTCTGCCTCAGGTGACTCCATCTACTAACTATGTAGAATATGAAGGAAGTTAATCGACCTGAGGGACAGCCATCCTCTCCAAGTTGGCTGCATAAGGCATGGGAACATCAGCACCAGAGATTCTCTCAACTGGTGCATCGAGATAACCGAAGCTCTCCTCAATAACTGATGTGCTGCACAAACAAGTAGCATAGAGATTATTTGTGCCTCTGTAATACTGAAATTAGAAAATTAAGTAGCAAAGAGAGAGGACAAACCAGATCTCAGCGCCAACGCCATGCTGAGGGAACCCTTCCTCAACGGTCACAAGCCGATTGGTTTTCCGGACTGAAGCATTGATAGTGGCTCTATCAAGAGGTCGAATAGACCTCAAATTAATGACCTGGATTAGAAGGATTACTTCAGTTTACAAACATTTAACATAAATCAATTTTCTGTAAGCTTACAGAAAATTAATTTACCTCAGCATTAATTCCTTCCTTTGCAAGAATATCAGCTGCCTGAACAATAGGCAAAAATCTCATTTAGATTCGTATAATCAAATTAAATGTCAGCCTAGTGACTGAAGCAAACCTAGAGGCATGCATTTCCTGTAGAACTCACTTGAAAGGGGATCAGTCACTAAAGGGGATTCGCAAGAAAAGAGCAAACTAAAGGTCGATACATTTCCTGTAAATACGTGTTCCAATTGGCAAGGACAATATATAGCATCTCAGGCAATAGAAGGCAGATAATAGATGGAAGACAAACCCTGAGGGCAAGGCCCACCATCTTTGAAAAAGCCGTTATCGTCACATCCTTCCCTTCCTTCTCAATCTGTTGAAAGTAAAAGGCAGAAAAGATGAGAAAATTGACCATATGAAATTACCAGTTCTGCAAAATTCACATGATTAAGAAATACCTTGGCTTTTCCAATGGGAAGGGCAAAGCTGGAATCTAGCACTTCAGCTGAAACAGGGAATGACTCACCATATCTGAATCCCAAATATTACTTCAGAGTTACCCTAAATCAGAAAGAGAAATGCATACAAATCCAATAGCGAAAAACTACTCACAATAACTCATTCTCGAGGAAAACTACAGGATCAGGGTCCCTTATGGCAGCTTTCAACAGCCCACGGGCATCTTCAGAAGAGTATGGAGTCAATACTTTCAAGCCCGGGCAAGAGGCATACCATGCGGCATAACACTGGAAATAATCAACTAAGTGGAATCAGTCATTATTATGGCCAAAACAAAAAGGATCAGTTCTATGTAATCACAAACAGTGCTCATCCAGTGGTCGAGACACTCAATCCATCAATTGTAAAGACACCAAGTGCTAAAAGGTTAGACGATAAAACAGTCATACGTGAGAGTGTTGAGCGCCAACTCCTGCAGCAGCTCCATTTGGACCTCTAAAAACAATAGGTACTGACAGTTGGCCGGCAGACATATAATTCGATTTTGCAGCTGAATTAATGATGTGGTCAATTGCCTGAAGATAAAGCCAGGATTTATATTAGCAAATGAATTAGAAAACAAACCTCTAATAACTACAAAACAAATCAAACTTTTGACAATGTAAAGCATTTATGATATCTGAATCCAATCTGATGCAATAAAACTGGTAAATCCATATAAACAAAAATGTCTTATTAGGTAAACTTTAGGTCATTGTCTAAGCAAAACAAATGGACAGTAACAAATTTTCCTTTAATGGTGTATTCAATATTCTTTATAGTTTCATCATAATATAACTGAAAATTTGAATAACTTATATGATATGGCACATAAATCTTCTTTTTTGCAGATGTCATACTTCTTAAGAACAATAATATGCTATAATATCTTATGTTATGCTTTATATGTGTTAGAATACTTAAATAATAATAAACCGCATTTTCATTTAATAACTTGAACTTTTAGAACACTTGGCAATGATCCCACCAATATCTTATATGATATCAATGCAGGAGATCCTGAGTTCAAATCTTTCAGTCTTCATTTGCCACCCCAATTATATATGTCCACACTTAATACTAGGCAAAAAGACCAAACTAAGCGTGATAGGGAGTGTTAGAATACTTAAACAATAGTAAACCCCTCTTTTATGTAACAGCTTAAGCTTTTAAAATAGTTGGCAATAATCCCACCAAAATCTCATGATGCGTAGTCAAAAATTAGTCATCTTTGTCTTCGATCATGAATTTTGCTGAAAACTTGCTGTTTTGTACTTTCCACTTACTTCATATGAGTTCATGCCTAGAAAAATTAGTCAATTCTCGACTGACGGTTTGAGTCAATTCTCGATTCATGATTCATGTATTTGAGATTTCATTCACAACGCACATCTCAATCGGACACCTACAAGTACAATAGAGATATAATCATCATCCTCATACTTCATAGTCAAGACAAAAATAAAAGGCCCACTTCACTTCTTAACCTAGTTTAGAGCATCTATTCAAACCATCTCGCAACCATGTTGTATAATTGATTAACAAAACCCTTTAGAAATACAGACAATTATCCATTACATGAATTTTTAGGTTTCTTTGGTCTGTCATTTTGATCATGATATCTAACTACTTTTGGACCGAGTGAAAAACAACGAGCAGAATATGCCAACCCATTGAAAGTACTACAAGATTCCCTAGTAAAAACATACTAGCATGATGAGAAACATTCTGCCAAAGAGGATGTGTAAAACAAACGACCTGAGAGATTTCATAAGAATGCTCCATTAAAATTTTCCAATTGTAACGATTACGATATCCTGAGTCAAAAAATTGACATAGTTGTCCATAAAACGCCGTCACAACTCACAGTAGCCATTTACCCAATGACACATCATTTTTTGATAATCCATAAGCACAACCATAATTAGCCTTGCACCTGGAGGGTAACTAGCACAGGCAGGGTGAGCATGATTCCTGGTAGAACCAGAAACCGGACTGGACAGACCCTAAAGATTGGTCCAGTTCCCAGTTCCAGAACTCCTCTATCCAGTTCCCAATTCCCAAGTATGAACCGAACTGGAACTATAGAACCGAAGAACTAGATCGAGAACTGGAGAACCAGACCATCCTAAAACTAGTGGTATCTATAGATCTTTTAACAATTTTCATTGTAGTAGTATCAAACTTTCAGAAATTCCAAACATCATTTCATTCCCAATGTTATTCAATATGTTCTTCCATTACTAGGATTAGTTTAAAACTTGCTTTGATTGCTTTGATGCAAGTGGAAGACATGTACCATTAGAATCCACCTGCAGCATATATGGATATTCATTGCAGCAGAAATCCAATACATTATGCACTTTCAAAACCTCAAATTAACTAATCACTATTATTTTACACGTGTTTCTAGTTTACTTTCATTTACTCTAAATGACAACATAATACAACTTCTCTTCTTAGGTTTGACAGACAAATTCACTTATAAATGGTAACTCTATCTATCAAGACGGGAAAATTTTTTGTTGCTTTAGTTTTCATTTTATTTGGCTAAAAATGAAGCACAAAAAAAAAAAAAAAAAGAATAGAAAGATGAACCAAAAAAATAAATAAATGAATAAAGGAATTGGCCGGTTCAGGCAACACGAGGTAGATTCCAAGTTTCAAAAACTGGGAACTGGTTTCGACAGGGTAACTTCCACATTCCAAGTCGAACCAAAACCTCCCCTAGAACTGCTCACCCCTAAGCACAACAACCTACTCCCCACCCGAGTTCCCCTAAACAAACATTGTACCCACAACCATCGATTCCTAAGCCCAAAGCATGGGAATGCCCTTACCCAAGGTCAATCCCAGGGTGCGTCCTATTTTGTCATAGCATAATGTCATAATTTAGGTGCTTATCATACATAATTTAGGAAAGCTCTTAACCTGCATGGAGAAGTTGAAGGTCATAAACTCTATAACAGGTTTGAGACCGTGGTAAGCAGCGCCAACTCCAATTCCAGTGAAACCAGCCTGAAAACAGCACCAAAAGATGGGAATGAGAAAGTATTGCAATAAAAAAGGAGTACATTTCTTGGAGAACATGAAATTGAGAGGAAAAAAAATCACATAAGATCATGCAAAAGGAATAACCTCTGTGATTGGGGTATCGAGAACCCTGTCGGGGCCATATTTATCAAGTAGACCCTTTGATATCTGTACGTATACAAATCAGAATCAAGCAGCAACACATTAATAAAGCTGAATGTGTCACTTAACCATAACCACAGGGTACACGTTCATCTCTTTGACTAGAACTGACCTTGTATGCACCTTGATACTCCCCAACCTAAATTGAAAGGGAGAAGAAATGCTGCATAAGAAACACAAAAGAAGGGCCAAAGAAGCACGGAAATTAAGCATCATCGGATAATTGCTTTACTTACCTCTTCACCCATCAAGAATACCCGTGAATCAGCTGACATTTCTTCATCAAGCGCCGAATTGAGAGCATCTCGCACTGTCATCTGAATCAGCAGAGATACTTTAGCGAGACTGATAGAAGAGTCCCAGCTCTATTAGTGATGAGGGAAGGCACAAAATCATGGGATAAGTAAATCTGTGTGGTCCAACACATTGCCAATTGTGGTAACCTTTAACAACTACACGATCACGCATGCACAAACAATAGGCAGAGCTCTTATTTTGAGTAAATTGGAGAGATTAACAAAGAAATAAGAATCTGCACTCGCCTCTTTAAATGCAGATGAGTAATTTCTCAATGGTGCCGCTGCCGCACGGAGGAACGGCAATGTCTGCCCAAGAATCTGGACACGTGAAGATCGAATTCAAGAACGAGATAAATAGCGGAGTGCTACTACAAGGAAAATAAGCATGGAATCACCAAAGCATACCGTGAGAGGCGAGCCGCCAGCGCTAACTTTTTGCCTCACAACCCCCAACATCTTCTCTCCCGAACGGTAGGTACCACTGGAGACAAATCACAAAGGACATAAGCAAAGAAACAAAAGCACATATCCATTTAATGGCAGACTGAAAAGTAATCCCAGACAGACATTCAGCCTACAAATCAAGTCGCAGCTCGACTGTAAGAACAAAACTTGCTTCTGGAAACACTTGTCAATGCTCGAAATGCATGTCTCAACTTCCGACACTCGGTTTCGACAACGGCGGAAGCAAGAATCAATCTCTAAACAGACGCGCCGACGAATCTCAAGATGTCAAGACCCGAGAATTACGACCAATCGTTCTCAAAATATGAGACGCCGGTCAGACATCGAAGACCACCAAATCGCATCAATCTCTCCAAAAACAGAAACAAACAAACGACCGAATCGTCTATCCCGAGGCGCGAGGCCAGATCGGACGCGAAACAAGAAAGCGCATGCCCGAGCCGGATTTGGGCGAGAATCTAATCGCGGAAGCGGAGAGAGGACCTGGAGAGGGAGAGGCGAGCCGCGGCGGCGAGAGACGGAGGAGCGGCGGAGGACGACCGGCGTGCGCGTGCGCGAGAGAGGGAGGCCGAGGTGGATCGAGTCAGAGACGACGGGCGGGTTCGGCGGGTGGGGGAGCGAGGAGAGGACGAGCGTGCGTCTTATAATAAAAAGGACTCAAAAATGGCATTAAACAGAATTTTCAGCCAACGCGAAATTGCGATAACCTCTCGCTTTGAATAGGCAAAGGCCGAAATGGCTTTTTGTGCGATCGTCGGGCCGCCGTTTTATGCCCGGGTCAACATCGCTGTGTGTTTTTATAATGAGCATTTTGCTGAATCGAAGAAGCATTTTGACAACTGGACTTTGTTTCTTTGAGTTTTCTTCAGTGCGCGAGAGCGTGGGTGCGGCCATCTGAGGAGACATAAGGTACATTGCAAGGACCGTTAAATCTAAGCTTTTGACCGATGCTTGTATTCCTGGCTAAAAGTAGTTTGCACATAGTTTGGTAATCACCTCAAATTATCGAGTTGAGAATTCATGGACACTCCCATTAATTATACAAAACTGATGTATCTGTAATAAATTTATCATCCGTTGATTTTCATTAAATTATATTAATACCATGACAAATAAGTGGTAAATCAACAAACACTTGTCAAATGTCATATGTCATCAAATTTAATAATTTGACGAAAAATTTAACGAAAATTAATAAATATAAATTTATCACGAAAAGTATATCAATTTTGGGTTTTTGTAATATAAATTTTAAATAAAAAATGAAAAATCCTTTTTATATTTTCCTGTCAAAATATAAAATATTTTTCAAACTAAGAGAATTATAAGAAAAGATGTGAAGACTTTTGCGCCAGCATTTTACTTTTTGTGAAAGTTTCACGCATTTAGGATTCGAAAAGAGTCAAAAGCATGAGATTCCAAAATGTTAATTGAATAAAATTAAAGGGTAAAAAATGGGTCCGATGGGACCTTTACCAAACCCGCCTTGCCCCGGGGCGTGTTCCATCTCTGGAGGGATGGACCCGAGCGAGTTGATGGGAACGTGCTTTTCACGTGCTTTAACTACCAAACGATGCATCGGCTAAAATTCAAGAGGGCCCGGAAAAATAACTGGGAATGTCTACGCTTTTGGGGGAGAAGGTTGGAGAATTGATGGATCGGCGGAGATATTAGGTGAGGAGGTCAGGGATCGACGGCCAGGACCAAAAGATTCCTGAAACCGACACTTATTGTTCGTTGAAATTCCAGCTTCTGTCTTTTGACTGAGTTTCATTAATTATTTATTATTAACAATAGCACGCCATTTATGATATAGCTAATCTTACATGGACTATAGTCACTAAAGGGCCTATATCACACCATTTGCCAAAGACATTCGTGTGTGAGGAGAATCACCAAAAAAATCCTTGTGCCAATTTAATCCTAATTTTTTTTTTGTTAATTCAATCTCAAATCTTATGTAATTATACAAATTCAGTCCATCTGATCAAATTTAGTCGGTCGGCGCTAATATGAATGCCGGGCGTTCAATGTACGATGATGTGGATAAGTTTTTAATAATTTTTTTGAATTTTCTTACTAATTTTTCCTTTTTTATTTTCTTTTTCTTTCTTTAGTTTGTCCTCTCTTTTTTTTTCTTTTTTTCATTCTTCCTCTGGCCAATTGGCATTGGCCAACAAAGCTCGGACTCGACCTGCCATGGTGAGGGTCACCTTGCTAGCCACTCACAAGGTCGATCCTCGCTAGATCTAGAAGGGCTCACCTAGGAACGGCAAGACCAACCTCACCATGGTTAAGTGAGGCTCGCCCCCGCTATGGTTGGCTAAGGTCGAGCCTTGTCATTGGCCAATAAGGCTGATCTCATCGCGTCGACCAAAGGAAAAAGGAATAAAGGAAAAAAATATTAGAAAATTAGAAAAAAAAAAAGTTTGTTTATTTCCACACCGATTGACTAAGTTTAGGCGGATAGACTAAATTGACACAATTGTAAAAAATTTTAAAACTAAATTGACCAAAAAAATTATGATTAAATTGACACAATTACAATAAGTTTAAGACTTTTTTGGTAATTTTCCTCATTTATGTGTGTGTGAATGTAAATAAAAAGCTATAGATAGGGGCCCTCAAAACTAATGGTGTGCAAAAGAATTGAGAACCACCCGAAATCAAATCGGAACTAGTGTTGCCATGGGGGCCGGTCCAATCACACCATTTGCCAAAGACATTTGTGTGCGAGAAGAATCACCAAAAAAATCCTTGTGCCAATTCAATCCTATTTTTTTTTTTTGTTAATTCAGTCTCAAATCTTATGTAATTATGCAAATTCAGTCCATCCGATCAAATTTGGTCGGTCGGCGTTGTTGCGACCTAAATTTTGGGTGTACCACCTAATTTTAAGCTAATGGACTACTAAGTTTTTAAACTTAACTCGGGCTTTCCCAAGCCCATACCAATTCGTGACTTAAGGTTCAAATATTTAACATGCAAATGATTATTATCTAGGAGTTACCACTAATCAGTTTACGGTAAATCGATTAAACACCTAAATAAAATAATGGGAGAATTATTTTACTCCCACGATCAAAAACTAATGGTACGGGGATTTGGTTACACTAGATTTCTCTAATGCCCTTTCGGTACTATTTTTTTTTAATTTTCAAAAGTGTTTTTGCAAGTAGCTTGGATTTATTTTAACCTAAATTACTATCATGCAATGGGGTGATCACACAGATACTCAATCATTATTAAACATTAAATAAAATACATTGCACCAAATGAATTCCACACACTAAAGCAAGTATTTTTTTTTTTCTTTTAATTAGAACTTTATCATAAATCATGCATTTAAACTATATGACCTAATTTTACTAACAAGCTATTTCTAATTAAATGAACCTAACATGCAAACTAATTGACATGCACCTAATATTTTTGTATTTTTCTTATTAAAATTCGGAATTAATTAAAAAAAACTAATTAAACTATCTAAAATGAAAGGTCATCTAATTTAATTTAGGGATTAATTTGACTTAAACCCTATCCTATAAAAAAAAAACTGAATATATTCCAAAAATTATCTAAAAGTGCAATCCTAAACAAATGCAATTCTAATTTACTAAACCAACAACTCCGATGCAAGATTTGATTTTTTTATTTTTTATTTTTTGATTTTTTTTCTTTTTATGTTTTTCAAGACAAGCAATTATCAAAATATACAATATATCTAAACTAAGCAAAATATTTATTGAATAAAGGATTAAAATAATCGAAAAAATAATCCGTTATTTCACGGATTAAATTAACGATTACTATAACCCTAAATATCACAACATACAAGAGAGTTCAAAATAATTAAAAATTTAATTATAAGTCTTACAAATCAAATTAATAATTATATTGATTTAACAATTAAGATATTATAAAAAAATCCAAAAATTAATATAATTAAAAAAAATGATCCGAGGCCTCACGGATCAAATTAATAATTACAGTAATTTTGAGCAGAACCTGTGGATAATGCCTAGAAAATAAAATGAAAATCACCTCCCTGTACAATAATATTGAAACTTAAAAAAATAATAATAAAGTAACATAAAATAAAGGAAAAATAAAAGTGAAAATAAAAGTGAAAATAAAAATAAGCTACTCAATGGAGAGGGCAGCGGCGTCGACGGGGTAAGCGCAGGCTGGACCAGCAACGGAATGGGCGAGCAGGTCGCAGGCGGTGGCGCGGCGAGCGTCCACGGACGGCGAGCGGAGCGGCGAGGAGCACTGCAAGCGTCGGCGGGGCAGCAGCAGCGTGCGGCTCGAGCTCAGAGACGCGGAGGTCGCTGGGTGCGCAAGCGGAGGCTGTCTGGGCGGTGGCGAGTGGCGACGTCGGGTTGCAGACGGCGCGCGGCGAAGACTGGCGGCCCAGCGACTGCCTCGGATCTGCCGGCGTCGGGGACGGGGAAGCGCGGGTTGCTGCGTCGGCAACAGCAGTGGCGCTGTGACGGCAGGAGCTGTGACGGGCGCGCAGAGGCGCGGCCGCGAGTGCAGGTGTCGGGGATGGTGGTGCGGAGGTGCGGCGACCAGTGGAGACGAACGGGTGAGCTGCTGCGGCGTCGGCGCTCGTGGGTCGCAGGCGGAGGCGAGGCTGAGGCGTTGCTGGTGCGGTGGCCGGCGCGGTTTCTCGGGCTGCTGCAGCGTCGCGGGGGACGAGCGACGGTAGTCGGCGGAGGAAGCTTGGCAGCAGGAGGTTCGGTGCCGACTCGGGCGAGCTGGTGGAGCGATGGTGATCGGAGGCCCGGCTGCCGGCGTTGGGCGGCGCTGGAGCAACGGCGGCCGGCGAGAGGGCGAAGACGCCCGCGCGAGGAAGACGAGCCGTTTGCTGCTTTCTCCTCTTTTTCTCTCTCTCTCCTGTCTATTCACACGTTCTCTCTCTCTCTGCTGTACTCTCTGCTGTGCTGACCTCCTGCTGACTTTTTTTTCGCTTTTCTCTGCAGCTTGCCAGAAGGGGGAAAAAAAAAACTCTTGGACGACAAAGGGGTTCCTCTCTTTTTTTTCCATTCTTCTCACTTTCACGAATTCTCTCACGCTTGCTCTTTTCACGATTTTTTTTTTTTTTTTTGCGAATTCTGCCCCCCTCCAGATCCTGCGCGGGTCAAACTCTTTTATAATGGTTCCAAACGGCTGTTTTTTTATGGCAAATTTGGAGCTTCCATCTTCTATTGCATTGATTTATGGCTGCATATCGAAGTACGATTTCGCAATTAACTCGATTTTATTTGATTCATTCCATTTATCAAAATCCTTACTCTTTATTCACCTGATTTTTTAATTACTTCCGCATTTATCAAAATTTGAAATTTCTAACTTCCATGCATAATCAATTTCATTGATTTTCTCCATTTTTTCCTTTTATTTGCTTTGATGCAATTTTTACTTTATTTTTTTTAGGAGTTAAAATTAGTCCCTAATTTTTATATAATAAATCAATGACTGGATCGTCAAAATTTAGGTGTCAACAAGCGCTAATATGAACGTCGGGCATTCAACGTACGATGACGTTGATAAGTTTTTAATAATTTTTTTTTGAAATTTTTACTAATTTTTCCTTTTTTTATTTTATTTTTCTTTCTTTAGTTTGTCCTCTCTTTTTATTTTCTTTTTTTTCATTCTTCCTTTGGCCGATTGGCAATGGCTAATGAAGCTCAGACTCGCCCCGCCATGGTGAGGATCACCTTGCTAGCCACTCACAAGGTCAATCCTTGCTAGATCTAGAAGGGCCTCACCAAGCGACGGCAAGACCAACCTCACCATGGTTAAGTGAGGCTCGCCCCCACCATGGTTGGCTAAGGTTGAGCCTTGTCATTGGCCAATAAGGCCGACCTCACCGCGTCGACCAAAGGAAAAAGGAAGAAAGAAAAAAAAAAAAGAGTTTGTTTATTTCCACACCGATTGGCTAAGTTTGGACGGATAAACTGAATTGATATAATTGTAAAAATGTTTAAAACTAAATTGACCAAAAAATATTATGATTGAATTGACACAATTGCAATAAATTTAAAACTTTTTTGGTAATTTTCCTCATTTATGTGTGTGTGAATGTAAATAAAAAAGCTATAGACAAGGGCCCTCGAAACTAAGAGTGTGCAAAAGAACCGAGAACCGCCCAAAATCAAATTGGAACTAGTGTTGCCATGGGGGCTGGTTCGGTTCCCTGTTCCAATTCAGTGAAATCGGTAAGTACTAGTCCGGTTCTCAGTCTTAAGTATGGAACTACCCATCTATTCACCATGACCAGATTGGTATATATATTTAAATAAAATAATCTCAATTATCTAATTATTTGTAGTTGTTAAACATTATCGACTAATTTTGTCTCTTGGCTGCGTAATAGGATTAATCCCCTACTTTTTTCTCAACCAAAACAAAATAAACAAACGTAGAGGAATGAGAGAACCAATCGGAGATGTCCTTAAGAGTCAACAGCTTGTTTTAAGAGTATAATTAAGTCTTTTCTTAGCAATTCCCATAATTAAATTAAGCTGATGTTGGAAAAAAAATGGATCAAGCAATTAATTATTTAACTTCTGTGGAGGTTAGGACTTTTAACATGGTCTAATTCTCCATATGTTTCCAGTGTTGGGAAACCTTTAGAAGACCACACCATGACTTTAAAAGAAAATTTAAGTTTTTAGCTAATGAATATTGTCTATTCTCGCCTTGTAATTTTCAATGCTTAATAAAAATTAATGGCTCGCAATTCAACCCAAATATAAAGTAGAACAAGCCGGATGGGTCCATAGAACCAATAGGCGAGTCTCAATTCCAATTTTTCAGAGCTAGTTCTTAGTGGACAATTCCTGATACCGTGGTGGGAACCGCCCACTCGAACCATGCTTACCTCTACTCGAAACTCTTGTCAAGCACTAGCATCCCAGAAGTAGCTAATAACAGCTTACCCTAAAAAAACCAAATAGTACGATTTGATGTCTTTAACAAGATTAGCATTTCTCATATTACGTGGGATCCATATTTTGAAAATTGAATTGTTCTTTATCCTACATAGTTAAATAGTACTCCAAAGGCATTCATAGATAAGATCTCTATAATTTCGTGTAGTGGCCGTTTGATGATCGCAAACCACCAAAGTAATCACCTCGGCAACAATGGGTGTGCTAGATCTAATAAATAAGGGTGATTGATTCTTGGGCGGATTGATTTTCACCGGTGAATCATAAGCACTATTGACTTTTTCCTAAATCGGCCAATTTCAAATCTTCGATACTACAAGAGAATCGGAAAAGAGTTCTTTTTATTTCTAAAGATTAAAATGTTTATTACCTTTTAATAGAAGACATCATTTGAACATGGAAAATTACTCTTGCTCAAGAATGGAAAAATAATCACATTGACGGTGGCAGTCCTTCTTATCACCCCGAAACTTGTCCGTGAATTATCATTCCATATGTTGTTAATGAAAACTCTCTATCTATATGAAGACGCTGGCCGTAGACATGCTCATCACCAAATTTAGGTCTCTCCAATTTTAATTGAGTCGAGTTAGGTAGATTTCATATTAATCGAATATGTCTTTACTACAACTTTAGTGAAAAAGAAGCTTAGAACGGAGGCCTATATCATGAGCTTCAAATTTTTGCTAGAATAAGGCCAAAATCTAACATGGCCCAAAACTGGTCAGGGCATGTGGATTTTCATAAAGAGTCCAACCAATCGAATGCCATCATGAGCTCATCACCAAATTTAGGTCTCTCCAACTTCAATCGAGTTGAGTTAGGTAGATTTCATATTAATCGAATATGTCTTTTGTAACACCCTCAATATCGACCCCGTAAGGATCGACCATAAGGTCTTACATGAATCGACCATGGGCCATGGATCGATCGATTCGATCAGCAAGGAATCACGGATTGGTCATAGTCCGATCAACCAATCGACCAACCAATCACAAACTGGTTAAGGTGTTGGCCATAAATTTTCTACCGACCATACTGATAAGATAGGATCACCAGCTCATAAGATGACTTTTTGATCATGAGGATTGGTCATGGGATGATTTTGGATCGGCGGATAGTCATGATTGGTCATAATGCCCGGTTGCGGGTGATTCTGCCCAGCTATGTACCGATAAACGAACAATCCAACTAGATCAAATGTGATTTTCTTCTGACAAAAAATGAATCATTCCATATTTAATTATTAGTGATCATAAATGAATCTTGAATTGGTGATATCCGATCATGGATTGGTAATGCACCGACCATGAGCCATACGTATGGATCGAGTATCGACCAGAATGAGCCTCGGGATAGACCCGGCTATTCCATCACTAATTCTAAGGTCCATGAGTGCCTTGGTTTAGTGCTAAGCCATGGGTAGTCTTAGGATTGGCCTTGAACCGACCGAAGGACAATCGACCCTTTAGGCTAACCAACCGTCCAAAGGAACGGTTCGGGCGAGCATGGAGTGTGATGGCCGAACCTCGAGTGTACGTGATTTGGTTTTCTAAGATGTGCCTAATAATCCATTCTCCGGCCTTGGAACCAACTTGAATGATAGAATTCTCTAGATTGCCTTCTTGATGAAGAAAATGACAAAATAAGGAAAATTCTAGAACCCCCTCAATAAATGAAGGGGTGAGGTGTCTTTTGAATTTTCAAACATCATGATGGCTGCCCAAAATATTTTGAAGTTCTAGAAAAAGGTGGCATATATGTGGACCAATTAGACAGTGATACACGGGCCCTTATTAATGACCGAAGGTTCTAGATTTGCCGAGTTGGCAAGTATAGCACCATTATTGTTAAACTACTTTAAATGCTCATTAAATGTGGGCTATAGGTGAACCAATGGAAGAGCGAAAGGCGGGCCATCATCGATCACACCTATGGACTAGATTGCCAAGTAAAGCCTTTAGCCATGCCAACTTACTTTTTAGATGTAATCATGAGGCAAAGTAGGCTTGCCACCCAAAAATATTAGGCGGCCACATAGAAACTCAAGATTGGGTCGTGTGGCTCGATAATGATGGCACCAAGGGCTATAAATAGGAAAAGCCCTCTTCATTTCCCCACCTTACCTCCCATTTCCTCCTTCCTCCTCCTCTTGCACGCCCCCTCCACCTCACGTCCTCCCTCTCTCTTTCGGCCTCCAAGCAAAGCCGCCCATCTCTTGTAGCTCGTGCTTTAGTTTGAGGTCCGCCTAGGTAAGTGTAGTTTCTTCCTTCTTTTAGTAACATTCGAGACGTCTTCGACTCTAGGAAATCCTCTCTTGAACAAGCCAAGGGTAGGTCGATTGATTCTTGGATGTTTGATGTATTCTACGACTTCATATACTTGAATTTATTGTATGATTAGAACGAAGTCATGATTCATAATTTTGTTCGGTACAAGTCGAGGTTCACGCATAGCCATAAGATGTGATTTGGTATTGAGGTGTACCGAATTCACATATTAGATTGGTGTGGGGTTCCTTTATGCTTATTACTCGAGCGAAGTCTTAGACTTAGGCTCGTTGTGATGCTATTGATAAAGAAATTCATGATTTCATGGCATGTGCATTACGTTTGAGCATAAAATGTGTAGTTCATGGCGCATGCATGACACTCGAGCACGCCCTCAAAAAGGGATTAGTGCTTGAGCAAAGATAAGAAAATATAAACTAGGTTCGAGTCCTTGAGTCTCGAACATATTAACTCGGTTTGAGTCCCAGAAGCCAGCAAAAAGTAAGAAGCCCAGAAAAAAGCCCGAATTGAATTGGGTTCGAGTCACAAAACGGTTCCGGGAAGACTTTGGTTCAAGTCCCGAGCATAAGAGAAAAGCTTAATAAGCATGGCATACATGAGCAAGAAAGAAAGGCTAGAGTGCATAAGCTTAAGGCATGCATCATATGCACGAATAATTGCAAGAATTGTCATTCATATGTGCTTGAAGCTTGGTTGTATCTTTGCAATTGATTTGCCTTTGACACGGTTTGCACAAAATGATTGATTAGTGTTGATAATGAATTGATGTTCTATTCAAAGGCCAGAGGTTATACTTACCGAGTATTCCAAATACTCACCCCTATTTTCTTTTACAGGTACTTAGAATTATGGCTACCGTGCATTTTGGTTGTCCTGTAAAGATATATACCACTATGATGGACATAATAGACGTAAAAACTGATATCACTTATTGTAAAGTATTTTCTATTGTGTGGATAGAGAAAGGTTTGGGTGAGTTGGTCCTGATACACTTTGAAACCTAATATAGGTGGTATGAGGGCACTTGCATAGGACCTCTCCGAGGATTTGACAACTTGAACCCGAATCTTAGTGATATGGATGAACCATTCGAAGATTCGAACTAAGCTTAAGCATATTGGCCCTACATGGTAAAACAAGGGTTCCCAATTTTGGTTAGTACCCGCCGTAGTGGAGATAGGGATACCCCAAGCCACTTTTGTGTATATGAGATTGGCTTGTAATCATCACTACTCATGTAATATATGAAGTATGTTAATGATGTTTGTATCTCACTTTCCCATGTTATTTGTGTTGGAGTTGTATATTCACGCTTTTTGCATGTGCATAAATAAGAAGCAAATGAATTGGGGATGGTGACAAAGCCTGGGATGTCGCAAAATAACCCATAGCTCAACCTTTGAGTGAAGGGGGTTGTGACATCTTTACTACAACTTTAGTGAAAAATAATATTAGAACTGAGGTCTATATTGTTATCTTTGGGTTTTTGCCGAAATAAAGCCAAAATCTAATACGGCCCAAAACCGGTTGGGGCATGTGGATTTTCAAAAAGAGTCCAACCAATCGAATGCCATCACAGGCCACCACCTCAATAGAAATTAGACTTGTCGTCCCCTCTTGAGGTGTAGAATGAAGACTTTTGATTTAATGGGGCTCGTGAGATTGAGACACTTAGGCATGGAGGATTTCGTTTTGGTGTCATTATGTTAATTAATCCAATTCGTAATCCCACGTGCCGGCATTTGAAAATTGATTTAAGTCCGCTCTGGATCTTTTTGAGTATTGTCATGTGTTCAATTTGGTACTCGAAACTTTTTATTTTGTGCAATCAAATCCTTTGAATTATGAGCAAAAAAATATTTCGATTACTACTACAATTAATAAGTCAACGTGACAAATTTTTTTTTTTTTTTTAACTCCATGGAACGATTTAATTGTTAAGGAACGCACTTGTTTGCATAGATTGGACACACACCATATTTGGACCATTCTTCCTAACTTTAGTTCACGTCTCACCTGGATTATGAAGTTAGTGGAATTATTTCATGAGCTCATAATTTATCTATCTAAGGTGGGCTTTCTCGTTATTAGAAAGGAAAAAAAGACTATCGGTCTCTTTTGAAAAATCATAGCGAAACCTAATGAATTAGGGTTTATAATTGTGTGACATCTGCCTCCATCGGGAAAAAAGAACTAAAGGCTTCAAACCTTTATTTTGAACGAGTGGTGGTGAGATGTAGCACCGACACGGACACACGACACGCGACACGACACGACACGACACGCCGACACATCATTTCTTAAAAATAGAGAATTTCAACACTTTCCGACACGTTATATATTAAATATATTTTTATATATAAATACATAAATAATAATAATAATAATAACCTATAATTAATTTACACAAAAAATATTAAATAATATCATTCATTATTTTAATTTGTTACAATAATACACAAAACTTAGAGGAAAAAAACATTGGTTAAAGAAAAATGCTGAAATGATATTTTTAAATTTATTTATTTATCATATATAGCATTTTTTATTACTTCTTTCATAGTAAAAGACTTTTAAAAAAAATAAAACAATTCTAAAAAAAAACTGAAAAAAAAAATATTCACCCCGTGCGTGTATATTTATAGCAATTTTATTACTTCTTTTATTACTTCTTTTGTGTATATTTATATTTTGGCCCCTCAAGTATTAGAAATTTTTAAAATTGATCCCATGCGTGTCGGAATTCTGGACTCGCGTGTCGGAGAGAGTTGACCACGTGTCGGATTTTTCGACACTCGTTGACCGCGTGTCGGGACGTGTCGGAGCGTGTCGGACACGTGTCGGAGTGTCGGACACGACACGGCGCGGAGAGTGTCCGTGCTACATAAGAGGTGAGGAAGTCTACTAGTTCAATTAAAGCTTCTGGCTCCCATCAGAGATGCTCACCAGCCCGACAGGTCGGGCCATCATTTGGGTGGGTCAGGCCCAGATCAAAATGTTTCTAGTGGGCGAAATTCACAAAGAACCCCCTTTAAGCCTCTCGTCTTTGATTTAATCTTATGTATGACGTGTCTACAATACATGTATATATTTAATTTCTTTTTCTTATTCTATAGTCGGAAATTTCTTTTTATCTATATAGGACATGGCCAAAGCCCTCCTCAAGACCCACGACGCCATTTTCGCTTACCGGCCCAAATCCACCGCAGGGAAGTACACGGCATAAGATTATTCCAACATGACGTCTTTGATGGGCTCGTAAAATCTTCTTACCACATATGCTTGGTGCCGCAAGGCTTTAAACGTTTGAGTATATAATAGTGGAGGAGATGAGGGTGCTTATGAGAAATTTGTTCGAGGCAAAGAGCCAATCAAGAAACTTGAAAGACCATCTTTGGGATCTTACTCTCAATGGGATCGGTTGTATAATTTAAGATATGAAATTAATTGATATAGTTCTCTCTATGATTTTTGTTAAGTTTACTAATAGTGACATTAGTGTAAGAATTAACTTACGTGCTCATCAGTGGATGATTGACTTGCACAAGAATTCGAATTATATTTACACATGGCACTCATCCAATAAATTTTTGTTACTAATAATAATCCTTCTCTCTCAATGGAATTCTTGCAAAAAAGTTCACTGCACACTATTTTTGCACAAGGGCTTTAGGCTTCCCAAAAAAAGGCATTTTTCTGGGTCAGTGGGTGACTAGCATCACAATCCCCGGGCTTTATTATGAAAGCTGCACATTTGCAGCCAGAATACTCGATCTGATCCTTATCTACTGCTCGTTACAAAAATATTAAAATATTAGCAAGCATTTTCCGGCCAAAATTTATCTATTGCTCCATCGATTGCACGTTGGGACAAAGTCAGAGTTACTGCACTTTCGGCACACGCCCAACCTACAAGAGGAACGAATCAGTGCTCAAGAAAGTTTCGAATCACATGTTTAATTCAGCCAAACATCTCATTGGTTTCTAGACATGGAACACATTTTAAGCCTTTCGTCTTTGTTTTTTTATCTATATATTTTATACATACAAATGCATGTATACATTCAATTTCTTTCTTCCTTTTTCTAGACTGACTCGGCCCATCCTTCAAATGACAAAAATCACCAACTCCTCAAACAACGACGGGCAAAAAGCACGATCATCGATTAATGACCCATCGATGTTTTTTCCTCAGCTTGGTAGGACAAACTACTCCAAGAAACAGTGGCTGCCGATTATTGATGAACTACCCTGGTGGAACCAGAATCATAGCATCCCATCATTACTCATAAGTGCCAAATTCCAAGAGGAATAGAAACCACGTCTGTGCTAGAGAGGAAAATAGATGATGTACATGAAACGGTCATTTTATAAATTATGGAGCAAGCGGAATCAATTTTAATGCTAAAAATGAACCGTAACGCATTAGGGATACATTGAGATCTACAAATAATGAATAAAATTTCTGTATAATTTCAAGCATAGTTTAAATGTCTATGTTCATCGGTTATTAATTTGAAGATTTTGAATTGGAGGGGGCATCAAGTAAGTGGTCTCAGAAAGGAAGACAAGGATTTCTATAGAAAGAGGGAGAGACTTCATCGACAAGTATCTCCCCACGCATTGGATTAGGTAACACCACCCGCATGTTCTCAATCTTCTGTTTTCTTGCACTGATTTCTTACAAGAGGACAAAGCTTTCGTCACTTACATGTGTTTTGGGAACATTGATTGTCTCTTCGATTAGGTCACATCACCATCGACCGGGGGATCACGCAAAGATACATGTCGTGGCCATATACGGTTAGCTGAGAGAAGTGCGTGCAACTTGGAAGCGACACGAGCCCGTGTTTGGGGCATCAACTCGAGAAGGTTAGAGTCAATTTCTTGTCTCCCTCGATGCGAAGAACTTGAAGCTTTTTCACGAGACCTTTCGTCAGTTAGGTGGGAGTGAGACTCCGTACCCAAAGATCACCGCGAGCTTTTTCAACTGAGCGTTGCATCATTGTCAAGAGCCTTTCCCAAAGCATGTATGCGGTTTCTTTCCCATCGCTAAGTCAGACCTAATTCTTTGATTCGGAAGGGGCGAAGAACACCAGATGAAAGAAAATTTGGTGCGCGATGATAAATGGTCATGGGGTGTGGAACAAGGAGAGATTAGAGGAGAGAACATGAAGTGATTGTTGGAAAAACTAAGGACAAAGGTTTAGGTTGGACTAAAGCAAACTGAAAGAAGAATAGTAACTAAATTAATATTCCATTATGATAACCACCAAGACCTCCCACTCCCAAAAGAAAGAAGAATAATAATTATGAGATATAGAAAGTATTCGCTTAGATTAGGACGTGTATGCGCACAAGATTCTGTACCTTATATAGATTACTGTACGGATTCACGAAAATATAAACGAGAGAGTTCTATATATGAATAATTATAGCGTACTACTTTACACTAGCAGTGCATGATCTATTTTTCGATTGTTTATATCATGACTTCCAACCACTCCCAATAGAGTTTGAATTATTTTGGGAGGTGAAAAAAATGTTGCAAAAAGAGATGTTTGGCGAAATTATATCTTTAGGGACATGGAGCGAGCTACAAGAACGATTATGCGACTGAGATATTTCTCTCTAATATAAGGTGCCACTGAATCGAGTCACCATCAAATCGGTGGAGTCCACATGGATTTTGGGATCCAATGACGACGCCGTGCTTGATGCGTGCTGCTCCACGCCCGTTTAATTTCATACGTAGTGTCCAAAAACTCTGAGGGCTATAGGTCAAATTAAGCTACAAGGCAACAGCAAGTAGTCACATCATGCTTATTTAAGAAGGGGGGGGGGGAACTTAACACATTACACTGTACCTATGTTCAAAATAGTTTCCACGTGAAGAGAAATAGAAGGGAATCCGACAAGATAGGACGGTTTTAGCTACTAACTTAGCTGGATTTGATGATTATCTTGGCCATCATTTTGGTTCAGTGAGGCGAGACCCTCTTTCACATCTCTATACGTGCTTCCATGAGTCATGTCCCCATCAAGCAACATCAAATGGAAATCCTAGTGTGATCCGTGAATTTGTCATCATTTCATGAGACACCACTACTCCCCAAGTTGATAATATGATTGAAGATAATTCTAATGACTTTGCGTAGCAGCTAACTTTTGTTTTGAATGCCATCGCTAATTAAATGATATAGATATGGAGATTCTCTATCCCTTTAGAGTGTCTTGATCGTATGCAACATGATGAATAAATATATATGCCCAAAGGGTTAAAGGATCAGAGGCCAAAACTGATGAAATGCATCGTCCCTTGGATGGAGATTCTCCATCGCTCTACTTTGTATGAACTTATGCCACACACCGCCTGAGATATACAATAACACGCATCACTTCGTATATCAAACATCAATCAATCAAGTTGTAAGAAAAGAAACCGTCGACATCTTACGCATGGAGACCCGGTGAAGGGGTTGGAACCAACGTATTGCACCCTCGCATGTGATGATGCATCCATAAAATATACGTTCTACGGACAGCGACGACAGCATCTAGCAAGTGGCGTGTAAAAAGAGACTAAGCCATGGCAACATCGAAGCCCCCCTAAATCAGGGTAGTTAGTAAGATTCGAGGAGATTTTCCCTCTATAAACAAAACCTGAGAACCCGTCGTCAATCACGCAAGCATGCAAAGGACAAATCAAGCACCCATCATTGTGGACCTTTCCCTCTCTTTCCTAACACCCCCGGCAAACATCACGTAAACCCCACTTACTTGACAAAGATTGGTCTTGTTTAGTTTTCTTGAACTAACAAGTTTTGGTAATAATTGCATATATTGTGTCGTGGAAGTATCTACCCAAACCTCTCGCCTAACCTACGAAGTCCACATGATCAAGAGAACTTAGGCAGATGAGAGGTCGTTTAGAAAGATGTATAGATTCGCATTAACTTCATTCATGTCCATGCTAAAAAAGAAAAGATGATTTTTAATCATGTAAGATCGAAATTCGCAAAACGATGCAGCAAAGGTTAGTCTTTATGATTAAGGCCTTTTCTTACGTTATACCCTACTCCGTCTCTATACATGCTCGCCCATGTATGACTGTAAAATTTACTTTTAAGGATATATCACGCAATGATGTGTTCATGAATAGGGAAGTTTAGCAGTCGCCGATCATCACCCCTTTCGGAACCTGTGATATTTTCAATAGGTAAACATTTTTTCTATGATATTTAATTGGAAACAAACTGGCCAGTATGGGACACTAATCCAACAAACTTGTGGTAATCAGGTCAACATATGGGTTTCACTTTGTTAGAGTGCCATTCGGTGCAAAAGTATATTCGAACCTACTACATTGCTTTTTCCCTATTTAATAATATATGAGGTAATGTAGATTAAAAATTTATTTTGCCAATCGTACTCCTACGACGATAATATATCTAATACATGCCCTCGTGTTTCTTTATTCTTTTGGGTATCTGACCGACATAATCTCTTAGGTTTCTTGTTTGATAACCCCATACATTGAAGTGTTCCTTTGATGGCGCATCATTGAGTTTTCTTGCACTGTGTCATCTTCCCAATGACAAGGCTTGCTTTCTTAATAACCAACCCTCTCTCTCTCTCTCTCTCTCTCTCTCTTTTCTTGTCTTTGTCAGTCATCAGTTTCTTGCAACTGTAACACACCAGTGGAACATATCAAATCTTTATATATTCAACACATCCAACCACTCGAATCACTTAAGCTCCCTGGTCTTTCCACATTTTCATGCGCCTTTGTCTCATCCTGTTCTTCTAAACTCTTTCCCTCTCTCTCTCTCTCTCTCTTTCTGTAATGGCGGAAATAGACTGCTCTCTCCAAACCAAGCCATTTACTACTAACATCACTAGCAATAACATCACACCACTGAAGCTCTTTGGCATCGACATATCATCCTCGCCACCGCTGGAAGAGAACACAAAAGAGAATATCCTTGGAGATGATTCGCATTCGAATTCGACCAAGTCTTCATCATCCGGGTCGCCGGAATCCGACGGCCGGAAGTTCGAGTGCCAGTACTGCTGCCGCGAGTTTGCCAACTCGCAGGCCTTGGGCGGCCACCAGAACGCGCACAAGAAGGAGCGCCAGCTCTTGAAGCGCGCTCAGATGCGAATCGCCGCTGCCGAAAGCCGAAAGCTGCACAACCCATTCATGACCACCTTCGCCCCGCCGCACCACCTCCTGGCCCCGACCCTGTCGCCAGCAGGGACCCCTCCGTGGCTGATCCTTCCACACACCAGCCACGCACCTTCGTTCCAAGTTGCGAACGGCGTCGGCTTGTATTTCGCTGGAGGGTCGCCTCGCGTTCCCGGGAGGCAAGTGAGCGGAGGCAGTGTTGGCGAGACGGCCGCAATAGCCACGAGGTCATTTTTACTCGATGAAGCGAGAGCTCATGGTGGTCGATCTTCCTCTCAGATCGAGAAGAAGGGTTTGGGGTTGGATCTGCACCTGAGTCTTGGACCAGCTGCCACGTAACTTGTAATTTTCGTTTGGTAATTTTTAAGTCGATCGATTTAGTACCAACAGAATGTGGAGTTAGAGCATTGGAACATGTATAATTTGCAAAGTGTTCTCTTTTGTACTCAAATATCATCCGTATCAAGTGAGGAAATTGTGGTAGAGAATGAGTGAAAACTTGTAATGCGCCATAGATCCATTAACTTTGAATCTTTCCCACCTTATGCAGCCCAGACGAGTAAGTTGACTAAGGAACTTGACATATAGAAAATGCATTGATAATGTGCTGGTTTTAGCCCATTGACTTCTTCCCCCCGAATAAACTTTAAATTCAAGAGTGTTAATCATTAGCCGGCTCAAACTTTAAGGTTAAAGCAAGTTACTCATGGGCTACAGCTCAAGAAAAACATTAGTGGAGGACAACTTAGCCGACCCAGAAGAGTAGAGCCTATATTGCTTACAAAGACAAGAAAAGATCACGTGCAATCATCAACTCTAATCGTGACAGGTATTATTGAAATGCACATGATTGACATCTCGCGTATGCATATATATAATAAAAATGACAGTTATTTATGTTTCAATTAGCAAGATAAATTTGAGCCATCAAATTGATCACAGCTGTCAAAACTTGTATGGAATGGAGTTTCTAGGATCTATGGTCGATAGCCACTCTAATTGGTGGGGCCGTCGATCTGGCGCCATTTCCAAGTAAGAAAATGAAGGAAATCGTGCAAAAGTTAAGAAGAAACGTTAAATAAACAAAGTCAATTGACCCTCTACTTGCCCCCGGCGAAGTCCAGCTGAGAGAGCACGCATGGCGAAGTATCAAGCCCCGCCCCCACTAGTTATCACCGCTCTCCTTTGAGGGCCGTCATGGGACCAGCAGCTTTTGCCTTTGTTTCTAGACTAAGCTACTTGGTAAAGCTTCTCCTGGGCAGCTGTTAAAAAAGTGTTAAAAAAAGTATCATAACTTTTTATAAGGTGTTCGACAAAACGACTTACGTTTACGGCAGCTTTTAAAAAGTTAAGTCGACGTAGATTTTGAAATATGTTTGAACACACATAAAAAGTTTAGATAAGTGCATCGAATATTTTAAAATTTGATGAAGTCCTAAAATTTTTAAATTTTTGAAAAATACAATCCAAATCCTAAAACCGATCAACTTGATGCGATCAAATCTTTCCGTAAACTCCATCAATTTAGCTAATAGAAAATGCTACGGGATATTTTTTTTTAATTATTTTCTCTTTCTAAGTGGTATTTTTTTATAATTAATATTTGCTCTCTCAAATCTTACTTCAGTTAAATTGAAAAATATATAAAAAAGAAGAAGATAAATCTAGGTTTTGAATAATTAAGATAGAATATCCGAACTCACATTATTGGCCCGATCATCATTGAGCTCTGATATGTCGATTGGAAGACTGAAGCAATAACATAATAATCTCTCTCTCTCTCTCTAATTAGATAAAAGAACACAAAATTTGGCGAGGCCTTGTCTGGGTGGACGAGCTTTGTTGACCCCAGGCGAGGCCTCACAAGTGACCCTCGCCCTTGCCCTCACAAACTATCGGCAATGCCCCCAACAACCTTCACTAGGCCTTACCAATGATTGGCAGTGACAACTCATTGGCAAGGGGCTAAGGCTCCCTTTTCTTTTAGCTTGGATTTATTTAAGAAAAAAAATGTATTATTTTTAAAATAAGTTAAGTATGATTTGAAAAAGAGAATAATAAAAATGCCATGTATGGGGAGAAAATAATTAAAAAAAAAAGTCATATCAAGATGTTGTCAATGGTAAAAATTGATTATATCAATTTGACAAACTTTTCACTTTAACGATAAGTCTTACGACTTCTAGTATTTCTAAAAGGTTGCAATATTTCACTGCACATTACTTCGCGATTTTAGGACAAAGAAGTGGGAGAGACATTTTTGAAGTAAAATCGACCATTTGGCATTTGATCCAAATTTTGGCCTAACAATAAAAATTCAAGGAGCTAAGCGAAGGTTTTGGGAATTGGCGCTCTGTTAATTAAAGTTGGTCAGGAGGATTAATCCATAAAAAAGGTCTAATTTTTAGACCGGGAAAGCGAACATCAAATTTGACCTCCAAAATATTTGGCAAGAAGGTGGAAAAAAAAAGGGATAAAATCACCAAAAACCTAAAAAAAAAAATTTATGATATTAAAAATTTTGAAATTTGCCAACCATAATACATTTAGCCCAAAATTTTTTTCGTGATACACAAAATCATGAACTTTTATCCATGTGACACGTTTACCCTAAATTATAAGGCATTTTGGTCTTTTTATTTTTTACTTTTTTTTCTTCTTTTTCTCTCTTCCCTCCGCCGGCGTCTGGTGAAAGCTGCCCTTATCGATGTCAGGCGAGCGCAGCCTTAGCCAACCTAAGCGAGGGCGACCCTCGTCAGACGCTGGCGTCCCTTCGCCAGCCATGGCGGAGGGAAGCGAGAAAAATAAGAAAAATAGAAAAAAAATAAGATGAAAATGTCATTGATAGGATAAATGTGTCACAATTTGTAAAGTTTGGAATTTTTCATATCATAAAAAAAAATTTTGGTAAATTTATCACTTTAAGTAAAGTTTAGAGTTTTTTATTGTATTTTCCAAAAAAAAACGTCCAGAAATATCTTCAGCGTGCATGAAACAACGAGCCAGACAGAGCAAGAGCCTCGAGCAGTTTTCCCCTCTCCTCCGCGAGTCCCCGCTCATCGCATCTTCCCTCGAAACCCTTTTCTCCGTAATCCGATGGTAAATTTCGATCCACTAGATTGCTATCCGTTTTCGGGCGAAACCCTCTTGATTTTCTTGATTCTTCCTTTTGAATGTTCTTGTTTTTCTGCCTCTCTGCTCACCCAAGCCTTCTTGCTATCTTGCTTTTCAGCTCCTGACATTCCCAAAATTACTGGGTTTTACTCCTGTAAATCCTGCAATCCCGTGTTGTGTATAATCATAATCAAGGAACCAATGAATGAACGTGTTTGCTTCTACTGGGTTGCTGCGGAAGTGTTGTTATGATTAGGATAAATGAAGCGTATCGGGGGTGGTGTATATGCAGGTCATGTTGCATTCAGGTTCAGTCCCTGGAACCAGCACATGCCCCCGCTGAGTCTTCGACGCCCTGGCCTTCGCCCGCAACGCGCGGTTCCGGCGATGGTTCGTGTCTCTGCTGTGATGTCGGATGGTGACAAGAGATTCAAAGTGGAGTTCACTCCTTGGTTGATTGTTGGATTGGGAAATCCTGGGAATAAGTACCATGGCACGAGGCATAATGTAATTGATGACATAGCTTTTTTTTTAATTATTATTATATGCATGTAAGTAATTGATGACATGGCTAGATGGCGCTTGCTTTCATCAATCTTTAATTCTACCTGTATCTTTGTCTGTTTGTTAGGTTGGTTTTGAAATGATTGAGCGCATATCGCAAGCCGAGGGCATATCATTAAACACAATTCAGTCAAAAGCCTTGATCGGAATAGGTAGTTGATTAATCTGTTTTTCCTGTCCTTGTTGATACTTTGACATTTACCTGCGGAAGCTTGATTAGGGCTTTAAAATTATCCTTCAGATTGATCAATTGGATGTCTGTCGAAAATCAGTGCAGGTTGTATTGGAGACGTGCCACTAGTTTTGGCAAAGCCACAAGCATACATGAACTTCTGCGGTGAATCTGTTAGTTCCCATCCTACATAGCATATATTTATCTGGCTCCTTTTTTCAGCTGCCATATTTGCTGAGGCATTTGAATTTTTGGCTTCCTAGATTCAGAGCTCATACAGTTTTATAAGTATAATTGGCAACTGAACACCAAATGGTGATTTTGTAAATGGAAACTCTTTAAATTTCGGGAATATATTTGCTAACGGTTCAATGATTTCAACCATGTTAAGACATCATTATCATCGTTTTAGCCTTTCTTGAGGGGTTCTGACTTAAAAATTGGCCTGGATCGAATTGATAATCTCACGGTTTCATTTGAACTTTGTATGCTAGGTTTGAATATGGTGACGGACTAAGATCAATGGGCAGCCATATTTGCTTTTGAGTTGCATGTCTTCTCATGCAGAATGAAATTCTCTTCTATACAGCAGAGAAGAAAAATTAAAAACAAAGGATGGTTCATTTTATCAACAAGGATAAGTTTCAATGTGACCATCTTCTTGTGAGTCATAAGAATTTCCTATCATCATTTCTTGGATATGACAGCTGACTAGATAACTTTTCAGGAAAAATTTTGTTAGCCGTCCAGCTTCTTCACAGCTTTGATATACATTATGACAAAAATATCGATTGTTTGAGCTATGCTTTTTTTTTTTTTTTAAAGCGAATAATGAGCTGGGAGTGTGTGCTTTGTGTCAAAGAGGACTAGTTCAGGGTCGATGATAAAAGAGTTGTGCGACCTGGCTGGAGAATATCAGTGCAAAATACATGTGTTTATTTCTATTTAACTGAAACTTTCCTCTGTGGTTGTCGATTGGAGTTGAATTATATGCAAGTATGATGTAGCGACTCCAATTTTTGGGTCTTTAGGTCCTTTTTCTTCACTGTTGCTTTATCTTGATATATCTTATCTTTTTCCATCACCAGCTTATTCGTTTTCCTCTTTTAAACTATGGACCTAGTGCTTATGTCATCTTTAGTCACAAAAGACTGGGAGTTCCTATTTTCAATGTTTTCTCTCCTTTTCATTCAGGTTGCACCGCTTGCAGTATATTACCGAATTCCTCTTCGACATATATTGTTGGTAACTACATGTACCTCTGCTATTTGTAGAAGGACCACTTTATTTTACCCTCAGTTTTTCCTCCTAATACTGTGTAATTTTTATTTATCTGTGCAGGTTTATGATGAGATGAGCTTACCAAATGGTGTTATGAGGCTACAACCCAAAGGAGGACATGGTCAACACAGCGGGTATAGCTTCTTTGCTACTATCTTCCACTTGTCTGCAATTTCTACAGCAGCTTTTCTCTTGAGTATCAAAACTTAATTGATCCCATGGTCTGTCACTCAAATTATAGCCTTTATTAGTCATAATTGCTGAGCAAGTAAAATTGATAGTAGGAAGACAAAAGCTCCCTCTGAATCTTAATTAGTTTGATGTAATCAGCGTGGATGAGTGCATGGCCAAATTGCAATGATTTGTGTGGACATTTGGACATTTTCTGATACCTATGTTGACACAAACACTATTGATGCTAGTTTTTGGTCCTTTGGGGTTCATTTTGTGCTCAAGAAAGGAAAAACACATCAATGAAGCAAATTTACGCCTCCATGTGTCGTAACTGGCTAGTGGCCACACCTGTAGCTGTTTTTTTATGCTTAATAACTAAACTAGGTAATTCTTTTTTTGGAAATGAGGTTATTTGATCTAATTAGATGGCATGATACTTTAAATGGTGCTTGTGGTGCTTGTGGTGCTTGTACTTTGGATTAAAAGGAATGCTACTAGATATTGACTGGCGGTAATTCAACAAAATTCATCTCTTGATATACTTCAAAGAATTTGGCTGTTTGGACAAGCAGAAAGGTTTTAAATGTGAGACAAAAGACAAATATTTGCACCCTTTAGAGAAACAATGAATACACAACATTGACAGAGCTTTTAGCAGAAGTGGGATAGCATGAAATAGATACAGGAGTGTGGTGTCTTGCCTACTTCCTTTAGTCAGATCTTTGTTGGCAGAAGTAGGAGTGAATGATTTTAATTTATAGTTGGACTAGGCTATGTTAATTTTCTATATTTGTTTTTCCTTATGCGGAATCAGCTATTCAGTTTCTTGGATACCTGGTGTATTTCAATTTCATGTGACCTTGAATCAAAGCACTTGTATATGTATCATCGTTGGAACCAAACGAACTTAACTTTTCATCTTAGTTGTATTTTCACATGTTGCAAGTATTCAATCAGATTTAGAGGCATATCCCTCTGCTATAGTGTTTGTTATTTCTTCAAATTTGCAAGCATATTATCATGGTGCTTCTATCCTGTGCCAGGATAAAGAATGTGATAGCTCATTTGGATGGTCACAGTGAATTTCCTCGGCTCTCAATTGGTTGGTTCCTCGAGATCATTTTAAGTGCCCCTTGTAATTTATGTAGTATAATAATTACCACCCATTATAATTGCAGGTATTGGGAATCCTCCAGGAACTATGGATGTGAAAGCTTTTCTTTTGCAAAAGTTCAGCTCAGTGGAACGTGAACAGGTAAATCTTTGTTTTAATATCCTGCAAGTTCAAAATCACCTCGCAACCAGCAATAAGTGCAGTGTTTTGTCTTGGTAAAAATGTATAATGCGTATGCCTATGCATATGCATATAGTTTTGTCTAAAAGCCAATGTAGTTTGTTCTTTTCAGGCTTAAGACTCGTGTTCTCAAAAAATAGATTGTAAAGGATTAGTCACAGAGTAGGAATAATTCTGCTGAAAATTGGTGGGGCCCTTTAATGGGTATTGGCTTTTCATACAGATGGATGAGGCATTGGATCAAGGAGTTCAGGCTGTGAGGGCATTAGCGCTCAACGGATTTAGCCAGCATATAAGAAGATTTAATTTGGGGCAGAAGTATAAGTATCACAAAGTTTGATGTTAGTAATTGAATTATATTGTATTCCTCCCATATGTCTGGTCAACAAGAAAGAAACAATTGCAGAGCCCGGATTACAATTGGTGCAGTCAGTTAATATGAATTCTTTCACGTTATTGTGCTAGTCATGCAGCCGAAAATCCCTTGCAAAATTTTGTCTGCGTGTCCTACTGACCCATCTTGAAATTGTGTCTGTGTATTTAGATGACATGCGCTAGCTTAAGGTTTTAGACCTAAGTAATTAAGAAGGAATCCTCCTTAACATTGATGGGCAGTTGTTTCGATCCAATTGCTGGTTTTCTCGTTTGTATGATTTCTCTTCAGCTTATTTGCTTTCGAGCACACTTCTTCGTTGCTTCTTTTTTTCCTTTCCATCTGAACATCTTTAGCCAATAATTAGTGAGATTGTGGAATTACGTGCAAAATACTATACGAAAAGCTTTGACGAGTACCAAGGTCAGAGAGTATTCAAGTTTATGCCTTTGAGGCAAAAACGTGAGTATTCAAGTCTAGGATGGACATCCAATTACCTTGCCACCTCCAGGAACGGTTGTTCGAAGCATTATGTTTTGTTTCGATTCGTCAGGTAAACAGTCCCGGTGCATCCAACCATTCTGCCACTGAAATGGGGTACAAAAATGGGTGATCAAATAATGGTCATCTCCAAGGAAAATCCGAGGAAGTGTCCTAATTTTCTGGCACGCGAATTTCACTAAAATAGCTAAGTTAGGTCAAGTCTCTTTCACAGCCAAGAGAATCAGAACATGGAAGGCCATGTGTGAAAGGAGACCAAAAGAGGAACAGCATGGGGACAAGCAGGGAAAGGCATTCTTATCTGTCAATTTGTCCTCCAAATAAAGCATGTGGCTTCAAGCCTTTCAATAATGTCTCCACTGGCCCCTCCACTCAATAATCCAACCCTTTTTTCTATCTTCTCATTGAAACTTTTCGGATCTCCCATCAACTGACCCTTGAAGAGGCAAAGAAAGTGAGGAGAAAAAAAAAGGAAAGGAAAAGAATTTACCGCAATCGGAACATGGCAAGTGATGGGAAATTGGGTATGGTTCTAGGGTCCACACAAGAGATATGAATGCGGGTGCGATGTTTGCCAGAGGTGGGAGCTTGTTTCGGTGACACCGTGTTAACTTGCTATTTTAACTGGTACGTTGTCGGTATCTATCCATTAGGAGTTGGTGCTGGTGCTTTTAGATGCGTAATGCTAAGTAGTAATCTTACAGTCAAATCAAATTTGAGAGCCAAGTTCATCCTCTCTGCTTGAATCTCATTGGTTGCTTACAAATGGCACGGTTCACATGTATCGTGAGGATGGATCGAACCAAAGATTTAAATATCCATCTTTCATCATGATTACAGACTTAAAATCAAAATTGCTATAGTTAAAATGACTTTTTCAATCTTGTTCAGGACGGGGCCGAGTCAAGTTTTCCATCAAATTAAGTTATTTAGGCACCCTAGTTAAACAACCTTAGATCATATGATCCAAACAGGGGAAGCATCCAAAAAGACCTTGAGCTAAATTATATATATTACAAATAAAGAGTAAATGCTCATACATAGAACAGATTACACAAATTCCACAATAAACCAAAGGAAAACAGCAGGAACTGTACATGAAGATTGAACTCATCCATTCCTCACTACTTTGAGCACACATTACAATTTACGAACAGCTCAGTCCAAGAAAAACAAAAACGAAGATGGGAAAGTGACGTAGTCAGAAGTCCAAAATACAACAAATTGGGGCCAAGCTTCCAGTCCGTCCAATGCATACAGCGCAAACATATTGGCTGAAACTCCTAAACGACGCGAAAAAAATATAACTTAAAGAATATTAAATACACTTGTTCTACGAATGATGCAAAAAAAAATTGCACGGCAAAACCTAATCACTTCCTGATCTTGCTCTTGTCCTTGCCACTGAGGAACATGGAGCCCAAACCGAACAGATTCCCTGAAGGCACATGCAAAACAGGATTGACCCGAAAACTGCCGTTGCTGTTGTTGATGTTCCCATGAAAGCCATTATTGCTCTTCCTCAGCGGAGGTTTCTGATAACCCGACGATGATGGCAACGATGAAGAAGCTTGAAATGGCTTGAGTGGAAAGCCTTGCTTGTTGGGAGAACAAGACGGCTTTTGAAAATGAAGATGGTTGTGGTGGCTCTCTTTGCTGTTGTTGCTGTTTAGTGGTGATCCGGTCGAGTTGCTTCGCGACAAGAGAGGCAAAGGACATAAACTCCTTCCATACCCACTTCCGCAAGAACTCAAGTTCAAGCTCCTGCTACGCTTGAACTTCCAAAACGACTTGGAATTATTGCCGCTCTGTTGCTTCTCTTCGCTCTTCAAGCCCTGCTTCTCGGAGTCCTCAGAATGACCCTCTTGTTTGAGAGGCTGGTTCCGGGAAGCATGTTTCTTGATTTGGGTGGTGGGGACGATCTTGCCATCGGAGAAGAGCTCGTCAGCGGAGGAAGGCTCGTGGCCGAAGATTTTTAGATTGTTGGAGAAGTTGAAGTCGAAGCTTGGGCTGCTCAGATGGCTCGGAACTCCTGCCGAGTCTGAGCGAAAATGATGACGTTGCTGGTCTAGAGGGACGACGGCTTCCGAGAGGCGTAGGTCGTGCGAGAAGGAGATTCTTGGGCTCGTGCTTGGGTTCTCGGTCAAGAGCTCGATCGACATTTTTCTTTTTGTGGGAACTTCAAGAAACTCACGTTGGACGAGACACAAACGAGAAGAAATAGGAAGAGAATGAGAAGATTGAAATGAGACAGCGACGGAGAGAAGGGAATGTTGGGTTCTTGAAAATGATCTGACCCAGCGAGAGAGAGAGAGAGAGAGAGAGAGAGAGGTTTACATGCGAAGGCTGAAGATTGAGTTTGTTCCGAGCTCAAAGAAATGAAGAAGTCTATTATTTAAGGGAGGACGATTGAGAGAGAGAGAGAGAGAGAGGAGGAGGGAGGGAGGGATAGAAACGTGTGGAGAGATTTGAGCATGCTAAAGCAGGCATTGCAGAGCTGGAAACAGTAGTTTAAGGAGCAAGTCGGGCATTGCTGGATTTCGAACAGGGCATTTGTCCATTATAGATTCCTGACGTGGAACCACCACGAGGTCAAACGAGAGGAAATCATCAGTCTCATCCTTTGATTTTACGCCCTGCGGTTGGTCCATCCCAATCGCAGAACTTCAGCTTCCATCTTAAACTAACCTTTCAACGACTAAGTAATTAAGTTAAGGCGAGTAAAAGTGATTTTTCTATCGAGTCTCCATTCATTTTGTGAAAATTTATTTTTTTGAAATATGTTTTCAATAAATTATTATAAAAAAACAACAATATTTTTCGGTAATTAGTTGAACTCTAAAAAAAAAGTGCAATTATTTTCTCTCATTTGAAAAAAAAAATTGACTTTATTTTCTCCTAAAGAGATATGCACTATTCAGACGCTAGTGACTTAAGCACAAACAATTGAGGAACCAGGCCGAGCCTTAATGAACCCCAGTCTAGCCGATGGATAACTAAGCACTAGGGACCCAGTTTTGGGCATGAGCACGAGCACTAATTCAAGGTCCATAGAAGAAGGGCTAAAGACCCCGGCTCCACCATTGAGGCCAAGCCATGTCCATGGAGGCCATGCTTGGGTCCACAAAGGTTGGGATCAATCCACGTGCTTGTGCCCGACTCCTTAATGCTCATGCCTAGTTCTATTAAGGTGAGGCCCGGGACTCCAATGCTCATGCTTGTTTCCTTTGCGCCCAAACTTAGGTCCATTGATGATAGGCATAGGTCCATCAAGGCCAAGCCTAATACCCTAGTGCCTATGCCCCAAGTCCTTAGTGCTCGAGTCAACAATCATCGAGTTCAGGCTTTGATTCCATTAAGGCGAGGCTTGGGACTCTGAGAGTGTGTCACACTTAGGCTTGATGAACCCGGGTCCAAGATTCAAGGATCTAGACACGGGCATCGGGGTACTAGGAGTTGCCTTGATGGATTTGGACTTGAGCACTAGGGTCTCAAACCTGGCCTAGATGAAAGACCTGAATGTCGGAAATTCAAGCATGAGCACGGGGATCTCAAGCCTTGCCCCTATGGATGTGCTTGGTCTTGATCGACTATGGGTTGAAAGCCATGGAGTCGGGCACAAGTATCAAGGTCTCGAGCCCATCCTTTATGGATCCAAGCATGGGCATCGAGGAGTTGGGCATGGGTACCAGTGCTCTAAGCTCGACTTCTATAGACTTGGGCCTAAGCGCTGAGGAATCAAGCACAAGTACTAGGGTCCTAAGTCTAGCCTTTATGAATCTATGCCTTAACCTCTATGAACCCTGCCCAGCATTGGGGACTGGGGCACAAGCATCGGTGTCTTGAGCTCGACCTCTTTAAATTGGCCTAGGCACAAGGGTCCTCAACTTGGCTTTCGTAAACATGGGTCGAAGCCTCTATAAAAATGAGTGCGGGCACTAGAGTCCTGAGTCCAACCCCAATGGACCTAAGCCAAGCCTCTAAACCCGGGCCTGATCACCAAAAGTCTAAGCTTGAGCATTGGGATCTCTCGCCTAAATGCTAAGTTTTCTGTCCTAGTGTTGATATCTAGTTGTATTTTGTTAAATGATTTCTGGTTTTTGAAAGAATATATCATTTTTCTGAATTTAAACATAATTTTTCTGTTGATAAGGAAATAGTTTCTATTAACTAATTTTTCTAAGCAATCCAAATATATAAATATGAGGATAATATTTTTCACGAACAAATTATGTAGAAGCTCAAGATCAACCCGACCAAATTATGTAGAAGCTCTAGGACGGTATTCTTGAGCTTGAGACTCGAAGAGTGAATTCTAGCTCCAACGAGCTTGATTTTAATCTGGACCTGTAGTCTAGGAATAATCATTTAACAGACTGATACTTGTTTTGACCTATGGCGTTGAAATGCCAAGACCTGATACACAAGACTAATATAGAGTGGATCCTTTTCTACTATGGAAAGTGACACTAAACTTTAACTAAATATATAAAGTGATTCTTAAACTTTTAATTTATTCAATATGATTTTTGAACTTTAACCCGATGTTCAATATAATCCTTGAACTTTCAATTTGTTCAATATGGTCCATGAACTTTTGATACACATTCAATTTTGAATTAATGGCAAAATAATATCGAACATTTTTATTTAATTCATGGACTAACTTGAACATAAATTCAAGAACCACATTAAATAAATTAAAAATTCAGGGATCGCATTGCATATTGAGCGAAAGTTCAAAAATCACATTGAACCAATTTAAAATTCATGAATCACATTAACTAGTGGGTCAAAGTTTAGAGACTATTTGTGTTATTATTCCTTTCTACTAGTGACAGAACACATTAGCTAATAAAGATGCATCAATTTTTGTCTATCTGAACCATATGATCTCACACGTTGAGATTCAAAGAACAAGTCACAGACGACCCACATATCAGCAAACGCATAACTTATAGTACATTCATTTATCTTATTACATCTGGCATCTGTAATTGCACTAAGATCGAAATTACTGTCATGATGCAAGCTCCTTTTTTTCCTCTCTTTTATGTATTCTTCTTAATGCACAAATAGTGGTAATCCGTTCAGTTTTGACTCGCACTCTAATCTTTTCATTAAGTTTGCAAGGTGGTTAATAGAGTTTACTAACGTAGATGTTACGAGAAAGAGAGGTAAAATTTTGATTGTTGAAATGTTAAAACTTTTGCAATCACTTAACTACAGAGTCCCAAAATGGCAAATAGCCCAACTCATTAGTTTCGCACTTTCAATTAGGTTGGAGCCAATTCAATTATATTCCAATAGTAGATATGTCATACTGATGAACCAACGTCATCTAGGGGGAAGGTGCAACATATGGAGGAAATGGTGTATGCATTTGATGCGTATGAATTTTTCAGTTATTTTCCATCTTCTAACCTGAGTACTAGTTGGTAGATGGTTATGGACATGATCTGATGACATTATTGCTAGATAACATATATCTAAGCACATAGGTACTTAGTGACTTTAGGGCTTCATTGGAAGGGACAAAGTTGAAAAGGCCTAATACCCTAAAAAATTCTTAACTTTAGCTCCGGTTACAATTTTAACCTAAACTTATTTTCGTCTCACAAAATGCCCCAAACTTTTGGTCCGGTCTCAAATCTACCATAAAATTTTTTTGGTTTCACAAAAAATCAAAAACTTTAATCCAAATTCTACCCCAAACTTTTTTTTTATCTCACAAAAAAATCACAAACTTTAAAATCGCTCTAGGTGATATGGCATTTCCATGTCATTACCCTAGTTTTTCCCCAAAACTTCAAATCCAAGAAGACCTCTTTCAAAGATGAAGTTAGCCCAAACAATGTCTCCATGGATATGAAATTTGGATAAGATTTAGAGTAATGATCTTTTTCAATTACTCTTACTTTTAAGATAGTCTTCTTTCCATCTTGTTTAGAGATCTTTGATCTTCTGCTTGATCTTCAATTTCTCATGCTTAGGAGTCTTCCATCGAGCTTGTTCTTGGAGAGCTTGCAGGACACTCAACTCAAGACACTCGAATAGTTTGTGCTTGGGAGTTTTCCATTACTAGATTGTCAAGAGAAATTTTGGATGGAGGGTTAATACGGGACTCAAGTAAAAGTGGATGGTTTTTTCATTGGACAAATAAAGTTTAGAGTTGATTGAGAATTGACCTAACTTTGGCAGTTTTTTACTGCACAAAAATAAGTTTAAGGTAAAATTGAAACTAGACCTAAAAAAGGATGGAATTGAAACTAAATCTAATGCTGTGGGTTCTTTTAGGTTATTAGGTCAAGTTGAAAAATCTATTCATTGTCTTTTACAATATTGCCATAAGACCCAACATAATAATATATGTGTAACCTAATTAAGTGAGTTGAAAGTTTACACAAATTCACTCAGCTATCTTAACCCATCTACTATGTAAATAATTTTTGGAAGAAGAAATACGAAGTGCAAATTATTTTTGAAAGGATAAATATAATTCTTTACATCTTGACATCTTGGAAAGCTGGAATCTATTTATCCTTTCAAAAGTAAATTTAAAGGAGCCCCAAAAAGCATTGAGAACAAAAGAGAATGCGCACGAAGTTCCTTTCCCCGGTCAAATCGGGCCAATCCGGTTCGACGCCGGCTTCTCCTTTCTCATTGGGAAAACTACACCTTTACACGTACACGCAACTGGCCGGTTGACTTGTCAACGAAGTTCTGGAAGACCCCGCACCAATACCAAATCATCACCAACTCCCTCTTCCTACAATTGGCTTGTCTCCCAGCAGAGCAGTTTCGATTGAAATTCTTGAGACACGCAAAGAGCCGGAAAGAGAGAGTCAGCCGGTTGACTTTTCAACGACGCTCCGGAAGACGACCCCAGCACCCGTACCAAATCATCACCATCTTCCTCTTCCTACAGTTGGCTTGTCTCCCAGCACAGCAGTTTCAATTGAAATTCTTGAAACGCCAAGAGCCGGAGAGAGAGAAGTCAGCTGGAGCTCTGGTTTGAAGGCATTAGCAGCAGGAAACGATGCCCGATTGGGAGCTCAATAACTGTTGCCAGCATGACCAGGTCGTGTTCCTGGTCTGCGTGGGAGTCTTCACCGTCGTCATCTTCGCGGTACGCCCAGCTTTTTTTTCCCTTTATATGCTGATTGTCTATCTGGGTTTGGTTCTTGAACGGCTGATCGAGAAATAGAGGGAGAAGAAAAGGGTGGACTGGCTTTGTCGCTGGGACTCTTTGGGAGTTCCGAAAAAGTGGAACTTTAAGTTGACTAAATGAAAAAGTTGGATTGGAAGATTTTTGGGTTATTTGTTTCTTTGCTTTAGTATGCCTTATTCTTTACCCCCACCCGAAATCAGTCGTGATTGAAGCACACTGAGCAGACTAATTGAATGAATTGTCTAAAGAGATTGTTTGGCGTTACTTATGAACCGCAATAAGAGGTGGATCTCTCAGAAGAAGTTAGTGTTAGACAACTTTTGCGATGATCATAAACAAATTCTTTGGGGATTACCCAATTCCAGTGGGGAAAAGATCACTGTCAACAAGGAGTAGATGTGAGACATAGGGATGATCATCCTGGATGAAGCACAAGTTCCTGTAAAATTGATCGGGCATAATGCAACAATGTTTAGGTGATACTTGTATTTCAATTAACTTCCTCAAATTATGTGAATGTGCACCAATGTAACGTTACATACCAAGAAAAAGTTTAAGCTCTGTTTCTTTCCTGTTAAAGGATAACTAAGGTTTCGCAATCGATTCATTTTACATGCAAAGCTAGTCTTGGTATCTGGTTGATTAATCGACATCATGTTTTGCCAGTAAAATTGGTCGTTTATTTGAGACATAATGATACAATTGTCCAGGTCTCTTCATTATTTACTTTAATCTCATGTAATGTCCTTGATTTAAATGGAGATAGCTGTGGCGAACGTTCCTGTTGACACCTTTTAAGCTCATCACGGTATTTCTCCATGAAGCAAGTCATGCAATTGCTTGTAAACTCACGTGTGGTCAGGTAAGAATTCTCTCCCATTATTAATTTTCTTCATGAGAGCTTACGTTGACATTTCTGTGGACTATGGCCAATTCCAGAACTGTCTTGACATCTAACCTCTATGAAGATAATATGATATGCCAGATTAGAATCAGCTCATATACAGTATGATTTCCATGCCTGCCAACTGTGAGTCTGAAGTAGTCTTCTCAGAAATAGTGCTCCTAGTTAAATTCTCATGCCTGCCAACTTTGAGTCTGAAGTGGTCTTCTCAGAAATAGTGCTCCTAGTTAAACAGCATAACTAGCTGTTTCATGATTTTGAACATTTGACGCTAGGTAGAAGCATTAGAGATGTAGCTGGGCCAACGATGCTTTTTATTTCTAAAAGTCTTGTTATTCTGAATGGACTTGGTCTTCTGGATTTGGTAAATCAATGACCAGTTCAGAAGTTGACTTGGTAGAAGTTCATTTGGCAAGCTACACGTGTAAGAAGACTGCACTTGCTCTGGCCCTCGCTGCAGCATAAAAGAATTGCTTTCCTATTGATCTGCAGCATCTCTAATGACTCGATCACCTCTTTTGACTCTCCAAGGGTCACAACACAAAAGACTCGTATCATTCTGAAGAATTAGAACCCAAATAAAAATCTGCTTTTCTAACGGATGCCATCAATATAGATTTTTTCTTTATATAAATTGTAGTAGCTTACTGTTAACAGTGCAAAGCTGGATAAAGAAGATTCCATCTGTCATGCCATATTTTGGTTATTGCAATCCTGAATTGGATAGCCAACAAAAAGGAAACTAAAACTAGGTGGACTGTTGATCCAATAGCCCCTAAGTAAAGGATCTTACTAAGAAAATGACTTTGGATTTGGTTTGTTCAGTCAATTCCTGGTTTTGAGCAATAAGTACTTAGTAAGTGTCTTCATGCTTAGAGGTTTTTCCATTCTTTCCTTTTCGTTTGGTTGGAAGCATGCTCAGAGTTATGAAAATAGGGAAAAGAATTGCAATTTTCCAGATTACCTTAGTCCATTTTCATGCCATTTAACTGAATTGCAATCGGATGTTGCTTCTGTCCAATACAGGTGGAAGGAATGCAGGTTCATGCCAACGAGGGAGGGGTAACAGAAACACGTGGTGGCATATACTGCATAATTTTACCTGCAGGATGTATGCACTACTCTACCTGAAAGCTTTTTCTTTCTTGTGAAAAATATATCCAAAAAGCATGCGAATGACGTAGCTAAGTCTGTGAGATGTAAGAGTAGGCAGTTCATGCTTCTTTTTTATAATGTCTCAGACCATTTGGCTTTTAGTTGTATTGTAATAAATTTTGGGAGTGATTGTTTCCGACCTGTAGCTTATTGCTGTTACTATTTCTTCACTTGTTCTGTTGTAAGTCCTGGGTATTAACATATTTATTTCTGTATTTTCTTTTTTGACCAAAAAAAGTATTTGCTCAGTTCTTCTGATATTTGTTTGCTGAGTGGGATTTACAAATTTTGTTTTTCCAGATCTGGGTTCCTCATTCTGGGGAATGGCTTTAATAGTTGCTTCAACAAATCTTCTCACTGCGAGAATCGCTGCTGGTTGTTTTGCTCTAGCTCTATTTGTTGTCCTGTTTGTTGCCAAAAATGTAAGGCAATCACTTACTCAAATATAGTCTTACTGAGATTTTTTATACAAATGCAGATGTTAGAATATCGATTTATTAAATTTCAAAGTGTCTAACCAGCATTTATGTTCTAATTCTTCCTTTCTACCATCTGGCAGTGGACACTTCGGGCACTTTGTATTGGTGAGTACTTATGATTTCCCAGAGACTTTAGTATCTGGAGCCTTCTTGCTCATATTGTGAGAGCTTATTGTCTGAGCCTTGCAGGATTTATCATTTTTCTGGGTATAATTTGGCTTCTGCAAGAAACGACAAAAGTCCGTGGTCTTCGATACGTCATTTTGTTTATTGGTAAATCGAATACTACACCATGAGTCCCTCTCAAATACTATTATTGTCACCGTGTGAGAAGCGTAATGGGTTCTTTTTCCTATTTGATGGACTACAGGTGTGATGAACAGCTTGTTTTCTGTATATGGTATAGCTCGTTCCTCCTTTCTTGTCTAGTAGATAACTTTCACTGATGTCATAGTAGTCTTATATCCAGAACTTTTTCATGATTCAGATATTTATGATGATCTGATATCTCGAAGAATCCACTCAAGCGATGCAGAGAAATTTGCAGAAACTTGCCCATGCCCTTGCAATGGCGTTGCATGGGGCTTCATATGGTAAGCATGACTTTTGAGCTTACTCTCAACATACGTACATTGACACAATTAATTTCGATTTGTGTGGCGAGATCATGCTGTTTTTTTCCCCTTATTGCTATCCCTGTCGTGCAGGGGAATGATCTCATTAATATTCCTTTCTGGAGCTGTGTATCTTGGACTTGTCATCTTATCTTAAGGTAACAAATAAAATGAGCCAAAATAGCAGCCGATGGCTTTTTCACAAGCATAAAGATGCTTCTCTATCAGCTTTCTCGATGGCTGAGATAGAGGATGCAAAGATATCATATGCCGTTAAATCACCAAATGCTAGTAGCATTTTGAGCTATACAACTGATCATGTTTTTTTTTTTAGGTCGAAATACAACTGATCATGTTCAACGTATATATTAATCATTATCATCTGCTTCATTTTAGGTTTGTCAAGTTGCATTCAGTGCTTGTTGATATGGGGGAGAGCTCGAAGATCAATTCTTTGTGTTTCATGTGAAACATGATTTTATTTTGTTTGCAGAATGTATTCTTGCATTACATTGATGACTCGATTCTTTTGACCCTTTATTTCTAGGGTGTATGTAGATACATTGAACATCCTAGTGATGTACCTTTAACCATTCAGCTAGGAAATCAAAGTTGAGAGTTTTGGAATGTAGCAGATTATGGCTAATTAAGCTGTGTGTGATGGTGAATAATCCATATCGAATTGCTGCCCTAAATACTGGGTTACTTGCTGTCAAAGCCACTGCCTCTTAAGATAACCGCCAGCACCAAATGTCTGAGATTTAGCTTAATTATCCTGAGTTATCGCTCAATTATCCATGTCGTATTTAATGGAACTTGAGAAACCAATAAACTCGTAAGGATCGTGATCCAGCAAGGGTGAGCCAACTCTAAAACCTCGTTCTCGGCTCTTCGTCACTTGGGGTTATGGTATGTTCCAAGTACTATTTACTTTGCTTGTTAGAGTCGCAGGAACTCCATTTCCTTTTAAATGAGAGGTCACTGACCAACTTCTAGGAGATATAATTGATTGCATTTATCTCGATAGTGACACCACTCACAAAAAAAAAAAGTAGCTTGAATTTTTCCATGGTTTGCTTTATTTTTATGCCGGGCAACGCTACTGGGACTTGGGTCTCTTCCTTGGGAGAGGCATGTAAGTACGCGTACTTTTACCAGTAAACGGATTTGTAAATGACCTATCAAAATTCTAAAATGCCCTTTGGACTACATCACAAGAAAATGAACCATTTGTGACAATCAAATTTGATCGCTAAAAACACTTATTATCAGCAAAATAAAAGTATGGCTCTCTGGATGAAGTTCAATTTAATCGTGAGAGACGTCATTGTTTGGACAAAATTCACGTTGGTCGCCAGCCATGATAAGGAGGATATTGCGATTTACGATGAACCGTCTAGCGACCAACTCAAGCTTGGTCGCTAGAAGTTCCTCTAGGGACGACAGCAGCCACATCTGGTCGCCAGAGAGGTCTTCAACATAATTGAGATGGGCCCAAATTTTGCTCTTCATCTCTCTCCTTCATTCCTTCTGTCCTCTCTTACTCGGACTGCACTCGGCCACGCCCATACGATTACCACCTACCGTCGCCCTCCTACGTCAATCTCCACCGTGAAGCAGCTCCACCACCGATCGCCGAGGTGAGGATCTGTTCAAGTTTTCTTCTTATTTTACAGTCACGACTATCGGGTCCTTTCTTGTTGACTGGAGCGTAAAACTGTGCTCCTGCTTCATCAATGGTCCGCCTATGTTTTAAGTCTTGCTCGATCACATGTCCAAGTTGCACCACTAGCGTCTCCTTCACTCTAGCATACGCCCGTCCTTGTTCACCGGTATGATGCCTACTTAAATGCTTCTACCTACTTACTCGATGATAATGCACTAGTCTCGGTTGAAGTTTCCACACAATACTTTGCATGTTTCTTGACCCGAGACTAGCTTAGACAAGAGTAGGGACCATAAGAATATTGGACCATGCTTCATGAAAATCAAATCTTGTTAGTCCAACTTTTCAATGTATCGATGACTTTGACACTTGGTTTCCTTCCTTTCTTGTTGACTGGAGATGGTAAAACTATGCTCCTGCTTCATCAATGTCTTGGTCCACCTATGTTTTAAGTCTTGCTCAATCACATGTCAAAGTTGTACCACTAGCTTCTTCTTCACTCTGGCATATGTCCGTCCTTGTTCACTGATATGATGCCTGCTTAAATGCTTCTACCTACTTACTCGATGATAATGCACTAGTCTCGGTTGAAGTTTCCACACAATACTTTGCGCGTTTCTTGACCCGTTCTTCTTTGAGATATCTTACCTCACCCTCGCTCCAAGCACAAACGAGTATATATACTTCCCCCCTGTGAATCTTGTTTCTACACATGTCCGCTCAAACCCTATATGGTACAACCATGGATAGCAAAAACAGAAGTCCTCGGCCGTTCATACTCCCAATTTTCTTGCTTTGCTCATCTCTGTGCACCCACCTCTGTCTTGGCACAGACAAGCTCGATGCAAATCGGTCTCTATCTAGTAATCAAATCTTAACCTCCTTGGGTGGCAACTTTACGCTTGGCTTCTTCTCGCCGGGTAAGTCCACGTACTCCTACATAGGCATCTGGTACAACAAAATCAGAGAGCAAACCGTCGTCTGGGTCGCCAACCGAGACAACCCCATCACTGACAGGCACTCCACTGAACTGAAGGTCTCGGGTGGCAATCTTGTGATTGTTAACAACTCCGAAGTCCCCGTTTGGTCCACGAATCTAACTGCTTCTTCATCTGGATCGAGCTCCATGGTGGCGGTTCTTGAGGACGACGGCAACTTCGCTCTCAAAGCGGCGCCAAATTCTTCCGTGACTCTGTGGCAGAGCTTTGATCACCTGACGCACACGTGGCTTCCCGGTGCCAAACTAGGGATCGACAAGCACAAAAACACGAGTCAGCTCTTGACATCATGGAAGAACGCCGAGGACCCTTCGACAGGTTTGTTCTCTCTCCGTCTCCAGCCATCCAGTGACGGTCAGTACTACATACGGTGGAATAAAACTAAGCAATACTGGACTAGTGGGGCGTGGGACAACCAGACGAAAATTTTCTCTTTGATCCCTGAAATGACATTGAACTATATTTACGATTTCAAATATGTGGACAATGAGAACGAGAGCTACTTCACCTATTCAGTCAAAAGCTCCGCCAACACCACATCAAGGCTTGTGATGGATTTTTCTGGGCAGATCAAGCAGTATTCCTGGTTGCCTTCTTCCCAGTCGTGGAACTTGTTCTGGTCGCAGCCCCGGCAACAATGTGAGGTGTATGGACTTTGTGGGCCTTTCGGTGTTTGCAGCGAGAATACCATCGATTTCTGCAGCTGCTTGCCTGGGTTTAGCATCACGTCTCTGAGGGATTGGAATTTGAAAGATTGGTCTGGCGGTTGCAAGAGGAATTCAGACTTGAATTGTGCGGAAAATGCTTCAAATGCGGAGAGAGACCGTTTCTCGCTTAGTTCTAACATGAAATTGCCTGTTGATCCCCAATCTTTAGATGTTGAGAGCGATACAGAATGCCGAGCTGCTTGTTTGAGCAATTGCTCTTGCACGGCTTATGCTTTCGAGGATAATGCCTGCTCAATCTGGACTGGGGATCTCGTCAATGCGCAACAGCTCTCACAAAGTGACACCAATGGAAAAAGCTTCTATCTCAGGCGTGCCGCTTCTGACGTTCAGGATACGAGCAAGAAGAGCAATGTAATTGTGATAGTTGCAGGGTCTGTTAGCTCCGCAGTAGCGATATTAGCCATTGTCTTGTTTGGCGTTTGGAGATGGAGGAGAAGGGCAACCGTAAAAACAAAGACAGTGGAGGGTTCACTGATAGCTTTTGCATATCGGGACTTGCAAGTAGCAACAAAGAATTTCTCAGAGAAGTTGGGTGGGGGCGGGTTTGGTTCAGTTTTCAAAGGAACATTACCCGATTCAAGTCACATAGCGGTCAAGAAGCTTGAAAGCATAAGCCAAGGAGAGAAGCAATTCCGAACAGAAGTAAGCACAATCGGCACCATCCAGCATGTGAATCTTGTTAGGCTCCGCGGGTTCTGTTCTGAGGGTGACAAAAGGCTGTTGGCCTACGATTTCATGCCAAATGGTTCCTTAGACTATCATCTCTTTCATAGAAAGGACTCGAAGACCTTGGATTGGAAAACGAGGTACCAAATTGCTTTGGGAACGGCTCGAGGTCTGGCTTATCTCCATGAGAAGTGTAGAGACTGCATCATACATTGCGACATCAAGCCAGAGAACATCCTTCTAGATGCTGAATTCTGTCCAAAAGTGGCAGATTTTGGCCTGGCAAAGCTTGTTGGCCGAGATTTCAGCAGGGTATTGACGACTATGAGAGGCACAAGAGGGTATCTTGCGCCGGAGTGGATCTCTGGAGTGGCCATAACAGCAAAAGCTGATGTTTATAGCTATGGAATGATGCTTTTTGAGTTTGTGTCGGGAAGGAGGAACTCAGAGCTATCGGAAAATGGGGCGGTCAAGTTCTTCCCAACGTGGGCTGCTAGTAAGATAGCTAAAGGAGGTGACCTGCTTGATCTTTTGGACCCAAACTTGGAGACAAACGCTCATACTGAAGAGTTAACTAGGATATGCAGAGTTGCTTGCTGGTGTGTACAAGATGAGGAAACTAACAGGCCATCGATGGGGCAAGTTGTTCAAATACTCGAGGGGGTGTTGGATGTGAACCTGCCCAGGATACCGAGAGCCCTTCAACTGCTTCTTGATAATCAGGAGCATATAGTTTTCTTCACTGAGTCATCATCATCGAACCAGAATTGCCAGACAAAGAGTAATACCTCAACTGCTTCCTTGCAGAACCCAAATAATTCATCTTCGACGAAGTCCGAGTCTTGAGGATGATAAGATAAATGCTTAGTACAAGAAGTGCTTCAGTTAGATAGTGCATATGCTCTTCTGCTTTTTCTGTAGTCAAAGAGAACCTCAGCATTTGCTGATTGGCTTTCTTGGGGCTTTTCCTCTAGCTTTTTTTTGTTAAATATAGCTACAAGCAAGCTTCGAATAAGTGCTAGGCCAGACCAGTTGTAAAGATCCTTCATTCTATACAATGATTTGTTGTCAGGCGCGTGTGTAGTAGCCTGCGTATAAGGCGTCTATCTTCACTGCATTTGGACTTTTATAGCATTGATTCATTGTTCGCCCTTCCTGCCTTTTGTAACAAGGACAACATATATTGCGGGGAAATATATATCAAGACATATAAGCTACATTTAGTTACTCTAGATTTATAGCTATTATAAGCCCAATATAGGTATGGAATCCATGGATTTTTTTAAAGTGGATTTTTCATATCTAATTATTTAGTGGAAACTGTATATCAGCGGAGATGGTAAGAAATAATTAAGATTCACTACTAGAAAAGCCACAAATGCTCAAATGGGGGAAATCACCAAAAAAGTTATAAATTGATTGCACTTGTGTCAATTCAGTTCTAAACTTTTTAATTGTGATAATTAAGCTATAAACAATTTTTCACATTTTACCAATTGAATTCATTTGGCTAGATTTGGCTGAAAATCACTAACACAGACGCCGATTGTCTTACGTGGGATAGCTAGTGTTGATATGAATCATTTTTAATATTATTATTTTTTTTTTTTTTAGAGTGAAGGTCAGAAAGAGGCGTCGTCCAACCCTTGCCGGCCACAGGGGTGGGCGTCCCGGCCCTTATCGACTTGGGGTAAGGGCTATGGTGCCCTTGATATGACTAGCGCATGCATCAGGCGGGGCCGCCATGCCCTAGCTAGGCACAGTGAGGGCTCGTGAGCCCATGCTTATGGCCAGCAAGGGTTGGCCTCTCCCAAAAAATAAAAGTAAGGAAAAGAAAAAAAATGAAAAAAAAATATTATTATTATTATTAAGAAATTCAAAATATTATTAGAAATGTCCACATCATCATTATAAGACGGTGGATGGCCAACGTCTACATCCATGATTTCTTGCCAAAATTGGCTAGATAGAATCAATTGACATAATTAAAATATTTAGAACTGAATTGGCGAATGACTGATGTCTACATCCACAATTTCCTGCTGAAATTGACCGGATGAAATCAATTAGCATAATTGAAAGATTTATAATTAAATTAGTAACATATTTATGACTTTTTTTGGTAATTATCCCCTCAAATGGAGATAGCATTCAACAATCAATTCATGATTATCATCATCATCATTTTTATTTAATATATATAAATTTTCGAAAATAAAAATTCAGAAAATGGGTTAAGAAAATGCTACTTCTTGTTTTCTTAGTCTGATTCATGCCTTTAATTGCTTAGTCGCCGGTTGACTTGTGTGCTTAAATTGAAATATTTAATTGCCCTTATTCGTGTGTGCATGCTATTTGCGGTTAGCTTAGGCGGGGAATTAGAATTCTAATTAGGAGTTAATGATGCTAGACTACCGCTTTGCGAATACAGGTTTGGTTTAATAATCATTGCTTTTAATTAATCCCTCGTTTGATTAGGAGGTGGTTGGGTTGATCGATTGCTTGTTTGTTCGCCAAATAGTGAGTAAATAGGCTTATCTCATACAGAATTTAGTCTCTAATTTCAAGCTTAGGGGTTCTTATCCCAAGGTTTCGAAACGAGGCCATGTATTGTATTTGCCCGACGAGTATTGGGTTTTCTTTCTCATACCTTACTTTCAGCCTTTTGAATACTTGTGTGCTTAATGCTTGCACTCTCACTACTTGTTTGTTTCATTACCACATGGCACTTCAATAACTTGTTTGTCAATTTCCTTTGTAGACCAGTCAACGATAGTTTAGGGCCATAATAAACCTTCCAAGGACTTTGCACGATCACTTAGTGGCTTTGATACCTTTAGATTTATAAGTGATAATCAAGATTGCATGACCACTTAAATAAACAATCTTTCAAGTTAGTGGTATCGAAAAGGCGCTACTAAGAAAGTTACCCTGGCTATTCTCTGGTTACGTAAAAATCAAGACGACACTCTTATGTTTCGATTGGTTTTTGACCAACTCCAAAAATAGCTAGTGGTGCCTCCTAAAAACACACAGGTTTTGTGCTCTTAATTGATGGACCATTTGCTATGACATTTGGTACTTTCGTTGGTAGTTTGTTTATAAAACAAATGAAGAGGTGACTTGTCCCAAATCGAAAAGATGTGAATGCGCACGTGGACGAAATTTGATACTAACTGACGATCATTATTTTTATTTATTGAATTCGGATTTATTTCTATAAAAATTAACTATAAAATCTTATTGAAACAGTGTGACTGTTCAGGAAAAAGTTATGGTTATTTTTTTATTTTTTATTTATTTAATTCCGAATTTTTTTATGTCTTTTCAACATAACCTTTAAAACGTACTTGTGCGACTCGGTCAATTCTTTATGTTGTTCTAAGGCTTCATTCTTTAACATATAACGCATGAACTGATAGGAGAAACACGTGCGTGAAGCATGTACTCATTAAGCATTGGCCTACTGCAAGCTGAGTAGAATCGATGCTTTTTATAATCTAAGATATTATGAAGAAGAAGAATGAGACCATGCGGGCTCTCTCCCCCTCATGAAGGGGAGGAGTTCGAATCTCAGAGGCGTCGCATTCGCACGACTCACCCGTGGCTGGGTTTGTGGTGGTGGCTCAGTCCACCCCGGGTTTACGCCGCTGGCTGCCGGCTGTATGGTGGTTCCCAGATCACCAAAAAAAAAAAAAGAATAGGAATGTTGATCGGTTTTAATTCTGTATTTGCTCATGATTGTCGTTAGAAGACCCCAAAACCGGTTGTTGAAACCTAAATTTTGGCAACTCACTTTGGTACTTATCGCATAGAAAAATTAGGGTTCAACCCCAATCCCTAAAAATATATATATCAATTAAATTGAAGGACATCTTATTTAAACCATATATTTGCATTGGACTAGTGGCGAATAGACTTAGTTGAATGGTTCTGAACTTAATTAATAAATTGGACTGAGCCCATTAGAACACTAAATTTAGCCAAGCCCATGAGATGACATATTATAGCCAAAATTTGTATTATAATTTCCAAGATGGAATGATGGAAATATTAAATAACATTACTTGGAAGATAATTTAGAAATTTGGCTAAGTAGGATTAGTAAATAAGAACCCTAGGTTTGCTATTATAGATAGAGATTATTTGGGCTGGAAAAAGCGGGGGGCCGTGCAATCGAAAGGCACGGCCACAGTCCAGTAGTTCTGGTGGCGGTCCTCACGTCCTCAGCGACACCTGCTGTTTCACCAAGTCCTTCTGTATCAGGCCCGACCACTCAGGAATGGCGGCCGGCCACCAAGTGAACGCCACAAACGCTGGCGACCTCCTGCCGCAGTCATCGCTCGACACTTCCAGCCATCAACAGCGAGCCCGAAGAACTACTGCACTGCACTTCCTGCAGTCTCTACGTTTTACCGACGATCACTACGAATTCTTGTGGTTTTGTACTTGCTCTCTTTTAGCAGGAATTTCTCGGTGAAGTCCAGCGCAGTGACCTTCAAACGTCCCCGCAATAGCTACCAGCACCGGCTGCTTTCATCTGTAAAGGACACGGCTTGATTGCCTTTTAGTCTACTTGATGCCACGGTGGTGTTTCCCGGTAGCTGTCGAGCCAATCCAGTAGCATGTGGGAAAAAGTGGACAGCGTACAGCTTGAAGCGGGAGAAATTTGGCCATTGGTGGGAGAAAGTGGAAGACCAAATAGAAAAAGGAAATTGTGGAGACTCGGTGATAGAGAAAAAGGGTGAAGAGATGATCATTGTTGCTCCTTGAAGATTTGCAAAAAGAGAAAAGAGGCAATAATTGGAGCAATTCCTGTGGGTTTTGCGGGAAAACGGTGGATCTGACTTCTTTTGTCTTTGTCCAGACTAGAAACCATCCAGACTAGAAACCAAGCAGCACTCGTCGTGGGTTCTATGGTCTTGTTTGATGCAAGTATAAGAAAAATATCAAAAAGACTGGATGAAATCAGGATAGATATTATGATAGATTTTCTAGATAGATTGCATGCTAGGACGGGGTTTATCTAGTTAAGATATTTTTCCATTAAAAATAAGATTTATTCTCGTTTATTTCCCAGTTTATATTGGATAATATATTGCTCCAGATAATTTATTTTCATCAATTTTTATTCACGAATTTTAATTTTAAAAACCCCGAAAAAATATCAATGCATGTCATACTAGAATTAGGGTCATCCAATTCCACGTCTATAGTCTCTTGTTGATTTTTGCCCATCATAAGAATTAGGTCATGTCATGTCATCTTGCATGTTTAACCTAGATTAGAATTTCATATGGTTAGTTTTCATGAAGAGAAAGACCTAAAAAGAGAGATAATTATAATTGCATGATTATTTAGAAAATCATGGTTAGGCTAAGTTTAGTGTATTTAGAGTTTTAGTTTAATTCTTGATGTTCATTTCTTGTTCTCTAGTAATTTAATCATTTATTGTTTTTTGATTATTAGTTGTTATTTTTATTAATTGTGCACCCACATAATAATTACTCACATATTAGTAGCTTAGTCTAAAATCAATCCATATTGCTTACCAAACATTTTTTTCAAAATAAAAAAGAAAAGTTATAGAAAAGGTATTAAAGTAATCTAGCGTAATGAATCTCCAGTTTATAGAAGTAAAGTATTCTCCCACACTATACTTAGGTGTCTAATCAACTTATTCATAACCGATTAATGGCAACTCTAAATGAATTAAATTTTGCATGTAAATTAAATCGAAAGTTGCGAAGAATAGGGCTTGGGGGAGCTGAGCTAATTTTTTAACTTAACACTAGCTTCCCATCGGAGGAATGCCGCGACATGGGTGTTCTTTATTTACAAATCACTTGATATTGCCTAGATGATTTCAAAGACTTCAGCTTTATGATTCATTGGAATAAACAAGGATAAGCAGATCTTTTAGAATTAGAAATTAGGACATGCACTGTGTTAATATTATGAATGTGTTCAAGAATTGACATGGAGATAGAGAGAGCAGAGAAAGAGAGAGAAAACAAATTATACCTGCTGATCAGCTGACAAATGGCATTCACATGAATCCTTGAGAGAAGAATTCTCTGTGGAGTTATAAAAAAGGAGAATGCACGTGTAGCAATGCCATTAGAATTGATGCCTAACGTACCTACTCATCAGCTCCAGAAAGTTGAGATTTCAGGGTTCAGTTGTTCTGTGTTCTTTCATCAACATGATCAACGAAACTCAATGGGATGCCATCCTTAACTACATGGAGTAAGCCTTCAATATCCCTCAGACGCAACCAATATTCCAATATATCTGATGGAATATTGGAAGCCTCCGAGGGATACCGAGGACTTCGCCAATTCACTTGGAGGTTCCATATTTCTTCATAAACATGGTGTAAGCCTTCAAGTTTCCCAAAAAGGTTCCGACATCTCCAACCTATATGTTGGTATACCGGAAGCCTTTGAGGGAATATTGAAGACTTCGCCAATTCCCTTCACAAGTCTAAAGTCCTAAATCAACATGTATATATAGAGATCTCCCATTTGGCTAACTACAAATTTTAATCGAATCTCAAGTCTGGAATCACCACATGGGTTTTATTCTAATGCTCGGTTTATTCTAATTCTCGGTTTTATTTAGTGTTTTGCATATTTTCCTGTCCTGATAAGTTCTGCGCATATCTAGTGATTTTATTTTAATATCAGCAAAGTGCGCGACTCTACTAGAAGCGAGAATAACATGTGCTTGACTTGTAAGCTTGACATTCTCTTTTTGGATGGACTGATTCTCCATCTGAAGGGCCAATGCAAATTTCGTGATGTGATTCCACCCTTTCATGAGTACAAAATTATTAATCTCACAGAAGTCCACCCGCCTCCTACTGATGTTTCCATTCACTAGCTTGGGGGAATCCATAGCATGATTATAGCCTTTTGTAAAAGTTCGTGTCTCTCATGTTCCGGGAGGAATAAAGGGGTTCAATCCATAAATGGATAGTGTTGTACACTTGGCAATTTGATCAAATGCCAAAACGAGTGCTGGATATAGATACAAGAACTCAATACTCTCTCGAAACCTACACATCAAGGTTCCGCAAAGTCAATGCATATGCATGTTGCAATTTAAGAGCCATTGTTTGTTTTCCTCATGTACAATCAGAGAGGTCAAGAAGTGGTACCAGAATTTTCATTGATCGGAAGAGAGTAGAAAATGCGTGATTGGATTGAGATTACTTGCCTAGAAACCTTTTGGCCGAAATAAATAGATCCCATCACCATCATTTCCCACACCCAACCATGAAGAAAAGGAAGTAATCTCAGCACATAATGCAAACCATGTCAACCTAAACCAAACCAGGACAATAAAGAACTTAAAATAATAACAAAGAAGCAGTTTTTGCCGGTTTCTCCACATTTGTTTTCCATGTTGGTAGCAAGACATTAGTCAATCTCTCCGCTTCCCAAAACAGTATAGTCTTGCTATTTCGATTTATGCCCTTCGACTGTCCTAAGCCTAACTTTCTGGTTCAATTGAGCCTAAGCAAGTCACCTTTTATTGCCAAACACCACTTCTTATGGGTTGGGTGCATCTTGACTCTTGAATAAAGTGTTAAGCGGCCAAACGCTCAGGTATTGGCAACGAACAGCGTGCGTTACTCAATGAATTGGACCACACCGGGGTTATTCGTTTTTTCTATATTCTCCATTTCCAAAAGGGCATAGAAGATGGTCGATCTCGTGCAAATCGACCAACATAAAAAGACTGAGTGGTGCATTGCAAGCCGACTTAAATGAACAAAATCCAACATTCCAACTCCTAGCGTCACAAGAGCTGTTGCCCACCATTCTATCCATGTAAAACATAAAACAAGTTAACTAACATAGACACGAAACAGATTTGCAGGTACCAAACTTTTCCCAACAAACAAAGTCGGGAAGTCCCATGATGGTGAATTCCCCGTACAATTCATTACAAAGATGCTGATTCCGCTGCCTTGAAATTTGCCTTCAAGTCTGGCTTTTCTCTTTATCGCATTCTGCTATGACAGCTATACAATCTTCGGCACAATTTCTCGCTCCAAACATACTGATTTGATTGCAAGTAAATAGCTGGATCATGTATCGAACTGAGGTTCTAACATAATGATAAGAGGCAAAGAGTAATTCTAGTATGTTAAATATTCTTGTAAATACAAAACCATATGCCAGTTAGTTTCTTGGGCAATCTCCACTTTCCACTACCAAAACAACCTTGAAGCATAGACAGAGTTGTACAGATCGAGAATTTAACAGCCAACACCCTATAATCTTTGATTTCTGACCTTTAATGATCATCTAATGAAGTTCAAGCTCCCCTACACATATACAAGCTCATCACCCAAAAGTTACCAACACTTGAACAAAAAGGCTCTCGTGACATCTTCTCTTCTTAAGAACTTGCACTCAATTACCACTCCAAGTGATTTCCCTGATGCATTCTGAAGCCAAGGAAAATCCATACCGCCAAAAGGACCTCCTATCTGGAGAAGTCAAGATATTCCACCGTTGCTGTAATTGCTGGCCACATCAGTGATACGATAGCAGCACCAGCAATGGAGACAAACTGTCAATAACAGTAATCCTGTCACGACTCCATGCTGAAAAAAATCACTGAGGTGCTGAACATAAAAGGACAAATATGGATCTATGAGGCTTGGAAAGATGGGAACTACAGTGGGATCTTCAATGGGAAAATATAATTCCCCCAGGGCACATCTTTACCAAAATGCAAACAGCCTTTTATTTGGAAAACCCACTCGCCCTCATACAAAGTACTTATCACTTATCACAGCTATTTGGGGTATGCAGATCTAATTCAGTTAGCTAATCAAAAGCTTCATAACACATTCTATCAATATCTAGACAGGAAAGTACTGCAGAAAACTCAAAACGGAAGGGTAAGCTATATCATCATGAAGGGCAAAAAGTGTAGATTTTCTGAAAAAGTGAGATGTCTTCTTTTTTGCATTTCTTGAAGCTAAGTGATCTCTATTCAGTCCAACCCAAATGCATAAAACCACACAGTAATCGATCTACTCTAACGTGTAGGGAGTCGAGGAGAATCATAGAAGAAAGCTTACCAGGCCATTGCTCCTAAAGTATCAAAAGTGCTATTGCAGGTAAGCTATCATATATCTAAATCATCGTCAGGGTCTTCATCAGAATCTGGCATCTCATCATCTGAATCCCGAAGATAAATTATCTCACCCTTGCTAGAATCCTTCATTTGCATTGTTCCAGCCGCCTCATTATTTTTGTCGGCAAGAGATCTCCGACCATCATATATCTCAATCGGTTCTCCATTTCCTAAAAGGAAAAGCAGAGGTTTTCAGTAAGCATTTCAATTTTCAGAAAACATGTAGCTGAGTTATGAGTTGGCACCTGATACAGAATTTCAATCCTCATCATACATAGACTGCAACCCTATCAATGTATTAATACCTTGGTGTTCGAATGGAAGTACCACCTTTGCTCTATCCATCTGCTCCTTCTCTGACAGTTGTAGATTAAATTGCACCTGCCAAAACAAGCATTTTATGAATGGACCATCAACAAGAACCAAGTAGTCAGTTCTTTCACATTAAAGCAAAGCAACTAACCTTAGGCAAAAGGCTTCCGCCCATAGTTCCACCATCAGTCGAAACAGATGAAAAAGTGATGCCAGACCTTTCAATACTAACTTCTTCACTCTAGATCACATATTCATGTAATCCAAAAAGTATTTTCAGCACCAATCACAACAGTCAAGGAATGATGCATATAGAAAGACACGGTTAGAGAGAGAGAGAGAAAGGTACCATCAGCCGCACACGACCATTCCGGCGCTTAAAACGGACAGAAAACTTTGCCCTTCTAAAATTCTGTTCCGTCAGAGATAAATTTTCCAAGGAGATCCTCAGTCCATTGGAAGCTGGAATTGCAGATTCTAAGCTGGCCACCATAGAGGACATGTAATCAAAAACAGCAGCAACCTTGTCTTCGAGAAGGTCCGAGTGCAACAACCAGAAGACACAGGAAGCCAGATCTGCAGTCATAAAAGGTACTTCAAAACAGAAGCATCCAATAAGGAACAACCAAGGACAGCGTGAGTTGATATCAGATTGTTTACTTAACACCCCAAAACAAATAATTACGTTATTTGATGTCTTAAAAGAACCAAAATTTCACAAAATCAAAAAGTCTCTTGGGCGACTCTGCTGACAAAGACGTGGATCAGGAACAAAATTTTACATGAAGAGATTGTTTCCATGTCCATATTACAGTCACTAGACTTCAAAAGTAGAACCTTCAATTGGAAAAAAATAATAAAATAACGTACTCCTGCATATGCCAGTGCAGAGAGTGAACATACCATGGCTCCGAAGGTCGCTGAGAACACGTGCAACTGAGTGTACAGATGCATACCTCAACATCTCATTCACCTGATGAGATAAGCATATACGGCATTATAAGAGAAAAGGATGATATTCCACCGCATGGACATAGCTGGAAAAAAGACAATACTGGCATGCAAGTTCCTTTTGTCACTAGAACAGCAAACACTCCTCGTTACTGACTGATTCTGGCCAAACTATTCTCTCCCCATGGCAATACATTTTTCCGAATGCAAAGTCATATAGCTGACTATAGTTTCATTTCAATGCAAGTAAATTTGCCATGAAGGCAAGGTAGTTAAACTTATCACCTTAAAAAATTAATCTAAACTGACATATTTTGCAGGGTGGATATGAATTCTTCTGCATGTAGAGGAAATAATAAGCTTGTTATGTACACAATAAACGGGGCATTTGTCCAAGTCGAATAACAATCTGACCAGCTCCTATGACAAACATCTTATATGTCACTTTTGATTTGTACTAATAATATTTTGTTAATCACTTGCTGCCATTACTCTTCAGTCGATTCGTTGGCAAGATGTCTACGCTGGTTCAAATCCAGGTCAACACAAAATAGTGTTTGGCAAAAGAAAAGTTTACACAACAATCGCCAAAATATTTGTGCAAGATTATATGTTTATATAACTATTGACACTTGAAATTGTACATTTTGTTAGGAATGAAGATCTTTTGTAGGATATTGCTCAGCTTATGCCACTGAAATTTAAACGTAACAATCATTTTTGCTTGGTAAAAAACATAAGTCTGTTTGTTCCAACAGTCATCAATGTTTCTGCTGCGGACCAAAGTTTGATTTTCATCTCCACTCATTCATCAAGCACTTTTTCCCCTGGTTACAGAAAATAATGCTTCCAGATCCATTATTAGCTTTTCTCTCTTTCTTTCAGATATAGGTCAGGACTTAGATGCTTGTGGGAAGATCCAGTATGTAGAGTCTATATTTAGTGTAAACAAATCCTCGTAACTATTATATATCCAAGTAAGATGGAAGCTTCCCACATAGAACTTGGTCTAACAAAATACAGTGTTCTCAACCCAGAACATGGCCTGTCCAAGGACTCTATGCATCCTTCTCGTAATCCGCAAACATTGCTAGTAGATAAGTTATTGTAATTGTAGTACAAATGATATGGCAATTCTCTTATGCAACAATTACTAACGATTGCATCAAAGGTTAGGGCAATTGAAACTCATAAGTCATAGTAGTTAATCACTTTACCTAGAGATGACAGTAAAGATTGTTACACATGTCCTTTGAGACAAAAGAGTACAGTAGAGTACTACTGCTACCTAAAAAGGGCTCAATCTAGTGAAACTGCTTTCAGTTGAACAAGGAAATGACATGGAACTTAAAAATCTAAGGAATTAAAAATAATCACTCTATGTAGGTGATGAACAATGACCATTTAATTTTACTAGCTTAAACAAGAATATGCTATTCATTTTCACAGGCTTGCCTAAGGATAATAATGTCAATAGGCACGTGTGAATGCATGCTTCAGAAAGGGAAAAATATAAATAAGCTCTATGATTGTACTTGATAAGAAGATTCTGAGAATCTTCTAGGCACCAAAACAAACAACTTTTAGTAGGCCCATCGTACAGAGCAAATTGCCCCATCTTTCTGCTTGCTCAGTGCTCCATAGGAAGTTTCCCAGCATCATTTTCACAACATACAAGTCCTCCATAATGATATTCATAGAACAAGACAACCACGTTTATTTCTCATTATTTTTTTGAATTCACCTTTACCTAAAAGCGATCAGTGCGCCTTCAAAGTGCCACCATGACAGAAAATAGTCCTAGGTCCCTAACACTTGAAAAACAGGTTCATATGAATGAGGGCCTTTATTTGAAACCCCCTCAGCAGGAGTAGTAAATATTTTACATGGAAAAAAATAAAGACTTTGTTACCGAGTCCAATGCAAAAGAGAAACGACCTTTCCCTTCTCCAAGCAAGCCTGCGATGATCAATGGCCATCCCATGAGACGATGTCACCAGACAGGACAAATAAACAGCGGCAGGTAAGCTTCAGACGCTATCGATGAAGTTACCTTTCCCCAGCTCAATAGCTAAAGAACACAACTTATCCATGTCCTTCACATCCTTACAAAGTCTGGAGACACCGGAAGCTTCCTTAGTAGCATCATCGACTTTTCCTCGTCCCATAATGCGATCCTTCCAACCGTGGGGATCTGAATAACAATCCAAGATCTGAATCCTACAAGAAAGTGTCCAGGTGGTCCGCATTCATCAACATAAACACCATTTCCTACACTTCACAACACCCTCTGCCAAATTTATAATAGAAAAGCGGTACGGTTTGAGCTACTGAAGTGATGTACTTCAACTGCCGATGAGGTTTGTTCATACTATCCCACAAAATCGAATTGCTCCCAGATATTTGGCATTCCAAAATTTCACTTCCTATATCCCATCTCCGCAATCAAATCCAACCAACCCAAAAACAAAAATAAAAAATAAAAATAAAAACTTTACAAGTTCAAGAATGATGCATCACCATTTCCGAGACGGGTTAACTTCGAGACCTCTTTCCTTCAGCAAATCCACGTAAAACGACGGGCTTCGGGTGAAAGCGACCAGCACGAGCCCTCTGCGCGGCAAAAATCAATCAAATCGTCAAGAGTCGAAAACCACCGCACGCAAATGCGATTTCGTCACTCAGGGAGTGGAAATCGTTCTGCCAAAAAACCGAGAAACGCAAGCGGGAGCAGGACGCCGGAATGACCTCGACTGGGACTTTCCCGCCAAAATGTGGGAGGAGAGCTGAGCGAGGACGTGGGCGAAGACATCGAAACCGAGCGGCGCGTCGATCGAGTCCTTGATGGCGAGAGCCGGCGCGTGCTCGCCTTCCAACGCGCCGTCTCGCAGAGCTCTGCAAATGGATTCCGCCATCACCGACGATGGGGCAGGCTCTGGAGCTGATCGACATGGACATCGAGCCCTAATTTTGGAGACGAAAGTAGAATCGTTTGCCAATAGGTCCTCTCTTTTTCGCATATTCCCAAATAGAGCACCCCCCGGAGGGAATCTTTTTACATTTGCCCCCTCTTTCGCTTCATGAGAATTATCAAAATTTATTGTTCTAACTTTTGAGGTTTACTGTATTTTTAAAAAAAAAAAAAAAATTGGCCAGCTCTATATTTAATCTCCTGAAACTTTCTTCCTTTTTCTTCTCCTTTTTTTCACCTTTAAACTCTTTTATTGATAGATGGAGAAATCAAAGGTCGAGTATCACTTCTAACAATTTAAAAAATTATTTGGCAACCTTTCTATTGTCAATATTCCTTATTAATACCACCATTACTATCACATAAATTTATTGATAAATGGGCCGCAAAATTTTATTTACATAAAAAATAAGAAATTGATAAAGACTCTAAGGATGCGTTTGGTTAGACTTTTGAAGAAAACTATTAAGAAAATGCAAAAGACTTTAGTCAAAGGAGTTTTCCAAAATATAAATTGCGTTTGGTAAATTACAATCTAAAAGTGTATTGTGAAATATCCTTGGGCAAAATAATATTAAGAGAAATTTACATTTACAAATGACTTTTATAATAAAAAGAAAGGAAAAAAATAGTTGGCCGGCGAAAGGTAGGCAACCGCCGCAACGTCTCAAGTTGCAAGACCTCAGGCGGCCGCCGGACACCACCAATGAGGGCCGCCTGAGGTTGGGCGACCCCCAGCGACCGCCAACGAGGGCCACCTGGTCACGCGACCTCAAGTGGCCCTTCACGGTGGTCACAGTGTGGGTCACTGGAGGTCACAGCGAGCTTTGGCACCCACCTCGCCACAACCCAGGCAAGGCCATGGGTCGCCTAGGGTCGCAACGACCTCCGCAACCTTGCCGCGACCCAGATCTAGGTCGTGACAAGGTCGTGGGTCACCGGAGGTTGCAGCGACAGACCTCACTGTGACCCGCGTGACCTCTACGACCCAAATCTAGATCGCGGTGAGGTTGCGGAGGTTGCGCGCCACCACCCAGATCTGGGTCGCGGTGAGGTCATGGGTCGCCTAGGTCGCCACGACCTCCGCGACCTAGATTTGGGTCGCGGCGAGGTCACGCCACCTAGATTTGGGTCTCGCGACTAGTCGACAACGGTCACCGGGGTGCCGCGACCACACCGACCTCTCTTCAGCCCATTGCCAACCCATCGCAACCTCGCCAGCCGACATTTAAGAATCTAACGAAGAAGAAGATGAACATTGCACCAGCCATTTCGAAAATGCTGAAAGCCCAAGGAGTCTAAGACTTGCCTTGGGCTTTCAACCTTTAGAAGGCCGGCATTAATTTCAAAAATGTTCCCAAACACTCAATATTTACTTAAATGGGCTTTGGACATCCAAAGATACTTGGGAAAACCGGTCCCAAATGCAGCCTAAGCACCTTATGCCATCATAGATCCCCTATCGCGCGCAAAAAGAAAAGGACACTTCCCACTATAACTTGTGGATAATTTATTAAATATGCTCTTGAATAAAGAATGATTAGGTTTATAGATGTTAGAATAGGACACAATGTGTCATTGAACAAAAGATATCAAAGTGGGTGGGTCACGTTTGATACTCTAAATAATTGATAAGTGGAATTGTTTGCCAATAGGTCCTCTCTCTTTCGTATATTCCCAAATAGAGCAGCCCCCGGGAGGTTTTTTTTCCATTTGCCCCCTCTTTCGCTTCATAAGAATTATCAAAATTCATTGTTCTCACTTTTTAGGTTTATTGTATTTATTTTTTTAAAGATTGGCCAGCTCTATATTTAATCTCCTGAACCTTCCTTCCTTTTTTTCCTCCTTTTCTTTTTCACCTTAAAACTCTTTTATTGATCGATGGAAAAACCAAAGGTCGAGTATTACTTCTAACAATTTAAAAATTCATTTGGCAACCTTTCCATTGTCAATATTCCTTATTAATACCACCATTACTACTACATGAATCTATTGATAAATGGGCCACGAAATTTTATTTAAATATAAAATAAGAAATCGATAAGGACTCCGAGCACCTTATACGATCCCTCTCGCACACAAAAAGAAAAGGAGACTTCCCATTATAGGTCATGAAAAAATTATAAAATATGCTCTTTAATAAAGTATGGTCTGGTCTTTAAATGTTAGAATAGCACACAATTGGCATGTGTCGCTCATGTTTGATTAAACAAAAGATATCAAAGTGGGTCACCTTTGATACTCTAAATAATTGATGTCTATTTTAATGAATTATTCTCTATATTGTGGGCCAATATGCTTTCGTTAATATATAGTACTGATAGGATATTGAATAATTGAGCTGGACCAGCTATCACAAATCAGACTCACTGAATTGCTTATCAATCGATCAGAGAGCGTTGGCTTCAAGTGGAGAAAAGAGAGAGCCATCTCATTAACGCTATGTGCTAAAAGCGAATGAGAGGATGAATGTGTTGAAAGCAAATAATAGGAGTTCGTCAAATTCTAAATGCAAATGAACATGTTGAATAAGTAATATAATGATGAAAAAGATGTCATCCCACAAAGATTGATGATTAATAAATCGATTAAATATTAAAAATGAATTAATTCTAAAAATTATCTAACATATCAAAATAGAATTGAGAATAAATTAAAATTGACACTCTTGATGGCAAAATTTTGGGACTAAATGCAATTAATCAATCAAATAAATATATTAGAGCATCCGATTTTATTATAACCACTAAATATGAATTTCAGATTATTACATACAATAACGATATCAAACATATGACAGCAAAATTTCTTAATTTATTTATTATCATATCTCTAGGTATAACAAACATACTCAGTACCTATCTCTACATAAATTTAATTAAACATAAGTACATTAAAATTAGTGAACATTCCTGATTTACAATGAATCTTTTGGACCACCTTATCACCGAAAGCCACACAAATAACCTAGTATACATTTATCCACATTTAATTCATGGTTATATATTATAAGAAACAATTACATATTATCACTTCTCAGTCTCAAAGATGCTCATTGGATCAATCAAACGGTGGCCAGTCACTCAAAAGCATTAAGCAAAATATTATATAACTCACATTAATAAAATTCATATTATCATGAAATTCATAAAAAGAATGAAATTCATATAATCAGGGTCGGGCTACATCGTAGTCCTAACAAAATAAAATTATAACATAATAGAAGAAGAAACAAAAATATAAATTAAACCCAACGTCTTGAATCAAAGAATAAGAATGCTAACACAATTTTTTGTCTTATGTTCGAAATATTTTGAAAAACTCCAGAACAATGAAAGTGATCTAAAAATAAAAACCTAACTCTCTCTCCAAGCTTTCAATGTTATCTTATCTTTAGGATAAATCCAAGACTCCTATGACAAAGTAATTGTTAGTTTTTCACATCAAATTAGGGAATAAATCATAAAATCCCTAATTAGGCATCTACCTTCCAATGCTTTGTGGGTGGCATGTTCCTTTCGATCTTTTTTCCATTTCTTCCTTATTTTCTCCATGTTTCATTATGCTGCAGAAATAAGGGAAATTTGAGTAAATAGAAAGAAATCCAAATATTTTCTTATAAACATTGAATTATTTGTTGTCTAAAATAGGTAAAATAACTCTACTTTTATAGAGTTATCAATAAGATGAACTCCTCCGCTAGAGAATCTTCAAAAAAATTCCCTTTGAGGGCGGTGCCCGAAGAGGGATTGATTGAGAGGTTCAAACCTAGTTGGGACAACGCCGAGTTGTGAACAGCAAAGAAGTGAGTCCAAGGACTTTTTGTCATTTATTATTATTATTATTTTAATCCCAGCCCTTGGACTTTTTTTATCGAGCTTATATGAGGACATGTCCAAATCCAATATTCTCCCAAATACTAGATAGGATAAAAATCCCATACGGAGTTAAATTTGATCCACCTAGCGCGACCGTATGAGAGAGGAGGTTATAATACTTGATGAACGCAAAGGTACATCATTTGATAAATTATAAATATATAACGGCATATCTAGATGATGGTGTCATTACGAAAACCAAAAGCCCGAAAGTTTGGAATGACCCAACTCATAGGCCTGATATATTTGGTTCGTATTCAGGTAGTGTTTTTTGTTTATATAATTTTTTTTTTTGGTAAAGGTAAGAGATATATTAAAAAAAACCAAAAGCTATACAGCCATACAGCAAAGGCTCGGCACCAAAAACTTACACTCGTGAAGACACACACGTCAAAACGAGTGGAAGGGTGCCGATAAGGAAGCCACAACAGTGGCAGCCAAACAACGACCACCAACAAAGGAAAGGGGCTGCTAAACAAGGAACACCGCATCCAAGACGCAACAGCAATCAACCAGCACCAAAAACAAGAAGCCCAAAACATGTCAAAATAAGGAATTTTTAGGCCAAAAATGGCCTCAAATGCCCAATGGCGACAAACTCTTAATATGCCTTTTGGATTGTACTTATAAACCTCTTAACTTCATTCGGACTAAATGATATGTTCAATCACTTTTAAGTAACTTTATGTTAATTTTGCAACAGTTCAATATTGAATAATTAATAACACATTATAGAAAAAAAAATTAGAATTTAGGTTTTAGCCTGGCCAAAAATTCCATCCGTACCCTGTCTAACCAATCCGTTTGCACCCTTACATTTAAACCATGTGAAGGATTGTGGTTAGAGTTTGTAAAATGTTTAATCCAGATAGTACAATGCTAGACACAAATAATCGATATACTTGAAGTCTTGTAAAAAACCTAGGTGAAAAAAAAAAAAATATCAAATACAAAGTTTGAAGATTCAGGATGAAAGTTTTGCACAAAAAATGGGATAAGCATTATAGGTATCCTAAAACTTGTCACATAAATACAATTGAGTTTTAAAATTTTTAAAAAAAAAATGCAATCAAATAATAAAAATTATTAAGTTTATAAGATGAAGTCTTAAAACATATTTTTTGTTTGTCAAGTTGGATGAAATTAATGAAGAATTTGATTGTACTAATTTGATAAGTTTTAGAATTTGATTAAACTTTTTAAAAGTTCTAAAATTTAATTATATTTTCTTGATAAGTTGTACGACCTTCATATTTATTTCAATGACGTAACGGCCCCTTAAACCCATATGAAATCCGGTCTTTTTTTAATTGCAAAACCCTTTATAATATGTGCTCAGTGCGAGACTCCCGCAGCCGGAGCTGAGCTAATTGACAAATAAAGTTGACATCACATGTAAACGACATCTCTTTATTACAGATAAGTGCTTTGGAAAAAGTCAAAATCATGATCCGAGGACACCAAATCGAGAGAAAAGTGCACATCAAAGCTTACGGCCCTAAGCAAATGCACGTGCACCAATTCCCCCCGCCATTAAGTAACCCCGCCTCTCATCAAAGGTTCCTTCTCCTTCGTGTACGGTAAAAAGTATATATATATATATATATAATAAAATAAAAGATATGATACGTTCTTCTTCTTTTTTCGTGTCCTATATTCCATTCTTTAATTACCGTTTTACTATTTTTTAAGAGAGAATATCACTAGGATACAAAAATGACAAAAATGCCTCCCGCAAAATGCCGGGGCCAGTCGGTTAAAAAAAAAATATAAAAATATAAAAATATAAAAATATAAAAATCATGGGCATCAATTACTTATAACAGACGATCTCCACCGACGCCTCACGGCGTGAATCGCGATGCCGAGAAAAAGAAGAGTGAGGGGCCCGCAGAACCTACGTCTCGTCACGTGACTCACGTGCGGCTGGCGTAACAACCGAATTTTTGTTCGGTTTGATTAGTCCGAAACGGCGTGCGGATTGCTCTCGTGATATTTTTTTTTTCCGTAAATACATAATTGATTCCTAACTAAATGGTGTCGATAATATTCGTAATTATTAAAGGCTAAGTCCATCACTGAACGTTTCTACCTATAAAAATTAGATTGTGTGTGTTTCTACGAAATTCAATAATAATTTTAAAAAAAGTAAAAAGAGTTCCAAACAAATCGTGAACGGAATTGATTACGGAGTGAGAAAAGAGGTGGGGAAGGGTGTTATGGATGCGGATTAAGAGGGAGATGACTATCGTTGATCAAAGGAATTGCAAATTTAAGAATCACGAACCTAATTTAGTTTGTCGAGTCAAGGCTAGGCCCTCCCACATTTCAATTTAAGATTCGCGAGTGTGATTTAGCTTCCACTAATTTCTATCAAAATACTTGTAGCCGTGGCAATATACATCGAAATCTTAAAATTGCGTTACACACCTTGGTATTTAAGAATCTAGTTTGAGCTCAAGCTCAAACTCATTTTCAATTGATTGCATAATCGAGTTCAGTCAAGCTTTAGTATTCATGCTCATGTTCAAATTGAACTCTTCAATACTCAATAAAACTCCAGTCGAGTTTGAGGTTGTCATTGTATTGGCCCAAGTCATCTCGATTGCACCCCTAATTCCCGTGATGGTAAATAAAGCATTTTTTATTTTTTCACGGGTAATTTTATCCTCGGAGACACTAATTGATTGATGTTAGATATAATTTCATTTGAGGTGAAAGACTACAGGATATCTTTGAGAATTTCATGGCAATTCTGCATAAAGTGCAAACAAGTTCATGTTTGGATTTAGTCAAGCGGTGAACGGTCGATCGAGGAAATCAAAGCGTGCGTCGATTTTTTTTCATGCAGTGCCAAATTGTACGACGTTAATCTATTCGATTTTCTTTTGTTTTTTATTTTTTATTTTTTGGGTCACGAAATTGGTGATGTTGCTCTGAAAATACAGCACATAGTTCTTATCCAAAACCCCAAAAAAACAGATTTTGTCTCCATCTCTTTAAATACGGCGGGAAAGCTACTACGTGGTGCAACCACACTCCGTCGCTCAAATGCTCAAATTCTCTTCCTTTGATTAGACCGTCGCCACACATAAAAAAGATTTTTGATTCTTTATTTTGCCTTTTTTTCATTTTCGGAATAAAGGGCAATTTGAAAATGGGAATAATCCCTTGTCGGCAAAAGTCACGGAACACCCTTTTTTATGTACGGGATTAAATATAAAGAGTAAAAGGCCCGTGAAATTTAAAAGTTTCATCCAATTTCAAAGGATTACGGAAATATCATAAATGAATTTAAAGAGAGCATGTCGTCTATCGAGACATGCGTCGAAGATCGTGACACTGAGTTTTGACTATAACTCATCAACTGTATGACTGCCTTTTGGGTGGATTACCATGTACTTGGGAAAGGAAAGGTCGGAGAGAATCGATGGCCAAGCTAAATGTAATCAAAACTGGTTTTGACTCACCTACACACTCCAGTCAAATAAAAGCAGTCTTCTTACCCACAATTTATACATTCGAAAGGGATTTTTGAATTTTGATGGTGAAAGTTGGTCAAGCTCCATTCTGAAGTTGGCAATTGCTTTTTGATATTATTTTTACCCGTCATCATATGACATTTAGAGTTTGGAAGTTTATTTTTATGATGTAAATTTCCCGGTATGCCCATTGTTTAACCCCTCCCCCAAAAATATATATATATATATGCGTAAAAATGATTTGACGTGGGTAATAAACTGAATCTTAAAGCATTTGGTGTTTTTTTAGTTAATAACTATATTTAAAATTTCAAAAGCATGGTAAAATCTGTTGGAAAAAGCTAATGAAAATAAATAAATTCATTTGAGGTACGCAAGTGCAAGCACTGTTCTTAAAATAATTTCGCCTCTCGAAATGCGAACCTTGGTGTGATAGGCTCCTAGCGGCTACCTTCCCAAGATACAAGAGATATTTTTCTATATTCCGCATTAAATATTAGAACGAACGAAAATAATATAACCTAGTAAGGAAAATGAAATGAAATATTTTTTAAAGATAAAGACATTCTCTCTTTCATTTAGTGTATATGTCAATATTGTCTTATGAGATTTATATTCAGACAAAATGGAGCCGTTAAAAGAGCTATTGTAAAATAATGGAGGATTTATTTGAGAAATAAATTAAACGTTAGAAAGTGATTGAAAAACCGTTATATAACTGTTAAAAAACCATTATGTGACCATTAAAAATAATGACCGTTTTCAATGCAGTCATAACTTTTATCAAAGTTATTATTATAAATATTTCAAAATATTATTGATATATCCAACAAAATCTAGTCTTAAAGTATATGGGAGATTGAAAATGCATGCAAATTATCAAGCAATTTTCCCATAACCATTTTTGCCCAAACAAAATAGGAAAAAATGAATAAAGGTACTCATTTGGCGATTTAGAATTTTACGCTCTCCATGGACTTCACCTCCTATAATTAAATTAAGCTACCTACAATGTAGTTTTTTTAATGGTAAAGCACAGATGAAAAATGTAAAATTGACAAAAAGAAAAGAGAGAAAAAGGTAAAATACAGAAATTAACTATCCATTTCTATTAAGAAAGTCAATTAGGTAAAGAAGCTGGTCTTCTACTGCAGTAATCAATCACGTCCTTGCCCTCTGAGAAAAAAATTTAGAATGCCTATCTCGTTTTTGTTTAAGTCTTTTGAATTTCAAGTAAACGTTCCTCTCGAGTTATTAAAGAAGTGGCAAAATGTTCATTTAAAGCTGTCTTCCTAAAAAAATGATTTTAAACAGTGGAAAAAAGAAGACAAATTAATGTACTCTTTCACTGCTCCATGCACGTTGAAGTTAAAGAATTTTATAATAACTAATGTTAGACAAGGAATGAAAATCAATTCCTAATTCCTCGAACTCGTTTCTGATTAATCACTCATAAAAAATAAAAAAAAAAATCGTACAGAATCTTTCTTGGGTATTCTCAGAGCATAAAGGCTCTACCCATTCAAATCAACGGCCAGCTTGTTTATACTTTTTAAAAAGCAAAAAAGCTGACTTTCGCATCCCCATTAAAATTTAGGATATCATATAAATTTCCAAAAAATTACGAAAAACACCATACATAAACCGATGTGTCAATATTCAGATGGTATAAAATTTTCAAATATTTTGGGTAAAAAAGAAAAAATTTCCAAGGAGCTCCAATTCTAAAACAAGTGAGGAAAGCATCGATACTGAAGTTTTCATATTGTGTCGGACACGCTCCTACACATTCCGACATGCCGTCAATGGTCTTTGGAAAATCCAACATGTAGTTAACTTTCTTGACACGCAATTCCGACACGTACCGAATCAATTTTGAAAATTTTCAATAAACGAGGAGTCAAAAAGTAAATATATTAAAAAAATAATAATAAAGGGAAAAGATTTTTTGTTATATTTAATGGTGAAATGTGGATTTTTTCAACATATTGCTTAATGTTAAATTTAATAGTGAAATGTGGAGTGCTTATTTTTTTCTTCAAGTTTTATGGATTAGTAGAACGGAATGCAGTTAAATTTGTCAAATTGAAATAACGAACGATATTAACAAATTGTCGATTAATTTTTTTAGTATAAATTCAGTCAAGGCTTTTGATTATTATTTATTTACTTATGAATTTGAATCGATATAAAAATATATAATATATAATATATCATAATATGTCGGAAATTTTTATTATTTGAGAAATGACGCGTTGACGTGTTATGTCGTGTCCAGTATTGCATGTCTGTGCTACTTTTAAGTTAAGATGGAGAAATATACCATCAGTCTATTCTCTGGTCAACATTAAAAAATTGGCCGAAAGATCTATCCGATCCCTTGGGTTGGGGCCAAAGCACGAAGGAGGAAGAGGAGCAAGGGAAGAGAGAGAGAGAGAGAGATCTGATCCCTTGGGTTGGGGCCAAAACACGAAGGAGGAAGAGAGAGAGAGAGAGAGAGAGAGGATGCGAAGAGGAGGAATAGCGTGAATCTGATTCAAAGGGGGCACCGCCGATCGATCGGAAGCCATCGATGCGGACGCGTCCCGTCGCTTTTCGCATAAGCATTTTCCCAACTTGATCCTCAAGCCCCGTCCCCACTTCACGTCACGTCGTCACCCTCTCTCTCTCTCTGGAGCGCGCGCGAGCTGCGTGCTCCTTCCTGCCTCTGTCGCGGAACGCACGCAATTTCCCTCTCTTTGGCCCGTCCCCTCCCTCTTTTGAACGTTCCAAAAGCAGAAACGAAAAAGGCCACATTCCCCATTCCCCATTCCCCACCCCCTCATGGCGCACTCTCTTATATACCCGTCTCCTCACTCCCCCTCCCCCTCGCCTCCTCCTCCTCCATCTCCTCCGCATTCTCCCTAACTCTCTCTCTCTCTCTCTCTTGCTCTCGCTCTGCCCCGCCATCTTTTCTTCCGTGACGAATGGAGACGCAGTCGTCCCCGAAACTGAGGAGGCTCCGGTGCTCCGTCCAGAACTACGATTGGGGCCGCCGCGGGGCGGAATCGCGGGTCGCCAAGCTGTTCGCGCTCAATTCCGGCGCCGACGCTGAGGCCGACCCCGACAGGCCGTACGCCGAGTTCTGGATGGGGACCCACGAGTCCGGGCCTTCCTTCCTGTTGCCAGCCGGGTGCGGCAATGGGGGCCACAAAGTCTCCCCGGACGTCACTCTGAAGGCCTGGATTTCGAGCAACCCGGATGTTCTTGGTGATAAGGTGGTGGCCGAGTGGGGCTGCGATCTCCCCTTCTTGTTCAAGGTAGGATTTTTTGGTCACTCGGGCATTGCCTGGTCAGGGTTTTTTCTTCTTTTTTTTTTTTTTTTTTTTTTGAACGGATGCCTAGTGAGGGTTGGCAAGATTCAATTTTGGGTCTTTTTTCACTTTCTTGTGGGAGTGTCGGCGATTGGGTGTGGTTGGTTCTGTGCTTCTCATAAAAATTCGCGCTTTCAGACACGTGTGGTGGTGGGTCTTTTTTCTTCTTCTTCTTTTTATTTTTATCGTCCTCTTTTTTTGGCAGAATTTGAGATTCATCGTGGTTGGAGATCCTGAGATTGAACTGCAGTTTATGTTGGTCTTCTTTTCGTGAAATGCGATTGGATTTTCAATTGCACTTGTCCATCAAAGCGAAGAAAGTTCAGTTTTTTTATTATTATTAACCGCCTTTGATATATGGTGTTTCTGGGCGGGCGTCAGGTGCTTTCGATCGCAAAGCCATTGTCGATACAGGCTCACCCAGATAAGGAATTGGCGAGGGCTTTGCACAAGGCGCATCCGAATGTTTACAAGGATGCCAATCACAAGCCCGAGATGGCTTTGGCCTTGACCAAGTTCGAGGCCATCTGTGGATTCATTAGCATGGAGGTAGCGTTATACTAGAGCTTTTGGATTTTGTTTTTCTCCGATCATTGAGACAAATTCATGTGGTTGAGGTACCGTCACGTCGGGGTTTGCGTCTTTTCAGGATCATTCGCACCGTATGATATTTTGCCTTGGGTTGCCTGGAGAATGTAGGTTATGTGTTTGTTGCAATTACTTTGTTGATGAGAGTTTTTTTGAGTATACACGGCCGAGTACCATCATTGTATATCCTCCTCCTGAAACTTTCCATCTTCTTGGATAGCTGAACTAGTCGATGTCCGTGGAAGTCTGAGAGAGGCCAAATAAAAACGTGGCCTAGCACTGAATTTGAGTTTTGTTTGAATGGTGCAGTATCGTTTGGGGGAAAATGGATAGTTGGGTTATTAGTCTTGGACAAAAGAATATGAATTATGCTTTTGCAGTGATTTTTCCCTTTTAGTGTTTTTTTCTTGAAAAACCTCTGTTGGACATCTCGACTAATGCCCTTTGCTCCCTTCCTACTCCTTCGTTATGCAAGAAAAATAAAAAAAAGGACATATCTGTATAAAAAGATAATTTGACAATGCAGAACCTGGTAGATTTAATAAAGTTTGGGTGAAACTTCTCAGAACTTATAGTAGAAAAGTGAATAGTTTAGTTCATATTCTTAGCATGCCTTTGGACCAGCGGAACAGGTAAATGAAAAAGGACAATTGATTGACCGGATGGAGTTCCTCTCTTATTCACCTGGAGGAACCTGCTATGTTCTGTGCAGGAACTTAAACAAGTGCTGTGTGATGTTCCAGAGATCGCGGAATTAGTTGGCAGTCCAGATGTGGAAAAATTCATCAAACTGGGTGAACAAGAAGTGGAGAAAGCCAAGTGTCTTCTGCAATCGATTTTTACCAAACTCATGTCAGCTAGTGCAGATATAGTTGCTTTGGCAGTTTCCCAGATAAAAAGTCGTCTGGAGTTGGAGGGTCAGGTAATGCCAGAAGTTCGTTATACTCTGTCCTTCAATTACAATTCTTCAGCTTTTCTGATGAAGTAATCAGTTCGTTGTGAAACAGTAGTTAGATCGATCAGATAGCTTGGAAACCTGGTAAAGAGTGGGAGCACTGAATTTCTTTTTTGTCAGTGAAGTGGCTAAATGTCCTTTTCTTTTGAAATATATTCAGTGTGTTTCAGTCAACAATTCCAAAACTGTGATTCTCACCTTTCCGCTATTGGAGGCTTTCTAAGAATTGAGTGTATTGTACTTCCTTTTCTAGTTCTCAAAAATAACATGACCCTGATAATGACTTTATACGGAAGCTGGCTTCATGGCAGAAGTTGGAGGCGTGCACATCTTGAGTAGGAGAGTTGCGTGGTCTAGTGCACATTGTCTTATGATTATAAATCTTCACTTCACCATGAACTGTTCCTTGCACATGTTTGTGTAGTTGGGTATATCTATTCACAGTTGAGTGTCGGAAGGTAATTGCCACCATAATAGTTTGGCACTGGAGCATTGCAACATTCTGACACCCTTTTCGACTAAAGATCTGTGACCAATAATAGTTTGGATATATATATTTTTTTTGTTTTAAAGTACAATCACAAATCCACGGCAAGATGTCCGGCCTCAACTGAATGCTGCAACTGCTCTTTTTTCCATTTTCACTCTCCTCTTCTCCTTGTTTTGATAGCTCCTGTAGGTAATAATTGCTGACTGTTATTGATTTTCTTTTCTTTATGTCAGGTGAGACCATTGACAGATAAGGAACAGCTGGTGCTGCGGCTAGAAAAGCAATATCCAGCTGATGTGGGGGTAATTTCAGCATTCTTTCTCAACTATGTGAGGCTTAATCCAGGCGAGGCATTGTATCTGGGGGCAAATGAACCCCATGCATACGTATCTGGTGAGTGTATTGAGTGCATGGCAACATCTGACAATGTTGTGCGAGCTGGCCTCACTCCTAAGACCAAGGATATCCAGACTCTTTGTTCCATGCTCACTTACAAGCAGGTGTCAAGTTCTTTCTATCCTTTTTGCCAATGAGATGCTCTTGCTTACTGTGCTTAATCCGTAGGTGTTAAGAGATGATGCATCATCGTTATTATTTTCTTCATTCCTAATTTCAAACAGATTTGCAAAAAGAACTTTGCTCTGCCCTTGAATCAGAATAAAGGGATCAAATGTTTTTCTTACATCTACAATTAGTAATGCATGGACGACTTATTCTTAGGGATGTTTGTAGATTCTGTAATTGGCTCTTTACTGGATTTATCGTTAGTATCTCTTACTGTGAAATGCTTTTTTTTTTTTTTTCGGTTGGAGCTCTCTTCAGTGAAGAATGTTTCAATTCTACCCATGAGATGCCTTTCTGGTCAAAGGATGATGCATCTTCTACTTGACCAAGGTTAACATGGTAATGAAAACTCTTTCGCAGGGCTTTCCGGACATCCTAAAAGGAGTACCTCTGAAAGCGTACATAACGAGATACATTCCCCCGTTTGATGAATTTGAGGTTGACCGCTGTGTACTACCCAAGGGCTCATCAACCGTCTTTTCTGCAGTTCTGGGTCCTTCCATTTTTCTTGTGACCGACGGTGAGGGAACTATAAATGTGGGGTCCGTGAAGCAGGATGTAGTTGCTGAAGGCTATGTTTTATTTGTACCTGCGAACGTGGAAATTCATGTGACATCTGTGACAGAGTTGCATGTGTATAGAGCAGGAGTTAATGACAGGTTTCTCAAGTCCCGTGAGTTGGAAAACGGCAAGAAGTCTCAGATTTAAATCCAGTGCAGGACAAAAGATTTTGTTATGCCTTCTGTGGTCATTCTCCGTTGTGTATGTAAATCATTCGTTTTCATTAGTTTCTTGCATGTACATGCATGAAACATGAGATCAAGCGAGTCTTATGGGGAATTATAACATAATTCTTCATAAAGTAGTTGTAGACTCTGATCTCAGGCAAAGATAAGCTCTTGCTGCAACCTCCTGAGGTTAAAATTCTTGAGCAAAATCCAGTAATTCCTATCCCGTACCTTCCATGGTTCCCTCTAGTCAAGGAAGTGTCCTCTGTTTTGAAGTTTGAATCCAGCCGCAATATTTACAAGGATCGATCTATTTCACATTTTTGAGGGGATGAGATATTTGACCCTTTTAAGAATAAATTGAAGAGGAATGAAGGGAGTTCCATATTTTTCTGAAGTGCTGTTGAATTGTGACCGATGATGTATTTGGATTAGTTAAAACACCTGTTTCTGTCTTGTACGTTGTGTTTGGAGGAGGATGGTAGCATCCGATCTGATGGCATCATTGGCAAGTTCGATTACTTTTTGGTTGTTTCGCATCTTGATTTCAATTATTTTAAAAGTCTCATGAAATAGATCAGTTAATTGATCCACTCAAGTAGTTTAGTTTCGAGAAACATGAACTGATAGGCGTAGCTCATAGTCTTAACAAACACGGTTTGATCATGTTAGATTGATCCATTTGAGTACTTTAGTTTAGAATAACGTGAACTGGTGGCAAATCAAATTGTTCTACAAATCCGATCACAATATAAGGCACAACTCATACATCAATATTCCGATATGATGGAATCATCGACAAATTCAATCACATTTTGGTTGTTTCACATCTTGATTCCAATCACTTAAAAAGTCTCATAAATTAGATCAGTTGATCAATCCATTCAACTAATTAAGTTTGGAGAAATGTGAACTAATAGGCGTAGCTCATAGTTGCAACAAAAACAGTTTGATTATGTCAAATTGATCGATTCGAGTAACACGAACTGGTGGTGAATCAAATTGTTCTACAAATCCAGTCGCAATATAAGGCGCTACTTAGACATTAACACTCCGATCTAATGGAATCATTGGCAAGTTCATCACTTTTTGGTTGTTTCACATCTTGATTCCAATCACTTTAAAAGTCTCATGAATTAGATCGGTGGATCACTCTATTCAAGTAGTTTAGTGTAAATAAACGTGAACTGGTAGGCGTAGCTTATAGTCGCAACAAACACGGTTTGATTATGTCAGATTGATCTATTTGAATAGTTTAGTTTGAAGTAACACGAAGTGGTGGTGAATCAAATCGTTCTATAAATCCAATTGCAATATAAGGCATTACTCAGACATCATTACTTCAATCTAATGGAATCATTGGCGTTCAATCAATTTTTTGTTGTTTCACATATTGATTGAGGCGCGAATACTTGGAGTGCCAAAATTTGGTACGATAGGACACTTAAGTACCAAAAGTTCAGAAAAGTACACTAAAGTATCCAAATCAGAGCAAAATGTATTATTTAAGTGTCAATGATGAGAAAATCCGATTAAAATACTAACGTGGCGTTTTTCTGGTAAGATAAGTGCAAAACGATATCGTTTTGCACGCTAAGTGGCTAAAATAGCCAAAACGACATTGTTTTGTCTCGGATTTGAATTTTGATATAGATATTAATTAAATTAAATTTAAAACTATTTTTAAAAAAAAAAGATTGCAAAACTTCAGCGAGGGCTATGCAAGCCCTCGTTGCCACCTCGGCCAACCCTCCCCCCACTATCGTTAGGAAGGGTGCTGGCAACCTTGGCCGACCAATGGCAAGGGCTTGCAAGCCCTCGCCCAAATCTAGGGCAAGGGTCGCGACCCTCCCCTAGATTCGACGAGAGTCGCTAGCCCTCATGCAGCCGAGCCAAGGGCGATCGCTAGCTAGGGCCCTAGCTAGGGCCTAACGACCATGGTCGACCCTCCCCCTACCGTCGCTGAGCCTTCCTGACAACGGTGGGGAGACGACAACAAGGGCTTGCATAGCCCTCACCCAATCTCTTTTGCAACTTCTTCTTCTTCTTCTTTAAAAAAATTAAAATTAAAATTTGATTTAATTAATATTTATATTAAAATTCACATGAGAGGCCAAATGACGTCATTTTGATTATTCTTTACTGACTTTGCTCTCCGGAGAGCTATGTAGGCGAGTTATATTATTAAAAATACTGCCACATAGGATTTCTGACATCCTTCATCAAAATTGATACTTAAATGTCTCATTTTTCAAAGAAAGTAGCAGTTATATGTACATTTTATAACTTTTTGCACTTAAGTGTTTCACGCTAAGTTTTGGCAATTGCATTGTACTTTTACCCATGTTGATTCCAATCACTTAAAAGTCTCATGAATTAGATGAGTCAATCAATCCATTCAAGTAGGTTAGTCTGGAGAAACTGAACCGGTAGGCATAGCTCATAGTTGCAATAAACATGATTTGATTATGTCAAATTGATCCATTCGAGTAGTTTAGTTTGGAGTAACATGAACTGATGACATGTCAAATTGTTCTACAAATCCGGTTGCAATATAAGGTGCTATTCAAACATCAACACAACGATCTAATGGAATCAGGTTCTATCACTTTTTGGTTGTTTCACGTCTTGATTCCAATCACTTTAAAAGTCTCATGAATTAGATCAGTTGATTGATCCATTCAAGTAGTTTAGTTCAAAGAAACGTGAACCAGTGGGCATAGCTCATAGTTGTAACAAATGCGATTTGATCATGTCAGATCGATCCATTTGAGTAGTTTAGTTTGGAGTATCACGAACTAGTGGCGAATCAAATCGTTTTACAAATCTGGTCGCAATATAAGGCATTACTCAAATATCAACACTTCGATATGATGGAATTATTGGTAGGTTCGATCACTTTTTGGTTGTTTCACATCTTGATTCCAATCGGTTTAAAAGTCTCATGAATTAAATCAGTTGATCGATCCATTCAAGTAATTTAGTTCAGAGAAATATGAACTGGTAGGCATAACTCATAGTCACAACAAACATGGTTTGATTATGTTGGTTTGATTATGTCAGATTGATTCATTCGAGTAGTTTAGTTTGGAGAAAGACAAACTAGAGGCAAATCAAACCGTTCTACATGATATAAGATGCTATTCAGATATCAACACTGGTAATTTTTGGGCGATTCAAAGATTGCGCGATACATTCTGTATGAGAAATTGAGGATGGGATATTTTGCATCCGCTGGACTACTTGAACTATCCCCCTTTCCTTAAGAATTACGTTCCTCTGTTTTTCGGCTCAGCTGAAAGTGAGATCAACTTAAAATGGAGACATAAAGTTGAAAGGAACACATTTGACACAAGACAACAAAAGATAATTCGAGAAGTCACCTCGTCAAGCTATTACTCGAATACATTCATCGACATTATGATATCATCATTCTTTAGGAGACTAGATTAGTAAGAGAACTTAAGTATTTAAAAGCAACTTAGGAGGAGAAAGAAATTTTATGAGAAGTACCAAACCCAAGCTTCATTTCTCCAATGTAGGACACAGAATCAAATATTAAGCAGTCAAAATTTCAAATGACATTCTATTCAATGCAAACTAAACTCTCCAAAAAAAACATCGGTTCCACAAAGATAAGCTCCTCAAGCCTCTGTAATCGGATATTCGAACACTACATCTTTTCCTGTAAGTTTCCTGTAAACTCCTCCAAAGGTCTCCAACTTGTTCTCGGTGTTGTTGCGCTCCTTGGGATCCAAGAAAATCTGTACAAACCATACAACAGCTGTAAGTTAGAGCAGCTCCAAGTCTCTAATAAAACTATAACAAGAATTTTCTGGTGATTGCATTTCACTCAAGAGACATGTGAAACGACCTTCATTATCTTAGATCCATCAAGGCGGTATCTGACACGTTTTCCAACAATCTCGGCTGGAAACACCACATCCTCCAGCATAGCATCGTGAACAGCTGTTAAGGTGCGGGTACGGGGTCTCTGAGCAGCAGAGCCTTTCTTTGGTGGCCGCACTATTCTGCGGGAGGCAATAAGGACTACATCCTACAAAAATAACGACGAATTCAATGCATGCAGCCAATTTCATGCCCTAAAATTGCATGAACTTCAAGCAATCATCACAACTCACTACTCTTTGACATCTCATGCACATTTAATTCACTTTAGAACCGAATACTAGAATTCCCGATATTAACATGACTATTCATAACACAAAAGGCTTGGCAATTGTAATGCAAACCACAAAATTGATGTCTTCCACATTGACTCCCGAATCAAATGAAAGGAATGTTTTCTTTTTACGGCAAGATACTAAAAGTTGAAAATTCCCCAATATCATAACAAGCAGAAGTATCCTCACCTTACCAGAACCAAATACTGAGAGACAGCATCATTTATAGCATATATAAATGTCTCATTATCTAGTTATAAAAGACTTTGACACATGATTGCTGTGTTATCAACTGGAAGCACTGCTACTACCTTATTTCTTACCCTAAGTCAAACAAAATTTCACTCCACGCACTGCCAGAGTACAGTGATTCCTTTCAAAGAACACATACCTTGCCACTGAATTTCTTCTCCAGCTCCCTAACAAGACGCAGGTGAACCTTGCGGAAAGCTTTCCTCAGTCTAAAGGGGACGAAGATGACAACAGCCTTGCGGTTCCCAGCAATGTCCATTTCACTAGAGACAATATAATGAAATTGAGTCAGATCATTGACAAGCCTATAAAAGGAACAGATTTAAAAGCATTGTTTCTGAAAACCATGTGGTGATAGTCATACACTGCAGAATTAATGAAAAGATCTTTCAGTTCACTTTTCAGCTCCTGGTTGGTGTTCTCCAAGTCGAAGAATGTCTGCAACAACATCAAATTGAACTTCGAAATCATATAATGCAACACCAGAACACAAGAGAAAGCTACACACATCTGCACAGCACTGACCTGTGCGACCATCTCCTCGAATTCGGAGGGTTCAACATCCTTGTCCTTATGGATCTTCCTCCTGGAGGTGTACATCTTGACAGATCTATTTCCATCCAAAGCAGTCAAATATCAACAACAATATAATGAGTGTCACCTACAACTAACCGATGTCTTCAGAAATTGCAAATCAAGGGACATGGTCAACTGGCACATGAGAAAAAAGGTACCATTTTGTCGAATTTATTTAGGCACGTGCTAAGTAACTTAATCACTTTAAACTGGACATCAAATTGAAATACAAGCTATTAAGGGCATAACCAACAGCAAAAACTGTGAAAAACTGTCTAGAATTGCAGATGGAACTAAAACCTCCCAAAAATCGAATTTTTTTGCAGCACAATACGTCCATTCTCCAAAGGCTTGCTCTGTCGAGCCCTTACAAGTCCTCTCAACTACCCCTAGACTCTAAGTCACCATTCACCCCAAATGACAATTGAGAACCCGTCAAGAAACTCGGCATACATGAAGCACCAGAAAGACTCAAATTTAAAGAACGAGGCTGGTTCACCGAGGAAAGTTCAAATCCAATCCACAACAAACCCAAGAAAACAAAAGGGTGCGCCCCAAACACATCAATGACCACTTTCCCTTAAAGTCAATCCAACGAAAACTGCTCAGCTCGAGCAATACAAACACATCACAGGAGCAAGAATGTATTGCAAGAATCGACATTCTGACGACGACAGAGGAATTCGTAATTAACAGCAAGTTGGTAGGAAGATAAGAAGTTGATTCAGATGTACTCACGTTCAAGAAGGTGTACCGAGAGTCGGCACGTCGAAGGCCAAGAAGCTCGAAGGAAGCCTGCTCGAGGTGCCTGACGGAGGAGAGAGGGAGGTCGAAATGGAGAAAGAAGGTTTATAAAGCAAGAGAAGACAGTGTAACCCTAGCCCTCGTGATGGACGGTGGAGATTCGTTTCCCATAATATTTGGTTTCTCTCTCCTCTTGTTTTTATGGGGTAAAGCTGAAGCTCCCCAAAAATATCACGAATTAATCAAATAATGATCCCTCCTGCCCAAGTAATTTTCATGTAAAATACACCGTTTATTATATTTGAAAAATATTTAACCCATCATCTTTCAAACACATTAATTTATTAGGATGATATCATGTAAGCAATGCGATTGATTAATTACGCGATTATGACTTTATGATATATACATAAAATACTCTTTCTTCTGAAAAAAAATATGGGACGCATATGCAATGGCTACAAAAATAAATTTGAAAAATGGCTATCGATTAAATTTTATTTTTTTCATGTCATTTTATAGCCATCCGTTCATATAATAATCGAACTTATTTTGATATTATTGATTTTCCTTTAGATCTACTTCAGTGGAGAGGACCTGCCTTCTTATTGCGTCAAGTTTCTGCAACTTCCCACGAATGAAGTAATAAATACTTAGATTAAGAATTGTAATATACATCTTTTTTTTTAATCTTTGACAATTGATAAGTATAATTAATGAGGGAGAGTTTAAGTTTAACCTAATTGAGTTTTTATAAGTATTTATATTTTTGTCTTTAGCCATTAATATGCAAAATTAACCTGCTTAGTGTAATCCGATTAGACTGTTTAGTTTGAAAATCCTACTTGATTACCTACCTCCATGAATATTTGAGCAAATTTAGACTATTACGTGAATTCTAGTTTACAATATCATCTGATTGCAACATTAAAGGAATACTAATATCATCTTATATCACTTACATGATTGATTATCTCCAAAAAAAAGTTTCACCGCTAAGCATATATACTATATCCATGCATTTTTAGCTGCGAAGATGCCAAAACATTTTATACTTATTTTTTTTTTGAAAATTGTCCTAAGAATCCTAAACTTATTGTACACCTCCAATTTAATTGTTAAACTTTTCAATTTGGTTAATGTAGTCTTAAACCTTTAACAATTTTTCAATGTAATCCATCCGGCTAATTTTGATTGTAAATTGCTAACGTGATGACCAGTCAATGTTAGGTATCCTAAGTGGTAGCATGGACATGAATGATTTATATAATTTCATCTAAATTTTCCCTTTTTCTCCCTGTTCTTTTTCTATTTCTTTTTTCTTGTTTTTTTTTATATTCATCTTCTTCACTCCCATGGAGAGCTTGTGGGAGTAAGGAAGTGAGGTTAGGGAGCGGAGGAAGAAGCTGAAGCTCCCATTGGTGAAGCCCGATCGATCGGATAAAACACATGTGAAATAGTTTATCAGAGATTTCAACTCAAAGAAAGTGCACACAACATGACTACCGGATCTGTGAAATCATGTGTGCGAACTCTTCTTTCAGGTGCATTTCACATCCACTGGTGAGGGCCGAGTTTCTTGCCTATGGCCGGCGATGGAGATGAAGAGTGGGGTTGAAAAGAAAAGAAAAGTAAGAAGAGAAAGGGAAAAAAAGTTGCAAAGGACCTCATTTTGATTCATTTCTTTCTCACCTCTCACTGACTGTGACAGTAAAATGGCCAACGCTGACTAAACCATCGTACCGGCAATTTTCAGCCTAAATTGATGGACAATTTCATTGAAAAATCGTTAACATATTTAGGATTATATTGGTCAAAATGAAAAGTTTATGATCAAATTGACGGTCATATAATGGGTTTAAGATTTTTTGGGCAATGTTATCGGCCTTAAATTCTCTAGAGACATTTTGGGGATAGCAGGCAGAGCGTATGGACAGATGATTCTCGCACTTGATGTGAACGAACCATTTTCAAGTCCTTTCAAAAGCATGAAATACATAGTATTATTCGATTTCAAATTGGTTTCCTGAATTTATGAACCGAACCAAAATCATGTCGATGGAGAACCAAAACATAATCCACTCCCCTCATCGTATGTTAAAGCGTTTTCATTTGACGATTCATCATCTTTCTTTTGCGTCGAGGAGACAGCCAACAATGTTCTTGATAGCTTTGTAATTGCTGCCAATGAATGACGGGAAGTTTAAGACAGTCGCAGAAGTGACCCTAACTTTGGCTATCGGTCGGTCGCGGCCCTTTCATGATATGAAAGACTTGGCAGCAAGCGTTACATTAGCATTCTCAGCTGCAGCACTCGCCGGACTCTGCTAGGAAGAAGCAGCAAGAGTACGTGGAAAGGTTGAACTGGGAGATTCTTCGTTTTTTTGTTTGTTTTCCCTATATCAAGTAAGCCATTGCTCGCCTCCTTGGGGCTGGAATCATAGGCAAAACCTGCTTATGGAGAAAAGCTGTGTGTTGTCTTTCCGAAGTCAGTCCAGTTAATTAATTGTGAGACTTTCAGTCATTCCAATTGATATCGCAGTAACTGTAGTTTCTGCAACGAGCGAATCCACGTTTCACACACATGAGAAGAGCTTGCAGCCGATAGGCAAAAGAAGAGCCAGCTCAGGTCTTTCTCTAACCCCATAAATTCAGGAGTTGCAACCGCAACTTCAGTTGAAGAAGCAGGCTTGGAAGGTTAGAGTGGGAGGGGCAACAGTTTCCACAAAACCTGCGAACTTCTTCATCATTGTCAGCACCTCAACCTCACTAGACATGCTCAACCTCATTGCCCTGGTCAAGGAGGAGGTCTGAAGCAAGTTCAGGGTACAGTGAGAGGAAGAAGTCCTGGACTTCATCCACACACACCTCAATGCTCTACATCCAGAAATGGGTAGGCAATGACGTAAAATATATCTATGAAGGAAACAAGAAGAATGATAGAGTTGGCAAAGAGAATGTGGATGGAATCTCAATGATGCACCGATTGAGTTATTCCATTAGAGCTCTGTATCTCAATTGTTTCCACTAGTTCGTGGATAGATGAATTTCTTGATCAGTCACAGGTTCTCCTGGACAGTGCTTTCGTGACAAAATGAGTGGCAATTCCAATGGGACAGAACAGCAAGCAAAGAGAGACTGAATGCCGTGTCTCGATTTGGTTTTCCAATCCATCATGAAAGACCTGCCTGCATTTAGTATGTTGCAACTGTCAATACTGTGCATACGTGACATATGAGAGAGAGAGAGAGAGAGAGAGAGAGAGAGAACCTTGCAGCGAAGAGATCTACTGCCAGCAAGTGAATCCATCCAGAAGCTACAGTCATTTCATTTGTGAACAACTTTGCAATCGCAGGAAGCTGCACAATTAACAAACAACATCGACATCAGCAGACTCAGATAGCTGTCTGAGAAGAACGACTGATGGATTGGAATCAAATGTGCAAAGAGCACAAATAATAGAACCAGCTTCTTCTAATTGAACACACACCTCTGGCAGGTAATATTTGCTTGAAAACATTGCCTTTAGCGTGTCTGGTGTCCAGGAGAGGTATAATAAGTATGCATAGAAAAGCCCAAGCACTATAAATGGTGCACCCATCTTCATTGATTTCTTAGTCTGCATTTTGCTCAAACATAATAACCCAAGTATCGCAAATTAATATCATTGGGCCAGTTGAAAACATCAAAAGTCAAGCTTAATTACATGGAGAAAACAGAAGATTATGACCCACTGGTTCGCACATCATGTAGAGCAAGCAAGAACTGTCCAAAATAAAAATTCACCACAGGTTTTTATGTCGACGCAGCAGACAATAGCAAACAATCTGCATAACCAAATGAAGTGAATCGGTCATGCAATTTTAAGTTCAACCGACTAACATGCTAGCAGTAAGATTGCATGTTGGATAAAGGCCAACCCCACCCCCCCCAAAAAAAAAAGTGAGAGCATTTCTAAATAGATGTCATCAGATGAACTTGCTAGATAGAACCATAGAATTTGCAGGAACTTCATAACAATGAACTGACATCAGATATTAAGTATTTGAAGGACCATACAAATGCATTTCAAACGGATAAAAAAAGAAGAGAGGGAGGAGGGGAAATACCACTTCGGCCTTAGGAGCCACGACCATGAGAGTGTAGAAAGGGAGAACAGCCACAGTTCCCCAAGTGAAAGCACTGCTAGCAATTTGAGATGTTGGCAGCCCTGCAACAGGTTAATGGTCTGAGATATGGCGCTAAAGGTAGTGTGAAAAATTCTAGGTGCTCCCAGAATGAATCTTTTTTTCTTAGTCAGATGTAATGTTGACCATCCGTTTTTATTTTTTCATGGGTCCTACTGTTATCTTTTTCTAAGATTGATGGTTGTGATTGACTGCTCTAGAAGTACCAAAAGATCTACTCCATCAATTCACCATATTTGCTCATTGAACCATCCAATCCTGTTCTAATTTCTCAGGTACCTAACTTTCCTTGACAAACTAAAGATTGACAGATGCAATCATCACTTTTTTGTCGCAGATTGTGTGTCATGTAGAGCCACAACAAGCGAGAGGTTATATTGACTATAGCATCAGCGCTAGAACGAGAAAGCATCAAGTTTTGCGAAACTTACAAGAAGCATGTGCTCCGAGGGCTTTCCGGTTTCGGATGAACCTTGCTGAGTGTGGTATTGTAATAATTCTTGATCCTCTGGCAAAACTCCACTCCCTGTGTATGTTGTCTCCCGCCCTCGGAATATGTAGGCCTAGAAGCTCAGCGTGACAACCTTTCAGAGGAAACGAGGATCTTTGATGTGCTCCAATAGAATTTTGATCTGAAGTGTTTTTTATCAATCTTGAACTGCCAATCTGTCCAAATGAAGTTAAATTGTAAGAACAGCTCTCAGACCCAGACAAGATCTGTCTAAATTGTGAACGAAGTTACTCATGGAACTGAGGTATATAAATCATTATTTCAGGTTTCAAAAGATGCAAGTAATTATCGTTTTGTTTATGGTCCTCCTGTAAACTCATACTTCCATTATGGGATATATCTATCATGAGAAACATGAACTGAATATGATGCAAATATTCCAACTTATCTAGGAGAATGATGACAGGTTATCTTAGTGTCGATGTTTGTAAACTTTCCAGTTCATCCGAATTGTGCCCTGCATCCCAAAATCCCCTTTCAGTTAACCTAGAAATGGTGAAGAATCAACACCAATTATATGTGTTTCATATCACGTTACACAAAACCATCTATACCATGTTTTTTAAGGCTATTATCTACTTTCCTTTTTTAGGTCGAAAGCTATTATCAGCTTAACTAGTCATATACTTTAGTAACACAATGTCAATAAGCATGCCCCAACTTTGATATAAAATTGAGCCATTGCGGGTAGAAAGGCATTATATTCCAATGCGATACAGTTGACAGGTCATAGCCCATCCTCGTGCAATACACCAGATATGGCCGCAGTAACTCTTTAATTCCAGAGGGATATTAGCGGGTATAAGAGAGGAAAGAACGATATGCAATTAAAAGGAGCTACTAATCGGGTAATCAATAACGCTGCGTATTTGGGATTGCGATCCTCCCAACAGAGGTCCGCTTTGAAAGCAAAGGAGTAGCTTTTGGGAACAGGACATTCAAGCAGCCTGCTTGAATCCCACGGCAGTACCAACAATTGAAACCTTCTCAAATAAAGCACAAGAAATCACTCAGAGGTACAGAGTAACAGAGAGTTACAAGTTAGCACATGGGACATTACAAAAAGAAGAGAGGTAGCTTGCAGGTAAGTTGAAGATGTACATGGCCAATTTTCAGGACAAGTGATATGCTCAACAGAGAATGTAAGTTCTGAGTTGACTCCATTATTTCTATCATCTGCCGAACGAATCGAAGCAACAAGAAGAAACACGCACTTCATTTTTACTAAAATTACCCTCAATGAAGCAGACTCAAATTCAAGCACTTCCTTTCTTTCCTTCATTTCATTTCAGCGTTTCACCACGGCACACCCGCAAATCCGCAATCAACAATCAAACATAGAGCAGTTCGAGCAAAGGACCTTTCAAGAACGCCGGAAAGAAGACAAACAACACACACACACACAAAAAAGGAGCTCAAATTGGGAATCACAAGAAAGAAAAAGGGCATTTCAAGAAATGAGAACCGAAAAAAGAAAAGAGAGAAGATCAGATTGATACCTGGAGCTGAGCGAAGTGGGCATAGCACAAGCAAGAAGAGAAGCCCATTTTTGCAGCAGGAAGGAGATGTCCAGACCCAATAATGCCTTCTTCATTCGCTTTTAGTTTTTTATAATGAATAACAGCTCGAGCCTCCGGAAGAGAGAGAGTGAGTGAGGTGGGTTACTTCCCAATGCGTGCCCAGCGAAGCGAAAAACCCGCAGCTCAAAGGACGGAGGAGAGAGACACAAGAGAAATAGTGGAAGACAGGAAAAAGGGTGCTTTCCCTGTATGAAGAAGGTCATTCGGAGCGCACCGAGCGGAAGCACCGAAAGAGGAAAAGTCCACGTGCACTGAGCGTGGGAGAAATTGCCATTGGCTGGTCGGATAGGATAGACAGACCTCTCCCAGTCTTCCTTTCGGTTCTTCTCTCTCTTCCTTTCTTGCTTGACTCGGTTATTGGCTTCTTTCTCTCCGACCACCCATGTGTCGACACCTCGGATTACGTGCATCTAAATGGGATTCGTAAGATTCCCATGTGTCGGGTGTTTTTTTCGGAAGATTACGATCTGAATTGCCAAAAAAAGATAAGTTCTTTTTCTCTCTCGGTGCTCTACTGGGGCCATGAACTGGGCGACCACTTTCACGGTTTTCTCTTAGGCTAATTGCGATCCTACAGTGAAGGGCCAAACTCTTGTCGGGACGACGGGACCCTCTATGGTTAGATTCAAATGAGCTGTTGGACGGCTGAGATCTTCCGTCGCCGTGGATCGAGTGCAAGAGGCCCGTCAACGGAGGGCTCTGTTATGAGATTCTTATCGTCGGGATGGGCTAATGTTGCGTGCATCTAGAGTGACGGCCACAGCTGGGGGATTTAGGATTGTACAACCACGAGGCCATTCAGATAACCTTTTAAACTTTCATTGTAAAAGGTTCTGCTACAGAGTGGGAGAGGCAACAGCTTTTTCAAAATCTGCTAACTTCTTCATAATCATCGGTACCTCAACCTCGCTAGCCATGCTCGACCTCATTGCCCTAGTCAAGGAGGCGGTCTGAAGGAAGTTCACGGTACAGTGAAAGGAAGATGTCCTGCACTTCATCCACACTCACCTCAATGCTCTACATCCAGAAATGAGTAGGCAATGATGCATTATATATCGATGAAGGAAACAAGAAGAATTATAGAGTTGGCAAGGAGAATGTGACGACCCGCGGCGGTGCGCGGGGAGGAGGGATGGCGGAGCGTCCGCGCCTCAGTCCCGGACGTACGCAAGGAAGGGATCCCTCTCCCTCTTGTCCCACATCGCTTAGGGGGAGTCTTGAGAGCCTTTATAAGGGCTTGGTCCCTTAACTTGCTTGACGCGTTTTAAAGCCGTGAATACTCAGGGTCCAAAGTAGATAATATCACACAGTGAGGTCCGGGTCGTTACAAATGGTATCAAAGCCGACTCCCGCAGCGTGTGGGGCCACAGCGAAGACCCCTTCTGTTAAGGGGGAGAGTGTAATGACCCGAGCGGACAATATCACACAGTGGGATTCGGGTCGTTACAGAGAATGTGGATAAAATTTCGATGATTCACCAAATGAAGTTATTCGGTTAAAGCTTTGTATCTCAATTGTTTTCACTAGTTCGTGGGCAAAAGAATTTCTCGATCAGTCGCGAGTTCTCCTTGTTGAGAAAACTCCATCCAGATTTTGAAATTAACGAAACTTTCTAATTCTAATATTTATGTTAGAACAAATGTTGGGACAAGCACCTTATCATGTTGAGCAACCTTCAAAAATTTTATGCAAAAGTCTATTCTATTCCAAAATATTGATATATCATCCTCATGAATGTCCTCCCACTCTAACAAGTTCAGAACATGTCAAGGCCAAAACGAAGTAAATCCAGAACGAGAGATATTGCAAATTTGACACGAGATCAGAGCGAAACAGATTTAAAATATAATTAGCAATTGCTAATAATTTGGACTTTCCATAAATATATATTCATCGAGTCAATCATAAATTAATGAAATCAATTCTAGAGACAAGTTTCAAATGAGAAAGATATATTTATGAAAATCAATATTCTATTTGTATGGGCAACCGGAATCAAGTGAAGATTCTCTCTTTGTCTTCAAGGGCCACAAAATCTCTTTGAATCATTCTAGCCAACGGGTAGATTAGAAGAAAATCATCCGATAATTGGCTAAAGGCTAGTGTAGAATAGAGCAATATTTAAGGAGATCAATCAATCAAAAAGACAGACATGAACCTAAATTCAAGGTCTAAAGGTGATCTCAATATTATTTGTCTTTTTTATGAGCTTTACAAGTTGTGATCGAGAGAGAAACATTAAAAAGAGTGACTTATGAGTTAGTGCGATCTACCACTGAGTATTTGCACTCATATTTGTAATCTTTTATTGATCCTTTAGTGAAATCTAGCTAATAGGTTGTTAACGTGAGAGAGTAAATGTAAGCTTAATTTGAGCCGAACCACTATAAAATCTCATGTGCAATTTTCTCTTCCCTTAGACTCATTTTACTTAAACTTATTGCACACTTACAGGCTATTTCAAAAGTCTATTTCATCACATGACAAAAAAATGATCTTTGTTCATATCTTGATCTTGACTTATTCTATGCTGCATTTATTTGTCAAGATTTTATTTTAAACACTTATTCACCCTCTCTAAGTGTCCGTACTAGTTTTATCACTCCTGGTTAATGCTTTCGTGACGAAATGAGTGGTGATTCCAATGGGACAACACATCATGCAAAGAAAGACTGAATGCCGAGTCTCGATTTGGTTTTCCAATCCATCATGGAAGACCTGCCTGCATTTGGTAAATTGCAACTGTCAATATTATGCGTGCGCACATGAGAGAGAGAGAGACAGAGAGAGACAGAGAGAGAACCTTGCAGCAAAGAGATCTACAGCTAACAAGTGAATCCATGCAGAAGCTAAAGCCACTTCATTTGTGAACAACTTTGCAATCCCAGGAAGCTGCACGATTCACAAACAACATCGAGATCGGAAGACTCATAAAATAGCACGATAGTAGTCCGAGAAGAACGATAGACGGATTGGAATCAAATGTGCAAAGGGCACAAAATAGTAGGACCAGCGTCTTCTAATCGAACACACACCTCTGGCATGTAATATTTGCTTGAAAACACTGTCTTTAGCGTGTCGGGTGTCCAGTAGAGGTATAATAAGTATGCATAGAAAAGCCCGAGCACTATAAATGGAACACCGGTCTTCATGGATTTCTTCGTCTGCATTTTGCTCAAACATAATAACCCAAGCATCGCAAAATTCATATCATTGGGCAGTTGAAAACATCAAAGATTAAGATTAATTACATGGAGAAAACAGAAGATTTGGACCCACTGGTTCTTCGCACAACATGTAGGGCAAGCAAGAATTGTCTAAAATAAAAATTCACCGCAGGTTTTTATTATGACGCAGCAGACAGTAGCGAACAATCTGCATAACCAAATGAAGTGAATCCCTCACGCAATTTTAATTTCAACCAACATGCAATCAGTAAGACTGCATGTTGGATAAAGGCTAGAAAGTGAAAATGAGACTGCCCTCACCGCCCCCTCCCTCCTCCCAACAATGAGAGCATTTATTAAATAGATGTTATCAGGGCAACTCGCTAGACTAAACCATAGAATTTGTAGGATCCTTAAAACAACGAACCAATATCCGATGTTTATTGAAAAAAATTCCCTAATTGATTTTAAAGATTGATAAAACTTTTCTTAATTATCTTTTGATTCTGATGATAAGTTTTTCTAGGTAGAAACTCTTAATATATCATCGGACATTACTGATCAGACTCAAGGATGTAGTGAAGATCTTATCCTTAATATTCAATCTTAGTGGAATATGGTATTGATCCAAATACAAATCATTGTGCTAATGGCTAGAAGATTGGCATGGATTCCTTGCTTATATATATATAGACACACACACACATACATACATACATACATACATACATACATATATATATATAATCCGAAAGGAAAATATTGAATACAATCTTACTTATTTGGAACATCTCAATCTATCAACAGAAGAATCAAATGAAGATGGAATATTTTCCGAAGGAAGAACTCAACTTATGGAAATTCTATTTATTATATGGGTAGCAAATCTTTCAAGGAACTTTATTCTCGACATCAGATCTTCTTCAACATTCAAGTCCAATGAGTTGAGTGGATGAATTATCTTCAGAGCTCGGGTCCAACGGTCAGCTTAGATACTAAGGAGTATTAAAGGAAGTTGTAATGCATAAGGATGAAAAAGAGAATACCGAAGTTCTAAATCCCATAAGTTTAACAAAGTCTTATCCTTAATACTTTCATCTTTCGTGAGTTGTTCATTGTAATCTCTTAGAGGTTGTAAGTGTGAGATCAGACAATCTTTCACACAAGCTTGAGTAGTGAATACCCAGTCCTTATAACCTTTGATTGATTAATCATAGTGGAATCCAGCCAATAGGCAGTTAGCGCAAGAGAGTAGACGTAAGCCTATCAAAGTTGAATCAAAATAAACTTGTTGTGTGCAATTTTTCTATTCCTTAAACTCTTATTTATATTTTGTGATAGATTGTTGTACATTGGTAAGATCTGAGCATTGCACAGTTTGATGTTGTCCTATCACAATATTATCTCAATTTTGTTTAATTTAGTATTGTTGCCTATTCACCCCACTCTAGGTAATAAATCTAGTCCTAACAGTATTAAGTATTTGAACGACCATGCAAATGCATTTCAAACAGAGAAAAAAAGAAGAGAGGGAGGAGGGAAAGTACCAGTTCGGCCTTTGGAGCCACGACCATGAGAGTGTAGAAAGGAAGAACAGCCGCGGTTGCCCAAGTGAAAGCACTGCTAGAAATTTCAGATGTTGTGAACCCTGCGATGGGTTAATAGTCTGAGATATGGCGCCGAAGGTAGTGTGAAAAATTCTAGGTACTCCCAGAATGAATCTTTTTTTCTTACTCAGATGTAATCTCGACCATCCGTTTTTATTTTTTTGTGGGTTTTACTGTTATCTTTTTCCAAGATTGATGGTTGTGATTGACTGCTCTAGGAGCACCAAAAGTTCTACTCCATCAGTTCACCACACTTGCTCATTGAACCATCCAATCCTGCTCTAATTTCTCAGGAACCTAACTTTCCTTGACAAATTAAAGATCGACAGATGAAATAATCACTCTTTTTTGTCGCAAAATGTGCCGTGTGGAGCCACGACAAGTGAAAGGTTATAGACTCATCACCAGGAAGCAAAATCAACATTATCCATTCAACAAGACTATAGAATTAGCGCTATAACAAAAAAGCGTCCAGTTTTGTGAAACTTACAAGAAGCATGTACTCCAAGGGCTTTCTGGTGTCGGATGAGCCTTGCTGAGTGTGGTATTATAATAATTCTTGATCCTCGGGCAAAACTCCGCTCCCTGCGTATGTTGTCTCCCGCCCTTGGCATCTGTCGGCCTAAAAGCTCAGTGTTGCAACCTTTCAGAGGAAACGAGGATCTTTGATGTGCTCCAATAGAATTTTGATCTGAAGCCACTTTTATCAATCTTGAACTGCCAATCTGTCCAAATGAAGTTGAAATTGTAACCTGACAAGATCCGTCTACATTGTGAATGAAGTTACTCGTGGAACTGAGGGATTTAAATCATTATTTCAGGTTTCAAAACAGATGCAAGTAATTATCGTTTTGTCTATGGTCCTGCTGTAAACTCATACTTCTATTATTGGACATATGTATTATGAGAAACATCAACTGAATACAATGCAATTTTCCGACTTATCCAGGAGAATGGTGATAGGTAATCTTAGTGTTGATGCTTATAAACTTTCCAGTTCATCTGAATTGTGCCCTGCATCCTAACATCCCCTTTCGATGAACCTAGAAATGGGGAAGAATCAACACCGATTATGTGTTTCATATCACGATAAGTTACGCAAAACCATCTACACCGTGTTTTTAAAGGCTATTATCAACTTAACTTGTCATGTACTTCAGTAACACGACATCAATAAGCATGCACCAGAAATTATGATATGAAATTGAGCCATTGCCACTAGGAGGGCATCATTTTCCAATCTGATACAGTTGACAGGTCATTGCCCATCCTTGTGCAGTACACCAGATACGGCTGCGGTAACTCTTTAATTCCATATGGATATTAGCCGTTTAAGAGAGTAAAGAACAATATGCAATTAACAGGAGCAACTAATCGGGTAATCAATCACGCTGAGCGTTATTGCGATCCTCCCAACATAGGTCCGCATTGAAAGCAGAGGAGTAGCTTTTGGGAACACGACATTCACGCAGCCTGCTCGAATCCCATGACAGTACCGACATTTGCAACCTTCCCAAATCAAGCACAAGAAATCACCCACAGGTACAGAGTAACAGAGTAACAGAATTACAGATAAGCACACAGGACATTACAAAAAGAAGAGAGGTAGCTTGCAAGTGAGTTGAGGATGCATATGGCGAATTTTCAGGACAGGTGATATGTTCAACAGAGAATAAAAGTGCTGACTTGACTGCATTATTTTTAGGAAAAATTCCAAATAACCACCTCAAGTGCACTCATTTTCTCAAATAAAGGCCAGAAGTGGATATAATATCCACTTCAGGCCTTCATTTGATATAATATCCACTTCTGGCCTTTATTTGAGAAAATGAGGGCACTTATTTCAAATAAGTGCCTAAAGTGGCCATATTAATCTCAAATAATGGCTTGAACTCATTATTTGGTTAAGGGCAATTTCGTTTTTTAAAATTTTTCCTTCTCTCTTCCTTTTTTTTTTTTTTTTCTTTCCAAACTCCAAAAAAAAAAAAAAAAAAAAAAAAGAACGCACACAAAGGGAGGGCTCCCTCCGGTCTATGGCCGCTGCCCAATCTCTGGTGGGGGGATAGTGATGGCCAACAGGGTTGCTTGTTCAAGGGCCAATGACCGTCGCCCACAAGAGGCGAGGGCCAATAGGCACTCACCAGAAACTAGAGAGGGAGGCTGCCCTCGCCCCTCGACCTAGACGGCAAGGTTTAGGGGCATCGGGTGATGGCTACTAGGCCTGCCCAGATTTGGGAGAGGGTTGCTGCCCTCTCCTGTCTTTAATGAGGGCCTACTAGGCCTCACCTCTGGTTGGTGAGGGTCATTGGCCCTGACCCTCGCTTAGGCACTGACGACCTTGTCGGCCCCACTGGCAATGAGGTGGCAGCCACAGGCAGGAGGGTCCTCCTGCCTCTATTTTTGCTTTTGAAAAAAAAAATCCTTTTTAAATTTTAATTTAAATTATATTTGGACAAAAATATTTTTAATCGGTCGCTAAGGTTAGGCTCTTATTTGAAACAGTCATAATCACATCATTCCCCATTTTTGAGACGGATATAGCCACTCGAAACCCTTATTTGAGAAAATAGTAACATTTCGGGTCATTATTTAGAATTTCCCTTATTTTTATCACTTGCTAAATGAACCGAATCAACGGGACACATGTCCTCCATTTCCACTAAAATTACCCTTAATGAAGCAGACTCAAATTCAAGCACTTCCTTTCTTTCAATTCATTTTAGCCTTTCACCACGGGACACCCGCATATAAGCAATCAACAATCAAACATAGAACAGTGCGAGCAAAGGGCCTTTCAAGACCGCCCGGAACATTCAAACTCTGGAACATGAGAAAGAACCGAAACAAAACAAAAAAAGGGAGTTCAAATTGGGAATCACAAGAGAGAAAAAGGGCATTTCAAGAAATGAGAACAGGAATAAAAATAAAGAAAGAAGATCAGATTGATACCTGGAGTGGAGTGAAGTGGGCATAGCACAAGCAAGAAGAGAAGCCCATTTTTGCAGCAAGGAGGAGATGTCCAAACCCGATGATGCCTTCTTCATTCGCATGGTTTATATAATGAATGACAACTCGAGCCTCCGAAAGTCAGAGAGGGTTAGGTGGGCTACTACCTAATGCGTGCACAGCAAAGCGAAAAACCCGCAGCTCGAAGGACGAGGGAGAGACAGAGAGAGAGAAATAGCGGGAAACAGGAGAAGGGCGTTTTCCTCGTACTCACATGAGCAGAGCTGAAGCACCTCCGAAACAGGAAGCAGAGCTGTCCACATCCACTCACATGGGCATCGAGCCCCATCAATAACATTGCCATTTAGGCATGTGCAAAACGGACAGCTCAAACGAAACCGTCCTAATCGGACTAGACTGGCTGGTTTCATCTGATTCCCAAAAGTGTCGATCCGATTCTTGATTTTGAGAGGGAACCGGATTAGACCGACTGAAGTAAACACTTTTTCAGTCGATTCCAAATAATGAGAAAACAAGTAATGGGAAAAAATAAATGATCATTTCCATTGAATCGAAATGAAAACTAGATCAGATTGATGATTTGGGATGGAATTAGGAATTGGAGCAGGGACCGATCACCCATATTGACATAGGCTGCACAGATGGGATAGACCTCTCGGTCTTTCTTTGGGTTGTTTTCTTTCTTCCTTTCTTGTTTGACTTGGCTTATTGGCTCCTCTCCGACCGCCCATGTGTCGATACGCAGGATTCCGTGCATCTAAACGGGTTTTCTACCATTCCCAGGTGTCGGGTGTTCTTTTCGGAGGATTTCAATCTCACTTTGACCAGAAAAGATTATTCATTTTTTCTCGTTGCTCTAATGGGGCCATGAACTTGGCTCACGCGCATCGGGAGCGACCGCTTTCGCGGTTTTCTATTAGGGTAATTGCGATCCTATATTGAAGGGCCCAAATCTTGTCACGACTCGATGGATGGATTCAACTGAGCTGTTGGGCGGCCGAGATCTCCCGTCGCCGTGGAACGAGTGCAAGAGGCTCGCCAGCATAGGGCTACGTTCCGAGTTTCTTCACTTCATGAAAGGCTGGTGTTGCTTTACATTTAGAGTTACGCTTACAACTAGTGTCTTCGGAAAATTTGAACCACAAAGCCTTTGAGAAAAACTTCTGATCTTTCGTTGTGAAAAAGGTTCTACTGCATACATAGTACATACTTCCGTTCAACTTATGCAAGGCCGTGCATCCTCCTGTGGACTACGTTGCTTGATTCAAAACAATTAGCAAAGTTACACACTTTTATTCATCGGTCAATACGATCAACTGTACAACTAGCAAGTGCACAGTCGTCAAAACCCTGGACTAAAGGCGGAAGTTGGATGGATCGACACCCAAATTTTTACTCCAGGACACAATATTATTAGATACCTCAATGAATCAATGTGGATTTATTGTTACATGGCATACAAGTCTGTCGTCATGGGGTACTTTTCAAGCTGTGCTCGTCGAGCCAGGAGATGATATCATCGAGAACACGAAGAATCATTTCATCAGGTTCGCCCTCGAGAAGAGCATGATAAGCATCAGGATACATGATGAGCTTTTTGTCCTTACTGGTAGCCTTCTCGTACAGGGCCTTGCTCACCGACGGATCAGTTACTCGATCGGCCTCTCCATGCAAAATCAGCAGCGGAAGCGAGACCTGACAGGTTCCAGCATATGCTAATCCAAGTCAAATTCGGTAAATTCTGGTCAATCAACCCAACACTGAGGCAGATTGCTTAACTTAACCTGGTAGGCCTATAAATGATTATATTAAGAGCCGAAATAAAAGCAGGACCGCACTTGTTCATGAAAACCAAGAAAAAATCAGTACTCACAGTATACAACTTAAACACCACTGCCATCATGCAAAACAAGTTTTTATACACTAGTTCAATGGACGATAGTCATTAGAACAGAAAAGCCACAAGCAGCTGAAAATCCCGCTATACTGGAGTCATCAGAAAAGCGTGTTCATGTCAATGCCATAGCATCTATCACTGTATATGTATCAAATTGTTGCTTAAGTATGAAGATCAAGAAAAACTTGAATGCAAACTCAAGTTATACGATTTATTCTATTTCAATACACGTGAAAGGATCAAGATGCATGTCAGATACTAAAACAAGCACAGAGATTGACTGTTAACAGTGATGACTTCACTCCAGAAAAGCTAATTGTCATCTCAATTTCTTCCTGTTAGATTAAGTCAGAAAAAAAACCTTCAAACTTTCATGTAATATATACTGAAAAGATTTTTCTTCAAGTAGATATTTCCTCAAGTTTTACAAGATCGAGATTGGTAAAAGTACCATCCAAACATCGCCAAGTATTTAATAAGATGTCTTCACAGAAGTGTCACATATTCAGAGTATCCTCAAGTGTGTAACTTATAGTTTCAGAGATCCTGGAGAATATAACTAGGAACTAGACATATAAAGGTGTATTCCGTCCAACAGAGGTCGAGGAAATGACCCAATACATGCTTCTTGGGAAGCCCTAAGTTTCACAGATACATGATGCATCTGACTTAAATGACTGAATCAATTAGGATTCATGGCATGGAGATACCTCTTGCAACCGGCGCTCTATGTCTTGGGTAGTCCTTAGCATCTCTAAAGCAGTCCTTAGGCGTGGTTTGTGTTTGTAGGCAATAACATTATAGGCAGTCTGCAATAGGAGAAATAATCATATTGCATAGCTACTTGTTAAACTGCATAACGTTTTGATGCAGAAACAAATATGCAAGATAAAAATGTCACAAAGAGGAGGGCTGGTGATGCTCAAGGCATTTGAAGGACCGAATAGAAACATCATCACAGCATAAAAGTTTTAAGCATCCCTATTAACTAGGAATCTGTATCTTCAGAGAACAATTCTTGCATCCAAGAAATGCTTGCATAGAAACAAACCTGTTCTCTCTTCTTTGGTTCCCTAAAAGCTGCTTCAGCCAAATCCTTCTCTGGAACTAACTTCTGCTTTGGTAGAAACTTGGCTACACCAATTAGGATCTGTGTGACTAGCCACGGAGGGGTAATATCATCTGCAATCTAGACAACTGACTTTCATTAACTACCGATTAAACGCCAGAGCCAAAAAACAACATTGACATAAGACTGACTTGAGAGACATACTTTGCACATAGGTGCAACAAGAACAGCCCCATCCCAGGCATTAGGCTGTTTTAAGTGCACCTTCAGGACAACAGCCCCACCCATAGACTGCCCAAAGAGGAAGCTTGGAAGAGTACGGTAATGTGGGTTCGCTGCAAGGAATTTGATCATGCATAGTGAGATTAGGTTGCCATAAATATGCATTTCAGTGATGTACTTTTAGAAGCACAATGATGATAAGAAACCCATGCATGTATTCCATACCTTGCAAAGGGATGTTTCCTTTATGAAACCATCACCACCAGTGTGACAAGAAATATAGAAAATGTTCAGGATTCCTTTTAGGTAAAAATATCCTAGGAATGCTCAATGAACCTCCTTTATGGCTAATGAATACATCTCACGATCCATGGACAGAAAAATCTCAAACTTCAAGGAACTAAAATCAGGTGCTGTGCATCTTTATTATTCATTAGTCTATAAACCTAAATCAATTAAAGTTTCTTCAAGAGCATTTTACGGCTTATTTTGACGGGGAAGGGAGCATTTCAACAGGACAAAATGCAACTACAAATGAGTCGGACAGCATTTTTGTCTCCAAATTACAAGGGAAAAGTGTCATAGAACTTAAGGAACACCAGCTTCGGCTCATCAAAGTGAAGAAGCACTTTGAATGCACTTCTGCCCAGCAATTTTTTTCTGTGATGATATAGCTAAATAATTTCCTCTCATCAATTGCAACACAGCAAGAGGCAACATCGAAGTCATTTGACAAGTGATTTCTCCACCAAAATATTTCCTAGAAAACCTGAGGGACATGATGGCCGTGATTGTAATTGAGAAAGAACAATTCAAAAAGAACCATGGGTAACCTGGTATGATGCTTCACCGAATGATGAATAAGATCATCCAGATCATATATTACAATCATGCCGTTTGTCAGTCCACGACTACAGCGTATAGGGGACAACCCAGTCATATGCAGATATGTTGCCTTTCACCAGCTCTTTCATGTACACCTAAGAGCAATAGGGTGCTCGGAATTCATGGAGTTGACAATCCAGATAAGGCTATCTTCAGCCGAAACTTTTAAGCGATTTTTTTATTCCTCATGAGCTCAGAAATTCTCACGGTACCATCTAGTAGTCAAAGTTCCTTCACAACATGACCCAAACTCACCTACTTGCTTCCTCATGAGCTCTGAAATTCTGGCGGTACCATCTAGTGGTCAAAGTTCCTTCACAACATGACCCAAACTCACCTACTTGCTACCACAAAGAAAATGATCTTTTTTATTCCATGACTTCCTAAATCACCATAGCGTCTGTCCAGAGGCACCAATCAACCTCCAGGATGTCTTGGAACACCATGTCAAGACTACTTTAAGAATTTTTTCATATTTAAAAGTGATATTCACACGTCTGTTTCACCCTTAAAAAATCCGGCCGGCACTATGCTTTCATCATCTATCTTCTAAACAAAGCACCTAAATGTTGCAACTACTTAAATGAGGCTTGTTATCTTACCTTTAACTTTGGAGAAATGTTCAATTACATCATCAACTATCCTGTCAAAGCTTGGAATGTAGCAGTGAAGACCTTCTGAAAGGCCAAATCCAGGGTAATCCATGGCAAATACACCAAATCCTTCTGATGCCAATTTCCTCGCAATTCCTGCAAAAAAGTGTATTGACTATTTTATTTGCATGTATCAGAGGAGTCATTAGACAAAGTTGATTGCTTCCACTGTACAGGAAATACATGCCTTCAAAGAAAAAAGTGCAGGTGTCTCCATAACCATGGCAATAGCAAACAACTGCTTTGAGCTGAGATGTGCCTGGAAGCCAACTTTTTGTGAAGATCTCCACTCCTCTGGAATTCACCTCATATTTCTGAATTAAAGGACATGAGCTGATTAACTTCCTTGTGCTGAGATATGTCCAAAAGACAACTTTCTTTGGGGATAAAAAGCAACATGAAGAGCCCATATCAGACAACTCCTTAACTGAGCCACTTCTGCTAATAATAAAAATGGCCAAAAAGTAAAAAGAAGAAGTCTGCCCTTTTACTCAGTCCTATATTTCTTGATGGCATTCTGTGTGTAGTGTGTAGTTGCACATACATTAAGGTGTGTTTTGTGTCTTTAAATAGAGTCTCTGCAAATTAAGTTCAACTAGCAATAGCACCATAAGAAGATCGATGTCGCATTTCAGTGTGGGACCAAACTGATAAACCACTTCTTCATTTGCATAACAAGATACACATTAATCAATAGGCTTGGATGGGTATACGCAATAGGTTGCTCCAATGAATAATGGGAGCCACACCAAAGAAAGACGGCCCTGAGAACCAGTGAGTGCTTAAGTTTTGCAATGAGTATCCTCAAGTAGATGAAGGCCTCCCAATAGGTAACTGAAGTACCCAATATAGGCCATAAGGTTTATTATTACCTCCTCTATTTTCAACCCTTCGTCTGGTGTCTGCGACAAGAGAAAACACAAATAAATCAGCTGTCCCTGATCAATAACTCGACTCTGTAATTACAATGTCGGCAGTAGTGGAAAATTGCGTGACAAATAAAAGAGTGAACAAAACATGGCAACATAATGATAATAGTAATCCCAAACAAGAGTCCCAGGGAACAGCAAGTTCACAGCAGTCTCACCCAACGCCGACTAAGATAAACGGCAAAGTGCTCTTAGGTTCAGTCAAAGGCAGGGGACCGTGAGACAAATTAATGTGGGTAGCATGCTTTGCTAAGTTTATGTTTGGTCAATGCAACAAAGTACAGAACAGACGCAAACATGAGGCCAATATGGATGACCTTGAATTCTTGGAAGCAACTAACAAAACAGATAGAAAAGAAAGAATCTTTCTCAGGATTCCATGCCTAGCATCATTGGATTAGTAAATTCTCCATATTACCGTACCATTTTTCCTGCCCTTCACCAAGAAGAACAAGTAATTCGTGATGGGAAATTCGATTACCACGTATGAAAACATCCGACATCGAGAAAAAAAAAATCCGAAACATCAATCAATGCCGGAGCACCTAACTCTGCGATCGCCCAATAAATGCGAGAAAGCAACAAGGCACGGACATTATCTGAATCCCGACATCACAAAACACAACGCCGACAACAACAGAGGCAGCGCTTACCTTGAAGAGAATGTGATCGATCCCGAGCTGGACATCCTTAAAGGCGTCGCGGGCTCGCCTCCTCGCCGGCGCCTCGTCCATGTCCGCGTCCAGAATCTCCCGCACCTCCGGCCCCACCTCCTCGAACCTCACCGGTTTCCCCATCGCCGCTCTGCCCACTCCCTCTCTCCCTCACCTCTACTCCTCCCCCTCAAAAAGGCTTCACCTTTTTCGCCACGGAAGCGAGAGAAGAGGCGATCAACGGCCAGCGCGGAAAGAGGAGGGGGAACCCTTTTGAGGGTGGCGGCCCCTGCAACTTTTTACACCTCGGGCATCAAGGCCATGTGGAATTTGAATAAGAATTTTGTTGGGTCAGAGTCAGAGATGAAGAAAGAGAGGGAGAAAGTGGGACGAAGGAGCCAGAGAGACTACGAAATCTTCGCGGCTTCCAGATGGTGGGCGATGGGGCCTCAGCGGAATCTAGGGTCTGCGTGGGTCTGCGTTTTCTTTTTCGTCTTGGGTCCATTTAAAATGAAGAGATTATATTCCCGAATTGAGCGTCCATGGCATTACCGTGCTGGAAAGTTTCCCTTTCTTTCTCTGGTCTTGAGCGGGATTGGTTTTGTTCCCAGCGATGGGCGTCGAAGTTGGACACGTCCGCTTCCCATTTCAGCACGTTCGAAACTTCCAAACGAGAGGAGAGAAGAAGAGTGGCCCCTTCCCCTCGCTTTGCGGTCCATTTCATAGAGTGGTGGTTGCAAGCAAGGCATTGGAAAGGAAGATGATAGCACTCCATTTCATAGAGTGCGGTCTACTGTTGATTTGAATTGAGTGGAAGGGCGATAATTCACTTTGTTTAGTTTGCCCCGGATGTCCAGCCACTCTGTGAAATCTCTCCGCTATCCGACCCTGCCCTGCCCTGCCCCGCCATCACCCCCACCAATGCCGTCGTCTGAAGTACCACTATCGGGTCAGTTACGCTGGGATCACCCGGGGATGTAGTCGCTGAAGTTGTGGCGATCGCCAATGGTTGTTCCATTTGAATCACAAGAAGCAAGGGAAAGCTTATTGTGTAGAAGGTCGGTCAATAGAAATTATAATTTTAACTGTAGTAGTGGAATCAATGTCGTTACAGTCGAACCCTGAGTTCGATCTTTCTCTGAGCCGAACTATGGTTTGATTGGGGGTTGAACGACCTCCCTTGTGTTTCGCAAGAGCCTCCACAAGTCAGGCAGAAGATCCTTTACGACTTGTGTCGATGGACCGATGTTGTCTAAAGTGACGTCGTTTAGCCAAATAGAGGAGGAGGAGGAGGGGAATTCAACTTCGTTTTAATATTTCTTTTTTATTTCTTTCTTATGATTTGCCCAGCATTCGCATCAAGAGTGCATCTGTTTGAGAGAAGTGTTTTCCCTAAATTAGTTTTCCAATTTTTTTACCCATTTTTTACCCATTTGGTAACGATTCGATCCAGAACAAATTATGATCGAAATGATTATTTTTATTCGTTCCCTTAGAATTAATTCGAGTAAAAGAACGCGTTTTGCAGAATCGTACAAAATTTTTTATTCTAAAATAGAATAGCGTTCGATACTATATTCATTGATTGTTCCAAATCAATTTATTTTAATTTTTAAATCCTTTTTTTCCTTTTTTTTTTCCTTTTTTTCCTTTTTTTTTTTTTTTTTTTTTTTTTTTTCTTTTTTTCCTTTTTTTTTTTTCTTTTTTTCTTTTTCCTTTTTATTTTATTTTATTTTATTTTTTCCTTTTTTTCTTTTTTTCCTTTTTTCCTTTTTTTCTTTTCTTTTTTTCTTTTTCCTTATTTTATTTTACTTTATTTTATTTTTTCCTTTTTTCGTTTTTTTTTTTCTTTTTTTCCTTTTTCCTTTTTTCCTTTTTTTTCCTTTTCTTTTTTTTTTTTTCTTTTATTTTCTTTTATTTTTTCCTTTTTTCTTTTTTTCCTTTTTTTTTTTTTTTTTTTCTTTTTCTCCTATTCTAATTCTTCTTCAGGCTAGTCGCCTGGCCCTCGGCGAGGCCGACCCTTGTTGGCTCGGCCTCGCCGGACCTTGCCTTAGCTTGGCGAGCCTCCAGCAAGCTCGCCGAACCAATCACCGGCAACCGGTGGCGTCGGCGGCGAACGGCAGCGGCGGCGGCGGGCGGTGACGAACGGTGGTGGCGGCGGACGGTAGCGGGTGGCGGTCGCGGGATGGCGTTGATGAAGAAGAAGAAAAGAGAAGAAGAAGAGTTTTAATTCTCAATTTTGTTTAGGAACAAGAATCAACTTTTTTTTTATTCTTGATTCTCGTCCCAAACTGATTCTGGGAACAAAAAATCAGAATCTGGCAATGTTGGGATGGTTACCAAACATACCCTAATTAGTCAACTAGAAACACTTTTTGACAAAAAAAAAAATTAGAAACACTTTTTGACTAAGGAAAATATACATGCATAAATTATGAAAGTGAATTCATAAATCTAAGAAAGTGAAAACACTTTGCAGAATCATTCCTCTTAATTTTTGAATATTTAATTTTTTTCTTTATATAAAAATCCAATTTTTTTTATTTTTTTATTTTTTCTTTTCCTTCTTCCTCCTCCGCCAGTCACCAAACCTCGAGCGAGGCTTGAGCTAGTTGACCTCAATCAATCTCGTTAGGTTTAACCTTGCTCAAGGCCGGCTAGGTTGGCCTAGATCAAGCCTTAGCAATGGTGCCGATGGCCTATCACGTCTATCGTCAAGGCTTGGTGACTGGCGGAGGAGGAAGAAGGAGAAAGAAAGAAAACAAAATAAAAAAAACCAATATATTTAAAAAAATAATTTTTTTTTTGTTTGAGATAAATTCATGATATTGAAATCATTTTCCAAATGAAATCCAAACACTTAAATACGTTTTCGATCGTATATCACCAAACAAAGAAAAACCAACCATTTTCCTAAAAATGATTTCCCTAAAAGTAATTTTCTTTTTTATGAAGTTTTCCCTAAAAAATGCACCCTAAATATTGAGGACCTCAAATAGTCCATCTCTCTAACGATCTATGCTACCCTCATTAGTACAATGGAATTTAGAATTTTTCTCACAACTTGAACCCAGACTATGATGAAAAGAATAAATTCTTTTGGCCAACATCTTGTTGGTCACTCTTTTATTTTGCTTTTTAAGCCAGAATTGTCGCTCAACCTATCCATTAGAATTTTGGATGCTCTCCATTCAAGCAACTTGTGCTAATCACAATAGATAATAAGTGAATCTATCACCTCATATGCTCTCAAAAATGCTTTCAATGTACAAAAGGAAAAACCTAGGTTTTCTTAAGGAATAGAAACAAAACCCCAAAAGAATCTTAAACTATGCTCACTATGACACTTTTTATAGTATACTATATTGTGATAGAAAAAACCTTAGACTTGTACTCATATGACACATTTAGTTAAAGATTTTTTTGTGATATACGAAATCCCAAAACTTATATCCGTGCAAAAAATTTACACCAAAAATTCTAAATTTGTACTCACGTAGCACATCACAAGAAAAAACTCAAGATAAATGTGTCGCAATGATACAAGTTTGAGGTAAATGTGTTGCATTAGTACGAGTTTGGCTTCTTCTTTTTTTTTTTTTTTATTGCTCCAATACCAATAAGGGGATCTATACTTAGAATTAGGGAAAACCAGGTTAGCATGCAGCAGATATGTTATCCCACGGTAGGTGAACTTTTGTTCAAATCCTTCAGGGATTGCCTTTTAGTTGCAAACTACCCAAATATTTAATTCACAGCATAGAGACATTCAAGAATGCTAGGATGATTACATTTCTATCTAGCTAAACTGCATTTTTTCAGAGGATCCTACCAAACTGGAGAAGAAAATATGTTTAGAGGGACATAAAAGGGTTTTGGTAAATATGCCATAGTGGGCATAACACTAATGAATACATTCAAAACACTTTTCGAACATTCTTAATTTTCATTTCTATCGAAATGGTGATTGCACATAACATGAAAAAAATTTGTGACATTGATTCCACTACTACACTTAAATTATTATATGAATACTTAATTACACTTCACTTCACGTGTATGATGAACTTTGATCTAAGAAAAGGGCTAGAAATATATGAATTATGGTTGAATATCAAATCCAAATGCTTAAAAACTAATAAGTGGATAGATACCACATGTATAAAAGAAATGTATAAACCTTATAATTTAGCGATATGTGATAATTCAATATAATACTTTCCAGAAGCATCTTTAATAAAGAAAATTGAAATTCTTCTTAGAAATGAAAATAGTGAAAAACAGAAATAATAGAAAGGAGCCCCGTCTCGTCCTTCAAAGGAAAATGAAAGCATCGTATTCTTTTGCCAACCAAACAACGTCTTCCACGTGAAATCATTGACGTCCACAAGATCAGATCATTGGTCTGTCTACGGATCAGATTCCCCCACAACAACAAATGACAGCGATGCAATCTGAAGCCCCAGTCAATTTTGACGTCATAAATATCCGAATATTACTTAAAGTGACAATCAAACCTCTAGGGCCTAACAAATACATGTTAGGCAACTTCATGAATCAAGATTTATAAATTTTTTTATAAGGAATCTCTACGAATCATAGTGCAATCTTTCGTAGAATTGCATTAGACATCAAGCGTTTAAGGGAGAAAATGGCTTTTACTAGCCCGTCCGTTGCATCATCGGTGACGATTTGTTCGGTTACTAAAATCAACTTGTGGTCAAATGGACGGCCATGTGAATTTTGGGGATGACTTAGCTTGGATCTTATATTTGATTCGCCAAACAAATCTTGTCTTGTCTGTATTTCTTTTGTTTATCATTTTGGCTTAAATGCCAAATTGTAACAACGAAAATCTATTATAGGCTCCTGTCAGTGTCTAAAAAAGACTTGTCATGCTAAAACCATCGAATATTGATTTTTTACCGAATTTTCGTACGTCAACCTTGGTGAGAATTAACCAAAAAGTCCTCTCTCTCTCTCTCTCTTCATTGTCTTCTTCAACCTTCAATTACGGGAGAGGATTTGAGTTAGTCCTCCCCTTCCTCTTTTGTTGTTTTTGTTTGCATTTTATTGTTCTTTTCTTGCCTTTTCTTTTCTCCCAATCTAGACTCGAGAGGTCTCTTCTCCCAATTTAGTTCTTAATTTGAGAGTTTTGAACTCTTTCGGTTCAAGATCCGTGTGTTATAATCTCCGAATCTAGATATGGAAATTTAATAAATATAATTTTGGGGATTCGATACCCTCCACTTTATTCATGTATGGATTCTTTGCCTTCAGCTTCGATGATAATTGTAGGAACTTTGATGTCTCATTCAATCATGAAGATTTGCACATTCATATGTTAGATTTGTAATTATTCAAGCTATTTTGGTTGCTCTGTAAGATGATGGTGGAGAGGAAGCTGAAACTTGGTGAGCATCGCCAACTAGCAATGTTATAGTTATTAGAGATGGAATTTTCAACGTGTATTTATCACTGACAGAAACACGATATTCAATAATCAGTCACCGATTATAAATCCGTTCTTGTGGAATGAGTGTGTACTTAATTTTATCGTTACCCAATCCATCGTCCTTATTTTCTAAAGTTGGCTTTACTTTTCAATGTATTTGCTCTATTTCAATTTACTTTGTCATAAAAACTACATATTTCTTATATATCTTTTGAAGTAACGAATACAATTTTTTTTGACAAAAAAATACTTTAATAAGAATCGAGATGTAAACATGAACGAAAACCCAATTGCGTGAAAGATAATAGTTTCAATCACATCGATACTGAGTAAAGTAAGTATGCCGAGATCGATATGCTACATTCACATATCAAGTGATGAGATGGATCATGAAACAAGCCTTCCAATTAATTAATAACGAGAAAAACGACCACGCTAATCAGTTCATCAATCTAATAAATCGTTATCAGCATAATTAGCATAATAAATGTGCTATATCTGTTCCCAATATAATCAAATCTACCTCATTCAGTTCACGCCATTTGGCTGCGTTTTTATAAATAATTTTTTTGAAAAAATAAATTTTATTTTATCGAACGTAACAAACGGACGTAACCAGCATTATCATATTGGAGATATTTTTTTTTCTTTAATCGTGAGGCGACTAATAGCCATAGGGCATCTGGCCTTAGCAAGAATCCAACGAGGCCGCCTTTCTTCCCTGGCCATCCCAAAAAACGAGGTGCACATGTCCTGCCTCTTCCCGCATCCCCATTGGTCCTCCCACATAGCGCCCGGAAGTGGAGCCCCAGATCGTGTGGACACGTGTCGCGATCACCCCACCGATCCGGTGGGGGTGGGGGCCCACCCGTGGTTGGGTTTCCTTGCACGTTGCCTTTGCGGAGGTGGTGACTGACTGGTGGGGGTGGAGCGTCAGCGTCAATTGCGGACGTTGCCCCGTCCGGACAGATCGACGTGATCTGGTGCGACCCGTTCCCTCTCGTCGCCTGCGATTGACCGTATAATTATACGCATCTGGCGTGGACCCACCTTTTAATTCATCAGAATTAAATCGTACTCCAACCAGAAAATACGAATATCTTCGTTGCGCCTTTTCAAAAGGAAAATAATGATTTCGTTAAGTCTCTTTGTTGAACATTGATTAATGAAAATTGTTGGAAGGTTTTCACTGTATAACTTATGAGATTTTAGTTCCAATTAAACATTTTATCGTGTAACAGATTACGTGAATATGTCGATCCTATTTGTTGTGAATTATCAAGTCATTTGATGCAGTAAGTAAGGAAGGTAATAAAATGTTATAGGAAGTTTGTCATCCAAATCCTCCGATAATACTCGCTATTCCATGTTTGTTGAGAAACTAAATCTATTGGGTAATTAGCACATATTATCATGATATTCTAGTTTTTGTTGAACATTTTATCATGTAACGGATTGTGTAAGTAAGTCGATCCTCTTTATTGTAAATAATCAAGTCACTTGATGCAATAAGTGAGGAAGGTAATAAAATGTTATATCAAACATGTTGTCCAAATCCTCCAACATTACTCGTCATTCCATATTTGTTGAGAAACAAAATCTATTATGAATTTTGCACGTATTATCACTAGACTTTCCGATGTCGTATTTTTTATTTCACGAAAAAAGTCAACTCCGACTTTTGATTAAACAATTTATGAAGTTATTTGTAGTTAGAGATTATCGAACACACGTAATAACATTTGATGCAGAAGAGTTTACTTTCTCAGTGCATTACGTGTTATCAAACATACTTAGTGTTGCTATCAGTACGTGACGTGTTATCAAACATACCTAGCGTTGCTATCTCTGCAATAGTTGTTCTAATCCTTCACGCTATTGTTAAATGACTTATTGCGACGAATATTTGGTTTTCCACACAAAATGAATAAGAACATATAAACATAAAATTCTGTCGATGACGCATGTTTTTAAAAAATTCAACATTTAATGAGATTAAGTCCGTTGAATAATCATAACTAATATTGACTCCAAAGATTCAACGAAGTAGAGAGAGAGAGAGAGAGAGAAGTAAAGAAGAAGTATTTATTGAGTTAGAACCATGAGATTTTATCATAGACTCTTTAAATGAGTCGATCGTCTTTACTGTTTAATAGGTGTGAAAGATAATAAAATGCTCCGGAAAATCATAATGATAGTAAGCATGTTGTCCAACTGCTCTCATGATACTCATCGTCTCATGATGCAACTTTTTGATGCTGTTATTTATTATTATTTTTTTTACGAAGCAATTTCACTCCAATTTTTTATTTAAACAAAAATATATCAAGCATCGGAAATTATCAAACAGATGCTCGATGTGTCGTCAAATATACCCAATTTTACTATTTTAATGCATGATAAGAGAGTATTAGTATCCCGCGATCATCGATTCTCAAGTAATCGTTACCAAACAAATTTTCGTTTCCATTTCCATTTCCATCCTTCGAAATTACGTGCCCCATCCGAAATCGTCGCGTATACTTGTTCCTTCCGTAATTGCAAATTACGATGTTAAAGTATCACGGGCGAACAAGATATGATTATGACACCAGATCCAAATTTACTATTTTTTAATTTCCATGGTTAGATGTCCAATTGTCAATTTCGAGGAAATGTCAAAGTTGAAACTTGGGGGGTGTGTTGGAAGCCAGCTTCGAAAGCGAGTGAGGCGAGGACCCGGTCTGTCCCAACGTGCTTAAGTTGCTCCGTCCGTCGCACTCGACGTGACGTGTTTGGTCCAAGTCAAAAGGCTCCGATTGCCGACCTCCTGTTCAACTTGGGATGTTAAATACGCCGACCCTCCTTTTCCCCAACTTAAATATATATATCTTATCTTAATTTGCCGTTTTATTTATTGTATATAATAAATAAAATAATCAGTAAGATACTTTTCGCCCCTTGTGATTTTTGTTTTATTAGGGATTTTACTATTTCGGAGCGTACAACTCTTCAAAGATCCTTTTTACCATTCTAAGCCTCCAGAATCTTTGAAAGCGTGCTCCAGAACATCATGTAGATTGACTAAATTATATCTATTCTATATAATTTCATTGCGGCAGTTTCGGTTTCATACAAATTTTCTATGGTACATAATCCAAAGTGGTAATTTTAGATTTTAAATCATCTCACTTTATTTTCTTTTCTTTTCCCTCACGGCGCGATTTTTAACATTTCATTTTCAAGATACAGTAGTACTACTGCGTAGGTAAAGAACCAAAAAGTAAAGATTGTTGAAAAAGGGAAAATTGCATATCTTTATTTATGTATTATGTGCACAAGTAGCCACAATTTGTTTTTTTCTTTTTTTTTGTCAGTCCTATTCTACTCTTATTTTAATTCTCATTTTTAGACTTTTGCCTTACCTCATTATAAGGCGTGGGAATCGAAACCCACACTTAAAACTAAATAGTCCCTACCTTGAAAAAGTCAGAATTCGAACCCCTGCACATCTCCCTACCATGTTGAAAGAGTGGAGAAAAAAAAAAAAACCCCAATTTCTTTTACCTTTTCCGCTCGACTTTCCTTGTTATGTACTTAAAATTTATATTGCAATAGTTTCATTTTCATACAAATTTTCTACGGTATATAATCCCAAGTGCTATTTTTAGATTTTAAATTATCTCCATTCATTCACTCTTGTGATTTTTAAAATTTCCTTTTTGACGAGGGCAAAGACCCAAATATAAAGGTTGTTGAAAATAGAAAAATTGTACGTCTTTATTTCCACATGTATACACAACAAGCCCTATTTTTGTTATTTTTCATCCTCATTTTTTTTCACTTTTTTCCGTTCTACTTTCCTTGTAACATACTTTGAATTTATATGGGTTTACACAAATTTCGAAATTAACACAATCAAATTAATAAGGAACCTAATTCTATTTGAGCTGGAAATATGCACAATTTTGCTCTGTGCAAGGCAAAAACCCGAGAGTAAAAGCGTTGCTAAGTGAACTATAAACCCTAGACTCGGAGAATCGAATGGCTAATACCATGTCATATTTTATACACGGAATATCGGTTTTTAAATTAAGAAATACGAGAGAGAGAGAGAGAGAGAGAGAGAGAGAGAGAGAGAGAGAAAAGTCATGGAGGGAAGTGAGTCCACGGCCGGAAATACGGGCAAAAATCACGTTTCCTTAATTAGGCGATTTACTTGCGTAATTAGACGAGAAAAAGGTGTGTGGACCGAAGTGGGAATTAAATAATCGGTGGATTAGAATATTTCCTACGACGAAGATAATGGCAACATCCCAAAAAAAATCCGAGCCACCTTCGTCGAACCCGAAGGGGGCATTGAAAAATCAAAGCGGGGCCGAAGTAGCTTTCGCTCTCTCACTCATGCCCAAAAGGAAGAAAATAAAATTAATAATTAAGAAAATGAAAAACTGGATTTTTTTTCCCAGGGTGGGGCCCCGCGACGGCTGCAGTAAACGACGCCGTCCCCGGCGCGTTCCCACCTCCCGGCCTCTCACCTAATCTCTGCCTTTGATAAATTCGCGTTAAAGGCAGTGGGCGATCCGTGAAGAGCCTTCCCCTCTCTCTCCCCGTGGCGCGTCTCCCTCCTCTCCTTCCCTCGGCGGATCCCTAGAGGTACTCCCCTCTCGCTTTCTCTCTCTAGCTCTCTCTCTCTCTCTCTCTAGATCTCGACCTCGATCTCGATCTCGCCGCTGGCGACGGTCCTCGCGCGTCCGGCGCGCGTCGTCGCCGGCTGAGCTCCGGCGGCTCGCGATTCCGCGCCGGATCCGTCGCTTCCAGCTCTGATTCTAGAAGTTTCGGAGCTCGGACGGCGTCGCTTGAGCTGCTTCCGCGAGGAGAGAGCTTGCGTGTTGACGTCGCTTTGCGTATGGTCTGTGTGCGGTTTGGACTGTCGAGACGTCGGTTTCCAGCTCGATTTGAGCCGCGCGTGCTTCTATTTTTGCCGTTCCGGTCCGCCTGGTGTGGAGCGATGGGGGAGAGACCTGTTTTTCTCCAGGTGTTTGCTCCGATCTGGCGGTACCGAGAGAGGAATTTTGTAGTTATCTTGTTTTTCGGGGTTTAGAAGGATTGACCGGCGATTTTGAGCGAATCGTTTCGGTTAGACTGGCCTCTTCGGCCAGATCTTGTCTAGGTTTTCAGCTGCGTGTGTTGATTTTGGTGTTTTTGGATGTGTTTAGGCGTTCTACTGCGGACTACAGCGGTTTCAGGAGATGGATCATTTCCGGAGTGTTGAGCAGAACGCCTTTGTTGCCGCCTTTGAGGAGATGAGGGGATTCGTCTCCGTCTCTGACCGGAGGGAATCGGTTGTTTGTCCGAAGCCTCGCCGGGTCGGGGTTTTGTCCAACAACCCCTTGAGGTCTCAGATAAGGTAATTCTTCGTCTTCTGTTTTGGATGATATGATTTTAGCGTTCGAGCTTTGGAAATAACACTGTGGTTTCTGATGAACAGCCATCGATCTGAGATTTCCAAGTCGAAAGCCGCGGCAGAGCTTCTGGACCTCATCCTTAAGAAGGTAGTTGGATCTGTCTCATCAGTCCACATCTGATCCTGTCTGAACTGGCTGGAATTCTGGCTTAGACTTTTGTCGCTTAATAGTCAACGTCTGAATTGAGTAATTAAATGTTTTGTTTCTTGGGAAGTATGAATCAGTTCGTTTCGGCTATTTTGCTTCATACGTAGTGTCCTAGTCCCTATTGTTTTGTTAAGTGGATCTAGTCAAGCGTTCTTTGGCAAAAAAGAGGACTAGGAATAACTTGAAAACAGCTGCTCAATTGAAACATTAAGGAATTGTTAATAATTGATCTGGCCAAAAACATCTTTTTAAGTTAAATCTAATGTTCTTGTCCATCTATGCATTAATATTTAGTCCTCAGAATCATTTTTTTTCATTAGCCCGTCACATTAAAGAAGATTTTATTTATTGCAGGAGGATTATGAGTTGGAGCCACAATCTCCACTGCCAATTGCTTCAACACCACCCCCATTTTTTGCGGGATCTCCACCGAGAAGGGCTGAGAATCCTTTAGTACAGGATGCCCGCTTTAGGGATGAAAAGATTACTCCAATTATGGCGTTGCCAGCTATGTCGCCATCAGGTTTACCATCTCCATCAACTTCTGCACGCAAAGGGTGCGCGAGGATGAAGTTTGGGCTCAAACCTGCAGCTGTTAGAGTAGAAGGTTTTGATTGTCTTAACAGGGATAGCAAAAATTCTAGCATTCCTGCTGTTGCATAACTCCACTGAAGAAAGTGTACATAGGAGCTTAATGCAGGGCATACTTCACATAGTCAAGCAGACAAGCGAGAGTTTCGAAATATTTTGGAAGCAGAGAATTCGAGTACCTTTTAGGGTTGTAAATACCATCTGTTCTAGTCGGCAATTCGCATTTCAGTAATATGTGTAAGTAGGTTGATTGAACAAGAAAAGAGCCATCGAGTATCTGTTCTTGCAGCAGGTACTGAATTAGTGAGAGAGTTCTTATGTAATATAGGGAGGATTCCTAAGAGACAAGATTTCTGAGATTCAGAAATCATCAATTAGATGTGCTGTACAGTCCATGATTTTGGGTCAGATGTAAATTTGTGGATATTTTCTGATTGATCTTGGCTTATTTTGCGGCATAACTTCCTACTCTTTTGTGAGACGTGGTAAAACTTCATTATGGTGCTTGAGGTGTTAGATCGGCTTCAGACGATTTTGAAGTTACAAGATCTGATTGATTCTGATAGTACCACTCTTCACGCTTCTTCTGAAGTAGATCTATTTTCGTCGATACACGTGCTTTGGAAAAGTATGCCTTCCATATCTTATCCGCTGTGCATTTCTCCCCATCATCGAAGCAGCGCAGGGAAGAACTTACGAATTCAGCGCTTGTCTCACCATTCCCTACGCGAGTGAACTTGCTTTTAGTAGTCTTGGTGTAGGTAACTGCATCGGTAGGTCGTCATTTGTATTGTTTAATCACTGCTTTAAAGGGGTTTCGGTTTTGCAATCTTTGTATACCGTCATCGCCTTCATTACTCTAAAAGGGCATATGTGATGGTTGATTCAATACCCAAAAAAAAAAAAAAAATCGAAATTGTCGTTGGCATTGGATTTCAAAAGGAAAGATTATTCTGATACGGTGATTCTTTTGAGAGCTGAACGGTTTATCTCAACGATTCGAAAGCTATTAAGGAGCAACGTAATACCTTACATTCTTTTGTGCGGTGGTAGACAACCTGATAATGTTCTTTTTGCTGAGCATCTTCACAAGTTGTTAGCAACTGCTTCACATTTCATGTCATGGTTCGAGCAGACTGTGTCTTGGTTGTATGATTGTGTCATCATGTCGAGAGGACATTAACGGGCTCTTTTCTGACTCGCAGAAGTACTTGCATGCAATTCTCACAAGTTGGTGTCGTCTAACGTAGAAATGGTACTGAAATTGGACTTAAAACTATCTTATTCGTATCCGGTGGCCGGCCCATCTGAATTTCAGCTCACAAGATCTGCAGTTCAAAAGAATAAAAAGGATCATGTTCTTCAATGTGTAATCTGAAGAGGCTCACCCAAGGCTCCAAGCTACCATTTGTTTCTGATGAAGACTTCAAATTCATATAGGAAGATGGAGTCGCTAAAAGGGCTCTAAGAGGGTCCATTTTAAAATTTCGAATGAATGGGTCCAAAGTAGCTGAGACTAAAGACAAATAAATAGATGGAAAAATACATAAAACCGGCCTCTAGTTTCACAATTTCATCAATTTGCATTCCGCAATTTGGCAATACAACTTTAGAACACGGGAAGGAATTCAAGACTAAAAATGACTAATTTCCCTTCTTTAAAGGAAAGAAACACTTCTAAACAAAAAAGAAAAAAAGGAAAGAGGTGATTGGTTGAAGGGTGGATAGATTCTAAATCTGAAATTTAGAACTTGCCATGTTAAACCTGAAATGTACCTTGTTTGCCCTAAGAATCTACCCCCTTTTTTTGGTCCGGTTCCAAGGTCTACCTAAAAATCTAATTTTCATTTGTTCCCTTTTTTGGTTTTAATTTTTACATTAAAATTATATGAGCAACAAAGTGGTTCAAAGTCAAGATGAACAATAGAAATCTCTTACTCGCCAAAAGCAACAATCCGTAAGATGAACACGTAGCCATGTACAATTACAAATGATAAAAAGTTCAAAAAACGTAACATAAAACATAAATTATATAACTTAATTTGTCATTCATCCATAAAAATATTGCTTTAAATTCTAACCGTATGAAAACAAAACAAATAACATACTTAATTATTGAACAATAGTCTAAGTGAAGGCGAATTGAGAATGAGTGAGGGTTGTGAGGCTCAAACAAGCAAGGAAAGAGAGAGAGAGAGAGAGAGAGAGAGAGAGAGAGAGAGGATTTTTGGAGAGAGAGAGAGGATTTTTGGAGATTACAGAGAAAAAAATATTAAGAGAAAAAAATTTGAAACCTGAAACCGGATGGATTTTTAAGGTGGTCCGGTCTATATACCGGTTATAACTAGTCTGGTTGCATAACCTTACTTATCACCTCTTCACATCACTTTTTAAAGTGAAAAGTCGAATGATGCGCTTAGTTAGTCTAATCACTGGAATCAACGTCCATAAAAAGAACAAGTTGATAAGTAATTGAGATTAGTTTGTCTTAAACCTTTCCAAGGACAACGCGATAAAACTTTGGGAGATTCAAGAAACACAAAACAAAATTATCGTTGGAAAATAAAATAAAATAAAATGAGCAAATTGGAGGTGGGGCGGGAAGCGGCGCCACCTTAACATTTACATGGCCCTAAAGTGGCAAAAGCCATTATGAACAGTGAAACACGTCTCGACTGTCGTTTATATGCCTTTTTTCTTATTATAAAATTTAGAAATTTCGGTAAAGAAGCAAAGTTCAACAAATAAAAGAGAGCAGCGTAATATCATTCATTAAAATAGCCAAGGCAAGATTAAAAAAAAAAAGATTAATGAAATGAAAAAGAGAGGAAAATGTGGCGGCTGCACCGAAGGCAACTTGGTATAACAAAAAGGTATAAACTTGGTCAAATTAAAATATTCATGTGTGGGGGCAAAATTCCAAAATTATAAGATTAGTCGGTCATTTGCCTAATAAATGTAATAATTATATATGTAGAGAATCCCACAACTTGACGATTAGTGGGTCAGCCCTAGATTCCCCAAAAAGAATAAGATAGTGAATCCAGTGTACGGCGCACGTTTAATGTCGGTAAAAAGGAAATTTTTTTGTCGTTTGAATTTTCAATTAAAATTAAAATAATTGCAAGTGGTTGTTCTGTAAAATTAAGAAAAACAATTTGAAGTGACATTTGATGTTATTGCCTACATATATATACACATATGTAACTCGGACCTTTCATCCTAATTTCACTTTGCATATTCTCTCTCCTTATGGAGTTTTTTAATACTAAGATAGTTGTTTTGAAACAAAAAAGATAAAAATAGAGTAGGTGCAAAAAATGAACAGGATTTTTAAATTTACTATTTCCATACACGCATAATATATTATGCAGATATCCGCCTTTAGCGGGTGAATATCTAATCCAATGGTAAAAACGTAATGGCCTAGCTATATAAAGTCTAAAGACCGGTGAACACTCAAAATACCTCTAATTTTGAGCTCTAAATTTCTTGATGATTCAAACAAATTTGCAAATGGATCTGTGAATAATTCGTTATAGACAGTGACATACTAATCATGAGGTTAAGAGATCTGTGCGATCCGTCAATAATAAGAACATGAAGATTCGACAATGAGAAACTACTCATCACCCTTTTCATGCACCACTTTTTTGTGTTCATTGTACTATAGATGAAAGCACTCCGTCATGTTTATAAAGCGGCGAAAAGGGTTCGGATACTTAAGAACGAAGTTAGTAATTACAATTCGAACTGAACATCAATAACATGTGTGAAATCTTTATGAAGACGCTAGAATGGAGTAGTGGTGCATATGGTCGCTCCTCGGAACAATGGGTTGGTGCCTAGGTTTTGAACACCAAACACGTCGTTCATGCGTGCACGTGTCGAAACACATGGTCTCTTTCGCAATTACCAAAAATCGAAGGAATCCATCAAATAAAAACTTGGAATTTGCATTAAGAGTTGCGCTAATTATTTTGTTTTTAAGAGTCACGTAAAAGTTGCTATATCCGTTTTATTGGCTATAGATCACTATGAAAATCGGTGAAGTACAACCATTTTTAGGGCGAGTCATCCAATCAATATTAAATATATTGCATGGATATCAATACAGTTATAAACTTTTCAATTTTATCAAGTTAGTATTCTTGTGCGAAATTTTAGTGCAGTTATTTTAATCAATTTTTGCTAAAAATTATTAATCACCCCACATAAGACGGTTGGTGATGACTAAATGATTACGTCAGTGATTTTTGGACAAAAACTGATTGGAAGGACTTCATTTGAATATTGCACAAAAGTTTATGATTAATTTGATAAAATTGAAAAGTTTATGATTGAATTAATATTCGCATAATAGATTTAGGACTAATTTGATAATTTAAACCATTGCTAGTGTGAATGAGTTCGAATTGACTGATTCTGGGTGGTTGTTGGTTCACATAAGGGACTAGACCCAATTGACGGACCAGTCCATATTACTTATTTTTTTATTTTTTTATTCAAAAGCAAACACTAATTAGTAAATTAAGTTTCAATTTTTAATGAAATGGAGTAATGAAACAAACCCTACGCACTCGTTCATTATTTCGCATAGACACATACATTCTATTGTCATTTAACAAATTGATATGACACCATGAAATAGAGTAGCTACAAAATCTAGTTGATCGTACCCTTGATCACGCAAACATTTATTTAATGAATAAACCGAAAATAATGCTCCTTTCTTTTAATGTTAGGAAACTCCCACTTGTCAGGAATAAAAGAAAAAAAATCACTAGTTGCTAGACTGAGCTTGGAATCGGTTCAATTCCACAAATTGAGAATCGATCTTATCAAGACAGATCAGATTTCATGTTCCAAGGTGGGAATCAATTAACCTCAGTATTTTCCTAAGCCATCGATATCTATGAAAGCAATGAAGATGCTGTCGATGAAAATCATGTGCACACATTGTTGCAAAAAATATATAATAATACTTATTAATGAAAAAAAGAAAGACTAGACCTAATATCAATGTACGAGATTGAAAATCTTGAAATTATTTACAAAAATAAAAAGGCACGAGCCAAATGGTCATGCAAAAATCGAATCTACGTACGACATAATCACTAAACTAATCGAACTTGGCGGGCTTCTTAATCCAAATCTCAATGCTAATCACCTTTTTTTTTTTTTTTTTCTTTTTTGCTCTCCAACCAACCAGAAAACAACGTGCCCCACCCCATAGAAAAGAAGGAAAAAACCGGAAACCGGCAACCGGTATGGCCGACGGCGGTTTTGGGCTGCTTCCCACAAACCAGGAGCGGACGTGGGGGGTCACGTCTCCCGGTGGACGGTCTCCCACATTCTCGGCACGTGCCGCCCGCGCCCCCGTCACTTGGTTCCGCGGCCGAGTCCTCCTCTTTTGCATGGACGCCACTTACTTCCTGTTCTCACCGTCCTTCCGAAGGCGAGTTTTCTTTTTGATTTTTTATAATAACAAAAACACTAATTTTTACAGTTCCGCGAAATTACTACTCGACCCACAATGTATATATAACATACATACATACATTTTTTTTCTGGATAAAATATATATTTCTAAAAGTTCAAATTGTAAGACTCTTTAACGAAGTCGGCCAGGTGGTGCATAAAAAATGGGTCACATGTTTGCCACTTGACAAAACTATGCCACATGGCTTATATTCGATCAATAAGCATCAGTCCAATGACATGTTGGCCAAAAAATTTGTCGCGTATTAGAGTTTAGATTGAGATTCAAAATGTAGGAGTCGATTGAAAGAAAGCATGTTAAAATATATTAGACCAATACATAGATAAAGATAGAGATAAAGATAAAAATACTTTGAGATAGTTTGTTTAAAATCTACTTAATTCAAAAATGAGAAAACTTTAGTCAAGAATATGATAAGAGCAGTTTGCTAATGGACAATCGTTTGAGTAGATAAGTTTATATCGACAGTTATCCAAGTCAAATTCGAAATAGATTGGATATTTGTTTAAACCCAAAATTATGGATGGATAATCTCAAATCAGCCATTCGAGATAAAGTACGAGCCTCTCCTCCTCTTCAAAATATCAATTTCGAAAAACTGATGAAGAAAGAAGTTCATAAGGTTTAATTTATTATTTTATGTTCAACAACATTTGTTTAAAATCTTACAATTTGATTAGAATTTTAATAAGGGAAAAGACTACTAAAAACTTCAAACTTTGCCCAAAGTAACGAATTTACCCTAAACTTTTTTTCGTGACATGAAAAATCCAAAACTTTGCAAACCGTGACACATTTACCTCACCAAGAGCATTTTCGTCTTTTTTTTTTTTTTTTTTTGTTTTTTCTTTCTTTTCTTCTTCTTCTTCTTCTCTCTTCCCTCTGCCAACCATGGCGGAGGGAAGCCGGCGTCGGGCGAGGACGGCCCTTGGCTGGGTCGGGCAAGGGAGGCCCTCGCTTGTGTCGAGCGAGGACGACCATCGCCCGACGTTGGCGAGGGCCTAACGAGGGCACCCCTCGCCGGACTCGAGCAAGGGTGGCCCTAGCTAGCCCAGGCGAGGGCGACCCTTGCCCGACGCAGGTGAGGGCAGCCCTCGCCAAACGCCGATGAGGAAGAAGAAAAAAAGAAAAAAAATTTAAAAAGTAAAAATACCAAAATGCCATATAATTTAGGGTAAATGTGTCGTACAAATAAAAGTTCAGGGTTTTTTGTGTCACAAAAAAAGTTTGGGATAAATGTGTCACGGTTGGCAAAGTTTAGGATTTTTCATATCACCAAAAAAAGTTTGGGGTAAATTTGTCACTTTAAACAAAATTTGGGGTTTTTGGTAGTCTTTTTCCTTTTAATAATAGATAGAGAGGGATGACCCTGAGTTTTAACTTAGTAAGTAAGATTAAATATAAGTGTCATCTAAAAAAATTAGCATGTAATAAAGAAATCCATATGCTCGAAAAAAGTGTAAGTATTCTCAAGATTAAAAAAGCAATGTGTAATCTTCTATCTTTACTTTAAAGATTAAGATTTACACCCTTTTCAATTTTAAAGGCAAGTTGTAATCTTAATCTTAAAAGAAGGAAAATAAGTATTCTCAAGATTATATAATAGCTAAAAATTAACAATATCATATACATATATTACCAATATTGATATAGGAGATATCATAAGATTCCTGAAAGGGTGGGGACCGGCGAGACTGTCTAATAAATATCGAGAATTGGCATTGAGCTAATGTCCTATAGGCCTAAATTTGTACCCCCCACTTGAATCGTAGCATTAACGTAATGTCGACGTAATGTGGTGGGGTGCAATTTGAATTGCAAAGCTTCCAAGGCGGCGGCAAGATTATCTAATAAATAATCGGTGGGCGGGAAGAGCTAAGTTCTCGTAGGCCCTATAAGTGGCCAAATTGGAGTCTTCTTTTGGGGAGTAATGATGACCTTAATCAATTTGACAAATTGGGTGAACCAGGGGGAATGAACCGAGCTAAGTATCAATATGATTAGCTAGTTTAGGTACTAAACTAAGTAACCTATTAAGCGGACGCACCAATTTCAAAAGTAGGGGACTAATTGAGGGGAAGGAGAGGGAGAAAGAGAGAGAGAGAGAGAGAGGGCCTCTAGAGTCAAGATGGAGATGTGTATGGGATTGGTGGTGGGCTAAGGGGGCGTGCACATGCTTCTTTTTCCAAAACAATGGGTGTGCATGCGGGTCAACCTCGCCACCAGCTTTTGGCAAAAATGTATGGTGCGGAATCCGGATGGAGATCAAAAGGGGAAATGGCAATGAGTATCACATGATCCATGTGGCCACCCCCGCTTTTCTTTCGAATTGCATCGTGGGGAAATGCACACGCACATTATCGTCCTGAGATTTCGGCAAATCTTCCGTCCCGATCGTGCCTGATGACATGTTCCGTTTGTGTGGGGGAATTCGGTTCTGTAGGGGGATTTCGGGAGGCGGCCAATCCATTGCGTTTTAAACATTGGGGCGTGGGAAACGCAAGCAAGTTGCGTTTGATGGGGGTATTATTGCAAGTGGGCGTTTATTCTAAATGTGGATGGTGGATCCTCGTTCTCATTGCATTGCCATCTTGTGACGGAGTCGGAACTTCGGAAGTGATGTCCTCCGCATTCACTTTAGTTATTAAGGGGTGTGCATCATTTCTGGTCCAACTCGAAAACCAGATCAAATCGATCGATTCCGAGTGATTTGCATAGGAATTGATTTTTCCCGTTTTTTAAAAGGAATCATACTGACCGAACTAGTGAAACCAACTCATACTCCTATATTATTTTTTATAGCACAATTCATGATGAAAGTTTGAAGACAAAGTATTGATCGAGCAGTATGTTCTCGGTTCCTTATAAGTTTGTCTCGTTTCTTTTTTTATAGCATAAATCATAAAAAGAAAATAATAACACTGCCAATTCTCGGGACAAGTCAAGAATTGAACTGGGATTGGCTACTCCGATCTAGTTCTTAATTTTAGGGTACATAGAATCGATTCCTAGTTCTATAGAACCGCCAATTTGAATTCCCGATTCCCATTCGAGAACCGACTTATACCTTTATCAGTTACCTCCAATGATGGTGAATGCAAAGTAAAAAGCATATTGAGGAAATAAAGGTGGAAAGCAACCGAGAATCTCAAAAAACATATCCTAAAAGAACAAATGGTACATAAAAAGCATGATTCCTATTAGTGAATGTTCCGAGACGTTTACCAGAACGAGAAAGTGGGCGATAGGGTATCCAGCGAACGAAGGCCCGGAAGTTAATCCGCAATCACACAGAAGATTATCACCGAGTAAATCTTGACTTTAGAGATCGAGAGAGGTTTTAGTCAATTGTTTATGGGGGTGGGGATAAGCATCAAACGCCGACTCCAAAGTCAATGACAACGAGCCACACAAGACAGATAGAAAGCGAGAGAGAACATGAGTTAGGACTCCAAAACTGTTGGCCACTCCCACTGCGCCCACAGCCCCAGCTCAAAACCGGAAACCGGAAGCCGGTTTTTCCCTAAAGCTGCTTTCTTCTTTTTGGGAAAAAAAAAAAATATTCAGCTGCGAAGACTTCCAGAAAACCAGGAGCTCTCGAGTTTCTTCGTTATTATTTTTTTATTATTTGGGGATTATAGTGGCGGAACCGACAGCTGGAGGTGGGGACCGCATGGGCGGGCGGGGGAGGACGTCCTTTTCTTGTTTCGATGGATGTGGCGATTCGACCGCCGTCTGACACCTGATGAACGTGCCCGCCACGCGCTCTCCCTCGGCTCTGATTTCTGGGCCCACTTTTGCATGGCCAGACCCGTTCTCCCCCACACGCTCGGGCCACCTGCCGTTCTGCATGGGGAATTACGACTTTGACCTCGTACCTCTCTACGTTTACTTCACGTTCGGTCCGGTGTATAGATTTAGGATTCTTCTTCACGATGTACATTCTATTAGCAAGAGACCAAATGGACCCTAGACTTTCATTCAATCTACCATGTTATCCCTGAGTTTTTTATTTGTTTAAATGTGACTAATAAATTTTCAAACATTCCACATAATTCATAAATCACATCGAGTAATTATTAAATATTGAACCAACGTTCAGGAATCATGTTATACAAATTAAAAATTTAGAAATAAAATTACATAATTGAAATTCAGAAATTGTTCGTGCTATTGTCCTTATTGGTAATTACATGAATGACAAATTGTATAATATTTTACTACCACACACATAAATATAAGAGACAAACTATACCAAGTATCTAAAATGATGCGAGACTCGGATTCGACATCAATTATGTGAAAAAGGTTGGGTCCTCTGCTATTGGGGATGAAAATATTGCCAAAATCTACGTTATGGACAAATTGAAGAGAGATGTAAGATAAACAAAATCCTAATTAGGAATCGAGATCGAATTTCCCAAGGCGGACTAGGTTTTCGAGAAACATCTTTAATCGCGTGAATCTGATTCGAGCATGAGTAAGATCTAATCTTCTCACCAAAGTCCAGATTCAACAAAAGCTTCAACTATTCTTAAATCCATTGGAGTCGGTACGCCTGATGGGAAGTGGACTCCATGGGTCCCAACGGTGAGAGCGTGAATCACATATGTCGAAGTTGTAATGCTTTTGATGTCATTGCTTTCCCCAAGTTTCCTTGAAGGGGAAAAAAAAAAATCCACACAAGAAATTTCATCTCTTCACTAAAGTTTGGATTCAAGATAAGTTTCAATTGTTTTGAAACCCGTCGAGTTTAAAATTTACGTTACAGATAAGTTAAAGAAAGATATGATAAACAAAATCCTTATTAGGAATCAAGATTGAATTTTTCGGAGCGGACGAGGGTTTCAGGAGCCATTCTTAATCGTGCGGATCTAATTTAAGCATGAGCAAGATCAGATCTCCTCACCAAAGTCCTGATTCCAGATAAGCTTCGATGGCTCTCGAACAAGTAGGAGCCGGTACGGCCGATGGGGAGTAGACGCCGTGGGTCCTGATGGCGTGAGCGTGAGTCGCACGCGCCGGAGTCGTCGAGTGGTGTCGGGTCGCGATTTGGGATGACGTGGCCTTCCCCAAGTTTCCTTGAACCGGGGAAAAAGAAAAAACAGCAAAATCCGCAGCGCCTCCTCCTCGAAGAAAACCAAAACCGCACTCATCCGCTCCTCGTCACGCCTTACTACTCATCCGAAACCATAAAATGGAAAAAAAAAAAGAAAAGCCGGTAGCCCTTTTCCATTAATATATATATATATATATGTATACATATGTTTATAGATAAATGTATGTATGCATAATTACTCTCTCTCCCCAGTTAAATACCCTCACAGCTCCCAGACCTTAGCAGAAACCCTGAAACTCCCACTTGGCTTCTCCTTCTCTCTTCGAGGCTTATCGTGTTCTGTACTCTCTGTGTGACGAGGAAGATAGTGGAAGGAGGAGGAGGAGGAGGAGGAGGAGGAGGAGGATGAGGATGAGTTGCAACGGATGCAGAGTGCTGCGGAAGGGCTGCGGCGACGACTGCAGCATCCGGCCTTGCCTGCAGTGGATCAAGTCGCCCGACTCCCAAGCCCACGCCACCGTCTTCCTCGCCAAGTTCTACGGCCGCGCCGGCCTCATGAACCTCATCAACGCCGGCCCCGAACACCTCCGCCCCGGTACCTTCTCTCTTCCCCTTCTTGTTCTTGTTCTTCCCTTTTTTTTTTCTTGTTTTGGTAAGTTTCGAACTGAAAACCCAAGTAAAGATTCTTTTTTTGGCTTTCGAAGCATGCGAAAGGTTGAAAAATCTTGACTCTGACTCGCGTTGGTTTTTGGGTTTTTCAGCGATTTTCCGATCCTTGCTATACGAGGCCTGCGGCCGGATCCTGAACCCGATTTACGGGTCCGTCGGGCTGCTCTGGGACGGGAGCTGGCAGCTCTGCCACGCCGCCATGGAAGCCGTCCTCAGCGGCGTGCCGATCACGCCGATCGCCTCGGCCGCCTCCGAGGCCGCCGCGCCGCCCCTGAAGGCCTACGACATCCGGCATATCCCGAGGCAGGAGAACCCCACCGCCGCGGTGGCGATGATGGCGGCCGCGGGCGAGGCCAACCGGGCCAGGCCGATCCGGTCCGGTCGGTTCAAGCGGCCCGGAGCCCGGACGAAGGCTCAACAGCACCCGGCGCCGCCGCCCCCGGCGGTCGAGTGCCGTGACGAAGAGTCGAACCGGTCGCCGAGTCACGACTCGTCGCTGAGCCACCAGTCGGTGCTGGGGGCCGCGAACGCGGGGGTCGGGTTCGGCGGTGGCGACGACAGCAAGGAGACGGAGAGCAACAGCATGGTGTCGGCGGAGACCACGACGACGACAGTGGCCGAGCCCCCTCAGCCGCTCAAGCTCGAGCCGGAGCCGGAGTTGGCGGCCGCGGCGGGGGCGGCCGAGCGGGAGGACGGAGCATCCGCCGAGCCGGAGAGCGAAGTGGGGCTCGAGCTGACGCTAGGGTTCAAGCCGGCGTCACGTGAGGACCACGCGATCCCGGTCAAGAAGAGGAGGTTCGAGCAGAGAGACGAAGCGTTCAGCATGGAGCTGGGGCTTTGACTCGTGACTCCTAAGTTTTCCTTTTTCTTCCCTTCTTTTTAGGCCGACGGCTCTGAGAATTCGGTAGAAGAGTTTTTCATATATTTCTTTTTTCTCTTTTCACTTTTGGGTTTGGATTCGGTAGAAGAGTTGCAGAACCCATTTTCCTTCGTGGTTTCTGGCTAATTTTCAGCCTTAGGAATTTAGCATATTCAATGTTTTCTTTGCGAAACGTACAGAGTGAAATATACCTTTCATCCAAAAGAAATATTGTTCTCGAAGCGCTTCCCTTTGTGTTCGTCCTTCTGTAGCACAAGAATCATGAATCATTCCAAATCCATGTATGTATGTCACATGAAGGCTGCAGTTGTCCTGAGTATTTGGCCTCGCGGAAGCAAGGGAGGGCACATGGAATGCCCACGCGATCTGACCTGACACTTCGATTCCATGCCTCGCGCGCTACGTTCCAAGCCATGTGAGAACGGCACCTCCTTTTTGGATTTTCTGGTTGGGTACAGAATTGGCCCAACGTCGCGTCTGCATCGCCTTTCTAGGTTCGATGTACCGTGAACCGCGAAGCCGATGGATGCGCGTCATCGCATGCTTGTCGGTCGGCTTCATATGCTTGTGCGTACGAGGTGATGTGTATGTATGCATGCGAGGTTCTACTTGAGTTTTCGCCATCTCAAACCCGTTCTCCCGACCTCGACATTAGGCTCGGAAGTTGTACTAGTCTGTTTCCCTTTCGGACGATCGTATGGTGAAAGCCCGTATCGGTTTATCCGTGGCTTTCCAAGTTCGTCGATAACCTAGAAAGAAGTCCAATCCTGTGACTCATGCACGCGCGGAACTTACATGATTGATCGAGCACAATTCGGTTGGAGTTAAATAAGGTGCGAAGCTCATCGAATCAGAGATATTCATGGTGAGGTACGAGAAACCAGATTTCAGGTAACCTGTCTTCTTGGCTACGAAGACGGGACTGATCATTTGATGACATTAATGGGGTCAGAGAAGTCAAACGTGGGGTTATTAGAAAAGGATAGGCAGAGAACGCGATCAGATCAGATCCCGGGAGGAGAACGAAGCATTATTTTTCATGAAGAGAGAGAGAGAGAGAGACGGAGAGAAGTCTTCTTGGAATGACGGAAAACTGAGGTGGTACGAAACATGTGACTGAGTATGGCCACGCAGGTGATGGCCAGCTGAAAAGAGCCGTCCTCGTTACATCAAGCTGCCAGGACAAATGCCAAACCCAGTACAAGTCAAGTGCTCAAGCTGTAGAGTTCTTGGATGGACTCGGATCTGCACGTCAATTATCGGACCGCCTCTTGGATACCGAATTAATCGCAATCATGGATTTCATCAATTTCAGGTGCATCCTACAAAATTTTAGTGATTTTTTCATGTTAGACCTCGATACATATTCCCAAAAAACCAGCTTTTCAGTTAACGTCAAATGGTTCATGATTGTTCTCCCTCCTGTCGTTTCGGGAAAATTAGCAATTCCCCGTTTAATAGGGAAGAGGTGTCTGTATGCGTAACCATTAAGTTTAGCTCAGTGGCCGCAAAAATAAAAAGAAACTTGTGTCGATAGCGATTTCGAGACAGATGGCCTTGAAAAGAAAAAGGGCCCGTGATCTTCCTCAAAGCTCAAATATCGGTAGGTAATAGGAAGAATTCGCGATCGCGATCTCATTATAGCTGAAAATCGAACATATGTGTAAGACAAAGACATAAGAACGACAGAAGTATGTTTCTGTCGATTTCTTGTGCATCTAGTTTTTCCTCTCTCCATTCGTATTATCTAATTAAGGAAGAAAAAGGTATATTGAATTTCTAATTTTCTGTTCTAGCTGACAAAGTTCTACGTATGCAACAGCCTTTAGATAGTCTAAAAGTTTTCCTTGTGGAATTGGAAGCGAGTTGACGACTCAAGGCTGAGTTCTTGACAAAGCTTCCTCAGTGTTTTGGTGAGGACCGAACTCCCACAATAGAAAACACCTGCAGGAGAATTATTACCGACATATCAGACCCGAATTCATAGAATGTTCAAGTTCCAACAGTTAGAAAATCACAGGTTCATGTTCCAAACTGGCTAGAACAACCAAATCAAGTGTCATTATGTTGACACGTTCATCAGATGTGATGTTGTACCTATTCGAGACGACTTGTGCCGCATTGCAATTTCAGAGAACACCTTTCTCCAATTAGGCCTCGAAAAGTGAGTTTTTATCTGTCGAACGAGCAACGTTAAAGGACAGCCTAAACAGGTGCATTGTGCTGTGAATTTTTCTTTGTTTTTCTTTTGGGTGACTGATCAAGAGTTACCTGACTTTCCGAGAAGATGTCGACTCCATTCTTCGCGTGCTGCAACTTTTGGACCATGGCAATGAGTGCTGATCTTGCATCTCCTTCCTCATATAGAGAGGTCAGGTAGTTGTGCATCTCTATTACATTCTACAACAATCACCAATACCCAAAGCGAGATTTAGCCGAAAAACTATAATTAAATGGAGGATTCATCACACTTGGTAGATTTGGAAATGGCGAACTGACATGATCGTCGCTTTCTGCAATATCATCCATGACGCCCTTGAACCACTCAAAAGAGTTTTGTTCCCTCGTAACCCAGTAGAAGTATGCTCTTTTAGGACCTTTTCTTGCCTCTGATGATTGATCTTGATCCGAATCCTGCATGCATCAATAAGTTTTGGCAAATGGTCGTGCTAACTGAATTTGAATTTGCTTGTGTGAGTGTCTTTTTCCCTTTTCTACTTACTGTTTGGAGCTTATTCAACTTGACGTGATTCAGGATATCTTTTATGATGCTGATGAAAGGAGTCGCTCCGATGCCGAGACCGATGAGTAGGAGGATGTCGTACTTCTTGTAGTCCTGAGCCGGAGCACCGTATGGCCCCTTGATGAAAATCTTTGGAAACCTTGGACAACAATGAATATCTGTTAGAGCGAAAACATTTGCATGGAAGGTGTGACAGAATTTAGCCATAATTTTCACTCACTTCTCTTGTAACTCTTCCAAGTTGTGGGATGCTCTCGTGGCCATCTTCGTTAGACCTCCCTTCCCTGGTTTTTTACTTGGTGGCTCACAAACCTAACAATTTCTCAATGAAGAAGATGAACATTGAGTTCGATGCTCGACATGGAAAAATGCGGTGATTTTTTTATATCTTTCGACTAGAGTCCATGGGTTGTGCAATCAAAAAACGAATGAGAAAACCAATAGAATATACCTCGGCGAATCTATTCCTGAGCTCTGTAGTCCAATCGCCCAAGGCTCGCACGTGAACACTCAAGAAGACATCTCCCGGTGCGGAAGTAATGGAGAAAGGATGCCTGTCCCGAGCAAAAAACACCGATGAGTTTCAGCAATAAAAGCCATAGTGGTATGACGAGTAAATAGGTTTCAGCGATTTTGTTCTATACACCATTCGAACTTTGATATATCAGGGCATTTGACGAAAAGGTACATTCCGCTGTCGTACTTGAAACCTGGAGGCTTGCTCATGTACAATGCAAGGACGTTTCCAGAATAAACAATGGCCTGCAAAGTTTTTTGAGCTGAGCATGAATTTATCGTAGCACTAAGATTCGTGTAAACCAAAAAGGAATGTGGAATACGGCAGTTTGGTAAAGTGAGCGATACCTTAATGATATCAACTCGTTGTTGGAGTTCAGAAGCATATGTGAATGCTCTCTCGCTTGAATAGAGTAGCATTGGGACCATCACATACATCCATGCCTGCATAAAGTCCAACCGTATAATGATTCTTGCCGTGTTTTCAGAGGAATGATGGTACTACCGGAGAAGTCAGGCCTTATGAATTAATGGTGAACAGAATAAGGAATAAGACCATTGTGTACTTACTGTTTTCGTGTACCAAGGTCGACTGATCACGAGGAAGTAGCCGTGAAGTATGAAGAAGACATAGACAACGGCTAGCAAATGATGTGCGTACCAGAAAGCATTAAATCCTGCTAAATGATGGAGCCCCCACGGTAGCTTGATGATGTTTCTCCTGAACCAATGAGTTGCCAGTGTGAAAGAGAAGGCCATCATCATGAAGATGAGAACCCCGGTGATGCTGGACAAGTTATTGACCAAGTCGATGTAATGAGGTTGCCTATTATGGAAGCTCGGGCCAAACACTTGCATGAATTGTGATTTTGGGCATGAAGTTATCCTGGGGAAGTTGCACATAAAATGCATTGCAGTGTGAACGACAGATCCTATAGCTATGGCCAGCGCGATTATCTTGTGGAAGTTTATGTTGTCGTCGAACGGTATGAAGGTACCAAGGAAGGACGACCGTAGCTTCGTGAGAGTTCTTCTGCAGACGGGGAGGAGGACGAGAGCCATGTTGAGATTGAGTGTCTCGGCAGAGCCCTTGGCGTAGCAAAGACAATAGCCCGTGATGTTAAAGGCGGGGCTGTGCCTCGTTTTGTTAAACTTCCAAAGGAAGAGGATCATGTTTGCGACCAGCCACAGCCCGAAGACCCATATTCGCCTCCAATTGTCATAGATCCTTTCGATGTTCTTGTGCACGAGCCGACTCATTGGGTTTCTGTATCCTTTGGGAAGCATGGTTCTGGTCAGGTTTTGAGATTTCACTGACAACTTGTTCCTTTGATCAGGGTTAACCATTTCTCTCAGTAGAGTCTTTAATTGCCACATCTGAAAACAAAGAAGCGATGAACAACAACATGGGAGGAACACGAACTCGAACAGGACATGATGGACTATCTGACTCGGTACCTCGATGTATCCTTGATGATCGGGATCAAGTCTTTCCATGATCAAAGATGCGTGAGATGCTGCTTGCTGCTGGAGATTCGACAGCCTATTCGAGGTGGCGCTCAACACTATCACCTTTGAAAAATTTCCAGTTCATCATAAAAGAGTCCAAAGGACACGCTAAACGAGTGATTAGTAAGTCTCCTTTTGCCTCACCTCTTTTACCTCATCCTCAGTTAGCCTCCCATCACCATTCTTGTCACACCTGCAGCATTCGTCGCAAATCTTCATCACATGTATTACCAGCAATGCGATGTACGCTTTAGGTTGCGAACGAAAATAGGAGATGGACGAGAGTTGCTTTACATATCAAAGAATATCTGCAGTCGGGATTCGAGTTCTCGAGTAGTCATGTCTTCCCAAAATCGTCTCAATTGGTCTATTGATATTCCATTCTCGGCATTCACTTTCCTCCGTCTTGATAAGGCGTCGAATAACTCTCCTGCAAATTGCTTGGAATCTCCCATTCCTTCCACGCAGAATAAAACAATGTCACTTCTCAATCAAATTGTGCAATTATTATTATTACTATTATTTGGAAAATCATGATTCAGAAAGCAGCAAGACTTTCTAAGGATCAACCAATGCAGACTCCAAATTTGTCTCTCGAGAGTTGGCCGTTCGTCGCATGTTGATGGAAACGCTTCTCGATTGTTCTCCAGGCATCTCCTTCCTTCCCGGTAATTGTCCTATCCAGAAACCTCAAGCTCATGAGGCCTCGAGAGGCACTGGATGTCGTTCTTTCCATCCTAGGGATGCCACCGTACGATACATTCCTCTTTCGCGTCGTGCTTGAGTTCCGCCTTGATGGCAACGGTATGTCATTAGGATGCGGCGGGGCGGAGCTCTCCCTGGTTTCCACCGCACTGTCCATCTCAATGCTTTCAAGAGACCATCCAGCGGAACTCCCGTTACGGTCATGATGAACCCTCATTGCAACTATGAACAATTTGTGGTTTTGGGTGTATTCCCTCTGAGGGTTCAGGTAACTGGGAAAAGTATGAGGATGAAAGATGAAAAGAGAAGTAAAGATGGTTAGTTTTAAGAGGCGGAAGAGGAAGAGGAAAGCCTAAAGATAGGAAATGAAACAAGAACAACTGTAACCAACACACACCATTACAATGGAGGAACACTTTTTTGTACCTGGAATTGTTTTTTGACCACACCTGAAAGTAATGCTGTTGCACCATGTAACTGAAAAGCCAGCCGATTCTTAAACATCTCATAACTCATAAGATCAACCGAAAACAAAAATTATGTTTTCCCAATGTAAAAATACTACAAAAACAGCAATTTCCATGGGACAACTTACGATACCTTGTACTAAAAAAAAATTAAGCTTACCCAATAACCTGCGTTTTGTGCAGAAGCATATTTTCATGTGTATTTTTCATCGATCAAGTTATATAAATATACCCAGTTTAATTAACTTGTCGAAATCCACAGACTAGTCTATCTGAGAAGGGCGTACACTTATTACTTGTCAATGAATATCTCGATCTGTTGTTGTCCTTTTCAAGCTTAAAGATAAACTATTGTAATTGAGCATGTAATTGACATGGATGATCGGGTCGCCAAGGCCCGAAGGAAAAAGTCACTCCCCCAAAACTGGCTAGCCTCCCCTCCGCAGGCCCCATGAGATCTTCTTTGTTTAGAGGCCTTGTTTGTGGTGGATCCACAGTTTTATTGTAAATAACAAAAGTATGTGTTTTGACCAAAAAGAGGTTATTTATATAAATATTTATATTATGCAAATCATATGCTTGCAAAATAAATCTTTTCACTTTCAAAGATTCATAAACACGAAGTAGAGTAAAAAAATTAAAAGTAAAAATTAAGTGAACTTTATGTCAAAATTATTGTGATTCAGGTATATACAACTTGATGGTATGATTTTTACAAAATGATAATGGTAACACTCCCGTTGAGTGAGAATATATCTCATGATTGTTATGGCAAATGTATAAAAAAGCCCACTTAATTACCTTCTAAGAGCAAAATAGATAATGCAGCGTTAGTATGATTGTGGTCTTCTTCACGGGCAAAAATTAACTTATCAATCTTTCTTTTTTGCTAAATAAAGCACACGGATCTCAGCAAATAAACATAGAACGGAAACAAAAACGAAAAGAAGAAAATCAAAAGTTGGAATTCAGTGGCTAAAACCCATCGTAGTTGTAATTGAATGTGCAGTTTTCATCGGCCTTTTGTCGATAGAACTTTTTGCTTTTACATCCGTGGTTAATCAAATGAAAAAGAAAAAAAATCACTATCCTTACCATTAGAAGATAACAAAACAAAAATTACAAATCAGAACTTGGGTAACTAATGGGAAGAAAAGAAATGCAACCGAAATTTAAACATCAATATGCTCGATTTTCGTAAAAAAAAGATATACACTTACCTAAAATTAGAAAAATAAATTTAATTATTATCAACTCTTGTATCTATTTAAAAGAAGTGATTAACTTTTAAGCTCCACTTACTTCGCAAAAAAATAAATAATTTAGAAAACATTTTTCTAAGAATGATCGCTTATATCTATTTAAATAACTAAATGATAAATAATATTTTATTATCGACAATAATTAATATCTAAACATTTTCATGAACAATGAAAATAGTTTTTTCATTTATTTTGTAATCAATACAAGTAATCATTTTTTGAAAAACATTTTATAAATCATACAATTTTCATGAAATAAACACATCCTTATATTCCATTGCTCTGGCCCTAGTAAAAATAATTGTTCTATCAATTAATTAAAACGGGTATAGGTAGGAAAATGACATCTCTAATGAAGAGAAATAATTGAGAAATGATAAAAACATTTGAAGGAAAATTTTTCTAATGCTTATGTGGCGTCTAGGTGATACCTACTTTATAATCATATATTTATGGAGACATGGATTTGATCTATTATCCTAAAATTGGAATGATGTTTGAGAATTGACTATCGACATGGAGGAATTAGTTTCTTTAAAAAATTGTCATTTCAATTTTCAAAGTACTTGTTTTTTGTTTTAAGTTAACCTAGTAATTACGGTAATAGTGTTCATGCCCGCACTTATGTTGTTCAACAAAATCTTTACTTATGGTGCTCTGCCACTTAAGTTATTGTTCGTAAAAAAAGAAGTAACATTTTTACGTATAATCCATGTGAGATCATAATCGGCTACTATACTTTTCTGCAGACTTAGATTGTTATTTTTCACTACAATATAATTTACCGTTTGGTTGATTTTGCAATATACTTAGGTATTTACTTGTAGATTTCAAACATAAATCGTCCCCCATAAGAAAGAAAAGGATTCCTTTGGGTTACGTTTGTTGTTTCACGAAAAAGAATAACTTTGAAAATATTTTTCGAAAAATGATCATTTATATCTTTTGAAATAATTAATCAGTCGAAAATATTTTCATTATCGATGACAATTTATGTCTAAACATTTTAATGGATAATAAAGTGTATTTTTTTGATTCATTTTCATAAGAAATACAATATATTTTTCTTAAGAAAATATTTTCTAAATCATTCATTTTCTATAAAATAAATGGAACCTAATTAATCAAAACTCACATTGACCGTATTTGTCTAACCAAAGTCAATTCATTTCAAATCCATACATTTCGCAGGCCTACAAAGTGCATTAGATAAATTAATCTCGAACAAAATGATATTTTCCAGCTTTGAAGGTCGATAAAATCAACATTTATGTACATGAGGAGCGTAATTTATGTTTCGAAAATGAAGCTTCGACATCAATGCCCAACAACAAAGTGGCGTTTGGTTTGGTTTTAGGAGCAGATTATATTCTCAAAACGAAAAAATAAAAAAGCAAAAAACCTTTTTTCTTTTAAAAAATAGGATTTTTTTTGTATGGAATTTTAAAGAAGAAAATCTCAAATAAGGACCAAAGTGAGCCTACTTTCTTAAATAATGATCCGAAGTAACCGTAGTTCCAAATAAGGATTCAAAGTAGCTAACAAGTCTTAAATAAATACCTGAATCCGCCGGCCGATAAGCGTGCAACATTTCCGGTAGCGCAATTTTGTCCAAAAAAAATATAGATAGAAATTAACAAACCCCAAAAACAAAACCCTCAAGCTCTTAACGTTCTTCTTTTTATGCTCTTTATCTTTTACGTTCTTTGTCCCTTCTTGTTTGAAAAACCCAAATTCTCTAGTAATGGAGCAAGATGTGGCTCCCTAAGTCCCAAAGGTACTCCCTCCCTCCCTCCCTCCTCCTCTCTCTCAATTCGTGTTCTATTAATAGAAAATTTTGGTGCTCCAAGTGAGAGAGGACAAACAACGGAGAAGATGAAGAACAAAAGAAGAAAAACGTGAGACCATGAAGAGTTTTTTTTTAGGTCAAAAGAATGTGAAGAGTTTGAAGGGGTTTTGTTTCTAAGGTTTGTTGATTTCTATCTATATTTTTTTTTCGACAAAGTTGTCCATATTCCGACCATAAAAATCTCACATGCTCGTTGGCCAGTGAATATTTTGGCCGCCCAGTAAGTTCAGGCCCTTATTTGAGACTTGTTAATCACTTCAAATCCTTATTTGGGATAACGGTTATTTCAAGTTTTTATTTGAGAAAATATGCTCGCTTTGTTCTTTATTTGAAAATTTCCCGAATTTAAAATTTGCTTTAATTAAAAAAAAAAAAACATGAAATAGTCCTTGCAAGTCCAGTGGGCTGAAACAAAGAGAGAGAGAGAGAGACTCTTCTCCCCCACGCTGCCGATGGAGAACGCCATCGCCGCCCCCGGCGAGACCCGTCGATCCCCGCAGATTCCTGCCCCCCATCTCCCTCTCTCGCCGCTCGCCGGATCTCGTCGCTGACCGCGCTCTCCCCCGGGGGCGTTTCTCCGGCGGCGCTTTCGCGCCAGGTGAGCTTCCCCCGTCCCTGCTCCCCCAGCTCCCTTTCGTCTCTCGCCGCCCCCCTTTTCGGCGAACCCTAGCTTCCGCTCGCCGATTCGCCGTTGCCTCGGGCTTCTTCGGTTCGGCGCCGGAGCTTGTCGAGTGTTGCCGAATGGCGGGGCCGGCGTTGTTTTGAGCTTTCATATGGATGAACTGAGTGAGCCCGACTCGTTGCCCGGCTCGTGTCATGAAATGGGGATCGTTTTCTCTCGCTTTGCTCTGTCGTGATGCGCAAGCTCGGTGCTTTAGGAGTTTAAGAGTGTTTTTCCGGGGCTACTATGTCTAAAATTTTTAGTTTTTAGAGGCGTCTGACAAGCTCGATGAGGGTTATCGAGGAATGAATGTTCTCTCGTTCGATATTTGAAGAACCGTTCGGCATACTTTTTTTAGCTGGCAATGGTTTCTTATGCTGTTTGTTTGTTGGTTGAATTACCTCAGAATCACCTCTTTGCGGAGGTACTAAACTTAAGTGATGCTTGAAGTTGATTAATTTGCAAGCTGGGCCCTACCTGTAATCTGCCTTTTTTCAGGTTGTCTCTTGTTGCTGTGCATTAGCAAATTGAAGTTTCGTCTTTGGTTGCAAGATGGATGAAAATAGGAAAAATTTCTTCAGGAAACATTCCAGTCCCCAATTTAAGAGAAAAGGGGTTGGCGGCAAGAAAGGGAGATTTAATAATTCTGGTCATGAGCAATCGTTTGGGAGCGATGATGCTGCTGACACTGTCTACCGCATACTCTGTCCGTCAAGAAAAATTGGTGGTGTTATAGGCAAAGGTGGTGGCATAATCAAAGCCCTCAGAGATGAGACCCAAGCAAAGATTACTGTCTCTGATTCAGTTCCAGGTTCAGATGAGCGAGTAATAACTCTCTATAGTTTGTCTGCTAAAATTTCAAAGGGGCGAAATGATGGAAATTTGGCTGAGGGAGACATGGAAATACATTGTGCTGCCCAGGATGCACTACTGAAGGTGCACGACAGAATCGTTGAGGAAGATCTTTTTGGTGGAATGACTTTTGATGATGAGAATGACACGACTTCAGTTACAGCACGACTTCTAGTGCCAAACAATGTGGTTGGCTGTGTGCTAGGCAAACGGGGTGATGTAATTCAAAGATTGCGAACTGAGACCGGTGCAGCAATTCGTGTTCTTCCTCCTGAAAATCTCCCTACTTGTGCTATGAGCACCGATGAATTGGTGCAGGTAAAATTTCTTATGTCCATTTTGTGCCCTTCTCAGTGTGCTTGCGGTGGTTGAGGTTATCATGTTTGCTTTCCAAATAGTGTGTTAAAGGATAATTGCCTTAGATGAGAAAATTTAACAGAGCAATTATTGGGACTCGAGGTTCTAGGCACTATGGCAAATCGTAAATATATGATAGAGCTTGGATTAGGTTTTTTTTGTATTGGGCGAACTTTCTTGAATTTAAACAAAGACACATAGTTTGTTGTCTTTTGGTCTTTTTGGGTTGGAATTATGGAGGATGGACATTGTTGAAGCCTCAATGGTATGAAATCAAATGGAGATAACTGAACTGAAGTTAGAAAGATGACTTATGGATGCTTGAGAAAAGGCATCCACGACACCTGGCACCTGTTGCGAGCTGTTCATTTTGCCCAACTGCATGATATTCATGACAAGATCATCACGCAGCTTGAAGTGGAACTTGAATCCATCGTCTAGGCTATATTGATGTTGTCTTTTGCACTCAAGGAATGTGAGAGTGGTTGAAGATAAACATTGCTCATTCACAAAAAATGAAGGTTTTTCTTGTTGCTGTAGTTAGTATATTGAAAAGCCATGACTGTGTCTGCCGCTGTTAGTGGCCTGGCGGACCATGTATAATAATGCTTTTCACGGCATTAATTTACCTTTCGCTTATATCAATTATCTTCACTTGTCTATATATATATCCGTTGCGCAAGCAGTATCATTCATCAACTTTTTAACCAATAATGCAAGGTTTGAACCTGAGCTATGTTAAAATAAAACAGCATATGTAACCTGAAAATCGATCAGCACTATATCCTTAAAGCAATAGTTGCGAAAAAAATCGCACTTAATTATGGCCAAATTATGTGAAATTAGAGGAACAGGTGAGGGCTGATTTCTGGGAGGGTCCCTTTAGAAAAGTGAACAAGATAATCAAGTTAAGAATACGCTACTGAATTGGTGTTTATTCAAATTATATTTTTCCATATGACCAAATGGTACATATCACAATATACTTTTTCTGTGCTTAATTGCTTGCAAGTTCTTATTAAATCCACCATAGTATTTATTGCGACTTCCTTTAAATTGTAATCCCAGAAGGTGTAATGCAGATATCTGGTAAACCTGATGTGGTGAAGAGAGCTCTTCATGAAATCTCCACTCTACTGCACCGAAATCCTCGAAAGGGTGAACCACCGTTAAATATGCCTATGCCTCCTAGGGGCCAAGGTTTCCCTCCAAATGCTCCCATGCCAAATATGCTTCCACCCATTAACCCAATGTGGTCCCACCATGCCTCGGACCCCTATGATATGCCGCCATCAATGCCTTGGGCGGGTGACCAACCTCCACGCTTTACACCAGGTAGTTTTGATGGTGTTTCCCCTGGACGTGCAATGGAAGCTTCTGCTGAGTTTTCAATGAAGATTTTATGCTCTGTTGCAAAAATTGGAGGAGTAATTGGTAAAGGAGGGTATAATGTGAAACAGTTACAAAAGGAAACTGGAGCAAGTATTCATGTTGAAGAAGCATCGACAGAGTCAGATGAGCGAGTGATTCGTGTCTCTGCTGTTGAGGTATGCACTGCACCCCTCCAGCAATAGCAGCTCTCATGTTACATCTCTTCAAATAGTTTAGCCATACAGCAGCTTGTTTTCTTATATTGGCGTAGTGCAGATTTTTAAGCTAGCAATGTGCTTCTGAATAATTGTAGTGGAGTTGTTTCAGGTTCTTGCGGATCCCAGATCACAGACCATCGAGGCAATCCTTCAGCTTCAGGATAAAGTGAATGAATTTTCTGAAAAGGGTACAATTACGACTAGACTTCTTGTTCCTTCAAGTAAGGTTGGGTGTATCCTTGGACAAGGAGGCCATGTTATCAACGAAATGAGAAGGCGAACTCTGGCAGATATTCGTGTTTTTTCGAAGGATGATAAGCCCAGGTGTGCATCTGAAGATGAAGAACTTGTGCAGGTGATTATGTTTACTTAATTCTGTGATAGACATTGTCCTTATTCTATATTTGTTAAGATAAAGGGTGTAGTAATTAAATCTCGCATGGGAATTTGACCTGATTCATGCTTTTGATACTTTAGGTATCAGGAAGTTTTGGTGTTGCTAAAGATGCTTTGGCAGAGATCTCTTCGAGACTTAGAGCGAGGACACTTCGGGATGAAAATGCTGGAGGTAAAGCTGATTCCATAGGACCTCCTCGAGGATTTGCTTCTGGAGGAAGCCTTCATGCTAGAAGGCTCCCACTCTCTGGACCTGTGGGTGTTGGCAGCTCTTATGAATATGACCATTTCAAGGTAACATCATGTTTCTGCCTATTTTTCTGTATGAATTTCTTCTTCTACTTGTGGATAGATGGTGAGCTACAGCCCATATTCTATTCTTTGTGTCAGTTTGTTGCTGCAATGTGTATTTTGCCTAAAGTCTCCCATCTCCCATTGGCAATGTAAATTCGAATTAAAAGTTTAGGGAAAAGTGTCTTATTGTTAATGCGAATTCTTGCTGGCAATGTAGATTTTGCTCTAAAAGCTCCTATACGCAATGAAAATTAGCATAAAAGTTTCAAGCAGTGCCAGTGATATCCATTCTTTTACAACCGTCAGATCACTGGGAAGAAGTCGATTTGTCATCTCAGTATCTATATAAAATATTTTGCACAACTAACTGTGCCATAATTCCATTTAGCTATGTCATGATACTGATCTCTTAATCTTATTTAAGGAACAAAATGGAAATAGATTGTCTAGGCTTCTCTGGAGTTTGTGGGATGAAAAAGTCATGCATGATACTAACTAGATACTCAGTTGTGATGTATTGGAGGAGATATGTTTTTGCAAAAAAAGATAATATTAATATTCTTCCTGTTCTATTCTTATTGAAGGGTGGTCAACCTGACTATGAACCGCTTGATTATCTGGGACCACGAGCTGCTGCTATTAGGTAATACCTATGGTTCTCCTTCATTGTTATAATACCTAAAAGCTACATGCAAGTACCTTGATTAATTTTTTTTTCCTTTTGAGCCCTAGATACCACACTGTCAGCAGCGATTTGGAGACTAGAATTTCTAGGAATGCGGTTGGTCCTGGTGTTGGAGGCAGCAAGATTGCAAATTTTGGTGAGGTAGGTTTTTAACATCTTGTGTTTTGTGCAAGGCATGGGTAAATTGATGCTGCAAGGACAAAGTTACGTGCATGAACAAAATAAAAAGCTGTCCACTTAGTGTTATAATGAGCACCAAAAGGAATAGTTGGGGAAGAGTTGATGCACTTGCAATTATTCATTAGTTGTCCTTTTGAGGCATGATCGCACTCATTCCCTTGGCAAGTTTGTGTATGCCCCTGTTTTAGCATGTATTCACTGTCCATGTTATGGTTACCGATGGAGGCATTATGTCTCCCTTTGTGTAGAGGATGCCAAATTGGTCTACTCAAGTTATGGGTCTTGCTTGGTCTCAGTTGGCAATCTTCCCTGGGATACTAATTGGCTTGAAATCCTTGATTGAGGACGCATAGGATGCGTGTGGTAACCATTCTGTTCTCAAGAAAAATTCTGCTCAGAAATGGTTTTTTCTGATTTTGTTTCCTGTACGAGTTTCTAACCATTTGATGGGGTTTAGTAATTGTTTAAAATTTCTAATTTTGAAATAGAAATGCGTTTGGTACAACTATCAATTTTTTTTTTTTTTTGTGATTTTTAATTTTTTTAGTTTTTAAATAATTTTATTACATCTTTCTTTTTTTTTTTTTCTTTTCTTATTCTTCTTTTGCTTCTTCTTCCTTTCACCGGTCCTTGGCCTTGGCTATGGCCGGTGACCTCGTCGGAGCGTTGCTAGCCCTCAGCTAGGCTCAACCTCGCCGGGCCACCGTGAGGTCGGCCTAGCCATGGTGAGGCTTGGCCAAGCTGGGGGTGGCGATGCTCTGGCGAGGTCACTAGCCCTCGCTTGGCTATTTGCTGGCTATGGCCGAGGCTAGCGACCAACAAGAGGAAGAAGAAGAAGAATAAGAAGAAAAGAAAAAGAAGAAAAGAAAAGACTTGATTATAGAGTTGTTCTCGGAAATAAATAAACAATTTTTTTTTTTTTACTTCTTGATTCTGTTTTAAATCTATTTCCAGAGACAAACCTTACCAAATGAATTTATGGTTTTTTTTGACATATGTTCACTAGAAGTCCTAAAACTTGTCACGAAACTATAATTGAGTCATACAACTTATCAAATTGGTTTAATCGAGTTTTTCCATTAATTTCATCCAATTTGATTAATGGAAAATACTGATGCGGCTCTTTTTAATAGTATCTCTCCTACATGGCCAAATAATAAGATATATGACCAAAACGAAGTCACTTTGGTATAAATATGAGTTCTTAAAATAATATTATTGAAATTAAATTTAAAAATAAGCTAAATTGAAAAAAGAAAAAGAAAAAGAAAGGAGAAGTTAGGTGGGTAGGGCTGCAAGCCCTTGCCATTGCCGCCCATCATCGCTGGGAGGGATTAGTGAGGGTGGGGGTTAGTCAGTAGAGGTCACTAGGGCTCGACCTAGAGCTGGCCAACAACCCTTGCTCAATCTAGGCAAGGGTCGGGGGAGGTCGGACCCTCACCTGATCTGGACAAGGGTTGGGGGAGGGTCATCACCCTCGCTAGGCCCTTGCTTGCTATTGGCGAGGGTCGCCAGCCCCTGGACGAGCCCCAGCGATGCCTGCCGGTCCCTCTCGGCTATGGTGGGGCGACGGCGCCGAGGGCTTGTAGCCCTACTCGCCCGACTTCTCCTTTTTTTTTTATTTTTTTTTTTTTTTTTTTTTTTTTAATAAATTAATTTAAAAAATTTATTAAAAAATCGGATGTAGACCAAAATGACATCGTTTTAGTTTTATACTTTGTAATTTAGCCATCTCATCGCCATGTAGGGGAGAGATAATATCAAAAAGAGCCATGTAGCATTTTCCATTAGCCAAATCCGACGAAATTAATGGAAGGACTCAATTGAATTAATTTGACAAGTTTTAGAATCTAAGTGCACTTTTTTCAAGTTTTAGGACTCAATTACATTTTCCTAGCAAGTTTTCAGACTTCTAATAAATATATCCATTTATTTTTTTGTGTTTCAGTGTTTCGGGGAGTAAAAGAACATAAATAGTTACTATTTGGCCAATCACCAAATAGGGCCATAGTCTCTTCTGAATCGTCCTTAATCAGAGCTTAATTTTCCAGAACCAAATATGGACCTTGCCACACTGTCACCAGAAAGAAGGTTGTAAGAATCTAATATAAAACTTATTGTGGGAAGAGTTATTTGCAAAGAAAATTGAGATTTTTTGGTAAATATGGGTTTTAGGAGAGAGGTTCTTGATCCTCAGATCTTTGAAGGATATGTGGGTAGAAGGGATGCAGTGTAGTAGAAGAATCCAAATCACCGATTCAGATATATGGAGAGAACTTATAGTGGGGTCTTGAATATTAGTGTATTACTGAATTATGAACCTAACCTATAAAATGTCACTTTGGTGGCTATATTGTAATCCGGGAATAATTGAACTATTCATTGCTAAACCAGATCGATGCAGCCGTAACTCTCAAATGGAAGTGTAAATTCTCTTTCCTGTTTCAATCAGTTTTCTATTTCCATTAGACTGCATGTTAGAAATAGTTTTATCTAATTCTAGAAGTTGCAATTAGTATTTTCATGCCCTTGTAGAAGAATATAGCATTGTCATTCTTGGTTTCAGGATAAAAAAAAGTTTGTCATCAAAGGATGATAGGATTGACAAGTGGTGTGGCTGTTATTCTAACGTGAAAGAGGTTGGCAACATGGTCTCCAATTTGGCCTTAAAGTTCAAACAGAAAGAGAAACGTGACTGAATTTAGCAGAAAATATAGAGGAGAAACATCCTTTCAAGTATGTTACTGAGTTCTGAAACTGGAAATTGAATTCCACCCAGGAACTAACCCCAGGTGTGGAAGTCTTTGCTATTCCCAGTTTGGCTTTTGAGGCCTATTGAGTCAGTATAGGGCCATATGTTCAAATTTCAACAAGTCAAATAAGACATGATCTCATCCTTCCAGATGACATTACTATGTCTTGAATGTCTTCTAGCACAACATCTCTAGACCCGAAGAAACAATCCTTACCCTTTGCAACGAGGGGCTGATTTTACTTTCTTGGAATTAACTGACAAGTGAGCTGCAAGCTACTCATGGACCACTTAAAGTCAACTATGAGTAGATCAAGTCCTAGTAGGGCCTTAGAAATATTTTGCGAGATTAAGCAAATAGCGTAAATTCTTGTGTGTTTTCTATATTTATACATGAGTTTAAGGAATAAAGATATAATGACTATTCTCTGGTTTTATTTTTTTCACGAGTTATCTTCCTTAAAGTTTGTGTTATCTATTCAAATCTTTTGATGGGAATTGACAGTTTAATATCTTGACTTTGATATTCAGGTCCTTGGAGGTAGTGTGAAACTTCGGGATATGCAATCTGGTGGTCCACATTCTGCTCTGGAGAGTCGTGGATCTAATCCTCACTTTCATTCCTTTACGAGGTCTGGTGGGCAGAGCATGACTAATCACCAAGGTGCCTATCAGAGCACAGCTGCTCATCGTGGCTCTTACCGGAGTATCAGTGATCAACCAAGCATCTATCCTCCCCATAGCCCATATACCCAGCAAGAGGCATCACCTTTCATTGGTGCACCACAAGGTGCCTATGGCTACCAGAACATAAGGGCTCAAGAAGGCCCCTTCCGGTACTGACATCAGTTCGGACATTTTTGTATATTAATTTACAAGTTCTCACAATGGTCAGCATCATTTCGGCAATCTGACAGTTATAAATAGAGGTCACTGTTCATTGAATGGGATAAGCTTAGATAGAGCGGATAATCTTGTGTCGGGCTATGGCAGATTGTTCACCTGTTTCTGCTGCTAAATTTGAACGGGCTGTTCCCAGATAGTTGGGTTCTTGTATTGTCGGATTATGTAAATTTCTCATTATTTTAGGAAATGGAGGCTAGTGAATTGAATGGCAAGTCGGTGAGTTACGTGTAATATTATAGGTTTCACAGAGATTTTTCCAATTTGTGGCAAAACTCAGTTGGAATGAGCAACTGTTGTTGGGTTTTGATTTGTTCATCTCATCTTCCTCGCAAGCATGAGTAAATGATGTCGCTCCAGCCTTGAAGGGCCTTTGTGAAATAGGGGAGCAAACTTTATGGGCCTGGACGAGAATTGAACCCCTTCTATTCTTATGCTAAATAACCAGAATACTTAAGCTTTGTTCTGGGGTCGTGCAACTAGAATCGGAATCTGGATCAAAATAAAAGATTGGCCATTAACTTGTAATGCTTGACAGGATCACCCATGTTCTCCAGGTGTTCTGGGCTAAGTTTAATTATGGGAGAATAATCTGGTCTTCACACACGATTCAACGTACAAGATTTTTTTTTTTTGGTCGGTCCTATTCTATTTTTACGTTTAACTCTCACTCTCAAATTTTTGTCCTGTTTCCTTACAGGGCGTGGGAGTCGAAACCTACTCCTGAAACTAAATCGTTCTCACCCCAACCTTCTTGAGAATGTGGCAATTCGAATCCTCCACCTCCTCTTTCCATGTTGGAAGGGTGGCCATTAGGAAACTTACAAGATTGGTGTTCAGACGTGTTACCTTTCTTTAGGAAGTGACTCATATAAGACATTAAGCGAAAAGAGAATTAGACTTGGATTCAGGGATAGAATTCTCCACCTATATCTGATAAGATGAGCAATAACTCTCCATGAGGGAGAATTTTTCAATAAGTCAACTCGAAATCCAATTTCGGCCATTGCTCGACAATCGTATCAATCACCCCTCTTAGTCCAGTCCCGGCTAAAACTCGGAGTACGACCTCCACGAAACGAAATCGTTCACGAGGGTTGTATGATTTTTTCCAGCATGATCCGCACATTGCGCGAGTAAAATCACTCGAACAGTGTTGCAGTGGCCGATGCCAAAATTGTGCCCAAACGAGTGCCGACAGGTCGCGTCCAATCTTGCTTAGCTTTCCTCTGTGTGGACGTAAGGGAGGAAATAGCACTTTTTAGCCCATATTTTCATTTTTTTTGAGTCGTTGACTTTGGCCCTCGTCTGTAGTGATTCACCACTTGGAACAGAGAAAGTACAATATCAATACATAGGTTACGTCAAGTCATACGTTGACTTCGATCCCATACTCTTCACCACTTCGAAGTGCCCCCGGTGTGGATAAGCCTTCGTGTGGCAAATTATTTTCTCTAGACTAAGTTAATCAATCACTGTATAGAAATCATGTGGGGTCCGCTCCGATTCCAGTGGATTCGTGGATTTTAAATTTCAGAATGTCCAAACTGTATATACATGAGTGAAAATGAAATGGAATTATGAATGGGATAAGAAGTGCATTATCGCATTTTCTTCCGCGATATCATTGTTAAAGTAAGAACCATTGAAAAGAGTATAGATGTTTGAAATGTGCTAATACTGTCGACAAATTAGGGCAATAGTGTGAACCCTTTAATAAGGTGAACAAAAACGTAACTTTTCAAGTGATGCAAGATAGGAGAAAATAAGGAAATCAAGTTTGTAAAATACTTCTCAATGATAGACATATCCCATATTGCAAAAACAGGAGGACTTGCACATCTCCCGAGGTCCTAGAGGCTTGAGAATTCGTCTTTTGGTTGCGAGGAATACAATTCAAGACAATGCGAGTCATACCAATTTGAACAAAGTGTACAATATTAGATTTGCTTAAGAAGCTCCTAACCTTGCCGAAAAGGAAACAAAGGGGAAAAAGAGGGAAGTAACATGGTTATCTCTTCATCCTCCACACAAGAGAAGTGCTTCACCCACTTGGCAACTTGGCCTTTAGGGCTTTATATGGTGGTCTTTCCTGTGTAGAATTTTCTTTTTGGGCTTTGTCCTCATCATCTCAATCTCTCATTCCATGTCCTCGATCGCGTGGGGAAGAGAAAACACACTCTCTCACTGCCCATAAATGGAACTCTGTGGCCCTGTGATCATTATTGCCACTGTCATCTCAAGAGAGAGAGACACACACACGCATATCTTGTCACATCACAACAACAACAGGGAGATCATTTCGATATCCCGTTGACAAACATGAAATTTCCTTAGTTGCGTACTTGGGTGATGTTCTCATTTCTGGAGTCGCCCTTGTGTCCATAAGATCGATGGGGGTTTCCCATTGTCCACCACCTTCCTTGGACCTCTCATTTGGTACAAGGCAAACTGACATATAGGTTACGTTTGGAGACTTTTAAAGAAATTCTTTGGAAAAACACAAAAACTTTTGGACAATTTTTCTTAAAAATTAAAATAATGTTTGGTAAAATGTAATTTAAAATACATTGAGAAATAACCTTAATTTAATACCGTTCGGAAAAAAATTACACTTGTAAATGATTTTTATTATTTTTTTATAGAAAGACTTACCTTCATTGGTGAGCCAAATTTAGCCTCATTGGCGGTTTCTATCCTTTGGCAGTGACATCGCATGAGGTGAGGGCACTATGAGAACTATGAAAGTTTAGCGAGAGTAAAGTTAGAAGAAAAAAAAAGTGTATCGACATTTTAGAAATACTCAAAACTTAAAACTTCTTTAAATGCTTAAAACGTAAAACTCCTTCGGAACTGCCTTGCCCTAAAGGCCTTTGGAAATGCTAATGCATCTCCTCAAAACTCTTCAAAAAATTTGCCAAAAGCTTTTAGACCTCAAAGGGCTTTGGCAAAATGTTGCCAAATGCAACCATATAATCCCCTTTATTAGTGAGGGTCTTATCATGACATTATTATGATATATAGTCTTCATGTTGATTCAACGTACAAAATATTTGTAACTGGATACGATTCACACCTCGAGGAATACCATATAACAACACAGGGAGTTGTAGGGTTTTGGGCATTATGAGAGTGAGCTCTAAGTTCCAGAATGATGAAACCTGTTTTTGTGAGGGACGACCTAGGTTCTTGGTTTAACAGTAGTCACTCAGACCTTGTCCATCTACAATAATCGATGTCACATCGATCCTGGACAAATATGAGTATCTGCACCTTATTAAATGGAGTGTTTCTAAGACGTGTTGAGCAAGTACAAATTTCAAATCCTTAGATATGTTGAAAATATATCTCGAGTTTGAACCCGAAAAAGAAAGTTTCCTAATTTGAATATGTTTTTTAGTCAGAATTGCTTTCCCATTTGAGTAGATTTCTTATTTTGGATCTAATTAGGGGTGATTGGTTTTCGAGTGGGCTAGTTCTCATTCTTGAAATGGGAACCCCCCACCTAGTCCTGGACCCACCCAGGAACCTTGGGTGAGTCCAAGAACTGTTGTGTCTAGATAATAAGAAATGTTTTGGTCTAAAAAAGTGGCGGGAGATGTATATACGTGAAAGAGAGCCTTAGTAGAAACAATATATAAAAGTCTAAGAAGAAACAATCCTTCATCAATTCTGTAACACTTTGATTTACCAAGCCTTCCACAGCTACATATCGAGATTTAAGACCGAAATCAAAAGCAACATGGGATACACAGCCATGAACACTTTTAAATCGCAGCTCAAAGAAGTGAATAAACATGCAAAAAAGGACTCCGAAAAACACAGGGCAACTCACAACTCCTGTGATGGAGGAGGCAGTGATGGTCAACTTGTGGTCACTTTGGTAGTCCTTGTAGAGAAGATCTGTAACACAAACAACCACAACAACACGCAAACAATTTTTTATTTTTTTTTAAAACAAACGATTGAACAAAACAATGTATGAGAAAATCTGTGAGATGTACGTCAGTGGAGAAACGAGCTCAAGACAATCAACAATGAAGGAGATGGAGGAGAGACCTTTGCTTTTTTGCCAATGTCCAAATAAAGAGTGTGCTGCAAGGGAGACGAGTGTGACTTGAGTGAAGAAGCTAGTTGGGGCAAATGGTAATTAGGGTGTTGAACTTGATGTCCCTACATGAGTGTACTGCGTGATCGAGGAGAGAGTGAAGTGAATTAGCGTACTCTAATTAGTGAGTGAATTAGGGCAAATTAGTAATTAAGGTTTTTATTTTTGTTAAATATAAGAATTAAAAATATATATCGGTCTAGTCTAGGTGGTTTAGACACCTGAAATCAGACCGATATTGCAACTAGGAACAGATCTTGCGAAAATCGCTTGGAATTGGCTGGTTTAGGCAATTCCTTTTGCTCACCCCTTAATCCACCTATCTTTTATATAAAAAGTGACTTTTTTTTTTTTTGGTGGATGAAGAGGACCCAAGAGGAGTTTGTACTCGTGAATTACATCCTAAGTGTTTAAAACTGTGAAAATCTTGTGTTAAAATGTCGTGCAATTTTTTTTTATGAGATTAAGAGATTATTTTATAAGAAATTGGAAAAATGTTAAATACTGTGTGAAATATTGGATATAATTAGGAGTTGGAAAACACCGAGAGTTTGTACTATTTGAATGTGATTGTAATTTCCATTATATCGCTTAATCTATAGTAAAATTCTTTTCTACTTTTCTGGTGCATATAATGAGCCACGTAAATTTGACATTTGAGTTATGTTCTCGTTTTGGTCTATTTTAATATTTGATTACTCGCTCTCCGTAATAGGGCATTTGTTGTTGGTTTCTCTGGAACATCAACTATATAATGGAGCAATAAGGGCCAGGCATACAAGGAGCCATAGATGGTCATCCATGTTTCATTAGAAACGACATGTTCATGTCACATGTTTGATACTCCAACAAACTCAAATTTCATCAAGTGGTGAGATTGCTACAGGATGCTGATAAAAGTGCACGGGGCAGTGGAAAGGTGGGTCGACGCACATCATACAAACCCTACTTAGTAATTCTTGTGAACGTTTGCTGCATTGGTCTGTACGTGGATATAATCATGCTGGGTACTAGGCCACTTACGTGCAAACGCCAAAACTCAACGTCCGCAATGTCAACTTATTCTAAAAATCACACAGAACCGCCCGGTTCAACAGGATGTCAAGTACCGTCATGGTCTCGTTACGGTCTGTTTGGATCGGATTTGAGTCGATCTATCGGATTTTTTCTCGAACCATTCAATCGGCACGGCAAATGCCTATCTATACAGGTCGATTTCCAGACTGGATTTGAAAGCAATGGACATTAGCTTCGTCGCTAAGTCAAATAGAATCTATCTGAAATGGGGGGAGAGAGGTCAGCATGCACTCAGCCGCCTACCCCCAGTGGCAATGGACGTTCACCTAGGTAAGGAGATTACTATAATTGCGGACATCAACTTCGATCGACGCTTCTTCAAGTGCTTTTTCTAATCAAGATGAACGATAATCTTTTTGAGGGAAAAGCTCATGATTGATATGATATACTTGCGCGTGCTTATCTCATAAGGTACACTTTACACAAAAGTCGCAGTCTTTTTGGGTTATTTTTATTTTGTCACATATATCTCCATAAAGTAAAAGAGAGCTAAAATTTCCCATCATATCATATCATCTAATCATGTGTGCCGTGATAAATTCAATCAACAGCTTATCTTTATTTAAAAAAATATTGGGTATTCTCAAAAGAATGGAAAAATTCAATAGTTGGGGAAATAATTATTAATTAGTTTGTTTATTTAAAAGAAAAGCCACTCAAAGTTCTAAATTTTCATAAACAGAATGCAACTCACTGTGAAATTTCCAAATTAATATAATCAAGTCGTAAGCTACTAAACTATTTTTAATTATTGAATCCTTTTTATCATGATTTACATAGAAGGCCTACAACAAGCATAAATTTGGAAAATGATATTTGGAAGCACTTTGGTTGCACTTTTCATGGAATAAGATTAGGGCGAATAGTTTAGGACACCGTCGTGTATAAGATCAAAGACTTTTGGTGTGTTTTTCTCATTTTCTCTTCAATAATTTTATTTGTAATTTTTAGACGAGCAATAATTATTTTTTTGTAGTCTTAATAACCATCTAAGCCCATTTATTAAAGCAACCATGATTAATTAGATCTTGTGTAACCTCTCTTTTCTCACATAATTATCGATTATTTATTCTCTGAAAATCTCATGAAATTTTTACAATTAGGTCCTTAATTTTTTTATTTTGCAACTAGGTCCCTATATAAATACTTTTTTTTTTTTTTTTTGGAGTTGATCCTTCAGTTAAAAATATAAACGAAGATGCTGACGTGACTGTTAAATGCTGACGTGTCACCTTACACGCATCTTACCTAGCAATCAAAATATAAGAAATCGTTTTAAGAAGTTTAGAAATATTAAAAATCTGAAAAACAAATACAGGAAAAAGAACCAAAATAGAGAAGGGGATGGACATTGAACATTTACGTCAGTATTTCCGTCTATGTAATTTAAACCGAATGACTGACTCGAACGAAAAAGAATATAATTTAGGGGTTCAATTGCACAACTTTTTGGAAGGTACCCGATTGAATTTTCTACGAAAGTTTGGCAAGGCTTTATCTCGAGAGTAAAGTGCACGCCAGGTTGAATTGACCTGATCCCAAGCTCAAGGCACATGGATAATGAAAGCCACCCCGCCTCTTGCGGTAGATATCGCAAATTAAGGTTCGGTAGAATTCCGAACGAATTAATATAAGAAAATCTAGTACTTTTTGCCTAAGTTGATCCTTTACCAAAGTTTTCCCCACACACATTGTCTTTCTTAAAGCAAACAAAGAGAAATTGCTATAAAGTTCATTTGAAGCCTGAATGCTAAAGGGGTCGTTTTCCTTGAAATCCTTTTATGAGAGCATGGTTGGAGAAGATGTTCAAAAGTAAAATTGCGATAAACTTAACGAGCTATATCTTCTTTCATACACTCTATTGATCGGTGGATTGCAAAATGTGGACATCGTCACATGTGGAATTAACTAAGTATAAGTGTAGATGATAAATCCATTCTAAATTACGTGAAATGTACGTGGACTTTGACCTTTGCAATTTCAAGAAAACCACGCAAGGGAAGAAATCTTCCGATCGAATCGCGTGGCTCCTTTTCTTGGGAATCTTTCGCAAGATATGGAGTAGACGAGCAAAAAGAAAGACTTTGACCCGACTAATACGTCATGCTGGTGTGTCCCTCCTCTGATTAAGCTACAATAAGCCTAGATTAAGATAATGCAGATCGTTTGAGCACTAAATCTTGTTGGTACATAAGATTGGTTCGGGAAGATCTCGAAGGATCTTCTCCTCCCCCTTAGTCAAACGTGAACTTAGCTAGAAGCAAAGCATATTCAATCTTGGGCGGAAATCAAGATCTTTCTGCTTTTCATGTCGATCGTGCAGAATTAGGAATTGGGTCAAAGGCCTGGCCAATTGATAAATCATGTCGTGGAGTCAAAATGCCTCCCACTAGAGCAATCGGAAGTCTTCACTTCTTATAAGTGATAAGTCTTCATTTAATGTGAGATTGTCAGAGATTATTTGACTAGAAAGATGGGATACGATAGAATGAGAAGTTTTCGAGTACTTATATGAGAAATAAATTTATGTAAAAAAAAATTGGATACAAACATACATTATGAAAGTTAATATTTAGTTCCGTGAGTATGATATGATTGAAACTTGTAAAAATATATGATAATTGAAACCCTAATAGAGGGAGAGACAGAGCGGCGTGATCAATCGTTGACTATAGCGCAACTGTCCTTTCAAGCGTAATATTCCACTGGCTTAATGATTGATTGTTCGCAAATGGGGAGAGAGAGAGAGGACGAGATGCATCAAGCACTTGGTCACTATCTGATTGGTAGAGCACATGTCCATTCTACTCGATATGAAATCAGCTACTAAGAATTTTTAATCCGCAATATGGTTAGAATTTACATCCCAATTCAAGATGGGTGTTAAGCTTATATAAATAAATTATGATAATCGGACTTGCTTACTTATATAGAGTTGATCGAACTGTACCCAACTAAATGTCTAATTAACTTTGTTATAACTTGTGTGCTCTAAATGCTTTATGTGTATTGTTTATCTCATCTGATTTTTTGGAATGTTTTGACTCGATTTAGTAGAGATCAAGAATTGTGGGTCTCGGAGCCCCTCACTTGCATCATGTTGAGGCAAGGGTGACGAGATATCGCTTGGTCAAAAATTATGTCCCGGTAAAACCCTATAGTCTTAAATAGGATATCTATTTACAAATGATCTGTAATTTCTCAATGGTGCACATCCTTTTCTTTGTGAGAAAAAAGTAAAAGATTTGCATATTTGAGCTCGATAGAATTCGTTAGAGAACTAAATTACAGGGGCAAAAAAAGAGTTCTTACCCTTTCGTACGATTATAGAGCTACTATATACTTTAATACGAGTTTGTGGGAGGTGGTATAATCGAGCAAATCGACTTTTTCTGATAATCGTCAAAGATGCATAAGTATTAATAATAATGCAATGATGGGTAATCATGGGCGTAGTAATCTATGGGAATATCCTAGTCTGAGTAAAGCTAAGTATAAAATATACGCCATCCGAAGAGCGAAGCGCATAGGCTCCACAAGAACATGCACGCTTGAGAATGTATGAGTGCCAAAAGACCCGCCTCTTTTTTTTTGGCTAAAAAAATGCGGATCTTTTTCTTTTTTCTTTTTAATTTCTTTTGTTTTTCATGCTAGTTTTTATAGTTCCTAAAAAATGTAGTTACATATGAATTAGCGAATTACCAACTATCCGTGGTCATGGACCACATCTAGGTACACATGTTGTACTCGCCATGATTATTTTCTGGCCTACCACTCCTTCCCATGCCAGGAATTACTTGGCTGGTCTTTGGTGATGCCAAACTCTATATCGACCCTTCATTGAGAAATTGGCACTTGTCGAGCGAACGACTGAATGGTGCTATGTATATTAAACGTGCCACTACTAAGTCGAGAGAGCTTTTGGTCAAATGAAGAACATTTTGAGGTATCTATTGTGGCCTAACAAAGAAGCTTAAAGTCTCCACTGGTGTAAACCCTCTGTGAATCCCACGGTCCACATCAACCCATATCGACAACTGACAATCCTAATTTTTAATACAACCCGCACGGGGTTATTATCCCTAGCTAAAAGAATGTAAAGTTGTGTAGGCACTCGAGGAAAAAAAGAGAAAATGAGAATTCATTTCGCAATTTTTGAGGGCCTTGGGGCGCATGGGGGGTATTACAATAATGCGAAAAAGGATGAGCACTCGATTAGTACGTAATGCAATATCACTCGAGAGGAAGAAATAAAATAATGGGTTGGAGAGGGGAGGTAAAGAGGTGGAGGAAGATAAGGTGGGTGGAGGGTCAGAGGAGTTCATGGTGGCGCATAAACAAACACATGATATTATCTTATGCACTAATTTATCACCTCTTATTGTTAAAGTAATGATGCTCGAAACTGATCGAGTTTGGCCGTCTTGTCCCATTTTGACTCTCCTTTAGGCTTTTCAACGTCTAGTATAAGACCTCCTCTCTCAAAGGACTAGCGTCCACCTCTTTTTTTTTTTTTTTGGGTTTTCTCTCTATAGTTTTTTTTATATTATTATTATTATTTTGAGAGAGAGACCACTTCTGGAGGCACTAAAAATTGCACCCGTGCGAGGAGAAAAAGGTTCGTGTCCAATCATTTTCATTGGTCATAGGATAATGACTAATATAAGTTCACGCCCGCAATGTACATTATACTAATGGGTTCTAATTTTCCCACTACCATAAAAAGATCTAATGGCCAAAACGGCCTTTTGGCAATATGGAAAATCCCGAGGGCCGGATTGTTTGCCATTAATCGCAAATTTAAAAGTAGGTTTAGGTATAATATTCTTGACTTGCTGTCGGCATTTGAATATTATCTGAATTTCGGAAAATTATGAAAATATTTTATGTTGATTTACCTTCTCAAAATTTCTATGTTGTTAAAAATTTTGGGCGTTTTGAATTATAAAAAAGTTAAAGTGCAAAAACCATAAAGATCTTGGGGTTAATATAAAACAAAAAACTTAAATTAGTATGCTTGTGATAAATTTATTCCAAGCTAATTCTTTGACTACAAAAAACTTCAAACTAGTACATTTATGATAAATTTATTCTTCGCTAGTTTCCATTAAATTTTATTGAATGACAAGCCAGTTTGAAGTTTTACCTATGTTTGTTTCAAGTGTACTGATCTTATGATTTTCGTGATATTAATCTAATTTAATGAAAACTGACAGATGATATATTTGTCACAAATGTACCTGTTAGAGGTTTTTAGCGATCAAAATATTAGTTTAGAGGAAATTTGTCACAATTATACCACTTGGGGGTTTTTGGTAGTCAAAAAATTTGTTTAGGGTAAATTTGTCATAGTTGTATTAGCTTTAAGTTTTTCATGGTATTAATCTTGAGTATAATCTAAAATAAGAAGTGGATTCAGACAAGCCTCTAATATCTCCTCTTCTTGGAATGCGTGGATTCATAGACAGAAGAGTTATTGGAACTCATAATGTTTAGAGAAGAGAAACCCAAAAAAATAAATCCGAAAAATCGAACATGAAATCTATGGTTTAACATTCCATGTATCTTAACTCGAGGTGGATGAAATATGGAAACTTTATATGAACCTCATTAATCATAGTACATATTCACAAAAGATAAATGGCAGGGCCCGACAGCTGACTGCTCGGCCGTCCCGTGAACCCGTCACTAGTTTTAGTATCTCTAAAATCTATTCCAAGAACATTATCCTTCGCCTCCAAAAATCCCACTACTAGTTCCAAATTTCATTGTGACCACTGCCTCGGTGGTGATTGACCGAGAGAAAAGATAAAGTGAAAAATGAGACCGACAGATCAAAAAATGAGGGGAAAACGAGAGTAGTGGGAGGAGCAGTATCATAACAATGGTGTAAGCGGATGATGGGGATGACTGCAAGAGAAAAAAATTCAGACCTCTTGCCTTTTTGTCAAACACAACAAGCTGGCCATTTTCCGATTCGAGAGCTGAAGCACTTTGCCCCATCACTACTTTGTCCTAATGCCTTTGATCAATCCTTTGCACGGTCTTAAAGGCTGACCTAAACGGCCGACGCAGCATCTCTGCTTTTGCTCTAGTTTGTTTATTGTCTTAAATAAGGATTACTATCAATAAAGAGAAACAATTAATAACAATTTATTCTAAATTACATAAAACCAATTAATAAATAATTATAAATTGTTGTGGGACCACTCTTTTAAGAATTTGTGATTTTACAAGAAACCGTTATTCTCACATTATCCTAAATACTGTTATGATAGCAAAGCTCAATAACAAATAATGTATATCAGTCCATTCATCTTCCAAAAAACAAAGAACTCCTGCTTTGCCGTCTCGTCATCTTTACAACCATACTTCTCATCTCGTATCTCTTTATTTCACAACAAAGAAGGTGTATAGTAAATTGTGCCACCAAAATTTTCATCTCAAACCTCAAATCTTGCATGTTTCTACGGTTTTAAGGGCTTCAAGCATATCTGAACCCCGTACTTGGGTTTTATGGTGAGCACGATGACGGGGGCGTGGCGATAGCTCTCTGAGATTGTGAAGCTGAACCGGGATATCAACATGGCCAGTATGATCTTGGCCTCCATGAGAGCGAAGGACTGGCCGACGCAGTTCCGTGGGCCCATTGCGAAGGGCACGAACCGGCCTGGCACGAAAGCCTTCGACGCGAACCGCTCTGGGTTGAACTCGTTCGCATCCTTGCCCCACAGCTCCTCGCTGTGGTGAATGGCAAGGACCGGAATCCAAATCGAAAGTCCCTTGGGGATGTGGAGGTCGCCTAACTTGATGTCCTCAAATGCCATCCGGGGAAGCACCGACGCCGGCGGATAGAGCCTTAGCGATTCATTAATCACCATATTTAACTATGGCAAAGTAGAAAAAAGAAGGAAAGGTTAGTGATTGGTAACCTAGGAAATGATAGAGCAGTAGGAGAAGAGAAATTAAATTATTCGGGTGGGAATGGCGATAAACTTATCAATTATGATGTCATCTTGGTAATTGATAAAAATTGGGATAAAATGACAAGAATATGGCAGGGACTTTAAATGGCCGGGTAGTATTAACCACACATTGGTCATGAAATCGTGCGACTCTGTTGCAACGATTCCCGAAGGTGAGTTGTATTTCCTTTGGAGCATTATGCCACTTGCCATAACATGCACCATTTGTACACGTTACGTACATCTTTTATCTCCAGCACCAAGAAGTCGCTTGCATTGGCGGCAAAACTTTATTTTTTTCACTCATCAATCGGAAGCACAACCCATGAGCTCAAAATTTTTATAAAAAAGAGGATAAAAACCACACAAAATATTCTATACTCTAATAATTAGTGCGGTACTTTCTAACAAGAGAGGCTGCTAATATCTACACGACGATAACACGACTCAATTTATACTTTCTTTTTTTGAATTTGACCTCTTTACCCCACGTTTTTCTTTTTGATTTCTTTATGAAGAATCAAACATACAATTCAAGCCGATTAATTATTTACCGACACTAATGTGATAACATGACATGAAATGAGTCCTCAGTTACGAGCTTGCAAATTGTCCGCAGTTAGAAAAGGAGAAACAATAAGAGGGATAGAATTTCAAGCTTACCAGGGTGAGCTTGGAGAGGTGCTCGACTGAGGGATCGGCACCATTGCAGACCTGAGCGACCTCCTCCCTCACTCTCTCTTGCCAGGATGGGTTGCTGGCCAGAAGCATGACCGTCCACGTCAGCAGCAGCGCCGTGGTGTCGTGCCCGGCGAAGAAGAAGGTCTTGCATTCGTCCATGATCAACTGGAGATTCAAGCTGAATCCATTCCCTGATCTCTTCTTCTGCATCTCGTTGAGCAGCATCCCAAGCAGGTCGTTCCCGTATGAGCTGCTCCGCCCGACCTCGACGCAGTCCCTCCGGCTCTGGATTATCTCCATCAGCAGCCTTTCCACCTCCATCTTCAGTGACTTTATCTCCCTATTGTACTTACTTGGAAAGAACCTAATAAATAAACAATAATTGCCATTAGTTAACTCTCAATTGCTTCCTTTATCGATGCGTTAGGTATGGTTGGAAAAGTTCACGAAAAAGTAATGGAAGTTAGAGAAATTTATGTGACCACTGCCAAATGGGACGTACCGGCTACCAGGAAGGCATAGGTGGCGGCTTGCTTGGGCGCAGAGGTTTTGGAGGAGGGTGAGGAGGTGGAAGATTTGCTTGCCCTTCTCGTAGCTACTGTCGAACTCAGTCCTGGAGATGATGTCGGCTGTGAGCCTGGCCATGTACTCGCTGATCTCAAACTCGGTCTGGCCCGAGTCCACTGCCTTCTTCAGCGATTGGAGCATCTGGTTAGTGCACTCCACCATATATCCCGCATAGCTCTAATTAAAAACATTTAAATCAGGATTAATTTATTAGTCCCCAATTGGATCAAAGCAAAATGGAACTTCTTCGCATTGCTGAACCACGAACTAGCAATAAGCATGTGCTTGCGAATCAGATTGGCTTCGCAGTGTATTGATGGGTACCTTGAGTTTGTCTCCCATGAAGGCGGGGGCGACGATGTGCCGTTGGTGGTACCAATCGTCACCGTTTGCCATCAGGAGTCCCTTCCCGATGAAATGCTTCGAGCCTTGCTGTTGCAGCCACGACTTCCCAGATAGAGTGCTGTATTTGGACAGGAGCTCCTTGATCAGCTCCGTCTCGGTCAGGCACATCCGCGGCTCCGTCCCGTTCCAATATATGAACCGTTTTCCTGCGCCGAAAAATGGCATCGAGAAATCGTCAGGGACTCTGGTCCACCCCTCTGGTTCCTCGCTGGGAAAATCATTATTAAGGAGCATATGTGAGTGTGTGGTACGGATATTTGATATATACATACCATATTGCTGGGACCAGAGGACGTAATGGGGCAAGAGGCGGGGGACGACGTCGTGGCGGATGGAGTCCATGTCGTCGGAGGTGGCCTTGGCAACGAGGGAGGCCATGTCCAGGATGTTGCCGATCAGAAGGCGAGGCCTCGGGCCACTCACGCCTTGCCTCTCCATTATTTTCTTGATGCGTCTCGGCGTCCACCAGTAACATGAGATGGTCTCGTAAGCACCCTTAATTAGCAGACTCAAGAGTACGACTAAGATGGCTGTTAGGATCCCCATGGCCATGGTGGTGCCGGGGGCGATAAGGCAACACTTGTTAGTATCTCAGAGAGAGAGAGAGAGAGAGAGAGAGAGAGAGAGAGAGAGGTGGAGGTTGCGATGGAGAGAGAGCTCTTTGCTGGAGGGTATTTATAATGAATAAACGCATGGGTATGAAGAGCGAAAAGACATTCTGCTTTATTTGAGTTTTTTTATTTATTTTATTTTATGTGATGGAATGTGGGGTCAATGGAATGCTATTCTTCTGTCCTTTTTAGGAGAATAATACAATGAGAACTTTTTCTCCCCAAGTTTTGAAATTGCATAAAGGGGATTTTCGAATTATTAATTTTCTTAAAACAGCATGAAATTATTTCATTTTATTTTCGAATCTTGAAAATGATGTAGGCTAATAGTAACACCTTGGGGGGGTGAATATGCGTTTTCAATGAACTTGACAAAATATCACGAAATTGAAGGTGCCAAGGTAGATATAAGTGTGAGTGGAAAACATAGAGGGTTGATATAAGCGGTGTTTTGATTATATGAAGTAGTGCAATGTGCTTCTATCAAGTAATATGTGAATATGAGCAAAGAGATAAATAACAATGGACTCAGAGCTTATAGTGGTTTGGCTTGGTATAAGTTTACGTCCACTCTTCTAAACTAATAGTCTACTGGTTGTATTCTACTAGTCGATTTTTGAGAAGTTATAGTAGTAAGTGATACTTATATTCAAGTGTTTTTTCTCAAAACTGATGTTGCCTATATTCAAGTAGATAGATTTCATTATATCATACTTAAGCACAAATTATTACAATGCTAGCACTTCTCAAAAGATTACAAAATGAGGATCACATAAGACAATCGAAAGATGGTCATGCTCTCTGGAAATTTTGGATTTTTGAATGCTTGATCTCTCTCTCTCTGGTGCCTTCGTCTTCTTTTATACTCCTCAGCATCCAAACTTTCTGTTGGACAATCTTTAAGATGATTAATCTCCAATCTAATCGTATAGGCCTCACCACTATTTAGTTATAACTTGCTTTGCTGACTACTAATGGAATCCAGTTGTCATTTAGGCTATTAGATTGAGAGTGGATGTTGGCTTGAGTATAAAGTTGAACCACTATACATTGCTATGTGATACTCGTATCTCACATTGATTACTTATTAGCATCACACACGCTATCTCACATCTATCATTATCTTGAGTTGCGATTATTTGATATTTCACAGAAGTTTTATCATCACCACACAATCTATTCAACTCTCCATTCTCGGTTGTATTGTTAACTTCAACAGTATAAGTGTTTCGTTGATATCCACAGTCACTGATTAAATACAACTCTCCTGTTGTTTGGTGATATCAAACTTTCACCAGCCTTCTTATATTTTGCTGTCATGGCACTTTGTTGATATCCACTCAATACCCTGTTAATATCTAGCTCTAATTGAACTGGCTTCTCAGTTATATTCTACTGTTATTATCAAGGCACTTTAAGAATGACAATAATGTAGATCTTTTAGGCTTAAGAACTTGATATTTCCAAGTCTATATGAATTCCCCATAATTTTGTCTAGTTATTTAGAATCTCATTATTGATCATTTCAAAGGTCCTTTTAACATGGATATCACTTGAAACACAAAAAAGCTATTGCATTTATCAAGATCGTTATAAATCATGGATAATTTTGTCAACTTTAAAATATATTAAGAGGTTTTCTCAAAAGAAAATACCAAACACTCATTTCTACATATGGCAATGCTGAAATAATTACAAGGAGATTCGTTAACAATAGCTAATTTTTGATGTGGCAATGCAAGTGCCCAAAAGATGCCAAGTCATCATGGGCATTATTTGAAATATTAACTAGATACCTAAAATAAAGGCAATTAAATTCAATGTGTAAGACAAGAGAACATGTCCACAAGCTGTCATGAAATGATTAATGCAACTGTTGGGATAAGTTGACTATTTTTTGTCATGGGAAATCAAAGTCTCATCGACATTGGGCAATCTACTATTAATTAAATGACCATAAAAAGAGAAGCAAATGCCAATGTTGGCCATTCATTTCTAGAAAGGATATGTATACTGAAAATCCTAAAACTTATCATAAAAGTATAATTAAGTCTTAAAACTTATAAAAAAAGTGCAATTGAATTCTAAAACTTGTCAAATTTATACGATCAAATCCTTCCATTAATTTTGTCTATTTAAATTAACGAAAAATGCTGACATGGTTTTCTTTCTAATACTTTCTCTCTCCTATGTGGTGATGACATGACTGAAATATAGAACACTAGGCTAAAACGATGTTGTTTTGGATTTAATTCTAATTTTTAACCATAAGCTAAATTAAATAAAATAAAAAATATTTAAAAAAGAAAAAAAAGGAAAAAAAGGCAAGGGTGGAGGCTCTCATCACCATTGCCCCTGTCACCAAAAAGGGCGAGCAGGGGTTGCCGAGGTCTTGCCTACCGCAAGCAAGGGCCCGGCGACCCTCCACTTAGATCTAGGCTAGTGAGGGTTGTTGGCCCTCGCCTAGCTATGATGGCCCTCGGTGGGGGTCACTAGATTGTGCCAAGGGCCGGTGATCCTCGTTAAGGGCCGGCGACCCTCACCCAAATTTGGGTGGAGGGTTGCTGGCCCTAGCTAAGGCCCCGATGACCCCTGCCAGCCCATGTCGAGCCCCCATCGACCCTTTTTGCCAAAGGGGGCGGTGGCGGCAAGCCGCCCTTGCCTTTTGCTTAATTTTTTCCTTTTTTTTTTTGTGTGTTTTTGAAGTACTTTTTATTTTATTTTATTTGATTCATATTTGGGTTAAATAAGTTAGAATTTAAGCTGCGTTATCGCCTTGTTAAAAAAGCCACGTCAACATAGAAAGATTCGATTGAATTAATTTAACAAGTTTTAGGATTTGATAACACTTTTTGTAAGTTATAGAATTTGATTGTATTTTCATGATAAGTTTTAGGACTTATAGTGAACATATCCCTTCCTAGAATCAAAATGCACATCTCTTCTTGCGTTCCGTTCATTATTAGCATCTCAAAGTAGACAAAATGTCCATCATTGCATGATATGCTCACGTCATTGCCTTGAATTGATCTCACAAAATTATTCCCCCCAAAAGAAAGAAAAGAAGAAGAAGAAGAAAGAAAGACGTTAGATTTCTTGTTCATTCCTATATTGTTTCCTTATTAGCTCAAACAATTGAAGTACTTATAAATTTGAACGAATTTGACATTACATTACTTAATAATCTAAGACTTGGATATTTTTATCGAAATTTGTCAATCTATTATTAATTTAATGACCATTAAAGGAGATCCCAATGCCAAGTTGGTCAATCAAAATGCTGGATGATTGCAAAAGAAAATTTCTGATCTCTTGGCTTTTTGTCAAACACAAGTTGGCCATTTTCAATTCAAAGGCTAAAGCACTTTGCTCCATCACTACTTTAGGTGGATTTGGTTGCACTTTGGAAATGGACTTTGAGTGTAATGAAAATACTGAAAGCCAAAACTCGTTAGGAAAATGTAAATTGTGTTTGGTAAAAAAATTTTATAGAGCAACTTTGGGTTCAAGTATTGTTTAGCCCAAAATTTTTGCAATGGGTTTTGACTGCATTTCTTATATTTTTTTTTATTAAAAAAATCAAATTCTTTGCCAGATTCGGTGAAGGGCTTAGGCCACTGGTGAGCTAGATCTAGCGCTGGCTATCGTTGGTTGAGGGGAACACTTGGTGAGGATCATGATGCCAAGGTGGTGGTTGCCTAAGGTTGTGCGACCTCAGGTGGTGGTCGCTTGGGTCGGTGACCCTTGTCGACCCCTTGCCAATCAAATCTAGCCTTGTCGACCCTCGCGCAATGAAGATGTACAATAGCAAATAAGGACAAAACTAGAAAACTAAAGAATTGATAAGGGTGGTTTTGGAAGGAAAAAATATTTAACCGGAGTTTTAGCATTTGAGGAATGTTGAAAGCTCAATGTTGGTCTCTGCTAGTATTGAGCTTTTGCCTTCCCACGACCGACATCTGGCCGAAAGCCGCTTAGGAAGGCTTGGACAACACCCCAACATTTCTCCAAGGGCTCTTGAGGTCAAAAGCTCCTTGGGAAAGTTGAACAACCACACCCTTTATCTTAATGCCTTTGATCAATCCTTTGTATGGGCAATAAGGGCTGATTAAAACAACCCACATTGGATCTATGCCTTGCTCTAGTTTGTTTATTGCCCAAATAATGGCCCTATGAGCAAATAATTGTAGGATATGTAATACAATATTTTATTGTAACCAGTAAAATTTAAACTGAAATAATAACATGAGAAAGCGATAATAAATTTAATAATGACCAAATCAATGAACAAATATATTGAATGAATTTTCCTAACAAGTAAAGATGATTAACTACAAACCAAATATAGACTTGCAAATTGCTATAAAATTGTAATTGAATTTAGACAAAAGGTGATGTACAAATTACTGAATCTCCTTAAGGTGAT